>JAJEKV010000028.1:9876978-11245823 GCA_021234155.1 Isoetes taiwanensis
GGCCTCCAGTAATTGACCCGCTAGCTTGCAATTAGACGCGTTATCCATTACAACTTGAAATATTCTCTTCGGTCCAAAACTCTCTATCACGGCCTTTGTTTTCTGAAAAATCCAATCCGGTCACTTGGTCAGTTTTGGTTTCTATGGTTTTCAAAAATACTTCACCCCCCGGATACACGATCATGAAATTTATAAGATGGTCCTTGTTTACATTGCTCCAACCATCAGTCACTAATGAAGTGGCGCGCTCACCACCACACGACACAACTTCATCTCCACCCTCTCAACCATTTTTCCATGTATTTCATCAACCATCTTATTGTTGGCATGCTTGTATGAAGGCGTCTAAAAAAAGCCGGGTCCTGCTTTGGCAACTTCTTGGAAGGCTTCTTTCATTGCTTTATGCTCCGTAATATGTGGAGACAGCCCAAAGATATAAAATGCCTCTACAACCTTCGGTTGTGTCTTCTTCAATTGCTCGATGTTAAGCAATGATCAACCCTCTGTTGCTTCGATACTGTCTTTCCACTATTTCAATTGTCTCTATCATTCTCTGTTCTCCCGTGCTTGTACCTATTGACCCTAGTCCGCCCTCTGATCGGTATGCTGTCCCAACAGGGGGGGTGGTATAGTTATCTTCGATGCTTACTTCGCCCTACCGCTCTTGAGTATTCGTAACTCGTCTTTTTCTCATATTATTCTTCGTTTTGCGTATCCCATCCAGTCGAGACAATCTCTCGATGGCATCCTTTCGCAAGTCAGCAGATGCAGTACAAGTTGCGACACCCACGTCTCGTTCACGTAAGATGTGAGCTCGAATTCTTGTTGCAGAACCATTTACCGATGTGTATCCACAAAACACACATTCCCACTCATTTGCGCCAAACTCTTTCACAAACTCCCATTACGGGCCTCTTTTCCGACCCTCCGATCGCGACCATGTGCACGAGTTGCGGTCCCGTGGCCTCCCCGCCACGGGCACACACGCATCCTCGCACCTCTAGAGGTAGATGCATGACCACGCCGCCTGCACCTCCGAGGTAGATGCATGACCGGTAGCCACCATTGCTCGGACCCTACCGACAATGTCTCTTAATCGACTCCTTGATTACACGAACTAAAGGAAGACGATATATGCAAAGGAGCAAGCTCACAATGCATATGTTACGCCGACGTTCCGCGAAGAATCAAGGGGGTTGGACGGACCCTATAGGATATTCTATGGAAGCAGATGCCAACCCAAGGCTGGGGAAACCACCGGGACGGAGTAAACTCACGCCCAAAGATCCAACGTCAGTCGTGGACTAAAAACGACACCTCAAAGGCAAACCGTTTCCCAAGGAGTATTTTGACTCAACCTGGCGGTCAACGTTCGAGGTGAATTCTAGGGCTAATCACGTTTTTCTTATATATACTATTAACAGTGCCACAAAACAGGTCAAACAGTGGCGCAAATATTTTTTTTGCTTAGTAAATCGGGCAAAACAATTTAGAAAATTTTCGGCGACGCCGAAAGGAACAAAAACAGACGCTGAAAATATTTTCGCGCACGCTGAAGATTATGTTTGGCACACGCCGGTTCAAATTATTTCGGCGTGCGAAAAACTCTTAACCGCGTCACGAAAAAATTCGCGGCTGTGATTGGCGGTATGGCGCTTTTTGCTGCGAAAAATTGGTTTAAGCGTCGACGCTGAAATCAGTAATCTTCAGCGTCGCGAAAATTTTTTCGCGTACGCGGTTTTGTTGCTTTCGCGTACGCGAAAATTTTCTGACGCCGGAATTGTTTTCCGCCGTATTTTTTGCGTTTTATACGGCAAATTTGTGCCGTATCATTCAATTCATACGTATTCCGTATAAAACGTACAGCGTATTGAACCTATCCCTGGTCGGATGTGCTTTGGAAACATGTATATAATCTCTATCATGATTCAGAAGGGAATTCCGATTCTACCCACTATAACAGATCAAACTTATTGATTTCAACAGAAGAAGTAGCGGATGGCATATCACGTTTGGCAAACGGTAAAGCCAAGGATCTTCAAGGTCTTTGCGCGGAACATATCAAATGGGCAGGGCCCAAAATCCATCCTATTATTTCAGATCTGTTAACGAAAGCAGTGTCACAAGGAATCCCTCAACAATGGCAGATTAATCGGGTGGTACCAGTGCATAAAGGTGGTGCAGCGGGGGAAATTAATAATTACAGAACAATACTGGTAAGTGGCTTGTTAACGAAGTTGCTGGCATCTATTTTGGAGAAGAGAATTAGTATGTGGGCGGAGAGTAATCACAAAAGATCGGAAACACAGGCAGGTTTCCGTGCTGGAAGATCTACGATGGATCATTTATTAGTGCTCAAATCAATATTTGACACAGTTAAGGGGACTAAGAAGCCTGCATATGTAGCCTTTGTGGATTTTAGAAAGGCCTTTGATAGAGTGCCTAGACCTAAATTGTGGGAGAGATTGGAGAAATTAGAGGTGCCAGAACAATTACGCTTGTGCAAGTATTATATGAAAAGGTATTGATACAGCTTTCCTTTCCCCTCTCTGTAGAAAACCCAGAATATATTGATAGCAATATGGGGGTCAAGCAGGGCTGCCCAATGTCTCCCACTCTGTTTGGATTGTTCATTGACAGTCTTGAGGGCTGGTTACATGACAATTGCCCGGAGGGGATGATATTTCTGACTATGTGGTGCGGATACTAATGTATGCTGATGACGTAGTTATTTTTGCCAGATCACCAGAACACATGCAGAAACATTTAGATGGGCTGGCCCGCTTCTGTGATACCACGGGAATGCAAGTGAACTTGGATAAGACAAATATCATGACAGTAGGGGCACTTAAACAGGAATTATTTCAATATAAGGGAGCTCTGGTGAATACCTGTGATTCCTATAAGTACTTGGGGTTGATTTTCCACAGGAACCATAGATGGAACATGTGCATACAGCAGAGAATCGATGGGAGTTATAAGGCTCTTTATGCTATGCAGAGCCTATGCCGAGAAGCACATTTATGGTCTTGGTCACTTAAGCAGAAACTTTTTGTTTCACTAGTACAGAGTGTAGCATTATATGGCAGTGAGATATGGGGGCCTAGCCTCTCACAGGGATTATGGGATGATTTAGAGCAAATTCTAAAGAAATTCATACGCCTTGAGATAGGGGTAAAAGCTCAGACTCCATATCAAATGATGTTAACTGAATGTGGGCTAATGCCTTTAGAAGGAGAAGCGTTAGTCAGATGCATTAGATACCTGAAAAAAGTGGATACCATGGACATCACAAGACTCCCTCACAAGGCCCTTTTGGTTAGCAAGGATAAAGGATGGTTTCAAGATGTTGTAAGATGGCTAAGGAAGTGGGATATTGACTGGCAGGAGGCACTTTTGGTAGGCAATAACTTGAGACAATGGGTTTTTGGTAAGGTATACAAGAAGATGTGGTCTCAACCTAAAACAAAAATGATTCTATACAGGCAAAGCATGAATCCTAGTTTGGGAATAGCCAAGTACCTACATGAGAACATCTCTATAAAGAAAAGGCATGCAATAGGACGAATACGTCTTAGCTCGCATCATTTGGGAGTGGAAACTGGTAGATGGGGACATGTTATCCCTAGGATGGAGAGATATTGTAAGATTTATGGGAAGAACAAATAGAAGATGAAGAACATGCATTGCTTCATTGTAGTGCTTATCATGCATTAAGAGCACAACATGGGATTAATGCCCAAGATCTTTGTACCTTCTTTACCTTGGGAGGAGATAAGATTGGGGCATATATATTAGAATTGATGAGATGTAGAGAGAATTCTCTGAAGAGATTGAATAACATTATAGAGGATGATAATATGTTGAGTGAGAGTGACGAGTTAGATGAGGATTCTGAAACTCATCTACTCTTTTATGATGATGTGTAAAAGTTTGGTTGTCTTTTAGGCCTTTGAGGCCTCCCAAAGACTTAATACACTTCACTTCTCTCTCTCTCTCTCTCTCTCTCTCTCTCTCTCTCTCTCTCTCTCTCTCTCATATATGCTGATGATGTGGTGCTATTTGCACGATCTCAGGTACACATGCAGCAATTACTTGATCAATTGGCTGCTTTCTGTAACAAAACGGGGATGCAAGTAAATCTAGAGAAGACTAAAACCATGACAGTAGGTGCGCTCAAGCAGGAACAGGGGTTTCTCTATTTGGGTGAAAAAGTTGAGATATGTGAGACATATAAATATCTGGGACTTACTATTAGCAGGAATCATAAATGGCATCAATGCATACAACAAAGAATTGAAAGTGGGCAGAAGGCACTGTATTCTATGCAAAGCATGTGCAGGAAAACCCACATATGGGCATGGCCACTAAAGAAAAAACTGTATGAAACTCTAGTCCAAAGCATAGTATTATATGGGGCTGAAATTTGGGGACCAGGGCTGCCACAAGGCTCTTGGGATGATAGTGAACAGGTACACAAGAAGTTTCTCAGGCTGGAATTGGGTGTAAAGGCGCAAACCCCATATCCGATGATGCTAGCCGAATGCGGCACTATGCCACTTGAAGGGGAAGCTTTACTCAAATGCATTAGGTACCTTGCTAAAATAAAAAAGATGGATGCCACACGCATTCCTTATTATGCTTGCCTGAACACTGAACATAAAGGATGGTTTGCTGATGTCAAGACATGGGTTGAAAGATGGGATATCATGTGGGAAGAGGCAATTTCCATTGACAGCCTGAGAACATGGGTCTATGAAAAGGTTAGAAGAAAAATGTGGATGAGCCCAAAGACTAAGATGATATTGTACAAGATGCATATGAATCCTACATTGGATGAGGCAATACATCTAAAGGAGAACTTATCGATAAAGAAGAGGCACAATATCAGCAGAATCCGGCTCAGCTCGCACCATCTAGGTGTGGAGGTTGGGAGATGGGGTACTACTCCGAGAACCATGAGATGCTGCAACGTATGCGGCAAAGATGAGATAGAAGATGAAGACCATGTCATACTTAAGTGTCCAGCCTATAGTATAATACGAGACAGATATGGCATCAACGTGCCTGACTTACATACCTTTTTTGGATTGGAAGGAAATAGAATTGGATCCTTTTTAATTGAGACTCTACAGCATAGAGAGAGTTGTACTAAAAATGTAAATACCCTAATAGAAGAAGAGGATGCATTGAGTGAGAGTGAGGAATTGGATGAGGAATTGGAAACTCATCTAATTTTTTATGACTATGATGTATAATAATGTCGTCTTATAGGCCTGGGAGGCCTCCCAAAAGACGTAATACACTTCACTTCACTTCACTTCACTTCACTTCACTTCACTTCACTTCTCTTCTCTCTCTCTCTCTCTCTCTCTCTCTCTCTCTCTCTCTCTCTCTCTCTCTCTCTCTCTCTCTCTCTCTCTCTCTCTCTCTCTCTCTCTCTCTCTCTCTCTCTCTCTCTCTCTCTCTCTCTCTCTCTCTCTCTCGAAAAATTGGCCACATGCTTAAGTAAAAAATCCATCTCTCGTCACATCACGGTTCCTCCCGAAAATGCGATTTTTTGGGAGGAGAGGAGAGACGATTGTCTCGAGGCTTAACGACCTCTGTTATTGGCAGAATTTTTCTTTGTTTGCCGGATTTTCGATCGTGCATCAATTCAGGCCGACGAGAGAAAATGTGGGATAATTCGATCGTAACGTTCAATTCGGGTGCCAAATTGTGGGATATTCAAGCCTGTTTTTCTTGGTTCGGCGGGCTATGTGGGATAATTCATTTCTAGTTTTGCCTCCCCATTCTTTCGATTCCGGCCACTAAGCCATGGATCCGGTCATTCTTGGTATGATTGCCATGCTTTTTCGGGCTTTGACACTCGGATTTGCATTACAGACTCAACGAGCTCGAAGACCCAATGACCCTTTTCGATGATGAGGTTTTAGAAGATAACAATGGTATGTTTTTTTGCGCATCTGCAGCGTTAATGGTTGCGGGTTCCAGCAGGGTTAGAAGACCACCAAGAAGATTTTGGATTGCTCCAAGGCAGAGAACACAATGGGATAATATCGATAACCACGCATGGAATTGTATAGCTTCCTTTGAAGATGATATGTGGCACCAATTTTACAGGATGAAGAGAGCCACATTTGAGAGATTGGTAGGTTTAATTGTGCCCTATCTTGTCAGGCCCGGAAATAAAGTAAGGCCCCCTGTTGATCCAAAAAGCAGTTGCTATGGTTCTGTATTTTCTTGCACACGGGGATATGCCCTTACATGTCGGTCAGAGATTTTATGTTGGGAAAGCAACAGTATTTAAATATACCAAGAAAATCACGCTTGTATTGGCTTCAAGACAATGTCAGTACAAACGTTTTTGTTGCAATGCCTACAGGTGCAAGATTAATTCAATTGCATTAAGGAATTCCATGATGCAACAGGGTTGCCCAATATATATGGTGCAGCTTGATCGGATCCCATATTTTTTATGGAGGAAACCCAAAAAAAAAGGACAATGGGGAAGACTATTACAGCCAGACATAAGAGGCATTCATGTCTCATGCAAGGAATTGTGACACATAGCAGACTTTTTTAAATGTTTGTTTGTGTAACAAGAACAAAGTTCAGTCCATGATTCCAACCAGTTCAAGAAGAGCTCCATCTATAACAAAATTGCCTCCAAACAAATTTTGCAAGAACCAGTGGCGACTCTTAGTGGCAGAAAACTGAAGAAGGGGCAGCCTACTGATCAAGATGTTCAGGTAAATATTCCACCTCTTCTATTAGGTGATTCAGCCTATTCTAGCAGGCCCTTTCTCCTTAAAGTTTTTCCTCAAAATCAGGGTGCTTATGGTAAGTTCAACAAAAGGATGTAGGGGCAGAGTGTGTGTGGAGAATGGATTTGGCATTGTGAAGGAAAAATTCAGAATTCTGAAACACTTGCCCGTGCATGTTGCCAAAGCTTCCAAGATCATACACGCATGTTGTGTTCTTTGGAACTTCTGTATAATGGAAGACAAGGGCTGGGACATGCTGCCAATTGAAGATGATCCTCCACCAATTTACTACTATGAAACAGAAGCCATGAACAGATCATTAAAAAAACAAGGTGATCAAATGAGGCACGTGTTATTTGAAAATCTGGATGGACATGTGATCCTATGATTGTTTTTTGGTAGACAATAAATATTAAATTCAAAAGTCAATTCTTATCCATCTCGCTATCTTTACTTATTTGTCAGGCATTTCTTAAAGTTTCCATTTAGAGCCTCAAAACATTTCACTTGGAAATACTGAACAACCTGTTACAGAATTAGTGAGTCCTGTGACTTCACAATTAGAGAACTTAGAAGACTAGGAAAAATCATTTGTACACAAACAAGTTTGATAAGAGAAGTTTATATTCATAAAAAAAGATTACATGGGCATATAAAGCCCTGTTCAAAATATTTGAGCATTTGAGCTGCCAGAAACATTTTAAGTGAGTCAAATGACTTCACTATACTAAAAAAAAGTCTGCACACCTTCCAATGATACCAGGAAATCTGCATGAATACACATTGGCATTTGTTTTCAACTGTCAGTTTCCGAGCAATCATATGAGAAAAAAAAATGGCAGCCATGCCATTTAACAGAAACAAAGGCATTTTATAAAAAGAAAATGCATAACAAAAAAAGAAGTGAAGGAGAGTCAGATTCGCATAGAAAGGGGACACAGATCACAAGGAAAGGTTGGACTACGAATTTCATGGAGGCACCACATTTCCTGTAGCTTCACATAGACACACTCCATATGCCCTGTCCGGTTGTTTGCAGAATTTGCAGCCCATTCCAAAACCTTCTGATCCACGCTAACGCCCATTCGAATAAAAACTGCAATGGTCTCCTTACTGAAGCTGCAATGAATAACCTTGTGAGACATAACTTCAACTTCAGGGTTTGCTGGCTGGACAGTGGAAGATGAAAACTGGCTTTCTTCTTGCTCCACTTCGTCCGAAGAGTCTTCAAGATTCTCCTCAGGATCATGATTTTCCTGAAAAATATTTTCTAAGCTGACAGGCGGGTCACTAAACTGCAGAGAATCCCCACTGCTGTCGGGAAGAACCTCGTCACTGGAGGTAGGCCAGGTATCATGGTCAGAATAATAGGGTTTCTCGGAGGAAGATGAAGATGTGGTGGGTGGAGTTTGATAGGATGATGATCTCGAAGAAGAGCTCGAAGAGGAACTCGAAGAAGAGGAGCTTCGGCTTGGAGAGCGTTGGCGCTTTCTGTTCACGACTCTCTCCATATTGTCGAAGCGGGTTGCATGCAAGAATTGGAGGGAGCTTAAGTAGCCTTTACGAATTTGGATGACTGTGACTAGAAGGCAATATTTAATGCTAAAATAATAGGACTGTACAACTTCTTTAATATTTAAGAATACTGGATGATTTTGTGACAGTTCCAAAAAAGAAATTCTAAAAAGCAAATAACTGAAAACGAACCTTTATTCCTTGTTTTTGGCAGCAAGTTTGACAATTTCGAGCAAGGTCTCCTTTGTCATTTCACATATGCTTTGAGTCATTGCAGCCATTGACTCGCAATTTTCGATTTGTTTTGCGAGATCTTATTGTTTCCAATTCCACGACCAACTCAATTTTTCTTGCACTTTCTTCCTTCGGAAAATCTAATTTCTTCACCTCGGTGTCCCCAAATGTGCTTGCCATCCGTGATATTCCCATTGCAATGTCCTCATCTATTTGCAGCACTTTGGACTTCTTTCTACTTGTAGGTTTTCCACAAACTCGGCTGATTACATCTTCGCTGATCTAGGACTTGAAGAATGCCATGCGGTTTCTGTGGGTGTCCTATTGATTGGAATTTTCGGCATCCTTTGGACTGCTTTCGGATTTCCGTGTTCATATCATTGTTTGAATTGGGTGGATCAGCAAATTGGTCTTCAAATCTTTGATCTGTTCCAACGGTTTCAAAAACTGTCATTCATGAAAGATTCTCGAGTAATTAGTATGCAAGTCCGCAGACCTCGAAAGCTTCATTGCCAAATTCACCATCATCACCAAAGACTGGTATTGGATTATCGAGGTAACACCATATTTAACTTCTTCCATTCTGTCATACCCTTCGCCAACTTGATGGTTGAGAACCGTATGGCTACAAGCCTCCTTCTCATCTTTAAATTTAGCTTGCAGCTTATCCCATTTGTTCTTTAGTTGTCTCAGCTCCACTAAACCCCCAACAAAGGGCTGCAATTTCATCATAATTTCCCTCCACTGTGTGTTGGAGAGGTTGAGGGTGCCTCCGGTTACCAATTTCATCTCATTCAGGAGATTGAGGAATGTGGAGACACCGTGATCTATCCATTGCACAGGGGACTTCCTATTCTTTGTGTCTATCACTTTCGAATTTTCCTTCTCATGCACAACAATAGCCAAAGTAGAATCGGTTTCTAAAGATTCACTCACAATATTGGAGGATGCCTGAATTTCGCTGAATACACGCTTGGATCTCTTTTCTTTTGACTGTCTTGAAGAGGGAATTGGCTCAGAATTAGTCTCCAATTGCACATCCATGGAGATCTGGCCTGTCATTTTCCGGGTCCTTCTTGGTGCCATTTTTTCAACCCGAGGAGGCACGAAAGGCTTGCTGCTTGCTGGCAAAGCAGATCGAGAGGCCTTAGACATCTGAATCCAATTAATTGATTGGGAATAAGGACGACATAAAAGGAAATTGACGATCAGAAATTAATGAACGAATGCACAAAAAATATAATGCAAATGCCTGCGTGATCTGATGAATACCTGGATCGTAATCGGCTAATTGCTTCGAGGAATTGGATACTTGGAGCAAGAATTAGGCGGCCTTGAAGATCAAGAAACAGGGGTAATGCGCCCCTGGTATTCGGTGTGGGAAACATTTCGGGCAGTTTTTTCAGGCAGCGAAAATTAAGGCTAATTGTTTGGTTAGTGGGCAATGAAAACGCCCCTAATGGCTGTTAGGGGCGAATCATCTCTCGAGGTGAGAGTTGGGTTTTCCCACTCTCACCCATCTCTCCCATCTCTCCCCCATCTCTCATCTCTCGTATTCTCTCGTATTCTCTCTCGTCATCTCTAAGTCAGCATGTGGCCAACGCATCTCTCTCTCTCTCTCTAGGCTAGTGGAGTTGGACATTCCAAAGGAGCTCAGACATGCGGTACACATCCTCTATGAGAAGGTACTTGTGCAGCTATCATTTCCTTTTGTAGGGATATGTAATGAAGTGGTGGAAAGCAATATGGGAGTGAAGCAGGGATGCCCTTTGTCACCCACCCTGTTTGGCCTTTTCATAGACCAGCTTGAGGGGTGGATAAGGGCACATGGAGGGGGTGGCACGCCTCTGCATGGGTATGTGCTTATGCTTCTGCTATATGCCGATGATGTGGTGCTGCTGTCACGGAGTATACAAGGGCTGCAAAAACATTTAGATGTGCTTGAAAGTTTTTGTAATGCTAAAGGCATGCAGGTGAATCTGGATAAGACCAAGGTTGTGGTTTTCGGGGCAAATAAAACAGATCATGTCCATCTGTTTTATAAAGGTAAACAGGTGGAAGTAGTTGAAAATTATAAATACTTAGGGTTGATGGTGGATAAGAGCCCTAATTGGAATCAAGCAGTTGAACACAGAGTGAATGCCGGCCTGAAAGCATTATATGCTATGCAGCGGAAGTGTGTCAATGCTGACATATGGAATTTTGAGATGAAACGTATGCTCTATAAGGTTTTGGTACAGACGGTAGTGCTTTATGGCTGCGAAGTTTGGGGGCCGGGCCTCGCTACTGATAGTTGGAAAAAGGTAGAAAAGATACAAAAGAAATTTTTTCGTACTGAGCTGGGGGCCAAGATGCAAACCCCGTATGACATGATGCTTGTGGAGTGTGGTATGATGTCCTTGGAAGCTGAGGCCCTTTGTAGACTTCTACGATATGTGTGCAAGATCCTATATGGTATGCCAAGCAATAGCCTGCCGAGACTTGCTATGGAGGAAACCAGAGATAAGGGGTGGTATGCAGACATAGGCCGGTGGCTGATGAGATGGGGGATGAACATCCAGGAATTACAGACACATAAAGAGGATATTGAGGGATGGGTTCGAAGGAGCTTTCTCGATAAGTCATGGAATGTACCCGCTGTCAAGAAAGAGTTTTATAGGACCCAGATAAATCCCTCTTTGCAGGCAGCGCAATATCTTTTGGAACCGATATCAGTGAAATATAGACAAGCAATTGCGAGAATACGGCTGAGTTCACATCGACTCGGAGTGGAAGTTGGAAGATGGGCAGACATTGCGCATAACCTTAGGCATTGTAAGATCTGTGATGAAGGAGTGGTGGAGGACGAGGCTCATGTCTTACTTTGGTGTCGCGCTTATTCTGAGGTAAGAATCAAGCATGGGATTAGTGCTGTTTCTTTGGACGATTTTTTTCGGTACCCAGGATCATCCATAGGGGGGTGCATTGTTGACATACTTCAACAGAGAGACGAATGTTTAAAAAAGCAACAGATGGAAGAGATAGAGATAGAGGAGCCCAGTGTGTTATTCTCGGAAGACGCACTGGATGACCTGTTTTACAACTTTGAATGAATTCTGTAATGTCTCATAGACCTGTCGGTCTCGTAGACGAAATAACAAATTTCATTTCATTTTTCTCTCTCTCACACACACACACACACACACACACACACACACACACACACACACACACACACACACACACACACACACACTTACTCACTCACTCACTCACTGGATCTGATAGACTTGTTGGTCCCCATGGATGTTAAAGTTAAATTCAGTTCAATTCAATTTTGGGATCTTCATAATGCCTTTGCATTCTAGTTTTCTATAAGCATGAGGGGTAGAGGGACAATAGATGAGATATTGCATTTTTACACATGGCATGTAATGACAACATATATGAATACTTTATGGGGTGTCATGTGGATGGGAGCAGTGCAATGATTGTATAATGATGCTTACAAAATTGGCTATAAAGAACCTTAAAATACCACACCCCTTTAGAGAACCATACATCCTTTAGAAAAAACCTCCTTAAAAACTACACTTACTTATAAACCACACCTCCAAATACTACACCTCCTTAGAAATATCACCACCTCAAAAGAAAAAACCACAGTTCCTTTAACAAAAAACATACCTCCTTAAAAAACCACGCGTCCTAAAACAAAGACCACAGCTCCTTAAAAAAAAAAACTACACTTACTTATAAACCACACCTCCAAAAACTACACCTCCTTAAAAACACCACTACCTCAAAAGAAAAAACCACAGTTCTTTTAACAAAAAACATACCTCCTTAAAAAATCACACGTCCTAAAAAAGCAAAAACCACAGCTCCTGAAAAAAATAACAGTGGACGTTCCTTGTCCACTTAAAAAACAATACCGTTAGTTAGTAAAACCACACCTCCACAGATCTACATGTAGGGTTTTTTGAAATCTCTGAATAAAGAACATGTGGACCTAAGAAAACTATACTTTTCAACAGTGGACCAAAACGCGGGGTGAGTGTGTTTTTCCTTTCATTTTTCTTCTAAACTTGTTGTGGTCGCACCCATTTTATCCTCTCCTAACCTTTCATCATGATAACTTGGATAGGATCAGCTAGTATGATAGTTCCCTCACCTACTTATTCTTCCAATCCAACCTACTGTAGAGGATAATTTGCTTAGTAGTCTCAGCCTCAACACCCTTTGGGTGGTCCACACCATTGACCTACACGAACAATGTTAACAATGGGGTAACAATGTGATAAGAACATGTGGTAATATTGACACATGTTGGGGATGAAAGACATTACATTTTTACCCTTTTTAGGATCCACACGCTTCACCTATATAAATTTAAATGTTCTTAGTATTAGCTCGAAAAAAGAACAAAGTAATTATGAGAATAGATTAAAGGGCAACTTCAAAAAAAAAAGAGCATTAAATGGGCAAATATATGTTGTAAGTGTAGGCACAAATAGATTGTAAGTATAGCTGAGATGTGGATAATTATCGAGAATTAATGACAACATAGGGTGTATGTAAGTAATACTAAAGAATTAAGTATAAGTTGTAATTCTAGAGTATTAAGTATAGGCAAAAATAGGTTGTAAGTATAGCTGAAGTATGGGTAATTCTAGGAAAATAATTATAACATTGGGTGAAATTAATACTATAGAATCAATGATAGCTAATTCGTATAGGGTATAATTTGTATATGATGTGATGGAATCATAATTACAACCACACCTACTAAGCTATATGAAATCTTGCATGCAACTACTATATCTGATGAACCCTTCATTCTAAAACCCTTCATTCCTGTAAGCGCCCTCGCTCCCTTCCTTCCTTGCTTTCGAACATCTTTTTGACCATGGTGAGCCATGCCGCCCGTCCCGCTCCATCCCGCCGGACTCGCCTGAGAGAGGCGAAGAAGGAGATCAAAAAATTGATCTCGAAATCCCTTTCCCCCTCCTGCAGATGCCGTTGTGGCTACCTTCCGCACCACAGTCCGGAGGAATGCGAGGAGCTCTTTCTTGAGGGCAAGCTTCGCCCAGGAAATCCAAATCTCAGTAGCAGCACTAGCAGCCCGAAGTCCCCCCATACACCAGCAGATTCTGATGAAGAGCTAGAGAAGGAGATCGAAAAAGCAGAAGAAATAGAGGAAGCAGATGAGGAGTGGCGGAAAGAATTGGAAGAAGAGAAGAAGCAGATAATCATGAATGCCCTCTCCTCCTCTAACGATGAAAATGTTTCAGAAGCCATCCTTGAGAAGATGGCAGAAGAAAGCGAAGAGGAGGACGAAAAGGATGAGGGCTTTTTTTTTTTTTTTTTTTTTTTTTTTTGTTATTTAGTTCTTAGTTCATGAAAGTGAGCTGGGCATCTCCAAAAAAGGCCTCATCTTAAGATTTTGAATGGAGCTAGGCATCTCCTTAAACTGGCTAGTTATATGTTTTGAGCCTAGCTATATGACTGAGGTCATTGCTGATTTTTTTTCACTCATATTCACTCATATTGGGGCCTCATTGTGGGTACCCCTGTGGGTCATTGTATTTTCATTCATTCAGCTCAATGAAACTCCACTTCGCTTCATGTTGTTGCGCAAGGACCTTTCCCTAGAAGGGCTATTGTGGAGACTCTTTGACAAAAGCCCCAATTAGCTTGTTTGTGTTGAATTTGATGGAAGAAGATATGGTTCTATTTGATGACCATGATTTGGAACAGTTCTGGAGGACTTGCAGGCATATGACTATACTTGATAAATATACCGTGGTTATATTTGTTAGAATGGGGATTTAGTCTTCAAATATCATTCGAAGTGCTGAAAGCATTGTGGGCGGAAAAAAGGTGATATATAGTGTTTTATGAGCATTCTGAACAGTCTCGAGAACAGGTACCTTCTACAAATCCTTTTAGTGTAGTTACAGTAATGATTAGTAAAGGTCAGGCACCTGCTATTAGTTGTTGGCCTCATAGCTATAAGTTTCAACAACTGCTTATGAGGGTTCAAGATAATCTGTTAGATTGGAAGGATATGAGTTTCATGGAAGAGAATCCAACTTTGGATAACGTGTGCCTTGGAAAGGGGACAGTTTTGAAGAAGCATATTAGATCTAGGATTGTCAAGTACCTAATTAGCTCATTTTGTGTTGAAGAAAATTCTATGGTCTGCGAGTGGTACATACATGGAAAATTTGAACAAGGTGCATTGTGTCTTGGAAGAAAAGTGGTGTCTATTGTCAAATCCACTTTTATGGAAGAGTTTTGTCAGATTTGATTCTGTAGAGTACTTTGCCAGGTCTGCTATGAATCAAGTACAAGAGGTCTCATATGGTCATAAGGATGCTGAAGGAAATCATATTGATAATCAATCTGAGCATCTTGCAGTTGCACAAGGTGATGATGAGGACGAACAAACGATCAGTGATACAAATCAAAATGAAGTTAATGTGGAAATTCTAGGAGCATCATGTCAAGAAAATTCTGTGGAGCATATAGCCAGTAGGTTGTCCTCTTCACCTGATGTACTTTTAGACAATTGTCCGTAATATCTAGCATTTGTCTTTAATCATGATAAAAAAAGTTCTTTTTTTACGTTCCTTTAATGTGTTCTTCATGTTTAAATTTTGTCAGACCTGATGATTTACATGCTAATGGTAATGAGAGCCCGACAACAAGGCAAAAAATACGGGAAAATGAAATGCCAACAGAAGATATACGTGTTGTGGTCTTAGAAGAAGCAGCAGAAGATGTATTATCTAATCAGCCCAAAGTGGACATGCAATTAACATGTTCGTTGAACAATAGGACGGAGAAGCCAAGAAAATTGCTTATTCTAGATATTCTTGGTGTTTTGGCATCAATAATACCTAAGAGAAAAGCTTCTTCCATCAGGACATCACAAAAGTTTATTGTCTCTGATATGAAGCATATTTACCCTAGGCCACGCATACAAGAGTTTATTGTCTTTTGTCTTGAACGGTTTGATGTGGCGGTTTGGTCTACAGCACATATAGGAGGGTCATAAGCACATTTAAGGATATTGGGTTGAAATAATATGTTCATAAATTTAAATTCACTTGGTCACAAAATGATTGTATGTGTGTAGAAGATCTACCAAGTGATGTTACTGAAGGAAAGCCAATATTCCTAAAAAAATTGGAGTCTGTGTACCAACAATTTGGAGAAACGTACCATGAAGGCAATACCATTTTATTAGATTGCAACCCTTATAAATGCTATATGAATACAAGCGGTAGCATATTTTGCTTATGAAGCTTGAGGCATGTGATAAAGTTGCTCCAACTATTGAGATTCATCCTCAATTCAAAAAAATAGACAACTTAAATATGGATATTATGAGAGCTTTGGATAGACTATTTCTTGGTATGTAACCAAGAAGGAGTAAATTTTTTATTCCTTTTTTGGGTTGCCCCTAGGGGGGCAAACCCTTGTTTACGTGGGTTTTTGGCATATCCAAGCATATGTCAGCATATGCCTAAGATATTCTAGGTGACTGCTACAAACTGGCTGTTGCCAGTAAATTCTCGGTCAGCCCTCTTATCTGTCGGTGCTATCGGAACCGGAATGAAGTTGGGTTTAGGCGCCCAACAAGCTGCAGCTTCAAATTCGAATACCTCCTCTGTTCCTAGAACAGATTTGAGAAAAAAATTTAACACAGATTTGGGCATGATTCGCCTAAGAATCCTTGACTGAATAAGGATTAGGGATATATATGGCAAGCAGGTCTAACCAGGGAAGTCCGACAGAGGCCAATGAAAAATTAATTTGCTTTGTAGGGCAATCCAGAGTAAAAAGAGGTTTAATCCTGGCATGATTCCCAAACAAATCGATGGAGGATGAAGATTCTAACCAGCAGCAGAGCATGCCCAAAGGCAAGAGGGTAAATCTACAGATGAAGCCTGATTTTAGAACTTTAAGTTCGAAATACAGATTTTGAGGCATCGATTCAGTTCTAGAAGCTCTGGCTTGCCTTTAACTTCTTATCTCTGAGTAAATTCAGATACGTATCTATGTCGAGTTCTATGCCTAATGCATACGTTCTCAAAATTTGATGCATAAGGAGGCAAACAAGAAATTCAAGCTTGAAGAGTATGCAAAGAATTGGGCATCCAGTCCAAGCTGAGCAAAGCTGGTCCTGAAGACTGAATGCATTACTAAGAAGAAGAGCATAAGAATCAACAAGAAACGGCATCTGTGAAAACAGAGAATATATTTGCAGAAGAAACATTAGTGGGCAAGAATTCTTTGCATCGCCGGACTTGGGAAGATCGGCCTTTTCAGACTCTTCCTTTCCGGTCTGTTCTACCATAGCCTACTCCACCGGAGCTGTTTTGGCATGCTTTGAATATCGGTTGGATTTAAGCCCTGGACGAAGCAGCTCAACGGTGATTTTCCATCGGACCTAAGATTGCAATTAGGGAGGAATTTACCATAAATAGTGTGCTGCCATGCTTTATTTCAATTTTTTCTTGTCTAAAAGAGTTATACAGCAGGATTCCATCTCAGGGTATGATGTGGAGTTATGCTTAATTCTTTTATTGCAGATGCTTTGGATGCAAATTAGTAGATCCTTAGTTACAACATAAGCATTTTGCTACAGATCACATTGTCGTCCATTTGATTTTTTGCTGGGCTATGTCTGTTACTTTGTGCGGATCCAGAGACCAAAGATGCTCTACGCTAAATTGCTAAATGTTTGATTTTGTAGATTGAAGGATGTTTTTAGTTGGCTCAGATTCTGCTTCAAGCATGTGCAAGCTCCAGTCCAGGTTCTGTCTAGGTGGCACATTTTATGTCTGTGGGAGTCAATAATTGCTTTTCCAAATTTGGCAAGCAATTTCTTCTCTCCTTTTGCGTTCTTTCTCTATCCCATCTCTTGAATCATCGCAATTTGGTAAGCACCTAAATGTACTTCTATTCCTTTTATTTCTGCCATTTTAGATGTGAAGGAGCTCTGCAAATTGAGAAGCCTAATTTGGCTCTGATTCATTTTGAGTTGCAAAGCCTAATTTGTCTATGATTCATTTTGAGGTGCAGAATAGCATTCATCTTTGCCTGTTATATGTAAGGGAGCTAGTCCATCTCCATTAGTATATGTTCCATTTTGGTCAGTTCATTTATGTTATGGTATTTTTAAAGCATTTGTTTCTTGCAGCATAGACCGTTAGCTTCCTGACATTCGTTGCAATGATTAATAGCCATTGGATACAACGTTTGTCTATTATCTACAAATGATATTTATTCAATTTCATGTCTAGATTCATTCTATGTCTCTATGTCTTGCTTTATTTGACCCATTTAGACTATGAATTTGAGAAACATGCAACTAAGTATTTTTGTAGAACACTCATCAAGCTCTCCAACGAATGCTCATGCATAAAAAATAGAGCTTTCTTTTTGGAGTTATGTCCCTTATATGCTGTGCTTTGAAACTTGGACAGCAAGTGCTTTTTGTCATTTTTGGCATCTTTACAATAAGAATTTGAAAAATTTATGGCTAGGGTTATCTTTAGATCTCATTGGAGGCTTTCCAATGGATACTCTTGCTGGAGAAACAGAGCTTTGGTTTGCAAGTTATGCCCAAAAACAGTTCTATGTCATAAAGTTTTATATGAATGAAGTGCCAGCCTCTTCATGACACGTGAGATAGGAAATTTTAGAGGTTCTAAGGAAGTGACAAAGCATGATAAAGCTTCTTTTATCTTCTGCCTTTACAGGTTGAAGAAGTTCTCATTGCAGACATTTTTTGGAAATGGGGCTTTTGATTCTATTGTGCTCCAAATTTAAATGCTTTTTATGCATGATCTTGCACTTGATTAAATGGCTTATGTGGATTTGTCTGGTTATTTGCAGCCAAGTCTGGAGTGACTTCTTTCACATTACAGACCGTTCTAGATTATGTTAGATAGGCTTAGACTGCTAAAGCCTAGTCCATATCATGAGGCCTATATGTGAAAGCAATTGGAATTGAAGATAAGAGGTGGAAAACTATAAATGAGGATGGAATTACATACTGATATGTAGTTATATAGTTATTGAAGTTATGTAGTCATATAGTTTACATACCAAAATTCACAGAATAGCCAATGTAAATTTGCATCCCTCGAGCAGTTTTACGTGCATCTTATGTAATTACTTTATTATGCCAGACATTTTGGCCAAAATTTGCAAACATGAAATATCATGATTGTGGCAAATGGGCCTTTAGGTATTGAATGTGGAACAGAATTTCCATGCCACGTATACCTCTTCTTTGATAAATAGACTGCCAATTTGGTAAGTTTTATGATGTATGTTCAAATTCATTTAGACAATTCCTTAAAAGAATATGATGATAAGGTATGTGGATTAGAATTGTTTTGCACCTTTGAAAAAATTGTGATGTGGCATTGGCACAAATTTAAGGGCAAGTCAAGGTGATTCTTGACTATATTGCTGCATGCAGTGAATTTTGGGATTGGTATCTATTTAACCTGTTTCTAAGCATGTATTTCCAAATCGTTTTTCCTCTACATGTATTTTCAAATCTTTTTACCTCTACTGGCAAATTTAAATGAGAAATTAGGCTGATGTTACTTTTGCTTAAAATAAAGCCTTATATCATTCCATTTCTTCATCCCTCTTGATCTATCCCTCAAAGCGATTGACTTAAATGACTATAGTATTAATTTCCTTCTCCTTCAGACATTTGCATTTAATTATTTCTCCCCCATTTCGATTTTCTATTGGTTTCCTAGCCTTGCATTTTCCGTTCCCCAGCCACATGATCAAAAGAATGCATGCACACAACGTTGGCTAAAATACACTGCTATAAATCTCAAGCAATAAAAAAAGTTATGCAACCAATGAATTCATCAAAGGAATGCATGCACATCACCTTGTGCCTATTGGACTACTCTTTTGCTCACTTTGCACCTCTTACTAAGCACATCAAATTTTCATAGCCATTGAGTAGTTAATAGAGGGGCCCGAAACATCGACTCAAAAAAGATAAAAAGATTAAAAACAACAAATTTGCCAAAAAAAAAAAAAAAAAAAAAAAAAAAAAAAAAAAAAACAATATAGTTCGTAAGTGGAAAGTTCCCAAAAATTGTAGCTTTTCCTAGATATTCTACAATGTCTTTGAAGTTGATTAATATGCATGAATTGATCATTATGGGGAGGCAATTAAAATTAGCAACTTTGCATTTTTGAACTTACACCATAGGAATAGCATAACTCTACCATAAAAAAACCGCACTACTTACTTTCCCCCCATTGTGCGGCCCCGATGGTGTATATGACTGCGCGCTGATAATTAGACCTATCTTGACCGTCCAATCTAAAAGCTAAAATTCAACGCTCGAAATTCAATCAAACACCACATCATTAGATCTTGGTCATTTAAAAGCTTCTAGAGTATTCTAGTCTAATTTCTAGATCATTTCATTTTTTTTGCTGGAATTTAAGGAAATCTAAAGAAATGTCATATAATTTAAGGGAATGTTCTAGAAAGTTCTAGAGTGGGCTTTGATTGGTTAACTAGCATGAATAAGCACCTCATCTTAAAATAGAAATTGTTAAGAATAGTATATTTTGAAAAGTTCCTAAAAATAGTAACTTCTTTACTGAAATCTAAGGGAATCTAATGGAACGTCATAAAATCTAAGGGATTATGAGATTTGACTAGTTAACAGGCATAAATAAGCACCTCAACCTAAAATAAAAGTTGCTAAGAATAGTAACTTTGAAAAGTCCCTAAAAATAGTAATTTTTTGCCTTAATTTAAGGAAATCTCATACAATCTAAGGAAATCTAAGGGAGAATCTTCATGAACCCTTAGAAAACTACAACGTGCACAAACTAGAACATGCGCCTTTTGTCTTGTAATAACTTGCACACAACCTTGGTTTTTGTTTTGTTCACCGCGTTGCTTTCATAAAAAAAAATTGCTTGCTCCAAGTTAGTGGAAAATTGTTACCTTTTCGTCTTAAGTGGATCTCTTATTAACATTGAATGCAACTTTTAGTTCTTATTAATAAGTCTCCATGTATTCTTAGTAACTTGGAATGAAGATAAAATAGCACGAAACAAAGTGTAATGGGCATTTTATGCGGTGATCAATTAAGGTATATAATTTTATAGTACAAATCCGAAGACAACATCAAAACATAGTAAGGGACCATTCAAATGCTGCCCCTATTGTGGATCAAGATTGATGGTCAGATTGGACCCACTTATTTTATCTACTTCATCTGTGGTCTAAGTTCATAGAACAAGTAGAGTTTGATCCACTATTGGCGAAAATTATCTTTTCAATAGAAAATGTATTAGTATTTGTAATAAGATCCACATGGTCTTTCATTAAGGGCCCTCCCCTATAGAAGCTATAGAAGGAAATCATGACTATCTACACATATATAATTCTGTTTCCTTAGATTCGATTCTTTTATTCCTTTAATATTTTAGTGACACGTATCCAGTCTTTTTGCTGGGTACAACCGCCGGTAAAGTTTTTTCGACGGATTTGTGGAAGCCCTGCTTGTGGAAGCCCTGCACTTAAAAATGCGGATTCCGACGTCTCAGTTGAGCTCCTGGAAGTAGAAAACGAGAATGAAGATCCAGCCTTTCTGAAAAGGCAGGTAGTGAATGGAGTTAGGATACATTCATTTGGGAGGAATCAGAGATTTACGCCTCTGCCCACTCCAGTGGGTCTGAGAGCAGCTCTTGAAAAGAGGCTCAACAATCTGATCCAAAATGGCCAGGCTCTGGCCTGCATCGTCACGGATATGCTCATGGATTGGGCTAGCCAGACAGTTCGGGCATGTGGCTTGCCTTCCTATGTGCTATATACTTCTGGGGCTGTTTATTTAGCCATTTCTTTTCAGATCCGAGATCCAGATTCGGCAGCACTGCAGTGTTTGCCTGCCGTAGAAGGCCTGCCTCATATTCCCTGGGATGAATTGCCTTCTTTTCTCACCAATCCATCCCACCCCTTTTACCCTGTGAAGCGTTCCTGGGATCAGAAGCTCATACACGCAGACGGGATCCTCTTGAATACATTTTCTGAGCTGGAAGGCAGAGTGTTGGATGCTATTAAGTACAAAATCCCTGCTACAAAATGTTTATCAGACAAGATCTTCCCCATAGGGCCGCTTTTAAGCACAGAGTATTTTGGTGGCAAATCTCATGAAAACGGAATCGGAATGCAGAATGATGTGGAAAAAATGTGCGAAGAATGGCTGGATAGGCAGGAAGCAGGGTCTGTGTTGTATATTTTGTTCGGGAGCTGGGCGGCAATAAGCAAGGAACAGATGGAAGCGGTAACAACGGGGGCTAAGGGCAAGCGATCATCGGGTACTGTTGGGTGTTGCCGCTTGATTCGGCTGAGAGCTGTCCAGAAGAGCTGAAAAATTTCAGCGACAGGCGTTTGCTTGTGTTGCATAACTGGGCGCCGCAGTTATTGATTCTGGGCCACAGCAGTGGGCGGGTTTCTGACGCACTGCGGCTGGAATTCTATCCTGGAATCGCAGTGGATGGAATTCCACTAATAGTGTGGCCGTTTACGGCGGACCAGCCAATCAGCACCAGATACGTGGTCGATGAACTCAAGATCCCCAGGGCCTGGTTTTAAGAGACGACGTTGAAACGGCCGTCCGTCAGTTGCTTGACGGAAAAGAGGCTGTCGTCATGCGCTCCGCCACTACCCTCCTCCATGCCTCTGCTAAAGCTGCCGTTGCCGAGAATGGTAGCTCCTCCACCTCCCTCCGCCTCTTTAAGTCTACGCTTCTCTCTCTTCATTGTTAAATTCAATATAACTTTGCATTGAGGCACTCTTAACCGGCAGGTCCTTGCCTATTTTAGATCCTAGCCGTTAGATCTAGACTGATGATTAGCCGTAACAAGTGATCCTTGGCCTGGTTATCACGATAAACCATCTGCAGCCTGGTTATCATGATAAACCATCTGCAGCAGCCTGTCGTGAGGGATAACTTGCCCTGTATTTTTCCCATTCTACTTGTTCTTGGCAGCTACAAATCATGAATCTGCAAATCATGAATCTGAATCATGAATTGTTCTTGTTCTTGCCTACAAATCATGAATCTGCACCGAAAACTCTCTTCCTGGCCGGATTTGCATCCTCATTCAAATCTGTTAAAAAAAAACATATTCTTGGCCGGATTTGTGCTACCTGGCACATAAATCTGCTTGAAAATCTCTTCCAGATGTAGGTTGTGCCTTGGAATCTCGCCAACATATTTGCAAGGGAGTGTAGCAAGCAAGATCAGTCGCCCAGAAAACAGGCTCGGACCTGCCCGGTTAAAGGGGTCAAACCCCTGTGCTCGCCCATTACTGCAAATAAATGGGCTCGCCCCTCCGGGCTCGCCCATTTATTTGCCGTAATGGGCTCTCACAGGGGTTTAACCCCTTCATAAAGACCTCACCTAGTTTTGTTGGCCGTCAATTTTTGTTTGATAATATTTGCTTGATAAATATTTATTTGAGGAGCCCTCCTACTGACACGTGGTATAGGACAATCGCTTCACCTTATATACACTCGAATCTGCATTTATTATGTTTTTATTGGCCCAACGATTTTTTATTTGCTCTGGTTCCGGTGAGCTCACAGCAGAGTCTGGCGGTGCGAAGCTTCCAGCCATGTTCAAGGCTTTGAATGCCGGATTTTCGAGCCTACTACTCTTCAAGACTAATTCTTATTCTCATTGTGGTTCGATAAATCCTAGACCCACATGGCCAAAACAAAACGGAAGGCATAAAAATAGAAACGTCGGAACGAATCTAGTCCTCAAGGACGCAACAAAGCAAATGGGTATGTCGAACGGAATTTGAAGACGGCCAATCTGACCCAAAAGAACAAAACCCAATGAAATGGGTAAATTTTGGAGAAAAAAAATGAGAAACAGTCCAACCCACAAGGGCAAATAGTGGAATAGATCACAAACTAGCAAACACGTAGCAGATTTTTCAATGCCAATCCAGTTTCATGTGCAGATGTAAGATCCGAGACCGGATGCTGCACATGAAAGGCTAGTGTGACAAAAGAGGGCCCAAATGCAAAACTAGCCTTACAAGATCACAGATTTTGAAGTAGATTCACGTCTTTTCTTCAAGTACTGGGCTATAGAAGAGACCCCACCGGAGCTGGAAATCCATAGCCATGGCAAAAATCATGGATTTATCCAAAATGCTACCGGATTTCTTATGTTCAAGTAAAACCCAATTCAATATGCTAAAGAAAAAACTGGAAACAGGAAGGATTGCTTCATCCGTCCCACGGGCACCGCCATAGCTGCAAAGCTCGTCCCTAAAAAACAGAGGAGTGGAGCCATAGATTTATAAGGTAATAACTGACCAGAATGTGTTGCCCAAGACCAATCGAGGAAACTCCAGAGAGCCGCGTCTATGGCATTCCGGCTTCCAGATTGGCAAGTCTACTCAGAAAAGAAGACCACGTTGCTAATACACAACATAATTTCTCTTCTCAAGCTCCAGAGCACCATGGCTTCGGCAGTTCATTCATACAGCCCATGGCAGGTAAAAGGGTTCGTTTCTTTCTTCTAAATTTCTGAAGTAAAGATGTATGCCAAGAATCCGGTCTGTTACAGTGTTTCAGGACTGTGGCGATATATACACCATTGCAAAGGTTCAGCAGAGGTGCGAAGAAAAAAGAGGGCATTTTGTTGGGGTGAGATAGAGAAGATCGGGCAAGTGGGTAGCAGAGATCAGAGATAAACATAAGAGGCTAGGTTATGGCTTGGATCGTTCAATATAGCAGAAGAAGCAGCATAGCCTATGATATGGAGGCAAGCAGAATAAGGGGTACCAAGGCTAAGCTTAACTTTAGAAATGGAGCGCCGGATCTGCGCCTCGTGCTTAGCGCAACTCAAACATGTTTCAAGACCAAGAGGAGACAGAAGTAGTTTTGTTGAGCAAGCAAAATTCGAAAGAGATAAAGAGCAAGAGAGCAGAGAGCTTTGTCATAAGGCATTCATATGTAGAGATCTATATTCACCCAAACATAATTGGATCCACATTATACAGGATTTCTTGCAGCAGCGCATGAGGTGTATGTTTGTTAAGGAGTGACACTTCTATTCAGATTCATAAACTCCAGAATGTAGATCCCCAGTCATAGGAAATTCTTCTGCCAACAGTGAAAGCCAGCAGGTGTTCGTCCTCATGGGCCAGTGAAAGCCAGCAGGTATTCGTCCTCATGAGGCTTTTTTGCTGCCGAATATCACAGTTTGCAAAAGCAGACCACTTTCCAAATACTCACAGGATCATTTTTTATCAATCTGTCTTTGGCTTTTCGGCCAAATATAATTCAATAATTTACAGATTTGTTCGTGCTTGCTCCTTATGGAGTGGAAGTATTAGTTTTCTGATCTTGCTTTTAATTGTTGTTAATCTTGCATTTCCATTTAAAACGATATATCCGATCATCTGCATTCCCATTAGCATCTAAGCAGAATGCCAATTCTTATTGCATCGGCATGAACAGCATTACACCACTATAATATTTTAGAATTTACCTTGAAGTAATCTTTATGATGAATTGCATAGACTACTTTCAATTCAAAATGTTTACAGGTTGGAAGCCATCTATACTGCAATAACTCATTTTGAAAACCTAATCAGAGCAATTTCATTTGGGCAAAATGATGAATTAAGAATGTGAGCATGCTTTTATTTCTTCAAAATGGAGCTAGAACCCCTATGAATCAACATCCTGTAAAGAATTTGAGAGCAAAAACATTTGAAGGATTTTAATAGATGGATTTATATGAGAATGTGGTTTCTGCGAGGAAATGCCAAGAACTGTAGATGTATAGACGAGTCGGGGAAGAGAAACGTTCGTGGCGGCCTTGGCCGCCGCGATAAGTTTCTTGTAGATAACTAATCTATAAGTTTCTTGTAGATAACTAATCTATATTATTATTTGTTCAATTATCTACTTACGTGGACTGTGGACTGGCTATTATCATATGCTTTACGATTTCATTTATCTACTTACGTGGACTGGCTACTATTGGGATGCAAATACGATGTGTGAGTCTAACTTTATCATTATAAAGTCACTTCACCCTCGGGTCACGGAGGGCAACCCTCCGTGCACAGCACCTTGTTTTATGTTGGCACTTGTCAAACAGAAAGAAAATGTATTTTGAATTCTCTATATGATTTGATATTCAAATCAATGTTATCTTGTCACAATTACTTTTGATTGCATTATTTTTTTACTTAACATTATCTTGTTGCTTTGAAGCTTTATAGAATAGAATAGAATAGAATAGAATAGAATAGAATAGAATAGATTTTTTAGCGTCCACGGAGATCGATTGTAACGTTCCTAACCGACATGCCCTTAACCAACTGGGCAAAACCGTCTAGACGTTTATGAGTAGTCGCTTCTACCCATTTATGCCAGTGTCTCGGGAACGCCCCACAGGCACATTCAAGTTCAAATACTCGAGCGGTCTACCATGGGCCCGTTACAGTCTCTCCCACTAGAACTATGCTCGTCCTCGAGCATCCAAGGCTATACCATGTCTATGTCATACCATGTCACAATAATTACCAAGTCTTTGCAAATTACCCATGCATATAGGCACCCATGGAGACTCGAACTCGAGACCTGCTCTGATACCAACTGTGACGTTCCTAACCGACATGCCCTTAACCAAATGGGCAAAACCGTCTAGACGTTTATGAGTAGTCGCTTCTACCCATTTATGCCGGTGTCTCGGGAACGCCACACAGGCACATTCAAGGTTCAAATACACGAGCGGTCTACCATGGGCCCGTTACACCGATTGGCCTATGGGACCCAAACAAAAAAGAGAGCAGCAAGCGTATTACTGACAGGATTAAAAAACCCCCGCCCCGAAGGGTTTTCGAGGGAAAAACCTTAGCAGTAATAAGTATGCTGGCACACTGTACACTTGTATAGGACAGTTCAATACCGTCCCGGAGGACACAACTGAGTCCGTGTCCATAACCTCCTGGAGGTATGACCCCAACAAACCCACTGACGCCGTAGTCAATAACTGATGCAACGGCTGGCCAAGCACTAGTAATCGAACATATCGCTCTCGGATATGGGCAAACGCTGGGCAGATCTGGAGGGCATGACATTCATCCTCAATGGCACCCTGGTGGCAACACTGGCAAAGCCTTTGCTCTCGTGCTTCCCGAGCCCAACGTCCTGTTTCAATGCGGAGGCGATGTGCACCCATGAGTAAAGTTCTGATGTATGATCGCAATTTATTATATTCAAATAAAAATTTGTCTGTAATGTTAAAAAATGGGAATTGCATGAGTCCCACTTTAATGAAATGGAGCTTATTACGTGAGGTTATGTCTTGGTAAGGCATCTGATTATAAAGCTGGAGAGCTTCATGAACTTGTCCCACTCACAGCATAGGCTACAGTAATCAAGGTATTCTATGATCACATCTTCCATTGGCATTTTCTGAAATAAGCCTGATGCATAATTCATCCATCCCATTCCTAGAATATGGTTATCATTGTATTCCGTGATGTTATGAGACATCAAATCAAAGGCATCCATAAGAACATGTCAGACTGAGGCATTTGGTAAAATAGATGCAACGCCTCCATTAACTGTCTTTGCTGGGCATAAACTGTCGTCATAGTGTTCCAAGATATGGCTCTCTTTGGCATCTGTTAGAAGGGACATAGTGCATCTCTCAATTGCCCTTCCTAGGTATACCTTGCACTTATGGAATTATGCAAATGCTCAGGCATTTGTTGGAACATCAGATATGCTTCTCTGAGCTGGCTCTACAATGTTAATACATGCAGTATAATATTCTGTAAAGTCACATTTGGATTGGGCAATAATTATGACATTCCAAGAGATAGCATTTCTCTCATGCATAATTTGAAATACTTTCATGCAGAAGACAACTGCCCATATTGAGAAAGACTACCATGATTATATGATGTTGTCTTGACATTTGTGGAGGCAATGTTGCTATTTGAAAAAATGCTTGAGAATACTGTTGATTCTGCAGAATCAATAGACATCAGTACAATGGATGAAAAATGCTTCAAATGTCTATGAATCTTAACTCTTAGGGTCTTTACAGTAGAGAATACATGTTGTGCTGCCAAAGCCCATTTTACAGCATACAATAGTGTTAATGTTAAAAAAGTTTATAGGTCTTTCTCACACTGATTCCTTGGTCCATTCTTGTATATGGGTATTAGATAGTTATTATTCATGGTTCTATTGGATTTGCCGAAAGGTATTTTTGTATTTCATGTCCGATGGAATTGATGGGTTGGTCATGCAGTTTCTTAATGATGAATAATAATAATAGAGGTTTATTGGGCCACATTACTTGATGGAAGGTTCCAAAGGATACAAGCACATTTGCAAGTTTGGTAACTCTATCAAGTCTGTTATGACAATGTTTTTTGAGTCTTGCCATGAATGTTAAGGGCCATATGCCACTTGCATTTCGAATTGCTCCCCACATGTAACAACAATATATTGGAGGATAGCTCCAAGCAAGCTGGGGATTGGCAACAAAGGCTGTATTCGACGTTAGTAAGAAGACTAATCAAAGCAAAGGATGTACAGTAGCAATGCAATAGCTGGTGACCTGCCGACACACAAAACAAGACTCAACACAAAAGAACGAAACAGAACCCATGAAAACACACTCTCGGGCCACCATAGGGCAACCCCTCGTGCGCAACACCTTGTTTTTCTCTATGTATAGCTTGTGTTGCCTAAGGGATTTTTAGGTTTGCAAATGTCAAATTTCAACTTTTGTGGTGCCCTCTTATTTTCTCCAGTTCATTGTCATTTGTGCTCTAGGTAGGAGCCAAAGGTTAGCATTATACTTTTATCCTACCCTTAACATGAACTTTGGTTAACATTACCTTCATTTTCCCCTTTTTTATGTCATTTTGTTAGGCCTAAGTCTCTTTTGTTAACCTCTTGTTTTGTATCAAGTTATCCTTCTAACCCTATCCTTACCTATGACTTATAGTATATCGTCTTTTGTTTAACTCTTTCATTCTCTTCATTGTCTTAACTTTGCTTCTCGTTTCTTATGCCATCTTGTAATGCTTAAGGATATTCAGTGACTTCTTGTATTGGGCATCCGTCGATCACATCCGTATGCATTAGGCCTTTTTCCTTTGTATTGTCCCGTGTTAAAATTGACATGGATTAACACATGTATTGTTTTTGGGATGAATGATGTTTACATGTATGGTTTGGAGTTTATCTGCTTCTTTGTTCATCCATTGACCTTCTCTACTTGTAACATGTTTTCCAGGGGACATATTGTAGGCACTTCCTTGAGTGCATACATAGCACAAAGTTCATATTCAATTAACAGTTTTTTATTCCAAAGGGCTTTTGCATATTGCATTTTACAGTGATGGATTCTTCATCAGGGGCACGTGGTCCATATCAGAATTGCATTTCTAGCCATTTTGTTTTTTCCTTCAACATCTTGTTTTTTCCTTCAACCTCTCTCGCTCCGCTCGAGTTTAACATTGAGCTGCGCAATTCTTCCATTGATATTCCATTTCATGTTTACATTGATTAACTGTCATGGATTTTAGGTTAAGGCCTTTTACTTCTTTGGCATCTATGCTTGCCCTTGGATTTGCAGTTTGTGGGAATTGAATCTGGGTGCGGCTCATCATGCTACTTATTTTGCATTTTTGCTACTTGGCTTTCTCTGCATATGAATTCTATTGAGTTTTTTCTACATTATTAGAACTACCGAGAATTTTGTGGCTTGGAGTTTCGAATGATTGGGGGCATTCATTCCTAACTTTTAAGGCATTTTTTGCATGGTTCTACGTTACTTATGAAAGTGTTTTCCTATGAGGTTGTTGTGATGTGTGTCATTCTCATTGGTTTGAAATTTCTTTAGGATGATGCGCGAGCATTTGCCTTTTTAACTTACGGGTGCATTCGCATGGTTTTAACTTGATAATAAGAGGGTTTTTCCATAAGGTATGTTTTTGACATGTATATTGTTTTTAGAATATGAGGTGAATCTAACTCTGCTAACCTGACCAGACCTTGGCTCTCTTAATATTCACCTTCGCTCTCCTATTCTTGTTCCAGACCATTTCACAGACCTTATGCACCTCTTTGCTAGGGCCTTCTATTTGATGCCAACCTCATTTGCTTCTTGACCTTCCTCTTGATGTTTGACTTTGAGCTAATATGTCTGCCACCTCTAACTTTACCTCATCCCTCGTTTCTATAAATGCTGTTTATTTAATTTGTTTAGTGTGCCTATATTTGGTCATATCTGGGCAGATACTTCGCGTAACATGAGTCTAGCTCAATCTTTTCCATTCTTTTTCGTCATACTCCTTGTCTTCGGGCTTATATTCAGGGGTTCTTAACCTTCCTCTTGACTTTGTGCTCCCATGTCTGCGACCTCTATCTCAACCTCGTCCCTCGTTCTAGTAAGTACGCTTTATATTGGGGTATCTATTCATAGGTTTCGGCATGTTAACAATTCTCATTATAACCTTTTATTTCAAAACTATTGCTTCTTTTTATGTCCCAGTTTCACATTGCTTTTCAAATGCATCGCATGGCATTTTTTGTCATAAAGTTGTTTATTTGGCAAATTTTAGTTTACATAATTTTTCCTGTCGTCGTTTTTTATGATTTTAGGCTTTTCACATCTTTCTAGTTATGACGTATTTGCACTTGGCACTCCATTGCATTTTTGCGACATGGGTTCTATCTTGGATATATTCTCGTTTTGCGTTCTCATTTTTCTGGTTATGACATATATTGCGTTGGCATTCCATTGAGTTTTTGTGACATGGTTTTATGTTGGCTACATTCTCGTTTTACGTTGTCTTTTCTGGACTCATTCTCTATAGTTCTCATTTCTCCAAAAATTAATTTCATGACCATTGATAACTCATTATACTTTTGCAGTCCTAAAATATACTTCCTTCCTTCCTTCCTTGTTAGTTTGTTCACACATAATTAGTTAACTTGCCAAGGCTCTTTTTATATTGTATTGATTGGCATGCCCTTGTTAGGTTGGGTTCTTTATTTGTTTTCGGACTCGGCACATCTTTTATTGCATTATACAATCTCTATCTATTGACACCATCCTTGTCATGGACGTTTTTTGCATCCTTATTGCAACTCTGTCAAGATATTTCATTTTTTGGATCCTTTGTTCTCGCTAGCCATACCACCAACCTCAAGCTTTCTACTCTAACCTTGACCTCTCATCCTTCTTCTCCCCATCCTTGGCCACAAACTTAACTTCGCCTTGGACCGTGTGGTTAATTCTTGTTGCATTTGTTCCATGCCCGGCATCTTTTCTCTCGCAACGGGATTCACGACTCGACTCAACACTTGAGACGTTTCTCAGCAGCTTGGCTTATAGATAATGAAGTTCTCTGGTAGTCGGCCCATTTTTGTGTTCCTTGCGAGTCCCTTACCAGAATAGCATCGATCCGAGTGCTCGGATCACTATTCTGAGAAGGGATGAGCCATTATATAAGTACACTCCATATTTGAGGTCGGTTATCGGCGTCTTCTCACAATAGCACTTCCCGCACTGGACTACCAGTAGAGTTGTGCCCATATACAAAGCAGGGGACCCCCACAGCCCAGCCAACTATCGTACCATTATGGTTAGTTCTGTCTTTTCCAAGTTGCTTGCCGGGATTCTTGAGCGTGGCCCGACACTTTGGGCGAGGGATGGAGAAGTCGCGGGGCTCACGCTAGGCGGGGGCTTCCGCCCAGGCATTCTACTATTGACCATATCTTCACTCTGCGAACACTCATAGAGGATAGCCGGAATCAACGCCCGAGAACCTCATCTTGTTGCTTTGTGGATTTCGCAAAGGCTTTTGACCACGGTGCACCGGGATAAGTTGTGGGGATGATTGAGAGCGGTACCGGGGACCCCGTCGACTTGCAAAATGTTATATCTGAGACTATCTGAGGCTTGCTCCGGTGGCCGTCTCACATTGTCGGGGAGTCCGTTGTTAGTAGCATTGGGGTGCACGGGGCTGCCCTCTATCCCCGGCGCTCGGCTTGTACATTGACCAGCTAGAAGAATGGCTAGCCGAAACGGGAGGGGAGGCGCCGATTGATACACCACATAATCCCGCAACTCATATATGCCGATGATGTTGACCTCGCCGCATATACCCGGAGGACATGCAACGCCACTTGGATGCTTTGGACACTTTACGCCAATTCACCGGCATGAGAGTTAACTTGGCCAAGACGAGGGGTGTCTTCTTTGGTCCCATCATCCCTAAGATCCACGCCTTCCCTCATTCACTTACCAGGCGTGTAGTGGAGGTGGCTGATCTTATAAGTATTTGGGCATTGAGTTTTCTACTACCACACCTTTGGGATGCATCCATCGGGTTACGGGTCACCGCAGCCGGAAAGCCCCGTATGCAATGCAAAACAACTTGATCACAAGGCAGAGTTTGTATGCATGGGGTCACCAGGCACACTTCTTGAGGGCCTTGGTTGAACCGGTCCTCCTCTATGGGGCGAAGTGTGGGGCGGTGATATCCCTCACCACTTGGAGCGATCTAGGCAGGTAGTGAAGGCCTTCTTGCTCCGGGCGGGAGTGAAAATCACGTCCCATATCGATCTTGCTCCGAGGAGCGGGCTTCCTTCCATTCTGAGAGGGTTGAGCTGGAGCGTCACATTATTTACTTCCGAAGGTGGTGGCTATGGATGAAGCCGGCTACCCAACCTTGCTTTGGCGGTGGCGATGGGCCCGGCGACTCAAAGCCCTTTGGCTGGAAAGACAAGCAAGCCCGATTGGTTTCGCGATGGAATGTGCGGGCACACAAATGTGGACTAGTGCATACACAGAAGGAACTTGTGCCTTGAAGCAATATTTGGATGCTTGCTTCATGGCCAAGCTTTGGGATCAGAGGCCCTGTCACATGTGAAGGTGGCAAATTATCACGGCGGAGGTTAATCCCATGCTCACGAGGGGGCCCACACCACTACACCGCACCCATCTACCCCATGAAAAAGCGAGGGGGTGATTGCTTCCATTCGCCTGGGGTGCACAACACCTCCGCATTGAGGAGGGGAGATGGATTAGGAGCAGCGTGAGGACAGAGTGTCGATCTTTGTCAGCGAGCCATTGAGGATGAAAGTCCGCCCTCGAGGCTGTCCCGTAAGAGCATATCAGGGGCTTGGTATGCTCGGTTAGTTGTGCCCCATCGGGCCCCTCATGCATCTGCCGAACCACGGCCTACCGTAGGCTTGTTGGGATCGTATCTCCAGGAGGTAATGGATACGCGGACTCAGTTATGCCCCCCTGTCCGACATTAACCTCAGCTGTACTTGTGATTATGTATATAACTATGCAGTATGTCAGCATCCTTATTGCTACTAAGGTTTTTCCCCCGAAAACCCTTCGGGGCGGGGGTTTTTTAATCCTGGTAGTAATACGCCTGCTGCTCTCTCTTTGTACTTGGGTCCCATAGGCCAGTTGGTCTCCGTGGACGATAAAATCATATTCTATTCTATTCTATTCTATTCTCATTGCCCCTTGCGTCCCTCCCTTCCCTCCCTGCTTGCTTGGGCGCTTGTTTATTGTTTTTCACATGTGTTTTTGTTCATACATACCTTATTATTGTCCACCCCCTGGGTGCTGTTATAATCATGTTTTTACACCTACATGCTCCACCTGTGGGTGATGCTGTTTATTTCCACCCTGAGGGTGACGCAAATTTCTTTTTTATTAGGTTCTTTCTTCTACTCCCTGGGTGATGCTTTTTCTCTCCACCCACCGGGTGGTGTTATCTTCTCTTCTGCCATGTATTGTTGATTTTCTACTCATTACTAATCAGTTTTTTTTGGGTGCTTATTGTTGTGCAGCTTGCCGCTTCGCCATCATGCACGTTCTTGTTCTCCTTACGGCTAATGGGTGCCTTCTATGTGTTCCATTTCTTTTGCAGGTATTATGCCGTCTCGCATGTTCACTCCCTCTTGTGTATGCCATCGCCCCACTCCCTTCGATTCTCCAGGCAACCATCCAAGGTTGTTGGCGACTATTTCTCATTAGGGTTTTCCTCGAAAACCTTAAAGGGCGGGGTTTCTCATCATTAGGGTTTTTCGATGAGAACTGGGTCTATTTATATGTCTGACACTCTTCAACTTTAGCTTCTTATATGTAAGGATCTTAATCTTCTTTTGCAGGCTCTTACGTACAAGGATCTTATGGTCTTACTTCAATGCAGATATCACATATATTCGGCATGGTTATGTAAGCATTGTATTTCTGCGAAGCGTTCAAATTGGTTCTGGAGTTGAGGTTGGTTGAAGCAAGAAGTAACAAATCAGTGTCAATGAAAATTTAACTCCTTTGGGAGGTATGCCTGATGTCAAGAATGTTCTTTCATTTTCAAATGTTTTCTTCACTTTATTTTCGCATACAACTGTCACCTAGCTAATACTTCCAGAGCTTTATGTTATGTACTTTATTTCAGTTAGATTTCATAAAATTATCAATAAACAACATTGACTGCATACTCCTTGATGTATGCAGAGTTTTGTGGGACATCATGGCACTGATACATATGACAGGGAGGGTGGGTCGAAATATGGTGGGGCAAATGGGAGCTATTGTTTTTCAACTTAACTATGGCAGTTTATGTCTATATCCTCATGCTTGATACACAGATCTGCATGATGCTTTGGTAGCTATCAATTTCAACTCAACTATGACTGTTTATGTCTATCCTCATGCTTGATGCACAGATCTGAATGACACTTTGGAACACACGAGACTCTGCGGCTATAGAAATGAGTTTGTGTTACATGTAATTACATGCATCAATTGCTCAATTGCTCACATCATATAATTTGTCCTTTCATGTATAAGCAACTGCTTACGCACAAACTTGCTACATGATTTCTCTGCTCAAGTGTTATGATTGCAACATTTGCTCTAGCATCGTGAAAACAATCCTATATAACAATATAGCTTTGAGGTATTTATAAGGCTGAGGCACAAACCATATAGAGTTGTAGGTGCACGTGATTGTAGAAATAACAGTGGCATAGTTAGAGGAGAAAGCATAATATCTCAAATCAGTCAGGTTGTTACGTGATGTTCTTTGAAATTTGTCCAAGCCCACTTTCTTCTTTTCAAAATGCTGCCTCCTAAAAACTTTGAGAAAAAATTCAAGCTTCGAAAGTGAGACAAAATCTAAGCATCGAAAGCAAGTTGCTTGAGTTCATTGTGGATATTGAGATATGCATAGCAAATTGCATTGTTGAAGTTTGATTCATTGGGGCAGTATGATTTGTGATATTGCTCATGCACATAGCGTCTCATTTAGCAGATGGATTGAATACATATAATGGCTTCCAGAAATCTGTGCAACTAGCACAGTTTAGCAATCTCTTGCCAATAGCTGATATTTTGCTTAGATACATGATGACTGCCCCTTCCAGATCTTAAAGATACTTTCAAGCTTCTTATCTTCACATGTGTGGTTGCAGTTAAGGAGTCTCTTCAGTGAATCACATATGGTTGCAGCCTGAATCTCTTCCAATTGAGTGCTTTCATATTTAATTATTTGTTCCAATTGAGTGCACTCATTATGTCCTAAGGCTTTATCTTCTTAGTCTTGGTTGTTTAGGCAAAATAGAGCCGAATATCTACAATGTATTGCATGACATATGACGTTATTGACACCCATTCTCTTTGCTGGCATGCTATAATCTCAACAACTACACTTGCAGTTCTACAATTGAATGGCCTGGCGCCTGTTTCTATCCTCTTCATTCCTCTATATACAATGGAATTTTGCTACAAATTGCACTATATGGAATGGAATTCTGGTACAAACTGGTCAGTCTACTTAAACATCGTTTTATATGTTTTCAACACTTTAAAGATGTTAATTCTGCTTTATGATGCATGTAGTTTCATCCTGCAATGTTCTCAAATGGGACGTTCTTTTAGCTCTCATATATTGTAGCCCATCATTGTCTAGAGCCCATATGGAGTGTGTAGGTTGGAATTTATTGTTGTATTATAAGAAGCTTATGAACCTTTAGTTCTGAAGCTTTTAATTAGATTGGCTATGGTTGAACTGGTTAATCATAGATGCATGCATCACATTTCTTATTGCAAGCGGCAAGCATGATATTAATTCTGCAGAAGATGTCAGATTGCATTCAACATGTGGATAGAGCTAAAATTTAGCATACTAATTTTCTTTGGGATGATAACTCTGGTTTTAGAATTTATTTGTAGATCCTGGTGTCAGAAACTTCATGGAATAATAACCGCCACATCAATGACTTTATGAGTTTTTAACCAACGCAGTGGAGACGTTGCACACATTCTCTAGCTAAAGGCTAAGCATTAACAACTAAGTTATCATGTAGTCTATTTGATGTAGAAATACACAGTTAATATGTTAACGACTTTGTATATCTCATTTGCATGTGGTCAATTTGATGTAAGGACATAAAAGTTATAATGCAATTGACTTTTTATATCTCAGCTTCATAACACATATCAGACGAGTTTGTTAAAGTGGGACAATAGCTAAATGAACAGGATTATTAGCTTTGCAAACAATGATTACATCTAAATAAGTTCCGAAAATTTTGGGCCTCCTTTTACTGCACAATTGATAAAACTGCATCTGCTATTTAAGGATAACATGTTTATTGATTGTGGTAGGTTTTGCAGGTGACAAGTTTACCATTAGTTGAACTATCTGAACTGCTCAGGTCTGACACCATTCTCCTACGTTACGTCAGTGAAAACAAAATAGTATCGATGAACATTTCTGTTAAGTCACCAGACAAGCAACCGCTAAAATGCAACATTTCTTGCACAGGAACTGTCACCATTTGTTGTAGTCAAACATTTTGGAACTATTTTAAGCTATACTAAAATAGTGTCCATGTATATATCCACCCAATCATGTTGCTTACTGATTTGGCTTATGAAATCCAATTATGTTCATCCCCATTCAAAGCATATTTAAAGGGAATACTGAATATCATGATAAAAGACAAAAACAAAAAATATCATTCACTCCGTGATCTAATCTACTTTGCAGGCATGACTATGGAACACCACTTCAAGGGGTAAGAGTTTTCAAATCAATGTCACTGTGTTTATTTTTTTCCCACTTCTAGAAGATTGTGCTTTAGTATGCGTATGCATTCAATATGTCGAGATTGTGGAGTGGAATGGATCATTCGTATCTCGAGAGAGATACATGCAAGATTTTAATAGGCTTAATTTTGATCTATAACAATGGATCTCAAAGGTGCAATAAATTGCACATCATCTTTGCACCTATGGTTTTACAACAATTTGAATATGAACACAAAACTATATAAGTACTCGGTAATCAATGGTTGTCAGCTTTTGCACTTGTAAATTTGTTTGTTGTATCTCCAGCTTGGGGGCACATTCGCAGAGTCAAGGAAAAACTATTGCTTCAAAAACGTTAACATCATTCCATTACACTTGGCCTATTAGTAATTGGACAATGGGATTTTTTTCTTTATAGTCAAGGAAAAATCGTTGCTCCAAACTAGAACAATGGGATTTCCTTCTTGATTTTCTCTGTGGACGGGACAAATGACAAAAACAAAAAGGATTTCATTTGCAATGCCTATACGACTTGCCACAAACCTCAAGCACATGATTGCCAACTTCATTAAGGCGTTAAAAAATGAAAGATGACAAACAATTGCTAAAGTATGGTCAAACATGATGCAATTAATGATTCCAAGAAGTTAATTTATCTACATCTCTTTGTCAAATTCCCACAATTCTTTGTTAGCTTTTGTCTTCTTGCCTCCCTTCAACCTTAAATCCAAACATGATAAACACTTGAGAAACCCCAACTAATCAAGCTCAGGACATCTCAAACTTTCTTATATACCGACCCTTCAGCATTGTGTTGAGTAAACTTAATGATCGCCTCTTCCACACACCAAATTAAACAAATACTTTGTTTCATATTTATACATCCATGCCCACATAATGTGTTGTAGCTAAAGCCGGCAACGCCGGGCAATGTTACTAGTATGAATTATTCCAACTTTTATTTAGAAGTTCTCTCAACATTGAAATAAAACAAATGCATGATCCTTACAAAAAAACACGAAAATATAGTTTGAAAAAAAACATAAAAGAAGACGCACTCCATATTAAAATTATCATGCCATGTCGGCAGGGGTATAAAGGTTTTTTTTTTTGTTGCCAAGAGCTTACTTCTGACAAAGCTTTGCCAAGGAGCTTCCAAAATCACATAGGACATGTTGGAACTCCATTTTTGGATTGAACGAGTGATTTAAAGGTGCTAGAGGTCGAGCATGTTGCCGATGACTTCTTGTCTGATAATTTTGAGTATATTCTTGTTGTTTTTATTCTTAGTTCTAATCGTATTTTGTGTTGATTTTACAGAGGTTTGGTAGAGTTTCGGTAGATCTGTGGCAGTATATTATTTGTTTAGAGGTATATTGCTTGTTCTTAATGGATTGAAAGTGTTAGAAAACGCTGGCCAGCTGCGTTTCTTTAGGTATAGCTTCCCACCCCACAAGCCTAGGCCTGTGAGCCTAACCATCTTTCGTGTCTAGACATAAGTCACCCTCCAACCTACAACGACTTGGAGCAGGTTTCCACACATCAACTATCCGTCGATTTTCAAGCTACACCCGCTGGCAGGTGCGCAAAGGGGCTTTGCCCTACTGCTAAAGCAGCATCGGCTCGGGTGAAAGTGTTAAAGTAAACTATTGTTTAAGGTTTAAACTGGTGCTTTAGAGTTACAATGTATAATCAAGGAATACAGATGATTTTAGTTGGTTGCCATGTCTCGTGAGCTATTAGAAGTTGCATATAGCTAATATCTGCAAGTAAAGATGCTCTTTGACAAAATATCAAGTTCACTAACTTTTGTTGGACATTTTAAGGTATGCTGACTTTTATTTTATGGTTTTCGTTAGATCTTTATATGCAAGTAACATATATCCAACACATTTTGTTTGTTGTTTACAGGTTGCAATGGCTTGTGTATTCTGGTTGTTGTTTTCATTATAATTATTGCTAGTTTTTTTTATCAGTGATTCTAAATGTAAAGAAGTCAAGAATCTATCCCCAGTTCATCATTTTCTCTACAGCTGACTGCTTCCCTTGCTCTGAAGAAGAGATACCTGATGTAGAGAAGTTTCTTGAGACAAGTAAATTTGATGGTATTAACAAGTTTATAGAAGGTTGAAAATGAGAGGTTTCTGCCATTGGATGATCAAATCATACATGATGCGTTACCATGGAGGTAGAGATGGCTTGCCCAAGGTGGCTAATTTGGCTAGAAAAAAAATGTAATGCTTGAAGAGTGTTTAGGAAGTTAGATACTTATGTTCCTATCGAGGATGTACTATTACTTGAGTTGAGCTGATCGTGTTTATAATTCAAGTGAAAAAAAACAATGGCAAATTCCTTGTCCGCATGTTATATTTATAGTTTAAAGTTCCTTTGCTTTTAAGTTTTATCTAATAATTCTAATCATTTCTATCCTTTTTTTTTCTATAGGCAGTATTATAAGGAAGATGCATGATATGATAATTGAGCAGACGAGAATTGATCGCCCAAGATTCAACATTTTGGCACATCCTATGATTGGTAGAGCTTGAAAGGCTTTTATTGGCGTTTCAGAATGAGGTACCTGATAGTTTTCTCCCATGCTCTCACCTCCATAGGTTTCTGTCCTGTCTCATATACTATGGCTGTTAGCGGTGTGTTTGTTCTCAGTTTGAATTCCTGTTTATGCAGCTGCCTGAAGATACCTTCCTATTTTTCCCAGTTCTTATCTGTTAGCCCCGGTCCCCACGCTTCAGCCCCACATAGCATTTGATTTCATTATTCTACTTTTATTGCAGAAATTTTTCATATTAAAGTAACTCCCCATGGCTGATTGAAATCTAGCACTCGCCCCTTTAGCCCATTTCCCTGTGTCGTGTGTGTCATACCCTAGATATTTGTACTCTGTTGATTCTTCTAGTTCTGTTTTTATAAACTTTCATGTCCATGCAATCCATCTACAATCCCTCCATAAAGAATCAACCACTTTATCTGATTCTAATGCCTCAATGCACATCATATTACAGAATTGTAAAGCTCTCTCATTATACTGCCACTGAATATAAATGGAAACCCACATGTCCAAGACATTACATCCTTCTTTGGCATTATCTGAAATGTGTTGCTTGCATTTCCTAAATCACTGCACTGGTTATACATAATGAGTATGGCATTGCAGACAGTAAGATTAGAAAAAAATTTGGCGGTAAAGGTAAAGGCATATATGAGGTTTTCCATTTGTACAGCTCCCAGGCTTGCACACGATTAAATATACAAATACCTACAAACTTATCTGGATTGATACCTTGTGCTACCATCTTGTAGGATAATTGAAGAGCATCTTTGCCATAGCCATTCTGCATACAATTTGTAATATTAGAAGTCCGTGAGATAATATTTATGTGACGCATATTGCACAAACACTCTCCAGGAGCTCCCAAAACAGCCACATTGCCATACACATTAATGAGGTTGTTGCTTGTCAGAGTCTCTATCTCAAATGAATGTTGTACGACAATGGTGTGCACGAGCTTACCACCACTAAGATATGATGGACAGTAAACTGCATCATGCACAGTTTTACATGTGATATTGTTAAGCCTCACTCTGTTATGATATATTGTTTGAAAAAGATAGATGGTATCATCTCAATGCCCATAATGAGTGCAAGCATGGCAGCCAATAAAATCAAATCAGTTATTGATGTTCTATTAACAGTACCTTTTTTATATTTACGGATCCACTAAGAAGTTCGAGAAGCATGTTGACATTTTAATTTTATTGCAATGTCCTCTGAAGTAATGTGACATCCAAGAGTATTGCTTTAAGTTCTTCCTGCAAACAGTTAAAATAAGAAACAAGAGCTTGCTTTATGATTATGTGACAATCTGTAGATATATTGCATAAATCTGTCGTTCTGCTTAATAAGCAACCTGGCTTTAAGATATCACTATATGCAGATAAGATAAGATAAGATAAGATAAGATAAGATAAGATAAGATAAGATAAGATAAGATAAGATAAGATAAGATAAGATAAGATAAGATAAGATAAGATAAGATAAGATAAGATAAGATAAGATAAGATAAGATAAGATAAGATGAATTTTTACGTCCACGAGAACCCAACAGGTTATGGGACGGCACATGCAAGGGCAACAACCTATCTAAAACCTGGGGACTAGGCCCCATCACAAAACATAATAACCAAATATTAAAAGACTACGAACAAGAAGATAATAATGCTAATGCTACTGGTAATTTTGTGCTTCTAAAATTATCTAGACATAGCCAATCCAAGGATTGGAAGGCCATTGGTCTAGAATAATTGATGTGCCTCCCCTGTACACTGCCCATTTCTTTTGCAGACGGGCTGCCCTCATCTTGCAGAGCTCCTCCTTACAGTTACACAATTGAAGAGGGGAGAGGTCCTCCTGTATTGAGAAACTAATCCCTCTGAGATGGTTTCCATGCTGAAGAACATGTAAGCGACTAAGAGTGTCTTGAAAACTGACACTCCATAATAGCATATCTCAGACACAATAGGAAACAGCACAAGGAGTTAAACTTTGGCATTCCAGTGTTGATATATTCATAGAACTCTGTCATTTTCTGATGCTGAAGAATGTTGAAGGCAAATGTGCATAGCAAAAAAAGACAAAACAAGTAAACTAGACAAGAAGAACAAGACCATGTGATCTTTCAAGAAAAATACTTATTGTATACCTGTTCGAACCCTTCACCTCCTTGAACGAGATTGAACGAAATCTTTTTGATTATTGAGCATTATAAGGATGCTTAACAAGAATTGCGGATTTTTTGCTATTTCCATAGCGAATCCTTTGTAGGTTAGAGCAATATTTGAGAACGTGTTTGCTGCTATACCAAAACTTTCTTGCAACAGTCGCATTTTGATAGTAATTGTGAGTTTATAAACTTGAATCATGATAGTGAACTTGAATTGTGACAACTTGTTAGCGAGCTTAAATCATGATCTGAAATTTTATACGGGAGAAAGTTCTATAATCTGATCTTTGAACTTAAGTGGTTCAGTTTTTTAAACTTGCTAATTTTTAATGAAATGTTTCAATGAAATTTTTTGCGTATTAATGTTATTAAATGTTTTTGAATTGAATGTTAACTTATGATTGACTATGATGGCGACACCACTAGAGGACCGCTTGAAATCTTAATGGGAGAAACACTTGAAAATGACCTAAAAATAGTATAGGCTTTAATCTTAGGTAATTTTAAGGTAATGAAGATTGCGTGCTTCATAACCCCACCATGAGCACCATGGCTAACTATCACAACAACCACAGTAGGCTGGTTTTTATAACACTATCCCAGCCATGCCGCAAGGGCCATGATTGTCTTAAGAGGTATCTAAGCCTTTAGAGGACTTGGAAAGCATTTTGATCAGTTGTGGGTCTCTTGTTGAGATGGGACCTATGTACAACGTTGATTGGGTGTCAATGTGAAACTCAAAATGAAGACATAAAGGTGGCATCATGTGTCAAACGAATCTAGGATCTATAAATGTTGTCAATCAGAAGCTATAGACGACGAGTCTGTCCCATACATTTTAGATTTGCTGCATATACAACTATCAGAGCAAAGTACGCTGCCTTGCTTACATCAAATCAACTTCTTTATGTATTGCACTAGCACCTTACAATTCTAGAGGTATTGAAAGGAGTGCATTATTGCTCTTTTTTGTTCTTTTTTTTTTTCAGAGAGTGAGAAATTTTTATATTATATGAAATAAGAAGTACAATGTTTTAGAAACACATAAAGGATTACTATAGGAGTAATCTCAACCATCTTCGTCTTTTATAAACCATCATTTAATTATTTTTAGAATATGTCTTAATTTTTGGACTAAAATTAGATTGCTACTTTCCGCTGTTTTGCGCTTTTTGCTTTTCCCGCCCGTGTGCTCAAATTTTTTTGACTTTTCCCTTTCCCTCACGTTCTCGCGTTTTCTTTTTCCCTCGCCTTCTTTTCTTTTCTTTCTATTTTGCATTTTCTCTCAGTCATGCGCCTCTGCTTTTCCTCTTCTCTGGCCCATCTCTATTTTGCCTCAGAAGAAAGGAGGAAAGCAGGATGGGCGCTGCTCCAATACCTAGGGCTTCTGGCAGTAGTTCTGCCATGCAAAACCCTCATGCCTATTCTTGAGCCCTCACGCCCGTTTCCTGCATCCGCCCCACTGCTCTGCGCCCTGCTCCGCCATAGGTCCAAGCTTCGAGCTTCAATGTATTACTATTAGATAAATGCAATGCAGAGATGGAGCTGGAGCATATGCATTCGACACAGGTAAAGTGTTCTTTCGACAGAGGGTACAATTTTGTTTCATTTCTGGATTTCAGAAAACTTGAGGGAATTCTAAACTTGAGAAGAAGCTCTAAAGGCGCAGTTGTGCAGGTTTTTACACCACTTCCGTCCAATTTTTGCAGGCTCTCATTGCTTTTCAGGTTATGGTTGCATGCAAAGGATTATTTGCATTGTAAGATTCGCTTTGCTAGCATATCTACACATTTCGGATTTGCAGAAAGAGCAAAAGTCCAATCCATCTTAAAAGCTCTCCTTCGCATGCAGGGGATTATTTGCACTGCAAGCTTCAATTTGCTACTGGATCTGTTTGTTAAGGCTTTGCAAAAAGATCACAGGGTATTCCAATCGGTGTAAAAACTCCCCTTTGAATGCAGGGGATTATTTGCATTGTAAGCTAATTTGCCGCCGGATCTGCTCAATGGGAGTTTACAGAAATAGCACAGAGTATTCCAATCGATCTTAAAGCATCCTGCACCAATTTTTGGTTGCATAGCATCAATCGCAGCGATTTTTTGTTGTTCCATTTGCATAATGTCAAATCTACAACTACTTTAAATTGATGTACATCAGAAGTGTTTATTGGATTATAGCTTGTGAAGGTAAGGAAAACAAGCAGTTTTAGCAAGCATTGGTTTTGTTGTACTTGTAAAACTGCGCCAAACGCGATTTAACACTGTCTACACTTTTAACAATTGTCTCTTTTATAGTGTTTTAGAGGACGGTTCTAGATTGAAGAAGGTTAAAAGACGTGGTTAAAAGACTGCAATTGGAATATTTCATGTTTTATTTATTCTAATATTTGCTTGATTTCGTTAAGGAAGTAGTTATTTTCCTTGTGATGTCAATAAAGAATTTATTGTTTGAAGTATATTTACTGATGTAATGCTAATGTTAATTTCAAGAAAACAAGTCAATTTTTTGCCTTATTTAAGTTAAATGCAAAAGAAAAGCCAAGTATGCAACATACACTACAGTTTTGTAAATGAAAAAAAAAAAAACTGAAAAGCACTAGATTTGCTAAAAATAATGCTTATTTGGCGCGATTTTGGAATAGACATAATCCCAAAATAAATGAATGATGGTTTATACGCTTCAAACTTATTCTGCTCTGTAAGTTGATATACATTAAGCACATAAAATCCTCCCATATGGTAACCACAATGGCCAAGATGATGCTAGGAGAGAGAGCTCCCAAAAAAATCTTTTTTTTTTTTTTTTTTTGAAGAACGACAAACTTTATTGAAACTCCAAGCCAAAAACCAGATACAAATGCAAAGGCGGGAATCAAATCTCAGAGGATAATGATGATCCACTGAGTAGAACCACCAGCTTATGCATAAGACAACATACTCAAATAGGACTCAAATATCAACTGTCGCTTGGCAGGAGCAAGCGAAGAGCAATGGTAGGCCTTAGCGATTCTAGCTTGTGCGTCCTGGAGGACCACTACAGGAGGAATATCCAAACCCTGAAAGATACACAATCTTTTGCGCTTCCAGATGGACCACAACAACCATCCTGATGCTAAATGAAATGCATGGCTCCGCAACTTATTTCAAGTGTCCGGATAAATAGCCAGAAGCACTTGCTGACTTGTCAATGTCACATGAAAAAGAGAAAACAGCCAAGACCAAACAGGCTGGAGCTGATCACATAAAAAGAAACAATGCTCAATGGTCTTGTCCCTTTGCTTGCACAATGGGCAGAGTGCTGACACTCGAGGATCATATCTGTGGACAAGCACATTCACACGAGGGCATCTGTGAAGAATCTGCCACCAAAGCACAGCTACTTTAGGAGGGATAGTTTATCTCTAGCCCAAGTCCACATACGCCTCCAACTAGGAGGTCAATTTTTGAAGGATCATAGCAAGGAATCCAAAAGAATAAGAAGTGGAGGAAGTTACATGGTCCTGCTCACTGCTGGGCTCCAAATCTCTATACAACTGCATCAATGTAGCATTGAATTCCAAGCAACTTGACATAGCAGTATCGAGTGATCCTATTCCAAGCGTATCAGTACTTAGAACGAAAACTTGTAGTTTGGCTTATCAGTACCAAATCTACATTCAAGCCTCAGTACTTGAGCAGCTATTCAAGCATGAAATACATGTGATTTCTTGGAATTTAAATCAAGCTTCAAATCTTGAACAAGCTATTTTCTGCCCTGCTATACAATGTTATACCACTTCGATTCAAACCTCATACATCCATAAATCTCACAATGAAAGAAAAATTCTGATCAAGTCTTGTGAAATCTGTACCTTTCTTGTTAATAAGAAAGAACGGGAGAAAGAAATGACGAAAATAAGCAACAATTTTCTAGGCTCTGTATAACAATAAAGACTGCTAAATTTACAAGGCTAAGAAACCTCTATGTTCAAGAACTCCCAAAATTTCGTTCCAACTTATAAGCATCTGCGTTGTTTTAGTGTAATCTTTGCAAGAAAGATTATAATGCCAAGAGCACTAGAATAGAATACCATGTTAGTGGTTTACCTGAGATCAAGAACCCGCCCTGTAGATGCTTCCAAGACCTCAAATTTTCAGCCTATGATGAAAGGCGCACACCCAAAGACTCTTCGCCTAATCTATCTAGCCGCTGGCTTGCCCCAAAACTAAATCTAAGGTGTTGCAACAGTGCCGGAAGGCAAGAAAGAGGGGAGGCCTCTTCCTGCCACCGCTGCCCTAACCGCAAGCACCAAGAAACATCATTCTCGCGATCAAAGCACTATTACTCTAGGTCAAAGATATTGATCTATGCATGTTTCTTAGTAGACTCATAGCTATCAAGTTCTTGCCTTGAAAATGTGTCGGGAGGGACGAGATTTTTTAATCCTGCATAATAATAAGCTTACTGTATTTCTTGTATTGGGTCCATGTTAATTTTATTTATTGTGTACATGCAAAAGATACAATATTTGAGACGGATAAAGTATTACATGATGAAGCATATTGAGAAATAAATTTGGCATCACAATCATTTCCTTGCATAAACCTAAATCATTTCATTTGCGTAAACCTAAGCTATGAGCAACACCCGACATTTACAAGTTGTATTTAAGTCTCCACTTCAAGCATCAACATCATCTTCAAGATATCTATTTTACTATTTGTAATGAGACTACGTGCAAGAAATATCATTGGATCCTTATGGAACACTTTATTGGACAAGGACAAGAACAACGGGGAACATAAGATGGAGGAAACCGCAATGGGGAGGGGGTTTCCTGAAATAAACCCAGCGGCGGCCATATGGCGGCGTGCATGGCCGGCGCCACGGGGGGTTTATTTCAGAAACCCCGAGCCATTATGGGATGCTTAAAATAGCGTCCACGGGGAAAATTTTTGCTAGCAAAAAAAATTTCTTCTGGCCAGTACCACGAGCGATCTTGGCGGTTCTTACGCTCCAAATCCATTCCTTAAACTATTTAGGAGGTGAATAGATCCCACTCTTGCGGATGATGTATCTTGGATTGCGGGTAAGTGGGGATGAAGCATACTGTATTTGTGCACCACAATGTGGATTTCTTTTTAGAAATGTTGATGTGTTACGTCAAGCGAGAAATCCACTTCTTTTACGCTCCAAGTCCATTCCTTAATCTATTAGGAGGTGAATAGATTGAATATCAAACTTCGGAGGTTACAGGCTTTGATCGGATGAAAATCCGGCTTTAGAACTTCCTAGGCTAAGGCTTTTCGGGCTTAGAGCTATGGCTATGTCTTCTAGCTATGGCTTTCAGCGGACTTGAGCTTAGGCTATGGCTTTCAAAAAGCCTTACGGAGGTTTCTTAGCCGAGCATTGGCGGCGCCGCCTGAGCTTCGAACCGGGCTGGTTTCTTGTTTTGAACAAAAGCATAAAAAACCAGAAATTTCCTCCCTGTGGACGTTTACGAAGAGGCAAAGCAAACTTGTTTGCTGATATTGGAGAATAGAATAGAATAGAATAGAATTGGAGAGAGGATTATGTGTCAGGTCTAATTTCTCAAGGATAAGGGTGGGGTAATAAAGAGTTCTTGGATAGAAGGTGGGACTAGAACGGTGGAGGGCTCTCATCAAATGGAGGTGGAGGAGGTGGAAATCGGGATGGTGGAGGTGGAAGCAAAGGATGATGTGGGCTCTCATCACATGGTGGGGATGAGGGCAAGGTTGGAGATGATGGTGAGGGTGGAGGTGGAGGCGGAGGAGATGTCTCATTACATGGTGGTGTCTTGTGGAGGTGGAGGTGGAGATGTCTCATTACATGGTGTGGGCAGTCAATGGGGATGGGGGGTGGGGGTGGGGGTGGCGGAGGTGAGGAGCGAGGGGGTGGAGGGAATGTTTGATTACATGGTTTAAGCAGAGGCGGTGGAGGTGGAGGTGGGGCGGTGAGGGTAAGGGGGTTGTGGAGGAGACGTCTCATTACATGGTGTGGCCGAGAAATTTGGGGGTGGGGCAGTGGGGGGTGGAGTTGGTGGTGGGGGGCGGTGAAGGGCTATAATACATGATGGGAGGCGAGGCGGAGGTGGAGATGGTGGTGGAGGTGGGGATGGAAGCCCGGGAGGAGAGCTCTCATTACATGGTGTGGGAGAGGGTGGGGGTGGATATGGTGGTGGGGGTGAGGGTGGAGGTGGAGGAGGGATTTGTTGTAATATGGTGTGGGGTGGGGGTGGGGGTGGAGATGGTGGAGGTGAGGGTGATGGTGGTGGAGTTGGGGGTGGGGGTGAGGGAGGAGGAGGAGAGAAAGGAATGGGAGGAGCCAAAGGAATGGGGACGCAAGTGAAAGGAGGGCTGAAAGCCCTAGGAACGTTTTCAACAGGAAGTGGGCATTCTTTAGTTATACATGTCCAGCGGAAAAGAACTTGTAAGATCCATTTGCATGCAGCATTGGGTGTAGTTCAACTTTCAAGCGTTCAATAAAAAATGTAGGCAAAAAAAGTCGCCATTTAAATAAGTTGCATTGGGTATCTCCAAATGCGACTTCTTATAACTTTCTATGGTTTGGCCAGGGGTCTTTCTCAAGACCTTCAATGTAGCAAGACATTACCTCATACATATCATCGGATAATGCTTTCTTCAAAACAGAGTTAAAAAGTGTCGTCCTCACAAAAGCTTTCCATCAGATCCATTTTCTTCTCTTGACAATCCCTTTCTTTGCCTTCCCTTGTCCTTCAAAAGTATTAGAAAAGTACGATTCATTTATTTGTAGACCATAATCTTATAATGTTAGCATTCCAAGGATTGTATTGATCATGGTCTAAACATTTTAGACATGTCTCCAAACAAGCCTCTGGAGCTTACAATCGAGAAGCATATGATGCTTTAATAGTTTGGGACGGCTTTGAAGATTAGTTGCGCCCGCCCTCCACCACATTAAAAACTCTGTAATTACTAGTGGGCAAGGGCATAACCTTGGAGAACCAAGCCAAGAGCGAATAAGCACGTGTTCATATACTTGAAAAATATCTTCTTGCGCTTTTCCACATCCGGAATAGCGGAACAATTTGACTTCAAGAGGAGCTTATTTGAGCGGACATGCCATGAATAGCATTAAATGGCAATGCTTGCTTCGATTGATTGTGTCTCCATCTCGACCAACTTTGCCTAAATGCACATAAGGCATGCTCTTGACCAATTGAAGCATTATATCAAGAAGACTCTCGGCAAATGGCACAAGTAGCTAGCATTTGATGCAAGAACCGAACTTTCAGATTGCATTGAGTTGGCGATCTCATCACATATGGTATAAATGGCGAAGGACTAAGCCAATCATCTATTCCGGTGTTGATAGTTGAAGGCTTGGTAGAGACAATATGATGAGCACAGGGCTAAGCTTGAGTGCAACCTATTTGATAATGCCGCAAGATTGCCTCCGAAGGCAAAATATGCTCAAGCTCAAGTGTTGCACAACTCAATTCTTGCGGAAGAACGTAATCTTTGGATACGAACATGGAATGAGCGGTTTACACACAAAATGTTATAAATAGCGGATCGTTAAAAGCACAAACTGTGAAAGAACTCAAAGCACGTGATTGCACGCCTTTGCGATTTTGTGATGAATGAATGTTCAGAAATCCAACTATACTATGGAAGGCAAAGGGGCATGCTTGTTTCTTGTCTCCCAATGGCGTGAAAAGAATGCCTTGATGGTGGAAATAATTGCATCACGCACAAAATCGATGGGGAGACTTTTACTTTGCGGCCCCCGTCGGTGAACACTACGGCACGACGGCCCAGTGGAATACGCGAAGCAGTAGGAAGAAGACAAAAACTGTTCTTGATTCTACAATAAAACCACCAACAAAGCAATCAACCATGTCGCGACAAAGAATTCATGGTGCAAAGGATTCATGTCGCGACAAAAAGACTTTCTTGCGGGCCGCCTTCACCGGAAGGGGGCGAAAGTAAAACTAGCCATCGATGTATACATCATGGCGAGATTTGTATGCATTGGAAAGCTACTCTCATGACATTAAAAGCATGAACAACGGGGACCATTCCTTCATCACGGGTTTTAATCCCACTTAGGCGTGGTGGCTCGCACTCGCCTTTATTAAATCATCCTTTATTTTGACCTTTTGGCATCAATATGCATCATGAGTTCTTTGAAAGCCATTTCGAGCACAACCATAATTTGCAGAGCTAAGAAACGAATCCGACAGAGGCAAGCTATCTCCACAAAACTCCGGCAGCAGACAATTACTTCTTGCTTTTCTAATTTCTCTGACCTTACGATCAGAAAATACAGAATCGAACGGCTAAAAATGATTACAACTGATGTGGCACGACACATGGCATAGCTAAGAATGCAGGAAATCGGGCCGGGGGGTTAGGCAACCCTGCTAAAAAAATGATTACGGACGCGTTAACGACACGTGGCATAGCTAAGAATGCAGGAAATCGGGCGGGGGGTTAAGCAACCCTGCTAAACATAACTAAATCTCCAACGACGTGGATAATTTTTTTTTTTAAAGGGCCCCGACGTGTAAAGGCACGAAGGATCATGAAAACTTGTGGGCTCCAAAATTGATATATTATAAAGCTAGTAAATTGTAGATTTACAACCACTCAATATCCTCAATGGGTCATAAAAGTTAACCACGAATGCTAGATATATTGTATCTTCATATGCCGTTATGCAGAGTAGGGGCCTGGCCAGAGAAGCCACATTAGATTGGCAAAGGTTATGTGACCACCTATGGAGGCTAATATTTTCAATGCAAGGGAGTTCGCCCTCCTCCACGTGGAAGATGCTTTCTCTTTTCTCTTTGAAGCTTTGAAATATGAAAAGCATCTAGCCTTAAAAGGGCACACCTTTCTAGCGCCTTGCTCCACTTTCTCTCTCTAGCGCCTTCTCTCTCTAGCCCTCCTTCTCCACCTTCTCTCACCACTTTCTCTCTCTAAGCCTTCCTTTTCCACCATGGCGCGCCACTTTCTCTCTCTAGTGCCTTGCTCCATTTTCTCTCTCTAGCGACCCATGGCGCGCCAATAGGGTGTTCCAAGTTCTAGCACACTCAAAATTCGTTGAATGAGTGGATGAGTCGCCTTCTGCTTCTTCCTTGTGTTCTTGTATCCAATCCCATTCCAAAAAACTTCTTCGAAGCAAGCCCATCCCAAAAGAATTAGAGCCGATGGCGAAATGAACCCCCCCAGTTGAACCCCCCCCCCCTCTCCCCCAAAACCCCCGTGCCAACCCTTTGAGTGCGAGCATCGTTTATGTTTTTAAATATTTGTCAATTCTTAATAGCTCTTTACCTCTCTAATCCCCTTCCATGCAGGTATGTTCCATGGCAGCGTCAGCCCCTTGCCCAGGACCCCATTTGAGGGAGACATTCCCAGTGACCCGGCCACGTGAGAGAACCGGGGGGGAGGCCCCGCTGCTTTGATCGGATAAAAGGACAAAGGGAGAAACCTCTCCCATGAGGAGGGAGGCAGGCGAAGGCCCAATCTATGAGATTGACCGGGAGATGGATGAAGGCTGCCTTTGGAAACTTGCGCTTGAGCGAGGCCATGAAACAAATGGAGAACAGATTGAGAAATACTTGACCCCGGACGCAGAATGGGAATGGCCAGAGATACAATCTTCAAGCGTCCACGTGCTCAAAAGACGATTGGCGTGAAAGGGAAACCTTGATTATGGAGATGGGGACCCGCATGCAGTAGTTAGAAGACGGACTTCGCTTGTCACACTTTGAAACAGGATAAGCAGGCCCTTGCTGACTTGTGAGCTCACGTGGATTCCCTCCTCGCCACCATAGAGACTATGACACGGGACAAGCAGGGTGTTGAGTAGGATACAGTGGCAACTATCTCCAGCCTCAAGTCAGAAGCTGAGGGGTCTGCCACTATGATACGAAAAATCATTTTGTCCATACTAATTATTATTATTATTTTTCGGAGGCAAGATGTTTAGATTTTATTAATAAGAAAACCAGTACAAGACCTTATGACCTTATTTCAGGCTCCACAATAGGCCAGATAGGAAGAATTCATATGCCCATGGTCGCCAGATGGGAAGTATTTACAAAGAAAAACCCCGTAACAACTATGATGATATTGGTTAGGATACAAAGAGATCCATTACTCCGTTGGAAGCCCTACTCAACTTCTTCCCTCTAAGAGCAAGTACTACAGGGACCTCTAACAAATTCTGGCGTGGAGTACTAGAGAAAGTAAGCCCTCTTCCGCTCCTAAAAGGTTGTACTAAAGGAGTAAGATTCCTCAGTTTCCTGAAACCTTTCACATCTGCTCCAATACCATATAGTTGTTGTCGTCCTTAAGACCAGATCAAGATTTAAAGCCCATAGCTCAGCGTTATGCTCAGTGTTATGGGTCATTTTTTGTGCTTGAGCATTGTTGTTTCATTTTCATTGGTATTCTCTTGTGATGTTTTGGTATTCTCTTGTGGGTTTTTGGAACTGCCTTCTTGGCAGGGGGTTCAAATGCCTAGCCTTCACTATTGTTAATTTGAAATAGATAAGTGTGAAAGAGATTTCTAGCAAATGATTGGGCCATAAATCATGTCATGTTTATGTTCTGTCCGTTATGTGCATCCTTACGAACAAATCTGAGCATCTGTGTGTGTTTCAGAGTTCTTTTCACGGTTCTTTTAGACTGGGTAATGGCAGACATGTGTTGTTTAATTGACTGCATCATTAACTTGGCAAGCATGGCATCTAAATCATACGCTGACATGGAAAATGGGGTTTGACCCCATTTTCCTTTTGGCTTGACGGTCAGGGTTGGAGGATAAGGAATATCCTCTAGTATATTCCTTGGATCAAGGGTTAGGATGGAACAAGTATAGGAATGGAACAATTGCGCACTACTTTTGCGCCACATGGCAAGGGTGCACCCGTCAACGAGTATGAGATGGGGTTGCTACATGGCTCCATCTTTCACGGAGGATGTTGTGGCATTAAGTGGTGTTGTGTTGTTCTCCACTATATAACTCTTCATTGAAAGACATTTGGTTTATGTGCATAGGAAAAACAATTTTCTCTTCTTTAACATACTGGGGACTCGTATGAGAGTCCCACAACTAATACGTATATGATGGATGATCCAAAATAAGAACCAATCTTGTTGTTAGGTGGCTCGGCGCATTGTCTATTTTCGCTATATTGTTGCACCGTCAATTGTTATAAAACTAACTTTCTCATAATGTCTATAAAGAACAAAGCATTTAATGTTCACAAAGTGGAAAATGCGTTCCAAGAAGGAGCCAGAAGTGCATTTTGATGATGCCATGTGTCCTTCCCCAAGGATGCAAATGGAAAGTGGGTTGATGACTGCACAACAGGTAACAAAATGACATCATCAGGTTAAAATAAAAAAACAATAGGCCAACAGCACCTCCCCAGTTTCTATTTTATTAAAGAATTGAAGTGGGTCTCCCAATCTAGCAGCATTGAGAGGCCCGCTCCCAACTGCAGTGCCTCCGCAGGTGGGATCCCCACTTCCATTCTCCTGTACAATGTACCAAGTCTTGTAGATCTTTCACACTTCCAACTTGAATGCATGCCTCCTTGCTGCACTTTCAAACCCACTTTTTCAAATCCATACAAGATGATAAGCATTCGCTATACTAGGTAGCACACGTAATCACAAATATACCCATGCCCTATATTTAGTATCCCAAGCTATTTCGGGTAGCTAACATTGTCAACTCCATCAAGTTACTTTGGCATGTTCAAATTTCGCATCGCATGGAAGAACGATTAATGTATCGTTATAACAAACCCATGGTAGACCGATCGAGTATTCGATCGTTGAATGTGCATGTGGGACGTTCCCGAGACACTAACATAAATGGGTAGAAACGACTACTCATAAACGTCTAGACGGTTTTGCCCAGTTGGTTAAGGGCATATCGGTTAGAAACGTTACATTTGGTATTAGAGCAGTTCCCGAGTTCGAGCCTCCATGGTTCCCTATATGCATGGGTAATTTGGTAACTTTGGTAACCACCTAGTAAGTCGTATATTGGTTAAATCATAGTCTTAGATGCTCGACGACGAGCATAGCTCTAGTGGTAGAGATTGAAATGGACTCATGGTGAGCACTCGAGTATTCGATCCTTCAATGTGCATGTGTGGTAGAGATTGAAATGGACTCATGGTGAGCACTCGAGTATTCGATCCTTCAATGTGCATGTGGGGCATTCCCGAGGCACGAGTAGAACCCACTACTTATACTAGAAGACTAGAAGACAATAAAATCATATAGAAACAACCACAAAATCAAAATAAGGAGATGACGTCTACTTTTTAGTTGAAACCTCACGCTCCTGAAGCATAGTCTCATTGACTCAATTAATGAATAGAAAGCAAAGATGGCCCAACAAATTGATGCATTTCCGAGCTATCCAAAACTGGCATCTGGTGTAGAATAATAACCATCTGCATCATCCTGCTGTGTAATGACATTCTTGAAACTTCTAGGATCCAGCAAAGGTACCTTATTTCCGATCCCAGCTATGGACGTCAAGGTATGAACCTAAATACTAGGAACACCGGAGCGGTTCTCTGTAACATCGATTCTAAATTTATTTGTGTTTGCATGACTTTGCTTCTCATGAGAATTTCTCACAACAAGAAGTGAAGAATATTACGTTCCCCCGCTTTGCTTCAAGGTATTTTTCTTTTGCAATTACATTTAAATGCAGTAAAAGATTTTTCTTTTTATCAAATTGGTATTTACTGAGTATATAAGTGTCCGTTCTCATGAGAAAACAAGATTCATCTTTTCTTTTATTTGAGTGGGCTTCCGCAATGTGCATAAATAAAGGTTGCTTTTTTGGTTCGTGTCCTCTCACATAATGTATGATCTCATTTCAGTCCATTTTGTTATTACATAATGCAGTGCTTGGAGACAACACCATGTTAAAATGCAAAGTTCTGTACGTAAAAAATGCTATATGCAAAATGCTGTATTCTTTTGGATATCAGTCCTTTGCTATTCTCGCTTTAATAACCGCAACCATCTGCCGACATGCTTAATAGGGGCCATTATTAGTAGCGCCCATGTATAAGTTCACTTCCCGATCCATTAGCTGAAGACATCAAGGGTAAGTGCTGACCTTGCAGCAAAATTTGAATAATCATTCTCTGCTAAGGAAGCTTGCAGCAGAGACAATAAAAGAAGTGATTTGAGTATGATTTGATGCGTTGTTGTTTCAGTCAGCACATTGATCGCCGGATATATTACTGTTAACTCGAACTGTAGAGTTTTTTGGGTTAAAATTGGTATGACGTGTTAAATAAAGGGGTACAAATATGAATGCTATTGCAGTTGTAACTTTTGTTACTTTTGTGACGTGGAGCTAGAAATACCATTTCAAAGCTTTTTTCTTTTCATTGTAAAGGCCAATATCCCAAATGTAAAAGAAAAAGAAAATGGAAGGCCGCAATGCCATATGTAGTATAGCCTATGAATATCCGAGCAAAGGTTGGTCATATTTGCTTTTGTTTGTTTTTCTTAACTCTATTTCAGCCTTAGTTTTATTTGATGCATTACAAACCCAATGGTCATATGCACATGGCTTTAAAGCTCAATTGTCCTATTATATTAATATAATACAAGAAATTTATCGCATTGCTCAAGGCCGCCAGCTTTAACATTTTTCTTTTCAAATTCATTAATAGAATTTGTGTTATCCTAAATCCACAAGGAAAGAGGGCCTAGGTCAAAGATACCTCTCAAGTTCCTTCTGAAGTTCTGTGTTGCGGAAGAAGCTTATTAAAGATCATGTAATATATCCTCTACTGCTTATTTCTACATCATTTTTATTTCCTGCGAAATCCATAGTTGTGCTCTAATTAAATGCTTAAGTTAATGGAATATATTCTACACACAAGAAACTTTGTGTATAGAATATGTAAGCATGGAATTGATGGAAATCCATCTCAAACATGTAACATTGCATTGATAGTTCTTTTAATTGTTTACCATCTATATGAGTGGGGAGGGGTAGTCCACAACGACAAAGCATAGGTGCATTGCTCCAACTCTTGCAACTTAATTAACTAGTATCTGAATTGATTGAGGAGGAAATTAATTTTGCTTAAGACCCATTTTGTATGTCAAACTCCTGTTTCGTCTGCTATCAAAGGTACCTTTGGTGGCACATCCCTCTCTCTCTTGGGCTATCTGGGCTGGTTACCATTGCATGCACAACTCAATCTTTTACAATATTCATTTACTACATGTAGTGCATATGCATATGCAAATACATAATGAATCTTTTCAATGAATGTATGTGCAATATTGGGACATCGGGCCATATATAATAAACTCCAGCAGTGTCTTATCTTGCACCTGATAATCATAAGTTGAGACTTTTTCGATGTGAACTTAAAGATCAGTATTAAAAGGATGCCGTATTGAGATGTAGTGTCACGTCATCTAGTAAACCAAGCCTTGCCTATCATAATACACGACCTTTTGCTCCCCGAAGTAAGCCGACACTTCCATTATAACGGAACAACCTACAAAGCTTGACAAAACATCAGCTTATATACTATGAGCGCATTCTACTGTCTCCCAAACGTACTTATAAACGATATCATACACTGGCTTGTCGTGAACATCATAGCCTCGGAATTTATTTTTCTGGTAATTTTTAACATTTTTCAAATAGAGTTTAACAAAGATACATCACCGCCTTCTCATAAGACTCTTGTTTATTGAAGTCTCCACCCTGTGTGCTTGAAAAGGAACCCATTTGCCAGCCACCAAAGGTGATTGTAAATAAAAATCAACGCTTAACCCTCACCAAATAAATACTTTGTGTTAGATATTTTCACGTAAGACCTTAAGGCCGGACTTGCAGAAGTTGACGAAGTTCGTATATGGCTATCTAATCATACTCATTATCCATATGCCAAACAATGGGTATCGATTAAACTTTCCACTCTTTGTGTTCTGATTGTAACTTCTAACAACAGACTCACTTGGTTTCACCCATGTTGCAACAGCTTGTGCTTCCCGAATGAAGCAGCCGTAAGAACATTCAGATAAATTGGGCCCATCACATTGTTAGTACCATCTTCTCAAGATAATAGTAGAACCAAATTCAATATGGACGAAAGCAAGGGAAAGTCTCAAGGTATATGATGAGGTTATGAGCTCAGTTTTTTCCACGTTTTGGTGAAAGGGGGAAACCTTTCCTTCAAAAATTTCAGATTAGGTAATCGAAGAATAAATTCCCAAATTGAAGTGCTTCACATGACTTTAGCCCCACAATAATAGATACCCCACGATGTATAAGAGATAACAAACTCGCTCATATTCTATATACAAATTTACTCTAATTACTATGTGTGACCATGGTTTACTATCTGTATGGGAAATGTGATGGACTGCATCGCATTTGAAAAGTGATTTACTTGCATCGTGATTTATCAGTCATTTACTCGGGTAATCGCATGGGGAAAATGATGGACATGGTGCCTAACCCAAAGATGAACTGTACCATGTCTCTTGATGATCACTACTTTGATTATACTGCGGAAATTTGGGTCACGCTGCGTAACATACCGGGTTTTACTATGACATCAAAGATCGAGACCATAATGTACCCTTGGACAAATGGCTTCGCTTAGGTTTTGAAGTTCCGGGATTCTCGTAAGGCCGCTACGTCACTTAAGCAATCGGCCGGTAATATCAGAATACATTGTCCAATACATGACTTAGCAAGCAATGGAGAAAGAGGCACACAAGAACAACCTTACATGCTGCAAATTAACTTTTTCCTCTCATACGGACATTGCAACATACCCTCCAGTTTGAATCCTTGCTCCATAGATTTTAAATTTTTTTTGAACTTCTAAAATCCATCAGATGGGTCTCTTAGGTCAAAAATTGCATAAAGATAGTAAATTATAACTCGTCATTATGGTCACAGATTAACACAATTAAACCATGCAAGGATTCGGTGGTTTTGAACTGAAGGCTGAAGCTTTGCATCACAAGAAACACCCACATAGCCAAGGTTGTTCACTGTATTCTCACAAGATGCGAAACGGCCAGGGATCTGGGGGTTAAACTCGCTATTGGAGGCATGAATAGGCTCATCAGACAATTTATAGCTTTGAAATGGTGACTATACCACGGTTGAATATTTATAATAATGTTGAATTTTTAATTCAATAGAAAATACAGCAATAATAGATCATAAGACTAAGAGCTTGCATCAGCAACATCATAGTTCTGCTTATTGCCATGAATGCAAAAGTTGAAGTGCTTTTCATATCTCGAAAAGAACATGGAAACATTGCCCATGGGCACAAAGACCCTAATTATTGCTCGCCGTACCATAGATCCATGGAAGCAACCACAACAAGATACAATCACTACTGCCTTATCGCAATACAAAAATATGTAAGAAAATAATCATCAACTATAATAATATACTTATATAATAATTAGCAAGCATCAGCAAAACCCCGATCCTTTGGCACTCTCTCTTGTTTTCAAAAGCCCATTTTCTTGCTAATTTTATTGTAGTTTCAATACCCTCACCATGTGTTCATTGAAGTACCATAGCCAAATGTATTTGGATTGCTGAGCAAAGATTGGAAATTTGTCATCAGAAAAGCTCAGAGCTCACGTCAAATCATGAGCTCACAGAGATTGCATTCACAATCTTCTCTATGGTAATGCCCCTTCGAAAAGAATGAATTATTAAAATAATCACAACATTCAATATAACTTGCAAGATTCCATAATATGTGTTAAATCCAAAGATAAAATGACCGATATCTTCCATCCATCATCCCATGAGAAAAAGCTACCATCCTTTCTTTAGAAGGCCAGTCAACTTCAATAACAAAATAAAATGAAGCATATACATCTAAGAAAAAGATTCGACAAGCCAGCATTTATGTCGAAAGAAAATTTAGGTGCTTTCTCGCTCGATCCCGCATACGGACATCCTTGTCCGTGAAAATACAATGGAAGAGGATGGTAACCTAAACATAGAAATCTTTCATGATTGTATTTCGACAAACAGAGCAAGGAATGATGGGAAAATAATATCCACCGCCAGCTTGCATCAGGTGGTTTGTACAACCCTTCGCTTGATATTCGCTAAGTCCGACAATGAATGAGCTCTTTTTCCATTCTCACGTGAATCTTCTCTCGCCTCGCAACCAAGAAGAAAACATTGGCAAAGCTCGCCGGCTATGGCGGTAATCTATGGTCAACGATGGCAATCAAATCGCTTTTAAAGCTACCGCCACATCTGTCGGCCCACTCTGCCTGTTCGAACAGTGGTCCTTTCTCCGGCCTCTGTTTTTTCCCCCTTTTTTTTAATTTGGCCCTATTTTTTTCTCAAAAGGTACTGCTGGCCACCTTCTCGTGAAGAAGTGATCAAAAGAATATTCGAAAAGCATATTTGTAGGAGAGTTATATATGTTAGATAAGTTATATATGTTAGATAAGCTTTAACATGTACAATCATGTACACACCACGATGCACATATATCTAACTAGAGCCTCTGCATGTATGCAAAAACCTTTGCCAAATCTTCAGGAATTCTAAAAATCTAAGCGCATGCGGTAAAAGCTTACAAGATATCTTTTGAATTGCAAAAGTATGATGCGCATATATCTAACTAGAGCCTCTGCATGTAAGCATACACCTTTGCCAAACCTTTAGGAATTAGGAACTTACAAGACAACGTTTATATTTTAATACGCTTGATCATGCATTGATGCTTCGTGTATTGGTTGAAAGGCAAGGCTTATCCGCAATTTTATACATTGCATTTATAGATTTTACAAAGCATTTGACACCTGCGTAGGAAGGAATTAGGGAGACGAATGGAGCTTACTGGGGTTCCACATAAAAAGGAGCTTGTCACGCTTATACCTCGTATATTAATAAAATTATCATGGGAAGTCAACACCGTGATAAGGAAACATCATAGGGGTTCGGCTGTGGATGTCCTCTATCCTTCTACATTTTTCGGGCCTCTTTATAGATGAGCGAAGAATGGTTGCTTGCTCAAGACTTTGACAGCAACTCGCCTTTGGAGCTATGATATAGTTATTATTGTATGCCGATGATGTGGTGCTATTGGCATCCAAGAAGAGAATAGAATAGAAACAAGTGTTGCGTAAAAGCGCACTTACGTATCGAGGCTTTTGTGCAAAGAAGGCAATGAAAAGTAAATATTGTTAAATAAAAATTATGGTGTTTTGGGGACAAGGAGAGACCCGCATTCTTATCAAGAGCAGAAATTAAGATAGTGGAGAGCTATAAGTATCTTGGGATTATTGACTTCTCCTCAAGATACAATTGGAAAAGAAGATCAATGGTGGAAAAATGGCGCCATGGTATAAGCCAAAGTAAGTTCTAAAAATTTCTTGCATGATTGGGGTCTTAGAAAATGTTGTTTAAAAAACACCGGTTCAAACCGCTGCTATTGTATGGAGAGTTCCAATATGGGGCCAAGCATTCTACCAAGCTAAGGAACCATAGAAGTAGTTCAAAAGATTTTCCCCGAGAAATGTGCCGCAGCATAAAAGCCCGATACCATATGCAATTATGTTTCGCTAGAAAGGTGTGTTCTACCAGAATTAGAAGCATTATTTCCAAAGTGTACCCTCATTAATAGGATCTCGAGATCAAGCACCTAACGCTTATCATATCAAGCAATGATAGAATCAAAGAGCAAGAAGGTTGGATGCAATGACTGGGTCTGAATGATGAAAATTGGTCCAATGTAAGTCCATGCAAAGAGTATCAAGGAGACTTGGCGATTGAGCACCCCATGGCAAAGACCAAGGTAGCCTAATGTCATCACTACGAGCTCTCCTCGTGGTAACACATGGATGAATATAAGAGCCAAGAGTATTTGATATCTACATACCAAGAACTCTAGAGCATGTCATAGCCTCGCTACAGAATCCAGCTCACATAGATTAGAGCGAGACAGCAGATGGTCAAAGACTCCATTTGAAGATAGAGTATGTAGAAATTGTGATTCGAATAGTGTTGAAGATGAGGCACATGTATTCCTACACTGTGAGGCTTACAGAGATATATGGGAACAATTCGAGATTCAAGCACCAGATCTTCATTCATTGTTTGCTACTTCTTGTTATGATTTAGGATGGTACTTAAAGGCAGTAGATACCTATCGTGCTTTGACATTGAAACTATAATGTATTCTTCACATTAGCTTTTAGTGGGCGCCTACTATCACCTCAACAAATTTCATAATGTTGACCAATATTACAACACAAAAGCACCACATTGTGGATTGCGGCTTTTCGTTTACAATTTTGACATATACATGTTCCCAAATTATGCCCAACAATGCTAGGCACCGTAACTCGTCCAAGATAAAGAGATCGGCCATGGTTGGAGAATGATTCAAACATAAAGAATGTAACGGCTGAAGATTATCCACCTCAATATTTAGCCGAGCTGTCAGACACATGGATAGGCTAGAATTGTGAGAAATGTCGCGGGAAGGGGGGGTTTTAGCCAAGCCTGCTAACTAAATATCTAGATCAGGTATTAGCCGATTATGTGTTCTTATACTTAGGTTATATGTTTTTTCCATGTCTACAATGCAACAATATGCAACCACGGAGCAAATTGATGTCATATAAGGGTTATTCTATGTGCTTTGGCGTTCTTGGCTATGGCAGCCGTCTAAGATACAAAGGTAATTTCAAAAATGGTCAGGAAGATCTGTCTTTGTGGTTTGAGCTTCAAACTTAGATATTTGCTCTTACGTTTTGGATCGGAATATAAATGCAGCTTTGGAGCTAAACTTATACATGGAGTCATGGCTGGATTTAAGCTATTGTTTTTGTTTGCCATGTTTCGGACATGAACTAGAATTAGGACGCTCTTAATCAGATTCGATCTTATTTTTCAAATCTGATTTTAGGATCTTATCTTCTGACTATTTACCTGACTAATTTGCCGACTATTCATCTGACTATGTCTGACTAATTATTTGACGATTATTCTGATGTTAAATAGTCAGATAAAACTCGTCAGCACAATTGTTAGGAATAAGGTCTTGGGCAATTGTCTGTTTTATGAAGGCCCTCTGACGATTATTTTGACGTTTAGCCGTCATTCTCTTATAGTGAGCTTATTCAAAAACCTTTTTAGCAAAAGAAAATTCACCCAAAAGATCTCTTTGGTCACCAAGATATGATGCTCCAAAGTTCGGCCATCAAAACTGCCCAGAATTTGCTCCTTCTGCCTTTCTCTAGAAACCCTTACGGGAACTTATGTCTTTTGCTTTGATCATGGATTTCATATATATTTAACACATAACCTATATGCATTATTAGCATACTACCCCGAATACATAATGTGAAAATGGCACGGTCCAAACACTATCTGCGTGCACATTTGTCCATGAATAGCTTACATTCGCACAGGTATGGGCATAAGCATGCTACTGTGTAACATAAAAAAGTACTATTTAGATATCATAAATCTACCTAAAAAAGCACTAGTTATTTATATGATGCCTCAATAACTAATCCTATTGTTTAAATTCGGTTTTTCCGGCAAGTGAATTTTTTTTTTGTTTTTTTTCTTATGTTTAGTTTCTAAGGTTTTGGGGTTTTCCGAAAACAGAAAATTTTATCGATTTCCAAAAATCGAAAGAGTTTCTCTCTATGGTTTTGAATGGGACGTGTCGACATGCTTTTCTCTCTGTCTTTCGACACCTCTCTGATAATCCGAGATGGCGGCTTAGAATTCTGCTTTCGACTGTATGAGGAAGCATGGGAATGGCATGCATGCCATGATTCTTCAGTTGCTTCAGTGGAGTTTTTTAGGTCCATTTTACCTTTTTTTTTTTGCATGGGCATCCTTATCCGATCCACCTTATTTTGGTAAAATCGTGCATGGCTACAGATGATCATCCAGACATCCAGGTTTCGATTGATTAAGCAATTTGGATGATGCCAGAAGGAGCGTTCCGATCTTTCTCTTAGGTTTGGACCATTTTTCCCCATAGTTTGTTGTGCAATATCCCTAATCCAGTGGCTGGGGCATCGCTCAGATCAAGTTCCATTCGCTTATATATTTCTATGCGACGGTTTTGTGCAGATTCCATGGAGCAGAGGTTCTATTGAAGGAATCTAGGTCTTGAAGTTCCGCTTTGGATCTGGTGAGGATTGGATTTTGAGCCATAAACTAGCGAATTGTTGATATCTTAGGCAAATAGGCTGAAAATCTTCTATTTTAGGTCCTAGGATTGATAGGCACTCCTTGCTCATGTATTTAGAATCATAAGCCTTATGTTTTGGAATTTGTTGCAAACCAAAAATGGCAGGTGAAAGAGAGAACGGATGGTGCCAAGATTGTGTTGTCTTTAACAATCTAATTTCATGATATTCAGATGGTTTATCTTTACATTTGTGGCAGTGTTTGGCAAAGAGATCACACCATTTAACAACAAAGGTATGTCGTTGCAATGTATTTTCTTAATAGTAAAGATACGAAGACAGATAAGTTTGCTTGCAGTAAATGCGCTTACATGTCAACTCACTAATGAGTATGATGACCTAGGCTTATTCACATTAAACTATTATTTATCCATAATCATTTTATTGGCCATCTATATCAATGCTAACTCTCTGTTATGCATTTATTTATCTGCTGCAAGTAGCATTTTCCTGTGAAATTTTCCTGTGTTAGGCAGGTGATCTGTATAGTTCATCATTAACGTGTATCAGGCAGCCCAATTCCATACACCTTAGGTCTGTATATGCCTATGAAATTCGATTTGGATGATGTGACCTTGCAGATCTGCGTACTTGCAATTATAGAACTAAATCATGCTTTCGAAGACCTAAAGGGACATCGCCAACATGATCTATGTAGTCCAAGGTTTTATGAGCTATTCATGCAGAAAATATGAAATGTGGACATTATAATTTTGTGCAAAGATCTTCAAGTTCCACAACTTTGAATTTGTATACTGGGCTTCGCGCAATGGCTAAAACTTGGTCAGAACTTGCTTTTACATTTGATTCAGCAAATGGCTTACGTGTCTATTTTCATTTTTGTTAAAGAATGATGATTCAATGGGTGTGCCAATGTCATACGTGTCATATGCTATTGAAGTCCTTTCATTCAATGTTTTTGTCTCTATTTTAGGTAACTTTTTTATTGCATTAATTGACCTCTTTTATTTCTCTTACAGTGGAAAGACATCATTTGCGCATGCCTTTTACCTAGACCACAACTTACAGCTGCCACACATCGTAAATCATTTCATTGTGCACTCACCGTCCAACTTTTATGGTAAGTTCGAGAAACCTGCTTCCACAACAGGCTGCTCTCAAATGTGAATTCTGCCTTTGTAGTAATTTTTTCTTATAAAGTTTTCTTAAATATGTGTTTTTCCCAGCATGATCTTGGAAATCTGCTATTGTAAATGCGCCCTCTTGCTTCCCATGGATTTTACATGGGATTCGCTTTTTTGCCAAATTCAGCTGCATGTGGAAGATGTGCTTCACGGTTCTCTGTCCTACTCAAGGCTGGAGCCAGTATGGAAAAGACTTTGCATTGTGAGCTTCATAATAACTCCTCTGTTTCCTAATTTTGAATCCCTGGTATCCTTCAGATTTGTAGATCCAAAAACGAGGAAGAAGTCCTATTTTGCATGTCAATTTATTCAGCTGCCATGATAGATTTTATATTTTTTCCTCCATTTAGAAGCTGAGTGGCAGAATTACAAGTGCAATGACGTGATCTTAATTCCTAATGTTGCATGTGGTGATGTTTGCACAAGGCCCTTAACCAATTGTGCACTTTCGTCTTATAGATATGTTGAATTATGTCAGGATTTACCCCCTTGAGCCACTTTCTGTATCACTTGGAACATCCAGAGTCATGTTGAGCGCACATATTCATCTTCGTTGTTGTCTTTTCTGCAACATTATCTCATGTTCAATACTGCCACCATCTTTTATTAGTTTTATGCTTGTGATGCGAAACCCAGGCCTTCAAAGCTATCTTATCAATTGTTGCTGACCTGTGTTGCTCCTTTAACGACTATAGCAAGGGTGCTTTTGATTAAAATTGTTGGTAAATGCTGGTAAATGCCAATGTGCAAGGGGGAATGCCATTGTGAGCAAGGGCTTAAAGAAAACAAAGACTGGGCTGGCGCATAAGATTTCTATAAATTGTGAGCAAGGGCTTAAAGAAAACAAATAGTGGGCTGGTGTAAGATTTCTATAAATTGTGGTTTCCTTACTGGCAGTCATTTTTCCTGCAGAATGCATCAATTTCTCTAAAAATATACCGCGGTTTTTTAACCGTCCTTGCTCTTAACATTGTTTTGTTGTTGCCCTTTTAACATTTTGATGTATTTAATAGATGGTTCTGTTGATACAAGAGCTGGAAGAATTTACTTCAGAGTTCCCGAATAATTGTAATGCTAAAGACGGGGCTTCGGCTTCTTCTGTTGTTTCTTTATATCGATACAGAGTTTTCTTTTAGCAGGTTAAATTGGCTTCAAATGCTACCAACTCCATCCATCTCTCATCTCTATAATGCTATAGCAGCAAAAATTGCTTTGCAATTTCATTTATGAAAAATCAGGCAGTTAATCACAATATCCTGATCAAGCTTCAGATTTTAAAGATATGTCTCTTGGGTCTATCTCAAATTTTGACTTCTGTATTGCTTAGGCAGTCTGCAGAGAACACATCAACTGTGTACCTAATACTTGCGTTCGAATTGCACTCGAATTGCATATTGCCAAATCCTTCATGTGGTGGCAATATAAGGCCAAGCTGTCATGTTTCTATCTTGCTAAGGTGGAAGGCTAAATTGCATTTTGTGTTTACTGTCTTCTATGTATGTTAAAGCCGTAGAGCTATATGTTAAATCCTTAGAACTACATGTAAATGAACTTTGAAGGCAAACAAATATGTCTGCTGCAATTAGCTTCATGCAGGTGAGAACTCAAAAATCCTGAAAATGATTTCAACAATTTCATTTATACGTCAAACGTCACTAAGAATAATCTAATTAGCACTGTACATTCATTAGTGACATGGAGGCAAGGTCTTTGCAAAGTAGTTAATCAAGTGTCCATTGTATATAAATGAACATGGCTTAAGCATTTGGGCAATTTATTCGATAATACTTATTCGGGATGTACCTTCGTACCCAAAAAGGTGCTACTTTTGCATGAGATGAAAATCATTACCTGTGCTTGAGAATCAACAATATAAATGTGTTGAAAATCGACAATATAAATGCAAATTTGGCCAAATTACTAGATAATATGAGTGTCAATGCACACAAAATCAAGATTTTGGACATTCGGCTATGAATATTTGAGAAGTATTGTCACATTCTTTAGATCAAGGAATCATTATTTATGATCATGGCATAGTAGACAATAAATTTCAACAATAGAAAATTGCATAAATGTAGTTGCTAGATGGAAAGATATAACATGTCCAGCACCTATCAACTCATTAGGCTTTGCTAGGTAAATAACTACACTTCGTAAGGCTCACAAAAATGCTAAGACACTCACTCAATTAACCATTCTGTTCACAATCATTAGTACAAATGTAAGCCTCCTCTCATCTCTTATCAACGAATATACCATTAAATGCTTCCATCTATATCTACATGATATTGACAACAATATACAATGTCTTAAAAAAAACACGAGATTATGTAAGTAGTTTATTCCTCATTGCAATTTCCATAGTCTCTAATGTAGAAATATCTTTCTTCTTTTCCATTGTGGCAGTCTGCAGTTTGACGCTACTAAATTGTGACAACTAATGCATGCATGTATTGATTATTAGGAGCAGAAACAGTTACTTGAATGGTTGCAATATATCAGCTTACATTGTATATTGCTCCTTTCATTCCTCTCTTTATTCCCTCTAAAATATGGCTAAGCATTGTACACATGTCTATATACGATTGTATTTATGCCCGGCAACGCCGGGCACCCATTACTAGTAAGTGTTAAATTGGATTCAGTCATTTTCACTTCCAATAGTACTGTCTTTATCTTGACCATGACCATTAACATGCTTTTGACATTCATTTTGAACTTTTGAATTATTTTAATAGAAAGAACAAGAAAATAGTACCCACTTCTGAAGTACCCAGTGTAGGTACTTCGGCAAGTTCCAAAAGTGAACACACGTAGCATGCTTATTCCTGTATCATCGCTTTCGCATTTACATTGTTTAAAGTGGTTGGTCTCATCGAATTGATAATTTTTAGCAATAAATGATACAAATGATAGCTAACGTTGGTTTTCGTTCTAATGCTATACCCAAAAGGTTTGTTCCCCTTTCTTTTAAATAGATAGATAGATAGAAATGCCATACCCAAAAGTTTTGTCCCCCTTCCCTTTCGACAGACAGACGTAGGAGAATAGGAAAAATTATAATAAAGGGTACCTAGTGAACCTTGTTTATTTATTATTTGGTGATGGGTGAAATGGTTACATCTAATGCCACATGCCCACATGTTTGACACCCTTGTTTTTAAAGTAGGAAAATGCGTAAATTATGATAAAACTAAGATCTCTTTTGCACTAGAGTTAAGTTTGCATATTCATTATTTGATGACGAATGAAATATACGATAGAAAATATGAAAGAAAATTAAATTGATCTTTATAATCTTATCTTTTAAAAAGGGAGAGTGTTGGGTTGCGTGCTGGAACGCCGCATGTAACGCCGCATGCGGCGTTCCCTTTCCCCCTTGCGGGATGTTTTGGTTGTATTCGTCTTTCAAACCACTCCAGACGACCTATAGCTCTAAAAAACTGGAAGGCTGGAAGCAAAGCGGCTACCTGTGGCGATGGCTTTTCTCGATGCGGCTAGGTGTGCATGGTTTAATCCTTCCGGTTAAGATTGCTTCCATTTGCATGACGTTTACACCCAAGAATAATGCTGCATGTTGTAAAATGCTCAGCTATGGCAGAGTCTGGCAATAACCTCAGGTACTATTCTAAGCTATTTCATGCTTTCCATTGTCGAATGAGATGCCTTTGAACTTTCGAAATTTCGAGGAAGGTAAAGCAATTACAGATACGAACGGTTAAGGAAAGCTTGCTTGGTGATCCTTGACGATTTAGATAGCTCTTTCCTGAACCCTAAGGTTCGTTTTATTCCGGCCTCCCAAAGCATGAAAGCTATGATCTTACTGTTTTTACCTTCTTTTGCAGATTCTAGAGCCCGCTTCAGGTTTTGTTGCAAGCTATCGAATCTGGATGCAGGTGAGGCTACTCCCCTGTTTCTTCCTGTATTCGCAGGCTATTACTTCAGATCATTTCCCCATCTCTGTTTACACTGCAGAAATTCCCATCTATTCTATGATCAATGAGCTCTAACAACCACTAGCTCTGACAAATACTATCTGCAGGACTTTCATAGAGTTGGATTTGTGTTGCATGACATTCAGGGAGATGAATTCGTGCTTTGACATCAACCCATTAAGGTTTGTTGATAAGCTGATACTAGAAAAATTCATTAGCATTGCATGCTATGCGTTTGAAAACTCAAAGATTTATGATCTATAGTTTTGCTTTGATTTAAGTTTCTTGAAGCTCAAAAATTGTGTTTGTTGCGAATAGCAAGATGGACTTATTTTCTCTTAGTCTAGGTGTGCCTATTTACTTTCGAAGAATCCATTCCAATGTAATGTAGATTATGATGTCGTATGCACCCAGACCAATCTGCACTTGCTGGCTACGTGCTATTTTTGTAACATTTTTGTAACGATCAAGCTTATCGGGCATATCATGTTTTGAAAGGTTAGATTTGTATTTTATACTTATTTTTTCACATGCTCATAGTAACGTTCTGCTTGCTATGCTTGCTAAATATTTCACGTGATAGATTTGTATGTAATACTTCTTTTCCACATGCTCAGAGTAATGTTCTACTTGCTAAATACTTCATGTGATTATGTAGTTTCCCTTAGTTGAATTAAAACTCCATTCAGAGATAGCAAGTCATGTGTACTAGATTCTGCTCGTAATGTGCACGCGACTTAATTTGCTATTCTATAGGATGATTGTCCCTCTTTTTTACCCATCCCCTTATTTGTGAAGAAAGCTCTCAAACAAAGATTTGCATGGCTGATAGCATTAAGCAAGGAATAGTGCCCAGACAATGTTTGTAGTCCTTAACAATTGAATATCCATGAACAGCTATGATTAATGTGTTTGTCCTTTATTATCGAGGACCAAAATATATGCAGCGGAGGTATATGTGGCTCTGTCATTTTAAGTGTAAGGATATTTTGAAAGGGTAATAACTTGCTTTGTTGGCAGGTGCTCAATGGAGTTGCAGGATGTTATATGCTGAGACTGATTTGTAGCTATGCTACTTCTTTCCATGCAATGCGATCCAAATGCATACAATATTGGACAAAAATTGTCGTAATAGGCCCATAACAATGCATATAATGACAGTAATAACATACATAATAAAACATATCTAAAATAAGAAATGTCTAGCTCAACTGTAATATCATGGATGGAACATTATGACTGGGTTATTCTTGAAGGGACCATTATTTGGGACAAAATTAACCGTTTCTGAAATATGAGCTCTCTGCGTGGTTAGTTTATATTCACTTCTTCAACATGTTTCTATAACGGCTGATGATAAGGACTTCTGATTCTGTCAGACAATGCATTATGTTCTGTCCTGATATTCTTATTTTGTTGTGTAGGCTAACTGATCGTAAGCAGGCAGCTAGAGGACATTACACACAAGCACTTTCAATAGACCCATTTTTCTCTGGTCTGCATATGAAGATCTCTTCTTATTAGGTTAGCATAAGGGTTAGCATTAGGTTCTGAATATATTTGTTTCAAATTTTCTTTAGTGTGCGGAAGAGGATCTGGATGTTCTATGTTTACAACAGCAACATCAACATGCTCTTTGAGATCAACGGTCGCAACAGATAGTGTCTCCATTCACAGCCAGTGATACAACAACAATAATAGGACAAGTGTTATGATCTCCATATCAGGTAATGGAAGTCCTCCGAGCATAAGAGCAACAATAAGAAATGGTGAACCTGGAGCCGTAACTGGCAATGCCAATGGTGTAGTTGGTTATGCAACTTTGAACTCCCCTTTTTCAAGTGGCACATCATTATACAGCACCTCTATAGGTCTAGCACAAGTTTATAGCTCTCTATGTTGTTTACATGTATCACTTTGCCATTGCTCTATCCTAAGCCCATAGACATTAGAAAAAGAACAAAGAATCTACTAATCCCCAAAATGACAGCCAAAGATTTGGCGTATTAACACAATTCAAGCTGATTCTTTTCTATGTAGCAATGAGTTTTTTCTTGGTACTTTCTCAAAGCTTTTGTTTTGCATTCGTAGGCTTTATGTGGAATTTCTGCAGTATCTAGCAGACACGTCCCAATGGTTTTCAAGCAATATCTTTGGAGTAGTGTGGTCTACCATTATCAGTGGGAGTGTTGCTCTTATGCATAAAAGGCAGTTCCTTTGGTGCAGCGCTACAGTATATATATGAAACAGGTGCACAATGGATGTGATCCTTGATTGAGAAAGGTATTTGCAATATTAAAGCAGTTTGTTTGCCGGAGCCTTGCTAGATCTATTTCTTAATGTAGACTGGCTATATTTGCAAAGGCCTCAAGTAGTCCACGTTTTTATTAGTTGTTTAAAGCTCAAAACAAGACTGACTATGATGGAATTGGCAAACAAAGTGCACATCTGTATTTTCTCTTGATACAAGATGCAAGCTTTTGCTAGAATTGGAATGGTTTAAGAATGGAATACTTATAAAGCTTCTTCAGTTGTTGATCTTGCGAAGTCCATGCCCTAATATCTCCTAGAAAATATTATATAATTTCCGTATCCCAGTAAGTGCTATAGAAAGAACAATGAACTTATCAAAAAGATCTGTGCGCATGATTTGAAATTGTATTTTTGAAAAGGTTGTGCACATTATTATTGAGATATCAGATGCATATTTTGCAATTCGCATGGTCCGTATGTTATCCATAAACCTCGAACCACACATCTATAATGAATCAACTTAAAATCTTACGTGCATACTTCTTTTCAAGTTGAGTCAATTCTAAAGGGGTTGACTTGCCACTCCATTATTCCACTACCACTCCAATTGCAATTGTGTTGATTGCACATTGGATGTACTATCTTCCACAAAATCTTTTAGCGCTATCAATAAGTCCACAAAATCCTAAAGCATTATAAGCACCAACTAAACACCTAAACTCCTAAGGCGTAAGCAAACCATGCCATCTATCTCCATTCTATTCCACCCAACACTTTTCGTTATTCCTATACATTCCACATGAGCATGGTTAATGCCCAACCATTTTAAACATAGTTAATGCCCGACCTTCCTAAACCTAAAATTTTTCACACCTTGGGCTCCATTACATCTTAAGGCACAATGACATTTATAACTCTTTTAATCCACCTACAAATACTATTACGTGTATCCAGTCCACACGTCCATGACTAATGCCTGGCATCGCCGGGCACACGTTTCTAGTATCAAAGAATTAAGAATTAAGGTAATGATAATATCAAACTTCCATACAAATGAGGTGCATGTATATCTAAGCATTAGCTTGACTTAAGTGATCCTCGGTGTCTGAAGCATCCTAAATCGCAATGATAAAATATGCATCATGAGTGGACCAAAAAAAAAAAAAAAAAAAAAAAAAACCCAATAAATTGAATCTTAAAAAGCTTACTGATAAGAGTGGTTGATTAATCCTTCCTTTCATGATAGTGAATTTTTTATCTTCTCCTTGACCCCAAATTACGAGATATAGACCACAGATTACGAGAATCCCCCCTAATAAACTGCAAAGAGCATGGGTCAATAGTTAGTTTTCCAATAAACACAATGTTCAAAAAATTCATGACCTTCCAAGATATAATGTTTCATGAAGAATAAGTATGCTCAACGCCGCCACAATAAGAGTCTCTAAGGGTTGATAAGCTGAAACAATAACAGGGCCACCTCGACGTATTCTCACACCCCATGATTGGATGCCAGCAACATAACTTGATGCAATTACTCCCTAAGAACAATATAACTTTGTTAAGGACTATATTTGTTAGGGAGGAATTTTTCACGATACTTTGAAATAAGTGTTACTACTTACTGCATAGAGAACACTAATAATTTGTAGACGATCTGTAAATATCCAAGAGGACGACTTTCTATCTGTTACAACTGCTAGTATAGTGAGGTCTACTGCACCAAAAAATGCAGCTCCAGCCGCAACGGTTAATGGAGCCGGATAAATCTTATAAAGAGGGGTCTAGGCCACATGGAAATAATGAATATGAGTACAACAATAGAAGAAATAGATTGAAATAGTACATAAACACACCTGTAGTATGAGGTATATAGCAAAGGAAAGGCATGTAAACACAAGGCTTAAACAACCAATTTGATATGTCCCAATGGTGGTCAATGAAGCAAGATAGTTAGTTGGATGATGATAATCATGAACTCCAGATTGTCCTTGATAAATAATTGGCCCATTGAACACAATCATGAGGATTGCCCCTGACACACCAATTATAGTTCCAAGTAGCTTGGCTTGCCCATCCCTTCTTTTAATTCGCACCTTCTCTAACCTAGAGGTAGAAGAGAGAATCATCATTTTTTTTGGATCAATGCATGCACTAAACATGCCTTGACATACCTAAATATAGTTGCTAGGATGAATGTGTAAGCAGGAGTTGAATTCTGCATTGCAGAGGTAAATGTGGCAGATGTATAACTGAGTCCAGTATAGTAGAGAAGTTGGTTACAAAAGACCCTGCACATCATATTTTACAAATATCATACAATGCCATATTTTCAAATATCATATAGGGCGTTGAATTGAATCCATGGTAATAAAAAGAAAGAAGATCTTACCCAACAAAGCCAAGAAGAAACATGTGCCCTGCAATTCGCCAAGTTAAGGAAGGCCGCCTAGACCTATGAATAAAGCAATAATAGTGAATAAAACAGTGGAGTGAGAAAAACGTGTTTCAAGAGGCTGTAACTTACCTCTCCAAGAAATAGGCCGCAGAACCAAGGACCACAGAGGCTATGGCATTCCGATATACAGCAAATATATATTGATTAATGCCTTCAACAAGCACGTATCTTGTCAATACCTCAAAAATTGCAAATGCTAACTGAGCAGATAAAAGCATTATATGCATCTTGGTTCTGTCGGGCATTGATTCTGCAGCTGCATCTCCGCCCATTCTTGTAAATCAAAAGCGGAAAGACCAAAATTTCGCAAATCTGGATAAATGTAAACAGTTACAATAAGATCTATGGAAAAACAAATACATAATTGCTGAAGGAACTATTTGCCCTGTTTCACTGAACAAAATCTACCAAGACCGAAATGAAGAGGAAAAAAGACATTGATTTTCCGCTTGAATATATACACACGCACCTGATGGAAGGAGATCCGAGGCTGAAGCTTTACGAACGGACAGAAATGTTTGCGCCTGTGAAATTGTAACGACGAAGAAAAATTATAAATAGGAAGCCGGCCACTTGGTTGCACTTAAGTTAAACCTTAAAAAGGGCCAAGTGCATGGCTGGAGTCCTTTTCATTTAGTGGCCCCTATGCGCTCACTTGAGAGGCCACATACTAAATGTCGTAACCTTAGGCAGAATGTTGGTGTCGAACTCCTTCCCACAAAAGCACGATATTCAAATGACCCCAACATGTGGATTGCATCCTCCATTCTATGCAAGAATAGTAGACCAAGGAAATAAAATAGAATTTGTGAATACAGTGGGTACACGGGGATTTCCATTCTTACTTATACTGCTGCTACATATATGGTAGTTCATAATAGCCCACTTCCTTTGACGTGCCTAATAAGCAAGATATTCAGAACTTACAAGTTCTAAAGTTTTTCTAGCCTATTATGGTGATCTAAAGTGCGGAACAAAACCAATCATGTGGTAGAAACCTTTTTTTTTTTTTTTTTTTTTTTTTGAAGGTAAGAGATTTTGTATTAACAGATAGGAAGAATTACAACATATGGCCCCTCATGGACCAGATAGAAATTAAGCACATGGATCCCAAATGGATCAAATTTCATATTCACATCTTCAGTACTAATATGCATTTCTCAACCTCTTCTTCTATCTAACTAGTACTACATGATCAGAACCAATCTTCCCAGTTAGATGGAGTACTGCAGGAGCCAAGTACACACTTTCCTTTAGCTGCAAATAAGTCTTGATAGCACCATGAAAACCTGTTGCAAGAGTGAAGAGGAATCGAGAAAGAAATAAAGAGTAAAATGAGCAGCCTGCCACTCTGCTCAAGGAAGCTGCAAATGCTTCTAATACTTGATCCAAACCTGCAGTTTCATCAACCTTTAAGAACTGGCACAGATGTATGATAACATAAGAGATGCTGCATTGTCGGGATATGATGCAGATAGCCTGTAATTGGCTAGACACAAAGCCCAGCCATCAGACTTCTCCTCTTTTGTACCAGCAGATTAAAAAGAAGCTCAGGCATCAGTACCTGAGCAAGCACTCACTCAAACAAATATTTGAGCATAACCAGTTAAGCATCAGAACTTATTCTGATCATGAGGTTCTTGGCATAGCAGTACCAAGAACCGAGTGCGTAAATTAATCCTTCTACCTGTAATACATCATATTTGAAATCTGAAAGTAAGCATCATCTGCTCCTGAACTCCCTAGCTCGGCATCTCTTATAATTTCATGTGCATACAATGAACCTGTGATTTTAGATCAAGATACTCCATTCTTTTTCAGAAATTCTACTACAAACCTTTCTGCTAGCAAGAAAGAGCAACAGGAGAGGGGGGCCAAGGACAAATTCTTCACAAAGAGACAGATTATGATTTTCCCTGCTGGAAAAGAAATACAAAATATCTCCTTTACCTAGTTTTGTAGCTTCCATTCTTCACCTTATAGGCCAGCATCTACGAAGATCTACCATTTCGGTGTGTCTATTCAAAGACATAATAAAGAATGGAACCTCGTTAGAGGATTACCTGCTGCCAAAACTGCCACCGAAAAGGAAAAATTTGTAGACCTCCAGCAGATCTTTTTTCTGCTGCTTCTGCCGAATCCATTCCCTGTCTCCGCTAGCACCAAAATACCACGATTCTGACCTCATTTACCCACTGTTCCGGTCTGCTGAAGAGAGGGCGGCCGCTGCCCTCAGCCGGCCAAGAACGACGCCTTAACCGCCATCGTTCCTGGCCGTGGTAGGGACCTTAATAACAATCACATGCAATACGCACATGGAACATCTACTTGCATGAGACTATTATGACTAGGATCAAATTAGGTCCAATTTTGTACACAAAAAATGTTCCCCGAAGGACATTCCTGTTATGTGGATGACACTGACATGTCCTCCTGCATGGCAGAAAATTCCTATGTTTCACCTTTGAGGCTTACCCCTCTCCCCCCTCCCCCTCCGAAAATGTGCCGCTCTGAAGCTTTCATGGAGCGTCGTTGGCGCTTGAGGTATGCGCATTTTTGGCCTGGCGCTAGCATTTTGTCACGTGACCTTTTTCATGTGCTACTCATATGCATACTCGTATGTCTACACAATAATGCTGCTACTGTATTGCTTGTGCTATAAATATGAGTTCCTCTCAGTGGCCGCGCATTAGTCATGTCCTGCAATCCAATCACATCCTGTTCTAATTGCAATTGTCGATCTACCTTGCCACCGGCTCTAGAATATGTGGATTCCATCATTTGCTCCATGAACTATTCTGAAATTTATAGATGCCAGCAGAGGGGCTTGGAACTCGATCCTTGGTTGCAGGGAGTTGCAATGGCCTCTGCTAGAAGTTATCCTGATATATATAAGGTTGTCATCCACCTTGTATGTGTTCCAGAGCATGGTGTTTATGAAGTTAAGAGAGTGACCGTGCCACCTGCTCATGATGAGCCTGGTTGGTGAAAGAATTGTCCTCTTCTTTTGTAACTGCCATGGTTTTTCCTTGTTGAATAAAAAATCGCCTACATCCAGGCAAGAACTTGATTTGAAGTGACTCTGTAGTAGTTTTTTGGGTTAATTAACTAAATGTAATATGTATTAGTAAATCTAACTATGAAATGAATTTTATAGAACATATTAATCTCTCGCGCTCAGCGCGAGAAGAAAAGACTCGCGCTCAGCGAGAGAAGAACAACAAACTAGAAATTATCTAACCACTGTTGACAAATTGTGAAAGTAAAAAAGTTTTTTATTCCAAAAAATATATACAACAAAGCTTTATAAAAGCTATTCTGGTAACACAAGGCCCCCAAAAATGAACTAATATATTAAACCACTAGTATATCATCTAAAAACTACGATAGATATTGTTTTTTATGCATCAATCTTTTTGAAAGAAGAAAACCACATGCCTTAGTGGTTTGTCAAAATTGATAGTGGTTCATGACATGGTTATCAATAGTGGTTACGAAAACTACAGTGGCTTCTTCAAACTAATATGGTTTATGAGTTAGTTTCATGCATATAATAGTGGTTCATTAAATTTTATGATGTCCAATTAAAACCATTATGAACCGTAACATGGTTTTGGAGGCTAGTTTATATCCAACATTTATCAATGAAAACATGTTTTTCTAGCATAATAAGGGTTAAGATGATTTGTGGCCTTTTCTTAAAAGTGATCAATGAAGTTTGCATTGGAGTTGCGATTTAAAAACTTAGTAAGTTAAGATTTGAGCTAGAATGTCCTACCAAAACGTTGGCATGTGAGATGTCTTATACTATATGTAGACCTTTCACATATCCTTGCTATACCATAGTAAGTAAATACTTTGAAAATGATAGGTTGGCAAAAAACGTTCAACATATGAAAAACCCTAGCATATGAAAACATTAAACTTGTGATTTTTTTGAACATATATAATCTAGTGTGTGATTTTCTCCCCTTTTTTTTTTTTTTTTTTTTTTTTTTTTTTTTTTTTTTGGCACAATCTAGTTTCACATTTTAATGCCACATTTTTTTTTATGAATCTCCTCCGTTAAGGCATCTGTATGGTCGAGCAAGCTGGATCCACTACGGGTGGGCATAGCAGAGCTATGGCTTTGCCCTGAAATCAGAGCTCAAAGACCGGGCTCAAAGTTCTGATCAGGCTGGGATAGAGCTGCCTTTTCTTTTCTAGAGATAGAGCTCCATGCTACCATTATGGGGGCATCTGGATTATAAGAACTAGGGCAGTAAGGAGATGGATATGCAAGCCTATTCAGGGTGAATTGGAGGCCGATTTAAGGGTAATGATGGAACTATTCTTGCTTAGTTTTATTTTTGAATCAACTTTCGATGATTGTCGGTTGTCGGTTTGTTTGACACGGATTCTTTGGAGGCATGGGAAGGTTTCTTGTATAAGGAGAGAAATGCGTCTGGGCTCTGGTGTGGCCGGCTTGGCCTGGATGTTCGAATCCTCCAAGCCCGCTTCCGTTTCTATTTGTTTTGGCTTCAGTGTTTAGGGGGCTTGAAAGAGACACCAAAGAATCCGAGATGCTTGGGCAGTGGCTGTTCTGGCAGAAAAATCCACTTGCTTTCGAGCCATGGTCATGTGAAAATAGTTTTAATATCATATGTTCGGTGCACAATACCATATGTTTGATCCACACCATAGGAAGTGGTTTTCGATCCACACCATAGAAAGTGGCTTTCTAATTTCCCATGAGAATGTTAATGGCCATTGATTTGGCACAATATTAGGAATATGCCGCCGATTGATGACTGTGAATCAACAAATTGCACAAAGAGAAACATTCACTTGGTGATTGGAACTGTAAGTCCTATGTAAGTCCTATGGCATCTGAAATCCTGCCCTTGGTTCATGGCGTAGACATCCGTGCAGAATACGTACAATACATACAATGCTGCTTAGAATGAGGATACGGTAAATAACGGGGTCGGGGAGGCGTTCAAACCCTAATACGGCTTACCTCTGTATGCGCCTCCCAAGTCCGGCAATGCTTTCTTGTATCCATCTGTTTTGGATGTAGTTTTCAGAAAGGTGGGGATTGATTCTAGAGTTTATAAACTCCTGGGTTATTTTGTCTTTGAGTTGCTTTCGTTTTTCTGTTACCAAAGGAAATAGAAGACACAGAGAAGAAGAGCAGCTTGCACCAGACCAGAGCACGAGTGTGCCGCTGTCACTAGTATTTTGGTCATTGCTTCTAAATTCATGCTTATGTATGGTTTCGTAGTTAGGGGCATAGATTTGCATAGTACAAATTCTGCTGATTGCTCGTTCATCTCATTAGCTCCCAGCCCATCAATTTTTCCTTGCAGATCGAATGCTCAAGCCAGCCCATCTTCCTGTTGCCATTTTCGTGCCGTTTTGCCTTAGCACAGATGACCAGTTTTGTGATCCATGGAAAGTTAGTGAATTCTCTTGGCATTTGCATCGGAAGGCTGATTTCCCTCTTTTTTCTGGCTGCAAAGGGCAATGGCAGATAGTATTGAAATTGATCACGTACTCTGGGGAAGTTTTGCTTCATTCTTCATTTTTAGTTGATTTTGCTTTGGGTCCCGAAAACATTCGTCCTCTGGAGCATGCAGCTGCCTTTTGTGGGAGATTTTAGAGATCCGACACTATATAAGCTTGTGCTATACTCTGTTGGGTTGGCGAGAACGATTTCGCAATGAATACGGTTGTGCGCAAGGTGGGGAAGTATGAGGTGGGCCGCACTCTTCGGTCATACACAATTTCAGAATAACTGTTTGGGTTCAAATGACCCCTAAGATGACAGAAATTTACTTCATTTGCTTTGAGATATGTGTATCCATAAGAATTTGGTTGTTTTTCTTCTTGGATCTCTTCATTCTATGTTTTCTTTCATGGAATATATTCTCCTTGAATAAGGTCTTTCCATAATCAGGTCAATGCAATAATGACTATTAGCTTGTGTTTCTTCTTAAATTCTGTTTAGACTGTATTCCATATCAGAAATTTGTCTGTGCAATATTATATCATGCCATACGTAAGGATGTTGTCCTTGTGCAGATTAAAAGAGAAAGAGAAATTTTGTATCATGAAGCTTGTACGGCGTCCAAATGTTGTTCGCTTACATGAGGTAAGATTTTTACGATGTTGTTCCTTGATTTGCATCTTAATGTTGCTTCTTTTTGGTTGGTATTCATTCCAGGTTCTTTCTAGCCGTACAAAAATTTATATCATCCTTGAGTTCGTAACCGGTGGAGAGCTTTTTGATAAAATTGTAAGAGGCAAATAAATGTCAATGTTGATCGTCTGACTAGAGTGGAATCGTTTATGTTAAGTTTCTGAAGTTTATGCCTGAAATAATTAGGCCAACTGTTTAAAATTCAGACAGACGGTGAAGTAGTGTGATATGTTTACAAGCATAATTATTTTTGTTGTGACTTTCGACAAAGTGATCCTCTTGTCAGGTCCATCAAGGAAGGCTAGATGAAGCAGAATCTAGAAAGTACTTTCAACAGCTCATTGATGCAGTGCATTACTGCCACAGTAAGGGTGTTTGTCACCGAGATTTAAAGGTATTCGTAACAATCATAAAGATCAAATTTGGGACAGGCCTTGATGCCACATGCTTGAATGCAGCCTGAGAATCTTCTCTTGGATACACGTTCTGCTATGTTAACCACAGCTTAGTGGTCTTCAAACATGCCGATTTTGACCTGGAAGAGGGAATCCAGCGTTAACACATACATTATGTAGGCCTTTTTGCATTTCCAAAACCTTCAGTGGGCTTCCAAACTTAGGGAACAGCGGGTATCTGACACCAGGTATGCATTATTCATTTATACATTTATATATTATCTTCAATGTTACAAGACGATTGGGACATCTCACATGATCTGCATCGCAAGGCAGACCCAACACTGGCAACAACAGACTTATCGGTTGGAGGAAGAACCTACAACTTGGCCAAGCTCTGATTAAGAAGCTTCATCTTTTTGGGTATGTTACATTCTTTACCTTCTTTTTTTTGTCTGCACAACAATCTATTTCGAATCTTGTAAGGTTGCTGTATTTGAAAATTTTTATAGCAAGGGCATTTACAGTTAGTTGTAATGATCAGGGCGTGAAAGCTAGGTAATTGTTTGCGAAGTTTTAGATTAAGATGTTGCCTTATGCGTATGCTATTGGATTACAGGTTGTTTGAATTTCTACTATGCACTTTCGAAATTTAAATAATAAAATTTTTATACTGTTGGATTACATAAAGTGGTACGCTGTTGAGCATCACTTCTCAGGTTAAAGAAGAAGAACGTTTGCCAATGTCTGCAAACTGAAGTGCAAGTGCAGAGGTAAAACAAAGCTATTTACTTTTATTCTTATTTGATTATCTAGCAAAATAAGAAGTGCACAGAGTTACTTGTTGCACTCGAGATAAACAAAGGGGCTGATTTTCTATGATATGGGATTTTCTTTGAATTGTTATTGTATGTAGCATAATAATTTATATTTAAACAGAAGCTAAGCTCATCTTTGTTAGTTGCTATTTGCTTTGCTTCTATATCTCTGCCCATTGCCAATGCCTGGATCAAAAACTCAAACCAAATCTAGTAATATATCATTTTCCTTGTGTTTGTTGGTTGCCCTAAAGCCTTGTTGTTGTCCCTTTTCCTAAGCGTCTGCAAGGTTTTTGATGAAGGCTTTTATTCCTGCTTTATTCCTACTTTTGATGAAGAAAGCGGTTCTAGTAGTTGGAGTAAAGCATGAAAAAGAAATGAAGGGGTTATGAAGAAAAACAGAACGTATGGTTTAATTGAGAAATTTATCTATGTCTGTTCATGTATTTGGTCAGGGATTTAGTGTTGCTTCTTTTGCATATGGGCTCGCTTGTTTAGCGATAGGCTTTCATGGAAACATTGTTTTTATATCTAATTAATGGCTTGGGGATCAAATAATTCTATGTTTTAGTAATGATAGTGATGTTTTTAATTTGTATACGGATGTGTCAATTGGAAATACTAAGGTTCAAATCCTTGGGCGCTTTATATATGCATTGTATCCATTCTACTTTATAAATTCCATTTGTGTTTCTTATTATAAAAATAGGTAGTAACAGTTTCTGTTCTAATAAGGTTTGCTGTAGATGTTCATATGATTTCAGGCAAAGGTTGGGTTTGGTGATTGCTTTTTTTTTTTTAAGTGGCTTTTTTGTAATGGTTGGATATAGAAATTAGGTTTTTCCATTTCTGGTCACGGGCATGGATCCGATCCGACCTCCTGGGCATGCATCCGACCTCCTGGCTGCAGTAGGGTTGCCGGATATTGCAAGTGGAGTTGCAAGAGGTTGCAGCAGGGCATCCGTTGCGTCTGAGTCTTGGATCTGCCGCATCTACTGCTGCATTATCTGGATCCTGGATTTGGCTCCTGGATTATCGACATTTGGCTCCTGGCTCTGGCTGCCGCCTCTGTGATGGCGTTTACCCCTGTGTACAAGAGAGACGATTCCTTTTTTATGACGGCATGCCCTGCTGCTGCTTAGCAGCGATGCGTTTCCAGAAGCCCTTCCAGAATCTCTTCGCCCTCCTTAATCTCGCCATCCTTAATCTTCACCATCCTTAATCCCACCCTTCCAGAAGCCCTTCGCCGCTGTGGGCAGCCGCTTTGCTAGACCTCACCATGATCTCCCTATGTCTACTTAATTGTAAAATCTTGCTGTCCTCGCTCTTTCGTCAGAGTTATGATCATATCCGATAGCAGATCCGGCGAATTTTTTGCCCTTCAGAGTCTAGAGTCTGTTAGTTCTCTGCTCTCTTTTGCCTCTGCAAGCAGCGATGGCTGCTTTGGGCTGCATGAACGAACCACTGAAATGTGCATGTATTTGCACATTTTGGTGTATTCAATGTTTATATGTGAAAATTCAATGGTTTAACAATGGTTTAAAGTAAAAAAAAAATACAAAAGGTTACACTTAGCGATAAGGTTACATGACCGATTACACGTTTGAAATAAATAACATTTATTTTTATGATATAAACGTTTCAATTTCTTGAAAAACCAATATCAATCATGCAATAAAAACATTAGCAATTGAATGTAAAATCTTATAACAATTGTTGTCTTAAAAAAACAATAGTTTTTATGCTGAGTGTGCCTTATTACATTTACTAAAGTAGTACCAAATTGCATTGTAAAACGTCATTGATTTGTCCTAAATATAGCAAATATATAAAGATGCAAACATTCACTATTTTTATGAAAAAACTATTAATTGTTAGCCTATATTTCTCGATACAACATATTGTGTAGAACAACATTGGTTCGTATTGCACATTACTAAGGCATTGCTAATAAAGCAGTAATTATAACCATAGTATTAAACTGTAATCGTAAACTATAGTAAGAAAACTAGAACAATAAATCACAAGTACAAACCACACCATATAGTCAATCGTAGTTATTCAACATATTAACCCACAAAGTAATATTATTTTGTTGTAGTGGTTTAATGTAAATATTGCTATAAAAAATTGATAAAAGTTATTTTTTGGGGGCCTTGTGTAAGACTGGTAGCAGTGGTGCAGGATCAATAATTACTGTCCTCTGTTTAATGTAATCTAGTCTATCTGGATCCAGGTTTGTCATCATCAGCAGTCAGTTCATTTTGGCCTCCAGCATTCCTGAATGGTAGGTCCTCTGACTCTCTAACAAGTCTCTTTGTCCAGGTTTCAGGATTAAGAAATGGCTCAAAATAAATCTAATGCCAATAGATGCAGCTGCATGGAGGACTACTTCTGCAAAGGGCATGCACAAATATTCCACATGAATAGATGCAAAAACCAATATATAAGGAGGCTATCCACATGAGTACGAGCTTTCTGGTTCTTGGCTAGAAAGTTCTAGAATGATCTAGAATGTTCTAAGATGTTCCAAAAAATTGTGGAATGTTCTGGAAAGTTCATGGATGTTCTAGAACATTGTAGAATGTTCGAGAACTTTCTAGTGGCTCTAGTCTAGAACCTTCTAGAATCCTCTACAAATTTCTAGAACATTTCAAAATATTTTAGATAGTTCTAGAGAAGTTCTAGAATGAGCTTTGACTGGTCAGCAAATATCGATATTCAGATACGCACAAGCAAGCAGTTTAGTCCAAAAATAGAAAGTTTTTGAAATTTTACAAACAACCAAAAAGAATGTTTTGGAATGGTCTAGATGCTCATGTGTAGACATCTCAGTCTAATGCCAAGAATAATAAATTAGTCTAAAGATACAAAGTTTTATTGGACTTGTAAAATCTCAAATTAGGATGTTCTAGATAGTTCTAGAATGTTCTAGATGCTCATGGATAAGCACCCCAGTTTAAAGATAAAAAGTTTCTGAAAATTTGCAAGAACTCAAAATAGAATATTTTAGATTAGTTCTAGAATGTTCTAGGTGCTCATGGATAAGCACCTCAGTAGTAGAAAGTTTTTTTTTTTTGAAAAAATGCAAAAAGGCAAAGAGAATGCTCTACATACTCAGATGCTCATGAGCAAGCAGCTCAGTCCAAAAATAAAAGTCTTTGAAATTTTACAAACAATCAAAACTAGCTATGGTGCCCGGCGTTGCCGAGCTTTAGGTCCATATGAACTCGAAATGGGGCTTTGGGCAATTTTTGTTAAAATACATAGTGGAAGATGAGTAAATGGTTTGATATATTTGATATAGTGCATTAATATTTGTGGCTTGCAAATGTTCTAAAACTATACCACTCCATTCATATTTCATGGATCAATTAAGATTGTGGATGGGTAATCTATTAATCACCCCTCGAATAAATAGCATGTGGTTTTCGATGGGGAAACATGAGTTTATACATATGTACTGTTCGTTCTCCTTATGTTGTTTATCATTTTCGATTCTTTTGTCTAGTGCTAATAATTACAGTCATATAAAAGATTCAGAAATTGCACGACTAAACACTTGGTTCTATGACACTATGGCACTGATTTTTCAACTACACATTTACATCACATAAATAGTTAAATTCCCCACAACATCAAGTAGATGCTGGGCACACTTGGCTCTGCAAATTTTCAATGACATAAACAGTTGAAGTAATAATTCACCATTCCACAACATCAAGTAGATGCTAGGAAATATGCTAAGATACTTATTACACACTGGGATATGTGATTCTTCAACTAAACGTTTACATCACATAAAATAGTTGGACGCAATAGCCTGCCATTCCACAACACCAAGTAAAAGCTGGGGTCAAGTAGATGTTGGGCGATACCAGCTGTTGATTGAATTGTGTTGCATATCAATTTGAAAAGGATATTAGAGAAAATAAACAATGCATAGCCTTGGATTCCTGTTCATGCCTTGTAAATATCAATATTTTTTTTTGCTATTCCATCTTATAGTATCTTTCTTGTTATTTTACGTTAGAAAGGAGGTATAATTTGTCACAATTAAAAGTATTATCTGTTCCTAACTATCAAGATAAAGAAAGCTAGGTACCCTCATAATGCATATGAGCTTTGGGCGAGGGTTCAACGCCGTCTAAGTTGTAGAGGAGATAGACTTTGTGTATGTGGTTTGAGATAAGTTTGAATATGTTATCTTGGGTTACATAAACATTTATTTGGTTGCTATACCAATTTGAACATGCTCATTTGATGTAGTGCATGTCCTACATCAAATTAAGATATGTTATATAATAGAATGTACCACGACATGGAGGCTACGATTACTACGGTTATGGTTGTGGTATTATGTTTTTCTTTTTTATTCAAAGCTATAGCTTGCCACAGGGGATGCATTCAACTGATCATCTAGAGGCACCCCAGCATGGGAGCTGTTGGGATCTTCCAGAGCCACGATCACCGTTGCCCACATACAACTGTTAGCCCTATCAGCCTCTAACTCATTCTGTTTTTACCGTGAATAAAACTATGCCATTAATTTGTGCAAAAGTAATACTATATTGAGAGCCTAAACTTCTAGGAATCCCTGGCGTGACGTTAAAACTACTACTATGCATAGGATGGGCATAGAAGCTACATATACTGGGGTCATCATAGGCAAAATAGGGATTTAAAATTTAGCTGGCTAAAATCCAAATACAACCTTAAGACTGATGTACATTCATTAGCAACATATTAACAAACAAAGGATATAGGTAGAAAAATCCATAAGCAGCACCACTATGAAAAAGAATTTGTAAATCAAATGGAAAAGAGGTGTGAGCATGAGGGGCATTAACACATGCTCTGTGTTGACTTGCTAGGAATTGGGTACATAACTCATTTAACCCTATGCAAGGTCTGTGTAAAAACATAATTACGTACAAAAATGTTCTAACATGGACCCCGTGACAATTATAATGAAGGACCTTTTTATTTGGTTGCAAGGATGAATCTCAACATAGTCGCGAGTAAAATGCATTTATCATGGTCATGAAAGGATGGAGTGCATGTCAGAATAAAGGCTAATTAAAATGCAAATTAAAATGCAAATGAGCTTTTGCATTTTAATTAGCCTTAAATTGAGCTATGGAGCTGCTGGGCATTACTGGGTCCCAAATAGAATTAAAACCTCAATGAATCACAATTGTAAGTGTTGGCTTGTGAAATCCCAAATGGAGATATATATTCATCTTTTATAAACACATGTACCTGCTCCAAATTCGTTATTGATTGAGCTTCTAAAATTGATACATAAGCTTATGCTCTATAATTCATCCTGCAAAACATTTGAATAACAATGTGTGAGGCTAGCCTCTAGATATAGCCTCTAATCGGCATAACGACGCCACTGTTAATTGTGGGTTCTTTGCAGCAGCAGTCTATGACTGCCGGATGCTACAAAGCTGCCAAGCTCATGATCACAAAACAAGAATAAGACAAACAAATATGTACAAAGAGTGAAGGGAAGGTAGCCAAATGAGGCTCTCCAAATTTGAGATAAAACCTGAGTACATCTGAAGAGGCTCAGGTCTAATATAGTGTGGACCGCAAATCTGAGCCCTACATCTAGCTAAATCTAAGCCATACAGTTAAGTTAACCTAAACATGCTAAGTGTCAGTCTGCCACCACTGACACCTAACATGTGCACAATGTTAACCACTAGGTGGTTAACATATATTATCCTTGCGGATCAACTTTGAAAGAGAAATTTGTGAAAGACCTTAAGGAGATGGATAAATTAAGATAAGATGAACTGGGAACGTGGGTGATGTGATGATATCTCTTGGAAAAAATCAACTTCATGATGTGATAACAACCTTTTGTATTTTTCCAAGACACATAAATTGTTGCCCTGCATAAAATGGTAACAACAAAATATTGATCAGAATCCCAACTTTGAAAATGGTCATGCAATAATATTAAAGCTATAGCTAAGAGAACCTGGACAGAATTTACTACCTTATGCACTCCAGCCGACCACGTGCTTGCCATGGACGGCCAATTTGCGCTTCGCATTCAGTACGAGCGAGAGGGACTGCAGTTCGATCGCAAACTTCCAATTATCAGGGACAGCTAAAAAGTTATACCTAATTATAAGATGAAAAAAATCAAATGCGAATGCAAAGCCAACTGAATGCCAATGAGCTGGCTAAAGAAGGCAGGACATTGCATGAACAGTTGATTATCAAAGCCTTCTTTAAATACAGGTCTCCGATTTTATATTGAATGTGAATGCGGAGACAATTAAATGCAAATGAGCTAACAAAGAATGCAGGGTGCTGCATGAGAAGCTGATTTGTCAAAGCCCTCTTAAACTGCACATACAGCTCTCTAGTTTTATGTTGACAAACTCTTCCTCTCATTCCATGTTCCTCTTTAAAACTTCTAGCCATGTGCATATGAACCCTCGAGAAGTTACAAAATGATGATCATGTTGATTTCTAGTCTTCAATAAAATACAAAAATGACAAAATCAAATACATCACATAAAAAGGAAAATAAATGGCTTCAAATTAGAAATGATTTAAGATGGAGGACAATTTGATCATTGCCAATAAGTTATCGTTTTTTGTAATTGTAATTAGTGGCCTTCTTAGGGTTCCCATGTTTCACATAAAAAAACAAACTGAGATGCGGGTGTAAAATCACTAGTGGGGTACAACTTTTGGCGAAGCGTTTAAGCACTTTAAGTCTTTGAAACTTCATGACGTCGGTCTCGCCACACCCTTCTCCCTCCTTTTCCCCTGGGCGCGAAAACTCAGATCAGTGTTTCACTGTTGATGATGGAGGCATGGAGCGCGGATGATTTTCACAGCATCAGAGGTCTGTGCAATTCGGGGGTGAAGCCGCACGAAGAAGAAACTTGGTTGGAAAATAATGTCACGGATCGAGATTGGGATTCTGTTTGGACAAAGAAGTTGAATAAGGGAAAGATAAAATGGCACTGTGCAAAGGAGCATCTTCAAGAGAAGTTGGAAACACTCTGCCGAAAAATCTACAAGAATTGTCACAACAAAGAAGTAAGAAAGCAATCGGCCCTTGCTTTTGCGCTTGAAAATTGCACTAGATCAATAGTTGCACCCGAGGAACACAAAGTAAACCGAAATGCATTTGTCGCAATGCCAAAGATACCACAACAATAGACAAGTAAAAACAGAGGCAGATGTTGTAGCATATGTTAGGAAAACTAAAATGAAGGCAAAACCAAAGGTGGCAGCTGGATCAAATGAGATCAGTGCATGTGATGAAAACATAAAAACCTTAGAGAATGCAAGATGAAGATTGGAAAATCAGTTTTACTTATCACAAAGAACCCGGAAGCAAAGAGGGAAGTGAGCTGAAAGGCAATGAGAAGGCCTCTCAATTACGTAAAAATGATGTTGGAAGAGGCCGAGAACAGCTTTAAGACAAAGCCACAAATGATTTGGCTACAAAACAGAGGAGTTCAAGCTTAATCCAAACTGCGGAGTTGAGGCAAAAATTAAAGATTTGGAGCGGATCGTCTGGATGGAAACTTGGCACGTGAAACAAGGTACAAAAAGCAATGAACCCTACATCTGTTAATGAGCAGGTCAAATGTAAAATCAAACTTGAGGAGGAGTTAAAAGTTCTCGAAGAAGAACAGAGACTTCTGCATTTCTACATAAACAATTTGTGGAAGCTGAAAATGGATACTCCTGCAACATTTAGCATCTCTACTATTAAACGAGATAAGTTGTTAGTGCAAGATCCATTTTATACATGTTCAAAGATGTGGTCCGAATTCACTAAAGCTTACGAGTTAAGTTTAGCAATCGAATTGCCAACATGAGTATCATATAGCTTGTTGTTCATTGTTGAGAGGAGGACAATGTATTCATGGTTGCCCTGGAAAGGTGCCAGAGGGTGTATTTGACGAGCTAGGTTTTGGCCATCTTGCAGGTGCTTCAAATAGTACACTAAAAAAGGATGTGTTAATCCATCCTGCAATTGAGGTCTCACCCTACAGGGTTCAAAGAAGGACAATGGTGCCATTTGAAGATGCACTACACCTGCAAAGTCCTATAGGAGTACAGTCAATTGTGACTGATTTGAATGCAACAGCAGAACCATCACCACCAGTCCAAGAAGCTGTCCAAGAAGCTATAGAAGAAGCTGTAAACACAGCACCAGTTGTAAACACAGCACCAGTTGTGGAAAAAACAAAAGACCCGAGTGTACACACTGAAGCACTTAAGGAAGTTGAGGGAGTAATTCCATTGGATGAGGGCAACTTGGGTGAATATTTGCCAAAAGGAAAGGGCAGAAGAACAAAGAGGGGTAAGCTGGAGGATAGCAAAGAAGTTGTTCAGGCTACAAGAAAGAGAACAAGAAGTAGCTATGCTAAAGATGCAGGAAGCAGTCTAAATCATGACACCACACCTATCGAAGTGTGTTCTAAAGAAAATGCAGAATCAGGCCCTCAAGTTTCAGGTGAGCCTGATCTTCAACAAGTGATTGATGCCCTTAATAACCCTGGAAAGTCAGTGTGGGCATTGTTGGCCAAGGCCACAACTTAGTGTTGCTTAAAACATTGAATATTATTGATTTTCTTTTGTTGCATTCACTGTAGGATTACCAGTTGATTCTCAAGTAGGTCGAGAATCCTCGTTGTTGATACGTAAAGGTTTCCACATTCAACCCATTTTTCATTTTCATCTTCATCTATTTATTCATGTAGTAATTCCTGTTGTGTAGGTATTCGTGGATGTTCCAACGCACTAAATATTGATTTGGCAAAGAAAAAGATAAACTCATTGTCTTGGATTTAAATAGTGTGTTGGTAAAACTTTTGGTGCAAATGAACACATACGCTTGGAATCGATTGACAATGACATACACTAGCGAAAGAAAGTGATATTCGCACCGTATGTTGTTCTTCTTGAAGACTTTGTTACGTAAGTGTTGTGTTGGTATATGGTCATCAATGCAACTCTCTAATGTGGAAGATGTGCTGCAAGTACTATGTCCAGATTTGAGGGACGGATTTCTATTTGTATGGGGACAGGAAAAATGTGTGAAGACCAGTTTTCACCACCCTAACAAACCTGGCTGTCCAATCATGATGAAGCCACTTGGGAAAATATATGAGTCATACCCAAGATTCAAAGGTAAGACTTTGCTTCTTGATGATTCATTATACAAGTCTTACCTTAGCAGTCCCTGGAAACTTCTGCTAGTACCTGCATTCAAGATGGATGTCTGTGATGAAGTGCTAACAGTACTCACCCCAAAGATAGAAGAAATACTGCATGCCAAGACTAAGAAAAAAATGAAGTTACTGGTGAAGAACACACACAGATGCAAGCCCTGGCCTATGACAGATAGAAAGATTATGAAGCTATACTTGGAAAGACTTTCTGGAAAACAATTGCAGTTGTGCACCCTTGTGAATGAGGAATTGGAGAAGGTTTATGGTGATGAACTTTGTCATCCTCCATTACTGTGATTAAGCCTAAGACAGGGTAAAAGCATGAAAGGGTGTACGTACATCGTACTGAATTGAAGGACGAATTTGTGCTTTTTTGGGGTACATTTTAGATGTAAATCAAGATAGTCTGGTTTGTCGTTTTGTGTCAGGTTTGCAATGATTGCAAGATCATCCCTGACAGTGCCCCCAAAATTCTTGGTTAACCACCGAACCACCGAACCACCGAACCAATTCGAATGGATCCGTCCCTCCCTTTCCGAAATTCCCCCCTTTCACAGGACGAACACCGAACGAATTCCAGAAGCAAACACATATCAATTGAATCTACAAGAAATACAAATCAATTTCAATCTGTTCATGGAGGGTGAGAATTCCAATGGAAGTGGTGGTTCTAAGCGCAAGTATGCCGACATTGGCCAGTGTTATGCCACAAAATAAATAAAGCAAATGTTGACAGTCGGTTGGATTGCATCCTCGATTCTTTGCAAACGCTTCGTCCGAATCAAAGATTAGTTTTTGTGCTCGTTTGTTGCAAGATGACAGGCTTTTTTTTTTTCGAACCCTGTAATTGGAAATCCTTCCGAGTTATTGTTATGAAATCAATGATCGAAACTTGAAAGATGGGCTTCAAGAAGTAAAGTCTGCTAATAGCAAAGATAAATTGGCTGCAAAACATTCACTGTTATCAATGATTGTTGGAAAAAAAGGAGATATAAACAAGAATGTTTCTTCAAAATTGCTAAAGATACAGACCAAGAAATTTATCCAAAGCTGCAAAGAAGAAGGAAGATAATGTCATTAAGTGGAGCAAATGTATGGGCTTTGGCGGGAAGGATGCCAAGATCAAATAGAATCGATGATTCAATCAAATGTCGTGTTAAGTGAATTTTGGTTTGATAATACCAAAGTTTCACCAAAGGTTAGAGATGTCATGAAGAGGAGAACACAAGCAATACAATACCTTGATATCTCACAGGTTTGCTCTTGTAATTGAATCAATTCAGTTTTGGAGATTATGTTTTCTTCCAAAATTCTTTCATGACTTTCTTCTGTACATTCTAGTTACGTTCGAAAGTGACCTGTTAATGAATACACATAGTTTTCATGAAATGTATTGCATTTTACATTGTTTACATTTTTACATTGTTTACATTGTTTCCATTAACACTTACATGTCCATACAGCTGCATTTACATGTACTTGAATATCAAAATTACATCATTTTACATTTTAGTGTACCTTCAGGTAATGAAGCCAAACAAATCATACATATGTACATTAGATGTACTAATATTGTAACATTAATGTGATGTACTAATATTGTAACATTAATTAGATGTACATTAGATGTACATTAGGTGTACACTAGATGTACACTAGATGTACATTGGATGTACATTAAATGTACAGTAACAGATCAGTGGAACTGTTTGGCTGTACATTAGATGTACATTAGATTTACATTAGATGTACAGTAACAGATCAGTGTAACTATTGGATGGACATTTTATGTACATAGAACATACATTAAATGTACAATTGTATAGTTCAATACTCTTTTGGCATCTGGTTGCCGACATCATTTTGCTAACATGGGCTTTAATGCTTTTGTTATTGCAGTCAACAGTTTGTATATCGTAACCCCCGACCAAAATTAGCCGACGGTTCAGTATCTCCAAACCCGATTGCATAAGGAAATTGAAGGTGTGTCAAACATGAGCAAGCGAGATCTGTATGAAAAGGCCTTCAATGATATGAGGAGATCCCTACATGTTAATTGCACTTGTTCTGCTGTGGTTCCGTGCATGCCAAAGAAAACAATGGAGTATGTCAAGCAAACAAGAAGACTTTTGATAATGTTAGTATCTTGTGGAGGTCAACAGTTTGCGAAAATATGTGACGGATGAATGGCATAAACTAAAATGCATCAAAGGTGAATGTGATGAATGTGGAGTGAAGAAATTAGACATTTGTCCAAACGAGGAAGATGGAATTGAAATGTCGACCGGCAAGTATATGCATATGTCAATGAGCCATCCAAAAAGGTACATCCGTAGGCTTAGATTAGTTGATCGAATGACAAAGCATCTGCTTTGTTAAAGAACATGAAAATTCAGCTTGCTAAGTTTACTGAGATCATAACTTTACAGACAAAGATTAAGCGAAAGCAAAACAGTTTAAAAGATGTGTTGAGAAACTCCCTGATAATAGTGTGTTGTGTCTGTTGTTGACTTTACAGAAACTACACATTGAAACCAGGGACGAAAGTGCAATCCGAGCATTGGAATCCTGATCAAATTAGTATTTTGGTCCCTATTTCAATGATGAAAATAGAAGGTAAGCTTAAAAAAAGCATTTCTATGTTTCGGATGACGAGGAAGCATGACACTCATTTTGTGCAACATGGTTTTAAATTACATTTGGGGTGGCATAAGAATAATGGAGGTGGACACATAAACCTTCATTATGTGTGGTCGGATGGTTGTGCATCTCAATTCAAATCTGACGGGCATGGTATGGAATCAGAGATACCATGTTGAAAATAAAATTCGAAAGTGATATGGAATTTCTTTGGATCCGGCCATGGGAAAGGCACACATGATGGCGGTAGGCTGGTATAGCAAAGTTGTGGCTTGAGAGCGGCGAGAGAAAACAAAATGGCATGCCGGTGGCAAAAAGTCTAAACAAAGATGTGCGCTTTTAAGGGCCAAGGAATCGGATTGTGAAAGGGTGTTTTGGGAGGTTGGAAAAACAGATGTGAACAGACAGCAAGCTTTACCTGGTACTTTCAGCCAGATACATTACGTGTCAACTATAAACCCCCCAGATCCAACAAAGTTGCTATGCACACCACTCTCGTGCTTTTGTGATGCTTGCATGAACTTCAATTGGTTGAATTGTGAGAACATTGAACATTGTGGAGAATGGTCTCTAAAAAGTTTGGAGCCCACAGATCATATTGTCTCTCGTGGTGAAGCTGAAAATGATGTGGAATTTTTTGTATCTGTAAGACGAGGCTGGTTTAGATGACACATGTGAGTCGCTTTTGCATGTATTTGTGTCTTTTGCAGCACCGCACAATGTGGAAGGTGTTTCATACTATGTTCTCATGTGCATCGGGGGAAAAGCATGCATTGGAAGAAGATTCAATTGATGACTATGGAAATGAATACTCTGGCGGCACTAGTGTTATTGAAGGACAATATTATGAACTAATTCCAGTCGCCACAATAAGTATAAACCGCTTCCTACTAAGAATGTTTTGGTACCGCAGAATCGTGATTGGGATTCAATCCCATTCAATAAAGTAAAACACAAATTTGAAGGGGCAAGCACAAAGATTTCACTTGCGGATGAAGTCCATGAGACATTGTTATCACAACTTCCAGCAATTGTAGATGACATGGACTAAGTCAGATCTGTGGTACTTTCCAGAAATATTGTAATACTTTGTTCATATAAAAGATAAGAACTGAAGAACTGGACTACTTCAGAAGTGCATTATGTACATCAATGTATATAAGATGTACAACAGATGTACATCTTATGTACATCTGTTGTACATTCCAGAAATATTATAAAAATTTGTTAAGTGTAAGTTGATTAGAATTGAACATAAGAAAGTTGAATTGCATAAACATTAAAAATAGTTTCAGTCATGGCAAAGATAAGAAATGGACAGGTTTTCATGTACAAATGGTTGATATATTTATATTGTGGACATAAATACAACACACCCGAAAATGAGCATGGCTCATAATTCATGACCAAGCTTCAAAATATCAGTAGGAGCTTGATATCTTATGACTATTGCATCATGTCTTCCAGCCCGCCAAGAGGCTGAAGAGATATCCTCTAAAGCAGTAGTCCATGCGGTTTCTATAGCACGTGCCACTGGCAAACCTTTCCGTCCTACATGGCCTCATCTTCCGGACCGTGCCTTCCCCAAGGGTTGTGCGACAAGTGATTTCTTTGCCAATATACATTTCATGGTTGCTCGTTCCTCATAATTTTCAATATGCTCAACCTTTTCCCAAAGTTCAAGAACAGCAGTATAGAGGCGATAATCGGTCCCCAACCCTATGTACTTGCAGCTTGTGTTGGTTTGTATTACCTCTGGGTGCAGCAGAACTCTATCTCTTAGTTTCTTAATAGTCTTTTGTGTTTCAGTCCATTCATCTACAAAGCAAATGAAGATCACTTAATTATGTATACACACTCATAATTGTACCAATAAGAAAGACAGTAAAAACAGAGTACTCAAGTGCAATGAACAAAAACTTTGATACATATATTCATAACGTTTGAATTTGTACATCAGTCAAAGTCTGTACCAACAATGGGCCAGTCGAGAGGCCAATAACATGATGGCAGTTTCTCCATTCCTTGCTCCGTATATTGACTAAATTTAGGCGTGAGAGCACCCAAGTTGCTTGCCATAGTTTGCCAAAGAAAAATCGCTTCCACTGCTTTCGATATGCTATCTGCTGCATTAGTCATTGGATGCTCTTTCACATAAACTATACCATCTTCAGCCATTTTGAATCCATTAAGCCATGGAATGAGCTCCATGACAATCAATCTGTCGCCAGCTAATATCAATGTCCAAGAGAAAGGACATATGTAGCTTCCTACAGGATTCAAAGTGGATTTGTATCTTTAAATCGTCGATCGAACTGTATGTCCATAGTACTCTTGGTACTCTTTCCATACCACAGCTAATGGTTTCACAAACAACCCCTTTTGAGGTTCAGTAGGGGTGTTTGTGTGGCGAGAGTCCAACACCGCTACAGGTCAGTAAACAAACTTCACTTTATGGAAAAAGCATCACAAATATGTTCCACAATTGGGTGAAGATTTTTTAGAAGTGAGTGAAGACCAGATGGCAACATCAAACCCTTCTCTTACAAATGCTAACAAATGATGCTAACCCCGGCCCGCAAAAAAAAAAAAAAAAAACCTGTTTCCTATATTAAATTGAAGCTCATCTTTCTGGATCTGTTGGTATCTTGAGTTAATATTTTCATTCTTGTGCACACTCTTGCCCAACACATAATTTAAGTCAAAGATAATGAGCTTTCTCCCTAAATTAGATGATTCACCTGTCAGCAAGAAAACACTTGAGATTCACAATTTATAATTACATTTCAGATCACACAATTGAGAAAACACATTGATAATTACACAATTGTTATTTGCACAGGTGTAAGTGAGACAAATAAATTAATTTTTTCATTACTTATTGAGTACAAAGAAGCTCGGAGCATAGCTCATACAAAACTGTAATTTACAAACAAGTCAAAGAGACTATCTACCCCGTAGGAACAAGCGCTTGTATATTCATCTCGCCTTCTACAATTAATGCCTCCATTAGATGATCCCTCCGTGACTTGGCATAGGCATCAGTGAACCAACTGGGTGTCATCTGCATGGTGCACAAGTATTAGAGGACTATACCAACAAATAACTAATAGGAAAATAACATGTTCTACTTACAAAAATGGAGCTTGAATGTGCATCAACCACGACATCTATGAATTTGTGCATGTAAGCCACAATGTACATGCAAGGGTTGCTGGTACTAGTTTCTGGCATTTTAGGACAGAACACAGGAACATCAAAGTTCTTCCTACCATGGCTTAAGCTGTTGGATTCGAGCATCATGTTATTGATCACAAGCTTATGAAACCTGCAAAATTGCAATGTGAGAATAAATCAAGCATAAGAAATTGCAATATGAGAATAATCAAATCATAAAAAAACAAAACAGAAACTCATACTTACTTCTGGACCACTTTAGCATCGGGTACATAGCCTTTGACAGGAGAGAGGATCTGTATACTTGGGCTAGCTATAGATGGAAAAGAGCTTTTAAGGCAAGCACAAGTATTGCCAATGCCACATTTGGGCCTTGCAGAATTGGAACAAATATGTATTGGCATCTTGCAATCAAAATGCCATCCAGCCCTTCCTTTATGTTAGTGTTCTGTTGCATCGCCCCTCCCCCCCCATGTTCTTGAGGGAATTCACAAAATTCGGAAGGTGTCCTGGTCGAACCATAAAAACTTGTGTTTCCAATCAGATGGTCCGTAATACATATTAATACATAAGATGAGTGACTTAGGGAATGAAATAACATAAATATGTTGAAATGCTAGCCTACCTCCCATAGACATCTACCATCTTAGAGGTCAAGTCCAGCTTCAGCCAGAAACTTCGTCAACATCACTTTGAAAGATAGAGGGTGCAGGCTTAGGAGGACAGTCCCTATAAGGAGTGAATGGAACCAACCTTTTCAGTCGGTTCACTAAACTGTACAAGGAAACAACAGCATTAGCAAAAGAATATATCTATTGTAATCAATTGTATATTACTCACCTTGTAAATTCATCACACCTTGAATCTTACGTGGACTTCTTTGCACCTTATTTGTTATCACATCAATATTTGCTTGTAGCTCCTCTTCCTCTTCCGGTTCTGACCCAGCAGGATCAGGACCAGCTTCCTTCACGGCCTGTGATCGTGTCCTATGTACAAAACAAATGTGGTTAATTATCATAAATCTGAGATGTTTAACAAAATTAGTTCATCTTGGACATACCTCTTTCTTGGTGGTGGTGGCACTTTTTTGCCTAGAGATTTTCTTTTCGGAGGACATTTTTTTGTTGCTGGAGATTTTGCCTGTTTTTTTCCTCTTGGAGTTACATCACCAGCATTCTTTTGCCTCCTCTTTGGAGTGGACTCAACTACCAACTCAACTTCCTCTTCCCTGGTATCTCCTGGGATAAAATCTGGATCTGTGTCCTTTGTAGCTTCTGTAACAGGTCCAGAACTGGCACCTGCAGATGATGCTGAGACAGAAGCTGAATCTTTCTTAGGAGCTTCTCCAATTACTAATTTAGCACTTGGTGATAAAAGTGTTTTTGTTGCAGCAGTCATTGAAGGCTCTGCACCTGCAACTGCTTTAGCTTTCTCAAGTGCCATCCTCTCTATTTCCTCAACTTCACTTTGCCATGTTCGAGGAGGCACTGTTGCAGATGGTTCTATTACTGGCACTGTAAATGTCATTGGTGATCTGGAGCTGGAAGGTTGAGGGTCTACAGATTCGGTCTGCTTATGCTCAATAAAATCTGTAAAGAGAGTCGATGCAGATGGCTCAAGAACATCAGCCATTAAAGCTGCTTCTGGGATAGGAACAGCCTCATCTGCAAACAAACAAATGATCTAAATTTCAATAGACATAAAAGAACATGAAAACAGAACTTCAACAATGAGAAATATCTGGTACATTCTGCCAAGCATGTGCATTTCATGTACATAAAATGTACCAAATGTACGTAACTACATTTAACTGTAGCCAAATGTACATGTACATGTTCCTCAATGTACATAGATGTACCTCAATGCATCTGGATGTACCCAGATGTACCCAGGTATCCAGTTAGGGAATGTAGATCTATGCCCAAAAAAAGCACATATATGTAAAGAATGCACATACTTATGAATCCATCTACAGATGCACTCTAAAAATAAATGCATGTACATCTATTTGCAAATGTAGACTTCATTAGATACATGTACAACTGATACAACTGCAGTCCAAGCTCAAAAATAAAAGCATCAATAAACAAGCAAATATATGCCTATGTACCTCTGCTTACAGATGTACACTAAAAGTTATACATGTACAAGGAATAGCAATGCACTGAAAGCCATACATGTAGAACTATGCAGATTACAATAACAAATATGAATTAAGAGAAATATAAGTTTAAATTAGTTGAGAGCAATGCATACCTTTCACAACAGGGAAACCAAGCTGAATTCGAATGCCCTCATCCCAGATGCAACCTTTTATGCAATTCTGTCTTTCATGGACCAGATAACACAAGCAGAAGAGGCAATAAGCATCTCCGTATAGCAACAAACCAGTTTTGCCAAAGCCTTGGCCACAACAGGTACATGAACTGAATGTGATGAACTGCTCTATAGAAGTAGCTCCTACAGTAGGGCCTCGGGTCGCGAGAACAATAGGTCCCTGCTCTCCCCATGATATCCAAAATCAGAATGCCTTTGCTGAACCAATTCAATGCAATTAAGTTTTTCCTTTGCTTGTTCAATTGAGATTTCATGCCTTTTAATTTCTTTAGTTGCTTCACTCGCAAAACCAATTTCTAGCTTAGAAGAGTGCGCTCTTTCTCATGTCTACTCATAACCAAGTCTTCCAACTTGTACTTCAACACTCAAGATAACTTGATTTCCAGCCAGGGATCCCGGGACAATTTGTCAAATTCTGTTTTGTCTCATCTATTTTCTCGGCGGATCTGGCTGCCAGATCTTGAATAGCATATCCTTTCTACCCTCAATCCGGTGATGACCTTCAATGCATCCCTCCTTTTTTTCTTCCAAAGCTTCTACTTCATTCAATAGGTTAGTTTTCTCCTCCAACCCATGCTTAAGTAATCGCTTTATTGTGTCAACATCGATCTAGAATAACCGGGGCTCTAATATTCTCACAAGAATACGATGTCCCGCTTTGATATTTGAGGATTTACCTGTTGTAGGGTCCTCTGTAATTTCTGATGTTTTGGCAAGATCTTTGGCGGTCCTAGCCACGTCCATCCAATCAACAAGCCGTCCCTTCAAGTGAAGAGCAAATGCTCTGGCAAAATAGGTAGAAATATAATGGTTTGTAACCTGTTTCTTGCCATAAACCAATTCATAATATTTAAAAAAATCATCTTTCCATGCGTTCTGGATTCTCCCTTCCTTGAATCCTCGTCTATTTTTTGGAGCTTCACCCCATACCTCGTTCATAACCATCTCTAGGTTGGGTATGTGGGCCTCTGCATGTTTATCACGGAGGTCTTTGGCTTGGATCACATCAGAACCCAAACGTAAACTCCTTGGAGGTAAGATTCCACTGCCGGAAGCACTGGCTTCTTGCTTGGGCTGTGGTGATGAGCAAGCACTGATCTGGGGGCGTTTTGGGGCCATAGCTAGATGAAGAATTCGTGATCGGAATTCAAGCAGAGAAGGCAGGGGCGGGATAGTGAACGAGGGGCAAACCAACAAAGAATTTGGTAAAGAATTTCAAAATCCGAAAATTGTGCGGTTTCAGAGTGGTGGATAGCCATTAATCATGGCAGTTACTAGCGGGTCATGATGACAGTTATTCCAAAAATGTGCATTCGGTACATATGTATATGTACAAAAAGGGCTACATTTATAGACACCCTTTCATGCTTTTACCCGACATTTATGATTATTGGCCTGACTATCATTTATTTAGGCCAAGGAATCCTATACTTTTCATGTACCATCTTTATCTTATATTAATTTAAGAATGTTTTTGCTATATTGTTTATATAGTTCAATGCAGACTTGTCTATAAGTTTTTGCTATATTGTTTATATCTACTTCAATGCTGACTGCAAGGGATGCTTAAAACTTACCAAGTGCTTAAAAAAAAAATTGCCTGCAAGTGCTAGTCTGGTATGAGTCTTAATGGCAGATACTGCTTACTGTCATGCAGTGACAGTTACTAAGTTTGTAGTTGCTTAACGCTAGCAGAAGTGTTAATGTCATCAAGTGCTTACTGTCATGCAGTTAAGGTGCAGTGCTTACTGTTATGCTATATAACTGTTTAAAGCTAGCTGTTTATTGCATGATTGTGTGCTTGTGTGTTCTAGTGCTTACTCACAAGCACTGCTGAAACTAATTAAAGTGTTTGAGCTAGAGCACTGTTACATTCAAGCAGAATATGGATTGTACAAGAATGAACATCAAATGAATTCATTCTTTACATAATGGAAAAAACAAAATGTGAGACAAAAAAGAAGTAGATGAGACAAAAAACTTCATATATTTGATAGACGAAAAGAACATTTGATAGAGAAAAAAACTGACAAACAAAGAACAAAGTGGTAGAGACAAATAACTTTTTATATTAACAAAATATTTTACAAAAAACTGGCCTTCAGGGGGGTGTCTTCAGGGGGTGTCTTTAGGGGGCTTTAGGGGCTTTCGTTTGGGACTTCGGGCTCACTCCACACATTCTCCTCAATTCCGCCTCCCTCGCCTTTTGGTGGGGAGCTCTTAAATGTTGACTCTCGAAAACCAGGTTTTTTTTCTTCTTCTTCATCTGCCTCTTCCTCTTCCTCTTCCTCTTCCTCTTCCTCTTCCTCTTCCTCTTCCTCTTCCTCTTCCTCTTCCTCTTCCTCTTCCTCTTCCTCTTCCTTTTCATCCTCCTCCTCCTCCTCGGAAATTCTCCTCCTCTTCTTCTTGAGAATTCTCCACTTCTGCTCCACTTCACCTTTCGACTTTCAAAAAACAAAAAGCATCAATGTTAGAACAAAAGAAAACAAAACAAAAAAATTGCAAAACAAAAGAATACCTTCTTCTTCCTCACGGTCTTGATTAATGCATTTGCTTCTTCCGGACGAACCGGCTCGAAACGTAGGGCGCGTTCAGTATTAGCGGGCGGCGTCGCGCATCCTCAGGCACCTGCTTAAGCACATACTCTGGTGCTTGATTTCCGCTGCATGCAGAGGCCATTGCAAAGGAATTTGGGCAAGATATCGTTGCAAAGGCGTAAAAAGAGGATTTGGGCAAGATGCCGGCTTAAGGCGGAAGCGTGAGGGCGTAAGAAGAGCTTAAATCCTATGATTAGGGGCCTAGTGCTTAAATCCTATGCTTATGCGCGTCAGTGTACAAAAAACCTCACACGCGCCAGAACAATTAATTCATAACCAGGCTTAAATATTTCGTATGACCATTGGAATTGACACATGTCACATCGAGGAAATGCCTTGACAATATAATTTTGCCAAGAATGTTGGGATAGTGATGGTACCAAAATAAATAATTGAATTTTATTCCAATGTCACAAATGTACATTCTTAAACAACAATTCAATCTTCATTTCGAAGTACATGTCCATGCACACCACCCTTGTGCATCCTCACTATTATTATAATATATATACAAATGTGTGCTTACGTGCTTAGGTGCTGGAACAACAAATCACTTGCAAAGAATTACATCAATTTGATTAAGTGTCAAAGAATTACAATATTATTGGGAGACTGACCATAATTTTTTCATGGGTCTCCATATCAATTTTAGGATATCTTACCACATGGCTGTGCACGGAGGCTTCGGGTTGTTTAGTGAGCAACATGTACTTGAAATTACCCAAGAATTGATAATACAGTCCACTTAAGATAACCTCATGCACTCCAAATTTTTGCCCCCATCCATCTTTGTATGAATCTTCAAGTGTGCATTTGGGTTCTGTGCACTTGAGGATGTAGAAGTCCACACCCTCTGAATTGTCTACCTCAGCATTCACTGCAAAATTGTCACCTACCTCTACCAAATTACTGATCCATTCATTGGCTAGTTCAAGAGTCTCCTTTTTCTTCTCAACTCCTGGTTTTAAGTCAGTTACCTCCCACTTTCCAAATCTACCTGTATTGATGCAGGAGTCCCAATTCTGATCCATGCAAAACAAGCAAAAACATGACAGGCATCTATGAGCAAGCCTGTTTGGTCTACTCCTGCTGACAGGTCTGATACAGTGAATCTTCTTTGTGCCTTTAAGTGTTTCAATTTCATATTCTTGCATATTTGCCACAACAGCAGGTTCAATTTCCCAAAAATATCTTTTGATCTCATCTGTTTCATCAACTGGTAGACTGCTAAAATATGTACACAGAAATTTTACAATATCTTTAGCATGCCTCAGTTGCACACCATTGGGTTTGAGTTGTTCCTTACTTAGCAGCCTTTTGATAACAACACCTGCACCATCATGTTCACCTTTACCACGAGCAGTGGCAAAGTAGTTCCAAACTATTTCCTTGTCATTCATTGTGAAATACCTGCCTAAGAAAAAAAAAGGTTTTGCTGACTTAAATTGTGATGAGCAGCCATCACTCCAAACCCAATGCTTCTCATACTCTATTTCCTGTTCCTTAAGCCATGCAACATGCTTTTGTAGGCAATGTTCCACAAATAATGATTCATGCACGTTATCATCAGAAATGTAAAAGTGAGTCTCTTTTATGATCTTCCTACCGTTGTTGAGTCTATTCCTGATCTGCTCCAATCTTCTGTTCTTCTTTTTCTTCTTTGGACAGTCTTCTTCTGTCTGCACAGGAACAGGAATATCAGCACTTTTGTCATGTCTATATGTTATGTGAACAAGTATAGAAACTTGGTCTGTATAATTTTCTGCAAAGTCAATAACAGATACAATTGTATCTTCTGGAAATGATGACACACAATGTTTAAACTGATTGGCCTACCAATGTGCTATGTAATTGTGTGGAACAAAATCTGATATTACCTTCTTCACATCCTCTTGAAACTCTTTGGGACTTCTCTCCTTCTGTACTAATCTTAAGACAGGTTTGTACCTCAAAGGCTTTCTTGGATCCCTGAATTCTCTGTCCTGGTCCACAGGTTGCTTTTCAAATGTCTTCCAAGTAACTAGTAATGAACCCGTGCCATCCATTTCCTGTGGACATTTTCTAATTCTATCCAACCCACATTTTTTACACGCCAACATCAAGCAGTTATGATCACTCCTCATCATCACCTTTGCTGCAGACCACTTGTCTCCATAAATCACTGTGCACTTGATTGTATGCTCCTTGGCTGCACATTCTGGGCCAGGGCCACAAATCTCACAGTGGCAGTTGCAATTGTCATGAACTCCACCCGATTTTCTCAGGCTGTTCAATCCCTGCATGATGTATTCAAATTTCAAGTGGTAGATGCAACATCATGTATGCCTCTCACACATCCTCCTTACAAAACTCGGTTTCAACCCCTCAAAAGTCTGCAATGCAATTTTGATATGAGGATTCTTCTCTCTAAACCTGAGGTAGAATTGCAACTGCAGGAAAATCGTGTGAATGCCAAATAAATGCTACATATAATGAACCCTACAATATAGGATGAATACTTACTTGGCTGACTTCAAGAAGATGAATTGAATGTTCCATCTTTATTCCTGTCTCTGATACATACCTCCTCACGTCTTTCTTGTATGGAGAAACTCTTGTATTTTCTGTCCAGAACTTGAGAACAGCTTCTCTATTGTAATCTATGCTATCCATCCGCTTCCTCCTCCTGAACATTGACCAAGGTCCTTCCCCTTTGTTAGCTTGCACCCTTCTTTGAAAAGCATTTGAAATTGTCTTTCTGGGGATGCTGAGCAATCTGGCCACTTCTGTTTGATTCAATGGCTTGACACCATTTGTACCTGCTGCTGCCATTATCAGGGTGGACTTCCTTGCACGAAGCATGTCATGATTCCTCTCATACTTATGTTCTTGCATTGTTTTCTTCAAATTCTTCATCATTTGCTCGGCCATAGTAACCTGCTTAGATTTCTTTATAGAAGCAATTGGTAAATCCCTTGCCCTCCAAAGAAGACTGTCAAGGATACGGCCTTTGTCATTGTCATCAACATTTGTACTAATTTGGTTGAATACTTCAAAAATTTCTCCTGAAATTTCTCTTATTCTGCGGTCACTCAGTCTCAATTTCTTATTCTTCTTTGAAGTCGAATCTTTAGAAGGGGAATTCTTCTTCATTGCTACCTTCTTTGCATACAATCTCTGCCTCTGATCTCTCTTCCTTGCTGCATCAATGGCTTTGTAAAGTGAACGGGGAGAGGAATTGGGTTTCATATCCCGGATTTCTGTGTATTGCAAAATTGGTGAGGGCAAATTGTTGAATTTCGGTTCAGGCAATTCTTGGAAACAATTAGTCCCTCCATTTTGCTTGAATTCAAGATGGGTTAGCCCGCCATCCACGAATATGGCGGGCTACAGGCATTCATGTTTCCAGTACCATTCAAGCTCATGATTCTCTCAGCCTGTCATTTGACGGGCGCGCACCCTACATGTCAATTGATCAATCACGCACGTCGTGTTTAAAACACGCCAATTTTAAGCACTTGTAAGCGGCGTCCGGACGGTGATTTCTGCTACCCAGTACCGATTTTGCACCCATGCAACACTAAAAGATGGAAGCGAAGGAGTAGGGAAAAACATGATGAAACGATGTGTAACCTATCGCAAACTGTATGCTTACCATGTCCTTGTCTTGACATATCACCCTGCTCCTCGGTTCCAAAACAATGTTCAAAAGCCCCAATATTATGATTTGCTCAAAGTCAAACCATGGATGACATTGAGACCCCAATCCTTTGCACTGCAAATTAATGTACACGCTTAGAATCTCTTTGAGAGAAGAAGGTGATAATACAGTAGGAGATAATGGAACTTGAAAATAAGAAAACTAAATTTCAGACTTCGGCATTGAGCTTCCTAGCTAATATTTGAATTAAAATAGTTACATTCACCTACTTCTAAGAAGACCCCAACCTGAACTCCTACTGCAATTCCAAATCTAAATATGTAGATAATGCACAAAAGACATTGGCAACTCTGCGACTTAAGAAGCAAGAAAAAAATAGGCCTCAAATGAAATTTCATGGGGGCAAATGAATATGTTTTGCTTCTTTTGTCGGAATACACCAAAGCTTAGAACCCCACAACAATGATCCCATAACAACCATAGCCTGAAAGAATAAAGTTCTTAATGAGAATAACAAAGATGGGAAAGCAGAAGACCAATAAACCATCATTCAATTAAATTGGGATTATGTCTATTCCAAAATCGCGCCGTATAAGCATTTTATTGACCATTATATTGAATTAACCACACTTTTGCACTGTGTTCATTTTTGGGCTGGGAATATGCATTTTATGTGAAAATGCAAAGGCATTCAAATATTCGATGCAAATGACCCATATTATGACAGAATGTAGGCAGTTGAAAAAGCAGGAAATTGCCTATTAATTCGCACATTCACGGACGACAACGAAATCTAAACAATGAAATTGTAAAGCTTTACGAGTAAATAACAACAAGCAAGTTGCTACAAAACAGAGATTTTCGTGGTTCAAATCGCGCGTGGCGCGATTTGCTTGGCATAAATAACGCATTACAATAGAACATAAACTACAAAAACTAATCGATTCATCGCCCCCTCGGTATTTGCAGCGGTCCCGAGATCCCATGTCGATTATGAACAAACCATGCTCGGATTCCATATAAGATGGATTACAACATCAAAGGGATCAGGATAGAAGCGGACAGGATTCATAGCAACGACATCAAGCCAGTCCTGAAGTTCTATTTCTAGCTCGCGGCACCTGCAGAGGTCCGCATGGTTCATCTTGCAGGTAATAGAATGTGCCATAATAACAAGGAGAAGGCGGAGACCGAAGCCGATTCAGGGGCTATTTCATGCATACCTATTTATACACACCAAAATTATTGACAGTATATACCTACAAATTATTGCAAGTATAACAAACCGTACACATAATATAAAAAAATAATACGTACACAGAACCAATAATGCTGATAAAAGAACACAATATATATTCAAAACCTTTCGTATAAAGTATATTTCATATTCAAAACTTTTTGGAAAGTGTATTTCCTGTATACATATATATCAAAAAAAGTTCCCTTTCTAGGACGATTTTCTCAAGTTCCCCACAATTTCCCTGTCCGATCAAGGTGTGGGTATAGTGTGTGTATCTCTTCGACCGTTTTTCCTGAAGCTATTTCTTGCAGGACACTAACAAAGCGAAGCAGGAAGTCATCTTTGTCAAAATCTTGAGGATGATAGGATGGCGGATTCAATGACTGTGACTGATTGAAGCAACACTTTAGAGCGTCATCATCCACAATGATTATGCCTTCCTTATCCTCAACACCTAGGGCATCCATCATGTTGCGCAAGCATTTCACAAATATCTTTTTACCCGCGGGTTCTTTAGGGTTTGTGAATGAAGCACATTTGCTTTGATCCCGGATGGGCCTTAATTTTCTATTTAGCTTCGAGGCACTACTTTCAAAACATCCTCAGATATTTCTATGCTCCATGGATGACCAAATTGCACAACGAAAAATGGTCAAGGCCTGGTCCAACATCTCCTTCCGGATAAGGGCGGGGGTAAACATATTTGGTGCGTGTCTCAAATGGTTGTTAAGCATACCATGACTTTTCAAACGTTGCTTTAGGTAACGTTCTACATAGCACACCATTCAAATCAAAGACCCGGTACTTTTGGGAAGCCAAATCATTTACGTAAGGAGAACAATAACGTTATGAGATGAAAGAAATGGAAAAAAAAAGCCAGCGCCAGGTAGCGATTTCATGAATGATGCATGTCAACATAATTCAAAAGTATGCTCTAGGAAACTCCAAATCGCCGGTAGCGATTTCTATAAACTTCTAGTTTGAAAAATGCATGGATATCAAAAAAAGGAATATTGTCCGCGATACCTTTCGTCTTCATCATTCCCGTGTTCTCTTCATCCCTTGCATCTTTATTCGACTTGCCTCGGTCTGCGCTAGAAGCACCAACCACATCGGTTGAGATGCATGCGGTGTGAACTACGCTTGATAGTTCATTACTCTTTTACGCTTAACCTGGCTAGTGTTATCGATTTGGAGTCCGCTTCATCATCAAGATTGTTATTATCATCATCCTTGGCATTGTCATCTTGGTCTATATTTTTTGGGGCCAAGAATGTTCACGGGCATGTCGATAGGTACTTGGAGATCTGCACCTTTCGTCCATGTCATCCATGAAGCTGGAGCCACGCAATGCCCGTCTCGAATCTCCGTTCCTTAAGCAAATCTGAAGGTATTTCGCCTTAGAGCTAGAAGCTTTGTTTTTTGCCTTTGCCGATTGGTCCCCTAGGGGCTTCCTCTAGTACTTTCTCAAAGAAGAGGTCCAAAATTTACGGCTCGATCATCGGGAGGCGGCGCTCTGGCATTTCCTTGCTAACTTCAAAGCTTCTCTACCGATGTAACCTCCAACGTGAAGTTCCCAGCAAGTTGTTCCCAATGGACAAAATGCTTCAATGAGATACTGGGAAAGATCCATAGAGAACCCGTTCTTGTTTAGCTTCCCCTTATGTGAAGTTAGGAGCTCATACTTAATGTGGCCCACAAGAACTGGTCGTCCTCGTTTTCTTCCTCATCCTCCTCTTCCTCCGCTAACTCTTCCACGACCTTGACAGCCTTCCCCTTGTCTTCTTGCTCCAGATAGAAGACGTTTCGCAGGATGCGTTCATCTAACTGATAGCACTGCCATGCTAGTTTCTCTCCATCTGCTTTTCCCTTAAGCCTTTCATATTCCTTATCATCCATAATGGCTATCATAATAATAAGCACATGAGAAAGTTTACTTGCTGTGCTGAAGTCACTGTCCTTGGTTTCATCTATGAGGATCGCCTGTCGTATGACTTTCACGCATTCTAAGTCATTTGCAGCACTTAGAGCATATGCATAGGACATGTCGGAGGGACATATAGTGACGATTGTGTAATGCATTTCGTAGCAAACCACTTTGCATATGTTGAAGAACGTATTATAGTCTTCAAGTGACCATCTGGCGCCTCGACTATCAAGCACGAAGAGTGTGATATCATGAGGACCTTCACCCACTTCTGGCAAGGCACACTTGAAACCAGTGGACACTTGATAAAAAAATGTGGATTCCGTCTCCGGGGTCTGCTTCACCAACGCGACTTTTCGTTTCAAGTCGGATGCAACTTTTGTGTGAATCCCACTGATCTTTGCAACGTTCTTCAACTTCTGCTGGCTGACAAAGTCCTTGGACCAAAATACATACTTCTTTAGGTCGTCGTTGGAGACGTTATACTTTTGCATTAGTCCTAACTCCGACAACGACCACTCTGATGTAAGCCTTTGCAATTCCTCACCAACTGCCTTCTTGAGCACTCTAATATTCTTCAGCTCGTCGCATGCATCTTCAAAGGATTCCATAGCCTTTGTTGCTGAGGTTTTCTTGTAAAGGATTTCCTTTCTGATTAACCTATCCAAGACTGAGATGAGTTCTTGATCTTCTAATCCCTGGGCCTTCCTCATCTTTGTTATATGGATATCAAAAATTGATGTGTCAACAGGAGGAAATCTTCCTTGTGAATCTGGCAACTTCTTCTCCACGTAGGCGTCCCAGAATTCATTCCATTTCTCCCATACGGGATCTGAAGCAAAAATTATCTTGCAGGCATCCTTGGGCACAGTTGGTTCTTCGGCAGCATCACCCTTTTCATCTCCTTTTTTTTTCTTTGATCTGGTGTTCTTGGTCTTGTCCTGTATTATAGTCTGACTAAATGTCCTTTCCAGCAACTTGAATTCAGCGCTTTTGGACTGGCCCTCGTCAATGCGGTAGGCATTGGCTTCCCATATTCAATCCAGGTTCCGAGCATGCGAAGTTGCTCTATATAGGGACTGCAAGGAATAACTTCGTTAGCTTTATAATCGTGAATTCAAACAATCCTTCTAGTTTATAATCGCGACACGCGCGATTTCATATTAGAAGGCAAATCGCGCCAGCAAAGGGTTTTTGAAATAGTAGATGGTTCTAGTCGTATAAGCAAATCGCGCCTGGCGCGATTTTATATTAGAATACAAATTGCGCGTGGCTCAACTTGTATTCTAATATAAAATCGCGCCAGGCGATTTGCTTATTTGACGAGGAAACGTCTACCATCCCAGAACCCATTGCCTTCTACTATGAAATCGCGCTGGCGATTTAATATCTGAAAAATAAAAATGTGGGAAGAGAATTACCTTTTGTATAGGAAAGTTTTTCCCATGTCATTTAGGAGGCGCTTATTTCTGCTGGTTCGGCGGTGTTGTTGACCCGCCGGGAACCGGCGGTTTACGTGAATCTGACTTATAGAACAAAGCCGATTCCCGGTATCTTTCATGCCTTCTTGATGAGAATCTTCTGGGCCTCTATTGAATGCTGGCCATCTATTATCATAAAATGTATGTCTGGGTTCTCGATGAAGTCCTCCAGCTTGCTCCAGATGATTACCTTTTTTGTTCTGGTATCGTAAGGCACTACATCTACATCTGCATTGGCATTGGCCACCGCCGGATTTTCGATCATCTTTGTTCAATATCTCCAAGGAGTCTTTGCTTGTCATACCTTACTGCTGATATAAATAGCTTTAGTGGACTGAAAAGCTTGTCCCACGTTATTTGGATGTGTGAAGCTGAGGCCCAGTGGATACTTGTCGGCATATTTCTTCAGTTTGCTCATTGCCTCCAACTGCCTGGCCTTGTCATCGTCACTTGTAAGGCCTGCTGTCACTTCTGTAGTTTCCCTGCCTCTAGAGCTAGCTTCTTCCTTGTCCTTCACTGCCTGTAAGTAGACACTGCCCGAGGGCCTCGTGCTAATGGCTCGTCGAACAGCTGTAAGCCCCTCGCATATTCTTATAGGAGTCAATGGCTCGCCACCTGTCCAGCCAAATTTGAAGAGGTTATCGGCCATGTCGTCTGATCTTAAAGCAGTCTCTTTAAAAGAGCTCGCACTGCATCGATTGATCTTCTTTAGGCTTTTCTTATGTTTTTGGCCCACTTCAACTAGCACAGAACAGAAAGAATCGTCCTGTACTTCACATGTAATAAGAATTCCCTGCTTCTTCATTTGATCAGTCTCTCTTAACCTTGACATGAATATGAGGTCTGTCTTCCCACCAGTTTTGAATATCTCCACATACCATTCTGACCCCTCTATAAGATCTTCTTCTGGACATGGAGGTTCTACCTGAGCCTTTATTATTCCAGATGTATCTTCTAACGTCAATACATGCTGCAGGTCTGTAACAGTAACATCTTCTTCTGTCCTTTGCCTTTTCTGGACTGTAGAGGTCTCGCCTTGCTTGGTCCTCCCTCTTTTGATTGTCTTTTGTGATCCTGTGAAATTACAGCACATGGGTTAATCTTTTTATGCTCAAATAAATGCTGTCGACACATATGCAACAAAAACGCGCTTGGCGCGATTTGAAAATGAATGCACAGCAAGTTCATTTAGTTTATTGGGGTCAGGAGCCAGGCGCGTTTTGTCCCAGTCAAAATGCAACAAATACGCGCTTGGCGCGTTTTAGAAGTGACCTGAAAGATAAAGAAACTAATGTAATGCCTAATTAAACTGCGCCAGGGGCGTTTTGTCCGAATCAAAATGCTCAGGACACAACTAACTATAAAAATGCAACTTAAAGAGTTGAATCTTCATCAGAGGACACAACTAACTATAAAAAACACAACTAGCTACTTGAATCTTTGTTCAGCTAAGTATACAAGCTTCAAGCAGCACATACAGAATTAAAGTACACATTAAGCATTTGTTTCCATACATTTTTGGGACATATGAACTCAAACATTAGAGGACACATGCTTCTTATTGGATAATAACTATATTATTACAGAAAAACATCCTAAAAACCCTAACAAAAAAAGGGACACAGAGATCAATTACAGAACAAAAACAGATCAATTACCTGAGGCGCTTGTTGGATTTGTGCTTTCTACGTGTTCAGCAGCCTCCAGGCTTTGCATTTGTGCTTTGGACTGTCGCCCACCTCTACCAGCGCCTCGGCCGCGGCTGCCAGATCCTCTAGACGCCATTGAACTGCAAGTGCGGATAGTATGAGACTGGGATTTTGGTTTAAACTTATATGTATGCGTTCATAATCTTGGCCGTCAGATTTAAAACCGTAAATTCAAATTCGCGTCCTTTTAAATTTATACCGCCTTAATTAACCGCCATTCCGCTCATTTACAAATTTAAAATTGTGTTTTTCTTTTTTTTTTGCAATTTCAAGAACCATTAATTATTAATTTCAAGAAACGATATGTGGCAATCTACTACCACCTAATCGGCCACCTACTATCGGGCCCAAGATCATTCCTACTATCGGGCGCCAAGATCATTCCTACTATCGAGGCCCAAGATCATTCCTACTTTCAGAGCACCCAAGATCATTCCTACTATCAGAGCGCCCAAGAACAATCTTCTATCAGAGCGCCTACAATCCCATTCGATCGAGCCGCCTTCAATCCCATTCGATGTCTGCTGAACTATGGTGAGTGTGATTCCATTCCGAATGCATTCTCTTGTTCTCTATTTTTCGTCCTCTATTTTTTTCCAATGAATTACGGTTCTTTATCGATTAATGGAGAAGAATGCTATCTTTTAACAGCAAACTTGAAGCGCCGAGTAGGCTTATGTAAAATCGAAGATCTGAATCCAAATTCTATGTGTCATGGTGTTCCTCTTGGAAACAGTTTCTGTAAGATTTCCATTATAAACTGCAATTATGAAGATGAGGCTCTTCCAAGAAGACATCCCGGTGGCGATACGGTTGGTGAAAGTGTGGGCACATTTGTAGCATGGCCAAAAGAACGTCTGAAAAAGGTATTTATATTTGGATATTCAAAAAAAAAAGAATATATCATATCATCTGCGTGATGTTGTGAACTTTGAATTCTTTGATGGTCTTTAGCCAGTCTTATCAACCCCATGAAACTACACATTAATGAAAATATGTAGTTTCTTGGGGTTGGTCATACTGGCTGGAGGGCATCACAGGATTCAATGTTTTCGACATTGCATATAAAAAAAAATAATAAACTAATGACAGAAAAGTATAGTGCAAAATTGCGCCAGGCGCGAGTTTGTATTCATATTCCAAAAAAGTTATGTACATTTCTTCTTACGCAAAAATCGCGGTAGCGAATTCTTTCTATCTCTACAATATGTCACACAGGCCCACTTCATCTGCCCAATCCCGCAAGAAGTCCCACCTGAACCACCCTGATATGACAGGATCCTCATCTTCCCTGCGGATGTCGAGTCTCCAAACCAGAGTGTTGTATCGATCCCTGATACTATAAATCAAATCCTTGTACTTATTTGTTGGCATGAGCCTTACTAAGAGCATGAGGAGTCTGATATGTCCATAGATGCGATGGAAGTGTACCCATGGCCCCTGATACAGGCTGTCTAATGGATTCTCCAACTCTCTTTGAACGTTTTGAACAGCACACTCAAGTAATATCTTGTACAGGGTCCAGAGTTGATGGTCGTCCAGGGAACTAGAACCAGCCAGTGTATTTGAACCAGCCAGTGTCCATGCATAAGGAAAATCCATGGCACTAGAACGAGAGAAAGTAATTAGCACAGATCTATTTCACACGCGCCTGGCGCGATTTGTATAGAGCCGTATGAAATTGAAATGCCAAACTAAAAACGCGCCTGGCGCGATTTGATTAACCTAGTGGAAAACGTAACCCAAAAATAGAAATGCGCCAAGCGCGATTTCTCCCATTCCAACATATTATTCTAACAAAATGCATAATGCAGAATGCAGAATTCAAAATATAAAGCCAGTATTAGTTCATTGTTTAGTTCATTGTTTTAGTTCATTATTTAGAGCAGATAGAGGAAGAGCTAGTGAAGATCTATGATCTATGATCATAGATCATAGATCATAGAGCAAGATCATAGAGCAGATATGATCTATGATCATTATTTACTTCATTATTTCAGATCATTAATTAGAACAGATAGAGGAAGAGCTCGTGAAATAGAATAACTTCATTATTTTAGATCATTAATTAGAACAGATAGAGGAAGAGCTAGTGAAATAGAATAAGAGCAGATCATATAGGCAAGATCACAGAACAAGATCATAGAGCAGGATATTCTGATTCATGTAAAAGTAACTGATTAACTGATTAAATTAACTGTGGTAAATATACTGATGCATGTAAAAGTAAATAACATGCTTTCTGTAAAATAACTAAAAGAATGAGAGATACTAACCTATTTGTGTTCTGTACCCGAGAATTGAGCCTTTGACTTGAGGCGAAAACCAAAAGATCGAAAACCAAAGTAATAGCAAATAGAAGCCGAAAGTAGCTTTAACACAAAAAACCAAAGTTATTCAAAGTCGAGATTGTATTGTAGAGCCGAAAAACCTTGGAGAATTCTGCCTACAAACCTTGGAGCCGAAAACAACTTTGAGCCGAAAACCCTAAGCTCGAAAAGCCGAAGTTTAAAGCATATAGAAGCCGAAGTTTAAAGAAGATAGAAGTCGAAAAAGTCGAGATTGATGCGGATAGAAGCCGAAAGCAAATAGAATTCGGGATTGAAGCAGATTGAAGTGTCTAGATAGCCGATTGAAGCGGATAGATAGCCGTAAGCTCGAAAAGCCGATAGCCGAAAAGCTATTTGCGGTGATAGTCGAAAGCTCGAAAAGCGAGAAGCCAAAAAAGCTCGGCTGTAATGAAGTAGATAGATAGATCGAAAAGCAGATAGCCAAAAAAGCTCGAAAAGGATAGCGAAAAGCTCGAAAAGCAGATAGAAATGGAAAGCTCGACAAAAAAAGCTGAAGCAGAGTTCGAAAGCGCACCCAAACAGAGTTCGAAAGCGCACTGCGAGTTTGAAGTTCGAAGAGAGCGTGCTGGAAAAGTGGGAAAGGGATTGTAAACTGGAAATAATAACTGCTTTAAAAAATTTCGTACCGCGCCCTAATTTATGCCGCGAACATTTATTGCAAGGGTTATATAAGTTATAAGATTTAAGGTTAATAGTTTTAAGGTTTATAAGTTAAGGTTATTAGTTAAGGTTAATATTTTTAAGTTCATAAATAAGGTTATAAGTTTAAAAGTTTATGAATTTGAATTTAGAAGTTTTAAGTTTTAGAAGTTTTAGGCTAAGGTTATATTTATTGAAGGTTAGAAGTTTTAACCTTACAACTTCTAACCTTAAAAGTGCTAACCTAAAGCCTTAAAGTTGTTTTTAAGGTTACAACATTAAAGGTTATTATAAGTTAATATATTATAGGTTAACTTATTATTATTATAGATTAAGTTATTATAGGTTATTAAGGTTATTATTAAGGTTAACTTTCATTTAAGAACATGTTAGGGAGATGTTATTTGGATATGCTAACTTACTATAGGTTTTTATTCATTTTAGGTCAATGGCATGCAAAATGCTAAATCCCCCAAGGCCCCCAATGATGGTGATCAAGGCAAAGAAAAATCCCCAACTAATGAAGATGACAAAGATGATGGGAAAGGAAAGGAAAAGACCAGAAATGAAAAGGATGAAGATGACAAAGATGATGGCAAAGGAAAGGAAAAGACCTCAAATGAAAAGGATGATGCCACAGGAAAGGAAATTGTACTTTATACTAGGGTCGATTGGAAAAACAAAAAGGTCAAGATCCTACATGCATGCAACAGAGAGGCAGTAGGAGAAGGGATTATTGTTCTAGCAGATCCTATCAATGCAGTGAATGATGAAAGATTAGGGGAGGACAGATTAGGTGTGGCAATCTCAAAATTATATGACAATTGGAAGGAAAAGGGTTCAGGCAAACAAGAATGCCTAGCTTGTGTGAAGCAACTAGAGGTTCCAACTATTGTTGCATGGCGTAGGGACAGTATTCAACTGGAGGGGAACTACACGTTTCCTACAGATGTAGAACCATTGTCAATAATGTTTACACAGTGTAGCAAGAGGCCACTTCCAACTTTCAAACATTATCCCACCAAAAGATGTAAGTCGATTATGATTGTTCTCCACGAAGCCCTGATGCAAAGTTTAGAGGAAGTGAATGTTGTTGGGCCTCCCAGTATTAGAATGTTCACAATAGAAGAGATGGTGGTAGCAAGAGCTACATATCAGGAACATAAGTGTGATAGCAGGAGGAATTTCATGTACACCATATTTGGCTATGCAATTCAGGATGAAAGATCAAAGAAGAAAAGATTCCCATTGAATGGAAAGTGGATATGTTCAAAAGCATGGATGGCTATACATGGAATTCCAACCTCTTCTTGGCACAACCGGCAAAAAGAGACATGAAAATGGTAGTAAAATTGCATTGCATGGGAACACCGGCCCCGGTAAGGCCTACCTCAAGAACTATAGCTACACCAGGAAATATTTGAAAGATATGTGGATTTCAATGCGTAAAAACATGCCACATAAGAGTAAGAAGGATGAACAGGGTAGAGTTATTGTTGAAAAGAGATTGCCATCCCATTGTACCCAGAAGAGCATATTAGAGGAAATAAATGCATTGCTTCGGGAACTTGGAGTGGCCTCTATATCCCAGCCCAGTTTTAGTAGGCTATGGAATAGGCATTTCAAGCATGTGACCATAGCAACTTCAAACAACTTTGCCAAGTGCAATTTATGTGCCAAGCTGAAGGAGACACTAGATAAGACTGTGCAACCAAGTCTAAGGGCAAAGATAAGGGAACATATGAAGGACCATATGACAGATCAACTATCATGTAGATCAACTTATTGGATGTGGAGGACCTTATCTGCAATGGAACCTAATAACTATCTATGTATTATACATGATAAAATGGACCAACGTAAGACTTGTCTTCCACAATTCAAGTACATTCCTAAGTCATGTGGAAGATCATACCCTTTGATTTCAATGATCTGGGCAATATTGCATGGGCGCCTCGCAGACCTATTATGGCCATTTCAGTTTTAGAGTTGTGGAGTGATGGTCCAGATTTTCACATTGGGAGTATCATGAGGTGTTTAAGAAACTATGAGAAGGGTTACAATGGTCACCCTCTGAGATCCTACAGACTAGCCAGGCACTACATAGTGCATTGTTGGATGGAACCCCTAATAGTATTGAAAAGTTTAGCAAGGCAAGATTTAGGAGGAATGGACCTAATGAACATGTTGGAGCTTCAACATCTCGTGCTAAACCTCGAGATCTGCCCAGAAAGTTCCTCTTGCAACTAGATAATTGTGCTGGTCAAAATAAGAACAGTGGATGTTTTCTTTCCTATCCTACTTAACAGCTGTGGGTGTTTTTGAAAGAGTCAATTTGGGGTTCCTAATGCCCTGGACATACTCATGAGGATGTGGATGCATTGTTTGGAAAATATAGTCATGTATTGAGACAAAGAGACGGTTACCAACTTTCCCGTGCTATTGGAAATATTTCATGGATGTACAAATCCATCTCCTATAGGATCTATCATAGAAGAAGTGCCTGATTGGAAGAGTTTTGTGGATGGTTATGCTCTCGACATGGAAGGTCATTCTAGACCTCTTCAATTCACTTTTTGGGTGAGAGAAGGGATTCCAATCATGCAATGGAAAATGAGACCTTCAGAGGAGAAGTGGAGAGGTGGGGCAGAAATTTGGCCTTGAGGGATGCAAATGGCAAGCCTATGATACCTCCCCGGTCAACCAAAAGCTCTAAAACCAACTGAAGAAGTCAAGCAATTGGGATTGACTAAGGATGGCATCAATGACTACATCAAGCATTGGCAAACTAATTCAGATGACACAAATCGTGCATTGATAGATTATTGGAAGAAGGTGATCAACTTGTTGGATGAGGTAGACACATCCTCCTCAAGAGCTGAAAAGAAGGGTGAAGTAAGTGGAAAACATTAGCTGGTGATTGAAGATGATGGTACCATTAGTAGCATTGTGAAGGCATATGCTCCTCCTCAATCTGATAAACACTATGTTGGTCCTAAGAAGGATAGGCCAAAATATCTAGGCATGGATTCTTATGAACCTTCTACTGACGTGGAGTGCAACCAATTTGTAGTAGTAAAACCAGCAGATCTAGAGACCTATCCAAAGGTGGTTGGGATGGACTATCTCGGATATTTGCAAAGAAGAAGGTGATGTTAACTTCAATAAGGTGCGCGTGGAATGGTGGTGTCCAGTACATCAGTTGAGTAATGTCACCGATAAAGAAAGATATTCAGATTGTTGGACAAAGAGGTGGAGGAGAAATCCAAGTGATCCTGATCTTTGGCTAGACATTGAAACCGTATTGTACTCGTGGACTCCAAAAACTATTCCTAGTAAAAAAAAAATGAAGAGTTACAATACCTCAGGATGTAAGGAATAAGGTTCTCATATCCTTGGGGATGCTAGTGGAAAAATGAAAAACAATTACTATGTATCTTTTCTACAGTTAATAAAAGTTGTGTACTACTTGAGTTCCATGATATATGATTTTGTAATTTGAAGTTAAGGTGTGAGTTTATATTCCCGTGTGTGATTATATGTTAACGTCTATTCTAGTCTAAGGGCAACAAAGTTACTAAAAAAGTGAATTTAACAAAGTTACTAAAAAAGTGCAATATAAAATTTATCCCAAAATTAAGACATAATCCCAATTTAATTGAATGATGGTTAATACCTGAAAAAGAATGGACAACGAAGATTTGGTCGTTTCAATCTCTGTTTTCTTCTCAAAAATACTGGCGGAGCTGCTAATAAATGCATGACAGCATGACATCACTGATTGCTTGTTTCCTTTGATGCTCCAGAAACAAAAAGAAGCACCGTCTCCTTTTATTTAACATCTCCTTCTGAACATGGCCAGATATGCAAGCCGAGCTAGAACATTAGACTCCATAGAAAAAAAAAAAACATCACAATCATAAATACATTGTCATGTGACTGCATATGTGGTGAACATATGGACATAGAAATTCAGTGCCCAAAGTAATTGCTTTAAAAGAATAATGGTATGACAATCATAATAATGATGCTTGCATCTATACCAAAATAATTTAGCCAAGAATTGCTAGATAATCTTGATCCAACCTGGATAATTATCTGCACTTAGTGAAGACGAATTGACTCTGTAGCTATCAATTGCCTGCACAAACAACCTCTACTACTTAGGTTTAACACAACAGCACCAAGTGGTCAGCGAATAAACTTACCTTATGTTAATTGATGGCAGGATTTTGTTTTGGTACTTCATAATGCTTTTCTGGGAATTTATGTCTATGATTAAGGAAAAAGATGCAGACTTGAAATAAGGCTATGCTTCGGATAATACACTAAACAATAGAAACCAATTTGCAAATATGCTTGACCTACTATAGCCTTGAATGATCCAAAGGTGGAAAACTAACATCCGGAATATAAGCAACAAAGTAATGAGCAACAATCCCATCTGTAGAATCAAATTAGAACAATCTTAATTACTGCAAGTTAAATACTTAAAGCATGTAATATGTGAGTTAAGTGTTGAACAACCTAGCCATGCATCCATGTCTTTAGCTTATTATAGCTCCAGCATAAATGTAGTTTAATGCAAATGTGGACATAAATATGGGAAACCAGCAGAGGCTACTCCTAGCCGATGCACATTATTCTTTTAAGTGTTGCTTTGGTTTAGGATACACTGTAAAATAAAAAGTAAACATACTCTAGCCTCAGCCTCAGCCTCAGCCTGTGCCAAAACAAATCATAATGCTATATAATTAAAAAGTAGAAAGTATGACATAGAAGTAGAAAATAAAAGATAACATTAGAACTGGAAAATGCTTCACTGAAAGCATAGCTTAATGTGCATAGAGCATGAGAATCTCAATGGTAGACATACATTTCTACTATATAGACATAAAACCATGAGTCGCAGATAATAGATTAAGGAATTCACTAGAGAACTTTCTTATGCTATAGAAACGTCCTGCAAAAGCTTTCTTTGATCCCCACATCAAAGTCTATATGTGAGTGCAATGTGGAAGCTTACCAATAGAGTAACTTGCAACCTGAGACATCCTACATGTTGATATAGCCTGAAATGATTGCAATATAGAAAAGTAAGACAATGGTGCACTGCGAAAGCTATCATGAAGCAAATAAAGTAGACCTTGCAAGAATCGCATAATATGGCATCCATGTTAGCTTTGTATCTATGGGTTTAACAGACTGAAGCCTAATGGCAGAGGGAAAATGTGAGTATGACTGAATCTATCAGATTGTGGTAAATGTCTAAAAAGGAGAATATGCAATTTAAAGAATGATTCACATGGATCTGCATGGATGCCTAAAACTATAATGTAGTCTTATGCAGCTACTAATAACTCAGATATGTGCATATCTTTCACACAACGAATTCATAGGAGGACTAATTATTCATGAAGCATGGGTGCAATTCAAATTCTAATAGACAGTGCCACAGGAAAATTAGAGGATTTAACTTGATTGGCATAGCTTCTGTTGGGTCCCTGGCTTTCATTCAGATCTGTAGCTTTGAGAATGGAATTGTTGATGCAGGTTTCCAAGAGTTGCATAAGTCCTTACCTAAAGCCAAGCAAAAACAAAACATGTCATGCAAAGATACTAAGATCTATTTAACTCTTGCCAACGGTGCAGTCGAGATGAAGGCGAGAACCCTGATGTAAATGCAGATGAGGCAGCGAATGCAAATTTATAACCTCATGCTAAGGAAATGGCTTATTGCCATCTAAACAAAATGGCTTGATGACGACCTAAAATATTAAGAACAGAAACCATCAATCGACAACCCAAAACCCTATATCTGGTCTTCAAATCCGATATACAAACTCATGGTTGTAGATCGTAAGTCTAGTGGCCTGCATGCCATGCTATGCTTCCAGCTCGATCGGATAATGTGGAGCCAAGCCAAAAGACGAATCCAAAATGGATAAGGCAACCCAAAACCTACAATTTTGAAATCATGCAAAAATCCACAAACCCGATTTTTGGAATACCTGAAACGTTTTCCGGCAGCCAAAAGCTTCTAGACCTTAGAAGACCAACCTGGAAAAAAAATCTAAAAAGTTTTTGGAACCTCGAAAAAACCAAATTTGAACAATAGAATAAAATGGTTTGACATGTTCGAAATGGTTATAAAAAACGCCATGTAGTGACCGTCGTGCACAGAATCGGTTGTAACTTTCTTCTCGGGTGTCAGAATTTGATGATCTTTGGTGCGTTGGAAAGCTGATTTCGAGAGCTTTTCGATGGTATGCTATATTAGCTACTTCTTTGCTGCTAGGCCTGCCAGATTTGCTGTTTTAAATCTCGGCCTTTATGGCGTTGCGAGCTTTTCTTCCAAAGTGGCTCTGCAGTCTTCAATTTCCTCTCTGCCAGTGTCAGATGTGTCTGTAGCGATGCACAATAATCCTTTAGCTCGTCCTGAGGGTCCTGCGTCTGAAGGAGGGGACTCTAGATTCTCTACTGATGATTTCCCTCGGTTGCCTCCACGAGGTCATGTTTCCGTTATTTTTGCACCTGTTGTTTCTACTGCGGGTCAGATTGCATCTTCTGGTAATGCTTCCACTCCCCCTGTTTCTCCACCTTTAGCCTCTCCGCCTGCCTTACCTTGGAGAGTAGTTGCCACTGCCAACACAAACACACGAGAACGATTTGGTGAGTGGATTAAGAAAGACATGCCTTCAGCTGTTTCTTCTGCTCGAGTCTCTGCTGCTATTGATATGATGGTTCAGAATAACAGGAAGGATATTGGTAGTTTACTTAGCGAGCTTCAGGCAAAGGAGAGTCAACTTGATTTTGAATTACCTCCTGTGGATGTCTTCTATCAAACAGAGGTGTGCAGAGATACTTTAGTGGCATCTGGCTACAATGTTGTGCGGATTGATCATGATTTGCACAAGAGATGTATCAGTAACTTGATGTCATTTGGTGTGGTGAGCCATTATACCGGTGCGTATCTGGATATTAGGAAGCTTGGTCACTGGTTGACAGGCCCATCTCCGCAGGATTGGTCTTCCTGCCTATCGCACCTTGAAAATGCTTGGGAAGAATTTCTTTTTGGTTATGTTTGATGATGCTGCTGTTGCTGATCAATTGGTAGCTCGTGGTGTTGATCCTATGTGGAGTGATTACGTGTTATACCAACCTTATTCTCCTGGCTTCTCACTGGGTATGTGTAATGCTTTAAAGATGCCTTGTTGGTTTTTTATTTCAAATCTTCCACCTGATCTACTTGTGCCGGACTTCCTTGTGAGTGTTGCTAATGGTTTGGGTACTCACTTGGCTCACTCTATAGTTGATGGTGCTAAAATTTGTGTTTCTCTGCCTTGTGGTCGAGCTTGCCTAGTTCAGTTATCATCAATAGTGGCCCTATGTTCCTCAAATTTGATTTGCAACTTCTGAATGGTCCTCAACTTGCTAATTTGTTTCCCCAACTTGAACTCTTTGCAAATTTTCGTGCTAAGCGGGATCGCCCTGCCAATGTTCCGATTTCCTCTTCGCCTCTCCCTTCTTCTTCCCCCAGAGCTGTGCCTCCTCAGTCCACGTCCTCTAAAGATGCAACTGACAAGGATGTTGATATGCCCTCCACCTCTAATATGCAGTCTGTGCCAGTTTTTAGTGCTGATGCTAGAGCTAAATTGCAAATGATTCAAGAGCAACAGGAACGGCGTGAAAGAGCTACAGATGGCTGGACAAAAGTTAATTTGAAGAAGGTTGCCCGTAATAAATTTGCTCAGTCTGCCTCTCAGGCGGCACATCCTAGTGGAGATAGACATGTTAGTGCACAATAGCATGCCATCACTCCCTTATCAGAGGTTGAGGTACTCCGTGGAGGGCCAGAGCAGGGAGGTGGCTCTCCCTTATCACAATCTGCACATAACATGGAGAGGGTGGAGCAGAGCGGAAGCTCCCCTCTGCCAATTGTTCCAGGACACAATGAAAGGGTGGAACAGAGAGGAGGCTCCCCCTTGCCACTTGATCGCACATGATGGGCAGACCTCTTAGATGCAGTTAATCTTCCTGGGGCCACTGAGATGGATGTGGAGGACCCTCAACTATGTTAGGGGAGTGGCTTCTTTCCCAAGCAAAAGGAGTAGATTTTCCCTCTATCTATCTAAGTTCCCCATGGATATATGTTGTTTTCAAGAGCACAAGTGCTGTAAAGGCGAGGTTCAAAAGCTGGCTAACATTTTGGGGCGTGATTATAATGTGCTTGTGGCGGCTGCTGATTCTGCTAAAGCAGGTGTTCTTACTGCATGGAAGCCCTCTTTGAATGTCACTTTCACTCAAGTGGACAGGTTTGGTCGTTGGATAATTGTTAAGTGGAAAGAGCGGGTGCAAGAATGTGGTTTAGTGAATGTTTATGCTCACAATTATTTGCGCCAAAGGGGAGCTTTGTGGGCCTTTCTTCGTAGCAAAGTTCTCAGGCTAGGCAATAATGTGGCATGGTTGCTCATTGGAGATTTTAATATGGTTGAAATTGAGGCAGGCAGATGTGGCAGGGGATCACAGGTGGTTCAGGGATTTGAGCGGGAGCAATGGCAACGCCTGCTGCATGACTGTGGCCTTGTGGAGATCGAGGGTGATCAATCCTTCACATGGTGCAATGGATGGACAGGCAACGGTAGAGCTTATGCCCGACATGATCGTGGCTATTATAATGCAGTAGCTGCTGATTTTCTGCAATTGTAGAGAACTAATTTGTTGGATAGTGCAGTCTCAGATCATAATCTGCAATGGTTCTCTACCGGACAACCTCTATGGCGAAGAGCTACAAAAACTTATTTCAAGCTCAATACTAAACATTTGAAGGATAGTGTTTCCAGGAAAGGCTGGAAATTACAATGTGCAAGAAAGATTACCCTCTTCAGATGGCTAGTTTTGAATAAGAGCCTTAAGTCCAATGCATATCGAGCCAAATACAATGACTAGGCACTTGATGGATGTCCCTTAGGTTGTGGCCAAGCTGAATCTTCAAGCCATATTTTCATTTGTCCCTGGCTTACACCCTTTTGGAATTGGATTGGTGCTTATATTGGTGTCACCCCGAGTACAGAGGTTGATCTTTTTGTCTTCTTAGCAAATAGTTCCCCCTTTTTGGATACAATCAGAACTATTTGCATGTGGGCGATTTGGAAACATAGAAACAATATGGCCATAAATCACACTCCACCAGATCTGAATTCCCTTAAAACAATCCTTCAACTAGAACTGGCTGATGCAGCTATGGCACATAGACTGTCTAAGGGTTCCAACTATGATAAAAATTGGGATAAGCTGGGTTCCTTTCAAGGATTTTATTCGTTTTTCACTTCTTACTTTAACAGTTTATCTGATGCTGATAACAGATTATCTGGTTAAGAAACATCATGAGGGAGGCCATGTCAGAGAGGTCCCGGAAAACACGAAGCCAATGTCACATCAGGAGGTACTTGAAGCTCTCCTCTGGGTCAAAACGGAAACTATTATGATTCGAGCTCTAAAACGAGTTCTGGAGGATGAAGATATCTGGCAATTCAAGCAAGAACTTAAGCCATACTTTGAAGATAAGCTCGGCATCTCTGAGGGAGCGCGAGATTCCTGGATCCTTCATATTCTGGATGCTTCCGCTTATGGGGCAGTGGAGTTGGACTATCTGCTTAACAAGTATACTGATCAAGCCTATGCGGTTATAACTTTGGATGGAGTTATGGATGACTGAGATAGCTGCTGAAGAACTTAATATCTTGATGACCTGCTTATCCTTCTTTGGTTCATATATCCAAACAGTGTTCTAGTTTACTTAAAATATCCTCCTCAGGAGCGATAGGCCATTTTGTTTAACTATGGCCTTATAACAGAGTCACTCTCTGTATTTTGTATTACTATGTACCTTTTGCATGTAATATAATATAATATCACTGCCGTTTCTCCAAAAAAAATAAAAAAAATTCATTGCAGGTTGTCGGAATGCATGGTCTCATGAATTCTCTCGTTGTGGCGGCATGGCTGGTATTGTTGCTGCTCTCAGGGCTGTTAAATCCTTTGCAAAGCAGTAGGGTCATGCACAGGTGGTCCGGACTAGAGGCCAATTAACCGGGTTGTATCAGGAGTTACAGAGATGTCGTGCTCTTGCCCCTTCTTCTGGTGTTAGAGAAAAAGCAATCTTGACAGAGATTAAAGCCATTGAGACGGCCCATGTGAATCAAGCCAGGATAAGGGCTAGACTAGAATGGTTTAGATCTGGTGATAGATGCTCTCACTTCTTTTTTCGGGCCGCTAAGAGAAGGCGTATGATGGCCTCTATTAACTCCCTTATTTTGCCTGATGGTTCAGAGTGTTCTGATCCGGTTCAGTTGAAGCAGTATCTTCATGACCACTTTTCCTCATTTTTTTCCAGACATCAGTTGCCCTTTCAGGAGGATATGCAATCTGCAGTCTTGTCGAAGGTTCACCCCATTGTGTCAGCGGAGCAGCATGCACACCTAGAATCAGACATCACCATTAATGACTTGCATTCAGCTGCTTCTCGTTTAAAGAAAGACAAATGCCCTGGTCTAGATGGTTTCCCAGTGGAATTTTTCCAGGAATATTGGGATTGGTTGGATTGCGATCTTTATAATGCTTTCTGTGAGCTTTGTAGGTTCAGAAGTTTGGAGAAGATCCTTAATACAGGCTGTATTTCTCTTATTCCCAAGTGTAAAGAGCCGAAGACAATATCTGACTGGCGCCCTATCACATTATTGTCTTCCGTGTATAAAATATTTGCGAAGGCCCTTACAGACAAAGTGCGTGATGTCTTGGCTGTATCAATCTCTCCTACTCAATCTGGATTCTTGCCAAGGAGGAGCATTTTAGACAATGTTGCTGCTGCTTATGAGGGTATGTATTGGGCCAGATTGAAAGGTCAGCGTATAGTCTATCTTAAATTAGATTTTGCCAAGGCATATGACAGTGTACATTGGGAATTTTTGGAAAAAAGCCTCTTAACATTGGGCTTTGGTCAGCAGTTCACCAGTGATGTTATGAAGCTCCATATCTCGGCACGGTCTACTGTGTTGTTTCAGGGGGAACCCTCCACTGTTTTTTCAGTTGGGCGAGGTGTTCGCCAAGGATGCCCATTAGCTCCACTTTTGTTCACAATAGTAGCTGAGGTCCTCTCACAGCTATTTGCTAAGGCCGTGCAGGATGGGATAGTGCAGGGGTTGAGTATGGAGGATGGTTCACAGGAGATTTGTAACCAGTATGCTGAAGACACGTTCCTCTTTCTTGTTGCTGATACGGACAATCTTCAGAATGCAAAGCTTCTTCTTGATAATTTCTCTTTAGCATCTGGAGTTCTTGTTGGGTGGCCAAAGTGTTCTGCATTATGGACGCTTGATGGGGTTGTGCCTCCTTGTGTTGCGGAGTTTCCTTGGAAGGTGCTTCCTCATGGGAAGGCTACTAAACTTCTTGGTATTCCTGTGGGCATTCGTATTTCTACCTCTGATGCTTGGGATATTATCATAGAAGGGTTGCGTAAGCATTTATTTTGGTGGAATACTGCTAAGCTCTCTTTGCCAGTGCGAATAACTGTTGCTAAGCATGTTTTAAGTAATTCCTATGTCTATATGGCCTCTGCCCTTCTGGCTTCTCCGTCAAAATTTCAGGTGATTGTTACTATTGTCCGTAATTTTATTTGGGGTGGGACTGAGGAGCATGCTGTGGTCAAGGTTGCATGGTCGAAATGCACCAAACCGAAATTTGCAGGTGGTTTGGGTATGACAGAGAGTAAGATTCTAATTTCTAAATTCATTTGGAGGATCCTCAAGGATATGGTTGACTCACCTGGAGTGCGGTTGGTGAGGCAGTCACTTGCACATTGTGTTCCTTTTGGGAAAGCTTCATTAAAACTGCTTCTTTTCTGGAGTCTCTTTTATCAGCTATGCCGTTTTCCTAATGCCTCTCCTTTTTTGAAAGGCTTGCTGGAGTCTTGGGAGACAACACGGACCCTATTTCGTATTGATCTTGTTGCATGTCATCAGTTGAGTTCCCCTTGTTGGTGGATACCTGTGGAAAATAATCTTCCACTTTGTGCCTCGGTTCATCCATTAACTCAACGGCGCTGGAGGTTAGCAGGAATCTCGACAGTTGCGGCATGGTATGATTCTGGCCAGTTAGCGACATGGCAAATCTTTCAAACAAAATTTTCATTGTCTCGATGGGACAGACCTATTTGGCAAAAGATTGCTAGTACTCTGCCATTGGTTGCTCCAGAGGATATTGAAGGGTGCATGTGGGTTTCCCACCAGAGTGTTCACGAGCATAGGATTGTGAACTCTATGTATAGGCTGCTTGTAAATAGTGATATCCTTCCGCCATCCACTAGGTGGTCCCTTCAGCTTTCACCTCCTAATTGGAGACGTATGTGGACTTGGGCTTGGGATAAGCTACTCCATCCTAAGGTGGCGTTGCTTTGGTGGCAGATTCTTCACAGATGCCCTCATGTGAACGTGCTTGTCCACAGATTTGATCCTCGAGTGTCAGCACTCTGCCCACTGTGCAAGCAAAGGGACGAGACCATTGAGCATTGTTTCTTTTTATGTGTTCATCTCCAGCCTGTTTGGTCTTGGCTGCTTTCTCTTTTTCATGTGACATTGACAAGTCAGCAAGTGCTTCTGGCTATTTATCCAGATGATTGGAATAAGTTGCGGAGCCAAGCATTTCATTTAGCATCAGGATGGTTGTTGTGGTCCATTTGGAAGCGCAGAAGACTGTGTATCTTTCAAGGTTTGGATATTCCTCCTGCAGTTTCCTCCAGGACGCACAAGCTAGAATCGCTAAGGCATACCATTGTTCTTCGCTTGCTCCTGCCAAGCGACAGTTGATATTTGAGTCCTATTTGAGTGTGTTGTCTTATGCATAGGCTGGTGGTTCTACTCAGTGGATCATGATTATCCTCTGAGACTTTATTCCCGCCTCTGCATTTGTATTTTGCTTTTGGCTTGGAGTTTCAATAAAGTTTGTCGTTCTTCAAAAAAAAAAAAAAAAAAAAAAAGTTCGAAATGCTTATGGCAGGTACCTCAGTCAAAAAATAGAAAGTTTTGAAACACTGCAAGCTCACTCCAAATGTTAGAAATCGTAGAATCGATGCGTAATCTCAAATGTTAAAAACCATGCTACTCACCTGCCCCATTTTACACCACCCCAACACAGTTTCTTAATCGATCCTACGGTGCATGTTCTAGTGGGTGCATGTTCTAGTTTGTCCATGTCCCAGTTTTCTAAGAGTTTATGAAGATTCTCCCTTAGATTCCTTAGATTTTATGAGATTCCTTTAGATTCTAGCTAAAAATTACTATTTTTAGGGACTTTTCAAAAGTTACTACTCTTGGCAACTCCTATTTTAGGTTGAAGTGCTTATCCGTGCTTGTTGTCCGGTCAAAACTCATTCTAGAACTTAAATTCTCTTAAATATTATGAGATTCTATTAGATTCTCTCAGATTCTCCTACATTTTATGAATTAGACTCAATGAAGGTACCCTTAGATTCTCTAAAATTACCTTATATTCCATTAGATTTTATGAGATTCCCTAGGATTCCCCTAGATTTTATGGGGTTCCCTCGGATTTTATGAAGATTCCTATATTCTATATTCCACCCAAAAAGTACTATTTTTATAGACTTCTCAACATTTACTATTCTTAGCAACTTCTACATTAGAGTGAGTTGCTTATCCATTCTACTTGACTAGTCAAAGCTCATTCAAGAACTTTCTAGAATAATCCTTTAGATTTTATGACATTCCATTAGATTCTCCTACATTCCAGCAAAAAATTACTATTTTTAGAAACTTTTCAAAGTTTATTATTCTTAGCAACTTCTATTTTCGATTGAGGTGCTTATCCATGCTAGTGGACCAATCAGAGCTGATTCTAGAACTCTCTAGATCTTTCCCTTACATTTTATGAAAAAAGTTACTATTTTTAGGAACTTCTATTTCAAAATTTACTATTCTTAGCAACTTCTATTTTAGGTTAAAAACTACTATTCTTCAGAACTTTTTTAAAAATTACTACTTTTAGTAACTTCTATTTTAGGTTGAGATGTCCATTCGTACTAATTGATCAGTCAATGCTATTGTACATTCCTCTAGATTCTCAAACATCTTATGAAGATTCCCTTAGATTCCAGAAAAAAGATACTATTTTTCGGAACTTTTCAATATTTACTACTCTTACAACTTCTATTTTAGGTTGAGGTGCTTATTCTTGCTAGTTGACCAATTAAACCTCATCTTCTAGAACATTTAACAAAGACTTACTATTTTTAGAAACTTTTACAAAAATTACTATCTTTAACAACTTCTATTTTAGATTGAGGTGGCTACTCATGCTAATTGATCAGTCAATATTATTGTAGATTCCTCTAGGTTTAGGTTCCAGCAAAAAGATACTATTTTTAAGAACTTTTCAATATTTACTATGTTTAGCAATTTCTATTTTAGGTAGAGGTGCCCATTCATACTAATTGATCAGTCAATGCTTGTAGATTTCTCTAGGTTCTCAAACATCTTATGAAGATTCCCTTAGATTCTAGCAAAAAGATACTATTTTTAGGAACTTTTCAATATTTACTACTCTTAGCAACTTCTATTTTAAGTCGTGTGTATTCTTCTAGTTGACCAATCAAAGGTCATCAATTCACTCCCATGGAATTCTAAAACATCTAACAAAAACTTACTATTTTTAGGAACTTTTCTAAAAATTACTATTTTTAGCAACTTCTATTTTAGGTTCAGGTGCCATACTAATTGATCGTCAATATCATTGTAGATTCTAGCAAAAGATACTATTTTTAAGAACTTTTCAATATTTACTATGTTTAGCAACTTCTAATTTTTGTTGAGGTGCTTATTCTTACTAGTTAGCATCAAATAGAATAGATAAGAACCTCAACCTAATATAGAAGTTGCTAAAAGTAGTAATTTTTTAAAAAGTTTCTAAAAATAGTAAGTTTCTGCTAGATGTCCTAAAATGCCATGAGAGTGGGCTGATGGGCTTTGACTGATGAGGCTTATGTAAGTAAAAAAAATAATATAAAATATAATTGATGCTTGCCCTTCAGTAGTTGGTATGGGGGGTTTGAAGGGGTTTAACCCTATGTGGCAGGGGTTCAATTCTCATTTTTACGGATATTTGTGCATGCCTTAGATTCTAGAACCAAGCCATAGCAGACACCAATATATCTTATCCATATCTTATCCATATCGGGTTGCACCTTCAGATACGCTTAAGTAAATATAAAACATCAATTTTTCAATGAAATAATGTCTGGTCTAGTGGTTAGAATGGAGAGCGTAATAAAGGTTCAAATTCCTCCAATAATATAAAAACGTTTGAAATCCTCTCCTTAAGGTCCGAGCATGCAATGTGGACCTAGGATCTTGATTTCGATTAATGGTGGAGATCTCGCCACGTAGTGGATCTACCAAATCGACGATCAAGATTAAAATCAATGTTGATCGTAGGATCGTTCAATTCAGCTTAACTGACAGTATAGATGCACCCAAATTTTTCAATTACAGCCATTCGATCGGAATCGTCCACCTCATTTCAACCGACGGTCCAGATCACCCCAAATATGTCAATCTCTACCAGGAAATCTGTGCCGCCCACCTGGGCCTTCGACGGCCAGGATCGCAAATTGTATAAGCAAGCACAAGCTTAATGTAAACATATATATAGAATAGAATAGAATAGAAATTAACGTTCCTTGTGCCCTCAGGCCCCTGGACTTGTGTAGCATGGGCGAGCTCCCTCAAAGGGCGCTACTAGCACATTACGATGTTCTGATGTAGCCTTTTCTGAAGGCTTACTTTTTTCTATTATTACCAGCACCCCGCTTTACATCGGCTTCGTGGCCGTGCGGTAATGCGTCGTTATCAATCAACTCTTAACTGAACAATTTGTGTGGGGTTTATGATCCGCCTCTTGTGCGGTTCATATTACAACCCTGTGTACTTCTCGGTGTCTGATCATCATTCCCTGGATCGCGTCTGCCATATCTCTCAATGATTCTGTCCTTGTCATCAAAATATGTACTGGTTGCCCCCATCTTATATTTCTGTATCTGTCTCTGATGTCCCCGTATATCGGGCACTCGTTAATTATGTGGTTCTCATCCTCCACTCTCCCAGTGTCGCAGATTCTGCATATTCGGTGCTCCTTGTCTATTCCCCTCCACCTGTCCTTTTCGATTCTTAGATCATGACTCCCCATCCTGAATCTAGCCAGAATGTCTCTTCTGGCTTTTCCTAGTATATCATCCCGGTACATCTGGTGTCCTACCTGCTGTTCTGGATTGAAAACTGTCATGAGCCAGAGTGTCTTGGGTCCTGTGTGTTTTTGCAGCCACACTCTTGTAGCTCTGTCTGCCCATTCTTCATTCCACTGCCCTTCGTTTATTAGGTCACTCAGATTCAATCCCATCTCTCTGGTCCATCCTGCCACTTCCTTAAACCATCCACTGCCTATGAGAATGTGTGACTTTGCTGACTCAATGATTGCAATACTAGACAACTTCACTTGATGGCCTCCTTGATTGTCCTTAATTAGGTACCTGATGGTCCTCTCCCATGCCCTCACCTCCATTGGTTTCTGCCCTGTTTCGAGTACCATGATTGTCGGTGGTATATTTGCCCATACCTTGAATTCCTGTTTGTGCCATTGCCTGAGGATTCCTTCCTGTTTTTCCTATTTTTTGTCTGTTAAGCATGGCCCCCAAGCTTCCGCCCCGTATAATTGTGTCGTAGCTACTACTGCACTAAATAAGTAGCATTTGATGTCCTAGTCAATTATTCTACCTTTATTGCAAAAAAATTTCATATTGAAATAGCTCCCTATGGCTGATTGGAACCTCGTGTCTGCACCTTTAGCCCACTTCCCCGTGCCGCGTGCATCATACCCTAGATACCTATATTCCGTTGTTTCCTCTATTTCTGTCTCCCTATATCTGAAAGGTCTATGCCTATTCTTGTGGCCGAAGATGACTATCTTGGTTTTTGCTAGATTTACTGTTAGCCATGTTTTTTCACAGAAATTTTTCAATATCTTTAGTAGTCTGTGCATCCCCTTATTTTTTGTGGCCATCATGCTCAGATCATCAGCGTATGGCAAATTCGGTACCTTGGTATCTCCTAATGTAGGGGCGTATTCGTCCCCTTGTTGTTCTGCTATGTAACCCTGTAATGCATCTATGTATATCCCAGAGTCGGGGATAGAGGGCATCCCTGTTTGACGCCTGTATCACAGTCTGGCTGCCCTTCTTGCTCCATCTTTGCATATACCCTATGGTATAGTCTTGCAATCGATCCTACCATGTTTCTTGGGGCTTGCATGTCTATCAACCTTTGTAATAGCTTCTCTCTCGGGACTGTGTTGAATGCTTTCCTGAAATCAACAAAGCAGCAAATTATTTTCCTTCCCCGTGCTTTGTTCTGCTCTATTAATATCCGGAGGGTTACTAGATGGTCTGTAGTTGAGTGTTCCGGTCTGAAACCTGCTTGTCCTTGTGCCCTCAAGTTTCCCGCTTCTGCCCATTTCTTCAATTTGCTGTCCAGTGCTTTTCCGAACCATTTTGCGAAGATGGAACTTACCATTATTGTCCTATAGTTTCCTGGATCTTGCCTGCTTCCCGCCTTGTGTAGAGGTATGACCCTGTTGTATGTCCACCTGTCTGGGAGCCCTGTATGTATTATGCCGTTAAAAATGTCCGTGACCTGTTTCCCTATTTCTGTTTCTGCACATCTTAGTAATTCCATGTTAGTCCGTAGAGATCCGGGGCTTTGTGATTAGCCATCCTGTTTAAAGCTATCATTACTTCCTGTATGTTGAAACATGGTTTATCCGTATCCTGCACTGTTGGTATTGGTATTGAAGATGCCCCTGTCTTATACAATTTCTCCAGGTATTTCTCCCATCCGGCTGCTCCAATATTGTCCTCCTCATTCTCTGTTTTCATATTCCCCCCTCCCTTCCTTTTAAATCCCCTCCAGAAACTTCGGGGTTGCCTTTTCAACAGTCTTGCGAGACCCCATTGATGCTGCAACAAGTTCTTGTTTCGTTTTAACTTCAGTAGTCTTAAGTATGCTGCTCTGTCTGTCTGGTACGTCTCCTTCTCTATGTGCTCTTTGGTTCTTCTTTTTTGTTCCCTGCATTCCTCATCATACCATACAGATGCCTTGAAAGCATTGCGCTTCCTGGGTCTTTTCTTTTTTCCGAATACCTCTGTCGCCACTCTCACCATGATGTCATTGAGGACGTTGCCATTGTCATCTGCCTTATGCTTTCCCCATTCCCACCTTCCCATTTCTTCCCTGATCGCTTGTACGAAAGTATCTGTGTATTTTTCCTAAAATTGGATTCTTATCTTCGTTTTCTCTTCCTCCTTTTCCCCTGTGCTATCTACCTGTGTCGGCCCACCCCCTTTGAGTATTAACTGTATAGGTCTATGACTTTCCCTTTTCCTAGTCGGCCATTCCTGTAGCATAAACCCTGCGATTATTTCCACTGCTTGACCATTCATAATTACATAATCCACTATACTCTTCCCGTGTGCATTTTGGCTCGTGAGCTCCCTGATCCTCCCCATTTTTGCACTCCATTGGCTATGATTACCCCTGTCGTTGTGCATACTTCGAGCAATAATTCGCCTCTAGCGTTGACCTCTGCCTTATCTTCTATTTCTCTCTTCCACTCCCGTTTTCTTGATGTATATACCTGACCGTCCGTTTCATTAATGTTTGTGCTTTGTGCCTGTTCCTGTTTGGTTCTGGCATTTAAATTCCCTACTAGGATCATTGGCCCCTGTTCTTTCCATTTCATCATGCTCTCCCCCAGGTCTAACAGCTCTAGCTTGTCACTGGTTGGTGGGTAGTATGCTATGATCAGAATTAGGTCTTGTTTGTTTTGCAATTGAATATTTAACACCTGTATCTTTTATTGATATCTGAATGTAAAATACATGCACTGTTGATATACTATTCTTAACATAACAGGCCAGGCCTGCACTTCCCCTCCTTATCTTGAAATCCTTATCTTTCCAACACGTGAATAGCTGATACCCCTCTTCCTCCGGCAGCCTTTTGACGTTGTGCTCTCATGTCTCTACTAGACATATTATGTCGCAACTGTGGGCACCCTCGAGTCTCTCTCCGTCGTCCCACGTGTACCCGGTACAATTCCAGTACCATATTGTCAGCGTTTCTTCCCTCGAGGTTGCTCCTTTGGGGTCTCCGTGTATTCTGTCCCATTGCATGTTCTTCTCGGCCTTCCTCTGGCCTTCATTGTCGGGGTTGGGCCCATGATCCCCGCTTGTGGTGTTCGGTCTTCGTCGGCCCCGTTTCCGCTTCTTTCTACCCCCCTGTCTTTGGTTCCCTTCTAATGTTATAAGCCCTTAGCCCCCCTAGAACTCGCTCTCCCTCCTGTTGTATGGTCATCAGGGGGTTTATGTTTTCCTTCTCCAGCTCTATTGTTTTTGCTTGCCCCTGTGTCCCCACATTCTGTTCCTGCGTCAGGGTAGCCTGTTCCCTTACCCTCTTGTGAAGGTAGACTTTGCCGTTCTTGACACCCGCGTGTATCCTTGCTTGATTCAGCTCCCTCGCTTTGGCCAACTCCCTGTGCAGCCCCTGGCGTTGCATGACTGTTAGAGTCTCCTGCACCTTGATCCCATTCCTCAGTCTGGACCCCATTCGCAGCATTCTTTCTTTGGCTGCCAAGTCCCTCAATCTGTATATAGTGATAGTGATATATACAAGAGAGGTCTATATATAGCTTTCTCTATAGATAAGAGATATCCATAATAGGAGGCACTATTATTGAGTACGGGCATGGCATCTCAAGAGGATCAACCGCCCAAGAATCGAAGAAACGATCCAAGTTGCAAAGAAAAGCCGTCCGACGTGCATGAGGTGGCCACTCCACAAAATTGTGACGAATATGATGTGATGTATAATTCATAGAATATTCAAGTAATTTGTCTCTAACGTTTATTACGAATCGTGAAGCTTTAATATTACATCACAGTTCAACAAACACAGTTTTGAATATTAATAACTTATGGCAATATGTTATAAAAATAGTTGTTATTCTCATCACCATAACGACGTCATGATTGTCCTCTTTATTCGTCTTCAAGGATAAGTAAAAAGATGCTAATGTTATCTCGTAGGTATCTATCTCTAAGCGTCGGTGAGAGCTGGTTTCGTATGGATATATAGAGCTTCTCCAACTTGGGAAAGTCTTCTTCTTCACATGCTATCACTTTGAGGGCGGGGCACATGCCCACATTCAGTACTTTAAGGCATGGTAACTTCCCAATAGTAGCAGGTAACACTGTCAATTCCGGTAAACTTCTATTGAAGTAAAAGTTATATCGTGCTCCATTATTGTAATAAGGATGGCTAGAATGGTAATAGCGACAATCATAAATCTCAAGCTCTTGCAGCTTCATAAAACCTTCAAATTTCACTTGTTTCCAATCTAAATTAGATAGTGAAAGTGTTTGAAGATTTGGAAATGCTTTCCAATTGGTCATAGATATGCAAGCTATCTTCGATGACGAAACTTGACCAACATGGATCCCAAGATTCTCTAAGGTTATGAATTCCATGCCTTCGAATAAGACCTGTTTTCTCTGCATACCGTGGGTTTCTTCTTCCGTCTTAAACTTTTGAACTGTGATCCCCAGAATTCTCATCTTCCGCAGGTTGCATAGGGTGTGGGGAAGATGGAGAAAGCACTTAAAGGATACATCCAAATGTAGTTCCTCCAAAAAAATGGAATGATTCAAGAATGAAGGACAATAGCACTGCAATGCGACATGTCTTAAATTTTTCAATCCAAGATGGCAGTCCTTTAGCATGTCATCTTTGCAGGAGAAGTAACCAGTGCTGTAAGAATCATTTACATCCCTTGATAGGTAAAGCACTTCAAGACTAGCCAGTCCTTGTAGGTACTCCAATGGAACTTCAAACTGAATCCTATCAAGATCCACTAATTTTACATTCTGAATGCCTTTGAAGAAGTCTCTTGGAAGCCCCAACTCTAAAGGATTGTCCTGAAGATCAAGTAGCTCTAAGTCTGGTGCCTCAATTGGGGGCATAGTTTGCAACTGATTGTTGGCCAAACATATTTTCCTTAGGCCTTGCATCTCCATTTCTTTTATAGCAGGAAATTCACTTAAGTGATGAGATGACATGTTAAGACACTTTCCAGGCTGCTCGTTTTGCATGATGTATGCTGCCAGATTCTTAATCACATCATGCATTTGCAACTCAGAATTTCTGTCATTTGGATCATAATCTAGTACCAGAGAACTGCTTGCTAAGATATATAGCACGCTGTATGTAACCTCTTTGTTGTTGCTGGATGTTATCAAATTTAATGCCTTCCATCGTGTGGCTATTTGGCCAAGCAAATAAGGAGTACATAGGGCTAAGTCAAGGAAACACTCCTGGACTTGTAGATGGCCATCTGCACTTGATAGTGCATCATAGCTCAACTTAAGAGTCTGGAAAAGTCTTTCGTGCTCATTCTCGATTAAATAGCCGTTTCTCGCTTTCTTCAATGCTATCTCCCAATGACACAGGGCATTTTTACCTGCCATTAAAGTGCCCACAACTTTAAGAGCTAATGGAAGTCCATTGCAAGGGTTGGCTATTTCATGTGCAATGCTTACTATCCTCTTGTCATTGGGAATATTAATCTCATTTTGAAATGCATACCTGCAAAATAATTTCCAGCTATTATCTGCATCTAGTGGGACAACTTGTTTCTTAATGGCATGAAATTTGTCCAAGAGATCAGATTTACGTGTGGTGACTAAGATTTTACTGCCGTTGGTCTCGTCCACTGCATTCAAGTAATCTAATACCTCATATTCCCAGACATTGTCAATAATCAGCAAACATTTTTGATTCTGAAGGAGCATGTGAAGCCTATCCTTTCCCTCTGCCTCTGTTGCGTCTAGCTGCTTGCCATTTATTTGTGCGTAGAGTTTATTTTGCAAGGGTACTATTCGGCATCCTTTTCCTGCCTCAATAAAATAAATTTTATTGTCAAAATGCTCTGTTATGCTTGGATGGCTGTGCACCAAATGAGAGAGGAGCGTCTTGCCAGATCCACCAGGCCCCCAGATTCCCAACCTGGCTTTCTTAGATGCATCATCTCTTACAAGCATTTGAACAAGACATGCTACATAATCCTCTGTACCGACAATAAAATCTGGCAATTTATGCGGTTTTTGAGGTGCAACAGCGTTTATCTGCGCGCAATGGGCAGAATAAGAATGAGTGATATCTGTGATGCACCTTATATCTCTGATGCAACTTATAGATTCTGAATGTTGCTTTTTTAAATCGTTGATTTGCTGCATAATTTTGAGTGCTCGGCGGCTAAACTTTATGCTGTCAAATGGCAAACAAATGCTCTGTTGAGCAGAATGCCTCAAAAAAATAGGGCATCATTAGTCTGCTACTTACCGGAAACGAGTTGCAGAATAGCGCTGAAGAAGCGTATTGCCCTGGTCCAGCGCCGTTCGAAGGCCCTGCACCAAGCTTGCTGCAGATTTGAGTTTTGGTGCAGATTCATTTTGCGTTGTGTTCTGTAATGCAGTCTCTACATCTTGAAGAAAAGGTTTCAGAGCTTCCAATGCCCTCTCTAGATCTTCTTTATATTTCTTAGAAAAAATTGTGTGCTTAATGGGGCTTATAACAAATTCTTGTACTACAAGGCCAACACACGTGTTCACAGCAACACCAGCCCCTGCCTGGATGAATGCATCCGCCGCCATTCTAAACTGCTAAAGTTTTTCCTTCATCTAGTCGTTCAATGTCAGTGACATTTTTAAAGACTCTTGTCTTGTCTCTCTTTCGTGGAAGCTGGGTAAATAATTATTGTGGGTATTCACTTTGAAAACTTCACGTCTTGAATTTGTTCGCTTAAAATATGAGCTTTGCATATATTAATTGGATCAGTCTTTCAAAATACACAATAGGGGAGGGTGTCCATTGGCTGTGCACTTAGGGGGAGATTGGTCCATCAATGATATGAACATCTTGCAAAACCATGCATGCCACATGGAAACATGCCCAACAAGGTCATGTATGCCGCAAATTTTATTGCATGTCAAGTTGGTAACCCCAGCTCAACTTATGATGTGCCAAAGTGGTAGCGGTATTGGTACCACCAAGGCTGAGAGGGCAGCCACATAGTAATGCCTAACTATCTTTCAAGTGACATTCAGAGCTCAAAATATCCATCAAACTTATACTTTATAATAGGATTGATAACAAAAACTATAACAATATTTAAATTCACTCGTTGTGCCTTGGATTTAACAAACATGTTTCAATCCAACAGATGACTTGGAATTTTTAAGAAACCATGGTATTCAAGACCGAGCTTGGTGAAGACACCCCTACAAACACACAATCGTATCATAACCTGCATTTTCAAACAATTTTTGCACTAATTAGAGCACGCTTACAAGTCAGTAATTGGATAGCCATAACAACAAACCTCTTAGAAGCTCTTGTACACTCTTTGGATCAGCGTGATCAGCAGCAATTGTTGCCGCCATTACAAATAAAATAGACACGTCTTTTTAGGCATCCTTCACTTGTATGTCACAAAAGATGATGCATACAATTAGAAGAAACAGAACAGTACACTCTATGGCTTCAAATGCTAAAATTGTATGTCTTTGATGGTGCAATCTAACAAGTACACTTCTATAACTGAAGAATAATGAAAATGAATGTGGATACAAGAACTTGCCTGCATACCATTTATTGGCATTAGTTTTAAATTACGATATGGAGCTAAGACCTTCATCCGCTCTCAATAATCACCTAGAGGTATGAGAAACTCCTGTTTATAAAATCCTGCTATAACACATAAGAGTTATCTATTTGAATTGAATTAAAGTACAGGCATACAACAATGATTAGCATGCTTAGCACTATAAAAGATAACAAAGCCATTAAAAAAAATCCTTACATTCATTAACAAGGAATGCCATCTTCATCTCTTGAAATGCCCCCTTCATATGTAAAACTCATTAGCCCTCTGATTCCAATGAGTTGGCTCTTCTTGTTCCTAAAGTTTTGTAGAACTATGAGTGCCAGTAGCAGTGGCCTTTGTTGTGCCTAAAGTACAAGCTGCAGCATGTTGGTCGGAAACTGCAGCAAAAATATGAAATACAAGCAATCTGTTTGGAACGAAAATCACTGCAAAGGAAAGAAAAAAAAATTGATAGTGCCAGAATTAAAGAATTACTTCACATTCACAGCTATCCAATTACTGAAATCATAGGAAGAGAGCAGTCAGAAATGACATTTAGCGATGCCTCATGGTGGATGAGCCTCATGCTGGTTGCTTACAGCCGCTACCTACTATGAGCCTCCGTCTCTCTGTGCGCAGCCCTAATGTTTTTCTTCACAGCCCTAATTAGAACCCTAACGAATCTGACCTGGCCATTTTCCACATCCTTAAATGGAAATGGTGCCTTGCATGGCCACCCTCCCCTACATGAATTCCAATTATTAGAAACTAAGTATTATAACTCTGATAGGAGATAGAGAAAATGTTGCTTCTCCAAATGTTCACAAGATAGATTAGATTGCAGTTAAGTCCAAGGTTTATATGGCTCTAACTGAGGCACATTTTCTTCCAAATTCATAAAACCAATCCATTGTTAGTTAAATAGAGGCATCTTCTTGTGCATTGAGGTAAGTTCTCCTTTGCAAACTGTTGATGACAAAATGAAGTAGAAACCCTATTAAAAATGAGTCAAGCCTGAATATCAGAGCATAAGCATCAATTTGGTCAAAGTCTTCCAGGTGATTGTAGACGAAGAGTGAGTATTTGCTCTATCAGGACTTGCCAGAGACAGTATTTGTTGAGGGGTCTGAATGGTATGTTACTGTGAGCAGGGCAGGCTCAAAGTATGACGTGGTCCTGCATTCAAGGGAGAACAAAGACGCGGCCTTCAAAAAAGTAGGGTTGATCCTTTCATGCGAGGAGCTTGATGACCACATCTGTGTCTTCATAATAGAGAAGACCGTAAAGAAAAATCTCAGCATTTCCAAATACATGCAGGTATAGATGGATTCAGGCCAGATAAGATAGCAGACGGTGTTACAAAGTATGGCTGGCCCATTGAAGGCTCACACCATACAGTTCGTTCTGTATGTGAAGGAGTATCTGCAATCCGATGAAGTTTGCAGAAGAAACCATCTTCAAGCTTCTACATATCTGGTTTTGGTAGTAGTGGCGATGCACTTGAGTAAGAAACTTTGCCCCTAGTATCTTTGCCAAAGCCAGTGAAGGAAACGGATATTGAAAAGAAATCAAGGGTTGATGCTGTAGACAAGCTTATGAAATTCAAGCAATGGTATCCACTTGGTTTGGATGTCACAAAAAGGATAGCTATTGACAAGCTGATAAGATCTCCTAGAGCATCTTTCATATCTAGGATCTTTGATCCCAAACATGCCCTGAGGATATAGAAGTCCATGTTGAATATCCCACCACAGTACCAAATCCAGCTGATGTTCTACCATGGGACTCAGTCAATGACAAGCCATACCCATGGAAGGTATGTGATGACCTATGGAAGAGCAGGGATAGGTTCAATCAGATATGCGTTTATAATGTGTCACGTATTTTTCGTTTGATACTGGCACAAATTTAACGTTTAATCGTCAAAAATACGTCCAAAAATTTCCGGCGTCGAAAAATTTCACAGAAAGCGAAACCTTCGGGCCACTTTACGCTGAAACTTTTTCGTAGGGAAACCTTCGCCAGCACGCTAAACAAGAATTTTTTTTTTTTTTTTTTTTTTTTTTAAACCTTCCTTACTTTAAACTACGCGATTCGCTGCAAGTTTAAATGTAAGGTTTTCGCCACGTAAAAAAAAAAAATTTATGCGAATTTAAATCAAGGTTTAAACTACTTGAAAAAGTTTCGTAGTTTAAATGTGGTTTCGCTTCTGCCAAATTTTAAAAAAAAAGCGATATTTCGCTAAAGTTTAAACTAAGGTTTCGCTTCACCTTGAAATTTTTTTCCTTGCATGAAAGTGTTAAATACGAAAAATACGTTATTTTCGCAAAATACGTGATTTTGCACTTTATATCCCAAAAATAGTTTCATACGCATTTAACCTATCCCTCGAGGAAGAGCGACATTAACGCGCTACATTGTCATTGACGGGCAAAGACTTTCGCTTGAGGCAAAATGGGCTTTATAGAGAAAAATGGATAAGATAAGGTGCCAAGGAGTACAAGGAGCACTTCAGTTACAGGCAATGTCGAATCCTTAGTCATTACATGCCTTAACTTGCACTGACTACAATAAGTGCAGACGAACACAACTGCAAGAGTGGTACAATACAACTCGTAAGTGCCTTTGTTTCTTATTAAGCTTAGTCGCTTCGCCACGAACGGACCAGACCAATGTTGGGTTGCGGACCCAACATTGGTTCACGCAGCGATCTGTAGGCGTATACTAAGCTTTTTACTTCTCTATACGGAATGCTCGCACTACGCACGAAATGGAGATCTATATGGTACTAATGGTTTTATATTCTTATCTCAGACCATATCCCATGCAATTGAGGCAAGCTTGAAATCAATAGATTGAGCTTGGTCATCCAATTTCAAAAAGAAAGAAGCAGGGAGAGAAGAAAGACAACTCTTACGACGAAATGATTAAGATGATCAGCAAGGTCATCATACAAAAGAAGAAGGATGTTGCAGAGGAGGAAGAGGAAACTGGCACCAAGAAGAAGAAGTCCAAGGAAGGCCCATCAGATTCCTACCACATGGACAGCATGGAATGAGGTGTGGAACAAGTGGACAACAGGAGAGCTTGTAGGAAAAGCAGCAAAACCTGAGAAAGGAACCCTTGAAGATTTTACAGTTACAGACTTGAGGAGCGCACAAGGGTTAAGGAAAGAAGAAATTCTCAAGGTGCTCCAGTCTGTTATAGATGGACAAGTCTTTGTGAAGAAGGTCTCAAAAATCAAAGAGATACCATCCTTTCCAGAGGCCTGCAAGTCCATGAAAGACCTCCGTGTCATGAGGGAGGCCATCTCAAAGGAGCTCTTTGAGATGTCTGGAATACAAAATCTATCTGAGCAAGGTATTTTGGACATGATGAAAATAACAGATGAAGACCTGCTCAGGTACTCGAAGTGATCGCCTGGATTTATTCAAGCATATAAATCCAGGAACAAGGAAAAAGCAGCCCATCTGCCATCAAAGGTCCGTGTGGAGCTGAGGTGCAGAGTCAGTGGGGACTTGGACATTCCTGAGACTGTATCAGAAACCTACATGGTGAAGTCCTGTCAGGGTTCTTTAGTTGTTGTCATCCAGCCTATTCCAAAGGCAGCTTCATTGTTTGTGGTGGACTGTCGGACATACCCTCAGGATTTAGACTACTACATCTCTATGCTCTCAAATTGTCTCAAGAAGACCACCCAAGAGTACATCACACTTGTGTTCCTGTCTGAACCTGCAGAGGAATATCCAAAGTTCTTGCAGAGATAAAGGACAATATGAGTGTGCGCCACGGGATGCTGATAGATGGGACGCCTGCTAAGAACAGTTATGTCACTCATGGCATAACAATGATCACTTACGTAATCATAAATAAAGTAGAGGACGCGGTTTACGAGGCACACAAGTATGGTCGCCAAAAACTTCCTGAGCCGATACTCAGATTTACAGAGAAGGATAGCTTGGATAATTACCTCTGGACCGATGAGCTTACCCCTACCTGACTACTGAGGAATGTGAGAAGGAATTAGAGTACAAACAGGTTGGCCTGAAGGGAGGTGCAGTGAACAAGTACAGACTAAGCTCGAACTTGGCTTTCTACCTCGTGGATACATTTGTGCCAAAGGGAGGCTTAGTCTGTGACTACTTTGTCAATGGTAGGGTTGGGCGTGAAGCTCCCAATGGCAGAGAAGTTCAAAGCTAGGTGGCCAGTGAGCAGCAGAAAGAGTTTCTGGAGCTGTATTATCCTGATGTGGAGAAGCATCATTTGACATGTCAAGGGAAGCAAGCACAGAGGGAGAATCGGCAAGGTCAAAACGATGCAAAGAGGGAGAGAAAGAAGAAGGAGGCAGAGCAAGAGTCTGAGGAGGAGGATGCAGGGGATGGCACTTAAGAAGAAACTGTCTCTCATGAGGAGTCCGCTTCAGAAGAAAGTGAAACTGAATCACCACCAAAGTCGCCACCAATCATGGATCAACAGACTCATGAGAAGTTGGCAAAGGCCTTATCAAAAGAGGAGAAAATTCTTGAGGTAAATCCACAGGAACCAGATATGCAGAATACTTCTGTTCTTCCTGAACAAAACTGATTCTAGTCCTATCAGAGCTGAAGAAGAAGATAGAACATCCAGGATGGAAGAAAGGGCGACTTAACCCACAAAAGAGTAAGTCATATGGATCTTTGTTATATGGATCATTTATTTAGCATGTCTCGCGCCTAGCGCGGTTCTATTAATCTTAAAAAAAAATTTGTTAACTTGAAATATGCATTGTGCAGAGAGAAGACTACTTCAAATAACAACAAACTTATTCTCTTCGACCTGAATGGAGTTCTTATCAAGTCCTTCTCCAAGGCAGAGTACCGTGCTGCACCTCCTTTTCCTGGAGGGGTTCTAGAGACAAAGACCAAATGGGTGTATCCAAGACCTGGTGTTGACAAATTGTTGAGTCATCTGAAGGACAGAGCCAGCATTGGTATATGGTCATCCATGCTGCGAAACAATATATTAGAAATTAAAGAAGTTGTTCCAAAGCTGAAGAACTTTGATTTCTATATTATATTATATCAAGATAATTGTGGGATTGTTTGTCGACCACAATATGGAGCAAAGAATATCTTCATCAAGAATATACATGAGGCCTTGGAGGTGATAGAAGGATTTCCAGAAGAGTAGATCTGTTTGGTGGATGATGACCCCATCAAGTGTTGCTTGAACGTAGTTAGCAGCATAAATCCTCCGACATGGCACTCAAATAATGTAGATGAAGAGAATTGGGTGTCGGTAGAAACACTACAGATGTTTGAGTCCCTCATATCAGCCCCTATAGTGCCTGCTTTCCTGAGTGTTAGACCAGATTTGCAAGGGAAAGCAAACCCTACAGACTATGATCTAGTTGTAAAAAATTACTGTCAATGAAAATGTACTCAGATTTGTAAAAATACTTGTACATGTACATAATTTATATGAATATATACAAGATGTTTTTTAATGCAAAATTAGTTTGGCCTTGACTCTTTCCAGTCTACACTATACTTTTTTGCCTTAGTTTTGTTGTCACTAATTTCTAACACACTCAATAAATGGTGCAATATTGCCACCAATTCATATTCGAAAAAAATACAGGACACAATTTCAAGCTCAAAACATAGGGAAAAAACCCGAGGTAAAAAAAAAAAATGAACAGTGGAATAATTTCAAAATAACGAAATCGTGGTTCAACCTTCATTGATGCTTTTCTTCTGTTTCTATGGCAGCTTGTTGAGCCCTTCTTTGGCGTTGATATTGGGGAATTCGGCCAATCTTTGTTGATGCTCTTCTTCTGTTTCTGTGGCAGCTTGCTGGACTATCCTTTGACACTGATATTGGGCAAGTTCAGCCAATCTTTGTTGATGATCTTCTTCGGCCTCTTGCACTCTCCTTTCCGTTGATATTGGGCGTGTTTTGCCAATCTTTGTCGATGCTGGTCTTCTATTTTTGTGGCAGTCTGTTGTAGGTGTTTTTCCCTTATAATTCTCTCTTCGTTTTACCAATTGAGCTTCACGAGCCTGAGGCGTCTCTCTAGCACGCTTCTCCCTATAGTTATTTCTCCCAGATGCAAGCCTTCTTTCTCGTTCTTGCATCATTACAAATTAGGTGTAAGGAGGATGTTGAAGATTTGTGAGTCCTTGCTTCTCCATGAAGCTTTTTAAACCTTAATAAAGGGAAAGGCAAAAGGTGGTGGTGTCCTTTTTGAAATTCAAAAGGTGCTTTTTTCGCTTGGAGAAAAAGTAAAAGGTGTTTTTGGCCCTTTTATAGTGTCTTTTACGTTTGGAGGAAAAGGCAAATGTTGTTGTTGTCCTTTTATTGTTCAAATAATGCCTTTCATGTTTGAAATATTTATCTAGCAGTTATAAGAAACAATGCAGCACACAAGCAGCAAGTTCAGCAAGTTGAAATGGTCTCTTTCACGCATTGTTTGCAGTTCTCTTCAACTTCCGTGACAAATGTTTAGAACTTCTATGAAGAGATTGAGCTTCATAGCTTTTAGCAGGGACAGCTGCCTGATATTTAGCTTTAGGCATACCTATGCATCCAATTAGAATATGTGAATTACTGTTTTCCAGTCTCAGCTTCTGATGAGCCAGATATAATGGCCAGTTTACTATTGTTCACAAACATTTCCCAGGTCAAGTCAATCTTATGGTCCTCTCCATATATAAAAGGCACCATAAATGGTGCCATATCAATAGGCCTTCGGTGCTTGTAATATATTCTCTGCCTCCCTCAAATAATCCAGACTTGCCAGCTCCGCTGCTTCCTTGTTTCTGCCTTCTTTGGCTCTGTACAAACCACGGTAATTATCCTCTCAATCCCTTGAAATGCCAAAAAAAAAAGCTTGCCTTGCCGATGGCCTCCGTCCTGCTTCCTTCCTTCTTCCTTCCTTTATGTTTAGAACATAATCTAAGAGGACAGGCCTCCACGATCTTTGCAAGACAGGTCGATCGGTCTGCTAGGGTTTCCGGCCCAACACATTATATTCATGGCAAACGCGTACTGCCTTGTAAACTGCAATATAAATTGTATTCTGCAATGTAAACTGCAAAAGAAAACTCATCTACATTTCTCCCCTAAGTCATTTCATTCCATTAAATCGTAGAAATTGAATGCTTCTACCTCAAGTTCAATGCTAAGCATTATTCAAAATTGTATTAGCATGTATTGTCCAGGAGCTTGCATCCAAGGCCAAGGCCATTGCATGATCCAACTTGTAGGAATAAGATAAATAAGGTAATGCAAAGCTAGACTATTTATTATCGTATCATCTTTAAGATAGAAATCGAACCTTAAAAAGTTTGTCCGCGAGGATCATATAATGGTAAGCATTATTCAAAATTGTATCAGCCTGGTTTTTCTGCCTGGTGCCTCTAGTGTCCCCCGCCCCTTTCCCAGCTAGGGGAGGATTTGGATATATGGACTGCTACAGGATTGGACATGCTGAATATGAATGAGAGACCAAACGAAGATGCCTTGCGCGGGAGACCAAGTGCTCTTTTGTTGCTGCAAACTCAAGGGTTCTACTTATGAAACTTGGGTAAGCTGAGCATTTCGAAGTGAAGGTCTATGCGAGTGTGTGGTGGTGCACCTGGAGAGTGGCTGGACCGCCCTTTAGGGTAGGCCTGCTTGATGCCATGTTGCTAAGTTGGAAGAGAGGGCATCTTATCCTGCAGTACAAGTTTGGAAGAGGGATTTGATCTCTTGTAGTAAGGCTATGCAAAAAGGTAGTTCAGACCAAGTTAATGCTGGGAATGATGGCTACTCTTTTGATCCCTTCACTCACTTGCATTATTCGATGGAGGAGCTTCAGATGGCTTTCACTTCAGATACTATAATGGTGTTTTATCATTTTCACTTGGAAAAGATGAGTGGTTCGTAGATTCCGAGTTTGGGGAAGTGAGAGGGGTCATTGCCGGCCAAGGCTTAGCAGGGGAAAGTTATTTTGTCATTGGATGGGAGACCTGTGGCATTTTTTCCTTTTCCATGTTTCCGCAGTGGTTGCTATGATCCTTAGGGGCTGCAACGTCTAGTTGGAAGCAAGTATATGATGATTTTCTTCGGAAATGCAACAAGCTTTCTTCTGTAGTACTCTTCATTTCAGGAAATAGGAATCGCTTGCTTTTACTCTTCTAGGAAAAAAGGCATGATCCATAGTACTTCTGATGTAACGAAGAGGGTGAGACAGTTACTAGAATGGGGTGACAGGTACTTTGTATCCGTGCCGAAAGACCTTGTTCTTCCAAGTACATATTTCGGTTTGAGCTTTAAGATATGGATGAATTTTTGCTTTAAGATATGGATGAATTCCTGTAGTAGTTGCAGCGGATGGGAAGAGGGTCATGCCCTCTAGTACTGGTTGAGTTAAAGGCGGACGCCCATATCCTTCTGTTTGTGAAGAGGAAGAGGTCAAGATTGCTTTGACCATAGTACAAAGACATCATCTTATGATGGCCTCCAGCATGGTGATTGCTTCAAATGTGCTAATTCTTCCTACTAGATCCATACGGGATTCTGTGCTTAAATTCTTCCTATCAGGCCTATTGTGGAGCCTCAAGTAAATGTAATCCATTTACTATTAATATAAAAATCTTACCCTCAAAAAAAAAAAAAAAAAAAAAAAAAAAAAAATTGTATCAGCATGTATTGTCCAGCAGCTTGCATCCAAGGCCACTCTATGATCCAGCTTGTAGGAATCTTATATAATAAGGCAATGTATAATGAATGCTTATGAAATACAATGCAAAATACCTTTCTTGCTCTGTCTTTGTATAACTGCACAGAGATCCAGCACTGTTTGTAGATCTGCAGCTTTGAGAAGCTAGCTATGAAATACATCTGCAGTCGCATTACCAGCATTCACCCAACCAGAGATCCAATTGGTATCAATAGATCAGATAGATAACCATATGATTTTGTAGCCAAAAAGGCTAAAAACCTTGTCCAACTGGTCGAAATCCTTATTCTATAGCAGACCGAACTACTTCATACAAACGACCATCATCCTTTGCCCCTTGGCACAATGGACCAAGCTTGCAAGGCAAAGTAAAAAATAACATTTGTGCATAAACAACAAGGCTTTGTATCCAGCCAGAACCGTTTTTGCATAAGCAGCAAAGTTTATAGCTGAAACAATTGTTGTTTCTTTCACAAATATTATCCCTCTATGATCCAGCTTGTCGGAACAAGATAAATAAGGTAATGCATAATGAATGCTTATGAAACGATGCAAAATACCTTTCTTGCTCTGTCTTTGTATAACTCTGCACAGAGATCCAACACTATTTGTAGATCTGCTGCTTTGACAATGGGTAATTAATCTATGTTTGCCATATCTAGCAACTTAAATTCTATAGTTCATAATTCTAAAAAATGGATTTTCTGCTTTAAGCTAAGCATATAGCTGGCAAAAGAAGAAAAGAATCCCATCGATCCGAGACATCGGATCGCCATTCTAGAATGGGACGAGCATGCATGTTTTGCATGCATGCGGGCGGCGCATGCCCATTCTGGTTGGGAGTTCGCTATTTTAGGCGCGTTTCTGCATCAAGATCTCATCGGCGCTTCCTCTTCTCTCAGCAGTACCTTATTCTCTTTGAACCCACCCTCCCCCCCTTCTTTGTTATTGTATTTTTATCGCGTGGCACGCGCGTAATCAGCCCCTCCACTCTGGGAGGTTTGTTTTGTCTTGTTGTTTTGTTGGTGATGTGCAGGTACAGGTTAGCGAGCGGCATCTGTTTCGGCTTTTCCATTCGTGGGTTTTGGGAGCGATTTTTATGCCTTACGTTTGTCCAAGCCCCTTGCCGAAGGCTTATCACTAGGGTTTTTCCTCGAAAACCCGAAAGGGCGGGGTTTTTTAATCCCGGTGATAAGCTTTCGGCAGGTACACTAGCCCAGTCTCTATTAGCATTGTATTTTGTTGGGGTCCAAATGATATAATTGGATTTTCCCTTTATTTTTTATGGGTAGTTCGCATGTGTGCGGCTACCCACTATCCACCATTGTAGAAAATCTGCTGAGATGAATGAGAAGCAAGTCTAAGTCTCGGGCGGTTTGTTGGTTTCATGCGAGTCCCATTCTAGAATGGTACCTTCTTGAGGACCTCATAAAGAGGTTAGAGCAAGCAGAGGTGGGCAGAGGTGTTGCCTGTTTTCTAAACGCCTATACCATAAGTTTTCATTCTCACATAACTTCCCAAGCAGACCATGAATCCATCCAGTACGACATATATTAACAACTTCATGGATTCACAAACTGGATAGATAGTGAATTAGCAAGTGTTGCACAGTCCGAAGGAAATACCTGCAGATGGAGATGTGCCTATTGACCTGAGAGATATGCAACTACAAACAGAAGCATGGCGACATTAGATGTTGTTGAGTACAAATGACTCCATAGGCCGAGTTGCTGCAACCAAGCCATAAAATGAATCTGAGTCAAAACGAAGCCAGTCTTGAAACTGTAGAAAAACCTAGGCAAAATTTTGTCGACTGAAGAGAAGTCTAGAGAAGAGCTCCCACGACGTTAAGAAGCATGGACGTGTGTGTTGCACTTTGGCCATGACATGAGAGAAACAAAGGGCAATAAGGTTCGCAAAAGATCTTTCTATGGTTTTTTTAAGGGTTGGGTAAGGTTTTAATATTTGGATTTGGCTTTTTTTCTTTTTGTTCGTGGTTAATTTTAGAAAGTAGAGTTTCTTGAGTTTTTCTTTTTCTGGTCGCGGCCCTCAGGGCCTGTGATTCATGCATCCAGGAATTGGGAAGTGTGATTCATGAGCTGTGAACCACGAACTGGCGATTTCTTTGAACAGCTTTTTTTGAACAGGGCTTGCTTGAAGTGGGCTTTCTTGAACAGGTTTTCCTGAGCAGCAGTGGCTAGCGGCAGCGTTGAACGAACCAGGCTTGAAGCGCTGGTCTGCCATCCCAGCTCTGTTCTGGCATGGTCGAAGGTAGGAGGTTTTGGTGCTGCAAAATCGGTCGAGGCAACATTTCGGCACTATGAAGGCATAAACACTATGTACAGATGTGGATGGGGGTTGCAGGAGCAGCTTAGACTTGTGGTGAACTGGTTGCAGCTACTTGGCTCCTCAGTTGGCTTGTACAGCACACTCTTCTCCTCATTGTTGGCTTGTACAGCACACTCTTCTCCTCATTGTGTGCTCTTTGTGTGTGAGGATTTTTGTGGCATTTTGCCTTGTACATCACGGTTTTCTGCTGTTTATACAATGTGAATATAGTGCAGAGCTCTTGCTTTGTATTTAGCAGTGCGGCGTATTATACTTGATATTTGGTATTTCTCAATGGTTTCGTGGAACTTTTAATTGCTGATCTAATGGTTTATTGAAAAAAAAAATAAGATAAGGTATGGGTTAGAGATAAGGTATGGGTTAGAGATAGGGCAAAAAGAGTTTCGTTTGGCTTCATTTCGAACATTTGATCTGGCTTCATTTCGAACATTTGATCTGGCCATTTAGGTCTTTTTTTTAAGGTAAGATCTGAGCCGTCCATTTTAGGGCGCGGTCCATTACATATTTACTTACACTAAAACTTTATTATATAAAAAAGATGATTAGTAAGTGGGCAATCTTTGTGAATATTGGCCATGGTTTTATGTTAGAACCCGGACAACACCACATGGGTGGGGAAGACTTTCTTCTTGAAGAAGCAAATTTCAAAGGCTGTGGTACAAACAAACGTGTCAGCAAACCCCGTGGACCTTATTTAGTAGGCTAGATCTCGCCTATCTGAACTTTGGTGGGCAGGTACCAAAAATGGTGTCCTTGAATGTAAGGCAGCCTCCAGTTTTGCACGTCCAGCATGCACCCTTTTGTGGATAGACTTGAAGGAGGATTCTTGGAACTTCAAACGGGCCAGCAATTTATAAGGCAAGCCCTTAACAGTTTCAGCGTAGTCTATCTTTTGCATATCCACATCTTTCCAAAATGATGATGCTAGTATTTTTGGCAGCCTTGATCTTAACTTCCTGGGGAGAGGCAGGCGCTTTTGAAGCTCAAATCGGGGATACCGGATTTTCCAGATGACTGGTATTGGAATGGAAATGACTGCTGCACCTGGAATGGTGTAAGCTGCGATGAAACAACCGGCAGGGTAATCGGGGTTTATGATCTGCCCCAATCTAGCCGCCCGAAATCGACCTCGATCCTCACCGCTTTGGCCGGTCTGCCCTATCTGCAGACCCTCGCTGGCCGGTCGCAGAGCTTCCAAGGTCCCATTCCGGCCGCCCTTTCCCGCCTCAGCAGGTTACAGTTTTTGTACCTTTCTGATAACCCTGGCCTCAATGGCTCCCTTCCTGCTTTTCTTTTCCGCCTTCCAAATTTAGTGGACCTCGATTTACCGCTCTGCCATTTCTGGCTCTTTCCCAAATTCTTTCCCCACATCTAGCAAGCTTCGAAATCTGCAATTGAACGGCGCTAAAATTGGCGGCATTATTCCTCCTGCCCTTGGTAATCTCCTCAACCTTGAATATCTCGATTTGTCCAATAATAATTTCCACGGAAGTATTCCTGCTAGTTTAGGTGGCCTTTCTAAGCTTTTTCTGCTCGAACTTGGCAATAACCCTAACTTGAGAGGTCCTATTCCTTCTGCTTTTAGTGGCCTTCATGCAATGGTCGCTATGAGAATTGCCAACACAGGTCTCACAGGTTCCATTCCAGATATATTTAATGGCATGCCAAATCTAGAGGACCTCCAAATCCAGCAGAATTTCTTGACCGGCACATTTCCAAAGACTCTTAGTCCCAAGGGCAAGCTTGTACACTTGGATGCTAGTAATAATTCATTGTCTGGTCCTTTTCCTATTGGATATAGCAATCTAACCAATCTTCAATGGTTAGATCTGAGCTACAACAAGTTTACAAGCCTGCCATCTGATTTAAGAGCTCTGGAAACTCTTTCCACATTGAAATTAAGTGGTAATCCGCTCAAGCATTTTGATTCTGTTAAAGCACTTTCTGGAATTCCTCTTTTATACAGGATTGAGCTGAGCAAATGTGGTCTCAAAGGTCCCATTCCAAGTTGGCTAAGCAAATTGAATCCAGCAGGAGATCCTGAGGCAGAGGGTGGATCAGTTGACATAGATTTGTCATTTAATTCCATTACAGGAACTATTTCTGCAGATTTTGGCAACATGGAAAATCTTGGTTACCTCAACCTTGGCCACAACAAGATTACAGGCATAATACCGGCAAGTCTGGGGAATCTGCAAGGCCTCAAGGACCTTGATTTGTCAAAGAATCAGCTGGCTGGATCGATCCCGGATTCATTGGCTAAGCCCTGGATGTTAAGATCTTTAAATTTGTCATACAACAAAATTGCAGGCCCATTCCTGCTGGTCTGGGAAATCTCACAGATCTGTGGTCCCTAGATTTATCTAGGAATAGGCTGAATGGTTCAATTCCTGAATCATTTTTGAATCTATATCTAAACTTCCTAGATCTCTCTTATAACAGGTTGAGTGGTAAGATTCCACAAGGAGAAGCATTGATCAAGTTTAATTCTTCTAGCTACCAGGGAAATGCAGGGTTGTGTGGTTATCCTCTTAAAGCTTGCTAATGCCTCTCGTAAAAAATAATGAAAATGGTTAGAGAGCATAACTTCTACAATTATGCAATAACTTCTACAATACCAAAATGCACATGTTCAAGGTAATAAATAACATTCGTTTGGATATTCCACATGGTGTTTCTTTAAAGCTTGCAGCTTCAGTTAATTTTATACCTATTCATTTCAACATTCACAAAGCAGGTAAAATAGTCTGCATCTTTACAGATGTCACGTTGTTGATTGTTGCTTGTGTATTTGCTTCTTAGTGAGAATTTTTCCTTCATGGCCACTGGTTAGACCTGCCAAAGGACAAAATAAGGAAAGATAAGAATTTCATAGTTCCTCTGAATTAGACAGAATCTAGAAACGTTTCTCTATTTCTGCACACAATATGAGATTTAGAACTATTCCTGCTTGTAGATGAATGGTAATTCCATGGGCCAGATTGAAAGTGTAGAAGAAGACAACTATACTACAAGAGGATGTGGGGTATAGTGTCAACCCTTGTGACAAACCATAGATGTAGTGACAATGTGTCGACTGCAATTATCTTGACACAAAATGTTTGTGTTGTGTCAAATTTGTGTCTAGTGCATAGTGTCAAATATTTTATCTAAGGCAATGCCATTCTTTTGTCAACTTTTTATTGCAATTTAAGTGGGATATTGCAACAACTTTTGAACAATATTATAACTAAAACGTAACAATCTCTTCTTAAGACTTGTAACAAAATGGCAACCAAACTTTTATCTAATATTTCAACCAGATTGTGAGGAGAGCACTTGCTAATTTAAATGGGTTGTTGCAACAATTTTTAAACAAAAGTATAACTAAATCACTTTCTTGAGACTTATAACAGGATGCCATCAAATTTTGTATCTAGTATTTCAACGAAATTGTGGCGTGTATTCATACATAAGATTCATGAAAAGGAATAGTAAATGGTGAAGAGTACTTCGCAATATAGACAAAAGAGCAAACCGACCAGGAAGACAAAACTCATTAAATACGAGATACTCGTAATGTACGTAACATATATAATCAAACTCCAGGAACTAGAGCTAAATGATGAATAAATGAATTCATAGAATCCAAAAAGGTGAAAACAAATGCCACTCCAATCTAAACCGCTTTTGTACACTGCATCTTGACTAATGCTTGTCCCTGTTCTCAACGGATGGAATGAGAAAGTGATGCTTACCTTGACGGGCGATCTCGAAGAGGGGCATCTAACTTCTTAAAATTTACAAGCCATTTAGAGACAGTTCCAGAATGTAGAGATGACAAATTTAGAAAGAAAACTCTCAATATCAAATAATCTAGACCATAGTAGTGATAGCAATAAGATTATAATGTTGATTATTTATATGTGAACACATCAATTTGTTCACCTAGATCATGCTCAATGTCATCTATCTCATCATCATCTAGATGTAAACGAAGAGCCAAACCTTTAATTGCCTCAGAATGATCATGTGCATGTCCGACAATTTCTTCATCTTCAGTATAATCACACTGACCCCAATTTTTGGTCCACAGTTGTTTTTTAGTTGTACGGAAGTGTTGTTTTATGCCAAAAACAACACCAAAATGGCCCCAAAAGTCCACGTGGCCTGTTTATCTGGATTTGCACAAAGAGACAGTGGTTTTTTGGCAGAAATTCCCACTGTGGTCTTTTGGCAGAAAAATCCATGCGTAGAGAAAATTGACATGGTTTTTGTGAATTTTTGTCAACGTGTACTTTTTTCCTTCATTTGTTGTTTTTTTTGAACCATCGTTGTTTATCTTTAAAATAGCACGTGTAGGTTTTAATTTTATCGCACCGAAAAAACTAAATTACAACACTAGAAATAAAACACTACAAAGAAAAAGAACACGTAGGGAAATAGAAAGTCGATGTTTTCAAGTGTTCTTTTTTCAAATGTGGACATGTTGTTTCAAGTGTTGTTTTTGCAAAACTAAAAAAAAAACGTATGGCCTTTTTTTTTTTTTACAAACCCTACATGTGTTATTGAAATCTAGCTATAGTTTTCCTGAAATAAGGACATGTAAAAATAATATTATAACATGTAGAAAAAAAATGTATGTTTTAATGTGGTTGTTTAACTAATGAGATATTGACACGTGGCATACTTTTTAAATAAAAAATATTATTCTAGCTAATCAAATATGGACACGCGTGGCATACTTTTTGAAATAAAAAAAGCATTAGTATTACATGTAGAAAAAGAAGGTATTGTTTTTAATATGTCTTCTATCAAATCAAATGTTGACACATGGCACACATTAAAATAAAAAATTACTATAAACCACAATTTAAAAGCTAATATATTATGAATTTTGCATTGATTTTTTAATTGTTAAAAAAAAAAAAAGCCTTTTTGGAATCGAACCCAAACAAGTCCATAAGACATAATATTCATGTTATCTCCATTCTCATTTATATATATACGACATCGATGGATTGCAATCTAAATTTTAAATTTTAACGTCGATTATAACATTCAATTAACATTCAATGGTTAAGGTTTAAAACAATTGAATTAATGGTTGTGGTTAAAAACAATGACTAACGTCATCTCAACTCTCCTTTTCTTCTTCCACAACATCTTCATCATGGAACAGATCGGACTATAAGCTTCATCATGGAAATGTGATCGGACTATAAGCATGTTTCACGGACAACTAAGAAGCATTATGGGAAAGGATCAAGAAACCCTCATATCAAGTTCATTTTCATAGAATTTAGAACATCGCACAACTTACTGCATATAAGATGCTCAGTCCTTCTTCTATATTAGAAAATAACCAATATGATGGCTTCACAAGAATGAGAGAACACTCCAAGCTGAATTGTACTAAAAAAACAAGAAGCTGCCCATATGGATAACGCTGCAGGATAATCTCGTAAAAAACGAGGCCTGTAAAGATGAAAGGGTTTTAAATTTATGAAAAATCATACGAATCAATAATCAACGCTTTTGTGTCGTGGATATGCGTCTTTGTTGTTCTTGCCAAAAAAATATCGCCTTTTGCCATTAGTTATCTCCGATCTTAGAGGTAAAGGGTCGAAATGGTTCCTAGAGGAACAAATCATAAGGCAAATAGGTGAGATGGTTGCAAAAAGCATGGCTCTTAGATGATCAAATGCTCGAAATGCTTTTGGGGACAAGATCAAAGATAAGAAGTGATTTCAGGACCAATAATAGGAATGAAGTGGCATTCTAATAGGATATGATAAGCAACATCCAAAAACGGATCATTCTAAGGAAGCCAGGCAAATTGCTTAGCTTCGTTGTTCCCAAGATAGCAACGCAGAAATGAATCGGCCGTTCTAACACTACCACGAATTGTTCCATCGATTGCATCCAAAGAAGTCCGCAACCCTTCAAGCCCAAGCAAAATAATCTGCTTCCAGCTCTGATCAAGCTTCCTAGTCCTGGAAAATGTTATGCTTTCAGAGTTCGGATTCAGAGAAACAAAGCTTAGAAAATAAACGAAAAACAAGCCTCTAAGAACATAACAAAACCTGTCGGATTTGCCATTGCCACAGCTGCCAAAGATTTGCCATCGCCATAGCTACCAAAGATTTGCCATCGCCATAGCTGTCGGATTTGCCAAAGCTGCCGAATGTGTGCTCCGCCCTGCTTCTAGGGTAAAAGAATGCTAGGGTGTCCTACATTTGGCCAAATGTAGAGTAAGAGATGTATCACACTTCAAATACATAACCACTGCCTCCCATAATTTCGAATGTGTGACGTGGCTAATCCCAATAATTCCATACCCCAACCAACTTTAATTAAAAAAAAAACAATAATAGGTGCCTACATTGTCCTACATTATACGTAATGTAAGGGCATTTTTTTTAGACACCCTAGCATTCTTTTACCCTCTACCGCCATGGATGTTTGCTCCGCCCTGCTTCTGTCGGATCTGCCATGGTTGTGTGCATGCAAGCGCCTGGGCAATGAAAACCCTGATAGAGGGGCGGGAAAAGTTAACCAATAGCTGCGCAATGAAAACCCTGATACAGGGGCGGGAAAAGTTAACCAATAGAATGAAACCAACAGGATCGCCATCTTAGCCGTCTATTTTTTCAAAATCTGGACCGTCCATTCCTTTAGTCCAACCAATAGGATAACACCACGAAGATTGCAATCTCGGCCGTCCACCTCTGCCGAGATCTGGGCCATCCATGTGGGCTAATTTTTCACTGCATAGTTTAATTATTATTTTCATTTCAACATGTGACACCATGGGTCCTGCTATATTCACGCCATATAAAATGGCCAGGACGTGCGCTACGTGTATACCCTTGCTATATTGGCCATGGCCATATGGCCTACATATTTTCCATATTAAATTAAAACACTAGGATTGCTTACTAGCCAGTGGGCATGCATGGAAGCAGATGCCATGGGCATGCATGGAAGGAGCCTGGATAGCCGGAGCGCCATAGCTGAAGTGGAAGCAGACGCCGTGCGCCATAGCCGGAGCGCCATAGCAGAGCCGCCAAGGCAGAATGGTCGGCTGTCAATTCAAAGGCGGGAAACACAGGCCAATAGGAGGAGAGGACCTGGATCGAAATCCAGGCCGTTCATCTTGGCCCATCTGGGTCGTTGATAAGAGCATTTTTATAAAAATATAATATAGTTGTGGCTTTTTTCCCACAAATCCAATGTACTAGGGAAAGTTCCAATTCTAGAAAATCCACCAGCGAATTTCCTAAGGCGGCGCCACAAGACGGGTGGCACCCAAGCGGCGAAGCCGCAGCACCGCCGAGGGAATATTCCCTTACGTTATATACACTTGCTGAAATTACGAACAGAAGGAGCAGGAGCGGCTATGGCTATGGATATGGCTCGTCGATTCTTTTCTTTTTTCGAGAAGGAAGCGATCAAAGAGCCGGTGGAGCCATGCCTTCTCATACTTTCCGTAAAAATAGGGCACAAAGAAAAAACAATCGTCCCTTTTGTCATCCCAATCCATACCTGCACATATTTAGAAAATAGAGTTCGCTATGGCGGTAGTACTTCCCTATTCAGCTATAGGATGAACTGCTCTGGCTGTGGCCCAATAATCCAATTTGGATTTGCCTTTGCAAGCAAAAAAGAAATTGACAAAGGGGAAAGACAGGGGACTACTCGTTTCTTCCCAAGCGATGGTTTGAAGTCGGATCCGAATGTGGGCTCAAAAATCGCAGAGCATTTGAATGATGGACTCTGCGACTGCATGGCTATTCTAGACACTTCATCATAGTGGCCTCCATCTCTGATCACTCAGCCCTGTCAAAAGAAACCGCGTGGCGGGCGGCGACGCTATAGATAGCGAGGGCATATTATTCGTTGTAAAAAATGTACGTAAATATACGATAATTTTAAGCAAGTGTATCACATAGTTGTTTCACACAAACATTCTTCTAAATTGAATATGGAACATGTATTACTATTGTGAGGAGGAAGGAAGGAAGGAAGGAAGGAAGGTACTTTTATCGTCCACGAGACCAATCTGGCCTATGGGACCCAATAAAAACGCAGCAGAAGCGGATTACGCCTCGATTAAAAACCCCGCCCAAGGGTTTTCGAGGAAAAACCGCGGGCAAAGAATCAGCCTCAATGACAAACCGTGCTAATCATATAAAATGCGTAAAACATCCCAATATATACAAATCATGCACCACCCCCGTAGTGCCTAGTCACGGACACCAAAGGGGGCAAATGTGACCTCGCAGTCCAAGACTCCCCGGATGTATGACCCCGTGGCACGCATCGACGGGTGTGTTCATCAAGAAATGCAAGGGCACGTCCGCCGCATTAAGGGGCGATCCGCCCGGATCCGACCGAACACCGGGCAACTCGAAAAGTGTGAGACTCATCCTCAATGGCACCCGCTTGACAAAGACCGACAGAGCCCGCCCCGGCGGGCTCCCCAATCCACCGCCTCGCCTCGACGCGAAGATGGTGGGCACCTCGTGCGAATGGAGGCAATGAGTCTCGCTTTTTCGGGGGCAGCCGGGAACGCAGTAGAGCCGTGGGCCCCGGCTAACACGGGGTTGATGTGCTCCTTGTAATGGGCCATTTTGACCTGCTCTAGAGCAATGGGGTCCCGTGAGCTTGCCAAGGAAACAAGCATCTAGGTACTCCCGCCAGTCGCCACGACGATCGGCCCACGCTACCAAATTGCGCGATCTCAGGTGCTCGCATGTTCCATCTGGCGAACCACCGATCTCTTACCCTCCAACAAGGGCTCTAAGCCGCCAAGGACTCATGGCCACAAGTAAGCCAAAAAAGGGAGCCGAGCATCACCCATAGTAACCACTTTCTCAAAAATAGACGATGTGTCTATCAAGGGTCGCCTCACGGGCGGCAAGAATCCGATTTCCGCAGCCAGACCGATAGGGGACCGAAGGTTTCACCCCAAGTGCCCGCGGCAAAAATGCCTTCTCGCACCTGCCCAAGTCATTCCGTGTCGCAAAGAGACGCATCGGGCCCCAAACCTCGACCCCGCATGGCGAAGGGCGGACAGCTCGACCCCCCGAACAGAATGTGACCGATGGCCCCAATCATATAGCTCGCTCGGTGACTGTTGTTCGCATGGCATAAAGCGCTTTCCACTGGCCGTCACCCGCAAGCGGATAGACGCCTCCCAAAGAGCGAGGAGGGGAACTCCACCCCTAGGTACTTGTAGGTGGGCGTGACGCCCACAGGCTGTCCCCGATATGTGAGTGCGTGAGGCATGGGGTGACGGAAGAGGATATGAGAACCACCCCGGTCTTGGCCGATTGACGCCAAGCATGTCCAGAGCCCCGACAAAATGTGTCTAGGGCATCCGTGTGAGACTGATAGCTTCGGGGTGTGGGCCAGCAGCCAACATCGTCCGCATAGATGAGCCGGGCGGATGACCCGGTGCAAAAGTCGTATGCCATCCCCCCATGCTCGCGGAAGCCGGGCTCTAACCGACAATGTAGAGGCCAAAAGTGTTGGCGAGAGGGGGGCACCTCGCCGGACCCGATACTACCGGTGAATGCTTGGCCCGTCCCGCTGCATCCCGCCAAAACAACTCTCATACAACCCTCAGATATGGCATTCTCGCGACAGAGCGGGAGCCCCAGCTGACGCAGTTTAGCCTACGCCTTTTTCCCCGGGACCAGATCAAAAGCCTTTGCGAAGTCCACAAAGCAAAGAATACAAGTCCAGCCGATGATTCCGGTTGTTCAATCAATGCCCGCAGCAGAAAGATATGGTCAATCGTTGAGTGGCGGGGTCGAAGCCTGCCTGTGAGGGCTCGCACATCCGCCCTTCCCTCCCACGGGGTCAACTGCCGCTCGAGAATGCCACCAACAGTTTGGCAAATACCGAATCGACCACCATGATCGTCCGGTAATTGGCCGACGCTGGTGGGTCGCCCGCCTTTGTGAATGGGAACAACCCCCGCTTGGGTCCATTGTCGGGAAACCCTCCCCGCAATGCTCGCTGAACAGGGTAGTGAGGACCGCACAAGCGGCGCCCCCGCCCACTTGAGTAACTCGGCCCGCATACCATCGAGGTCACCGCCTTCCCATTAGCTAGCCGCTGCAGGCCCTCCTCAACATCCTCGGCCCACGAAACCAATGGGGGGCCATCCCGCGGGGGTATGGGCGACGCTGCCCCCCCGGGCGGGTCATAGAGCCGCCGCAAGTATTGTTCCCACGCCTCGGTGTGATGTCCCCAGTGAGGGCCGGGCTGGCCTTCAAGCACTCTCAAGCCAAAAGGTTCGAGGATGAGTGTCCAAACAGCCGTAACATCTCCCCTCGATAAAGCAGTACCGCGCCTTTGTGTCCTTCGATGGGCGGTGATCGTGTGGTGGCCCCGCAAGCGGTACCGGATCCGTATCGTGACGGAGCCGCCGCTATGCTTTACAACCGCGATCAAACCATCGGTTACGCTGAATGTTGTTGACCCCCGAGCGGCGACGCTGGGGTCTCAAAAGCACTGTCCCGCCGCATCCCGTAATAGCGGTCACCGGTCTGTCACGCTGCTCTAGTGTGGAGGTCTGCAGAATTACCGGGAGGGCGCCCATGAGCATCTCGGCGTAGTCCTCCTCGCCTCGCCATAATCGAAGTCTCAACCGAGGACTACGAGGGGCCGGGTATAGTGGGGGCTCCGCGCTCGCCAAACCAGTCCAAATAAAGTGGGAGGTGATCCGAAGTCGACCTCCTCATCCCGACCGCCCGCGGCTCACCCTAAACGATCGATGAGATGCATATCTTGCGCAACTACAAGCACATAGTCCACCACACTAGACCCTCCCCCTCGATTGTCCCCGTCTCGCATGTGCACTTGCGGTGAATCGCCACCGTGGAAAGGCCATTGCAAATTATCAAGTCAAAAATGCCACATAGCAGAGCAAACTGCCCGCCAAAGCGAGTGACCTGGGTGTCATCCGACCCGCGTGGCCGTGCTACTTCTGCGGGGCGAAGCCGCAGGACATCGCGTCCGAGGGGGTCAAGTCGCATGGGCTGCTCTACTCCCCCGCCCCGCATTGAAATCTCCAAGAAGGACGACCCTACCCAATCGCCGATGCTGCCGTGATGTCATCATATAGATCGACATACGGGTCCATCCTATCCGCATCGGGGTGGCTGCGATAGAAGGTGCCGCTCGTCTGAGGGAAATAACAGCGCCGTAAAAAAGAGGGTTGCCACCGGTATTATGCACACGAACCCGTGGCACCGGGTTGTGTCCGTCTGCGTTTCGAGGGTAACCGAATGTGCCAAGGTTGTCCGGTAGTAGCAAGCCACTCCCCATGACCCCGCTGTCCGCATGTATTGAAGACCGAGAAATGTTGGTAACTGGCAAATCGTAGCTCGCGTGCTCAAAGATGCTCCCATGTCTCCATGAGGAAGATGAGATCCATACCGGCTGCCACGGAGTTCAGACTGTCCCCCTTCTGCCAAGGGAAGCCTCGACAATTCCATGAGACCACCCGGAGGCACAATTCCTATTTGTCAGCAGGGATGGTATGCGCAAGGGCATTCTTAACTTCCACTCGAGATTACTCGACGATTCTGTGTATAGCAATGCAAGATATTGAATACTTTCTATAACAAGGCTTCTCGAAAGTTCTGTGAATGAATATTATGGAGGATGAACATATGGTGGGTTGTTTAAGAGAAGATTTGCAACCTAAGTATTTGCAAAGCTGGCTCAAACATTCCACATGGACTCCAACATGCCACGTATAAGGCTCCGACATGCCAAGGTGGCTCCAACATGCCACCTAGGCTCCAACATGCCACATGGGCTCCAACATGCCAGCTAGGCTCGAACATGCCAAGGTGGCTCCAACATGCCACCTAAGATCTAACATGCCAAGGTGGCCCAGACATGCCACATGGGCTCCAACATGCCACCTAGGCTCTAACATGCCAAGGTGACTCCAACATGCCACCGAGGCTCTAAGATGCCAAGGTGGCTCAAACATGCCAAGGTGACTCAACCATACCACGTGGGCTCCAACATGCCACCTAGGCTCCTAACATGCCAAGGTGGCTCAAACATGCCATGCTGGCTCCAACATGCCACCTAGGCTCGAACATGCCAAGGTGGCTCCGACATGCCACCTAGGCTCCAACATGCCAAGGTGGCTCAAACATGCCACATGGACTTCAACATGCCACGTGGACTCCAACATGCCAAGGTGGCTCAAACATGCCACCTAAGCTCTAACATGCCACCTAGGCTCAAACATGCCAAGGTGGCTCCAATATGCCACGCAGGCTCCAACATGCCGCCTAGGTTCCAACATGCAAAGGTGGCTCAGGCATGCCATCTAGGTTCAAGCATGCCACCTAGGCACGGTGGCATGTTAGAGCCTAGGTGGCATGTTGGAGCCTAGGTGGCATGTTAGAGCTCACGTGGCATGTTGGAGCCCAGGTGGCATGTTGCAGCCTACGTGGCATGTTAAAGCTGATGGTGGCATATCTGAGCCACCTTGGCATGCTTGAGCCTAGGTGGCACGTTGGAGCCAACTTGGCATGTTGGAGCTCACGTGGTACGCTTGAGCCCAGGTGGCATGTTGGAGCCTAGGTGGCATGCTAGGTGGCATGTTGGAGTAGCTGGCATGTTGGAGCCTACGTGGCATGTTGGAGCCTAGGGTGGTATGTTTGAGCCACCTTGGCACGCTTGAGCCTAGGTGGCATGTTAGAGCCACCTTGGCATGTTGGAGCCTAGGGCACATGTTGGAGCCTAGGTGGCACGCTGGAGCCTAGGTGGGCATGCTAGAGCTCACGAGGCATGTTGGAGCCTAGTTGGCATGTTGGAGCCTACGTGGCATGTTGAAGCCTATGTGGCATGTTGGAGCCTAGGTGGCATATTTGAGCCACCTTGGCATGCTTGAGCCTAGGTGGCACGCTGGAGCCAACTTGGCATGTTGGAGCTCAAGGGGCATGTTGGAGCTCACGTGGCATGTTGGAGCCACGCTTGGCATGTAGGAGCCCACGTGGCATGTTGGGCCTAGGTGGCATGTTTGACCCATGGAGCCTACGTGGCATGTTGAAGCCATATGTGGTGGCATGTTGGAGCGTAGGTGGCCTTCTGCCCACGAAACTTGGTCTCCAGGGTAATGTCGATGTTTCGAAAAGCGCTGGCGTGAGAGATCACGCCCGGTGGGAGAGTTGCCCGTCCGCGGCCAAGGACCTTCCAAAGAGGACCTTTGGGACGAACTTCTTCCTCGAAGGTTTTAGGGCTCCGCCTTCCGCATCAACGCCTCCCACTACCTCATGACATTGTCCAAGATCCCGTCCAATCGACCCGTGGTATGGCTCTCCAAAATGCAAACCCCGTGGGTTGCTAGGTTATTGTAGGGTTTACGCTATGGAGGTCGAAGTTTTATTCAGCTTGCACTTGAGACATGGTCGAGAAGCCGCAGCTTGAAAACCGTAAGCAATAGAAACCGATTTAAATGGGGTTTGGATTTACCGAGGCGGTGCTTTCCTACCAAAGCAGCTCCTCCCGGAGGGCAAATGCCAATGCCTCCCTTCCCTAAACTCGATTTCCTATCCGACCGCTGAATTCTCCATTCAAGTAACTTGCCCGGAGCAGCTCAAAAAATTCAAGATCCGTCCGAGAACATATAAAACCGCAGTGTCCCGCGCAATGACGGTGTAGAAATCTAAGTGTTTTGTCGCTCGGGCAAGATAAAAAGCCCCTAATGGAGATTTGACTTCGCCATGTCATCCCAAACAGCAAAATTACCCTAGGGACCAAGTTACACGGTCATTTTTTGCAGCAAAAAAAAAACACGAACCCTCTACATGGCAAGATTCTCGCACCCTCCGCTAAGGCCAATTCACTACTTAACGTGTTGGACATGAGCTACTTTGGCGCGTCCGGGAGCAGGGGTGGTCTTCTCGCCCACCTAAACTTGGTCTCCGTGGTAATGTCGATGTTTCGAGTCCGCTGGCGAGTCGATCACGCCCCTGGTGGGAGAGTTGCCCGTCCGTGGCCAAGGACCTTCCGTGAGGACCTTTGGGACGAACTTTTCTCGAAGGTTTTAGGGCTCCGCCTTCAAGGCCAACACCCTCCCACTACCTCATGACATTGTGCAAGATCCCGTCCAATCGGACCGGTATGGTTTCCAAAACGCAAACCCCGTGGGTTGCTAGGTTATTGTAGGGTTTACGCTATGGAGGTCGAAGTTTTATTCAGTTGCACTTGAGACATGGTCGAGAAGCCGCAGCTTGAAAACCGTAAGCAATAGAAACCGATTTAAATGGGGTTTGGATTTACCGAGGCGTGCTTTCCTACCATCGCCTCCCCGGAGGGCAAATGCCAATGCCTCCCTTCCCGGAACCCGGTTTCCTATCCAACCGCTTGAATTCTCCATTCAAGTAACTTGCTTCGGTAGGCTCAAAAAATTCAAGATCTGTCCGGGAGAACATATAAAACCGCAAAAGTGTCCCGCAATGACGGTGTAGAAAACTAAGTGTTTTGTCGTTCAGGCAGTACAAAGGCCCCGGAATGGAGATTTGACTTCGCCATGTCGTCCGAAACACCGAAATTAGCCTAGGGACCAAGTTACGCGGTCATTTTTTGTAGCAAAAGAAACACGAACCCTCTACATGGCAGTATTCTGCACCCTCCGCTAAGGGCAATTCACTACAAACGTGTTGGACATGAGCTACTTTGGTGCTTCCGGGAGCAGGGGTAGTCTTCTGCCCACGAAACTTGGTCTCCAGGGTAATGTCGATGTTTCGAGTCCGCTGGCGCAGTCGATCACAGCCCGGGGTGGGAGAGTTGCCCGTCTGCGGGCCGTGGACCCTCCAGAGAGGACCTTGGGGTCAAACTTCTTCTGGAAGGTTTTAGGGCTCGGTCTTCTGGCTTCAACACCCTCCCACTACCTCATGACATTGTGCAAGATCCTGGTCCAATTTGACCAGGGTATGGTTTCAAAACGTAAACCCCGTATGCGCTAGGTTATTGCAGGTTTACGCTATGGAGGTCGAAGTTTTATTCAGTTGCACTTGAGACATGGTCGAAGCCGCAGCTTGAAAACCGTAAGCAATAGAAACCGAATTTAAATGGGGTTTGGATTTACCGAGCTCCCAAAGGTCACAATTAGAAGTCAAGAACACATTTTGTAGTAGCAAATATTTTTGGAATGATTCGGATCGCCAATAGATCCAAAGTCTGTTATTTCAGCTTGCCATGGCTCCGCATGCATGTTCGAAAAGGTATACCAGTCCCAAGTGCAACTGACCACATTTTGGTCGGGTAAACGTAAACCCTACAATAACCCGGGCAAGGCACGTGGTTTGCGCTTTGAGGCCATACCCTGGGTCAGATTGGACCAGATCTTGCACAATGTCATGAGGTAGTGGGAGGGCATTGAAGCCGATGATGGAGCCCTAAAACCTTCCGTAAGAAGTTCGACCCAAAGGTCCTCTCCGAGGGTCCCCGCCACCTGACGGCAACTCTCCCACTCCGGAACTATGATCTGACTCTGCCAACGGACTCGAAACATCGACATTACCCTGGAGACCAAGTCTCGTGGGCAGAAGACCACCCCTGCTCCCGGACGCGCCAAAGTACCTCATGTCCAACACGTTCGTAGTGAATTGGCCTTAGCGAAGGGTGCAGAATACCGCCATGTAGAGGGTTCGTGTTTCTTTTGCTACAAAAAATGACCGCGTAACTTGGTCCCTAAGGTAATTTCGCTGTTTCGGACGACATGGCGAAGTCAAATCTCCATTCCGGGGGCCTTTGTACTGCCCGAACGACAAAACACTTGGTTTTCTACACCGTCGACTGCGGGACACTTTGCGGTTTTATATGTTCTCCCGGACAGATCTTGAATTTTTTTGAGCCTGCTCGAAGCAAGTTACTTGAATGGAAAATTCAACGGTCGGATAGGGAAACCGGGTTTCGGGAAGGGAGGCATTGGCATTTGCCCTCCTGGAGGAGCACTGGTAGGAAAGCCTGCCTCGGTAAATCCAAACCCCATTTCGCCGGGCTTATTGCTTCGGTTTTCAATCGCAGCTTTCTCGACCATGTCTCAAGTGCAACTCAATAAAACTCGACCTCCATAACGTAAAACCCTACAATAACCTAGCAACCCACGGGGGTTTGCGCTTTTGAGGCCATACCGGGTCGATTGGACTAGGATCTTGCACAATGTCATGAGTAGTGGGAGGGCGTTGACGCCAGAAGACGGAGCCCTAAAACCTTCCAGAAGAAGTTCGTCCCAAAGGTCCTCTCTGGAAGGTCCTTGGCCACGGACGGGCAACTCTCCCACCCCGAACTCGCGGATCCGACTGCCAACGGACTCAAACATCGACATTACCCCGAGACCAAGTTTCGCGGGGCGTAAGACCACCCTCGCCTCCCTGGGACGCGCCAAAGTAGCTCATGTCCAAAGACGTCAGAGTGAATTGGCCTTAGCGAAGGGTGCACACGCCATGTAGAGGGTTCGTGTTTCTTTTGCTGCAAAAATGACCGCAGAACTTGTCCCTCATGACTCGGAAGCAAGGTTTTCCCGAGCAAGGTTTTCCCCGAAGTTTGTGTTTAGGTTTAAGGTGTTAGTCATGGTATTTTGCTTGATGGCTCCAACAATTACATCTCTAATTCTTAATGCAAATCATCTAAGTGCAATAAGTTATCTTGTTTTTCAAAGAACCATTGGATTCTTAGTGCAAATCGTTAGAAAGAACCATTGGATAAGATAAATTAGATACAATTAAAACCATTGGATGACGTGGATAACTATTGGATCGTCTATAGCGAACCTTAGTACCAAGGCATGGTTTAATGGTGTTCCACTAATGATATCCAAAATGGGGGGATAATGTTAGGATATTGCGTAGTCTTGCCATTTTATAATGCTTGGGGATTTGTTGCAATGGTCCTATTCCCCTTAAACAATTACATCTCAAATTCTTAATGGTCTAAATTATACCAAGATGTAGGAACGGTTTAATGGTGTTCCACTAACGATATCCAAAATGGGGGAATAATGTTAGGATATTGCATGGTCTTGCCATTTTAATGCTTGGGGATTTGTTGCAATGGTCCTTTCCTCCATAAAGAAATACATCTCACAATTCTTAATGGTTTGTTATGCAAAAAATGTAGGCGTGGTTTAATGAATTAGTTTCTCTAACAATATCCAAAATGTTAGGATATTGTTAGGATTTTGCGTGGTCCTATGACATTAATGCTTAGGGATTTGTTGCAGCGGTCCTGCACCCCCTCAAGGAATACAAATCAAATTCTTGATGGTTTTGTTATGCAAAAATAGGCGTTAAGTAATTGAAGTAGTTGAAGTAACTTGTCTTACATGGAATACTAGTATAAGGACATGTGATCGCACGCATCACATGTAGCAAATCAAGTACTCTATCCTACCACTATAAAGACCCGTGATATGGAAGGATAGGACATGTAGAGAATCAAGTATTCTTTCCTACTTCTATAAAGACATGTGACAATAGAAGTATTGCACATGTCGTAATTCATGTATTCTTTCCTATAATGCCTTAGCAAATAAAGTACTCTGTCCTACTACTATAAAGAATAGAATTGTTTTACATGTGACATGGAAGCATACGACATGTAGAGAATCAAGTATTCTTTCCTACTTCTATAAAGACATGTGACAATAGAAGTATTACACATGTTGTAATTCATGTATTCTTTCCTACAATGCTTTAGTAAATAAAGTACTCTGTCCTACTACTATAAAGACATGTGAATGGAAGCATAGGACATGTAGAGAATCAAATATTCTTTCCTACATCTATAAAGACATGTGACAACAGAATTATTAGACATGTAGAAATTCAAGTATTCTTTCCTACGGTGGTCACAATAGAGGAAACTACAAAACAACAGTGGATGTTTTAGTCCACTGAAAAAAGAACACCATTATTGAACAAAACCATACCTCCACAAATCCACATGTAGGATTCTTTGAAAACAGGACATGTAGACCTACCAAAACTGATGTTTTCCACAGTGGACCAAAAACCGGGGTGAGTGTGAATCCTCATCATGACCACGAACATGGATTGACGAATTAAATGAAGATCGGACCATATAATTCACTTCTTTCTCAGCTTTCTCCCTCTGTGAAAGTGGCAATCGCGATTCCAAAGGAATATGCTCATCCGTAGCATCCTCAAGCAAATCACCTTCGAGATAACCTTCTCTCAAATATGATCTTCCTCTTCAATATCTTCTCCTTCTCCTTCATATGCACATTTTCACACCTCAAATCGAATTCTAAGCCTCATTTTCCCTAGCAGCGCATCCTTCCTTCTAATGCACTTTTAATTCACCCCTTAATCTTATGAACTCCAATCAACAATGAACACCTGTGTGCCTCCCTAACCAAACCCGCACCCAGATGGAGACACCCCTCAAGCCACAGCTCAAGCCTAGGCCCAGGCCCAGGCCCAGTCCCTGACTAATGCCCAGGCATGACCCCAAGCTGCCAGTCTAAGACAAGACGACCCTGCCCAGGAGAATCAAGCAGATGACCCCCCACGAAAATGGCTCCGATCAGATGGCAAGAACAAGGGAGAGGCCACTTCCATGAGGAGAGAGACACGGGCGAAGGCCCAATCAGCAAGACCGACCCAAGAGGAAATTGATTGTTGTTCAGACCCGACGGCGGACCAGGCATAGACGACGGCCTTGAAACAACTGGAGGCAGAAATCGCATGCAAGAGGACCCGAATTGCAAACCTGGTTGAGGAGATCCAGTCCTCAGCACCCCATGTTCTCAGAAGACAACTGGCAGCACAGAGGCAACGGATTGCAGAGATGGAGACTCGCACACAACAACTGGAAGACAGCATTTATTTGGCACACTTTGAAAGACAACAATAGAAGCAAGATCTAGTTGACCTGCGGGCTCGTGTTGACTCCCTCTCCAACATCATAGAGACCATGACACAAGATAGGCAGCATGCTGATCAGGAGACAATGGCAACCATCTCTCGCCTCTAATCAGAGGTCGCGGAAGCCGCCACCGCCATGCGAAGCGTACAGACTGCCTTTGAAGCGAGCCAGTCGGAGTTGAGAGTGCTTCAGAGAAAGGACGAGACACGAGACCAGGAGTTGCAAGAGCTTCGGGCAACCATTGCGGAAGCCCATGAACAATTGCGGCAATGCACATATGAATTGGCAAGACAACAACAATTACACCAGAAGCTGAGCTCCCGACTACAGAGAGCAGCGGCTACGGCACGGGACATGACATATCCACATACCCGGCAACCTACAAGACACTAACCAGGGCGGCCCACCACGTGGCCCCATGCCACCACCGCCCCACCACAGGCCATAACCCACACCCCGCACATCGCAAACAGCATATGCTGCAGCAGCCAGCACGAGCCCGACCATTTCCAAGTTCCAAGAGCGGAGACGCAGGAGCCACAATATGGTGGTGCACGGATTAACAGAGGAGGCAGGAGAGCACCTCATCAACCGACTCTAGATACAGATCCTGGCCCGGATGACATTTCACGCCCGTACACATTGTCAGGCGACACACCATGGAGCCCAACGCCCTGACCGTCCTCGAGTGGTCACCTTCACAGTCAGGGACGTGCAAGAGCGAGTAGCAATCCTGCACCAAGCAGGCAATTGAAGGGGACAACCCTGCATGTGGACCAGGATTTAACTCGGGCACAAAAAAAGGACTGCAGGCATGAGTTGGAGAAAGTTAAGAGTGTTTAAAAACAGGGTGGGGTGGTAGGGCTGGTCCGGGGAAGGATACAGATCTTCAGGCCACCAAATGCGGATGCAGGCGCCCCAGATCCTCGAGGCCCTTCTGTTGCGATCCCAGTTGCACCTCTTGCTACGGTGGCCTCACCTACCACTGCCAACATGCCACATGCCGCCTCCACGTCTTCCTCCTGGAATGACATCCTAGGACCTTCTAGCGAAGAGTGCTCAGGAGTCCAGTGCTGCCACAGGAAACATAAGTCCAGACCAGTAAGTGCATTACCTACAACAGCTCTACAACCTTGAGGGTGCAAGGCGGCATTACCCCCTCCCCGTCCCCTCCCTCCCCCCCCGGGGCCCAGTGCTGGAAATCACAGAGGCGGTGGTAGCGCAGGGCTTGCAACGTCTAGCCAATGGAAAGGCACCAGACCTCGATGGCATGCAGGCGGAGTTAAGTGGGCAGGACCATCCATGGCACCGGTACTAGCCGACATGTTCAACAAGGCATTGTGGGAAGGTTTTTCCCCACAATGGACCACTGGCAGGGTTGTTCCAGTCTACAATGCAGGAAACCCGTACTGCCCCGCCAATTACCGAACCATCATGATCATCTCGGTCTTTGCAAAGCTCCTCGATGAGATCCTTGGTGGCAGTTGACAGGATGGGCAGAGGCAGCAGAAGTGCGGGCACTCACACAGGCACAATTCAGACCGAGACACTCAACTATAGACCATAGCTTCACGCTGCGGACTTTTGCTGAGGACAACAAGAACCGTCGACAAGATCTGTATTGCTGCTTCGTAGACTTCGCCAAAGCTTTTGACACTGTGCCTCGGGAAAAGCTGTGGACAAGACTGTGGCAGCTAGACGTCCCTGCTATTCTGCAGGGACGTCCCTACAGAACGCGGTGTATAGGTTATATGAGATATGCACCGGCCGGCTACAAACAGCGGGCCAACCATTCGAGAGCAGTATCGGGGTCCGCCAGGAATGCCCTCTATCTCCCACACTATTTGACCTGTATATTGATCAACTGGAGAGATGGCTCGCTGATAATGGAGACACTGGGGCTCAACTCCTACATCAGACCATCAGGCAGCTAATCTATGCTGATGATGTGGACCTCCTAGCACACACTCAGGCAGACATGCAATGCCATCTCGATGCCCTAGACACATTTTGCTAGATGACTGACATGCGCGTCAACTTAGCGAAGACCAAGGTGGTTCTCGTATCGTCCGCACATCAACCAAGGGCCCCAATCCTAACTTATCATAACCAAAATATTGAAGTGGTGCCCGCTTACAAATATTTGGAGGTGGAGTTTCCGTCGGCCATGAATTGGGACAATTCTATTCGGCTGCGAGCCGCAGCAGGTTGAAAGGCACTCTATGCAATGCAGAACGATACCCACAAGGCAGAGCTGTATGATTGGGCCCATCAAGTGCACCTATTCAAGGTGCTAGTGGAACTTGTGCTTCTGTATGAGGTCGAGGTCTGGGGCCTGGTGATTTCCCTCGCCACTTGGAATGACTTGGAGCGGGTGCAGAAAGCTTTCTTGGCATGGGCCCTGGGGGTGAAGTCCACAGTCCCATACCAGATATTGTTGCAGGAAACTGGTTTCTTACTTCTACAAAGGAGGGTCCTTGACATACACACCATCTACTTCCAGAAGACTCGTCTCTCTAACCTCGCTTATGCTGTGGCAATGGGGCCTCAACGCCTAAAAGCCTGCTGGAGGAAAAAGAGAGCTCAGTGGCTGGCGAGATGGAATGTGCAGGATGTATCTGAGTGCAAACAGAGGCAGATCGCCACACTCTCAGACGGTATCTTGACACATGCTTCCTCAACAAGCTATGAGATGCCAGCACCCTTGAACAGGTCAAGACGACACATTATCAATGCCATATAATTATAAATCCCATGTTGAGGCGGGGCTCGCAATGCCATCTACGCACATCTACCCATGAAAAAGCGCAGATCATGCCTCTATCCGCACAAGTGCACACCATCTCCGGATTGAGACGGGGACATGGATTGGAGAGCCGCGTCAGAATAGGCTTTGCCAACACTGCCAGGTTGGAGCGGTGGAAGACGAATGCCATACCCTCAGAGTTGTCCAGCATATGATGATATTCTGATACGTTATGCTGACCTGGTCTGCCCTGGCCAGCCCCTGCATGAGCTGCTCACCACAAGCTCGGTATGAAGGTTGGGATCATACCTCCAAGAGATCATGGATTGTCGAGATCAGCTCGGTCCTCGGGCACTTACCTGATACGTGTACATATATATCTTTCCCATGATGTATATATATTTGTACATTTGACAGCAAACCTATTCCTGTCACGGTTTTTTCCCAACCAACCCTTAGGGGCAGGGGTTTTTTTTAACTCAGACAGTAATATGCCTGCTGCGCCTCCTATTTGGGTCGCATAGGCCAATTGGTCTCCGTGGACGATAAAATTTTTATTCCATTCTATTCTATTCTATTCTATTCTTCATCATGCAATAATATGTCATCAACATTATTAGCGATGCCTAGAATACCATCACCATCAGCAACATCATCAGCATCAGCTACGGAGAAAGTAATTATACATCAAGCTCTTGGTTGAAAATGTACGACAATCCACCAATTTGTGTCATTAGGATTATTATGAATAAATATTTGCTCAGCCTGACTTAAAATACGAAAGGTTCTTCCATTTCAGTCAATACCTTTGCAGAATCCAGAAATCCGGATGGATGAGTGCTTACTGTTTTCAAGTGCTTTCAAGACATTTACATGAAAGCTCCGATAATCCAACTCAATAATGTCTGTTAGAATTCCCACATAATCCAAGTAACTCTCCAAAAGGTTGTAATCCCTGTTACTAGATTTTGTTCAAATTCTGCGCTGGCCCCTAAATTAAATGTAACCCTGCACTTATTAACACTGTTGATGCAAAAATGCTGGCCGTATGCCCACATTGAAGTATAGAATCGTGCCTAGAACCAAATTATAATAGTTATGAGTAATATAATATAAAGAGCGTGAAACTTAGGACCAAAGATTTATATTTTTATACCTTCCTGCTACAACCAAGGGCAAGCTCATAATCATCGTCTAGAATATCTTGCCCACAATCTTTAGCTTCGTCCACACGAGCAAGAGCCATGCATTATCCATAACATCTGGGAAACTAGATTGTCCCATTAATCGTCATGTTGGCCTTCTACATGCATCCTCCTTAGCGATTTCATACAAGTCACTCCATGGTTGCAAACTTGCGGTATTATTAAGGACAAATGTGCTTATAGCAATAAGCATGTCATCACTCAAACTTTTTTCTACTCCATTACCTTTTAATACTTCTGAGGTAATATCTTTGGGTTCTTCTTTTTTCCCATAATTTAGGACCATCTGGATGGCATGAGATAGTGGCATTATTAGATAAAATAATGTTTCTTGTACAAGATGTCCTTCCCCTCTGGTTTTGCCTTTGAGCACCTTCATGTGTCGCTCTAGAAAAAACATCAATCCGCTAGGAGCAGATCCCGCTAACCTTATCTCATTTGGAATATGCATCAAAAGATGTACCTGTATATATGTATATATGGAAAATCTTGGTTACCTCCACCTTGGCCACAACAAAATTACAGGCATAATACCGGCAAGTCTGGAGAATCTGTAAGGCCTCAAACGCCTTGATTTGTTGAAGAATTAGCTCGCTGGATTGATCCCGGACTCATTGGCTAAGCTCTGGATGTTAAGATCTTTAAATTTACCATACAACAAAATTGCAGGCGCCATTCCTGCTGGTCTAGGAAATCTCAAAGATCTGTGGTCTTTAGATTTGTCTAGGAATAGGCTGAATGGTTCAATTCCTGAATCATTTTTGAATCTACAACTAAGCTTTCTAGATCTCTCTTATAACAGGTTGAGTGGCAAGATTCCACAAGGTGAAGCATTGACCAAGTTTAGTTCTTCTACCTACCAGGGTAATGCAGGGTTGTGTGGTTATCTTCTGAAAGCTTGCTAATGCCTCTTGTAAAAAATAATAGTCATGGTTAGAGAACATATTTTCTACAATTATGCAATAACTTCTACAATACCAAAATGCACATGTTCAAAAACAAGTTATAGTACACGGACTTGAAATTTGTATTGTTTTATAGCAACTGTAAATAACATTCATGTGGATATTCCACATGGTGTTTCTTCAAAGCTTGCACCTTCAGTTAACTTTATACCTGTTCATTTCAACATATGTAGAAATGGTTGGAGAGCATATTTTCTACAATTGTGCAATAACTTCTATAATACCAAAATGCACATGTTCAAATACAAGTTATAGTACATTGACTTGAATTTGTGTTGTTTTATAGCAACTATAAATAACATTCATGTGTTTATTCCACATGGTGTTTCTTCAAAGCTTGTAGCTTCATTAATTTTACAAGAAACTTATCGCGGCGGCCAAGGCCGCCGCGAACGTTTCTCTTTCCCAACTCGTCTACATGTGCTAGAACATGCAGGATTTGAACATGCATTTTTTTGCCTTGTGTTCAGTGCCCGCATGATAGAAGGATATTGACCATAACGACTCGCTACGAAAGATGTTTGTATTAAATCAAAAGAATCTAAGTTCCGGACATGCAAAATTTGAACTGTGTTTGAGCATGGAGAATTCTAACCTATGTAGTTGCCAATATATCTATGCAAAATGATTATCCAAAATGCGTATGAATAAAACATGACCCATCAATCCAATAGCTTTCCATATGTAAGAATACATTTATGATATGCATCATGGAGATGCTCCTTCATGCAATATTGTCCAACACGATTATTTGCTCTGCTCAATGTATGATCCTTTGGAAATTAGATACCCTGCATAGATGGACAGCATTCGGTAAGTTTAAAAGAAAAACTTTTGCATCTAGTGATAATCTTGAAATGAAAAATGGCACCTAATCTGTATGAATGCTTTTTTTCTACCATTTTATTTTACATCTTTAACTGCAAAGACACAGATCGTGTAACAAAGAAAGATAAATTATATATATCTTGGAGGCAGTAGCCACTGTGTGGTAGAATCGGGTGGTGCATACCGAAGCGGAGATTGCGGGAGTGCGAATTAATGAGCGTCGGTTATTTTGAATTTTATGCCACGTCATTGTCCACCTTTTTGAATTAAGAAATAATCACCTCTTCTTCTGTTTTTTTGCCGCTTCTTGCCGGTTGAACCCTAATAGAGTCAGAATTGAACGCCACTGGTTACACGATGAAATCTCTCCTCAAACAAGAGATTGTGCCCCATGAAGATCTAAAGAAGCTTTGGGGTGACAGAGTTCCAAATAAACCTGGCTACAAGTATTTTCCCCCAAATGTTTTGTTCAAACTGAAAAATTAAGGCATATGTTTTCTTGTACAGGTTGAAGAATCTGAGCAATGAACAATACAAAGAGTTCATGCAAATTTACAAAAGAATTACAGGGAAGCCACATACATGGGGTGGAATGGCTCCTGGAACCTGGGCAGTGGCTTATTATCTGCATATAAAGGGGGAGGCTATTAATTGGAAGAGCTTCTCGGATTATTATAAAACTCCCGATGAGAAAGCAGAGGCCAGTTCTTCTAGACCCAAGAGAAAGCATAGGCAAATCCAACCTGACGAGGAGGAAAATAGAAAAAGTGACAGGGATGATGAAGATGATAGGGGTTCCTCTAGACCACACATTCAATCTGAACTCACAATCAAAACAGAAAAGCAGAGCAATATTCTGAGACCAAAACATGCCATTGCAGGTATGTTCAATTATTAGTTGTGTTACAACAGAAAAAAATCTCAAGCTTGACCTAGATTGTTTCTATCAACACAGAAAAGGTAACATCAAATCCACTTCAAGAATCAGGTATGTCTACTACCATTTTGCATCATGTTGGATGTATTGTCATGTTGTGTCTCTATGATGTCATATGTGGGGCATTTCGTGCAATGGATGCCAGAATGATAGATGAGGTATATGTGGTCTGGTGAGTGGTGAGTTGTTGGCATCCACCATGTCCCACACCACACCCCACCATCTCCACTACTACACTCTACCATCTCCCACCGCCACACTCCACCATGTCCCACACCACACCACTCCACCACCACCACCACACCACTCCACCACCAAAGACACCGCACCACCACCACCACACCCACCACCACCACCACCACCACCACACCACCACCGACTCCACCATGTCCCACACCACAATCCACCACCACCACACCACACCCCACCACCACACCCCACACCCACCACCACCACACCACACCCCACCACCACACCCCATCACCACACTCCACCATGTCCCACACCACACTCCACCACCACCACACACCCCACCACCACCACCACCAAAACCCCACCACCACATCCCACCACACCACCACACTTCACCACCCTGTACAATGTCCCAACACACCTTGCTACCACCACAGCGTGTTGTGTGGTGTGTACTGTGCAGCGTATGTTGTGTGGTGTGTAGAGACTACCTTGTGTTGTGTGGTGTGTGATTGTGGTTTTCCATCAGTACGTGGCTTACTATGTTAGGAGGCTGACATGTATGTAGTGTTTTGTTTTGCAGACTATGGCAGACTTGTGAAGGAATGGTTGGCTGCAACATCAGCTAGGTTTGATAGATACAAGCAACGATTGCAAGCAAATGAGGATAGGAAAAATGATATCAAAAGAAAGATTGAGTTGATGGAGCATAAAGCATCAGAAATTAGAGCTGATTTGCACAGATGGCAATCAATCATGACAGCAAATCCGAAAGCAGCAGAGGGTGTTCGAGTTGTGAGCGAACTAAAGGATGAAGAGCTAAATGGTACAGTGTTGCCTGGGCTGAATCAATTAAATAAGGAACTAGCAGAAACTGAAATTGAGCTAAAGGCATGTGAAGATTTAATGCTGGAGCTGCAACCTAGAATGCAAAGATTTGAGATTTTTTCTGAGCATAGTGGTCATGACACTCCTTTAGATCCTGCACTTCCAATGCTTCCTGAGGCAGAAGAAGAGGGTGATGAAGGTTGTCCAATTTGTGGATGTCTGAAATGGGAGGGTAAAATGTTGCCAGTTGTGATAGTAGAATGCAGTCACCAGTATCACATTCCATGTCTATCACACCATTTGAGGTAAATATTATCATCTCTAACCCTCGTCTAAAGACTCTATTGATTTTGAATTTGTTTTGCAGACACTCTAGAACCTGCTGCAGCCCCAGTTGTGCCCACATTATGATTGAGACATGGCTTTTGGCTTTTGGTGTTCGAGTGGTACCACAAGAACCAATAGACACAAGTAAGTGCCTTAACTAATGTTTACTGATGTTGTCACAGGTCTACTGACTTAGTGTTTGCAGAATTGCAGAAATTTGAGACCAAGGATATCCAACAGTTATCCACGCCTCGATCAGTTATGAGACTGCAAGATACCTCCCGATTGTACCTAGAATTCACCCCATTTGATACTCCTAAGTCAATCCCAGCTGCTGACGGCGTGGAGACTCCAAAACGAAATTTGGATAGTGAACTGAATGCAGTCGTATCAAGTAAGTACCGATGCCACATACATGATTTATTTTGTTGTATTTTTCTGTGGTCTTTCTCATTTCAATTATGTTACAGAGATAAATGCTACTGCAACTGGAAGCCATCACGAAGAGATTCCTAGTGCATCTATTTTAGGGGGGAAAATTAATTCCCTTGAGATTCATTCTGCACGGGGTCCTTCGCCAGAAAAAAGTTTTGGTGCTGAACATGAGCCAAATGCGGATGCAGGTGATGAAGTTGACAAAGAAACCCCGGATCCTGGACAAGATGCAGACTGCTCAACGAGTCCAATATAACCTCAACCAAGAAAAACCAAGAGGTTAACTGAAATTCTCCTTGTTCTGGATTTTAATGGGGTTTTAGGCAAGTTTTATGACTTGAAAGAGAGGATCCCTGCATCGGCCGAGCCAGAAGTGACCCTCCAGAAATTGAACCATTAAAAGGTAGCAGTTTCCAGGCCTGGATTACAGGATTGCATTGTAGTCCAGCATGGCTAAGAGTAATGTTGACTTGTTGATGAGAAAGTTGCTGCAGGAATATAAGGGTAGATTTCTTTTTATTTGGAATCAGGATGACTGCACCAACACAAAATTAAAAGTGGTTAATAGGCCAATTTTCCTTAAGGATCTGTCCAAAGTGTACCAGAAATTTTGGAAATACCAGGTGATAAACACATTGTTGATAGATGACAGCAGATATAAGGGTTCTGCCAACCAGCCGAACACAATGATATGTCCAAATAGTTTTGCTCCCGACAGGTTGGATTCCAATTTCCTTTTGGAGCAACTCAAACCATGGCTGGAGGGACTTCTGGCTGCAGAAAGTGTGCCAGCTTATGTGAAGGAACATCAAATGTGGAACATGTGGGATTCTGAGGAGTCGGGCAACTGCATGAAAATGCTCGACAAGTATTTTCATAAATGAATCTTGTAAAACTCTTTGAAAGTCAATATAAGTAAAAAACATTCTATGATATGTGTTGTACTTTTTCAACTTAAAATATTTGAATGGATTGTGAGCAAATGTTCTCGTGTGTGTTTAGAACTAGAGATGATAGAGCTTCGGCAGTCCCTGTCTATCTAAAGCCAAATACACATCTGGAAGTGGTGCTGAGTGGAACTGAAACTGTCGTGATTAGCTCCACCGACATCAAAATTTTGGAAGCTGATACGCAGTGGTTCAATGATCAATTGATCCTCCTCTTCTCAAGGTGATACTTTCATCTGATTTGTGATCATCAGGATTGTGCCATCATATGCATATGTTTGCAGATACATGGAATACTACTTGATGCTCCAAGGAATGAGCCATCCCTTTCATTTCTTTGACCCTCTTTTTCACTCGACATTGTCCAAGGACACAAATAGTTACAAAACAATAAGGAAACATGTGAATCTGGATAAGTGCCAGTACATGTCTTTACCTGCTTGTGATGGACATCACTGGACCTGTTTTCTGATTGTAAGCCACGCGTGTCTCGCACAGAGATATAAACCAGGGATATATCACTTTGATAGCTCGGGCTTGCACGGCAGAAGCAAACATATTGGGAGGTTAGTGCTTGCTCATTGCATTTTGCTATTGTGGCACAATGACAACAAACTTTGAGTGCAGGTTCCTGGAATTGCTTGGACACAATAGTTCCAGCTTTACAACCTCAGATGTTGTGAAAATTTCCAGAACGCCTCTTCAAACCGATGGTCATTCATGTGGCCCTGCCGTATGTTCGTTTATGCACAAATTTGTGAGGGGGTACTTGAAAGGAGTGAATATATTGTTGCCTGATCTAGTAAGTCAACTCAAATGCAGTTACAAACCAAACTCTGTTATTGACAAAGTGTGGTTAACTGCAGGTTGTGGACATTTCAGACCAGGATCTAGTTGATGTAGTGTTCATGCTTGAAGTTTTAAGATTAGAAGCAACAAAAGTTGGAACTGAGAGGAACATATGTATTGGGAAGTACGTAGGTGCATGAGTCACCTCGTACTTTAAATCACTGTATATCTTTCTTATGCACATAATTGTTATTGTAACCTCGATTCATTTGAATGAAAATTCATATTCAATTCATCTCACAAACAAAGGAATCAAGTGTTCAGAAGAATTCAAATCTTCAAAAGAAATCAAGACAAACTCATTTTCACAGCTGAAGCACAAAACTTCACATGAGTTCTGAAAACTACAGAATAGTTTTACATTTCATCATCATCAGAAAGAACTTCGGGTAAATTCTGTAAAAGTTTCTCCTCATCTAAAGGATCCAGCCTATATACAGTCCTGTTTTGATGTTTAGTTGGTGGCATGTGAAGTCTGATTGCACAGATCTGTGTTGTGAATACTATGCCTAAGGCGTCTTTACTGCAAAGATCATAGTTGACGGTTGATCTTGCGCCCTTCTTGTAATACATACCTTCTATGACACTATCACCGGCGAGGTACCATGTTCCATTGAGTTGGAAGTCTTTCTCCACTATCCATTTTGGTTTTGTGCACATCAGAATCCAAAATTCAGAACCCTCATCATTCCCTTTCGGAGCAACGGCAGCAAAATTATCTGCTAACATCGTGGGATTGGGAACAAGGATCTGTTGGATTTACGGTCCTCAATGTCAGCATGCGCATTGGAGGATGGTACAATAGCTTGAAGTTTCCAATCATCAACATAGTGCTTATTCACACAACTGTCCCACATGCCATCCAAGCAGTAGCTGCAGAAGCATGAAAGTTCCCTCGTGTGCAACTGCAATGGAGGATTGAATGCATGTACACAATGGATCTGCCTAGTGTCCAAAATCCTTTCTGCACCCCATGCTTTCTTTCTATCGATATCCTCCACCTTGACTTCCCAAAAGAACTTTTTTATATTCTTCCTCTTACTGGTTTCAGATGTGTTCATCCACTCGGATGTTCCACAAGTAAACATCTCTTCGGCAACTTCTACCACTTCATGAGCATTACCCAATTTTATGCTGCTGTATTTTAATTGCAGTTGTCTTAACCATCTCTTCAACTCAGCAGCTTTGCCATCGTGTTCACCTTTCCCGTGGTTGGAACCAAAAAAATTCCACATCATATAGAAATCAGTGTCGTTTGTGTACCTAGCCACAAAGTAAAATGGTCTAGAAGCCTTGAATTGAGATGCTGCACCATCTGAAAATATATAATGTCTCTTTGGCACCCTTCCTTTCTGCTCCAGATATTTGTGGTGCTTCATGAAGCAGTGTTGCACGAACAAAGTATCGTGTTCCCTATCATCTGATACATAGTAATGTGTTTCCTTGATAATCTCATCTGCCACTGAGTCGTACTGATATGTTATTTGAACCAAAATGGTAATCTGGTTATTGACCCAGCGCATCGACTGCACCTCCTCTTGTTCCTTGAATGTATAGTTCTCTGCAAAATCCACTACCGAAAGACATGCATCACTGGGAGATTCTCCAGAAGCTCCTTAAATTGTTTTGCCTGCCATTGGTACCTGAAATTATGCAGTGGAAAGATTTTTAGACGCTCTTTCAGTTTATCCAAAAGCTTCTTGGGTTCTGTCTCATTGTAATTGATGAGTCGGTCTCCCTACCGAACTTCGAGACGTTGTTTTTTCATAGTCAATGTACTCCCATTTCACTTTCCCCATTCATCGCCACTTCCTTCCATGGGACAGTCCTCGAAACTTCTTGATTCCACACACTCACAATTTCCAAGGATGCACGCCTTCTTGTGAAACTCATCTAATTCACTTTTTGGACACAATATAGATCTCCACAAGCTACCAGACTTGCAATTTTATGCTTTGGTGTGCCCCTGCATTGACCAAGTTCATGTGATCTACAAACATCGCAGTGCAAGTGCAATTCTTTGGATGTTTGGTTCTCATCCCATTGAGTCCATCCACTAGCATTTGCATCCTCACGTCTTTGAATGCAACAAAGAACTATTCAAGTCCTTCAATTTCACAACAAACCAGGGTTTTAGCTTCTCAAAAGCTCGAAGACGAATCCTAATTTCTGGACGTTGGTCCAGAAACCTCTTGAACAATAGCATCTGCATGAAATGAACACTAAACGGTTAGGATGTGTATACCACACCAAACCATTCACCAGAACGAGCACCTTAGTGCTGTGTACATTACCACACACCACACCACACCACACCCCACCACACACCACACCATTCACCACACACCATACACCATACACCAAATGGTTGAGTGTGGAGTGGTGGTGGTGGTGGTGGAGGGTGGTGGTGGTGGGGGGTGGTGGAGTGGTGGTGGAGTGGTGTGGTGTGGGATACGGTAGAGTGTGGTGGAGTGTGGTGGTAATAGACAATGTGGTGCATGTGGTGGTAATGTGGTGGTCGCAAAGATGTGGTGGTAGTCTATGGTGGTGGGATAGGTGATGGGGTGTGGTGGGGTGAGGGGGGAGAATAAATAAAATTGAATCCACACATATCATACATTAACATGCACACACCCACATGACACCATGGACATAACGCACCCCACACCACACCACACCACACCACACCACACCACACCACACCACACCATCACGACACCACACATCACATCACATCACTTTTATCCTATTTCGTCTGACATAAGAAATCTGCCTAGCCTGCTCTCATAAACATTTCTGAAATTCGTACACCCTGATAATAATTACATTCCTCTTCTAATCATTAGAAAAGGATCTGGGTCCTAAATCCTGTTCCTGCGTCTGATTTTTGGCATTTCATTCTCAATTCGAACAAGTTCATTTCGGCAACATGGTAGAAAGGATGTTCAGAGATCACTACGGCTATTCTAGGGTGAGCGAGGAGGGCATTCGGCACATGTTAAATAGGGCTCGTGACCAATGTTTGAAGGTGGAAATGTGTAAATCCACCTTCTTTGCTGAGTTCGAATCCAACCTAAAGGCATACAACAGACTGGATGTTGGGCCTTCAATGGCTATGCTTGGTGTCAGATTGACAGGAAGTGAGCTCTTAGACAAGGTCCATGAGCTTATGTTACATGCTGCTGCAAGGGCAGCTGGTTTATTTGTTCTCTGTCACTTGTCCGCTCTGACTCTGCAACATCGGGAATTATTGGCAGGGTTGCGTTCTTACCACCAGGGGATGCAGGAAGCACTGGCAAACCTCATCCTGTTAAGTGGGATGATGGCAGAAAAGCTTAGATGCTTTAGTGCAGAAAACAATAATTTTGGATGCACCAGTTCTCGAGCCAGTCATACCAGCATTTCCTATTGCTTAGGAAATGCATGTAATTTAGTTCTCGGGTACAAAGCTTTCAATGGAAAGCCAAATTTTGTAAAGCAATCCTTTTTTTAATATATTATACTTTCCAACAGAGCTGTGCTTGAACCTGACAAAAAATTGTCTTTATTCAACAAAAATTTGTATCTTAGGATCAATTAGTTATCATTCTCAAATATTTTTAGACTGTACACACACCCAGTAAAGGAGTACTCAATTCTTTCATGTTCTAATATTCCAAACATTAAATATTGCATTTCATACTAGAGTCAACTACACACAATTCACATGCTGCAAACAGTACACCACAGTCACTGTACAACACAATAACCACCACATGCACCACCACACTAAGCACCATAACTAAGAAAATATGAATAACAGAAATAAACTAACCTGTGATTCCTCCAGATAGCGGGCAGCATGTTCTTCTCTTACATTTCTCTCCAATCTTCTAGTTCTAACATCCTTTGTGTCAGGAGACACTCTGGTGTTCTCAATCCAAAAATTTTGAATCTTTTCTATATGTTCATCTGAAATTGCATCGAATCTTTTAGCCCTCTTGTAAGAAACCCATTTCCCACCATTGTAATCGATCTCTTCCCTCTAGGTTTCTTGGGTGAACACCTAATACCTTTCCAAGATCTCGCTGGCTAATTTTGTCACTTGTTTCAGAATCTGCACGGCGTGGTACAGACATTGCAAGGCAGCTATTCTTGGCTGCTAGGCAGTCATTGCTGGTAGAGAGTTTGACAGTCTGCATGGAGTCCCAGAGGCTCCTTATAACGATGCTCTTGGCTTCCTTTAATTCTTCACCTATGAATTTTTCCAATGTTTTATCCCTCAAAAACTCAAGTAAAATTTCTTTCTTCATGCTATCCTCCATTCTTTTGGTCTGTTTATGGAAAGACGTTAGCAAATTAAGGACAATACGGCGTTTACTGCTTGCACTTCTTGATGAACCGGATCCTTCTGCCAATTCTGCAAGCTCCAATTTTTCTTCTCTTCTTCTTTTCCTCTGGCGTCTTTTCTTCAACATTTCTTGTTCCTTGGTTCTTCTTCGTTTTCTCCTGTCTGAAATGCCGGTTTGTGGACAGATTACCTCATTGACATCCATATCCATAATGGATTGGAGCTTGCAGCAGGGAGGGAGCTAAAGAACAAGACATAGGCAAAGAACAGGAAGGGGCCAAAGAATAGGAATTTGAATTTGAATTTTAGTTTTTGAAATTAGAATTTCCCCCACAAATTGGGACTCTATACTTAAATAACGGCAGCTGAGCGGTGCCATAATTATACTTTCATACCACAAAAGTGGTGGATGCAACGCCACATTTTGGGGGGACAGGGGGGACAGCCGAATTGGATTACCGTGCTTTTACCCGTTGATTCTGTTGCTCCTATGTATTAAGTATTTCTCTCACCTCATTATCTGCTTCTTAGTAAGATTTTTTTCTTTATGGCCACATGTTAAACCTGCCAAAGGCCAAAGTAAAGGAAAAGATAAGGATTTCGTAAGTTCCCTGAATGAGACAGACTCTATATTCCTTCTTGTAGATTCATGGTAATTCCATGGGTCAAATCAAAAATGTGGAAGGAGACAATTATATCGCCACCAGTACGAAAATAACTTGTTTAACTTGGAATCACTAAAGCCATTTTCTTCCTTATCACTACAAAAATAAATCAGTATATCGACGCCTATATCGATGTCTGGACGTCGTTGACACGTCAAGAACGATGCCACAACATCGTTCAACGACGTCTACAACGATGTTTAGACATCCTTCAACAATGTCGTGACGTCGAAATACTCGTCGCAATCGCGCCATTGTTTAACAAGGTCGTGACGTCGTTAAATGACTTTATATACACGTGACAATGGCTATGCCAGTGTGGCCATCTGCCGATGCCAGTGCGGTGCAACATAGTCAACGTTGTTTAACAACATCAACTACGTAGAAAAAGTTATGCCAGCGCACCGGCATCGTCCACGCCACACGGATGGCAGTGTGGCGCCACGCTGTTTACGTCGTTGAACAAAGTGCCACATGGCAGCCATGCGCATGCCACGTAATCCCTAGTGTGGCAGTGATGCATCGTTGGAATGCGTGGCATGCCATGTAAGCGATGTCATTCAATGACGTTGCTTAAATATATTAAATATAAAAATAAACTAGCAAAAGGCACACCAGAAGGTTGTGGTATAGGCAAAGTCAAACTTGTTAGGGAGCTATATTTTGTGGTCTGGTATGGTGATAAAATAATATGTAGAAAGCTATATTTAGTATGGTGATAAAATTCATCTTTTTCCAAACTTGTTGGAGATTGCTTCTTTAGTATAGTTATAAACTTCATCTTGCTTGTACAATATGACACATTGTAAAGCGGCAACATTTAAGTATACATCACTAAAGAGTACATCTTTTTGTGGTCTTTGAAAGATGTTAAATTACGTTATTTGCACTTCTAGGATTACTGAATAGTTGTTTTGGCTTGTAAGGTTTGTTTTCATGCTTAAAAGTTCTTGTTTCTAACCGATATACAACAATAGAGCTAGGTGGTTCAAATGGAAGCAATCGAGACAATTGTATTGTTGCGAAACAAATATTAGTTAATTGCTTTCTTCATAAAGTAAAATAGTATGGGCATTTCCAATGTTTCTTAGTGCTAGGGTGCAAACATTCAAGATTTAATTGATCTTCCAAAAAGGACCAAAGTGCTGCTGACAAGATCCCAATGGTACTAAACACAAGATATCTATCCAGAATAAATCCATATATGGAGTTTGTGTTCATGCTTAAAAGTTCTTGTTTCCAACACATATATCCCAATAGAGCTAAGTGGTTCAAAGCTGACGCATTTCCAATGTTTCTTAATACTAGGGTGCAAACATTCGATTGTCACGTTTTTCCATCCTCTGCATATGCCTCACTTAAAAAATTCCAAGAAAGTGCAGTATGCCTTTACATGTTTGTTGCAAAAGTTGATGAGCAATTGCCGGGGCATGAGCGGAGTTCCATCAAACTCCATTTCATGCAGACTGCTTGGCATCCAGTATATGTGGCAATTCTGGAATGAGCAGCAATTATTAAATTCCATCAAACTCTTGCATTTTATGAATACCTGTTTAGCATCCAATATATATGCCAGTTCTGTTAGAACTCTTCTGGTGCAAGATTGGTTATAAAAAGGCCAAAAACAAAAGCTGTATGTATCAAAAGATTGTCCTCATTTGCAACCTCATTTGCATAGTAACCAGCAACCATCCTGTAGAATAAAAGTCAAATGATCAGTCATGTTTGAAACAAAGTCTAAGCAGGATTGGAGCTCAAATCCTTACCTTTAAGAGCTTTGGCTGCAAAGGCGATTCTTCTTATCAATATGTAGGAAAATATCATATGTCTGCATTTGCGATGTCAAAATATTGCACGGCAAGAATAATTTGCCATGCTACCAGATGCCGCATTTTGGTAACAGATCATATACACAACAATAGCCCAAAGACTTTCCTGCCATAGCATGGTAGATTAAGTCAGCAATATATGTTATGTCTTTGCATAAACGCTCCAGCTCCTTAGATATCTAATTGATAAAATGACAGTCATTGAAACTATTCAAAGAAGCAGTAGGAGGGCTTTCCTATGGAATGATATAATACTTTTCCTAGTGCGACAGTCTGGACTGAAGACCACCATCCTATTTTACAAGGTGTAGAAAACGTTCGAGCTTTGGAAATGATCAGGATCATGTTCTAAGACACCCCAAGAAATCTGAAGAATTTCGAGATCCTTCTACTGGATGAGGAAAAGATAGTACATGGGGAATGCTAGTTGGTTCTCAGATTAATGGAGATGGTACGTTACCTGATAATTACCAGAAACATTTCCGGTAAGATCTTCTATATCTTCCTTCACTATGAAAATGGCAAATCCTTTTGGCCTACAATCTAGGAAACCATCCAGACTTTAAGATTCATATAAATCTTTCATTACATCAAGGTGAAATTTCCTCCTTGTTATAGAACTCTAATACTGGATAATCATCATTTTTCTTTGCAGATATGAATTATTCTGCGTTTTGGCATTTATCAGAATGGAAAAAACATAAAATAGAAGCAGGCTACAAAAAAATACAAACAGATAATCTCTAACCTGACAATTGGTGCACCATTCTCAAATGCTGGCGCCGACCACTTTACTCGCACAACTGTTGGTGCGAGACAAATAAAGATTAGGAGGTTTGGAGCAGATGGTACCGTAGCCGCTGTCATTGCTAGCAGCTCTTTGCTGTGTGCAGAATAATCATGCTGGTTGTGTGCAGTCACCCTAAGATGATATTGCATAAATTGTAAGGCATATCAAATGAAAACAGAACCTAAACCAACGTCCATATAAGTGAACCACAAGCCTACAGTACCAAAGTATTGAACTGCAGGGGTGCTTCGGGCAATCCCATCATAAATGGAGCTTTCCTTATAGAAAGCAAATTCAAATTTCCATCATCGGACTTAACAAAGGCCCTCAGTTCTATCAAGCATAACATCCTTAATTGCGATGATCTCCATCTGTTCCCCAGATGGCATAGGTCTCTTCCATCATCATTCATGTACAGGCTCCTTGTAAAACTACTAAAACATGGAACAAGCATGGCAGATGAAGATGTCATTACCAGCATTACCTTGCTAGGTTGGCTTGTGCCAATAGAATTTAGAGCCTGTCCACAAAACCAAATATAAATTAATATTTTTTCCAACTGTGCTTGTTCAAAAATGGTGTAAAAGAGATAATATTAGTTTATTGCAATGGCTGAATTTGAAGGTTATTGGATCATTCCAATGGATGAATTTGTAGCTTTTTAGTTTCTTCTTCCACTTAAAAAGGAGTTCGAGAATCAAGAATGCGTATGAAAAGTTAAGAAATAATAAATGAATGTTAAAGCAGATGAATGGCAAGTTTTTCCTTCATTTTCCTTAGTTGGCAAGTTTTTCCTTCATTTTCCTTAGTCCAATTAAGAACTCTGTTTTTCCATCATATAACACTGGAGCTATGATATGCCAATTCTTTTATCTGGCACACCTGCGTGAATAAATCTGGGAAACAAGCAACTAAACTTAAGAAATTTGTAGAACTAAGGTAGTCTATTAGAAGCAACCAAAGTAAACTCTCTCCCAGGATTGCCTTTTCAGAAAAAAGATACTTAGATACGATTCTCACTTCGAACTAATAAAGACAGCATATCTACTTTGAAGTGGTAAGAGAATGAAAATCCAAACTCCTACAATATTATTTCGCATGATAAATATAATATTTCAAGTCAATATTTCAAGTTAATGACATAATCTATGGAATGACGAAAACTAAACATCAGCACCTGAAACGGCCTCTTCTGCAACTTTCGGATGCTGTTTGGCAATATTTTCCTACTTAGTTATCTCAGATAGTGCCGCAGCTAAGCCTTTCGTTAAGGCGCCGGACTCTCTCTTCTGGCGACATAGAATCGTAACCCTCCTCTATGGCCTTGGATAGATCATGGGCCTTCAAATAAAAACAAGTATTCCAATGTAATTAAAATTTTCGATCATTAAATCAAGCGACCATTTGATCTCCATACCTGATCATCAGATTGACGAGAAGAATAAGCCAGAGAAGACTCTGAGGATGACTCTGGAGCCGCTGCAATCTTGTCCGACTTTTTCTTCCAAAGCCAGCTTCTCCGATCCATGTTCTTTCAAGGAACTTAGCAAGGGGCTTCGTGCCTTCAAATTTGCACTTTGATGCACTACCGTAGGCATGTTTTGAATCACCATTGTGCAAAACTAAAAACCCTTATCAGCATCAAGGACAACATCACACTGCCATTGCCGCTGCTACTATACACGAAAGCTCCAGAAGAAGAGGACTTTTTTTTGCCTTAACTGCGTACAAAAAGAGGTCCATCAAAATAAATTTCGATAGCTATGAAGAATCATGGCCATGACAAACGACCTGAGCGAAAGACGCCTGGGAAAGACAGGACGCGAAGCCGAGAAAAATCATCTAACCCTAAGCGCTTTTTAGGGCGGCGGCGGCGGCCGCCCATCTCGTGCAGGCATATCTGGAGCAAAAATGCTGGAAGAACAGCCGAAATGGCTGTTGCTGATCTGCCGCATCGCGTTGTGTGCTGCTCTGGTGGTCCTTGTATACAGGCTTCAAGGGTTCTGGTGCAAAAAGCTGGTATTCAGAGGTATAGCCGCTGCCCCTTGTATCTTCCTTTTGTAGCAGAGCTAGGCATGGTTATAAGTGACAATGGTGCTTCACCAAGCAATCGGGATCTGCATCAGAATTAGCAAGCAGTAAGGTTACTAAATTTCTTGGTTTTCTAGAACATGTGGCTACTGCCACGGGCTTATGGACTGTCCAGGATGTTCAGTTTTCTTGCGGTTGCTAGAGCCAAGTGAGCTGATTGTGGTTGCAATTTTTCAGTTCTGTATAAGCAGGTTACTCACAAGTTCCTTCTTGCTGTACTCATTGTAGCACAAAGACTGCACTCACTGCAGAATGGAGACCGCACTCATTGCGGTTTTTGGCAGGGCCACGCTTGTGTAGGATGCAGGGCAATGCCCCAGAGCTTTTCTGTTGTGCACCCAGTTTACTCACGGTTCTTAGGGATGCTAGTGCAGCACAATAGTGCTCTTAGTTCACCCTTTCCCTCCTCCATCCCAGCTGGAGAGGGAGTTAGAGTCTGGCATAGCAGATCAGGGGATGCTACTCTTCCGGTTTGCCTATATGGGACGGGAGGCCCATGGCAAACTGGTTGCCTAGTCTCTCCAAGGTTTGTTTTTGTCTACCTATCTCTTTGGGATGCAGTTTCTTGCTGGAGGCTGCTACTTGGGTGGTGTTTCTTGGAAATGTAACATGCTTTCTTCCATAGTATCCGTGATTGTCTGAGATATGAGTCTTTACTTGTAGCTTCACGCGGAAAGGGAGAGCATGGCCTATAGTACTTTTGATTTGAAGAAGAGGTTGAGGCGTTGCAGGAGCAGGGTTGCAGGGAGCTCTAGGTGGAAGTGATTTTGAATGAACACCTATAGTATTCCACTAGCGGGAAGAAGATGGCTAGCTTTCTTGGTACAGGTGTATTCTGCCTAACACTTTTTGGTCTAGACTTCATGGTAGCAGAGTACACTCTGGAAAGGATTTTTAGCAGCTATAGTACTCTAGTGGAAGAAGACGGTAGATTTTCAGAAATTCTCTCAATTTGGAGCATTTTTGGTTGAGCATATCTTATTTTTCCAGGTATATTCTTCGGTTGTGCTTCTTAAGGTCTTGGGGAAATATTTGTTGCTTCACCCAACGATTGTCATTGCCTCCCATAGTACTCTCAGCAGATGGGAAGAAGGCCATGCCTACTTAGTACCGGGCAGTTTAAAAGAGGAGGCTCATACCCTCTTGCAATGATGAAGAAGAGGTTGAGGAAGTCTGGATCAAAGTACAAGGGCATCATTCAATGGTAGTCTGCTAGCTTGACGACTGTTATATGAGCTTCATCACTTAGGCATCTGGCTACTAGAGCCATTCATGTTACAATTCTTCCTATTTGGCCTTTATGGGGTCTAAATAAGGTCTTGTACCATTACTTATATTATTAATAAAAATCTTGCCTTCAAAAAAAAAAAAAAAGAAAAAAAATCATCTAACCTGTCGTATCTCTTGAATTACATGGAATTTTGTAAGCCCTAAGATTAAAATCGAACGGTTTAGAATATAACACGTCAACTCCATGTCATAAATACTGATGTGGACATGCAACGTGGATAGGCTAGAATTTCAAGAAAGGCTATAGGCCCGGTAGGGCTGGTGTGCTAAAAATACGGCATAAATGAGAAAAATAAGATTAATACTACAAAACTAAATTAATCATAAAAAATTTCAATTAATCATCGAAAAAAACCCTAAAAGAAAATAATTATCAGAGATTCGAGAAAATTATAATTAAGTATCAAAAATTTAAATCAATCATAAAAATTTCAATCAATCATAAAAATTCACATATATCATGAGAAATTCCAGAAAATTAGAATTTACCCTGGGGGCTTTGGGCGTACAAAACATGTGAGTTCAGCTATAGGGTGTTTTTTTGACCATTTTATGTAGGCATACTTACCATTAGGGGGTTTTTTCGCCCACTATTTGGGGTTAAATTAGTTTTCTTTCATAAGTCAGTATATCAAGGGCGTTTTTGGCCACCCCTTGAACATACGTGGCATATTCACTTTATTATAAGTGAATCCCCCAGGGAATTTACCACCAATTTTTTTTTTTGAGTCCAAATTCCTTTATACAATATAGTCTCCCCAATTGTTTTAAGCTAAATACATTAATCAATAAATTTACAAGTCAAAATAGTGAGCTAAGTCCCCGAACACCTAGTCCTCTCAAGATGGAGTCACCATGCCCTTGCCCAAGTCTCCCCAAATTTTGTTTAACCTAAATAAAGCATTAACAATTTATTAGCATATTAAAAATTAAATGCTTACCTGGAATACGTATGGGATATCAAAGTTGTTTTGCAATAACAATGCATTTTGTTAGGAGTGCACATGTAAAACAATAAATTCAATTGTTAGAAAAATATTGACATAAATAAACTTAAAGGGAAAAAATTAGAAAAACAAGGGGGATTTTGTTGTTTGGGGGGGTTGGGGGCAGTGTTGATTTTAGTGGCTATTTATCGCAAAATTGCTATATTTTTTTATTTTGGAGAATTTCGCTACTATGTTTAGTAGGCTTCCTTCAGTAAGAATATGAGATTAATTCGCCAAATTTTTCTGGAAAAGCCTTTCCTCTTCTACCACATTCACCAACTATATGAACTTAGTGAAGGAGCTTCTTCGCCTGTCTATCAATAATCTCAATTCTTAAATCTCTAACAGATCGCCTATTTAAAAACCATTGAGTAATCAATTCCATATAGCCAGGGAGTACAAAGGTGCAGATTTTGAATTCTGATTTGTGCCATATTTATGCCTTAAATGCATGATAAAGCCATACCATTTTATGTCTTTACCATGGGATATTGAGAAAATAGTGCTCTGAGATATAATCACCAAAACAAAATGGGAGCTTACAACATTAGTTAGTGATACTTATGTATGTTATTATGTTGCACTCGTGACATGAATGATGTGGTAGGATTTTAGACATCGCCACAAGTACTACACATATACTTTAGTGATTAACATTTATCGCTATATGCACTACACAAATTCTTAAATGGGCAAAACTTATCGCCTTCCAAAAACATTTTGAATCTAAAATTATCGCCAGAATAGTTATACCCAAATTACGATATAGTGCCACTAAAATCATCACTGGTTGGGGGGGGGTTTCTTTCAACGACGTCCCCTTCTTGGATGGCAAAAAAAATAAGGACGTCCACATATTTTGTTTAACCTAAATAAAGCATTAACAATAAAGTTCAAATTATTTCACAAGAATATAGTCTCCCCAAAATTTTTTAAAGCTAAATATAGTTCAAATTATTTAACAAGAAATTTGAATTCAAATTATTTCATAGAATATAGTCTCCCCAATTTATCTTTTAAGTTAAATACATTAATCAATAAATTTACAAGAGTAAACGGTTGGGCCCGGAACATCAAAGCATTATGTTGTTCATCCTTCCTCCAATTCTCTTTGTCACTATCAAAATCTGTCAAGATTGCACCAAGAAAGGGAGAGAAGGGGATGCACACCAATATCCGAGAGCGCAAGCTCCCAAAACAAAGGCAAATGGAATTGTATTCAATGTTGTGTGAGATACATGAAGTACAATGATACAAACAAAACGGTGATGCTAATATTAGCCGTTCACCCACCGCCCACTAATAACAGCCGTTACTTAGTTAGGTCGGTGCTCAGTGCTGATAAGGTGCTGACTCTTTCAGTTCAGCACTTTCTCAGCACTACTGTGCTGAGTGCTGAGTCATTGCTTCAGCACGTCTAGCAAGATGGTGGTCTCGATATCACATATATGTTGACACTCCTCCTTGATGAGAGATCGCCATCTCCATGTTCAGCCTCCTCCTCCTGGAGATAAGATCTGAATCTTGGTCAAGGCTTACTTAATCAGGTTCATCTAAAAAGCTCACAAACCAAGTTTGCATGAAGAGATCAGCTCTATTCTCTCTGGTAGGTAAATAGACCTGTTGATCAACCACTGTATCAAGAACAGTAAGTTGAGTAGGAAAATGAAGTTTGTCTTTGATATCTATAATTGTTTTGCCAAGAGGAGGATGAAAATTGTTTCCATGCATATCCTCGATGTAGGCAATAGAAGTATCAAAGATGATTACTCCATTAAGGCTTGTGGATTCAATAACCACAAATGCAGCTACTCCAACGTTAGGTTGAAATTCTTAATGGAAATCAAACCTTAATACCTTCGCTTGACCTTGATCAAGTGTTGCTAAAAGTAAAAAGTCAACTACTCCTCCTTGCTTTGGAATCATGATCATATATGATGCATATTCAACTCCTTCATAATCAAGTGAATTAAGGTCTCCTCCTTGATCTGGAAACAGAATTGAGTTGAGTGCCATAACAGGTGCTGGAAGTGTTGGAAGTGCTGTAAGTGCTGGAAGTTTCTGTAATCCGAACAGAAAAATCAGTTGATCAGGTGTTAGAACCTGAATGCCTCCTTGCATAAACGCCGCCAAAGTATCAGAAATGAATGCTACTTGATGAAGTATTGCGATATTGCTTGAAAATGGGAAGACGAAGGCCACATCAAGATATCCTAGCTCAATGGTTGAGATATCTATTAATCTTTGCTTGGAAGGTGCTGGAATATCAGAAATTGGCATCTATTTATTGGGTGCTACTGCATCCTCTGATATCTAGAAAGTAGAAGGATCTAAATCCACTACTTCATGCTTAATAGGAAGAGATAATCTGCTGCAAATGTGCTTCTCCTCCTCATCGTGTGTTAAAATAATAGTTAAAAAATAATCATGTCACAATGGAAATTTGAGGTGCATGATTTACACGTAATGGGACCAGGTGGAAATATCAGAAAACTTTGGATCATAGTATAGAGGCAATATCGAATCAATTGAAGATGCAGACAGGCGGATTAGAAACCAGTGCGGTTAACTCAGACTTTTATTTTAACAAGTGCCGGATTGCTGTGAATCATGTCGGATTGCTGTGGATCATGCCGGATTGCTGTGATTCATGCCGGATCTGCTGAGTAGACTTCCCGGAACCGGTTTTCTATTGCAGGTATAACGGGATTACTTTGAACAGCTAATCAATCCAACTTCAATTTCATGCTGCTACAGACCATGAGCTCAGGTTGCTCTGGCCTTTTTTGTCAGAAGATACTGAACTGCAGTGCATCGTTAAGTCTTGATTGCTCTGGCTTTTTCTAGCTAGAAGATACTGAATTGCAGTGAATCACTAAGCCTTGTTTGCTCTGGCTTCTTCTAGCCGGAATATATTTGCCGCAGTGGATCACTATTTATTTGCTAGTCTGCTGGAGAAGCATATGCACAGGTTATCAGAGCTCATACAGTCTTGCTGAAATATTATCAGTGGTATCAGAGCAAAGTTTGTATGCCTAGTCGGTTTGGAGCTTCCCTGCTGAATGCAGTGGATGTGTATAATGGTGGGTCTGGATTTCAAGTACGGAAATCCAAAATTAAGAGAATTTTGAAGGCTGAAGGAGTATGGGACATTGTGAAGCCTCCAAAGGGTGCAGATGAGCTGCACGAGGCAATGGCAAAACTCGAAAAGCTGAAACTGAGCGATGAGGAAGTAAAAAAGGAGAAGAAGGCCAAGGACAAAGCTGGAGCATCTGATATGTCTGCAAAAATAAATGAAGCAAAAGGTATCATTTGTAGCAAAGTTAGTTCCAGCATTTTGTTGAGACTGCAAGGTTTATCACCGCGAGAGATGTACGTTTTCAACTTGGTCTAATAAGCAAGTAATATTATGGCCACTATGGCTCTAAATTTACTATTTATTTGCCCATAACAGCTCATTATGTTCTCTAGCATAGAGGATGCTGGATAGTAAGTGGCAGTAACTTTCTAGCCTTGCTGAAAAGGCCATTCAACTTTACATGAAGATGCAGATTTAGGCACCAATTATGTGTTTGATATATGGATAAGAGTTGAATATGGAAAACAGCATGCCAACCGTCCAAACTCATCCCTGGGAACCAAAACCATCCCAATGGGGCAGATTGGAATGTACTCTAGCCTGGATTCCAAAGAGGAAGCTCCTTTTGCATGAGAGTAAAGTAGATATGGCCTATTTTGCAGATCACATGGAAGAAACCCTTCCACAACAAAATACACAATGGAGCAAGTATACCATGCGCATGTAAGAGCCTACATGTCTTTATTTCTAGATTACGAAAAGGCAAGACTCACCCTGATTTTTGCATATAAAGAAATGGAAAAAGATAGAGATGGAGCTCACGCAGTGTTTGATATCCAGACTCCTTTGGATCTATTTAAGATCAATGAGCTTGCTTTGGGTTTGGAAAGTAACCGAGGATCCTTCTTTAGCTAGCTTTGCTTGTGAAAGTATCTAGAACAATCACTATTTGTAGTGCAATACCTAGCCGTTTTTGTGGAAGTATCTCGGACAATCACTATTAGCATTGCATTGAGCCTTGCACTGTAATAAATTGTAGCCAATGAGAAAAAATGGTTGAGAAAGAATGGGAAGTAATCGAACATAAGCTGCTTCTTTTGCATTGTAGTGCAAGCCATCAAACAACTTAAAATTCCAGAGAAAGATCTTGCCACAAAGACCTTGCAGTTTCAATGCTGCAATTAAATATTTTGTGATGTTAAAATCATGGAGATAAATTGTTTTTGTAAAAAATTGGAAAGAGCAATGGACAATATGCAATTGCTAAATGCCTCGTAAATGACTTATGTTTTGCCCAAGAAAAAATGATTCACAAATATATTAAAACATCAAACAAGTGTATCGATTGTGCAGGTTAGCTTGAAAGCCGCTAAAAATTACCCAACAACGTAGATTCTAGAAGTTGGCTTTTGTTTGAGTGATGTATCGGTCGAATAATCCAGAGATATAAAAGTTGCATTGTTATTTTAAATATAGCAGTAATAAGAGACAATTGTGACCATTGATTTTTCGCATTAATAATCCTATGCCCAGCAAAGCTGGGCATAGAAACTAGTAATTGTAGAAGATGTGCTCTCTAGCCATGACTATTATTTTTTACAAGAGGCATTAGCAAGCTTTAAGAGGATAACCACACAACCCTGCATTACCCTGGTAGCTAGAAGAATTAAACTTGGTCAATGCCTCACCTTGTGGAATCTTACCACTCAACCTGTTATAAGAGAGATCTAGGAAGTTTAGATATAGGTTCAAAAATGATTCAGGAATTGAACCAGTCAGCCTATTCCTAGACAAATCTAGAGACCCCAGATCTGTGAGATTTCCGAGACCAGCAGGAATGCCGCCTGCAATTTTGTTGTATGACAAATTTAAAGATCTTAACATCCAGAGCTTAGCCAATGAATCCGGGATCGATCCAGCGAGCTGATTCTTCGACAAATCAAGGCGTTTGAGGCCTGGCAGATTCCCCAGACTTGCTGGTATTATGCCTGTAATCTTGTTGTGGCCAAGGTAGAGGTAACCAAGATTTTCCATGTTGCCAAAATCTGCAGAAATAGTTCCTGTAATGGAATTAAATGACAAATCTATGTTAACTGATCCACCCTCTGCCTCAGGATCTCCTGCTGGATTCAATTTGCTTAGCCAACTTGGAATGGGACCTTTGAGACCACATTTGCTCAGCTCAATCCTGTATAAAAGAGGAATTCCAGAAAGTGCTTTAACAGAATCAAAATTCTTGAGCGGATTACCACTTAATTTCAATGTGGAAAGAGTTTCCAGAGATCTTAAATCAGATGGCAGGCTTGTAAACTTGTTGTAGCTCAGATCTAACCATTGAAGATTGGTTAAATTGCTATATCCAATAGGAAAAGGACCAGACAATGAATTATTACTAGCATCCAAGTATGCAAGCTTGCCCTTGGGACTAAGAATCTTTGGGAATGTGCCGGTCAAGAAATTCTGCTGGATTTGGAGGTCCCCTAGATCTGGCATGCCATTAAATATATCTGGAATGGAACCTGTGAGACCTGTGTTGGCAATTCTCATAGCGACCATTGCATGGAGGCCACTAAAAGAAGAAGGAAGAGGACCTCTCAAGTTAGGGTTATTGCCAAGTTGGAGCAGAAAAAGCTTAGAAAGGCCACCTAAACTAGCAGGAATACTTCCATGGAAATTATTATTGGACAAATCGAGATATTCAAGGTTGAGGAGATTACCAAGGGCAGGAGGAATAATGCCGCCAATTTTAGCGCCGCTCAATTGCAGATCTCGAAGCTTGCTAGATTTGGGGAAAGAATTTGGAAAAGAGCCAGAAATGGCAGAGCGGCAGTAGGAGCAAGATATATCGAGCTGCACCAAATTTGGAAGGCGGAAAAGAAAAGCAGGAAGGGAGCCATTGAGGCCAGGGTTATCAGAAAGGTAGAAAGACTGTAACCTGCTGAGGCGGGAAAGGGCGGTCGGAATGGGACCTTGGAAGCTCTGCGACCGGCCATCGAGGGTCTGCAGATAGGGCAGACCGGCCAAAGCGGTGAGGATCGAGGTCGATTTCGGGCGGCTAGATTGGGGCAGATAAACCCCGATTACCCTGCCGGTTGTTTCATCGCAGCTTACACCATTCCAGGCGCAGCAGTCAGTCCCATTCCAATACCAGTAATCTGGAAAATCCGGTATCCCCGATTTGAGCTTCAAAAGCGCCTGCCTCTCCCCAGGAACACATTGCTTGGCTGTAGCTGTAGAAGTTAGGATCAAGGCTGCCAAAAATACTAGCATCATCATTTTTGGAAAGATGTGGATATGCAAAAGATAGAGTACGTTGAAACTGTTAAGGGCTTGCCTTATAAATTGCTGGCCCGTTTGAGGTTCCAAGAATCCTCCTCCAAGTCTATCCACAGAAGGGTGCATGCTGGACGTGCAAAACTGGCGGCTGCCTTACACTCAAGGACACCATTTTTGGTACCTGCCCACGAAAGTCCAGATAGGCGAGATCTACTTCATAAGGTCCACGGGATTTGCTGGCACGTTTGTTTGCTTCTGAACAAAGTATACACCCACTGCCTTTCAAATTTGCTTCTTCAAGAAGAAAGTCTTCCCCACCCATGTGGTGTTGGCGCCTGGTTCTAACACGCCTCTAGAATATGCCATGGATATGCCAAAATTTGCCATGGTCTAACATGTCAATGGCCAATATTCACAAAGATTGCCCACTTACTAATACACGAAACTTATCGCGGCGGCCAAGGCCGCCACGAACGTTTCTCTTTCCTAAATGCACTATGAGGGAGTTTGTGTCAACTTGGAATTGGGGTGAAAACCATCTCCAATTGGATCTCAAACCGAACATTTATCTTCCCTCTGGGCCCAAGAGTTTTGTGGTGTTTTCCATACAAACTAGGTGTTTATGGCCATTTGGCATAATAAACTAGGTGTTTATGCGCCCTCAATCTGTTACTGATGTAACACCACTGCAAACAACTGAGATTTTATCTAACTGTAAAACTTGGGGACCAGTTTGTTAAGGAGAATGGTTGTGTGATGATCGGCAAACATAGCATATATATATGTGGTATGCGAATATTTTTTTAGTTCAAGCCTATGCAGTTCGACCCATTATATTAGTGTCCAATATTTCACAATGCAATGTTTGCTCAAATCAACCACACGCAAATCTTGCAGCATCAAATCATTATACAAAAATCTTTCTGTATCAAATCATAATGTCTAACATTTGACAATGCAATGCATGCCTAAATCAACCACACAAATATAACATCAAATAATATCTAACTCATATAATTCTTATTGGCAAGATGCTTTGGCATAGGGGAGAAAAAAACACTCAGTGTCACGTTCTTTCTCTGATCTATCTCATCGATTCTAGAGCCTCGGTGCTCCAGCCATCTATCACAACAATGTGGCGGATTTGCTTCCGGCATGGATATGTGGCGGATTTGCTTCCGGCATGGATATGTGCAGATAGGTGGTAGGATCACAGACAGCCAGAACATGGTTGAATGAGCTGTAAGCTGTTTTCTTTGTCTATAAATAAGAAGAGCTCCTCCTCGTCATTCCTTATCTGCTTCAGAGGTATGTTTGAGCGCCATCATACTGTCTTTTTCTTTTGGATGATGCCAATATTGCAAATGTTAGATGCAGGCAACCAATCCGAGTCGCCACTGTTGAATTGAGGGCAACTCGATTGTTGCACTGGCGGCAGAGGCAGGCCAAATTTGGGGAAGCTGTTTTTTTTCATGGGGCTGTTGAGGCTTCCGCGCCTGTTCTATTTCCATCGCAATTAAGGTAAGGAAAGAAAAATTACAGGGCTTTGCCAGCATCAATATTTGTTTGCATGCAGAGGTGAGGCGGCATGGCCAGTACCTAGCTGTGGGCGATATCAAATATTATTTTGGAGTTTTGAAGTTTTTGAGATGTTCGTGACTTATTAGACCCTGTTAAGGGTCTGTTGTGTATTTATATCTGTCTGTTTAGGGGTCATAGTTAAAAGCTCTTTCACGCCTTTTGACAGAGAATAATGCCCTTAGGCTCCGAGCTTAGAGTCCGATTTGCAAATACAGTGGGCAAAAGAATGGCAAGCATGCTTATTCTTATTGTAAGTATTCGCTCCTTGGAAATGAGTATCTCAAGATCTACAGTCATGCTTCATTAAGATTTACCTAAATCTTAAAAATGACTTGCGGGAAGGAAATTTTTCATTCTAAAAAATGGCAAGAAATCATGCCTCTCCTTCACAACAGTCTTTTGCATTGGAAGCTTCCTCAGCTTCGAGGTTAAGCCCATCACAACATGGAAATCTCGCATCAAATACTTCTGCCAACCATGTCGCAGATAGAGACCCCACCTACCAATGTTACAAAAGAAAGCTTCACAATCATACAACAGACTAAGAAGTCTCCAGTTGCATCTTATCAGGATAAAAAATCAGGGGTTTCTTCCTTCCGGTACTGCCCAACAACAGGCTTTATTGCAACAAGCACCTTAGCACCCTTGGACGTAACAAGACTTCTATGTTGGGGACAAAAAAACATGTGGATCTAGCATAGAATGAGGGAAAGACATCTTCGTTGCCAACTCAGCTTTGGGTTCAGACAGAATGCCCAGAGAGGGAACAATCACTGATCCTAATGCACAACCTCCTGCAAGTGATGAAGAAGAAGTGGGCATCCTCCTTAATAACAGTTCAAAGACTATTGGCCAGGGACCTATCACAAGATTTCCATGTCTTTTGTGAATTCTCTTAAGGTTTCTACTAGTTATTTGACCTCATGAACGCATAAAAATTTGGGTAGATGTTCTCGTTGATGCATGTACATTACTTCCTTGCTGTCAGCTATGGCCAATCTGATACCACTATAACCCACTAATTATAAATGCTTTTTGTAGTTTAACCTTGGTTTCTTCGGTGCAAGAAAACCATCAAGAACAGACAACATGACAGAACATTAAAAATATTACCAAGATTATCATTGCCATAGTCCTGGATCCTGTGAATGCAAAAAGAAACGCAAAATGGATAAAATTTCTCGGAGAAGGGCTCAAAAGAGAGAAGATTTGGCAATTTATAACAGTACTAGAAGATCCATGCAAAACAAGAAGATATAAGAAGCAAAACGTTAAGGAAAGCGGGCCAAATATTTGGCTTGCCTAACTTAAGCCCCTTTTGCTATGATTGAGGGTTGAGTTAAAATTGCAATTTGCCATCTTGAATTTGCAAGGTATAAATGCCTATCCAACAGAAAAATATAAATGCCTTAAAAACGTTAAATTAGGCTTTTTGGCCTTTGCTTCTATCACCTATCAGTCCGTCAATACTGCAAAGATGGTAAATAGGCAAAAATAGATTCGGAAAGAAGCTTCCAGTCAAGACATAACAGGCCAAAATGGCATGCCATGGATTTGAGTCTTTGAATTATTCATTGGTCCACATAGACCAATAGTGCCCTTATGATAAGGGCCTTATCTCAATACCATGTATCGCAATAATTTTGGGGAATTAAGGATTACAAGTTGGAAATCATATAGGTTTGATAGCATAACATTGAAAGAATAAAAACTCTTTGAGGTTGCGGCATAATGAAGGTTGTAGACCTAATTTGAAGATGCAAGGCTCAAGAAGAGAAACTTAAACGTATGAATTTAACTCTTAGCATCATCCTCATTTATCTAGAACCGTAGCATCCCACAACTTTGGAGCACACGCATTTGAAACCGGAGGGAAATGTTCTTGCCTTCAACACTGGAACATTGAGGGGTTGATGAAGAGAAATATTCGCGGCGGCCAAGAGAAATATTCGCGGCGGCCAAGGCCGCCGCGATAAATTTCTTGTAAATCATAATGTCTAACATTTGACAATGCAATGCCTGCTTAAATCAACCACACAAATATAACATCAAATAATATAACATACACTGCTAGATTTTTGCTTGATAGACATGGAACATGAGCATTTCAAGAAGCTAGACTGTGCATGTCAATATTTAACCTACAAAGATAATGCTGTACTAAGGTTCACCATTCTATTAAGGTCTTAATCTATGGTGATAATGCTCGTATGGTCAAATGGCCAAATTGCATATCATGTACTACGTCCACTTAATCTTGGACAAATTGCAAGCCCACATTGGCCATCCATCGTAATGGAGTAGCATCGAAAAGCGAGACAATACGTAGGGGCATGGACAATTTTCTTGACAATAATAACTTGGTAACGTTAGAATGACAAAGAAATGAAACGTTGAATGGGCAAACAAATACAAAAAAATAAAAGTGGCATTTGATTCCTAGATCATTGAAAATGGGCGCCATGTGGCATGCAATGCATAAACGAACTTCTCCAAGTTGATAGGATAAGTCTAATACCAGTTCATCTTCTGAGATCTCGTGCAATCTATCAGCTCCCAAACATTTCGATCATGTTCCAATTGCACTCCTAAGGATGCTAAAGTCTATACCTAAGATCTCTTAAAATATCTAAAATCTTTTTCTGTGCACTATTGAATGTCTATGGTGCCAATATGGAAAGAAACCCACATCGAGCACCATATTACTGGTATATTGAGCTCCTGACACCAATGTGGAAAGAAACCCACCCACCAACATCATATTACTGGTATGTGTTTGAAAACACTTCACTGAACAAAATATACTATTGGGTGAAAGCATGCTACGGTGTACCACTTTTGGAACCCTCAAAAGTACCTACACTGGGTACTTTTAAAACTGGTACTTTTTGTTTTTTCTTACCATTAAAATCAATCCAAAAATTTTGAATTGAAGGTCAACAACATGTCAATCTATAGTACTAGAGGATAACAATACTCTTAGAGACTAAAATGAATGAACCAAGTCTCAAACTTATTGTTTATTGAGGCATTTATGCAAGTTCTTAGTACCCAGTGCTGGGTACTTTTTTGGGTAGTTTTGCACTTCCTAAAAAGAACTTTAGATGGTACACCCTAGCATGCTTTCACCCTATTGGTTTAATTCTGAGATAGGCTTGTCATTCATCACAGCAGCAGCGTACAATGTTTAGAAAAAAGAGAGAGAGAGGGGTAGCCGACCATAGGAACAATATCAGACTACCCCATAAGAAAATATGCCAAGGCAATATAGGAGGGCAATGGCGACAACTTCTCATCGGGATAAAAAACCCCGCCCTTTCGGGTTTTCGAGGAAAACCCTAATGAGAAATGGTCGCCACCAACCTCGAATGTGGTGCCTGGAGAACAGAGAGAACGGACGAGAGCGAAGGCGAACATAGAGCACGACCCCCGACAATGGTGAAACTCCGAAGGTAACGAAGAGGAGGACGAACAGAAACGCGGCAGGACCCCAAGAACTGGCGTAATCTAAGAAACCTGCAAGACCAAAGAACTCCCAAAAAGCACCCGTAACGGTTAGAATCACAAAAATAGTCATAAAAACGGAACCCACAAAGGACCGAAGAGATGAGAAATAAAAATAGGTAGAAAAAGGAACACAACAGAAAAAGATAGCATCACCCCCAGGGTGGGAAAAACAGCACCCAGCGGGTGGAAAATCAAAATATGCTTCACCCTCGAGGTGGAAAATTTAGCATCACCCACAGGTGGAGAATAGCATAGTAGAATGTAAAAGAAACGACAACATGGAAAAGCCACACTCATAAGTGGAGAACACGAAAAAATAAATAAAAAATATATATAAATGAAAAGGAGGTATATGCCTGCGCAACAGGGGGGGAAGGGGGGGAAGGTACGAGCACTAAGAAGGCTGCTGTGAGAAGACGCCGATAACCAGGCGGAAAACGACAATGGCCTCATATAGGCGCTCGTCCTTTCCCAGAATGACGATCCGATGGCTCGGATCGATGGGATTCCAAGAGATCCTCAATATTTAAAGCGACCAAAGATATCTAACTTAGCATTAATTGGAACTTTTTTTAATTGGGACTTTTTTTAATTAAGCAGAAACAACAAAGTCAAGTGGAGTGCTTAAATCGCACCAATTCATTGAAATGTCTGAATCTAGTCCCAATTCTCCCTTTTCCACACTTTGGACAATCTTAGAAATGTAAACGAACATAGGCATACTGGTAGTTTCATAAACTACCACAACAATCAAAGCCAAGTCTAATGAAATACTGACAAAAAATGCGCAAGATGTGTCTCATATATTCTGCAACATCATTCAATAAAGCAACCTTTGGCTGCCCACCTGCATGCTATCATCAATCGATCCTTTGTTTTGAGTAAATTTCTTATCCCAACAATTTAGCAACAGAGATTCAAGACTGATATCATAAGTGTACACTGCTTATAACCTCAAGATTTGCAACCATTGCCTTAAAACGTAGTTACCTTTAGTTTAGCCTTGTGAAGAGACGTTTCTAATTCTTTTCCAAGACATCTACGTCGCATTGTTGCTTGTATTATTTTCTGCAAATTGTGCAACTGCACTTCAAACATTCCATGAACAATATTGTTTGCAACAACTGCAGAAGGCTAATTTACGAAACAAAGCAGTGACAACTAAGATTTACCCTTTGGATGCTACTCTTTCACTATTTTGACAGAATTTTGAATCTATCTTTCTTTTCCAACCTGCTTCGCTCATAGCAACTTCACTGTACTCCATTGTCTGTTTAAAAGTTTAGAATCAAATATAATTTCAGTCATTCTCAAAGAAAAACACGAGAGGCAAATACACAAACCATGTCCCATGCAAGAATCGTGTTGCCTAGCACTATATCTTGTCAAAGCCTAAAGCACGACAAATAATATCTCAGATAAGAAATAATATCTTAGAGCTTCAGACAATTACAACTTCTTCAAATGTAAAGAAAATATATCAAACAACATAAGCTAACGCCCTCTGTACAGCCTCAATAAGACTAGAAGACCAAAGGCAGCTCAAGGATAAACCTCTTTGATCTGAATCAGTGACTTTAACATCTTAATTCCATCAATCGAAAGATCCAAATCTGCAAAAATCGGCCTTAGAAGCTCCAGATTTGCACTTTCTTGGTCTTTAGCGCTCCGGATTTGCCCTTGCATACGGTTTGTTTCCCACAAGAGTTTCAGCACTGCAAAATCGTCCATAACATTTAGTTTTGCAGTAAAAAACCATCAGAAAGACCCCATGCCAGAAAGAAAGTTTACCAGAATGATGCCATAGCCAGAGAGACGCAGCATAAAAACACAAAAAGTTTTGTTACCTGGGTTATGGCAGCGGTGTGCTACAGTAGAGCTCACCTGGAAGGAATTTATCCATAATAGTAGCTTGCTTTTGCAAGGACATCTGCTTCTTCTTTTTCTCGTCTTTTTTGCTCCTTTTCAATCTCTTTTAGTTCCTTTTCCTGGACAACAGTTGTACAAAACAAAAGAACTTAATGACATAAATGATGCATTTTCAGCAACCTGCATTGTGTCACAGAAACCATTAAATGCCTTATAACTGTTTTATTATCAAACAAATAAGCCTAATTATTGCAATCTACATCAATGTTACCCTTATGCTATTGGAATCGTGAAAAAAAAAAAAAACCTAAGATTTGCACAAGCATTATATTGCAAATAAGAACTAGGGTTCTTAGTAAACATAATGTGTAAATGAGAATGCAAAAACCTACTTGACGTGTTGCTTCTTTCTGGAGCCTCATTTGTTCTTTCTTTGCCTCCTTTTCAGCCCTTTTAGCCTCCTTTTCTGCTTTCTCTTTCTCTTTCTCCTAGAGAAGGAATAGTTGATATGTATAGAAGCATAGAAAAATGTCTCGAACGAGATTGCCATAAATTCATAATAGCATTGCTTACCTGTCGTTGCAATCAATCAATCTTGTTAATTTGGAAGTTTCCGGTTTGACTAAAACTATTTTGGATTTTTTTTTTTAGTCGATTTCCTATGATTTTAAGATTTGTGGTAGCCGAAAAACTTTACCGGTTTCCAAAAATCGTAGAAATTTTTCGTATGATTTTTTTCCTTGATTTCCACTCTTATCCGATAGAGGGCATGCCATAGAGGAGCCCGCATGCATTGCGCTGGCATCATGAGGAGGCTTTGAAAGGGATTTGCAATCCATGAGGATGTTTTCAGATGGATTTACAACTTGAGGCGATGCTTCATGCAACAGATTTGCTTTTTGGCTTTGATTCTGGCATCTCCAAAATTTTAGTTCAAAAAAGAAAATGGTTTTTCAGATATTAGGGTTCGGACATGCTTTGCTTAGTCGGCATAGCCAAGCAGACCCGTTGAGTATCCTTCCAAATTTTTTTCCAGTTGTGCCCTGCATAGTTTTTTCAGATTTTCCTTTTTGTTTACTCTCTCACAGCACCTGTATGATGCAGTATTGTAAATGCCAGATCTATGTAACGTCATGGTTGGAGAAGGATTGGGAACGTGGACTAAAGATCCGTGAAAAAGTTATTGATCATTTTATAGAGCGCTTTGCTATGCATCATCCCAACAATTTGGCAAAGATTGCCTTCTTTCTGAACTCGGAGCTTAGAAGGCATCTCAAAGTTTTTATTGCCTCCAATTTCTTTAAGGTTTCGAAATTCTTTAACATTAGAAAGACCCAATTCTCACTCTGAATGTCGATTAGCTGTGATTTGTCATTGAAGTTGGAATCATAATGCTTAGTGTGATTGGTTGGGGTCAGTTGGGTTGTCTGTCCAATTAAGCTGCTATCTTTCTTTCAGGGTGCCTGATTATGTCTTTGATCGTGCAGAGATGATTTTAGCAATAAAATCGACTAGGTTTATTCATGGAAAGGATGGACTATATGATGCCTTGAAGGTTACAAAAGCTCCAGTATTCTCAAGATGTTCCATCATGTATGCTATCAGAAGAATCTATTGGTAACTCAGCAGTCCCAGGACTCTCACTGATCCGTGAATCCCAAGGAAGAATAAATATATCTCACTTTAACTTTTCCAGATTGAAACTCCAACCAGGATCAACCTGGGAATCGATTACACATGCCATGGCACTTGGCGACACCAGTGGTAAGAACTTGGATAACATCCTAAACTGGGTCTATGATCATGATTTGATGAGTGTCTTTTTTTTAAGATTCTTGAAGGTTCGACACCTTCTTCTGCCCTTGCAGGGGGCAAGAAGAAGATGATGCGTAGAGCAGGCCGCCAGCCATAGAGGTATGGTCCGATTTTGCTGCCCCTTGCCTTTGATTCGGTCTTAATCTGTAAGCCATGAACAGCTCTGTTGCAGAAGAGCAGGCAGGGCATGATCAGGATGACCAAAGAGATGATGATGGCGGCATTTAAGAATGGTCTCCTAGATGATGGCGGAAGCAGCTTACTAAGCAGAGGAATATGTAGCCTACCACACCACACCCAGAGATGGAGTGGCACTTTGAATATTGGTAAGGTTTGTTTATCATATTCAATTGTCTAGGTAACTTTGTCTGATCAAAAAATATATTTTCTACTTTCCAAGAACAGATGCCCAAAATCATGTGGAAAATTTATTGTGCACCACCCCTTGGGATCTTGCTTCGTTCATTGCTTTTAATGTTTCTTTCCACATCTCAATCAAATGCCATGTTATAAAGGATACCCATTTGTTATTTACTGCGGTTTCAACTTTACTATTTTTGTCCTGTATATACAGGGTACCAGTATGCATTTTCATGATGGCAAAGACACCAACTCTGGCGGGCACCAAATCTGGCTACACTTAAAGGTATGCCATGCTTTGCGTTCTGGTTTTTTACTACATCGTAAATATGATATTTGATGTAGCATTTTTAATGCTGCATACTATGCTACAACATTTTCATCGAATCTCTGTTGTCTGAATCATCTACTCCCATGTCTTAATTTCCCATAATTTCAAAGATTTGCCTGTGCATCCTGTGATTTTCCAAGAGTCTCGCTTGATACTTGGAAGCAAACTTGCCTTAAGAGTTTATTTGATACTTGGAACCAAGCTTGCCGTAGAAGTTTATTTGACATCCTAGAACTTAAGACGTCAGATCCGACATTGAATATTCCTCATGCTTCCATTTTATGCTTCATGTCCAAGTAGAACATTCCATCGTGCTTCCATTTGCTATCAAGTGCATTATGGAATAGAGTTAGATCATTCCCAGCAGTGATGAAAGATACAAATCATATCTAAGAAAAGGATCATGCTGCAAATGTAAGAAACGATTGTGATGCAGATGTAGCAACAAATAATCCGCATGCTTCTATTCTATGCTTCAGGTCCTAAATCCAACATTCCATCATGCTTCCATTATATGCTTGCATTTGTGGCCTATTCCATGTCCTAAATCCAACATTCCATCATGCTCGCATTATATGCTTGCATTCATGGCCTATTCCATGTGAATATGCAATTTTGATTTCATTTGGGCTATCAAATGCATTATGGAAAAGAGCTATATCATTCTAAGCAGTGATTTATTATAACTCATTGATAAAAGGATCGTGCTGAAGATGTATCAGTGAATGTTGAGTTTTTTATACCACGGTAATGAACAGATCGTGTTAAACATGATGAATGCTGAGCTATTCATACCACTGCAATAAAAGGATCGCGTTGAAGATGTATCAATAAATTTGAGTTACCAACGTGATATAATGGCGAAAGTCTATGGTAAACTGAGATGTTTCTCATTTTGCAAAAGCAACTTGGTATTTATTTCTTATTTGTAGCCTAGCTATTACCCGTCTACCCGGAATTGAAATTGTTGTGCAGAGGCTCTCCCAGCATGTTTTTGCTACCTAGCTATTTATCTGTCTGCCATCTTCTAACCTCTTATGCAGTCTGTCAACGCTGTGCAGAAAATGCAGCATGCTCAGTTGAATAAAGGTGTCGGGAACTGGATGCTGTCATGTGTTGCTTTGTAGCTTAGCACATTTGGTGTTAGGAATAGGGTGATGCCACGCTTCGCATTTCCTTCATTTGAATGCAATACTATTCATCATTTAGGTTATGCGCACCATCTCCTACAATTATGAAGGACAGAGAAGGCAATAGTTAATTAATAATAATAATAATAATAATATATTAATCACGCCATTAAAGACCCTCAGGTCCAACTGGCGACAAAGTACATCGAGAGTTTTATTTATGAACTATTCAAAGGCACCACTTGCCTCAAGGGTGCTCATGTTGTCATATAATTCCATAATTTCTGCTCTTTCTTTCCACACCATCTTGATGTATGAGCTGAGTTTATTGTATGGGACATTCCAGAGATCTTTCAAGCTTGTGCAGTCTATATCAAAATTGGTTCTAATGCTCTCATATGCTGGGCATTCTAAGAAAGTGTGCGGTTCAGTTTCTATCTTAGGATCCAGGCAACTGGGACAGTACCTTTGATGTCGTGGTGTGCCATACCAACGACCCGTTTCCACATGCAAATGATGAGAAGAAGTGCGTAGCTGAGAGATCATAACTCGACTGCGTCTACTAATGTTAGATGTCAAATATGGCTGCTCCACATAAGTAGACAGGTCACATATTTCAGCCCTATAAAATTGTTGTTTCACACTAGTATCCGCCCACAACAAGTTCAATACAACCCCTATGACTTTTTCCCTTACCTCTTTCAATTTTCTTGAAGAAGGCCATGACGGGCCGCTAAGATGCCAACTTTCAGCCCACTTGCATACTTGGTAGTACCACCCTTTGCTCTCAGAGCATAAGATAGCTTGCACAGGGAGGCGGTCTTTTGAGAAGCTTTTCACACGATTGATATATGTGATTGTACAACAAAGGGCTTCAATCTCTAAAGGAAGCAATCCCGCTTCTGCTAGCATAATACAGTAAGGCGTTTGAGACTTTACTCCAAGTTCTTCCATCAAATATCTCTTCTGCACTTTTTCAATGGATGCCCAGCTTTGCTTGGATAGCCCAGGTCCCCATACTGGGCACCCGTATAGGACTACGGGTTTCACCATTACAGCATAAAGAAGTCTCCTAGTTTCCCAATGCCACAAATTATTAGTACGACATGAATGAAACATGCTATATAATGCTCTAAGCCCCCCAGAAGCACGCTTTGAGGCAGCCTTCTTCCAATTGTAATTGTCTGAGACCTCAATACCTAGATATTTGTAATCAGATACTTGTTCAATAGCTGTCCCTCCTACCAAAAAGCTGAATTTTTCTCGTGTGCCCAAGACCATTATTTTGGATTTTGAAGCGTTGATGGTCATTCTTTTATGAGTACAAAACTCATGTAAAACATCTAGGTGTCTTTGGAGTCCCTCAGCTGTCTTAGAAATCAGCACTATATCATCTGCAAATAGGAGGACTTGGATCGTAGCATCCCAACCGAAATTAACTCCCCAATTTAGCAAGCCAGTTCTCTACCTCATCAATGTATAATCCAAATAATGTTGGCGAGCAGGGACAGCCCTGCTTCACTCCAATTGTGCTTAAGATCTTCTCTTCTCCCTCAAAGGGAAAGGAAAGTTCTATCAGGACTTGCCTATATAGACATGCTACTGCTTGTCTGAGTTCTAAGGGAACTTCTATAATTTCGAGTCTGGCTTCTAAATCGGCTCTGTCTACTCACAAATGCTTTAGCAAGATCAATAAAGCCATGAACCTCCGGGTTGCCAAAGCCCTTTGCACCTTCAGCTATGACACGCAGGGGACACTAGGTGGTCAAGTGTTGAGTGTCCACGCCCTCAAGCCGCCTTGACCATAAGCCCGCACATCATTTACATCAGCCCACTCAAATCTTTTTTTTTCAAGCATTGCTGCTAATATTTTTGAAAAAATGGAACTAATCAAGATAGTTCTATAATTGCGTATGTCGCCTTTGTGTGGCTTTAAAGATTGAATTACTCGCTCAAGTACCAATCTGCAGGAAATTCTCCATTTATTAGAGAATTATTGCATAGGTCCAATAGTCTTTCATGTGTTGCATCACCCCCATTTAATGAGCTCGATGAGAGACACAGAACATCAAAAGCCTTGCCATTCTCGAGTCCCCTGTAATGCTTGCTTAAGATCGGATATAGAAAATAGTGATGCAGAGCTTTTGGGATCTAATGTCATGTTAGCGCAATCTGGGACATGATATAATTCTGAAATCCAGCCCAATAAGTCTTTTCTTGTGATGTTTCCGACCTCTGCCACCTTTGCAAGACGCTTCCAAAATAACCTTGGATAGATCGCAATCACGGACTCTGTTTTTTGGTGGTGTACACGTAGCCAATCCCGTTTCTTCCGTTTGACTAGCTTTTTATAATGTTTCATTGCCCCTTCCTTGTCTTGCACATTTTTCAAAGCAAATTTAGCCTGTGTGCATTCCTTGTCATACCATTTTTTATTAATATAGCCTGGTTTAAATGGTTTGGTATGTCCAAATACTTGACTTGCTGACTGTAGAAGGACTTCTTTCAGTTTCTCATATCCATCCATCAGGTCCACTGGCCAACTTGTATTTTCAATAGTTTTTTCAACTGTCATTTCATATGTCTCTGCCAATGCATAATCTACCTTTAGTTTTTGCTTGAAATTACAGTCTCTGTGAAGGCAGTTTACGTGCATATTCAATCCGAGTGCCAGAGGAGAATGATCTGAGTCACAACACATCCCTTGAACCTCAAAGTCTTTGATATAATGCAAGTGTTCTGGGCTTCCAAGCAAGAGGTCTACTGTGCTGCTACCGTTTGGCTGGAAGCAAGTGTATCCACAAGACTTTGGAAAAGTTTGAATGCCATTGTATACAATCAGGTCCAGCGATTCACACAAGGAGATCACATGGTTTCCCATCAAATTTGATCTTAGATCAAGGGTTTGCCGAGGCCAAGCATATGCAGGATCTGAATGTTCTAGCAGCCATAGGTCATTTCCTTCGCCACTCAACAAAGATGCCTGTCTATTCCCCAATCTTCCATTGAGGTCTCCAATCACAAATGCTGGCCCTTTTGTCTTGAAAACAGCAAGGTCTGACGCAAGAGCACAGAATGGATCATTGGCATCCAATCCTGGATGACTATAAATGCGTGATGGGTAGGGATCTAACGGGGCAAAATAGGCAATGGCAATGTAAATTTTCCCCTGTAAGCATATCCAAATATATTGGTTTACTGAGCATTTCTTTACTACTACCACATTATGTAAAATGTCTTTTTTCACAAAGCATGCTATGCCACCCCAGCCTCGTTGACTACCATTCAATAAGTTCCAGGCAGATTCAAGCAAAATAAAGTTTGGGATATCAATCAAACGATTGGCTTCATGTTCCCATGTTTCTGTGAAAGTAAGCACATCAAATTGTTTAAAGAAGTCAATGTTACTGAGTACCTTGGACTCATTGAAGCCGTGAAGGTTCCAAGCCAGCAAGCTGAGGGTCTGGTCTCCCTATTTCATATTTCGTACCACCACTTTGTTGCCTGCAACATATGCAAATTTCCCTTCTAATCGTAACTTCTTCACTTCATCCAAGAGTTTCTTTCTTTCATGTTGCTGCTGGATGGTGAGGTCATCATTCAACCATATCCTATGTCCTTTGAGATGAGCCCTATGCTGCATGACCCGTTCTCGAGCCTCATATTCGGATCAGCCAGATGCATAGTTGAGGTAAAGAAGTCACTAACTGTGTCTAGTGTGTTCTCTACTTCTTGCTCATTCAGTCCAGAAATTATAATATTCATAGCCCTGGATGCTCTGTCTTCTTGTTCAGCATGTCTTTGGTCGAGCATCGATGAGACTTGGTGTTCAATTTTGTGTGTAATCTTGTCTGCAATTTGTTCATGTTGAAAAGAAGAGGGTCGATCATAGCCCTCAATCAGGTCTCTGATGTTTTTCTGGCCTTCTTTGTTCTCAAGTATCAATTGCTTGAGTTCACGGAATTGCATGAGGCATGATTCCTTAAGCTCCTGATGGGCTTGCAACATCAAATCACCTGTTCTTTTAAGGTCACCGAAGGTAGCTAACATGCATGTTTTCAGATCCTTGTTCTCTTCCTGCAAATTCTAAGGTGTGAAGCTGTGATTTGTGCTTCCATTGTAGGTATTTACCACGCTGCACCTCATCTGAAGTATGTTTTCCTTTTGTTTTCTATTATCCATTTTTTTTTCTTTTTTTAGATTTTGCGAATGCAAATAGACCTGTTAATCTAGGCCCATTTGAATCATGTTTAAGATACAATTTGGATGTTCTATTGTATCGTTTTATTTTGCATATTGGATCACATGGTGCAAGGAATGACTAATTCTTTCTAGCAAGCTATGCGGCCTGGGTTGAATGCGGTCTAGGTTAAACACGTTGCTCCTCTAGGGCTTGGTCCATTTGAAGTATGTTTCCCTTTTTCTATTTTCCATTGTCTTCTTTTCTTTCGTTCTTTTAATGTTTTGGGAATGTAAACAAATCTCTAGGTCCACTCCAGTCATGTTTAAGCTACAGTATTAGATCTTTAATTGTATTATATTACTTGCACATTATATTTTATCACATTCTGGATTGTTCCCATTAAATTTTGGATTACGCTATAATATTGGATGTTTTATTGGATCCTATTACTTGCATATTAGATCACCGCTCCGAATTGTGAAAGATCATGAATACAAGAATTCTAATGATCCTGTTAGTTTTGAGTCCGTGGGTCAAATCTGTTTATTCATTTTAAATATCTAATTTTCCATATAAAGGCAGTATTTTGATGCGTCCATTTCAATCTTTTACTCATTCATCCTATTTGCAGCTCGCTGTTCTTAATGTGTTTCTTTGTAACATGCCTATTTCATGGTTAAGTGGTTAAATAAATCATCTAATTGTGTTATATGCCTTGAAAATTTATAATAAGGTTAAACTTGCTCACTGCTATGGGCATTGCTTACTGAATGGTTTCTTTTATATTGTTATGGTACATATTTTATTAACCTATTTGGTCTGCCTTCTTGATGCTTATCATTCCCACATATTTGCAAATCTGATCAGTTTCCAGAATGGAATTTTGAATGTGAATTTTAATAGAATGTCTTAAGCTTGGGAAAAGGTAGAGTTGGCTGCTTCTGTGGCACGCGGCACCTCTCTGGCATCAAAGAACATGGATCAGTTCGAGAAGGGGACTGCAGCAACAATCTTACTCATAAGATGCTCTACCATGTGGCCTGTAGTGATGCATATTCCCAAATTGTTGATTTTGAACTTGCACATTAAAAACGGGCGAGCACATATAGAGCTTTGCCATTACATTGTTGCATCCCAACGGGGGTTGACACGTTACAATCGCATCGATCCGAGACATCGGATCGCCATTCTAGAATGGGACGAGCATGCATGTCATGCATGCATGCGGGCGGCGCATGCCCGTTTTGGGTTGGGAGTTCGCTATTTCAGTGCTTCTTACGCATCCACGTCTCATCGGCTTCCTCTTCTCTCCAGCATACCTTATTCTCTTTGAATTGTTTCCAGGCGGGGAGGGGCTTCTTCTGCTGGTTTAGCCAATTTTGGCGTATCTTTCTTGCTATCCTTCTTGGCCTTTGGCCTCGTCCTCCGCGACCTCGTCCTTGATCCTAGTTTGTAAGGAAGTTCTCTACGGTAGTGAGCTTTGTTGGTTTTCTTGGTCCCATTCTAGAATCGCATCGATCCGAGACATCGGATCGCCATTCTAGAATGGGACGAGCATGCATGTCATGCATGCATGCGGGCGGCGCATGCCCGTTTTGGGTTGGGAGTTCGCTATTTCAGGCGCGTTTCTGCATCCACGTCTCATCGGCGCTTCCTCTTCTCTCGGCATTACCTTATTCTCTTTGAACCCACCCTCCCCTTCTTTGTTTATTGTACAAGTTACGTTTTATCATGTTTTTCCACCCAATGGGTGATGCTTTTTTCCACCACCGGGTGATGCTATTCTCCGGTATGTTTCTCGTTTGTTGTGTTGGTGATGTGCGTGTACGGGTTGGCGGCGGCATCCGTTTCGACTTCTCCATGCGGGGGTTTTTGGGAGCGATTCTATGCCTTACGTTTGTCTAAGCCCCTTGCCGTCAAGGCTTATCACTAGGGTTTTCCTCGAAAACCGAAGGGCGGGGTTTTTAATCCCTATGATAAGCTTTCGGGCGGTACATCAGCCACTCATCTATTAGCATTGTATTTGTTTTGGGGTCCAAATGATATAATTGGATTTTCCCTTTATTTTTCGTGGGTAGTTCGCATGTGTGCGGCTACCCACTGTCCACCATTGTAGAAAATCTGCTGAGATGAATGAGAAGCCTATCTATCGCTTTGTTGGTTTCTTGCGAGTCCCATTCTAGAATTTCCATTTCATTTCGTTATTAGCATCTCTACCAAATTGGCACATCAGCTCCGGTTCAGTTTTCAAAACCTTATAATAATGAAATAGTAAACAGTATATAAAAGCCCATTTATTACATGTTCACCCTTCTACCATATTGTTGTAAGACATTAGATAGGGTGCAGCATTTAATCAAGCGTATTCATCAGATTCACAAATGAATTGTATCGGGTACAGGGGCCTCTAGCATCCAAGTAATAATACACCATGAATAGAACTAAGAAAATGAATCTACAACATCAATGTATAACTTTTTCTTTTCCAATCAACAATCTGAACTTTTCTTTCCCAATATATAAATTTTATAATGTGGCAAGCTGTAGTAGCATTTACACCTTCATTAAGGCTATTGCAATGTCCACTCTACAATTTAATCATTTCAATGATTTTTCACATCACCTATGCATTAAAGGTAATTGACTTCAAGGCAAACTTCTAATTTAGATAGAGTGCCCATGTATTTACGCTTGAAAAGACCATTAGATTGTCTTCTTCATTTCGATAGTCTATACTAGTAATGGTACCCAGCCTTGCTGGGCATAAATTAGGAACCTTTAATTTCTTTCTTTTTTTATTCTCCCTTTTTTTTTTCTAACCCCGTTCTCCCTCCCTTTGCCTTCCCTTTCCCCTTTCCCTTTTTTTCTTTCTCTTTTTCTTATCAGCTTTTTCCCTTCCTTTTTATCTTTCCCCGCTCTTCCCATTTTTCCACTACTCTCTTTCCCTTTCCTTTTCCCCTTCCCTCTTCCTTTTCCTTTTCCTTTTCTCTTTCCCGTTTCTCATGCATTTTTTTCGTTCTCTTTTGCTTACATTTTCATGTGCCCTTTTCTTCCTTTCCCCACCCTCTTCCTCTTGATCACGTGCCCTTTTCCCCATCTCTTTTCCCATTTCTCTCTCCTCTTTTCCTCATGCTCTTTTTTGCTTTCCTTTCTCCTTTTTCCGCTTCCCTTTTCCTTTCAACTTTCCATTCCTTTTCATACTTTCCCCACCCTTTTGCTTTCTATGATGTTCCCTTTTTCCCTTTCCTTTCTCTTTCTTTACATTTTCCCTTTCCCGTTCCCTTTCGCTTTTCATATGCCTCTTTCCATTCCCTTTTCTCAACCTTTTTTATGTACCCTTTTTCCTTCTTTCCCCATCTTCTTCCCCTTTTTCCCCTTTCCACTTTCTCCTTTCTTGTTTCTTTTTTCTTTTCCCTTTCCCATACTCTTTTTCCCTTTCTTTCTTCTATTTCCTCACCCTTTCCCTCTTCCCTTTTTCTCGTGCCCTTTTCTCCTTCCTCTTTTCCTATTCCTTGCTCCCTACCCTTTGTCTATTCTAATTCCCCCACCTTTTTCCTCATTTTTCCATCCTTTCCCTCTTCCTTTTTCTCGATGCTCTTTTTGCTTTCCTTTTTCTCTTTCTTCACCCTTTCTCTTTTCCCCTTTTTTCACGCCCTTTCATTTTTTCTCTTTTTCTCGTTCCCTTTTCCCAAGTTCTCTTTTTCCCTTTTCCCCCTCTCTTTTCCTTTTTACTTTTCTTTTCCCATAGACTTTTGCAACCTTTTCTTATTTTCCCTTACCTTTTTCTCCTTTTCTCACCTTTACTTCTTACCTTCTCGCAAGATTGCTCTTTTCCGTTCCCTTTCCCCTCGCCTATTCTATTCTTTTCAATTTTTCTTTTATCTTTCCATTTTCTTTTCTCCTTCTCTTTCCTTTTCCTCTTACCTTTCCTTTATTCCTTTTTCCTTTTTCCTTTTCCCTTTTCCCTTTTCCCTTTCATACGTTTTCCTTTTCCCTTCTCCTCTTCCTTTTCCCTTTTCCTTTTTTTCCCTTTCATCGTTTTTCCTTTTCCCTTCCCTCTTCCTTTTCCCTTTCATCGTTTTTCCTTTTCCCTTCCCCTCTTCCTTTTCCCTTTTTCCCTTTTCATCGTTTTTCCTTTTCCTTTTCCCTTTTCCCTTTTCCTTTTCCCTTTCCCTTTTCCTTTTCCCTTTCATCGTTTTTTCTTTTTCCTTCCCCTTTTCCTTTTCCCTTTTCCCTTTTCCCTTTTCCCTTTTCCCTTTTCCCTTTCATCATTTTTCATTTTCCCTTCCCCTTTTCCGTTTCCTTTTCCCTTTCATTGTTTTTCCTTTTCCCGTCCCCTTTTCCTTTTCCCTTTTCCCTTTTCCCTTTTCCGTTTTCCATTTTCCCTTTTCCGTTTTCCCTTTTCCTTTCATCTTTTTTTCCTTTTCCTTCCCTTTTCCTTTTCCCTTTTCCTTTCATAGTTTTCCTTTTCCCTTTCATCGTTTTTTTCCTTTTCCCTTCCCCTTTTCTGTTTCCCTTTTCCCTTTTCCCTTTCATCATTTTTCCTTTTCCCTTCCCCTTCCCCTTCCCCTTTTCCCTTTTCCCTTTTCCCTTTTCCTTTTCCTTTTCCTTTTCCTTTTCCTTTTCCTTTTCCTTTTCCTTTTTCCTTTTCCCTTTCATATTGAAGCCATAGTCAAGATGAAATTTTAGTTGAAGACACGCACACATCATCTCCACCATTGGTCAATCAAATCCTCGACCGTCCGATTTAGGGTGCGGTCCATTACACAACATTATAATATAAGATTACGTAACATTACTACAACCTAAGTCCCAAACCAATGATTTCATAAATTGCTCTACGTTCTAACATTGGCCCATGTCCAAGTGCCACCCTATGCAATGTAGCAACGTCCTTTTTAAATGCCATTGGCAAGCCCAATGACGCTTTACAAATTCATTGTGGTTCTTTATATCACTGCAACATTGGACAACCATTTCTCCATAAATAAATATCGTAGGATGTCCATTATTATTGCATAGTTTCTATTTACGATGCCCATTATTATGTTAGAATTTCAACTAGCTTGATAGGTTTTTGTCGTAACTTTATCTACAGCTCCATGATTGCAAGTATTTCCATCTTATTAACGAACAATAATTCATTCAAATGGAAATGAATACACCATTGCAGAACACCCATTTCTTACAATTGTGAGTTGCTGCATTGCACCACATAAATAGTATCCAATTATTTGAGATAAAACCGTTTCATAATGTCATACACGAATCTATGTCGTTTATTCTCATAATTTCCATGCTTATATTCCGAATTGATTATGATGCTCTCACACCTCTTATAAACTCCCAACTTATTCTCAAATCGTATAAAGTCCCTCTTCTTCTTATTTTATCTTTAATTCATTTATGACAAACTAAAAATATCCCATCGGTAATACCCTTATGTTAGCTCGGGTACCAACTTCCATTCCAACTACACATAAGCGCTTTGTATTTTGATGCAAGTCGTTATTTTTGCATTTTCATGTAAGTCGATATTATTTGGTGAGTTCACTTTTCTACAAAAATCACACTACAAGCACAACATCCCCACGCGAATATAGCATATTACTAAAGCCCGGCAACGCCGGGCAATGTTACTAGTTCTTTTTGAGCTCTTAGTTGATCTCTCAAAGCCTGCTTTTCAACCCTCTCTCTTTCCTTTTCCTGCAAAAGTAATCTAAAGCAGAATAAGTACGGGATAAACATGAGCAGAAGAAGTATGGAAATAAGTTATGTTACTCGGCGTTGTGCCTTCTTCTGGGCTCGAAGCTCGCTGATGCCCTTGGGCTGTTGCTCCAAATCCAAACGGCACTGCATGCTATCATTCTGAGCATGCCCGTCACATAATCCTTCTGAATCCCATTTCGTTCTTCCCTACTGTAAACCGTAGGGTCCAATGACGTCATCGTTTTTATAACAGGATTGGGTTGGATCTGGTTTTTATAACAGGATCATGGTAGGGTTGGAGGTTAAAACAAAATACATCAAACAAATAGCTTAAGTGACAAAATACATCAAACAAATAGTTTAAGTGACAAAAAATGACACTGCTTTATATATGAGTGATACTTTCAAGAAATAGCATCTCACTTCGAAATTCCATAATACTACATTTTTTTCTTTTCAAGAATACAAATTTCGTTCCATTTTCTATATTCTAGAGGATATCATTCTATGACACTATATTTATCTTTGGCATGTTATGGAACCCTTACGAGTCAATGGGGCGTTCTAGAAAATAAAAAAATACAATTACAAAAACTCCCTTATGTTTTGACGAATTTCATCAAATGTCCTTAACTTCTAATAATTTCACCAAATGTCCTTAACTTCTCATAATTTCACCAAATGCCCTTGGTCAATGTATATCCTTTTGTAACATTTCAAGTTTCAAAAATTTCACCAAATGCCCTTAACTTCTCATAATTTCACCAAATGCCCCTGGTCAATGTATATCCTTCTGTAACATTTCAAGTTTCAAAAATGCCCTTCAATTTTCCGTATTTAGTGGAATGCCATTTCACAACGGATATGTTTTGGCACCGTTTTTGGATCGACGCCTATCTTTGTGCACAGTTTCTCAAAGAAAAAGGAAGGCACAAGAAGCTCTATCGAGTTTGCCTATGGTCGAAGCTCATTCTGCTCCATCAATGTTTGCTTGCTCCATCAATTTTTGCTCACATGCTCTCGCGATTCTGCATCGATTCTATTTTCTCAAAGTTTTTCTAAAGGATCAGTCTCTCAAAATTCTGAAGGCACGGGCTCTCATGGTTCTAGACGCTCGCCAAGCCTTTTTACTCACTTCCTACTCTACAACCTATAGGGAGAGTACGCACCATGTTATTGTTCCTAATGTTCTAAGTACGATGTTGCTTCCAACAACAATACAATGTTGTTCAAGGGCATTTATAATTTGCTTACAACTTAAGGGCATTTTGTGACTTTACAACTTTTAAAATTTGACAAAAAGCACACGTTATAGGTCTCGCGGGCATTTTGGGAATTTAAAAGTAACATAAGGACATTTGAGGAATTAACGAAAATCTTAGGGGTATTTGAATAACTTCAAAAACTACAAAATACATTATACGTTGATTAGGGGCATTTGGTGAAATTATAAAAAGTTAGGGACATCTGGTGAAACTCATTAAAACATAAAGGCATTTTGTAGCCCTTTTAGAAATATGTATGATGTGGAATATGTTGATATGACGGTTCATATTTGGGCATCTATTCTCCTCCTCATGAATTTTCCTCCTTTTTTTTCCTTTTTTTTCTTACTTTGCTTTTGATTAATATAACATTCATCCTTCAATTTTTTATTTATTTAATTTGGGTTTGTTATGCCATGTTAGTAGATATACATAGCACCATAATTGCGGAACTTGGTTGCATTCGATACAGGCCAACTGAACTATGGCATGTTGGCTCGACTTTATGATCTTAGTGGCATTTGAGAAAGGCATAAAATGAATTTTGTTGAAATTACTACCAGATTATATTTTTTTTAAATCATGTAAAATTAATATTTCTAAAAGTCCATTTAAGTTTATGAAATGCCCTTGTGGGCTTTATGCAATGTGGAAAGCTCGGCAGTGGACTCGTTGCCTCCACAGCTCTAAGGGGGATTCACATTATTGAACCTTAAAAAACATGTCAGTGATCGAGAGGGATTTTTTTACTATGTGTTGCATGTATATATAAGCCTTCATATAAGTGTTTTAAGTAAAAAAGTTGTAAATTTAAGGAGGGACAAAAAAAATAGCACAAGCTGTATGATACTTAGCGCACTCTAGATGTACCAATTAGTACACCTTACGTAATACGACTGCCCTACGTCACCCCGTGTGAATATACACTCAAACCAAAGGGGGTTTAAGCGGGATTTTAATTTAAATATAGAATATAGAATAGAATATGATTTTATCGTCCACGGAGACCAACTGGCCTATGGGACCCAAGTACAAAGAGAGAGCAGCAGGCGTATTACTACCAGGATTAAAAAACCCCGCTCGAAGGGTTTTCGGGGAAAACCTTAGTAGCAATAAGGATCTTTGACATACTTGCACGCTTATATACATAATCACAAGTACAAATGAGGTTAATGCCCGGACGGGGGGCATAACTGAGTCCGCGTATCCATTACCTCCCGGAGGTATGATCCCAACAAGCCTACAGAGGCCGTGCTCAGTAGCTCATGCAAGGCCTGATGGGGCACAACTAACCGAGCATACCGAGCCCGGATATGCTCTACGCAGGACAGGCCTGGAGGGCGTGACTTTCATCCTCAATGGCGCCACGCTGCGGTAAAGACAGCGGCCAGACTCTGTCCTCACGCGGCTCCCGAATCCATCTCCCTGTCTCAATGCGGAGGTGGTGTGCACCTGTGCGAATGGAAGCAATCACCCTGCGCTTTTTCATGGGTAGATGGGTGCGCAGGATGTGTTGGACCCAATGGTTGTGTTAATTAATGTCAATGATAGTTATGTGTTGGTTGTTAATGTCAATGGTTGTTATGTGTTGGTTGTTATGTGTTGGAGGATTTAATTTTTATATGTTGGATGTTAACAGTTTGTGTTGCCAAAAACATTTTTTGGCCCCTTTGGGGCCTTAGGGACGTCACCCCCTCCCTCCCCTTCCCCTGTGTGACAAAAATTTTACCGGGGGCCTTTGCCCCCCCAATTTTTTATCTATCTTCATATCAGGTTCCCTTCAGTGTCCTACCAAAGTGTGGAGATTAAAGGCATAAAAGGTTGTTTGTTAGACAAAATGTCTAGTGTAATTTGTCATCTTAATATTTTCCTACTATAAATGTGCCATCATGTTGTGGTTTATAGTGGAGATGCTCCTTTAGTTCCTGTAAAGGAAATTTTGGTCTGCCAACGACAAACCCAACCAGTCCCATTGAGTTCAATGAGGGTTTGCACAAATCTGCATTTCCCAAAGACTTTGTATTTGAGGTGGGAACATAAACATTGCAAGTATACTCCCTTCTTGTACACAAATAAAATATGTAATTTACTGATATATATACATTACACAATGCCATAACGAAGGAAAGAAGCCGGGAAGAATACAAGTTTTCTTGCCATAGCTATCGTTATAGCCTATTCCGGCAGCCATATCCTTTTCTCCTATAGCCATAGCCATCGCCAAACTCCCTTCTGAATTTCTTTCTTCTGTGCTTTGCATTTTCGCTATTTCGCCCCCCATCCAAATCCAGCCCTATTCCTTTGTTATGAACCAAGCTTTCCTGCCATGGAGCCCGTTCGAGCTACCAGATTGAACCAACTTCGAGACCTCTGCCACAGCGACCCAAACCTGTTGGCTTAAGAAGCCAAGAAAACATCTGCTGGAGAGAAAGATGAATCTGATAATGCATTATGAGAGGGATAACACCCTGGAACGAGGGTGTTATGCCCTATTATAACAAACGAGGGCTGGAGGCCCGAGTTTGTTATAGTAGGGCATAACATCCCAGTTCTAGGGTGTTATCCGCCTTAACCACCTGGGCCCGAGAATTTTATAGTGGTTTTGTGGTGGTTTTCATAACAAGATAGGTATTTATAGCCATTTAGCATAACAAACTAGGTGTTTATGCACTTTTAAATGTGTTACTGGTGGGTAACACTCTTGCAACCAACGGCTGAGATCTGATCTCAGCCTTAAAACTTGAGGGCCAGGTTGTTAAGGCTCTATATGAAACTATTTAGTTCAAAACCATTGATGCTAAAATAATTAAAACAAAGGTGTAAGGAAAGAAGAAGAACTTACTATTGCAAATCGAGAAAGAATCACTAAAATTGCAGTTGTGCAAGCGACTATTTGCTCAATCAACAGTGTGAGAAGTGTACTGGCTAATATCTCGGTTGCAAAAGCAGGAAGAAACAGTTTGGACAATACCGACAAGATTTTTTAAGCAGGTAGGCGAGGGGATGCTACATTATTATTGAAGAAAAGAGTCTGGCAATCTGTGAGAAGAGAAAACTCACAGGTGAGCGTTAAAGCCAGAGAAGAGCTTCATTTTGCCAAAACCAAAGATAGACTTGTCTTAGATGGAATTAAAGTTGGACATGAGCTACTCTGACCACGGGAGGAGCATGCAGATATGGCCGTGTGAGCTTTTTATAGCAGTCCTTGCACTGGTCCGCAAGCAACAAAAGCAAAAAAGACCACAAGCTATGGCAGCAGAGAAGCTATTGCACGGTTGCCACGTCTTTTATCTTTGTTTGGACGTTTGTTTTCTTTTGTTTTCTTTTTTTAGTCTCTCGTCTATTTTTTTCCTCCATGGCTCGGGTAAGGCATGTAGGGAATCGGTTTTTCCCAAAAAGAATATATAAGACTTGAATATGTAGCATAATAACAGGGGGTTTTCTTTGTGTTTTTGTATGCTTTTCACTAAGGTTTTCCTATGATTTCGTGATGTATTCAAATGGATGTACTAATGCGTACATCTAGAGTGCACCATTTCTGAGCCATTGATTTTAGCCTTTTTTTTTCAATGGTCAACAACCAATGGCTCACAACAAAAGCCCTTTTTTTGTGCGTGTGGTGCATAATGGGCACATGAAGGGCCATTGATTTTAACCTTTTTTTTCAATGGTCAACAACCAATGGCTCACAACAAAAGCCCTCTTTTTGTGTGTGTGGTGCATAATGGGCACATGAAGGGCTTGAAGGGCGCATGTAGTGCAAGTTTCCCCGCCGGAAACACATTTCTTATCATAACTTTTGATCCAGAGCTCCGTTTGAGATGATTTTTATTGCGTTGGAAAGCTCTCTCCGAGATCTTTTTGATAGTGTATGATATGGATATGTTTGGTTAAGTTATCTATGCTAAAACAGCAATTTTTTGGCCGGGTTTGGTAGGCTTTTGCATCCTACCAGCTGATTAATACAGGATTGCGCTATTGGATATTGTTTTATGGCTCATTCCGAATAAAGCTTGCAAAAAATTACCATGCATTTTTAGATTTTGAGGCAGTTATTAAGCAAATTCCAAGGCTTCTAGATCCTTGTGCTAAACAAGCAGAAAAGTTTTCCACTTTGGTTTCTCACCACAAGAATCCATGGAGGCCAAAGGCTGCTGTTAAATTCCAGTTGAAAAATGTTTGTGTATGGGTGTTGCAAACTTTATGACTTTCAGAATAATGGGATCAATCTGCTCTATTTGTTTTATTGTGATCAAATTCAAAAGCTACAGGTAATGAAAGCCTCAAATGAATTCTAGTTTTTTTTCTGGTCTGAATTCTAAAATTTCCTAGGGGATTCACCTTTATAGTGTTGGAAAATGTTATGTAGATTCTTAAAGTTAGACAAAACCCTCCGTATCGAGTTTTATATTTTCTTAAGTTCTATACTCGTACCTTAGATTTACTCAATGAGTTTTTCTTAATTATGCTACCTTATACCATTTATAGTCTACAAGAAATTTATTGCGGTGGCCAAAGCCTGCCGTGAACATTTCTCTTTTCCTACTTTGCTGTGTTTAGAAAGACGAGTCACGGTGAAGAGGAATGTAGAATAGAATAGAATAGTCTCCTCTCTTCTTCATCCTCTCCATCACAGGTTCCTCCAATGGCAATGCTTACATGCCAAGGTATTTAGAGTGCATAACCTTAATGCGCATCCCCCCCCCCCTCCCCCCCGGGTGTGGCTCACCCACCACCTCGCCCTTGTAGAGCGTAAAAGCCTACAAGGGCATTGAACATTTTCCCCCAACCAACCCTTAGGGGCGGGGGGGGGGGGGGTTGGTTAACCCGGACAATAATACGCTTGTTGCGCCTCCTGTTTGGGTCCCATGGGCCAATTGGTCTCCGTGAACGATAAAAATTCTATTCCATTCTATTCTATTCTATTCTATTCTATTCTATTCTATTCTATTCTATTCTATTCTATTCTATTCTATTTAAAAGGTATTTATGATTCCTTCCCACTCCTACTTAATTGCCATTGTGTTTTTATCTTTTGATCCGTTTTCAATTTTGAGTTATGCTAACAAAGTGCCTTTTTTGGTTCACTTAAAGATATGCATTTCCTCATGGACGCTGCCAATACTATCCACCCATCCATCCTTTATAATCGTTAACAAGCAATATTAGAATTCCTTTTTGTACTTGGTAGTCTAACTAAAACTTCATCTTTTACTTTGTTTCCTTTAGCAGAAGATTTTAGATGCTTTTACATCTCTTCATACAAACATTGTGATGATAACACCTCAAAATTTTAAGCTATATGTACATCATACCCTTTCATTTTACCTTTCGGTTTGAGACAATTCCTGTTATGTTTTTGTATAGGTTTATACGTATGACTTTGTATAGGCATACATATGACTTGCAAAACAAAATATTCGAATTTGGACAATAAACCAAGTCTAAAGCCACAAGATAGATTTTGAATGAAATAAGGACTCAACCATTAAAACATAGTCAATACTTGTATTTCAATGATATCTTGACAAACCCCCAACCAGTTCGCTGCAATAGCATCATCAAGACATTATTCCCGATTCAATCTGCTCTACTGTTGCATTCGGATCATGATGTCAATAAACTTCATGCTTCCAATACTTGTCGATTTAGGTATTATCCTTCTAAAACTGTCCGACTCCATTCAATTTGGCATGGCTAGACCAAGTGTACCATGTTCCAAATTTTCTATTCGTACCCCATTATTCAATTGCAATAGTCCAATGGTTCACAAGTATTTCTTTTTCTTTTCACGTCCATATATTTCCCAAATGCCATGATTATTTCTTTACAACTCCCCTTGCATGGAATTCTCCTTCTGAATCTGCATTTGTGAACTCATTGCTGCTTGTAACAAATAATCTAGTTTTAGAAAACCAGAACTTTGTTTAATGAGCGCTTACATGAGTACATCACCGTCTCAAGGTACTGTAACTGTAAACTTTTACCCAAGGGTAAAAGAAAGCTAGGGCGTCCTACATTTGGCCAAATGTAGAATAAGAGATGTATCACATTTCAAATACATAACTGTTTTTTCAGTATGTACATAATAACTATATTAAGGAAGTTTTTTTTTTTGGAATTACTTGCCACGTCAATTAAAACGCAATCATGAAGCAGATTTCATTCCCGCCGCTCTAACCACTCCAAGAAACGCCTGAACGTTAGGAGAATTTCCCACTTTCTGGCTAAAACTTCGCCCAGCTCCAGGATTTCCCTCCTTCTTGCCAGAATTCCTCCAGCAAACCTTAAACCATGCAAGAATCATGATGAACAACGAAAAAACAGAAATGGCGCAAGAAGTTTGCAATATCGGGAATGTGACAAAGAGAATGAAGCGTAAGATTGATGAAATTGTTAAATTTACATATGATCGGGTTCAAGATTTACGTCATGTGCAAAGGAGAGCTTTAGCAGTGAAAACTGTTCGGGATGAAAGGCTGCACTTCTTTTTTGAACCTACCATTGGAAATCCAGCGAAAGCAATTGTGAAGGATACCATGCTACAAAATATCCGGGAAGGTCTGCAGGAAGTGAAACAAGCAAATAGCAATGATAAATTAGCAGCTAAGCATTCCCTGTTATCAATGATTGTTGGTGAGAATGGAAAACTCAAGCAAAAAGGAGTAGCCTCCACAATTCTTCAAGTGCAAGCAAGAAACCTTACAAAAGCTGCAATTAGAAGAAAGCGCATGTCATTATCAGCATTAGGGTTTTTTTAGATTAAAAAAGGGCGTTCAAAATATGCCAACTAAGCCAAATGAAAATAAATGAACTGCCAATCAGAAATCAGAGCCTGACGGGTCCAGTCAGCAAAACTGTGATAACTAACTCATTGGATCACATTTTCTAGCATAACTATTGATAGAAAAGTCCAAATGAGCTCTCGTTTAGTGCAAAAGATAGATCTCATTGAGATCGTTCCAACCTTAGATGCTTTGCACATATTTTAATCACTTATGATTGTCAAAACTCCAAAAAATATGATTTTTACCATTTTTTACTATCCTACGGGGCTAAAAGATATGCAAACCCACCCAAGGTTGGAAAGATCTCAATGAGATCTATCTATTGCACCAAACAAGAGCTCATTTGGATGTTTCTATCAACACTTATGCTAGAAAATGTGATTCAGTGAGTTAGTTATAACTGTTTTGCTGACTGGATTCCAGTTCTGTTTTCTGATTGGTAGCTTAGTCAGCAGTTCTTAGAAGGCCCTTTTATGATCTCAAAAAATCCCTAATGGTGCTAACATGTGGGCACTGGCAGAAAGGCAACCCAGGGCAGACATGCTTCCGGAATCAACCAAACACTTGGTAAATGATTTTTTGTTAACCCACACCAAAACTTCTACCAAGTACAGGGATGAAGAAAAGGACACTTCCAATCCAGTTTTTGGACATGCACCAGGTCAGTTTTAAGGCACTGACTGAGCTATTCTTAACAGAAAAAGTACTTCGATGTACTTTCAATCACATCCAATGTGGCAGATGGCAGAAAATGTGCTGAAAGTCAGGCTGTATTTTTATAGTCTCGGTTTCTGTAGTTCCCAAGCGTATGCTAGTACATTCTGAGCTTTCCTGAACTCAAGATACTGTTGAAAGATAGGGTTATACATAAAAGTATTTACATGTACTTCCCACGTACATCTATAACACAGTGGCACTGTGTGTGACCTGGTTACATATTGAGTTTTGTATGTACATCTGGAATGCGTTGGAGTACATTTTCTACATATTTATACATATCATGTACATATTATGTACGATGATGTGTTCTAGTAGTTGAATGTATATCAAATCATGGCCTGACTGTCATAGAACTAATGCAATGTCTGCAACATCTTTGAATTCGTAAGTAGTTTTAATTTATGTTTTACTTATAATGCTGCTTTTTTCCTTGCAGAGTGAATTATATGAGATGTTCAAAGATGAACATCCTGAAGTGAAGATTAGCGTCAGAATATTCGAGCTGCTTAAGCCTACGTGTGTGAGAAGGTTGAAAGAGAGGGACACATGCTGTTGCGTGAAGCATGAACAAGTTGAGCTATACAAAAAAAGCATTTCGCATCCTAAGGAGCAAATTTCATGCCAATTGTACGTGTTCTTGCGGTGTTTGTGCAGCATATGAGAATGATGGTGTCTGCCAAGCTCCTTCTAAAACATTTCAAAATGTTAGTGCTATGTGGAAAGCTACGGTCTGTGACAAGGAAGGTGAAGAGTGGCATAGTTTGGACTGTGTCAAGGGAGAGTGTCAGAGCTGTGGCACTGAAAGTATTCAAATCTGTCATAAGGAGAAAGAGTCGCATATTGAAAACATTGAATGGCAAGTTTACAAGTACGTGAACGAGCCTTCCAAAGTTGGCACTTCAAGGAGGCTGAAGCTTGTTACTGAAAGCGGGAGTCCAGGTACATTGCTTGACAAGATGTTTCATCACCTTACAAAGTTCACTATTCACAATTTTTCAGCAAGTTGGCAGAGCAAACAATTCAAGAAATCAGTGCAAAATTTGAAGGATGATTCTGTTTTGTTAGTAATGGACTTTGCAGAGAACTATACTTTGCAGCCACTCAGGGAGGTTCAGTCCGAGCATTGGAACAATGACCAGATAACTATTTTGGTGCACATAACTATGATGAAAGTCAATGACGAGCTGAAAAAAACTGTTCATTTGTATGTTTCCGATGTTATGAAGCATGATGCTTTCTTTGTTCAGGCTCACTCAAGAAACACCAAACTTGGATGATGCAAAAAGGTTTTGGCCACATCAAATACCATGTCATGTGGTCTGATGGGTGTGCTGCTCAGTTTAAGTGTTCTCGAGCATTTTATTTGAATGTAGCCCAGTATTATAACAGATATAGAATTAGGATGCAGTGGAATTATTTTGGCTCAGGCCATGGGAAAGGAGAACATGACGGGCAGGCTGCTTTGGAGAAAAGGTTCCTTGCAGATGAGCAAAGGAAAGAGAATGGTATTCTGATTTTGGATGCCAACTCTGCTTGCAGTTTGCTCAGACAAAAGAAGTGCAAAATGGACAGAGTCATATGGAAGGTCATGGCAGAAGACATTAACAGGGACCCTCGTTCAGATTGTGAGACATTGCCTGGTACTCTAGCTATACATTGTGTATCTGCTATTAATCCAGCTGACCCAACACTTGTCATGTATAGATCCCTGTCATGTTTTTGCAATGATTGCTTGAATTTCAGATGGGGAGAATGTGAGAATCTCCAGCATTATGGTGCGTGGAAGCTGCACAAACTGGAGCCTAGTTCGGCCCAGGTTGATGAACAAGAAGAGCTAGTTGGTTTTTATGCAGCTGATGAGCAAGAACTATCCGAAGTACTCCAAATTGGAGACATATTTGCATCTTTTGCTGCTCCAGGGAATCATGAAAATGTTCCATACTTCGTCCTCCTATGCGTGAAGGAGATGCATACTCTTCAGGAAGATGTGATTGACGACTATGGAAATAGAATGCTTGCTGGTGACAGGGTTATAGCTTGTCATTACTATCAAATGCTACAAGGCACAAACCACAAGTACAAGTTGTTGGATGACAAAATAGTATTGGTACCAGCTGAATTTGTAATTGGAGCAAAGTTCACCATGCAGCAGGTCAAGCATAAGTTGAAGGGGGCACGTACAGCATATATGATCACACGAGAGGTGCATGACATGCTTATATCAAGCCTACCTAAGATTGTTGAGTGCATATGACAAAGTTCTGTACAAAGAAACTTTCATATTTGCCATCATCTTCTGTTAAGTCTAGAAAACTAGTCGATTTCTGCAAGTTCTTTCTTACTTATTTTTTACTCTAAAGTACATTTTGATACTTCAATTTCAGTATCACACAATATCTTCTGTTTCCAAGCACAATGTAAATCAGAAAGTATAAAATGTTCATCAACTTTGCATCAAGAAGTTAAACTATTCTGTGAACTTGTTCTGTTATAAAGGATATCAATAGCTTTGTTCTGTGAATAGCTTTTCTTTTGATTCATGAAACAAAGCAGAAAGTGCAACATATAGATCGATGTATGGAGACAAAAACTCTTGTATTAGATATCATAACAAGATATACAACCTGTTCACAGGAGATATGAAGCCAGTATATACAAGTCTGTTGTTCATGTTTTAACATAACATTAAATTACATTCAAAATCTGGCACAGTCGATGTGAGATTGTTTCAGTATGTTACTTTCTTGCAGCTTTTCCATAGCCCGGACATGCCATCTCTATCCCTGTAGCCATCTGAAATCATTTGCCTCCATACAGCCGTTGTTAGTACGTCGATTGGATTGCATAAAGGGTTCTGCTTCATATACTGTTGCAGGTCTGGTGCTAACAACAGGCCCTCTAGCCATGATTTCAAAATTGTCAAGAGACCTGTGTCTTCCACATCCTTTTCTTGCCATGAAGGTGGGCATATGCAATTTTCGGATGAATTGAAAAGCATCTTGTACTCGGAGTCGTCTACTATTAGTGTGTTACTCTCATTCCTGTCCGGATACTTCTCGTATATAAACTCAATTGGCTTCAGATACAAAGGTTTATCTTCAAAAGGTGCAATTCGGAAAGGCAGCTCCAAACAGTTGCTTCCATCAAAGGTGAATCTTAAGTCCCTTATCTGCGTCATTGTGAAGATTTTATCCAATACTCTTGATAGGTTCCATGGAGCTATTGATGACCATATTCCTACTTCAAAGTGTTCAAATACAAATTCGAGGAATTCGTCTAGGTGGGGCCTTAAAAACAACTATGTCATAGTTTCCAACTAGCTGATCATCTGCTACCAATGTCCTATGTAATTGTTTTGCCAAAACATTATTGATATCAAACACTATCAACATTTTCTGTACACCTGCTATAAAAGAACATGCAATTTATCAATAAAGTATGGTGGAGTTGAATAAAAAGAAATTTTATTCATTAAAATTCAATGAAAACATGTATGTTTTACAATCGAATAGTGTTTAGCAGTGACAATGGGGATAGGCTTTCTCAGCCTCAGTTACTAGTACCAGCTGGTCTAATAATTTCGGGAGCGATGTGAATGTGGTCTAACTCCTGAAGTAATGCTCGGATGAGAACATCACGACGATCCTCCATACTTTGGCAAGAACCAGTTTCGGGTAATCTGCAAATGTGACAACCACACTTAGATATTGGAAACTATTTGTTTGCAATACAAAAGGCATGAGACACTCACATTGGTAGTTTTGCCACACACGATGGTGTCTACAAACTTCTGCATATAAGTTGTAATATAGAGGCCACATGAATCCCCATCTTTCTGCTGTGGACACTTATGAATCTTCACAACTGGTGAAGGGTTTTGTCCATGCTGTTTGGGGTCTGGGTTCGGGAACTCCTGCAAGACAGCCCTCTGTGAGGACCCTTGGATCAAACAAGAGAATCAGGTAGCTATATCACGGGGGATTTGCAAAAGAACAAAAGGAAGGAAAAAGAGAGAAGACAAAAGAAAAGACAAATGAGAACACAATGATGATAATAGAACTCCTTGATATCAATGAGAATACATGAGCTCTCTCAATAGAGAGAAAAACAGAGTGGAGACAAGAACCAAAAACTCATCTAGCCCTCGAATGTATATATAGTACAATGGCCTTTGGCCCAATATAGATACTCTGTCAGATCTCGGTGCCGACTCCTGGAAGGAGGCCTGATTTGCAGGAATGTTGGCGGTGCCTCTTGAGGTGCCTGAAATCATACTGACGCTGACGGCCCGTCACTTGTCTGTTCTCTGCCGCTTCTTTGGCATGGGCATGGCCTTCTGCGTGGCCTTTTGCTGAGCCTTCTGCTGGGTCTTCTGCGGGGCTTTTGACGGCTGACCTGGACCTGACTGTGGCTCCTTGTTCTTGACCTGGTCTGAGGTGTGCATGAATAGTCCTATACCAGAACGTACAGGACTAACACTCCCCCTACCAAACAACACTCAGGGATGAGAAAAGGGGGAAGAGTCTCTGAAGGTGGAAACCCAGCAACTTGAAAGTCACCCTGGCGTGTATGAGGGCGGTTGCCAGAGTGATAGTTGGCAATAAGATCTTGTCTTGACGTGAGAGCTTCAGGAGTGTTGAGACCTATTGCAGGATGAGCGTCAATGAGAAACCCAGAGTGCACCATTTCCTCAAGGGCACGGTGTGCTTCAGCAGGGACAAACTGGCATTCCATGAGAAGGCAGGTCTGAAGGCCGAAGGCACTGACGCTGGCATTCGGGTTGCAATAATAGATAGGATGTTGTCTGGCAAGAGAACTCAGCAGAAGGCACTTTAAAGCAACACAAAAACCTGCTTGGCGGAGAATAGATGGATCCCGGGAGGTGGCAGCACGCTCCAAAAAGAGATCAAGGCCAGAGACAACATGAGTGGGCGTATGCCAACCATGCTCATTAGGGATGTAGATCAAATTTTCAGTGTGCTCCAAAGTAGCACCATTCTCCCAATTAGAGCGGCAAACAAAGCGTGGATCCCAGCGGAGATCTGTGGAGATCTGAGGAGGAGTCCACCCAGCATGGCCTTCCAGGACCTTAGTCCAAAAGGGAAGACACCAATCCGAGGTGAGATACCTGGGGCGTGGTGGTGCACCCAATGAAGCATACGGAGATTGAGCCATGCCCGTGGGCATGGGCTGCTGGGCCTGCTCCCTGAATTCACGAACAAGATCTGCATCAAGAGCACGGCACCACTGGTCCCAATCAGAGCCTGAGAGCATGTTATAAAGGGGCGGGGAGACCCAACCCGTGGGTATAGTCTGACTGTCCAGAAAGGCACGCAGCGTGTTGTAGCCACCCAAGTGCTGTAAGTAAACTTGAGCAAACGGGAGGTCCTCAGGATGAGCTAAGTTCTTCCGCACCTTGTGGGTGCGTCTCTGCTTGCCACAGAGGGAGGTGATGAGCAAGCTCAGGCATGTACCCAGTGCGTAGAGTGTTGGACCGAGCAGGATCCTGTAAATATGGATTGGTTTCTAATAACAATCAGTGAGCATGAGGGTTGACTTGAAAAATTCGATGGGCCTCATCTAAGAATTTATCCTGTGTATCGGCCAGATAAAAATCATGAAAGATATAAGCCATAGGCTGAACAACACGGAAGATGACCAAATCGGAATCCTCACAGTGGAGTTGATCAAAGACTAATAGGGCACAGAGTAAGCCTTTGTCTTCAATAGAAAGGTCCGGCCAGATCCGGAGAAAATCCTCGCTGCCCAGGGGCGCATTAAGCTTGCCGTTTGCCGAATACCACTTGAGAAGAAATAGATGGCGTCGAGCAACCACATAATCCAGATAACTGGAAGGAGTAAAGAAGTCCGTAGGTATGCAGAGAGCAAGATCAATATATACCTCATGTTGACACTGGGCTTCGTCCGCAGATTGAACAGCTTGCTGGAGTTGATTCTCCAAGTCTCGGATCTGATTATCTTTATCAGCAAGAAGACGGGACTGATCACGGAACTTCCTGTGAGAGAGCGTGGCCTGTGAAGATGAAGGCACTTGAGTGGAGCTTTGAAGCCAAAGTGTGACAATTTCTGTATCATCAATGATCTTCTGCTTCTGGGCTTCAAGGAGTTGAGCCTGGAGAGGCGTGACCTGACTGTGCAGTGTGGAAAGTTGGTCTTCGAGAGAAGTGATGCGCACATTTCGCTCACCAAGTTCTTGGAGCTGGTTGTTGTAATTCTGAGAGAGCTCCATGTACATGGTTTGGAGATCTGCAAGGAGTTTATCCTTATCCTTGTTGGTAGCCAGTAATTCTCGAATAGTTGACTGTAACTGAGCCTGTTGATCAGCGAGCAGGCTAGTCTGTTCATGTTCAGTCTTGAGAGCTTCAAGGGCCTGTAAAAGAGCCGCGTGCTTTTGTTGAAGACTATCTTCAAGAGATTGAATCTTGATGGTGGCAGCCTGGAAGTCCCTATGAAGTGCTTCCGTGGTCTCCATGTAACCTTGAATTCCGTTCATGAAAATTTCTTGAGAATCTTGAAGCTTGAGCATGACAGCTTGGACATCCTGTTGGTATTGATAAAGAGTTTGTCTGGACGGTGGATGTGCAGGGCCCGGTTGTCGATTAGACTGTGACGCCTGAGAAAGATGATGAGAACTGGAGTGTACAGTTTCAGTGGAGGAAGAGGAGACTGTCACAACAGGTTCTTGATGTTGAGCACGATGAGGAGGAGGAGAAGGCTGGGGATGTGAAGTGTCGACATGAAGGTTTTGGTCAACAGGAATGGGATTGGAGGGCTGTTTGGTGGATGCTCGAGACGTGGTATTTGGATGAGTGGGGGAACCCTGACTGGGGAGAGGGAGAGAATGACGGAGGATGGCCTGCAGTAGATTCAAGGCTCGAAGAAGGGGTTGCTCGGATGTGATCAATTTCATGAAGGAGGCGGAGGAACAAAATTTGAGGCCAATCAATAGAATGGGTGGAGTGGATGGCCAAGACAACAATGTTGAAAAACTGCTTATTTATGTGGGTATTCTTGATGGAATAACCATAGAACTTTCGCCACAGAAATTTGACAAAAATATCATGGGATTTGGCAATGTTCGTGAGACGATGAGTGTTGGCCTGATAAGGAAGTTGGCCATACTTGGTGACATCCTGTTCCTGTAAAGCAGCCCAAGACAAAGAAGGCCTGCGAAGAGGTAAATGGAATACCTGAGAAAGAAGACCTGGAGTGAATAAAATATCTGTCTGATCGACTCTGGTGGCATAGCCCGCTGTGGTGTTGACTATGTTAGCAACAAACTGCCTGAGTTGAGGCGGATTTGGGGCAGGGAGTTCCTGCCTAGAGAATTCATACAGCCCGTGGCGTTCTGCAACTTCTCGACTGGGACCTTCCAGGGCATCACGAAAAGTAGGAGTGGAAAAAGTAACAGACTCAAAAAGAGCTGGATCCCTGGGAGCAGCAACCTGAAGAGTAGGGAATTTTGGTGAAACAGCCATGGCAAGAAACGAAAGAAGGAAGCGCGAGAGCAGATTGAAGGAAGCCGGAGGGCGGAGAGCGGAAGACGAAAACAAAGTAAGGCGAAAAGGCGTTATGGCACACGGCTGTGGCGAAGCGGCATGACGAAAGGGAAAAGGAGTCGTTGATGGGGCCAGATGGCAACAGATCAGAAAAGAGCGCTTGAGAGGCAAAATTTTGGCTGAGTCCCCGAGTAGTGAAGGAAAGACCAATGAACGGTGGAGATGGAACGTGAATGAACGGTAGGATGTGACAGCTAGACGAAGGTACAAATAATAATGACAGACGGGTGTGAAAAGAAGGAAGAACATTTAATACAGGCAACTCGAAGTGGGATATCATAAAAAGGAATTGTCAGACAGTACCATGGCTAGATATGCGGCGGGAGAAGAGATTCTAGATTTAGAAATAGCCTTGCATTGCAACCACCTGTTTTGATTGGTCCACGTCGGCAGAGCTCCAAGCAGTTGGGCTATATAAGACGAGCAGTGGGTGAAGCGGAGACACCAGTTTGCAGCGATGGAGCAGGAGTATACTATGCCGCGAAACTGCCAAGAGTGGGTAACCTGTAAGATGAACGCCCTCGACCTCTGGAAATGCCGCAATTGCGGTACCCTATGGACGGCTGGTGTGGTGGGATGGCTGAGCATCCCGATCCGTTAACAAACGCTATGGAGGTGGTGTTGCATCTGCGCTGGGATCCTGAGCAAAACCTCTACCATGTCCTCCGTATAACCTCTGCTCCAAACCCGGAGTAGGGGGACTGTTTACCTTAGGATTTTTTAAATAGGGCTCTGCCCATAGCGGATATATATGGGCAATGCCCACTTTTGTTTTGCGCCACTAATATAATATAAATATGCTTCTAGTCACTTTGTTCTGTTTCTGAATGTTGTTGTTGATCTTCTGAAGGAACTGTGGTAGCTTCTGTATGAAATTGTTTTAGTAAAAAACCATTAACCAGTGTAGGTAATGGAGTGCCATCTAATTCTGCCAGTTTGAAAACACTGGGTTGCACTACTTGAATAATTTGATATGGAACCAACCAGCGAAACTTTAATTTACCCAAAAAATTTTTATAACGAGAGTCATAAAGCAGAACCAAATCACCTTCTGAAAGGTTTTGGCTTTAAGATGTTTGTCATGCAACGATTTCTGCAACTGTTGGCCATGAAGAACACGAATATAAGCATCTCTCCTAAGTTCATCTAACTGTTCGAGTTGATAAACCCTTTCTGTAAGAGCTGCATGTGGATTATGTGCTGTAGCAAGTTGGAAATGGAGAGTCGGAAGGATATATTCAAAGGGCACACAGCTGATTTTAGCAGGATCCGTGATGATGCCTTCTTTACTAACCACATGACCCAAAAGAACACCGGAGGTGACGCAAAAGGTGCATTTCTCAGGATTTAGACTGATGCCAGACTCATCACATTTCTGAAAGACCAGCTCTAACTTCTCCAAGTGATCATCCATGGAGGTTATCCTTCATATAGTCTTGAAAGACCGAAAGCATGATGCGCTGGAACGTGAATGGAGAGTTTGATAAACCAAAAGGAACCACCTTATAGGCAAAAGTGCCCCACGGGGTGGGATCTTCTGGCTTGATAAAAATTTGATTGTACCCTGAAAAGCCATCCATGAAAGAGTACATCTCATGACCAGCAACTTCTTCAAGAACCTGGTCTGTGAAGGGAAGCGGAAAGTGATCACGCTCCGTGGCCTGATTGAGTTTGCGGTAGTCCACACAAACGCGGATCTTACCATTGTGCTTGAGAGCAATGACGATGGGACTCACCCATTCAGAGTGTTTGACCTCATAAATCAAGCCAGCAGCTAAAAGTTTGTCAATTTCGGCCTTGACACAGTCTCGATAGTTTGGGTTGAGCCTGTACTGTCGTTGCTAGATTGGGCATGCGTCAGGTTTGGTAGGAATGGTGAGTTCCCCCAATTCCTTTTTGATACCTCTAAGGTCTTTGTAGCTCCAAGCAAAAATATGTTTGAATTTTTTGAACAGCGTCACAGCGCGTGCTTTATAAGTGGGTGGAAGATTAGCAGCTAGGCGGACGGGTTGATTGTTACCAATGTCCACGATTTCCACCTCAGGAGTTTGGATATGTGGAACAACCTCCGTGTCCTGAACATGATGAGCAGGAGGGTGAAGCATGACAGGAGAAGCAGCATTTTGAGTAGTGAAGAAAAGGGGCTGCTGAGTGTCATCTAGCAATGGTTGCTTCATGACGGCATGAACATCCACTGTCTCTCGAGGAATTTTCGTGTCCGAAAAGTGGTCAAGACGTTGAATTCGATTACAAGGAGCCAGGTAAGGGTCAAGCAGGGCGGCCACAGCCTGATCCTGATCCAACTCATCTCACCCCAAGGATCAGCATACTCAGGGTAGGATGAGAGAGGTAGACTCGCGGGTGGAGCCTGAACATGATAGATATTTTGTGCTTCTTCAGAATCAGTGTCTGAGATTAATGGTCCGGCATTCTCAACAGAGATCAATTTTCCAGTTTCCAAATCCATAGTGGCATTAAGATGTCCATCTGTAATGACAAGTTGGTCTGTGGCCCAGTAATGAATACTTTTAGCCTGGCGGAGAAAATGTCTGCCTACAAGCATTTCATAGTCACCTGGATCTTCTCCAGCTTTCCAAACCCCAAATTCCAAGGGGAATTTGAGATCATCAATGCTGATGTGGAGGAGAGAAGTGACGCCTTGAGGTCGTGTGATATGGTCATTGGCCAACTTGATGTCATAGGGGGCACGGTATAGTTGTTTGATCCTCAATTGTTTCCTGAGCTTATCAGTAATAAGATTGACTGCACTGCCTCCATCAATTTGAACATGATTGATGTGGTGATTGCCCACCGTGGCATGCACCGTGGGAGTGGATGTTGCCACAGCTCCAACCAGATTAGTGGGAAGAGGCAACTGATTTATGAGAGCAGGACAGAGTTTCAAAATGGTGGCTAGGCTCAAAGGAATCTTGATCTTGGCAAGTTCTTCTTGAAGTTCCAATGGAACGTGAGAAAATGGATGAGCAGGATCCAAAGGAGCAGGAGTCTGTGGTAAAGAAGCGGAAACCTCTTTGAGAAGCTCCACCTCTGCAGCAATATTTAGATACGGCTGAGACCGTGTAGTTGTAGAGGACGATGGTGCCTCCTGACACTGCTGAGCTCGAGTTGTGGCATAAACATTTGCCAGTGTGCGGCCTTCCGCAGCCTGCATGAGTTTGAGAATACTCTGTCTCACCTTGGGCATGACGTGTGGCATGAGTTTATCTAGGTCAGGCGCGAAATGAACTTTTTTGTCATCTTCATGTGGTACCGTCTCTACAGCAAAAGCTGGTTGCGTGTCATAAGGGATGATGGTCAAGGGTCGTGAAGCCCGGGTCTGGCGTGAAACCAAACCAACCCATTTGACGGCTGCACCGGAGGGTTTAGTGCCTGGTAGATTTCCTCTTGAGCTTGTTATCCAGAGGATTTGAGGTAGATGCTGGTTGCTGAGGTCTCTGTTGTTGAGGCGGTCGTTGAGGCTTTCTCAAAATAGGACGTGGGCCTTGTTTCCCATTAGCAACCCACAGTTGATAGGCCTTGAGGCGTACAGATGCAGGTTGATTCGTACCGGGAAGTTGGACTTGAACTTGGGGAAGTTGAGGGCACGCCGTGGTGGTATGACCCCATTCATGACAATGATAGCATTGAGTCTTGGAGGGATCAAAAGGAGGACGGGAGCTTTGTCCCCATGACTGCTGAGGTTGTTGCGTTTGTTGATACTGTTGCGGTTGTTGAGCTGGATACTGCTGAGGTTGTGGAGCGTGATACTGTTGAGTTTGGTGAGCTTGATACGGCTGAGACTGATATGGTTGTTGTTGCTGAGGCGTGGTCTGTACTTGAAAAACCATTTTATTCCAGAAGGGTGTAGGATGAGAACGAGTGCATTCCTCCGTGGCATGATTGCACATATTGCACCGTTTACAATGAGGAGGTCCGTTTGAGGAGTTGCATTCATTGGCCAAATGTCCTTGATATTTATAGATATGGCACCAGATCTGAGAACGTTGTGGGTTGGTTTGTGGGGGTTGGACGACATTCTGAGGAACCATGACGGGGGGCATGAAAGGTAGTTCCGTGAGAGCAACACCTCGAGAGGAAACATTGACCGAGTGATTGACAAATTCAATCGCCTGCTCCAAAGACTTGGGACGCAGGTACTCCGCCATGAGACGAATGGCAGGAGGAAGGCCCTGCAGAAACCAGACAAGAATCTGGCTTTGCGTGGGGTACTCCTGGAGTTTACTGATGAGGATGTGAAGTCGGTCGGCAAAATCACGCGCAGACTCCGTGGGTTGCTGCTGAAGATCATTGAGTTGCTTGAGCAGGAGTTGATCATCATCTGTGGTGCCATAGTGAGAAAGGAATGCGGTTTTCATTTCTTGCCAATTTTGCTTCCAGTGGCTTTTGTTAGCCATGAGCCATTGATGAGGAGCGCCTCGCAGCGTTGTGGAAAAGATATGAAACTTTAGTTGAGGTTGAGCATGACCATTGAGAATGGCCAAGGCCTCGAATTCCTCCATGTGTGCTTGAGCACTTTGGTCTAGAGGTTTACCTTTCGTGTTTCCAAAAGTAGGATATGTCAGCTTCAAATTGTGATTAGGAGATGAAGGCGGAACTGGCGCATAGATGGTGGTGTGGAACGGAAAAACCCGGAGGGCCAGAGAATGGGACTTCTTGTGGAAGGACCCTGAGATCCCGCCTCAGTGGGCTTGAGATCTGTGAGTTGGTAGACAGGAAGAGCATTCTGAAAAGATGGTGAAGCCTGAAATTCATGAACATGGGGAGGGCCAAAGGAAACTTGAGGGTAGCCCATCCCAGCAGGTGGTGAAGAAAGTTGCGAAGGTAGAGGGGTGTGGCCTGAAGGTATGGTAATATAGGTGCTGTCTGGAGTCTGGAAATAATGAGGCGTGGGCTGAACAGAGGTATGATGTGGCGACTGGGGTTGAGAACAATGCCGACACACAGGGGAAGACCCTGGTCGAGAATGAGCGCGAGGAGTAGGTGGTGCCGACTGAGCTCGTGAGCGGACACGACCTCCCTCAATGTCATAAGCATTGTCATACATGTCCCGAACAGCCTCGCGACGTTGATGGCGCTCCAAACGAGCCGCCATTTGGCAAAGAAGGTCTTCAGGGGTGAAAGCACGATGAGACATGATGGAAAGAAAAAGGAAAAATTAGACCCGGCAGCGCCGACAGTGTTTGGGGTCTGGGTTCGGGAACTCTTGCAAGACAGCCCTCTGTGAGGACCCTTGGATCAAACAGGAGAATCCGGTAGTTATGTCACGCGGGATTTGCAAAAGAACAAAAGGAAGGAAAAAGAGAGAAGACAAAAGAAAAGACAAATGAGAACACAATGATGATAACAGAACTCCTTGATATCAATGAGAATACATGAGCTCTCTCAATAGAGAGAAAAACAGAGTGGAGACAAGAACCAAAAACTCATCTAGCCCTCGAATGCTAGCTCTACTCATATATATATACCTTTGGCCCAATATAGATACTTTGTCAGATCTCGGTGCCAACTCCTGGAAGGAGGCCTGATTTACAGGAATGTTGGCGGTGCCTCTTGAGGTGCCTGAAATCACGCTGACGCTGACGGCCTGTCACTTGTCTGTTCTCTGCCGCTTCTTTGGCGTGGGCGTGGCCTTCTACTGGGTCTTCTGCGGGGCTTTTGACGGCTGACCTGGACCTGACTGTGGCTCCTTGTTCTTGAACTGGTCCGAGGTGTGCATGAATAGTCCTGTACCAGAACGTACAGGACTAACACATGCTTCAAGAAAGTGGGACACTCGACACAACCGCATGCCATAGTGAGGATGTGGAGCCTGCAAAAGACCAGATCAACTCTATAGCAAATGAATGAAAAAAGCTGCTAACATGGTATCCAATCTAGTCAATATACTTTAATAAAAGGAGATGTGAAATACAAAATACCTCTTAAGTGTAACCATGTCAATGTCAATGTCCTCGGCAGAATTGAAGATCTGAATATTAATGGTGTTCTTACTCTTAGTAAGGGTCATGTTGAAGATGGCCAAAGTGTGATGTTCAGTAACAGCACATAGCATTGGAATCATAATCCATCTGCACTTGAGCCAATTTATCCCTGTAAGAGCTCCCTTTACAATATCTCTTCCATGCTCGGAGGCCGCCATAGATTTATCTTTTTCGCTTGCCTTGCAGTGTGCTGCAAATTCCATGAAGCTGTCCGGTGGGAAGAACCAGACGTCGGCCTTCTTATCTGCAGGAACACAGAGCTGCAGGTACCTATAACAAGTTGAAAAAGATAAAATTACTAACATGACTTACATAAACAAATGCATAAGTTCAAAATTCAGCACCTGGCATATATATCCACATGCCGGTTGAAAAATTTTCCAACATCTAAGTCCAGCACATCTTGTTCAAATAGACAACACTCCATTTCAGGCAAAGATCCAAGAAATATCCTTGCCTTCTTCAGCTTCATCATTCAGTTGAGCAAAACATCATATGGCCTGTATTCAGAACTACAGTCTGGGTTCAATGACCAGTACATTTCACACAAATTCATCTACATTCGTCTGCTATTATCCACAGTATTTTTTAGTTTTTAACTTACATACTAGATGTAAATAAAAAAGTAAGATATGTAGATCAATTTACCTGTAGAGATCATTCCTATGCTGTTCTGATACTGTTTTCTCAAAGTCAGTATCCATTTCCTTCCCTTCTTCTTCGGTTTCCTCACTTTTCAGACTCTTCTTAGGTCCTGAATCCTCGTCTTCAACCTCTCCGGATCTCTCATTGTCATTAACTTCAACCTCCTTTACTATGTTAGAAGCAAGATTTGCCACATAGTCAAGAGTATCCTGCTCTATATTTCCACGCTCGGGAGATTCCTCTTGATTAGGACCTGTAAACATGGATGGCATGGACTTCTCAAATGCTGTACCCTGAAATAAAATGCCTTCTTACCTGTTTCTATTGGTTTTATTTTCTTCTTCTGTGCCTTCTTAAGCGTGGACTTCTTCTTTGGAGTCACATTTTCTGCTGTTGCCTTAACTTTTTCAGATGTGGCCTTTGCCTGCTCTCTCAATCTCTCGAGTTCCTCGTCATAGTCTGGAATGTCACCATGCGCACTTGAAGTACCAGCTTCCTCAACCTGTATCACGATAGGAATAGTGTGTTTGCTTTTTCCTTCAATCTTTCCCTCGGCTACATCTTCTTGCACCTCAATTTTTTTTGAAAGCTCCAAAACTGTGAAAACCGAACCAAGAATCAGAAATTGCTTCTTCCAACACAATGCAAAACAATTTCAATAAGCGCACCTGATCTGCGGTGTAGCTTCTGCTCAGATTTTTTTTGGCACTTTGAAGCTCTAAAAATAAATCGCCATATAACAATCAGATATCAGTCTCTAACTATTCTGTTGAAAAATATCAGTACATATTATTAGAATTGATCTACATTGAAGTACTATGAGTACATATACATGTAAACAGCTATTTATCTAGATGGAATGTACATGTAATTATCTAGATGGAATGTACATAAAATGTGCTCCAACAAAACTCAGTACACAACTCCTAATTTTATGTATTAATGTTCTACATCTATGACCCTACACTGTGAATATACAACATGTATGTAAGAAACACATATATGTATGATATGCAAGCTATGGAACTATAAGTATAAATAACCAGTACACTCCTACATGCTATAGCAAAACCTTAAGTGCAGCAATGCACATGTAAATGGATTCTACATTGCAGTAATCCTGGGTGCAGCAAATTAAACATAGATTATGAAATACTGCTTACCTCCAGTGTACACACCCAAGATCTTTGAAATGTTTTCATCCCATTTGCATGCTTTTGGGCAGGATAGTCTAGCAAAAATAGAATATGAGAAACAGAAGACATGAAATGAATGCTCGCATGGAGCAACTAGGATAGGTTCATTATTAGCAAAGCCATTACTACAAAACACACATCCATGCACAGATATGAATTTTTCTTGAGCTAGAGAGATCACTAAGCTTGTTTTAGGCTGAAGGAGAATCGCTGCAGAATGCATCATGTACTTATGCATATCATCAAGCAAGCTGTCTGCAGCACTCAAACTGAACTTTATGAGCCTCCTCAAGTTCTGCAATCCCCTTTTCACATAACTCCTTTTCCCGAATGGCTTTCTCCAATGGCTCCTGAATTCTCTTCAACATTTCTTCCTTCCTGGTTCTATTCCTCATCAAAAGGTCAATCTCCTGCTGCACATTCTTGATGTCCCTCTTGTTCTGCTTAGCGTCGTCAAGAACACTATCAATGTCTTGTTGAATCTGTGCTAGGTCCTCTTCATCTGCATCCTTTCTTCCTGAAAACTTATTTATGTTGTCACGTAGTTCTGCCTGCTGATTTTTCAGTTCTTCAACCTTGGAAGAGCTGCTAATTAACTGTCCATGGCACTGCTGCAACAGAGTTTCTGCAAATTGAAGGTCTTCCTTAGGGTAAAATTCTTGCTGCAATTTAAGAACCTTGGATGTGGATTTAGAGGTCCCAATTTCTTCTGTGATAGCAGATTCTTTTGCTCCTCCTTTGTCAAATCTTTGGCCAAAACTTTAAATATATCCCAATCTACTTTTTTACCTGTTAATTGAAGGGCAAAGGCACGAGCAAAGTACTCAGGTACATGGCGATTGGTGACCTCCCGTTTACCAAAAACAATTCCATAATGCTTGTAGAAGTTCTCAGCCCACTCTGGCTTCACGCTAGATTCTTTGAACCCCCTAATGTCTTTAGGCCCCCACTGCTCGTGCATGATCTGTTGTAAATCTGGAAAAATTTCTTCTGCATTGACACATCTTACATGCTTTGCTTCCACAACAGCGGGTTCTTCAGAAATAAGTCTTCTTTTTTGATATGGTTCTTCAAATACATGAACCTTCCTCTTGTTTTTTTCGGCTTTCTTGCTAGAATCGACTGTTTTCAAATTCTTATTTAATCTGGGTGACTTCCGGGAGGCAAAGGCGTCCATTGCTTGGAAGGATTTCAAGGAAGAATAACAAAATGTTGTCCAATTGCTTCTCTGATCGCACAGAACACCAGAACTTGGAAGGGCGGCAATTTTTTTCCCAAAGAGGAAACACGTTGCGATCTCTCTCCAAAAAATCGCAATGAACGTCTTTCCTGGTTGCCACTACCTCTCATAATTTTGAATTGATGACGTGGCAAATCCTGATGATTACATATCCCAACTAACTAAAATTCAAAAAACAAAAAACAAAAAACGGGTGCCTACATTGCCCTACATTATACATAATGTAAAGGCATTTTTTTTGGACACCCTAGCTTTCTTTTACCCCCAACACCAAATTTATGATAAAAGTGCATTTCCCATCTCAATATGTTTTGTCCTTTCATGATGTGTTCGGTTTTTGGCAATCGCTATGCAACTCATATTGTTTGAGTACAATTTTGTTGGCGTCTTCTGCACAAAAACCAAGTTCTTTAAGCAGCCTGCTAAGCCACATAATTTATTTTGCTACTGAGACACATACAGCATATTCTGCTTCAGCTTAGAATGGAACAATTGAGGTCTGTTTCTTACTTCTCCAAGACGTTGGACAATCTGCAGGCATAACCACATATCCGGATGTTGACATTCTTGTGTCTATATCCCCTCCCCAATCTGCATCTACAAAAGCATTCAACTCAAGGGTACTGTTTTTACCAAAGTTGTTTGTTAAGCCATTATCCATTGTGCCTTTTAAATATCTGAGAACGTGTTTTGCAGCAAGCCAATGCATTCTTCCTGGATTATTGCAAAATGTTCTTAGCAGATTAACATCATATGCAATGTCAGGTCTGGTATTATTTGATACATATAAATATAAATATAAATATATTGATCAAGCCATTTAGGGCCCCAGGCCTCTATGGCAAAAAGATACAAGATTTATTGTTCAAGACGCTCAATCCAGAGCACATTCTAACTCAAAATCTTTCATGAACTCAAATAGATTCATTATGTCTTTTCTTTCTTGCCAAACAGCCTTCACATACGAGCTTAAACGATGTGCTGGTATATCAAAAAGATCTTTTAGAGAGGTTACCTGGATATAGACATCACGAATATGTGCATAAGAAGCACAAACAAGATTGCATATTAAACGGGAGCAAATCATCGAAACGAGAGCAAAAGAAATATTCCTCAAAGATTCCCTTTTTTTTTTACAAAAAGGGGGTAAAACGAGGTTAAAAAAAAAGATGCATGAAATTCTATTTTGACCCCCCTCCCCAAATGACTAATTTTTTTGTGCAACGAAAGAATTGACTTTTTTAAAGTGTCACTTTTCTTAGCAAATAGAATGTTCTTGAAGTATATTTTACGAGAGAAACTCTAATTTCAGAGGATAAAATATTTAACAAAAGATTGAAGTAAGTCTGTAACTGAAACTGTAGTATTCTCAAAATTTGAAGATAGAATCTTCATATTCACATGCAAAATTTATAGTCTTTTTCTAAGACTCAGTTATGTACAAAAGTGTGAGGAGTGATGAGAGAGGGATCCAGGACGTCATCATGTTCATTTATGCCATCCTCATCACCTTCACTTCTTTCACTGTCACTAGAGGAAGTGCTTGAGTTATCTTCCTCATCACTATCAACAGATAGTGAAGCATTGCCACCATCTTCTTCATCCTCTTCTTCGTAATTACAAGCTTTTTTAAGCAAATTGATAGTCCTCTGGCGTAGACGATTGTCAGATTTCAATTTAAAATCATAGCACAATATAGTCACGTCATTAAGGTTCAGCTCATCCCTACAACCCACCTTCTTGGACTTTCTCCCTTTTCCTTGGCTTCTCATTTCTAACTCATATCTACCCTCAAAAGCATTTTCTGAGCGTGTTGCAAGCCAATGAATCTTGAGTTTAGTAACTAAGCCTTCCTTCTTGACTGTGTCAAGCACTTTTGTTATCCAGAAAGGTCGACCTTTGTCATCCTCCTTAGTTGGAAGAGCAATTAGCATACCCTTGGTAATTTCTGTGATATTACCTTGAGGCTCATTCCTGCGTCTTGTTCCGAGGTACATGACTCTATCCTCGTCTTTTTCTACTGCAGGTGCTAATGTAGCATTGCTTGGACCTGCTTGGTGCTGGGGTTGGTGGAAGGTGTTAGGCCATTGAAATGGTTCTTGCAACTGTTTTAGAGCTACATTTTGCACAACAATTTTCTGTTCGAGAAAGAAATTACTCCACCTGAGGAAATTCCATTTTCAATGGCTTTTAAGGATGACACTGGGGTACTTTTCTTTTGCTTGGACTCCTTAGGATTTTTGAGAGGAAGTTGCTCAGCACGTTCTATGAAGGAAGTGTCTGGAATATATTTAGGAAGCGTAATCCCTCTGGTGGACTCCAGTCCTTAGTTGTGGTATACTTCTTTTCCTGTAAGAAGCTTTGGCCATCCTTCAAGTAGAACTTGATGTGATGTTGAAAGGTGAGATCATTCAACTTGTTCATAGCTTGTTCTCTGTTTGAACGTTGAGAGAAAACAAACTCTCTGAAATCAGCAGTCTCTTTAAGAAGATCGATCACTGGAGTGGGAGTGTAAGAGAATCTTCAATAATTCGAACTAAAGTAGGAAGAGAGAAAGCCTTCTTCCTTCTAAGGCACACAGAAAATCTGCTGAACATTTGATCAATCTGATCATGAGTGTGGCCTACAAGTAAGAAACCGAGCTTCATTTTTAACATGGCACAGTACGCAAAGAGTGTTTGATTCTTGTTCTCCCTTGTAGTATTGTCAAGTTGCAGGTAAAGCACTGATGGTAATTGCTCTTGCTCGCACAGGACCTTGTTAAGAATTGTAATTGTGAGGTTCGGGTCACCATGCAAGTTTGGATATGTCAAAAATACTTTGCACTTTAGACTTCCTTTGAAGACCATAGCTCCTACAAGGTGGACCTTAACAAAACATTCCTCTGGCACATCTTTAGGAATGTTCAAGAAATGCGGTAGAGTAGTTTTTTTTTTTTTGTCCATTCCATCAATCACAACAGACATATATTGCAGTGGACGTTCAAGAGCTTTTTTTCTGTGTTTGGCAAGCTTTCTTCTCTCTTATGCTTGTTGTTCACGATGTCTGGCAAGGTTCTGTTGCACAATATCTAAAGCATTTTCTTTAAAACAAGTGAGAGATTGGAGAACATGAGCTTACTTCTTTCGACCTCTGTCTTTCCAGTTTCTCGTTGACTCTTTAATTCTGCACACCTTGAGCAAACAGACATTCTATGTCTCCTGGGAATTTTCACTAAACCGAATTCACTTTTCCACAGTCTGGTGAAGTATGAGTAAGAGATGTGCTGAAGCTGAGTGCAAGTCTCTTTGTACTCATTAAAAACATCTTTTTTGGTGATGTTATCAGTTAAATGATACATGTTGCTGTTAGGCAACTTCTCACATGTTTCTCTAAAATATTTCTCCACCATGACACAGCAGCAAGGGCATGCATGGTTACAACTCTTCTTGGATCAATTGCTGGATTTTTATCCAGTCTTTTATGTATTCTAGACATTCTGGTGGACCCTAAATGGTGGACAACCATAAAGCATTTCTAGCAAACTTCTTGACGGTTAATGTAGTGCAAGAAGGTGTTGCGGTCTGGTCTTACATGATAGGCCAAGTAGGCATTCTGATCAGCCAATGCCATTGAACTGTAGTTGTCTCTAATTGCTCGTAATTTAGACATGTTAAATTTGTTGATGCAACCAAATGAGCAGCATTTACTTCTTAAAAGTCTTCTCATTTTATGCTCGTCCATAAGGTTTCTTCTTCTTACAGAGGAGCATGCTCTCAAACCATAATCCACCTTGAATTTCTTGGTGGACTGGCTAGAGAATGTGTAATCTCGTTGCACTTCGTTGGTGTCTTCATCTTCTGAAGAGAGTTCTACTCTGGGGGTGACCTCCTCTGCCCTTAGTGGTGTGCTTGTAGAGGAGAACAAACCACGTGAAGTTGTACCCAGATAAGGCGGAGGTGCAGTGTTGAATGAAGGAGATGGGCCACCATATGATGTGCCAGCGAAAGTTGTTGTAGCTTCTTCACAAGGAGTTCGTTCAAACATATCTCTTATAGCAGACTGAAATTCTGCAAACCCATGTGTCACCACGGTTGTGTGAAGAGGAGTAGATATTGCAAGGTCGTCTTCATTTGTAGTGAAATCATGGTGGGAGAAGCTGTGGTGAATCTCGCAGTCTTCAGAACGTGCTGTATTCCTGGCATGTGTAAGTGAAGATGGAGAAACAACAAAGGGCTGAGGTAGTCTGTTTCGAACAATTTTCTGAGGTCGAGCCATTGTAGTGTCGGGGGATGGTACAAATGGTGGTGGAAGATTTCTATGTGAAACAGGTGAGGCTTTGAAAGGAGGTGGCAGCCGGTTCCCTACTGGACTTGGAGAGGGTTGGAAAGGTGGTGGCAGTCTACTAGTTACTGGACTCGGAGTATCTTCAAGAAGCAACAAAGACCTTGTCGAGGTAGGTGTTGAAGAAGCATCTCCGTCTTGTGTTCCATCTGAAGTAGAGATACTTGGGCAAACAAATGGTGGTGGAAGTTTGTTCACGACGCGGTTAACCATGCTAAACAACTGCAAAAAATTGTGGGCTTGTTACTAACTCACAAGTCGATTGGACTAATGATATTCGAGAATACAAATGCTATTCCTAATAGTATTTTTTTGTGCAAAAAGATTTGTTTGTGTGTGTGCAAAGATGCTATTCCAGAATACACTTGTCCAGAGTGTTTGGACAAGACGTATTCCGCATCACATAGAAAAACACAACTGACAGTGGCCTACCTTTAAAAAGAAAAATTGAGCGCCTCGATTCCGCCTGTGAGATTTAGTCAGCCCGAAATTTCTTCCGATCAATATTCATTTGCTGTATTCCGATTTAGCATGTAAAGTACATAGTACGTCTTTCTTGTGTTTCCTGATTTGCTTTTGTAGGCCAAAGTACACTTTGGGCTTCTGTCGAAGTGCAAAGTGTATTCTGGAATACACTTTTCTCACTGGCGAAGTGCAAAGTCCAGAATACACTTTGCTCACTGGCGAAGTGCAAAGTGTATTCCAGAATACACTTTGCCCATCTGGCGAATAGCAAAGTGTATTCTGGAATACACTTTGCTCACTGGCCAAGTGCAAAGTGTATTCCGGAATACACTTTGCCCTTTAGGCGTAGTGTAAAGTGTATGCTATACTGGATACACTTTGCTCACTGGCCAAGTGCAAAGTGTATTCCGGAATACACTTTGCACTTCGCCAGTGAGCAAAGTGTATTCCAGAATACACTTTGCTTGTCTTTTTGAGAACACTTGTTTTTTTGCACTTAAACAACCCACTTTTTAGCTGAAACAGACCACTTTTTAGGTTAAACATACCACTTTTTAGACCCATTATAGCATAAAAATTTAAGTTAGAGCGACAATATTTGTGCTTGTTTTCTTGTCTTTTGCTGGCCTTTAGGGTACAAAATTAGTAAATCTTATTCTGGAATATAGCTTTCGTCTCATTTTCTGTCTTCACATTGTTGTTTTAAACTTTTCAGTGGCAGGGAAGAAGGAAGCAAAAGGGCATCAAAAAAATATCTGAAGGTTAGGCGTCCACACCCTCAGAAGCACACCGCTGACACGAACGAGCCTGCGATTTACGAAAACTTTCAAACGCAATGGTTCAGAACCCGGGTGATAGCAGATGGAAAATACAAAGACACCGACGTTTTTGTATGCCTCAGAAAAGTCTTTGGGAACAAAAGGTACGCCGACACCGAGTTTGTTAACCTTGGGACAATAAAAGAGGTCTTTGAGGTTGCGGGACAAGGAGGTCAGATGGGGAGGCTATCCTTCAAGACCTCCCAAGGCTACATTGTTGTGGACATCGCATTCTTTAGAATTGTCAGTGTGCAACCACAGGCACTGTACAAATTTTTTTCACACTACCGGACAAAACGAAGCTTGTGTTCAGTAATTAGACAGGTTTGTTCCAGTACAAGCGAGGACTTTCCAGGCTTGAGTTCGAGCAATCAGATGGAGGTAGGTCACAATCATCACCTTCTGCTAGTACTTCAGGGAGGTCATCAAATGGAGGTTCCCAAGAACAAGACGAGGAAGAGCCCCCTGTGCCGCCAAAGAAACTTAGCAGGCCAAGGGCAACCATAGCCGCTAAAAAACCAAAGAAGCGAAAAGTACAGCAACTTGAAATCACAGAAATCCCCGAGGAAAGCTCAAAAAAACAAAAGGGAAAAGGAAAAGCTCCCGGGGTTGCAATAAAGGAAAAGAAGGTTGATAAGACCTCTGAAAGAATGGAGGTAATTAATAGAGAAAAATTTGTACAAGGGGTGACTTATCTTCCTGTGACTAGCATGAGGCTGCCCCCAAAGAATGAGTCTGGCGAAAGGCCGCTTCAAGTTCGAAAAATTTATGCCGACCACTTAAGGAACTTGAAGGACAGAATTAGGAGCAATTTAAATGCTCATGTAGCCCCAATAGTTGTCCTTGTTGACAGGGAGCAATGCAAAACCCCCCAGGAATATGACAGAGAAAACGCAGAAACATACACTCACTACGTCTTGGGAGGAAATCATAGCTTCAATGCAAGAAGGCAGTTGTACAAAGAAAAGAATAACCCCATGTACCTCTCTGTCTTGTGCGTCGTTTACTGTGGTCTCACCGACGAAGAAGCAAAAATCGTTGCCAACACCCATAATGCTGACAACGAGTACAAATTAAAGATGAGCTTCGTCGACAAGATCCAATTTATGCACAGGGAGTATATGATTTTTAAGGAAAAATATGGAGAAGATTTAAAGAAACCGGCATACTCATTAGAACTGAAGGAAGCGTGCGCTGTGGAGTGCTGCCTTAAGTACGATGAAGCTAATAAATGGCAGTCTCTCATACCGCACCTACAAAATGAAATTTTTACCATGTTCGAGCGTGGTGAATTAAAAAGTAAAGGAAAGGTCTCAGAAAAGAAGAAAGGTTCTGACGTCCCAAAGAAGGAAATGACGATCACGGTCTGGAGAGAAATGCAGGGCTTTACAGACATGGACATACTCGAAAGGCTACTGCAGAAGGTCGTAGATAAAGAGTTTACGCTTGAAGAGATGTCCAAGGAACTGCACAAGTAAGAACGACAAAACTTTCATTTAAATTTTCCTTCCGTAGCAAGAAATGTATTCCAGAATACGTTCTGGCTCAGTGTGTAAGCTGAGATGTCTTTCGAAACACACTCGGGAAGCCAAGGTGTATTCTGGAATACACTTTGGCTTCTGTGGGTAGTCCAATGTGTATTCCAGAATACACTTTGGCTTTTTCTTCTTGGTGCTTTCGTTTTCCAGAAAATAATACTCACCTAGTTTAATTGTTCTTGACTTCCAGCCAAAAAAATATTATTACGTGCCAGACATGTTTAATGGAGCAGTTGAACGTGGACAGCTGGGACAGGTGTAAAGAGCTCTATCCCATAGCTACATCCGACGAGCGTATTATTCAATACGCTCCAAATTTTGAGGGCTGGGTACGTCTTTTTCCTGTTTTTAATGTTTTTCCTTTGTGCTGCCTGCCTAACATCATTTACTAACAGAGCAAGAAGAAGAACAAGGACCTACCAGAAGGTTTTATGCATCTGGTAAGAACAGCCAGAGAAGAGAGGACTCTAGCGGATAGGCGTATTGTAGATGTTGAGCCGTCCGACTACGAGAGGTTTTCCATGTTTGATCAAAATAACTTTTATTCTGTCGTTCATGGGGCCACAAGATTTTACTTTGGTCATAGCAGACTTGCCGTATGGGTTTAAGCTGAAGGATAGCCGCTACGACGATCAGTCATTCAAAAACTCAGAATTTAATGCTTTCGTCGACGGAATTAAGTAGGTTACCACAGCAAAACACTGGCGTCTTGTTGTGTTCCACTCCAGCATGCAATCCGGACTTGTGGAAGCTACTTTCAAGAACCACTGCGGTTCTCCTATGTAAGCCGGTTATGAAAATATGGTCTGGTGAGTCTTCAAATCTCGAGTGCAGTTGAAACGTTCTTTCTTTCAAGTTTTGAATCATGGTTGCAGTTGTAACCCGTCATGTTCTATTCTGGAATACGTACTTACTATTCTGGAATACGATCTTGCAGGTACAAAACTAATATTAACTACCATGGTGGAGGACCGAGGCTGCTGAGCAAGGTTGAGTATCTCCATGTAGCTTACTGGAGTTTCGACGGGAAGCGTACCAGGAGCACTTCAACACAGCAGCCTGCCAAATTTTTTCTAATGTCCTAGAGTTCCCAGCAGTATTATAGAAGCTCCAGGACCCAAGTGCACAAGGCAAAATTGTGAATCATTACCAGAAGCCACAGAAGCTAATTAACCATATTCTGGATATGTTTTCACGTCCAGAAGATTGGGTCCTAGATGCTTTCTCTGGCTCTGATACAACAATAGCATGTGCACTTAAAAAGGGTCGTAATTGTGTTGCCGTTGACATTGATAAAGAGGCTGTAGACTTTATCAAGATGCGTTTGTCTGCTCTACCAACTCTACCAGATGAAAATCAAGAGTTGGGAGCCAAATCATCATCAGATTTTGCCAAGATGACATCCTCTGAGATACAACCTCCTTTCACAAGCTCTCTGGAAGATGAAGCTACCTTTACAGAGCTCAAAGAAGTAGCTCTAGCTACTATTCCTGAAGAGACTGTTGACACCAGCAAAGATAAAACAGTGACAAAGGAACAAACTGAAGAGATAGACAAAGCTGAGACGAGCAAACCACACTGAGGACTTCGATTTAGACCTCTGACTTAGTTTTTGCTAAATTATTTACTACTGGCTAGAAAATAATGCCATATTTGATGTACTGAAAGAAATTAATAAAAAAAAAAATATTTTTATTTTTACGTTTTTTTTATGTCCTCGAATTCATAGTAATATTCCTGGTGTATTAATGTCTGGAATTTTGCCATTTCCAAGTGCTCTTTTCTACAAATGCAAGATCATCACTTCAAAAGAGCCTAAAATGCACGATAAAATATTTTGTTTCACTTGAAATCCCCAACTTCTTTTGAAAATAATCATTTTTTAAATCCTGGTGTTTTTTTAAGGGAATCTTTGAAACGGGAGTGATGCAACACTCCCGTTTAATTTGCAATCGTGTTCACATCTCAGGAAAGCATGCTCCTCTGTTTCAATTTCCAGCTCTAGACATGCAGGACAGAATCTCTGATTACGAGGAGTACCAGTCCACCTTCCAGTCTCTATATGGAGTGTATGCGATGACAATCGTAATTGAGAAATAAGCATCCGTATTTTCCTATCAATATTGGATAAGAGATATTTCTGTTCTTTGTATTCCTGCAAGTCATTGACATTTGTTAGATAAAACTGTTTTTTAACCTCTTTTTCTGACTCCAATATCCACATTTTCTTGACAACTATTTCAGAAACCTGTGCGTGAACTTCCATGAACTTAAGCGAGACAGGCCAGATTGCACCTAGCCATCTTTCTGCCCAATGTTTGACCTCCGAATACCAACCTTTAACAGTGGATTGCTCTAAAGCCAATCGAGGGTATCGATCACCATCCATAGCAAGTATCCTATTGACATAGGTTATAGTCCTGCAAAGAGCTTCTACCTCAAGTGGAAGCATACCTGCCTCTGCCAACAACATTTCATATGGTGTTTGGGGTTTCGCCCCAAATTCTATGAGCAAAAACCTCTTTTGGACCTTTTCAATTTCATTCCAGCTCTTCTTTGATAATCCTACCCCCCAAATGGGACTACCATAAAGGATCACTGGTTTCACTTGAACACCATATAGCAATCGTCTCAACTTCCAGTGATCGAAAATATTGATTTTACACTGATGAAGCATACTGTATAATGCTCGCATGCCTCCTGAAGCCCTCTTTTGGGCTGCCACATTTCATCTATAATTCTGTGATACTTCAATACCAAGATATTTATACTCACTTACTTTCTGTAAAGGTATTCCTCCAATAGAAAAAAATTGCGGTATCATGCCCCCCGAACACCATAATTTTTTACTTATATGTATTTATGGATAATCGCTTTTCAGCGCAAAAAGCATCCAGAACATTTAAATGCTGCTGTAAACCGCTTGCTGTTTTGGAGATTAGCACTATGTCATCTGCAAATAACAAAAGCTGAATAATATACTTCCCAAGTCTAACTCCAACACCACCAAGTCTTGATAAAATTTCAGCTTCATAAGTTGGATAAACCTCCATGAGAAGCAGTGGCAGTGGAGGTTTGATGATTGCAGTACTTTTATGAGAAGCAGTGGCAGTAAAAGTACTTGAGAATATTGCCTCATGAACACTATAATTGTTGAAGATCAAATAAGCAATTATTATCATAGTCATGAGATAGAAGGTGCATGTAAGAAGCAGCAGTTAGAAGATGATTGCCTAGGTTATTATTTATCTGGTCAGCTTCAGGTTGATAATCAAGTGCATGGTTGCCTTAGCCAAGGTTGCAAATCCATAATGCCTAAGGTTGACTCAAGCATTCGAACATTTGAAGTGGTTATTCCTTGTTTTATTAAAACATAAGCTTCAATGGTTGAGAAAGCTATTTTCTTCTAACGTGCATGTGGGATAATTCCATAAGTGCCGATTTTCTCACGTATGCCCACAGGTGTACCCTCTCAAGTAATACCTATGGATAGTATTGTCATTGAATATCCTAAATACAATGGTCGACTCTGTGGTGTGTTTGAGTCTAAGCACAAAGCTCTTTTCAACAAAGAAAGTTATGTTTGTGTGCCACTATGGACACCTTTGATAGAACGCGACAACCATCTGTCCTTCTTATTTGATTGGCTGGTAGGGTTGAAATATGCACCAGATTTTGCCAATTACATAAAGGAGCATAAGTTGGATGACTCTTGGGACATATATGGTGACATTATCATCAAGACTATAGTGGATGAATACGGCGAAGATATGAACAGAATAAAGGCCCTATGTACAATGCCTTTGATAAACTGAATCTGCTTCACTGTAACTTTTCTAGATGTGGACTTGCTTTCATAACTCTTTTTGAGTACTTGTTAAATTATATCTATTATTAATATCTAAGGTTGAGGAAGTTTTATTATTAATATTTAAGATTTAATACTTTATAAATGCTAATAACTTTTAACTTTTGTTATTGGATTAGAAGTTGTGGAAAATGAAATTGAAGAGGAATTTATACATGGAGCAGAACCAGAACAAAAGGAACTTGTACATGTACATGGAGCAGAGGTTGAACCAGATGAACCACCATCTCCTTTAGGGACTGAAGCAGAATATGTTCCAGATGTACCATTCTCTTGTGGCTTAGGGTATGAAGCAAGATTCCTTACCAGCCTGCCTGGATTATGGGAACAGGTCGAACAGATCGAAGACAGAAGCACCAGGGATGAGATGGTAAGAATACTTTGGGCAATTCACAAGATCTATGATCCTGATCCTTGTGGAAGGAATCAGTTGCCAAGTGAACACGAGTCAACTGTGCTGCGTGAGGGCTGGAGTGGGCTTCCAATTGCAAGAGAAGCAGCAGTGGCCTCTGCCACAGCTAGTCCTAACATTATATGGCGCTCCGGAAATCTCAGGAGAATGGATGCAATACCTATGAGATTTCCGCCACCACAGGATGTAATAGTTAGGCATAAAAGAAGTTGATATATTCTATAAAGTTATCAATAACAAGAAACAAGTTTTGAAATAAGTTCATGTACTCAATTACAATGTAATATAAATCATGTTACACTAGCACTTTTCTCTTTTCAGATTACTTCTCTCCAACATATAATCTATTCAAGCTATTCCAGATCATGTAGCATTTCAGGCAAACTTCCCAGTAGCATCTCATGCACATCAGTAGACAATGCATAAGCTGCAGAAGCACCCTTCACCTTATGATTTACTTTTGGCATTGCAAACTTTGCTCCAATAACAGACTCTGCAGGTACAAGAACTTCTTTGTCATCCAATAACTTATACTTGTGGTGACAACCAGGCAATTTTTGATGGTAATAGGCGGATATGACTGTTTCACCTGTATGGTGATAATTTTTGTAATCGTCAATAACATTTTCCTGCAAAACAAATTTTGTTTTCTTGCAAAGAAGGATATAGTATGGCACATTTTCTTCATTTCCTGGTGCAGCAAAAGAAGCAAACATATCACCCACCTGTACTAGATCTTCTAGCTCTTCATTTACATTTGCAAAAGCAGCAGTTTCCTCATTCTCTACTTCACAATGAGTACTTACTCGGGGTACTAGCTTCTTTAATTGCCACTTCCCACAGAATGAAATGGACTCACAAGCATCCCATTCAAAGTTAATGCAAGCATTGCAGAAGCAAGATAATGGTCTCACCATTACTAAGGTGGGGTCAGTTGGACTTATAGAAGCTATAGCATGCAATTTCTGAATACCAGGAAGAGGTTGCATATCTAATGCATTGGTTCTATCAATATCAGACTCCTTCACTTCCCAGTATACTCTGTTAACATTAAGATTGCTTGCTCCTCAAGACAACACAAGCATCATGTGCACCTCTAATCTCTGTTCCATGTTCTCGTAACTGTTCGGCTGCAACCTGCTTGGCCTTGGCAGACTCTCCATCATGTTCACCTTTTCCATGCCCAGAACCAAAGTAGTTCCATTGTAAATGAATGCCATATTCAACATGGTACCTGGTAATGAAATATAAATTTCTTCTGGACTTGTATTGTGCAGCACAACCATCAGACCACACAATATGATACTGTACATGAGATCCACCATTCTCTTTCAGCCATTTCAGATGAAGCTTAAATGTATGTTGTACAAAATGTGTATCATGATTCCTGTCATCAGAAATATACAAGTGAACAGTCTTCTTCAAGATGCCATTTACCTTTAGCATGGTAATCTGTACCATTATAGTAACTTGGTCCGCGCATTCCAATGTTACGACCGAACCTCTTTGAAAGGCTTCAATGTATAATTTTCTGCAAAGTCAACCACTTGATATCAATTTGAATCATCTCTCGGGTTTTGAACACATCTTAAGATTCTTTGCTTTGCCGGTGAGCTGCAAAGTTGTGATGGATAAATGTCTTCATGTGACCAAACATGGCATCCAAAGATTACAGTGCATTTGTTGTCTTGTCCACCAATCGAGCCTTCTTGAGACTCCTTTTTAGACTTCTCATCCACATAAGAGTATATTTGCCAATTGACTTCACTTTCAATGTCATTTTCAGGTTTCTTTTGGACACAAGATAATGTTACGCTTACCACGATTCTTGCAATCACTTGTAATACAATTTAATTTGTGCCACTTTCGTCACTATCCCTGTTTTGGACAAACCATACTCCTCCATAGAGTCTTGACATTACAAGTATGTATGCTTGTGAGCGACAAATTCCATCATTTTTGTTAGCAAAGACAAACTTCACAATTGCGGCTACAATTGATGTGGAGCTTAGCCCTCATAGAATTAAATGCCTTCACGAAGTTCTCTCGCTTGCTCATGCTTGACACAACAACATGTGTTTCTTTCCTTTAGCTTCCTTACACAATCAGGTTTGAGGTATTGAACAATCGATGCCAATGTCTGCCTCAGGTGTTGCTCCACAAAGTTACGGTATGCATTTCGGCTGTGCATTCAAATCATCATAGTTAATAAAAGATTTTGTATGTGCAATTGAGTACATGCGAAGTCAAAATGTACTAACATGTACTCATAATGTACTCATATGTACTCATATGTACTCATATACTAATATGTACTCATATGTACTCATATGCACTCAGAATGTACTTACAATATACATAAGGACAACAGAATACACATTACACATGTACATTAAATACATGTGTAAGGATAAAGTAGCAGTGTGGGTACATTACTGTACCCTAGAGCATATTACTATTCTAGAGTAAATTCTTGAAGTCCATAGGCACTATCTGAAAGTCCGAGTACAAGATATGTACTCTATAGACATGTATAACATACAATATTATGCAAATATCTAATCTGTACATTGGTTAAGAATTTTGGAGTCACTGCATAAATAAGAAAGGAAGATTTAGTATAATATACATGGTCAATAAATGTAAGCAAACCAACAAAGGTGATTGCATATGTAAAAGTAAGTAAAAGTGAATACATAAATGATAGATCAGTCATTAGAAAGCATTCATACATCAAAACAAAGAAGATACTATAAATTCCAATAAAAGTGAACATATACATGAGGGATCAGAAGCATTTCATACAATAAAGAATGAAATACCTGTGGTATATCAAGAAACTGGATTGCTTGATGCTTTTTCTTTCTTACATCCCTGTATTTAGGTGAAACCTTGGTGTTGTTTAACCAAAATTGGATGACTAATTGCTTTGTGTCTTCGTCCAAACAATCAGATCTTCTCTTTCTGGCGTCTAATGCCCATATAGTTGGACCTGCAATTTTCATTCTCTTTCTTACACTGCAGGCGTATGACAAATTTCGAGGATGGCGGTTCAACATTTTTGAAGCAACTCCTTTACGCTTCAATTCCCCATTTTCCCAACAATCATGGATAAAACAGAGTGCTTGGCTGCCAACTTGTCACTGCTATTAGAAGATTTAACCTCTTCTAATCCATCTTTGAGATTTTGTAACAATGAATGTTTCACCACTGCTTCTGAAGGTAGCCCAATCACAGGTTTAAACAACCCCAAGAGCCTGTTATCTTGCAAGATCCTGGAAACCAATACCTCTCTTTCACCAGGAGATAGAGAACTGGCTTCATTTCTGAAGCATTCAACAACCTTTTCTGCTCTTTTCCTGATTTTTTTGGTGAAGTACCTGGAATATGATCTGCCATTCTCACTGTTGACAGTATCACTCTCTGTCACTTCATTCAGCATGTCATTTAGAGTATCTTGTTCAACCATTTTCTGCTTCCCTTTGTCGATTTCGGTATCACCGTCCTCATTTTGGACATCAGCCTGAGTAATTCTGTTCATACTTTGATTTTCTTGTGCCATGCCCCTACTACTACTATGAAAACTGATATGCATGCAAAGATCCGGCAAGAATTTGAAATTCTTTTCTTTGTTTTAGATTCTTAGACCGTAGATTGGAGGGAATTTGCTTGCTTCGGATGGATTGGAGGGAATTTGCTTGGATCGGAGGGAATCCAGTGATTGTGCCCAAAATTTCGCAACAACCGTCGGCCACTTCATGTCATGATGACAAACAATCAAATATATTCCTTTTTTAAATATATAACGACAAGCACGTGGCCTCCTACCATACATTCAAAATTACATAAAAAACGGGTTTTCTAGTGCAAAATAGTACATGAATTTAGAACTAATGTATGACACCCTAGCATGCTTTTACCCTGTGGGATAATGATGAACACGATTTTCTCCAAGTTTAGCAAGCTATTCCGACTCCTACACCGCCGGAATGAATATAGATAAGCTCAAGGAGGAGCCAGAAGTATTAGAGGCAAGCACAGAGAGGGGAAAAGCCGTTTTGCAGTATGCACTAGGCTTGGGAAATCTAAGACAGAAAGGCATTTGATGGTAAATTGCTATAAGAAATGAGTCAATGACTCGAAGCTCCAGTTAAATCATTAGCATATGATTTATATGTCCAATGGTTTATAACTTTGCATAGGAATAGTTGGAGTTTAAAGTTTATATTGACATTGAACTTATTGGCTTGAATTATTTTGAGAATGAATGACCATATTGTGGCTTCTCAAAATTACTATGCATATTGAATGCAAGATGTATAGCCAATGTATGTGATTTGATCTTGAGTTCAAGAAAAGCTTGAGTTAAAAAAAATAAAATCTTGCTAGTCATTTGGTGAAGTGCTTTGTTTATCTTATTTCCTAGACTAAACCTATCAGTGGTATCAGAGCTATTTTTCATGGCTAGCAGATTTGGAGCTAGTTTGCTCAACACCATAGAGGTGTACAAAGGAGGAGCAGGATTCCAGATTTGGAAGGATGCTATTATTCATGTGTTGGATGTTGAAGACCTTTGGGAAGTTGTAGATCCCAATAGTCAGGTATCAGCAGGTGTATTGGCCAGAACTGCCTCTACAGGTTCAGTAGCAGGAGCTGGAGGTCAATCAGCTGAAAGTACAAGAGCTGAAGGGTCAGGAGGAGCTACAAGCAGAGGAGGCACAAGCACAACTGGAGGAAAGTCGTTGCAGACTAAGATCAAGGAAGCTCAGGGCATTATAACCTGTAAGTTGAGTCCAGCTATTTGTTTAAGGGTTAGATCCTTAAGTCCAAAGGAAATATGGAAGTATTTAATTAAGCACTATGAGGAAAAAACTTCCTCTCAAATAGATGTCTTGGAAACTGAGTTGAGAAACCTAAAATTAAGGGAAGATGAGGATGTGTCCGAATTCTTCAATAAATTTGACAATTTAATAGCTGACCTTGAAGGGGCTGGGGTAAGAATATCTGACAGGAGTCAGGTGCTGCAAATATCCAGGGCTATAAGTGAGAATGAAACACTATCCTTGTTCATTAGAAACTCAAACAAAAGTAGAGAAGAAGCTGAAGTCATGCTAAGGACAGAATGGGAACAGAAAAAAATTTTAAGACAAAATGATGAAACTTCTGAGATATTGATGGTGAAAAAGAAAGATAAAGTCATTTGTTACCACTGCCATGAAGCTGGACACTATAAAAGTGAATGCCCTAAAATTAGAAAAGACTTCAATTGTTTCACATGTGGTGGTAGAGGACATATGGCTGCCAAATGCTCTACACCAAAGAATTTTGGCAGAGCATCAAGAGGAAGAGGTGATTCAAGTACTGGGAGGTCTGGAAGGGGTAGAGGCCGAAATTATGAGAGAGCTTATGTGACACAAGAAGCACAAGAGGAAACCAAAACCAAATCTGCAGAAGATGAAGAAGAGGTAATACATGAGTTTGCAGTTAGCAATGAGGATGTTTGTACGGACAAAAGTAATCATTTGATAGTTGATTCTGGAGCTGAAAGATCAGTAGTTCAAACTACTGATCTTTTGAAGGACATCTCAGCTGCAAAATCGAGGAAGATCCAAGTAGACAATGGAACATTACAAGATGTACAAGGGAGAGGATTGCTTCAGCTCAGGGATTTAGATGGAAATGTTGTTAACATAGAAGATGTGCTATGTGTGCCAGCTATTATAAAAAATTTAATCTCAGTGAGTCAGTTGTGTGATTTAGGATATCGAGTTACTTTTGATGCAGATCAATGTACTGTTTTACTTGATAATAAAATAAAGTTTTATGGAAAGAGGGTTGGCAATTTATTTGAACTTGACAACCTCATGCACTCTAGTGTGAATGCAATATCAGAAATTGGCATTGAAATGTGGCACAACAGATTGGCACATACAAATCACAAGAATTTAGATATTTTACACAAACAAGGACATATAGATTTCTGTGATAACAAAAGCAGATTTATTTGTGAAGGGTGTGCTCTTGGTAAACTTCACAGATTGTCATTCCCTAAAAGAAAGACCAAAGCATCTCAAACTCTGGAATTGGTACATTCAGACTTATGTGGTCCATTAAATGTGCAAAGTAGAAACAACAACAAATACTTTGTAACTTTCACAGATGATAGAAACACAGCATAAAATAATGAAGTTAAAGGGTCCTCTCTGTTTTTTATTGATATAATGCTGAAGGACGAAAATGCAAAAAAGACAGAATAGCAAAAGACAAATAGCAATAAAAATGTGGAAGGAAGATACCTGTTATAACTATGCTTTGCTTGCTCTATGTTATCTTCAAGTCCTTCTCATGCATGCAAAATTACAATCTCCCAGCCCCAATAACATCGATTCACTTCAAGTAAACTCAGAAATAGTGGATAAGAAGATTCAACCAGAACACTCTCGGCTTCAAGCTGGCTCCAGCACCCAAAATAACTCTGTTGCGCTCCAGCAAACCCAATGTCGGATGTGAACAGAAAAAACATGGAAAGCCCTTTACCTTTAGATTTTCCCTCTCTTTTCTTGGTATGAGCCCCGGTTGGCAAGAAGCCTGTCGGCCAAAATCCGAAATGCCCTAATTTTTGGACGGGAGGAAAACTGGCGGTTTTCCAGGTTGGATGGAAAATTCACAAAATCAAACACATGATTTGGCTTGTGCCGCAGACTTTGCCCAACACTGATGGAAGCTGAATAAAGCAGTGTATGGCTTGAAACAAGCCCCTAGGCAGTGGTATATTTGCATGGATGAATATCTTAGAGAGAAGGATTTTTCAAAGTTGCAGACTGATGGAAATATTTATGTTTTAAGACAAGGAGATGAATTTTGTGTTATTGCATTGTATGTAGATGACTGCATTATGATTGCTAATTCTATGACTTGCTAGAATAAATGCAAAACAGTGCTTAAAGACAGATTTAAAATGACAGACTTAGGAGAACTGCAAAACTTCTTAGGAATTGAAGTACACAGAGATCGAGCTAATATGAAGCTGTCTCTTACTCAGACTTCAAATATACAAGGCATGTTGAAAAGGTTTGGCATGGAATCTTGCAAGTCAATGGATACACCATTAGTTCCAGGACATAAGATCTTAGAGGATATGTGTCCTAAAACAATAAAAGAATCTGAGGATATGGAAGGCACCCCTTACAGAGAATTGATTGGATGTTTGCTCTATGTATCTAACTGCACACGGCCTGACATTGCATTTTCTGTAAGCCTGCTAAGTAGATACTCAAACAATCCAGGGAAGATGCATTGGATGGCAGCAAAGAGAGTGCTAAGGTTCCTTAAAGGAACTCAAGAACAGGGTATTTGCTACTCTAATGATAACATGACACTCATAGGATATTGTGATGCAGACTGGGCATCCGATTTAGACTGTAGAAAATCAACATCTGGATTTTCACTCTTACTTGGAGGAGGGTCAGTTGCATGGAAATCCAAGAAGAGTATGCTGCCATCACACTTGCAGCAAAAGAGATTATATGGGCCAGAAAGATATTAAATGAGCTTGGAATTATGCAAAGAGATCCAACTATATTACCAGTTCTTCACCAAAGAACTAAGCACATTGAACTTAGCATGCATTTTATAAGAGAAATGGCGGCTCAAAAGAATATTGCAGTTGAATATGTTAGCACACAAGAACAGGCAGCTGACATTTTTACAAAGGCATTGACACAAGTCAAGTTTGATAAATTCAAACAAATACTTGGTGTTACAGTCCAGTAGAAGATGTTGAGGTACTAGCTTTATAATGATGATAACACTTGTTACAATTCTACTGTAATACTAGAAAAGGATTCTGGACCTGTCAGATCAGCACAGATATTTGCTAAGGAAAAGGTGTTTATTATGAAGCTGAAGCACATACTTGTCTGATATTCCACATGCACATGAATAGAGAACATGAACAGTGAATATGGTTGAAGAGGGAATATATATTAAAGGTTCAGAGCCACTGAACCAAAAGAAACTCATTTATACAAGGAGACCATGTTCCAAATATAAGCATAGATGGTGATTTAAATTGGTTGAATCGTATCAATTTACAGCAGAACAATGATATGAAGAGGGAATGTTGAATAAGTCAGATCATTGTGATATTATTCGAAATATTACCTCAATGGTTCAATGGTTATTTTGAATGGTTAAGCCAAGTAATAGTATTAAGGCCCTAAATATTTCTACATTAGGGTCAATGTGCTGGCCAAATAAGTTGGAGCCAAGTCCCGAATCAAATACTCGGCAGTTATGGCTTAACCGCCGGATCCAGCCAGGTCGGCACCATAACCGACGGACCTGTGAGGATTGTAAACCTGTGAGGATTGATCATCCGATCGATCCTGCAGAAGGTAAGCATAAGAAGAAGTTACATAATGGATCTGGGTTTGATCGATATTGAGATGTTAATTTTCTAATGGTTCATATGTATTGGTTGACTATTGAAACAATAATTTCTAGTGATTAAAAGTGAGAGCAAGGTTAAGCAATAGTTTGAATTGATAAATTCTCTATAAGATCTAACACCCATATTTGGTTATCTCCGCTTTTGAGATGCCTTCAACTTCTTTCTTTTCAGTCCATCAAGTTGTTGGCGAAAAGCTTTGTTCTTACTGTGTTTGATAATAATGATGCAGTAGACTTTTTAGTATCAAGAGGGATCGATCCATGTGGTGGAGAATATAGAATATACTAGTATTACTCTTCTAGTTTTACGCCAGATATGATTTGCTCAGTAAAGATGCCTTCTAGTTCTCGATACCTAACCTTCCTCCTAATTTAATGACTCGTCAATTTCTAGCTGCAATTGCAACTGGACTTGGGGTTCATATCTCACACTCCATCATGAATGGTCTGAGAAGTTGTGTTTCTATGCCAATGGAATCATCTTTACCAGATTGTACAATGATGAAAGTAGGTCTTCGTATAAGAAGTTGGATCTTAAGCTTCTGAATGGTCTAGAATTAGCGCATTTGTTCCTGATAAGAGTGCCCCTGTTAGCTTTCTTCAAGGTATTCGTGCGTCTCAGGCATCTGTTCAACCGTCTCAGGTTCAAGCTCCCATTGTTATTTCTTCATCTGCTCATGATCACCTCATGGCATGCTCAATTGGCTCTCAACCTAGCTATGCTAGGTTCTTTAACAATTGTGGTAGCTCATCACATGTATTCTATGCCTCCTTATCCATATCTAGCTACTGACTATGGTACTCAACTTGGTGGGTATTGGCAATGGGGCTTACAGTTGTTCATTCGGGCTTCTCCCTTCCATTTCTACTGCAGAGCTCCGGGAAGAGAGTCGACTGAACATCTCAGTATCGGGACACTACATCCGATCCTCGATTATTGTCGAGCAATAGCTTCATGGCTAACAGGTCACACTTTGGCCAAGTATCGTGCAAAATAACGTCCAAACGACCTTTGCCAATTGTTTTGCATTCCTTGGTCATGGAAGATGCTCTACTTCCAATTCCGATGGTGTCATCCTTAATACCATCAGTTGCACCTGTAGTTCCTTCTACTCTCCATGTTTTGATGCTTCTTCTTCTCATGCATGTTATGTCTGATGGTCCTAATCTTCAGTGCAATAAAGAGTCATGGCAGTAAGTCAATTGGAAGAAGACGACGAGAAAGAAGTCTGTTATGTCATCTCATGAGGCTATCCCGCCTCGTACTATTCAATGGCATGATAATTTGATGTCTGTTGATGATCATCTTGATGTGGCAGAAGGCGTTGATTGTGATGAGACCATTAGATGCCTCAATGTGGCACAAGGAATTTGATTATACACTATGTATGGGTCGCTTTGCTTAGTGGACTATTTCGTCCTCTAGGTTTTGAGTCCCATGTCATAGGTCCGTTGCATGTATCTTGATTTTTCTTGATAATAGATTGTCATCCTTCAAAAAAAAAAAAAAAAAAAAAAAAAGGGAAGAGAAGGCGGTCGAATTGGGCGGTTGGGGTTCTGACGGCGAAACTTTGATCGGCGATATCTCTCTTATCTAGTGTCAGATTTCGGCGTGCTTAGGCTCGTTGGAAAGCTTGTTCCGAGCTCTTTCCGATGAAGAAAGCATCAGCAGTTTTGCATGTGGTTTGGTGCCGCAAACAGCTGATTTCCGGACTGGTTCGGATGTCATGGCTCCTGCCAGACAGGCTGATGGGGGATCGATTGAGCCTCATGGCTTGGGGCTGAAGCCAAGGGAGATGGCGAGGAGGAAGAATCCTCCAAGAAAGGGAAGGGCGCGGGTCTCGGCATGCATGAAGATGCGGGGGCTGTAGGAAGTGGCATGCAATTGGTGGCAGAGATGAGGGAGCTCTTGGAATCCCCTTCGGTTGAGAGGTATGTGGATTGCTCTTCCTCTCAATATAATTCTGAGACCCCAGTAGATTGTGTTTTGGAGACTCCGGTCTTGATCCCATCAAGCATGCCCCCTTTGGAAACTGGATCTGTGATGCCCTCTTCCCTTGTGCTTGGGAAGGGATCACTTGCTGGTGATGCACCCTCTTCTAGGGTGCATGTAGCTGATATGACTCCTGGGGTGCCCCTGGATACCTCTCAGGATGCCAGGGCAGCAGCCCCAACTCCTGTGCGCCCGGCCTGGCGGAGCAATGACACTGTTGCTCGCATCATTCGGCCGGGGTTTTCAGATTGGATCAAGCGCAAGGCTCCGGAGTGTAGGACTGCCCGTGTTCAAGAGGCTCTAAAATTTGTAGAGGATCATCACTCTGTTGACCTGCAGGCAGCTCTTCCAGAGACTCCATGGATAGATATTGATCATACCAGGCATGTTCAGACTATTGAGAATCTAGTTTCATTTGCAGTATTGGGCTACTTCACGGGTTACATATTGGACACGAGGAGGTTTAGCTCTTGGCTTGCTGGACATCTGAGGCGGATTGGTTTGCCCAGGTATCAGTCTCTGAAATTCCTCTCAAATAATTTTTTCATAATCATATTTGAGGCTGAGTCTTCCGTGCGGCAATTGGTTCCTCCTGATCTGATGGTGCCTGATTTCTTGGTTTCTATGGCTAATGGCCTGGGTGTATATTTGGCTCATTCTATTGTGCAGGTCCCCTAGATCTGTGTTGCTCGCTTTGCTTTGCAGCGGCTGTGCCCACTTCTCTTCCGATGACGTAGTGGTCCCCGCATTTTACGTTCCGATTGAAGCTTTTGAATGGCTCTGAGATCCGGTGGATGTTTCCATCTATTGTCTTTGCCCATCCGACCCTGCTTGATGATCCTGGCTGGGTGGGTGATGTGGTAGGGATTGCGTGTGCTTGTGCAGGGCCCGATTCCTTTGTTCCCGAGGTAACAGCGAAGGACTTAGTGGGTGCGGAGTGGAGTTGGACCCAGAGGTGGTGGTGTGGTTGGGAGAGGTGGTGTGGGGCAGGCCTGGGCGGGGCTTGCTTTGGCCACGCCCATTGGATGGCAGGGCTAGGGGACGTGGTGGCTCAGGGGAGGGCTCAGATGATGATTTGGTTGTGGCTAGGTCTGAGGACAGGGCTGTGGGAGGGGCTGGTGATCCTGTTGGGGATGTCCAGATAGCGGTACGTGCTGAGCATGAGGTGGCTGGAGCAGTCCGGTTGGAGGTAGAGACTAGTGTGGCCCATGACTCTATGGAGGTGCCTGGGGGACTTCCAACAAGTATCACATACAGCGGCTGTGGGTCACTTTGCTGTGATTAATCCTCTGGCTCTAGGTGATGACTATGTGGAGTTGACTGATGGCCTGGTGGGTGGGCATGTGGGGCTTGATACTTCTCCTCCGGGATGAATAGGTCGATCCTCAGTTGGAATGTGCGGGGGGTGCGGTCCTCTAGTAGTAAGAGGGCCCGTGTTTCTTTGGCACTTCGGCAGTTGCGTCCTGATATTGTTTGCATTCAGGAGCATAAGTGTCACAGGGGTGATATGTCTAGGCTCATGATTATGGTTGGTAGGCAGTTTGCCTCTATTGCTTCTTCTTCCGGGCGGACTAGTGGGGGTACTCTCTTATTGCTTGGAGGATGGATGTGCGTGTCACGCATTACTCTGCAGCCAGCATGGTTTGGTCGGTGGGCAATCATTAAGTGGATGGAGGGAGGGCAAGAGTGGGGGATTGTTAATGTTTATGCCCCTAATCAGCCTTCTCAGCGGGGTGCTTTATGGGCCACAGTTCGGAATAAGTTGCGAGCCCTTGGTGGGTTTGCAATTAAACTGGTTGTTGTTAGGGGACTTCAATATGGTAGAGCGAGTAGAGGATCGCCTGGTTCGGAACCCGTGTTGTGCATGGGTTTGAGAGGGACCGATGGTCTCGCTTTCTTGCAGGATTTGGCCTTGGTTGAGGTCCCTGGGGACTTGTCTTTCACCTATTGTAATAGGCAGATTGGTGCGGGCCGGGCGTATGCTAGGCATGACCGGTGTTATGCTTCCCCATGCGCACTGGATGGTGTGCCCTCTTTGCGCCGGAGTAACATTCTGTCTACCTCCATTTCTGATCATTACCCTCAGGTTTTGTCCAGTCAGGGTGCGGTTGCCTCTCGGCCCTCTAGGACAAGTTCCGCTTTGAACACCCGCCTCGGGCCGATGCGGATTTCTCGGCCCAGTGCCAGGAGTTGTGGCTTGATACCTTTTCATCTCTGAAGGGTATGTCTGGTATGGTGACTGCCTTGGCCAGGGTGAAGCGTTTTGCCAAGGTCTTTGGTAGGCAGCGTGTGCAGCAGGAGCGGCAGGAGTTGCATGGTCTCTATCAGGAGTTGGAGAGGATTCGGGCGCAGCCTTCTGATGGCATTAGGGAGAATGCCGTGTTGCAACGTATTGTTGCTCTGGAGCAGGTTAAAGTGTGAGAGGCACGTGTGAAGGCAGCCCTTACCTGGTTGAAGGAGGGGGACACAAGTTCGGCTCTGTTCTTCTTGAGCAGCTAGGCAAATGGCGATATGCAAAGATCTATGGCGTCCCTTGCTTTGCCTGATGGCCGGACTTTGGAGGATCCCACTGATTTGCAGAGGTATGTGCATGCCCATTTCTCAGGGTTTTTCGCACAGCGCACTCTTCCCTATGAGCAGGAGATGCAGGAGCTTGTTTTTGGGGCTGTTAAGCCATCTATTCTGCAGTGTGAGAGCTTGGAGCAGGAGCTCTCCAGAGAGGATTTAGCGGCGGCATGTATGTGCATGGCCAAGGATAAATGTCCTGGGCTGGATGGCATCCCTGTGGAGTTCTTTCAGACTTATTGGGAGTGGGCTGGTGAGTCGGTGTACCAGGTGTACCTTGAGTTGCTGCAGTCTTCTCAAATGGATAGGATCTTGAATACCGCATGCATTTCCTTGATTCCTAAGGTTAAGTAGCCTTCTACTATTAATTAATGATTGGAGGCCTGTCTCCTTGTTGTCCTCTGTGTATAAGATTATTGCGAAAGCCCTGGCAGAGAAGTTGAAGCCGGTGTTGACTTCTTCCATTAGTAAGGTGCAGTCTGGGTTTGTCCCTGGGAGGAACATTTTGACTAATGTTGCCGCAGCTTATGAGGGCCTTTATTGGGCCAGAAGAACAGGGCAAGGCATTGCCTATCTTAAGCTTGACTTTGCCAAAGCTTACGATAGTGTCCGTTTTCTTGTCTGCCATGATGTTAGCGTTGGGCTGTGGTCCACGCTTTACCGAGACAGTCATGAAGCTGCATAGGTCAGCACGGGCTACGGTGGTGTGCCAGGGTGAACCCTCCGCCTTTTTCTCCTTAGGTAGAGGGGTGCGTCAGGGGTGCCCTTTGGCGCTGTTTTTGTTTACGATTGTGGCGGAGGCCTTTGTCGCCTCGATTGTTTTTGCTTTGCGGTGGAGGAGGGAGTAGTGGATGGGCTTCGGATGCAGGATGGTAGCCAGCAAATTATTAACCAGTTTGCCGATGACACTTTCCTCTTCTTGGTGGCAGAAGAGAGGAATTTGCAGAATGTGAAGGGTTTGTTGGATACTTTCTCCTTGGCCTCAGGCATTCTTCTGAATTGGGGTAAGTGCTCCGCATTATGGGCCCAGCTGACTCCGCCTCCCCCTTGTTTGGCTCTATTCCCTTGGAAGGTGCTTCCAGGTAATGTGTGTACTAAGCTGTTGGGTATTCCCTTTGGAGGGGATGTTTCCATGGGGAGGGTGTGGGATGAGATTTTGCAGGGATTGCAGAAACACCTCAATTGGTGGAAGGGTAGCAAGTTGTCCATGGCAGGTAGGATCACTATTGCCAAGTCAGTACTTTGTAGCACTCATGTGTATACAGCATCTGCGATGCTAGCTCCTGAGGGTAAGATACAGGCTTTGGATAAGATTGTTCGAAATTTTGTGTGGGGCGGGGATGATGAAGGGGCGGTTGTTAAAGTGGCTTGGTGGAAGTGTCTCCGCCCCCGGGAGGATGGGGGCTTGGCCATTCTGGATTTAGCGCTGCATAGTAAGGTGTTGGTCTCCAAGTTTGTTTGGAGCATTCTGCAGGATGGAGCATCTTCTCCTGGTGCGGCGCTGTTGTTGCAGTCTCTTCGCCATTATGTGGTGTTTGGGAAGCCGTCTGTGCATGTGGAGTTGCCCTGGGCACTGTTGTATGGTCTTCGGCCTTTCCCACATGCATCCCCTTTTCTCACAGGAGTGGTGCGGGCTTGGGATCATGTGCGTGTGCTCTTCCAGCTAGATTATGCCTCAGTTTATCACCACTCTTCTCCTTTCTTGTGGGTTCCTTTACCCCCTGTGCACTTGCCCTTGGCTGCCACTGTGCATGCTAGCTTCGTGGGAGTTCCTTCGAGCTCGCTTTTACTTTGGGGCGGTGGCCAAGCCTATCACGGGAGCACGTGGCGGTGAGTATTCCGCTACACATACCTATAGTCCCTCAGGATGATGTGGTGGTGCAGGTTTGGAAGGTTCATCCGGATGTTGTGTCTTCTTGCTTTGTGCGGTCTTCTTATCGGGTGCTGGCTATTCATGACACACTACCCCCTTCAGGCAAGTGGTCTCTGCAGCTTCCGGGTTCTCGATGGCGCTCGGTTTGGACGTGGACATGGAGCTCACTTCCCCCATCGAAGGTTAGGGTGCTTCTGTGGCAGGTGGTGCACCGTTGTATCAGGGTGAATGCCCTTGTGAGTCGGTTTAGGCCGGGTGTGAGCCCTCTCTGCCCTTGTTGTGGCCTTCATCGTGAGACTGTGGAGCATTGTCTGGTTTTATGCCCTCACTTGCAGGCTGCCTGGGATTGGGTTAGGGCTCTGTTTCAGGTGAGATTGACTAGCCAGCAGTTGCTGCTTCATGTGTATCCTGGTGCTTGGCCACTCTTGAGGCAGCAAGCCTTGCATCTGTGCGTGGCTTGGTTGGTGTGGCTGATTTGGAAGCGGCGGCGGTTGTGGATCTTTCGGGGGGATTCAGCGGCTTTGCGACCTCTCGATTCCTCGACTCAGGTACAAGCTATTTCAAAGCTTTCTGGTGTTCCCGGGAGTAGTAGAGCGGAATTTTGCCATTTGGCGGGACTTCTTGGGTGTTGTAGATGGTGATGGTCGGTTTGTACAGCAGTAGAGTTGCAGTTTTTCTGTGAGTTTGTTGTGGAGTGTCGAGATATCGCTGTCTCTTTGGGGCAGTTCTCCTTCTTCCTCACTTGTTTTGTAACATTACCATTCTTTTAATATATTGATGACACAGTTCTTCAAAAAAAAAAAAAAAAAAAAAAAAAAAAAAAAAAGAAAAACATGCATCCTTCACATATTAATTTTCACTGCTATTGTCTGAGCAATTTATGAGTCCTTTCTTTCCCATATATCTTACATTGTTTATATGTGTGTGAGATAATTTATCATGCCATAACTTAGTGTTTATGCATAATGCAACATTCACAGTCTCAATCATGTCATTCTTAAACTCAAATACATTACCAACTCTTTTAGCAAAGAACTTCACTTTTATTATCATAAAACACTTTACATCCACGTTTGTCAAAAAACAGTTTGTAGCTAGGATCAACTAATTGACTTACTGAAATAAGATTCGTCACTAGTGTAGCCGCACAAAACACATTTTCTATATTCACAATGTTTCCATCCAAATCAAACAATTGAAGCAAGCTTTTTCCTTCTATGTCTTGTAAATCCCATTTCCAAGCTGTATATGTGTGGATCTAGAACTGATATTCACATTCTTCAATAATTTTGCATCTCCAACTACTGTTTGTTCTACTCTACTATCAACTACAAAAGTTTCAGCATTGGAACCAGTACCATCATAACTTTTGTTCTTTACAAAGTTTAACAAGGCTGAGACAAATCTGACCTCATCTTCTAATTCCTTTTTTGCTTCATATTCTGAGTCAAATTTACTGCACTTTGCCTGACTCCTCTTCTCCTTTGTATATCTCCCCCTCTATTAGATTTCCCTCTTCCACTGCCTCCCCTTCTTTTTTAAGTCGGACACTCAGCTGTCATGTGACCTCTTCCACCGCAAGTATAGCAGCTAATCTCTTTGTTAAGCTTAGAACAATACCATTTCAAATAACCCATTTCATGTCAATAAAAATATCCCATTATACTTCTTATTGGCATCAATTCCCAGTGTTTCTACTGGAACTGCTCATTTTTGTTTTACCTTTAGTAGCAAATAAGACTTCTGTATCTTCTTCATGAAAGGCCACATTATATTGCTCTAATTCAGTCCTTATTATTCTTTCAGCATCTTCTCTTGTCTCTGCCATATTTTTAACAAAATAGGAGTTTGTCCTACCTTGAGAACACATTAGATATTGCTAGAATCTGAGCTTCAACTGATAGATTTGCTCTTTCTACATCAAAACACAACGTCTAATTTTTCAAAAAATTCAGTTGATCTTGTTTTTCATCAAATTTCATGCTCCTCAATTCTGTGTTTAAAACATTCAATTGGGATGAAGATTTTACAGATGATCCCATATCTGCTTAGACGTCATCTTTCTCAAATTAAGCAATATACTAGGACTGACCTTGCTAGTAACGATTTCTTCAGCTTCTATTATTTTTGCGCTGACATCATTCTTATTTGAACTTCCAGTTTCACCTTCTTTCTTTACTGTTGGAGTTGTTCTACCCTATATCCCACAATCCTTCTTGTTCAAGCACATTTTGTATCTTTTCCTTCCATACCTAGAAGCATGATCCTCCCCTGTATACATCCACAGCACTTAGCAACGAGGCTCCAAATCTTGTAGTCATTCTTGTTTCAATGTTACGGGCTATGGCTCTGATACATGGAATAAAATAACGGCTAAGGTTAGCCAAATGGCTATTTTGTAGCAGTTTTGCCAAGAAAAACGGCTAAAGTAAATGGAAAAAATGCCAAAAAAAAAGAAAATTTTAGCCCAATTTTTTTGCCGCCTAAGTGAGCCTTTAGGTTGAATAGCCAAACCTTTACCTCCAGACATATCCATCAGGACATCGATTAGCTAAACCTAAGATAGAGCGGGCTTGAAAAAACGGATAGATTAGCCCAAAATTCAACACAATGTATGTACTAACTTTAAGAAATTTCAAATAGGGTTTATATTTTTCTCTTTTTTTTCCACTTTCTTTCTTGTTCCACGTACAAAGTTGAAGCATTAGAGGAAAAAGAACAATGTAGTCCCTTTTTTTAGGTTTTTGAACATGTTCATGTATGTTTGTGTCTTGATTTATGTATTTATAATAAATTCAATGTCTTTGCCAAAATGCTTGGATTTTTTTAAATTACTACAGCGTGATGGCTAATATTTGCCTTTCCATTTTGTGAAAGTTTAGCCAAAAGCGAGAAACTGTGATGGAGAAAAACCATTTAGTTTAGCCAAGTGTTAGAAACTTCTAGCCCCAATTTGAAGGTAGTTTAGCTAAACCTATTTTGGCTACACTAAAATATAGAAGTAGTAATTTATTCCATGCTCTGATACTAATATTAGAATTTAAACAATAAACCAAGTTTAAAGCCACAAGATTTCTAAATGAAATAATAAAGATTCAACCATTAAAACATAGTCAATACTTATATTTCAATGATATCTTGGCGAGCCCAAGTAGTTCGCTGCAATAGCATCATTGAGATATTATTTCCAGTTCAATCCGATTTACTGCTGCATCTGGATCATGACATCGTTCAACTTCATGCTTCCAATGCTTGCCAATTCAGGTATTATCCTTCTAAAACTAACCGAGTCGATTCATTTTGGCATGGCTAGACCAAGTGTACCATGTTCCAAATTTTACTATTCATATCCATTATTCAACTGCAATGGTCCAATGGTTCACAAGCATTTCGTTTTTCTTTCCACGTCCAATATTTTCCAATGCCATGATTATATCTCTTATACAAAATTTGAGGATAAGTGATGTAAGGTTGAAATAACCCTATACAATGTTGCCGAGGGATTTGAGGACAACTTAGTTATTGTCAGGCCATTTATGCATTGTAAAAGAATAGAATAGAATAAAATAGAATAGAATAGAATAGAATAGTTTTTTAACGTCCACGGAGACCAATAGGTCATGGGACCCATACAATGGGCTAGTACAAACCCTAGATAGGATGGCTTAGATTTCATCATCCAATCCGGGGGATGAGAAGCCACGTCCCGCAGAAAAACAGAAAGAGAGAGAAAAAAAAAAAAAAAAAAAAAAAAAAAAAAAAACAAAGATTGGCGTCGAGCTAGATAAGTTTCTCTGGTTTTGTAGGTGATCTTTTGGTATAAACTAAGTTTAATTTCTGGGAGATGAAGAAGATCTCAAGAAATAAATAAAAAGGCTTTAGAGATATAGGGAGCAAATTCAAGTGATGTCAAAGGATAAGAATCCCAATATATACCAAGCAACGTCGGGCATTGCTTCTAGTACATTTTAACATTTTATTATGGCATATAATAACGCACTAAGAGAGAGCTTTAAGGTGGTGATTGTTCATGCATAGGCAAATTGGTTAGAATGGGCCATACCTTGGAGTTGATGCTTCCATTTCTATCGTCAATTAATACATGTATTATATTCCTACGAGGAACCTCATCATTCCAAGAATCCAATACCCACCACACATGTTACGTGCTTAAATTTCACTTATCAGACGTCCATCCAGGTTTTCCAAGAATAACCTGGAGGCCAAGATTCTGGCGTGGAAGAAGTGCCAACTCGCATTCTGGCGTGGAAGAAGTGCCGCATGTCGACGCGAGGCACTGTATACAAAAAAGAACCCATGTATTATCTATATCTATATATAATAATAAAAGCAAAATGTAGTGTGTGCAGAGCATCTCGGCCGTTGTATTATAGACCGTCGGCCGTTGTATTATAGACCGTCAGATTTAAGTAGTTTTCTTTTCCTCTCTCTGGAACTCTTACGGTTTACCCTCGGCAGCCATCCCTCCTTCCAGAGGAGATTCAATTCTTCTGTGATATTTGTTGCCGAAGATTTGTTTTGTGTGCCGACTGCATAGTGTCGGTTGTTCGGTGGTTGCATTGCCACTTTGTCCAGAGCAATGTTCGGCCTTCTTTATGCTAGAGCCATTCCCTTATTTTTGCCTTTTTGTTTGCGTTCTTTACGTATCCGGTTCTCATCGCGCTTATAAAAGCTCTACTCCGGCCCCAATTACCTCTCCATTGTTTCTCCTTTCATCTAATCCTCAGTAGCCTCCATCTTTTCTTGTACCAGTTTTAGCAGCTTGGCCCTTTGGGTCCTTTTTAGCAAAGTTTCTTTGCCCTTGGCAACAAAAACTTGATTCTTTGGATTTCGATTTGTCCTGCCTAGAATTCCAATTTTCAAAGGAAAAGCTTTGGAGCTGCTTAGACACAACGAATTGTAGAGAGTACCAAGGGAGATATGGAATTGCGTGATTAGATATCCTTCTTTCTCATTGGATAAGATCTCCTGCTGCAGAAAAAGTATTCCCTCCTTTCTTTTAAGTTATCTCTCCGGCAATAGCGATTAGTAGAAAGAAAGGTTGTTATATCATACTTTGCGTTTTAAATATGAGTGAATCATGATTATTAAACTTTAGGGCTTTGTACAATGCAGCCCTAGATGGAACAATGCAGGCATTTATCTCTATCTTGCATGCCTTTCTTTTCATCTCTCTAAAAGTCTCAATTGTGATCTCTAGCTTTGCGGTTCTTACATTGTATCATAGTTTGTTGCTTGTTGGAGCTTCATGGACGTGACACGGAAGAAGAGGGAAGTGTAGATGATCCAGCGTTCTTGATGGAGGTATGCTATTCTATCTATATGTTATTTTTCTCGAAGTTGCATCTAAGAATTTTTCTATATTTAGATACATGATATGCATTATGAAAGTGTGGATCACGACACATTGCAACTATCATGATGGTTTTGTTTTAAAGCTCGAAGCTCGCAAAAACTCCAAACTCGAGCTCCGATGTTTGATGGAAAAAAATACCAAATGCATCTTTGGCATCGACCATTTCATTCTAGGGTTTTACCTCGAAACATTAGGCGTGCTTGGAGAATATGAAGGTTCAATGTGATGCCCGATTCCTTCATCAACAAGGTCGTCCCGAATATCGGATTTTGTGCGGAGGGTTGTTGCCTCTTACGGCGAGGCATGCTTCCCGCAGTTACCTTTTATGTAAACATGTTTTCGCGGTAGACAGGATTTTTCCTTTTGGTTTAAATTGAAATTCATCTATATTGTCCGCTTAACTACTGAGAAGTGGATATTGCATCGTTGAGAATGTGTTTCATCTTTGCGACATTATTTCGGTTGCGGATGATAGTTCTATATCTTCTTCACCCTTTCAGCGATATTGATGTCCTTCCTCGGTGAGAAAGCTTGCAAAGAATGCATGATAGTGATAAAGAATCAAATTTTGATTGCCATTTTGCCATAGACGTTGCCATGAAATCTCCCTCACAATTTTCCTCGCATTGTTTACGCTAAATTGATTAACGAAATGAAAAGAAGCGAATTGCATTTGTCCATGCTTATTATAAGTGCCTATCGATAGCAATTATTGTATCTGAAATAAGGCCTCTTGGCGTGCTTTTGCTTGGCACCTTTTTGGCTTAGCACAGGCGGGGCGTGTGAAATAAATATATATTAACCGGAAAGAACAATTCACCATGATATATTTATAAAATATTGAGTTGTCCCGTAACCAATATCATAAAGCTCTCATATTTTTGTAATGAATGTAAGTTGAAGTGCTAATTTCATCCGCGGGTAAAATGAATGACGTCTGCCCAGCAATTGCTATCGGGTTGTGAAGAACTTAGGGAGAGAAAACGACAAGTTAAATATGCCATTGAATGAAAAAATGCAGCAAAGTGGACATTGATTAAAGGTGATAATAAGAAAACATATTCATATCTAAAACTGCAAACCCGTTACTCAATGTGTCATAATCACATATTTTTGCAGGTTCTAGGTTCTATACGATGCCTTTTTTAAGTACCAAACAAAGCCACTATCGGAAGGGAAAGAGTTTGAAGTATTTGCTCTTCCAAATTTGGCGGTAGAAGATTATCTTCCAATGCTTATTGGTCTTCTTGTTAAAGGTATGTATTTAAAATCGAAGTTTTCCAATTTGGTCAATTCTCCGCCCAACTTAGAGCATCGGCTAAAAGCTCTTCTCTATTTGATGTGGAATTAGCATCTAATAGTGAAGAAAGGGTAAGAGGGGAATAATGTCTCGACTTGACTTTGAGAGTGGTTAAAAAGCCGGTCATTACCGTTTTAATGTGTATTTCTTCTGTGCAAATTAAACTAAGGTAAATAGGCATTGACAGAGTACCTTTTAAGATCCATCACCTTATCTGCGTTATCTGTCTTCTTATTCTTATTCCAAGATAGCGGGCATACTAGGCAAAGCTGATCAATGGGATAGTTGAAGTTTGAGTACTAATACCAACCTGTTCCACATAGAGCTCTTTACTGCATTTTTACTATCCTCTCTCGTCCTTGATGTAAAAACTTTGATTCCTTTAGGTATGCGGTCTTCTATCGGGTTTATCACAAAGCAAGGTGGTTCATGCATTTTGAAATACACTATTGGTTCTCATGTGTGTTTGGAGCAAAGCATTGTAGATTGTAATTTACAGTCTAGAGCTCTATTTTGGTCTCAAAGGCTTGCCTCCTGTATGCCATGTTCTCAAATTGCACTGCTCTCTCACCCACAATGGTACTTATATCTATCCCATGTGCTTTTCTTTTATGAGTTCAATTTTCAAACTCCAATATCAACATGCGTGTTATACAAAACCGGGTAATATTGTTGTTGCACATTTTTAACATTGTCATTGTCTAACATTGTCCAAATGCACTTTGAAAAATATTTGAGGAATTTAAGTCTTTCACATCTTTGGATTGTTTGAGCGAATTTGTTATCCTATTGCTTGCCATTAAAAACTTGGTTCTTGGATCTTGCGGATTAAGATATAAGATGGATACTAATCGAAACATTGATGGGTTGAAATGCCAATCTTGGGTGAAGTCTGTGGCCTTTGCATTGGTTCCAACCATGCCTTCAAGGCCTTGCTAGGTATATGCCATGGACTTTTGTGCTCGAGGCAATATTCACGTGTCGATATAGTATATGCTTGCACAATTGTATGTTTAGGTTCTTGTCTCGCCATTAGTCTCTTTCGGAAGGATTTTGTTGTTCAACACGTTTATGCCTTAATTTTGGTTGCGGGGAGGTTGACAAAGTCAAGAAATGGAGCCGAGAACGTGGAACTACTGATGAAATGCAAATTTTTTGTTATTATTTTGTCGGTTTTATCCGGATTGGCATTTCCTTTTCACGTTATTCTTTACCACAATAAACAGCCGAGACTATGTCACTATGGGGACCGATTGCGAAAATGAGTGAGAGGTCACGAAAAATGTAACATTTATCCATTGTTTGCCAAAATCCAAGGAATAAGCAAGCAAGAAGCCTTGTCTCAAGCGATCAGCATCGACATCGACTTGATGATTTATAACAAAGACATTCAACATATAAATACAAGTGACAAGCGGTGATAGCAAGAAGTCTTGAAGCCTTGAGCCTTATCTCAAGCGATGCATCGACACCCAACTTGATGATTTGTAATAAAAGACATTCAACGTACCAATACATGTGACAAGTAATTTGAGCAAAAAATTAAATGTAAGTTTTTGAACTCATCTAACGAAGATGCATCATACATTGATGCCCGCTTGTCATAACGTTGAGCGACAATTTCTAAAGAATATAACTTTTTGGCTCAACTAGAGAAACAAAGATGCTCAAATGAAGGTTATTTTTTTTTTGACATAATGGTGAAACCCGACACTTTATATTAAAATTTGATTTACATTAAAAAAGCTTCAAACATCTTCTCTAGAATGTAGACGCTCACCGCTCCCACAAATACAAAAACTAAACAAATTACATCCATTTAAAAGCGTTTTTGAATTGATTTCAATGATCATCTACCTTTGAAACTTCATGTTAATGGTTTCATGATATATGCATGTCAATATAGAGTCAGGTATAAGCAATTTAAAAAATAACTTTTATTGTTTACCTTTTCTACCAAAACAAGCTATAGCTATGGGAGATTCTGTTAAGACTATGTTTAATTTTGTTCTTGAAGAGTTGATATTAGAGAACTTCTTCAAACCCTCACAACTCAACACCCAAAATTCATCAGATCAAGTCTCAAGGGAAGAGTTACAAATCCAGAGAGCATTTGTAGGTTTTACCCATATACTTCCTATGAATATTGGTCAAAAGCTAAAAATTCCATCAACATGTCACACCCACTAAGGAAACACCATTATTGTATTATAAACATTAGATCAGATGCAGAAAAGAACAACAAAAACCTAGACTGCCATCGATAAGAAATCATTGCCAAAATGCCGACCTTCAGTGATTGCAATTGAATATATGAAAATGACGATGTTCTATGATAAGAGTGGAACTCACTATGGACAAAGTGCCAGAGTTCTAACAAGAACTAATTAAATATGAGAGCCTTGCGAGACAATAGAAGTCGACACACAAATTTAACCCCATGATGGAATGATTGATATGAACATTCAAAAACTATATAAGTTGTATTCAAAGTTTAACCTCAATAAATAATACATTTTATGCCCAACTAACGAACGACCATAAATGAGCATTTTATGCCCAACTAAGGAACGACCATATATGTCCAACTAGATGCTATCAACCATAACCCTACCAATTTTGGAATTTAATCCCGACGAAAAGCCCAGCAACGCTGGGCACTTTTTCTAGTATTCATATATGGGGAACCTCATAGTACCAAGAATTCATATTATATGGGGATTCGGGAACCTCATCGTACCAAGAATCCATATTATACTCATATATGGGGAACCTCATCGTACTAAGAATCCAGGATCTCATCTTGCCAAAGAAAACCCCAAGCAACAGACCATGTGCATAACTTAGCAATAATACATGCAACGTTTTAATAACATGGTCATAAACCATGTTTTTTTTATACATGGTCTGTTATGCACATGTTTGTTTACTACATGTTTTTGTGTACATGTTTTATGATCATCCAACGGCTGTGATCGACCTAAGAGTGTTGTGCAGCTTTTAGCTTTCGGTCCAGAAGCGCCAGTTTAGGGCATGGCATCCGGCGATGGATGTTCCGGCGTGGCCCTTCTCGACTTCATCGGCTTCCAGTTGCTTAAATATACGCCCGACGCCGTTGAAGGAAAATTCGTCGTCTCTTCAAACTCTTCCCAGGTTCGGCATTCTTTCATTTATGATAACTTATGCTCTTTTTCGTATTGATCTATCTCTTTGTTTCGAACTGTGATTGATTAGTTCAAGGATCATCTTTTATATTTCGTGCATATCCTTCTCTGTTTAAACTCTTTTATTGATTCCTCTGTTTTCCAGCCTTTTGGTGTTCTTCATGGAGGCATTTCTGCATATGTTTCAGAGGCTGTTGCTAGCATGGGCGCTGTTATGGCTGCTAACTGGCAAAGAATAGCTGGAATCGAACTTAATATTAGCCATCTTCGTTCTGCTGACGTTGGACAGGAGGTGTATGTTGTCGGGAAGCCTCTGCTTGTTGGTAAAAGATTACAGGTCCGTTATCATTCTATTCGTCTTTTAGAAAGTAATAAATTTGCATTTGTTTATTCAGTCAATAAGTTAGGTAGTTATGTGTTTGTTTAATTCTATCCTTACCAGGATATTTTATTGTCTTTGCCCTTATAATGTAGATTAATGCCTGTTTTATACCTGTAACCCGTCTGTTAAGATAAGGAACTGGCAAAGAGATCTTTGTCTTATGCTGCCCGACGTTGGTCTATGTTTTACATATAACCATGGTTGCTGGGATTTTTGAAGTCTTAGAATTTGTTAAATTATACATATCAACAATTCTCCAATTGTTTGTTAAACAAATTCAGGTTTGGGAAGTGAAATTCACTAGCAATGAAAATAAGACAGGGAAGTCAAAGGACACATCTGCTTCAACGAACTCGGAACCATATCTGGTTGCAGTCTCTAAAGTGACCGTGTTGATTGGACTGCCCGATGCTTCAAAAATTAGCCACTTTAGAGAACTTGCTTTGTCAAGACTATGATCAGTTCTTATTGAATCGTTTGTAAAGCCAGTTCATATTGAAACGGTCCGTCAAATATAATAATGTATTATATGGTGCTAATCTCTTTTTAATCTCTTTCTGAAGTTTGGTTTTTCAGACAAGTAGAAAACTTAATTGAGTTTTTGTTCAGGCACTTTTGCCCAAGGTTGTGGGGACTTTTCGCGCTACTTTTCATATAAATATGCATACTCGTGATACATTGTTTCTTTTGCTTGCCAAAAAACCTTTGTGGTGGACGTAAATATCAAGCACATTGCGAAAAAACTACGAAGTTGAGGGGAGCTGGCAGCAATTGGGACGCTATGTCAACGAGCAAAAATGTAATGAATCAAAATATTTAACGAAACAGACATGTATCGAAACAAATATTGACGAAAGAAACGTCCACATTGCATAAACCTACGAAATTGAGGGGATCACAAGTCCCATAAAGCTATGGAGAGATACAAGTGAAGCGAGGTTATTGGTGTAATTTTCTGTCCCTAGGAACACTTGATTTTCTGGAAAAATAAGTGTGGGGTTCACTAAATCAAATTATTAGGCAATTGGTATAATTTCTAGGGAAAATTAATTAAATGCCTTTATGTATTTTATTGAAATGCCTTTTGATATTTTCAAAATGTCCATCAATAAAATACCATTGTATTACAACATTCTTACCCTCAAATACATTACAATTTACCAAAATGGCCTCCTAAGCAAATGGCTCGAAATGTTTGTTGACCCATATCAGGCTCAAGTTGGTGCCCAATTTGACCGTTGGGGTGAGGTGTAAGGGGCGTTATTGGACATGCAAATTGGGCCACCGCCCAAAAATTGGGCCACCGCCCAATTTTCGTCCAAACCGAAACACGTTGAGACATTTTTTGGCGAATAAACAGTGCCAAATTGGGCGGTCCCCCAATTTCCCATTAGGGATCAGGTGCTAGGGGCATCTACAGACTTAATGTTGCTATAGTGCCCAACAATAATTTTGTGGATTCAAACACAGGTTCATCCAATGGCTAAGACATCCATTTGTTATGTCTCAAAATCCTCCTTTGCGGGTCCACTTGCCTCCCCTTCCTGAAAATATAGACTCCATAGCTTGCTCTATGAGGCATAGTGACATATATAGATGCAGTCAAAGAAGTCTAATCCTCAATCCGTGGCTAAAGGGAATTGCTATGACTCATGAGTGAAATTGTCCCGAGTTCTACCATGTTCCCATCCATCTCATCTGGATTCTAGAGCGTGGCATACGAGGTTAAAAGAGTTATTAGACCACCTGCTCATGATGAGCCTGGATGGTGAATATATGGTGGACTACTATGATTCTTGTATGCTATTTCTCTTTATTTATACTTATGCTATTCGTACGAATTTGACATCCACCTATTACAAAGATGTAATCATATTACAAGTGATATAAGATATGGTAATGTACAAGAAGTCATACATGTATTAACTTAAAGATTATCTAGATCAATGGCTGGAAGGTGCTATGTCTTTCCACATATCTACAATATATTTTGGACTTTGCACAACTTTTTACCTTTTCCCATTGGCATCCCAAGCATAATGATTAGCATCTAATTTTTAGTACCTTGACGGATTGGAAGATCCGATTGCCAACGCTTAAGCAGTTTGTGTAGTCCCCTCTAGTAGGCATCCACCACGATACATAAATATGGTCATAATTTATAGCTTCTAGATCAAGAATAACATTCTCCTCTATATACCCTAACCAAATTGCGGTGTTATCATCTCTGAATCTGACTAAAACAATCATATCCTTTGAAAGGATCAACTTCTTTAAGAAGCATCACTAGACACCCATCTGACGGGTCACAATAAGAAGGTAGCAGCTTCATCGACCTCCAGAACAAATGCAACTTGATTGGCCAGGACCTTGCCTTGTTTGTGGCCAACATGTATCATTTCGAGGACATCCTGAAGAAACATCTTCCATAAGAAGATGTATTTATTGATGCTATCGTTCAAGCCATGGAGAGCTTTTAATGTTGTTCTTGGAGGAATATTTTGGGGAACACCAAATAGTATCGTTGGTTTTTCCACATTTTGCCCTTTTGGTTTAGAATTGACTTCTTCTTTTAGACATTAGATGTTTTCTATATATCTTCCCCTATTTTTTGTGCTTGTTATTGTGGTTTTCCTTTTGGTTACAAGGAACATGTCTTATTCTTGAACCAGCTATAATGAAGGTTCACTGCAATAGGGTCGTTTATATCATATCCAGATCATAAATAATGGGCTAGACATTCACTCTAGGCAACTCCCTTGTTAAATTCTATGCCAAATGTGGTAGCTTAGAAGAATCATGTAAAGTTTTTGACAAATTGTTGGTTTCTATGCCAAATGTGGTAGCTTAAAGGAATGGGTCTTTTTATTACTTGTATGACTTCACTGAGTGGGAGGAGCTATTGTTAACCTTTATGTAGAAACATTTACACCTTTATGACATATTTAATTAAATTTGGACTTATTCAAATCTAATAAATGTACTTCAAGGATGCCATGATAATATTATATGTATTTTTAGCTCTTATTGATTTTAATAATTTGTTCTGTTTATCTTTAGATAAAAAATATGATACTTACCAAAATTTAAAGTAAACTAATTCTCGGTTTCAGCTATTTAGAATTAAATTTTCATCTAAGATAACTCTGTATAACTAAAATGCTATTCTTTTCAAAATATTTAAAGAAAGTTTTAAAGAATAAATAGGTTGGGAGGATGATAGAAAGAGCATTTGGAAGAGAATGGCAGCTCCGGAAGCGGATAGATTTGACCGACTAGAAACGGATTGGTACTCGCTTAAACGAATTGAGCAGGTAGTGGTTATGGTCGCCGTGCTGCTTCTGCTAGTGTTCGTGGTGGCCAAACACGTGTTCGAGTTTTTCTATCAAGTTGGCCGCCCTGAAATGCGCATGCCAGTCTTCTTCAAAGAATGCCCCGTATGCTTATCAGATTTTGAAATCGGCCAAATGGCACGGAAGCTCAACTGCGGCCACATTTTCCATTCTGTCTGTATTGATAAGTGGTTAGATTTTCGCACCACCTGCCCTCTTTGTCGCTCTGTTTCTGCAGATTCAAACTGGCCTCATAAACCAGGCAGATTCGTGGTGGATGTATTGCCCCAAAACAATTCTCAAGACGACAAGATCGATTTTCAAACTTGAAATTGGAATTTTAACCACGTTTCATCGTAGTCTGTATACTGATTAAATGAGTTTGTAAGAATGGAATTGAGTTTTGTAAGAATAGAATAGAATATTTAACCTCTACAAACACTTTTCCGTTAGACATATTTCACAAATGGGTCATACCAAATTATCTGGAGGATTTTGTTGGCAGGAACATTTTTCTCTCCCTTTCTTCCTGTGAGTCTATGTTGTGATCATCCATTTAATGAGCACCAGGGCCTCTATCTTGCACATACATATCTGCCTTGATTTGGGCATAATAATTGTTAAACTTGTTAATTACTTAAGAAAACACAAAAGAGAGAGGCATGCACTGTCACGGGTCCAAGGACAAGTCGCGCTTACAGGCCTTGGACGGGGAGTTTGCCTTGAAAGTGTCACCGGTGGCCTGGGAATGTTCCAAAGAGCAATTACCGCCTAGGGGTAGTGTATGGGTTTTATTTACTTGGGGTATGAGGTGGCATCACTTGATTGGATCAAGTGTTAAAAGGGCGAAATTGAGTTTGTGGCATCGCAGACTGATAGCAGGCGGCCGGATCTGATAAAAATGACGGGATCTGAATATAGGGAGCTCAATTTTAGTTGAGAAAAAGGCCCATAAGCCTTTTTCCGTCTATTCTTGGCCCTAGTAGCCCTATATAAGGAATTGGAGACGGTTTTGGAACAAGTTTCTACAAAAGCTACCAACTACAGTTTTGCAATTTCTGGGCATATAAGGATCATTTTCTTCTCACGGAACTGCACGTGATACTAATAATGTTGCTATAGTGCCCAACAATAATTTTGTGGATTCAAACACAGGTTCATCCAATGGCTAAGACATTTTTGTTATGTCTCAAAATCCTTCTTTGCGGGTCCACTTGCCTCCCCTTCCTGAAAATATAGACTCCATAATTTGCTCTATGAGGCATAGTGACATATATAGATGCAGTCAAAGAAGTCTAATCCTCAATCCGTGGCTAAAGAGAATTGCTATGACTCATGAGTGAAATTATCCCGAGTTCTACCATGTTCCCATCCATCTCATCTGGATTCTAGAGCGTGGCATATGAGGTTAAAAGAGTTATTAGACCACCTGCTCATGATGAGCCTGGATGGTGAATATATGGTGGACTACTATGATTCTTGTATGCTATTTCTCTTTATTTATACTTATGCTATTCGTACGAATTTGACATCCACCTATTACAAAGATGTAATCATATTACAAGTGATATAAGATATGGTAATGTACAAGAAGTCATACATGTATTAACTTAAAGATTATCCAGATCAATGGCTGGAAGGTGCTATGTCTTTCCACATATCTACAATATATTTTGGACTTTGCACAACTTTTTACCTTTTCCCGTTGGCATCCCAAGCATAATGATTAGCATCTAATTTTTAGTACCTTGACGGATTGGCAGATCCGATTGCCAACGCTTAGTTAAGCAGTTTGTGTAGCCTCTAGTAGGCATCCACCATGATACATAAATATGGTCATAATTTATAGCTTCTAGATCAAGAATAACATTCTCCTCTATATACCCTAACTAAATTGCAGTGTTATCATCTCTGAATCTGACTAAAACAATCATATCCCTTGAAAGGATCAACTTCTTCAAGAAGCATCACTAGACACCCATCTGATGGGTCACAATAAGAAGGTAGCAGCTTCATCGACCTCCAGAACAAATGCAACTTGACTGGCCAGGACCTTGCCTTGTTTGTGGCCAACATGTATCATTTCGAGGACATCCTGAAGAAACATCTTCCATAAGAAGATGTATTTATTGATGCTATCGTTCAAGCCATGGAGAGCTTTTAATGTTGTTCTTGGAGGAATATTTTGGGGCACACCAAATAGTATCGTTGGTTGACCAATTCCATCCTCTTTCCACATTTTGCCCTTTTGGTTTAGAATTGACTTCTTATTTGAGACATTAGATGTTTTCTATATATTTTTTAGCCCTTCCCCTATTTTTTGTTCTTGTTATTGTGGTTTTCCTTTTGGTTACAAGGAACATGTCTTATTCTTGAACCAGCTATAGTGAAGGTTCGCTGCAATAGGGTCGTTTATATCATATCCAGATCATAAATAATTGGCTAGACATTCACTCTAGGCAACTCCCTGGGTGAAAGTATGCTCGTGGGTATCAAATAAACGCGGTTCAGCACCCAGCACCAGCACCCTTCATACTATTTTTTCCACCCTTCACCAATTGAAGTCTAACCTATTCTATGCCCGTCACTTCACATAGGGCGTACCCGTTCCAATCATAACCTGCTTATCGCCCACCGTAACTAATGAATGTGACCCGAAGGGTAGCGAATTTTGAATTTGTAATTTGCAACCGTGTTCCCCACCTTTTGCTACTCCGGCCAAATAGCCCGCGGAGAAGAAGCTCGAGAATTTCCGCATTCACTCTAGTATTCTAAAACTCAAACGCACTATTGTGAAGAAGGTTGTTAATCCGCCGGCTCAGCCAGTAATTCCAATGGATGCCATGCGCAGGGTAAGCAAAATGCACTGCCAATTTTGATGGCTTATGGTGCCCTGTTAATTTGTTTTTCTTGCTTTCTTTCAGCCCGGAAGGAACGTGCCCCTAAGACCGGACCTGGCTGATTGCCGAATTGAGGAGGACTTCCATGCTTATGCGGGTCTATCAAACGAGGGTGTACATCCCTCTCAATTTCGAACGGATGTGATATCTGCAGAAGAGTATAATGAGGTTTGGGACACCAATGGTGTCATTCCCAACAAGACATCCATCGACAAAGTAAGGCCAGAGCATGAAGAAGCTCTAATTGAACTGTTGAGCAAGATATACCCAGAAGGGTTGAAGAATAGAGAAGTAAGGAAGACGGTTTCCTTTTTATTTGCATTCAACAACTGCCAGAGGGCCAAGCAGGATCCAGAAAATTTCAAGGTTAATTGAGCAGCAGTGGCAGCAAAAAGCAGAGCCTATTCGAGCAAGGTCAAGAGTGAACCCAGCACCAGCGGCCCTGTGAGCACAGCAGAGCCCAGCAAATCACAGCAGACAATAGCACCTGAAAGCATAGCAGAAAGGCCAGCCTCAGCAGGCACTGCTGTAAAATTAGAAGGGAGGTTGTCATTCAGGAGTACTGCAATTTGTCCAGCAGCATTCTCAGCTTATGGGGAAAATATTTCCCGTCTGGAAAGCATGATCCAAGATATGCAGGAAGCCCTAAAAATGCAGCAGAGTGACCTAGTGTCAAAGAAGGAACAGGATGCACAATCTCAGGCAAAGGGCACCTTCTTCTCGGCTGCAGAGGGGAAGTTGAAGACTATAAAGGACAATATTGCACGTCTTCAAGCACTGTCAGATCCTAATGCATGTGTCTCTGCTGAGATTCATTCTTTGGAGAGGGAGAAAGATATGGCAGAGTATATGCAGAAGTCCCTACTTGAAATGGGGGGTGGGCCAATAGATCAAACCATGGTAGAAAAGGTGGTTGCACTAACTGCTGAGATTGCCAACAACGAGTCCCTCCTTGCAAAAGCCCAGCAGCACTTACAGAATGTCACCAGGCTGAGGGAGATGACCAAGAGAAATGATCAGCTGGTCAGCATCACTCCAATACCATTCCGATTGCCAATTGGAGATGAGGAGAGATGCTCCACCTGTGGTCTTGCATTCCAGGATGATTACACCCTCAGCCTGCGGATGAAATGTGGACATCATTATCACGTTAGCTGCCTCAGTTTGCTCATGGAAAAAGGATGCTGCCTCGAGTGCACAGAGACCATTCCTACAGGGTTAGTGCAGGAAATAGGTAAGTTTAATACAGTAAAGCAGGAAGTGTTACATGCTGGAACATCTCACGAAACCGAGAAGAAGATAATTGATGTTGATGAGCATGTAGCCACAACTCCTTATAGCAGCAGGAAAAGGAAACAGGTCAACACACCAAGAAGTAGAAGGACCCCAGGATCAGCCAAGCACAAGTCCACAAGGGTTCAAACTCCACAGCCAAGGCATGGGAAAAAAAGGTATATGCCTATTTTCAGTCTCTCATTTTGAATTGGCAGCATTAGAAGGTGCTGTAGACATTGGACAGCAAACTACCAGCAGTCTTCAGCACACTGCAGCACCTCGAAGCACAGTGCTGGAGACACCAAAGCATGCAGAATCCAAGGGAGATTCAAGTAATACTGATGGTGCCAACAATTATATTATAGTTCCAAATTCTGCAGCTGCCTCTACAAAGGCCTCCTCTAACACTGTTGCTGCAGGGAAGGAAAACGATGGCGAAGATGTCGATGGGCAGATTCATACAGTCGTTAAGCAGGTCAGCAGGTTGACACGATCAAGGGCCAGGAAGGTTGTGGAAGAAGAAAGTGAGGGTGAGTCAGAAAATGACCTTGATGAGGACGTCCCTATAGAAGTAGCATTTGGAAAAAAAAACAAGGCTAACGTAATTTTGTCTTATGTATTTCAGGCAAGCAAACCTTGATTTTGCAAGACAACCCTAAACCATCAGCCATCTAGACACGCTGAAAGGGTAAGCCCATCAGATCGGGATATTGGCCTATAAAGCGAAGGGGATAGAAACTCCCGATTATGTAAAGTAGGATTTGGATATGCAGATCCCAGTGGGGAATATCATACGCTGTTTTTTGGAAGAAAACTTTTCAAGTCCTTTAAGCTTCTTTCCTTGCTAGCAGGAAGCATCTGTTATTTGGCAGAGGCAGTTCAAGAGACAGGTAACTTATCCTTCATATCGATGCTGAGCAATCAGTTTTTTTCTTGTAAATATCAAGGATGCAAAAGATAATCCCGACAATGCTGCATTGATTAGCGCGCATGATATACTCGGAGGTATGGGACTCTTTGATATCAAGTTCTCTAATTTGTACATGCTAGGGCTTTAAAATGTTTCAAGTACTGCTATGCTTGAACATTTTTTATGTGGATACTGATATCCAATCATATGCTCAAGTACTGATATGCTTGCAGCACTTTAGACCAGGTTCTGATATGCATGTGTCAATCTCAAGTACTATTAAGCTTGAGGGCAGCTGGGGGACTGTTATACTTCAGCCTGCATTCTGTTATCCTTTGCTTACAGGTTTAAAACTGGTTGCAAAATGTTTTTGAGAAAAGTATACGTTATCTGTTAATTGTTCTTTCTCGTCAGATAAATGCTGATGTAAGAAAGCTTTTTGAGCATATTATGTATCAGGCCAACAGGGCTTCATTGTGCTCATTCTTCCTATCTGATCTTTAGAGATCAATATTGTAATCTTTTCTATATTAATAGAAAACCACCTTGCCTTCAAAAAAAAAAAAAAAAAAAAAAAAAAACCATCAGCCAAAAGGTTTTTGTTCAAACAATTAATATATTTGATCCCTGTTTTATTCCACCTTTAATGTGTAAATTTTGGTTTGGATTATTCATTCAACTTAGGCTTCTGTAAAAACTTGTCTGCGAGAAAAAAGAAGGCGACCAATGGTTATACTTAGTGAATCGATGAAGAAGACAATACGAGATAAAGAAGTGTCGCCACAAACTCTAACATACAAAAGGTGCACATTATCCCGTTACATTTGAGAATGTGTATTCTCTACAAATTTCAGTTCGTAATTGGAGCTCATCCTTGCATGCAGGAGAACAAGACAGGTCGTGAATGAAGAAACCGAGGACAAAGGCACTGCAAGGGTTACTGATAGCCAGGAAACACCCATACATTGATGGCAGGGAGATACTACTGCAGATGTATCTAACTATGGCTATCAGCACTCTCCATCATCTGGTAGCAAAGATAAAGCAGAGTCCAGCAGGTCGCAGCAACGTCCAGCACCTCGTGATAGCACTTCCCAGCAGAGTCCAGCACATATAGCAGCACAGACAAGCACGATGCAGCACACATCGACAGTGGTTGCAAACGTCGAGGGATGGACACCCAGACGGAAGTTGATGGTGCTTGACATAAATGGTGTACTGGCACAGACACAACAGAGGAGAATGAACCATAAATTCTTGCCTCCACCACAAACGAACCATGTTGTAAAAAAGAAGATTAGAAATATATAAGATACTTGAGATCTTTAAGGTCTAAAATTGAACTATTGCAAAACAAACAAAGTTTGGCATTTAAAGACAAACAAAGTGCAAAATTTAAGTGCACGCTAATCCATGAAACTGGAAATGTCAATGACATCCTATTTTCACATCCAATCTTATGGATGCATCCATATAGACAAGATGCTAACGCATCAAGGGGTTGCCCGTTGGTTAACTATGCAAGTAGCATTACGAAAGGTCGATAAAATATGACTTTGATCCATGGAGTATACAATTAATTTAGATACATGAAACATGTAGGTGTTGTAAGACAGGTATGGTATTGCATTGGAAATATGAGGACCAGGTCGTAGGAGTAATGACGGTCATTAGCTATGTTCTGTGTCTTTTTTCTTTTCAATTTGTCTTCAAGGGAGTAATTAGGTACCATATTTGTTCAAATTTATTGTGGGATACATTTATAAAGTTTGTATGGTGATTGTAATAGCATCCACACGTAGGGTCAAACTAGTAGTTTGGGTATTGAAAATGAATATGGCTTTTTGTTTCAAATGGAAAAACTTCCTTGCTCTGCAATAGTAGAGGTTACACATGATTTTACATGCATATTTGTGTCAAATTATATTCTACATGCACAGATCAAATAATAGTCTCAAAATTAAAATACTTTTGTATTTCTTTGTGTTGAAATTGTTCTTAAAACCCTTTGCACACCAACTTAAGAGGTTGAAATTCATTATTGGTTGGTAGTACTATGGTATGGAAACAAGAGTTAAATTCATTTTTAGGGTCAATCTCGTAATTGTTTATTTGAACTTCGACAGATTAGTTTAACATTATTTGCTTCACTTCTTTTATGGGATGGATGTTAGACTTTTGACTTGTTTTTCATTGCAGAATTATTATTTGTCTTGTAATTGTTTGATTGGGCTTCAATAAATTATAAGTGCAGTGTGTGTCTTATAGAGTTGCAAGGATGATGAAGATGAATGCTGACAATGCTTCAAAATATGAGTGTTCTTAGGTCTTGTGGTTGTGCAAAATATTTGTCTTTAAGGTTCGTTATGTTGCTTGTCCGGTACTTTAGTTGAGTGATGAATTTAATTTTTATTTATGAAATTGAGATCCTTTATGGTAATCTATGGTAATCTGCAGTTTCGTTCTCAGTGGCACCTATTGATTTGGATATGGGATTGATTTTTGTGTAATGGCATGGTTTTTATAGAATGGAAATTTTAAGAATTTACAAAAGTTGTAGTTTTCTAAAGGATCCCAATTTGATTAGCAAGGAAAAATAACTCGAAATCGAATGGAATGGTGGCATAGTATGGACCACGACAAGGTAGATGTGTCATTTTCAATCGCTCACTATTGTTTAGTTTAGTTCAGTTCGTTTTGGGCAAGATCTTGGACTCGTTGTGGAGTTCCGTTCAGTGGAGTTCGTTTTGGAAATAAATCTGAAGCTTATGCTATGAACTGTTTGAACTTGTCAGGCAACCGATTACTTACCTTTTGCAGAATGCTTATCACGCATTCGGATTGTACGACAGACGGATATAGATATTGAATTCATAAATAATGCATGTTGGAAACGGGCCCCTAATGATTTGACACTTCCATATTTGTTCTCGAAGTACAACGATGTGATGGCACATAATGAGCAGGTATCTCACGAACTTTTTTCTTTATTTAAATATGACAATATCATAAAAGAATATGTACATGTGTAGGTCTTACAGAAGACGCATGAGTATTCTTACAATCGCACGGCCTTTGACGTACGACAGAAAGGCTGTTCACAGACATCACGTTTGTCAACTGATGCTCGCAAGATATACGGGTTGCACAAAGAATTAAAAGTGAAGTTGGGTATGCTTATCGATATAACCTCTAACATTGACCTATCGGATGGTTTAGTTAATGGCGCAGATGGGATACTAAGATACTATAGTACGAAGCCAGGAAAAGAATTGTTATGGGTGGAATTTCCATCGTCTTCCACAGGAGAGAAAGCTCGACATAGTTTAGAACATTTGCAGCCTGCAGGAGTAGGAAAATAAAAAAAATTGTGCCAAATTGGTAGGAATGAAAAGCACAATATCACGCGTGAACAATTTCCAATGTAATTAGCAGCAGTACGAACTACGCATAGGGGGCGACACTTCAACAACTATGTTTTAATCCAGAGAAAATTAGAAAGTTTGGAATGGCATATACAGCTTTATCGCGAGTGAAGTCTGGAAGCGCTTTATATCTCATAAATCCAGTATGGCACTATAATTTCAAGGTGAATCTAGCAGTTGACGCCGAAATGAACCGATTTAGAAGGAAAATGGCATGGCAAATAACAATTCCGAATTTACAAACAATTAAAGCTCCTAACATCATACTGGCAACATTGAGCCATGGCTTATCAAGAGGATATATGGGGGGATTATCAGTTGATTTGTATGTCTACAGCAATTGAGAAGTCACGTCCATGGGTTTATAAATTTAGAACGTTATATGGGAATATACAATTTCAATAGGAATGGTATTGCAACCTTGTACAACAAATTTAGATTTGAGGTAATTGACCAGAATGAAATATCTTCAGCAAATCTCATATCTATCATTGTTTCTTTCATCGACAAATGGAAAGACAATTTCAGTTGTAAACATATATAGATCGCCTAATTCATTTGTACGAGGATTTGTGATGACTTACAGAATATCGTTAAACAAACAGAAACTGAAGTGGCATCTGCGGTATTAGGAGACTTCAATATCAACATGCTGAAGGATAACGGATATTCGAGAATGCTAAAAGATGTCGGTACACTCAACATGTCTGCAAATCAATAAGACAAAGCGCTCTATTAGACCATATATGGAGCAACTTTTCAGTTCAAATGTGTGATGTCGCTCCATGTTATTGGAGTGATCCCCGCTGGGCTTTTATTGTTTCACATTCATTACAATGAACGTTTGATTGCCTTGAAATTCTATTACCACAATTAGAGATGCATATTACTTTATGTACATATTGCTTTATTACTTGGGATGCAATAGTTTTTTCGAGACTTGTGGTGCAATGCGAAGGACGACTTATTTCTATAAGTTAAATATCTGCACTCTATGCCTAGAGAATATTTCATGATGCAAATATACATTGTATGGATGCATAATGTGAGGCGGTGCATCATGTGACCCGTAGTGATTATCATGGGATCGAATTGAATTGAACAACGTAACAAATACGTTGAAGGAAACAAGAAATGTCAAATATAGAAATTGAAGACCAATCAACACATGTAATATAATGATGAGTAGGTTAAAAAATTGAAGACCAAGCAACACATGTAATCTAATGAGGAGAACTAGGTTTTAGGTAAAAATTGAAGACCAAGCAACACATGTAATCTAATGAGGAGAACTAGGTATTAGATTATCTTTATACCTTGCAATGTCGCTTAGACGTCCTAGTGGTTAGGACATGGATCAGATAATACCTTTAAGCATAATGCTTGAAATTAGGCAGTCATCAATCGGATATATTTTCACCAAAATGTAAGGTGTGCATAAACTTGTTCCACAATTTGGCCTAGTTTTCAGGCAAGATTTTATTTTGAACTATGCCTTTTTCGAGTTCTGGAATGCAATTTCTGAAACACCTAGAATCAAAGTGTGCGCACATCAAATACTTGTTTCATTAATTTACATATGGAAGTACTAGGGCAACTTATTTGTTATACAAAATCAAGGAATAAATATTTGCAGGACCAGTACGCAATAAAAAACCTTTTGGAATGGACTTGGACGCAACCACCCACTACAGCAACAAGGCCCCCTTTCTCTACTGGATTACACAAGTGCATGGATGTCCTCGTTTGTGTCACTCTTCTCGCTGCAAAAATGTATGAAGAGAGGAAACATTATTGTAAATCAATTCATGAAGTGTACAATGCCCAATAGAGTCATGAAACTAGCTACGTATGAGATCGTGCACCTGCTTTAAAGTCTCTGTTCTAGGAGAATCGTTTCCATAAACTTAGTATATCTTCCTCATTGCAAAACTAATTCATGCCTTTAACAGTCAAATCTCTAAGTATATCATTTGGTAAATAATACCTGGGTATGAGTAAAGTATGATGTTTAAAGCTCAATAGCAGCTAGGGCCATTCCTATCACAGAACTAACTTCCTAGAGTACAAGAGGATGTTAAGACCAGCTACAAACTTCATTCCGCTCTTGAAAGAACCAAGCAACCATGATATCATCAAGCTGCCACATTGTCACTACCCTTCCCATCGACAGACGAATACTTCCAAGATACTGTTCTCATTATTCTTAAGTTTTTGAGTGAATAGAAGCTGTATACAAGGCACAACTTCGCCATGGGACCATTACCTTCTCTATTGCATCATCCAACTTTCGTGGAAAGAGGATACTTCAACAGTCAAAATCCAATCTCCCATTCTCATTTTCATATGAGATCACATATCATGTAGACCTCACATAAGTGAGCAGAAACTTTACAGAAGGATTTGATGACCTTAGAAAGCTTGAATTAAAAGAACATTTTGGCTTTCAAAGGCTTCTGTTAAATCCAAAATTTACTACATTGTAATTGCACTAAGAACCATAACTTCATGCAGACTTTGCCTTTGACCACACTGCATCAACAAGTGATTTGAATAAGTTCAATTCGCATAACAGAACAATGAGATTCGGCATTTGATCTTGGGCCCCGTCTCGTTCCCATTATAATCTCACGAGCTAACAGCTTTTGTTAGGCCTAGTCATTGGTTTTAAAGTGATAGTATACAACTTAAGGAAACTCACCTCTGCCATTCCACTGGTATCTCCCTTAAATGAATTGCATTCACGTCCTCAATTTGCAAGAACAACTGGTTGTGAATTTCTGCAGAGGATAAGATTTTATTATTGTTAAAATTTCTCGTTGAAAGTGCATATAAAATAAGACATTTATGCAATTTTTAACCTGAGCGTAACTTGACAAAAATATTCCAAGACATGCTAGAAGTTTGTTCCAAAATCCCAAAGTTATGTAAGTCTGAGCTGGAAGCACTCTGATCTTCAAGCATAAGAACAAGATGTGAATGTATGTATTTTCCGTTCATCTTCCTTGATCCTGGTTTCACCCCATCTCTAGCAATTTCTTGCAACAATTGTACAGCCACCTGAATGAATAAATGACAAAAGCATAAGGACCCCAGACTGGATAACTGTTAGAAGGCAAGAATATTTATGAGGCTCTCATAAGTCATAGCTTATATGATAAAATATATCACCCAGCACTGATATGTTACTAACTACACAAAGTTTCCTACTGTCCCCTTGTAGATTTCCATAATACAATTGATATAGGTTCTACCTGAAGTTTAAGCTCCATGGCTGCAAGCTCTCTTTTGCACTTTAGGAGGCTCTCATTTGTTTCAAGGACCTGGAAGTTTCCAATATATAATTCAATCAACCTGTTTTGACAAGTGTCCACAGCATGACTTACTTCTCTCTAAAGAATCCGATTATCTGAAACTGTACAAAAATGCAAAAGCAGATGAGTGATGCCACCTGCATTGGAAGAAGCAAGCATACAGTAGACGCTACCAAATTTCAACGAAATTGTCCCTATGTTTGCATATTCAGGCTACAAACCGGAAGCAGATAGACAGAAGCTGTAAGACCAAAGCCATAAACTGGGTCATACATCAACGGGTCTTCCCATGAACCGGTTTGATTACCTTCATCAAGAAAAGCATCCACCACCTGAGAAGTTGCTTCAGAACGAAACACGGATGCAAGATTACCTTGCTTGCTTTGTAGTTAGCCCCACAAACTCCTGTCGATGATATATAGAAATGCTCAAGAAATCGCTTGCCATCGTTTTTCCTTATAGAAGATTAAAGAAAAGACTAGCAGATGCAATGGAATCACAACCCTAAGCCCACACCAACTTGACAAATCCGGCCCTTCAATGAGCTCGCCATGCCGCTTAAGGAAAACGGCTATTGGATACCCCTACTGTCTCCTGCACTCACCTCCTGCGAATACCCCAGAGATGGAAGCCAACTCCTAACCTAATTTGCAAAAATTTGGAGAGGTGGCCAGAGTGGCGCTGCTCCTGAAGATGTGTTCCTGTTTTTTGGGATTGGACCTGAATACCTGCTGCTGCTAAAGAATCACCTATTACAGACAGGCAACCCAACCAAAAGCTGAGATCTCATCCCCACCTAATCCACACCATTTGTCGATCCTCAAGTATTCCTCAAATCCCAAAACTCCACAGCCACAGATAAAGAATGTTCTATAATATTCTCGAATCTTGACCCTCTATCCATCCCTCCCCACACTCCCAAGGGTTGCCCGTAAAAATGAAGTAAAAACTATTGCTTGGGACATGAAAAAAGAAAAAGGGCAAAAAAAAGGGCCAAAAAGGTTCGAAAAAGGCAAAAAGGCTAAGTTAAAGAATAAATAGATTGGGAGGAGATAGAAAGAGCATTTGGAAGAGAATGGCAGCTCCGGAAGCGGATAGATTTGACCGACTCGAAACGGATTGGTACTCCCTTACACGAATTGAGCAGGTAGTGGTTATGGTCGCTGTGCTGCTTCTGCTAGTGTTCGTGGTGGCCAAGCACGCGTTCGAGTTTTTCTATCAAGTTGGCCGCTCTGAAATGCGCCTGCCAGTCTTCTTCAAAGAATGCTCGGTATGCTTATCAGATTTTGAAATCGGCCAAATGGCACGGAAGCTCAACTGCGGCCACATTTTCCATTCTGTCTGTATTGATAAGTGGTTATATTTTCGCACCACCTGCCCTCTTTGTCGCTCTGTTTCTGCAGATTCAAATTGGCCTTATAAACCCGGCAGATTCGTGGTGGATGTATTGCCCCAAAACGATTCTCAAGATGACAAGATCGATTTTCAAACTTGAAATTGGAATTTTAACGACGTTTCATCGTAGTCTGTATACTGATTAAATGAGTTTGTAAGAATAGAATTGAGGTTTGTAATAATAGAATAGAATATTTAACCTCTACAAACACTTTTCCGTTAGACATATTTCACAAATGGGTCGTACCAAATTATCTGGAGGGTTTTGTTGGCAGGAACATCTTTATCTCCCTTTCTTCCTGTGAGTCTATGTTGTGATCATTCATTTAATGAGCACCAGGGCCTCTATCTTGCACATATATATCTGCCTTGATTTGGGCATAATAATTGTTAAACTTGCTAGATACTTAAGAAAACACAAAAGAAAGAGGCATGCACTATCACGGTCCAAGGGCAAGTCACGCTTGCAAGCCTTGGGACAGGGAGTTTGCCTTGAAAGTGCCACCGGGTGGCCTGGGAATGTTCTAAAGATCAGTTAGTTACCGCCTAGGGGCGGTGTATGGGTTTTATTTTACATGGCAAATGTTTCGTATGCAAAAGTGACATTTAAATAAATTATAAAGGGTCTCCTTAAAAATCACTTAACCATTAGACTTGGGGGTATGAGCTGGCATCACTGGATTGGATCATCAAGTGTAACGGGGTGAAATTGAGTCTGTGGCGTCGCAGACAGATAGCAGGCGGCCGGATCTGATAAAAAGGGTCGGATCTGAATATAGGGAGCTCAATTTTAGTTGAGGAAAAGGCCCATAAGCCTTTTCCGTCTATTCTTGGCCCTGGTAGCCCTATATAAGGAATTGGAGACAGTTTTGGAGATCATAGTTTGCTGCTGGAGCTAAGCAATTGGACCACCTTGCTTTTCCCTTACTACTTGATCTTCTGGTTCTACGTGTTCTAACCCATTTTGAATTGATTGAGGATTGATTCGGGTTGTTCTGAGTTACTCCATGATTTGGTGCTTGCTTGTGGAGTTGTTCCGTTCTTGAAGCGTTCTTGACTCTTCTTTGAGCAATAGTGCTACTGCAGTATTTTCTTGTGATAGAACTTTTGAGACTGGGCTTCAGGCTGATCCTGGGGATCAGTAGTGGTTGTGCATGGGGAGTTCTGGGAACTCGCGGTTGAGAAGAACTCTGGGCGTTCTGGTAGCAGAATCCGTCCTACTTTCTGTAGGTTGTGACAGTTTAGTATCAGAGCATGGTTTGGATCCATGGCTGATCCAACGCAGGGGATGGCGCGACCAATTGATGGTTTGCCGACTATAGCATTGACCGATGGCATAGTACCTGCACTCCGGGACATCCACTTGGAGGACTTGCCTGTGTTCGACTTTGAGTCATTGTTACAGGCACAGCCTAGTGTAGGGTTGTCAGTTCCTTCTATAACTGCTGTTAATGTGCAGCCTACTGCAGGAACCTGACACCCTGGGGGTGATCCAGTTTCCCAAGCGAGCTTGGCAGTTAGTGGGCAAGTGCTGTTGTTAGTGGAGTAGGGTCTGGGAGCAGTACTCCTACAACACCAATATTGATGACTGCGACAGCAGTTACTGCTACACTGCGGGGGTTCCCAGGGTGAGCAATCCTTGATTGTTAAAACCCTAGACAATATGCAAAGACAAATGAACCAATGGATTATTGAGGGCACTGCCCGGGAGCAACGCCTTAAAGAATCCCTTGATCGGCTCATGCAGAACTCTAGGAGTGCTGCAAACAACTCTACAACCCAAACGGTACGAGGTACTGCAAGGGGATGGGCGGCTGCGAGTGCGCCACTTGGAATTTGGCCGCACTATGCTGGACACAGCAAACCCAGCTGTGGGCGAGTCTTCTGAAGAGACCTTGAATAGACTCTCTGAGGAGGAGATCAAGGCTCTGGAAAAAGATGAAGATGCCAGAGTTTGATGGAAAGGGTAGCCAGAGGATGCTATGCTCTGGTTGGATCGCATGAAATTATATTATGTGCCTACTAAGAAAGGCGATACAGCAAAGGTGTCGCACGCCTCTCTTAAACTAAAAGGTGCTGCTGCTTCATGGTGGGCAACCACACTGACAGCGGAAAGACCTTTCGGTCTTGGACCGGTTTTTGTAAACGATTTAAAGATGAGTATGCGCCTCATTTTGATAGTCGTCATGCACTAATATCACTTCGGAAGTCAATGCAAATCGGGACTTTACAGGAGTATGTTAGTAAGCTCCGTGGGTTGTTTGCGAGACTTCCCGACCTTACCCCTCAGATGAGGGTGGACCACTTTGTGAACGGTCTAAAGGAAATCAGTATGAAGACATACCTTTTGCAAGCGGAACCAAAGACTTCAAGGAAGCCGTTGAGCTTGCAAGAAAATTGGTTGGTCGTGAGGAACCTCAGAAGACCAAGAAAAGTTTTGATTGGTAGTCAAAACGAACTGAAAACTCTGCTAAGAAGAGGAAGCAGAATCAGTCAAACAAAAAGGCTGTGGGCAGTCTAAAGATTCCAGTAAAAAAAAGGCAGCTATAAAGTGTTATAATTGCCAGGACATGGGTCATTACACGAGAGAATGTCCTAAGCCGCAACAGGTAAAAAAAGCGGTAGCTGCAACGGCCAAAACACCATCGGATGGTGAAGCCGTGAAGACGCTGTCGGCTATCGCGACGGAAGAAAGCATGGTAAATGTTTCTTCTAAGGTTTTCTTTGGTAAAGTTTTTCGTGTTCTAGGTAGCACAATCCGTTCTACTTTCTGTAGGTTGTGAGAGTTTATCTTGAAGTATCAAGTCCGCACCCTATGCTTGTTGATCTCCACGCTGAACCTGAGGACCCGCCTCTCCTTCAACAACATACGGAGTCACCTGCGTCAGCTCCAGGTTTAGCTCCCTTGCTAAGTCTGCAGACAAGAAATTGTCAGTGCTCGCAAAATCAATAAGGACAACCACATTCTTTTTCTTGATTTTACATAGAACACAAATAACTTTACCAACTTAGAAGAAACATTTACCATGCTTTCTTCCCTCACGATAGCCGATAATGTCTTCATGGCTTCACCATCCGATGGTGTTTTGGCCGTTGCAGCTACCACTTTCTTTGGCTTTTGCGGCTTAGGACATTCTCTCGCATAATGATCCATGCCTTGGCAATTATAACACTTCATAACTGCCTTTTCTTGAGTGGAATTTTTAGACTGCCCTGCAGCTTTTTTGTTTGACTGATTCCGCTTCCTCTTCATAGCAGATGACGCTCCATCCGCAGAATTTTCAGTTCGTTTTGACTTCCAATCAAAACTTTTCTTGGTCTTCTGAGGTTCCTCACGACCAACCAATTTCCTTGCAAGCTCAACTGTTTCCTCAAAGCCTTTGCGTTCCGCTTGCAAAAGGTGTGTCTTAATACTGATTTCCTTTAAATCCTTCACAAAGTGGTCCACCCTCATCTGAGGGGTAAGATCAGTAAGTCTCGCAAATAACCCGCAGAGCTTACTAACATACTTCTGTAAAGTCCCAATCTACACTGACTCCTAGAGTGATATTAGTGCACGACGACTATCAAAATGAGGCGCATACTCATCTTTAAATCGTTTACAAAATCAGTCCAAGACTATGACGCTCCCTACAAAATATACGACGCCCGGCCGTACACTCCGTAGGAAATCCCTCATCCGGTCCTTCGACCGCACGGACCCTCCGTCTATCTCGCACTCCAGGGTATCCCTAGTGCGGGAAGGGGACATGAAGGTGTCTTGCGCGCCCTTTCCCTATGGGCTCCTATAACTGCGGAAGCATAAACAACGTCAGAACTAGCAATAACAATACATCGAACTACCTCGAAGGGTAGCACATCCATCCATCCATAGATAAATAGAGATAAACATATGCCATAAAACATGAGAGCTCCTACCCAAGGCTCAGACTCATAGGGTGGTAGACTGATGGCTAGGCCATAAGATAGAGCAGACCGAGTCATAACAATGGCGGGGCTGGCTATGGACAATGGCTAGGGTAGACCACTCCATCCACCCCTCCTGTGCATACTTTGCAGATGGGCTAGATCGGGCTCTGGTATGACTCTAGCCTTCCGGATACGCAATCTCATGGTATCACCCATTGGGACTGCTCTGGGTTGCATCTCCCTGGTCCGACGAGGCAGGAAGGGTTCCATCTCCCCTTCCTGGGGTCTAGAGGTTCCATGGGCGACTAGAGAATCGTGGCGACACATGATTCTTCCCCGACTTACAAAACAAGAGCCAGGCCGACACCTGCAGCTCTTGAGAGGCAGGGTGACACCATTGCCCCAAGAGGTGTCGGACCCATGCCCGACCCACTCGAAGTGACCGGTCATAAGCCTAGCCCGTTATGGGGTCCCTAGTAGCCGCACTCAGCAGGGATCTTCCGTCCGTCTCGCCTCTAGCCCCGTTATGTAGTGCTGAGTCATACCATGGTTCCTATGCACAGGCCGCATAATAATAGGAACTAAAGGGTCTAAACTAGGAGCATCACTAAGTAATGACTACTAGGTCTCTACCCCCCTTCCCAATACAAGAGGAGCAAACATGATCAACCAACATCACATATCTACATACATGATAATGATGAGAAGAACATCTAAACCTAATCATATACATCTAACTTACAGTTAGGGTTCATTGATTAGGGTTCAAGATCTAAACTGAGGGTTCTAGGAAGGCTTTACTAGAGACACGAAATGCTCTCATCTGGAGTTCTAACTTTCAGATGATCTACAAAGAATTCTAACCAATACCTGCTCCTGAGGAACTCCCTCCTACTTCTGGCGTCTCCATGATCTTCAAGGTAGTTGAAGTAGCTCCCACTCCTATTGACGCGCACACGCTCCTGGGGCTGCTGTGCTAGGCTATGCCACAGCAAACAGTTCTTGAAACAGAGTTTCAAGCGCGAAGAAAGTTCCCAGGCTGTTGGAGCCAGAAAAGAGGCCTAGGGTTAGGGTTTAGGCCATTATAAGTTAGGGTTCACATGTTATGCCACATGGCTCCAATAGGGTAGGGCCGTGTGGTGGTTGCCCAATAAGATAAGGCCACGTGAAAAATGGCCTTATCCTAAGGGTGTCTAAGTTATATGAACAACTTAGACATGCATCCTATACCACTAACCTATGGTATACAAGGCTATGGAGATAGACTTGTATAGTGACGGACCTGGAAATATACGTATTTATGGCATATGTTTTCCTGGAACGTCACAAAGACCAAAAGGTCTTTCTGCTGTCAATGTGAATAGCCCACCATGAAGCAGCAGCATCTTTCAGTTTAAGACAGGCGTACAACACCTTTGCTGTATCGCCCTTCTTAGTAGCCGCATAATATAATTTCATGCGACCCAACCAGAGCATAGCATCCTCTGGCGTACACGTTCCATCAAACTCTAGCATCTTCATCTTTTTCAGAGACTTGATCCCCTCCTCAGAGAGTCCATTCAAGTTCTCTTCGGAAGACTCACCCACAACTGGGTTTGCTGTGTCCCACACACTGCGACCAATCCCAAGTGGTGCACTCGCAGCCACCCGTCCCCTTGCAGTATCTCGTATCGTTTGGGTTGTAGAGTTGTTTGCAGCACTCCTAGGGTTCTGCATGAGCCGATCAAGGGATTCTTTAAGGCGTTGCTCCCGGACAGCGCCCTCAATAATCCATTGGTTCATTTGTCTTTGCATATTGTCCAGGGTTTTAGCAATCAAGGATTGCTCACCCTGGGAACCCCCTGGTGTAGCAGTAACTGTTGTCGTAGTCGTCAATATTGGTGCTGTAGGAGTACTCTCTCAGAGCCTACTCCACTAACAACAGCACTTGCTCCACTAACTGCCAAGCCCGCTTGGGAAACTGGATCACCCCCAGGGTATCTGGTTCCTGCAGTAGGCTGCACATTAACAACAGTTATAGAAGGAACTGACAACCCTACACTAGGTTGTGCCTGTAACGTCGTCTCAAATTCGAACACAGGCAAGTCCTCCAAATGAATCTCCTGGAGCACAGATGCTATGCCATCTAGCAAACCATCAATTGGTTGCACCATCCCCCGCGTTGGATCAGCCATGGCTCCAAACCGTGCTCTGATATCAAACTATCACAACCTATTGAAAGTAGGACGGATTGTGCTACCTAGAACTCCCAAAGTTCCCCTCAACTGTGAGTTCCCAGAACTCCCCACGCACAACTGCTACTGATCTCCAGGATCAACCTGAAGCCCAACCTCAGAAGTTCTATCACAAAAACTCAATACTGCAGTAGCAGTATTGCTCAAAGAAAGGTCAAGAACGCTCCAAGAATGGAACAACTCCACAAGCAAGCACCAAATTATGGGGTAACTCGGAACAATCCGAATTGATCCTCAATCAATTCGAACTGGGTTAGAACACTCAGATGGAGATAGCAGGGCTGATATTGGTTCAGATTATCATGATGCAGAAGGATACATGGTGGAGATTGAAGGTGGAAACGAGTGGATCCATGTGCTTCCAAATCATCTGCATCAAGGAGTTGAAGAATCAGACGAGGAGTATGAAGAATCATTACAAGGAGATATGGACGATGATAAATCTTCACAAAGGAATGGTCTAGAGGTACACAATAGTAATAGAATCATTGTGCAAGATATTCAATTAGAATCGTTGTGCAAGATATTCAATTAAGAAAATGGCAGGACTTTCCAATTTTTTTGGCACAAAGGTAGTCACAAGCAATGGACATGCATGATCCTCCAAAATCAGAAGTTATGATTGCAACAGTTGAAGGGGAAGCTTTTGCAGCCACAACCGGGAATGGATTCTAGACTGCAGGGCCACCTATATTATGACCTCACATCCCAGCTGGCTTCTCACATTAGATAAGGAATCTTCTCTCAAACTTGTGAAAGGCATTGCATCTGGTCTTACTGTAGATGGGCAAGGCACACTAGAAATGGCATTTCTGGATCAACCTCGAACATTGTCTCAGGTACTTCTTGTTCATGGTTTGCAAAAGAATCTCCTGTCATTATTACGAACCAAAATTTTAGTACCAAAATTTCGATTTGTATTCACCTTAAACCATCAGAGTACACAGAACAAGTACTGCCTCCCACGAGGCTATATACATGAAAGCCACGTATACAGATAACAAGGTGACAACACAAGATAACTACACACACGCATGCCCCGTCAGCTATCAAACAGCCTGCACAAGCTTCCACATGTTAGTAACATGCACAAGAGTTATCTAGTAGTGTCAACATGAAGCAACGACTGACGACTGCAAGTACAAATATATGGATCCACCACACGCACCATAGCATCTGCCAAGCAGACACACCCCGCCATATCTAGACAGTACGTTGTCTAGAACCCCCGCGCTGGTGGATCCAAAGTTAGGGAGAAACTGCAGACATCTCCAGAACCTAAGTTACTAGACTGTTGGTTAGACCCAACACCATCCCATACCGGTGATAGATTTTGCCTCACTAGCACCTATGATTCTTTGCCAGATAAGCTACGCTTATCTATACGGATGTGATGCATAAAACTCCCTTGAAGAAGCACCCCCACACTTCATTATTCTCTGCAACTACTCTTGTAGAGCTGGGTATCGTCATGATACTTAAACTAGGCTCTTGTGATACTGGACTGTTGATTCCCGCTTAACATCGTCCCATACCAATGCTAGGCGTTTGTCTCACCAGTGCACAAGGGTCTATTCATCTATGTGGCACAGAAGGGCTTATGGCTGTAAGAACAGACCTGCTATCAGAAAGCTGGCCAGCAGCCTTCCTAAGCAGCACCAAGCAGAAAAGAACAACCAGGTTCATGAGTGGCCAACCGGATTTATGAGTGAACAACCGGGAAGCTCATCCAACTACCCAGTATTCTGATCAGAGAGCAGGTACGCCAGCTTATCACTTAGCTTCAGGTATTTCGGGTTGCCACAGTTACCCCAGTTAATTTAATGTTTCCCACCAAGAGCAGGAGACCCACATGAACGCCAAGTCTGATTATTGAATCGCCGTCCAGAAATCTACACAGACCTCCCAGCAATTCAGCCGATTGCCCGCCTCTGCAAATCCAGTCACTCCATCCTTTTTCTCTTTTCTTGAATCCGCCAAGTTCCCTTCTGCCGCCCCCCTTTCTTCTGTAACAGGCCGGCTTTCTCCTCCGCCCCTCTATTGGAAACTCCTGTCCACATGGCAGGGCCACGTGGCAGCATATCAGCAGCAGAGCAATCCGGCGGGAACAAAATCCGGTGGCCCAGGTCTCACACAGGCCAGCCCATCCATGCTGCAAGAGGAGCCGTAGGTGGCATCCCCGATTTAAGGGGTGCTCACCTTTTTAGAACACAATGGTTTTTAAACCATTCATATACCTTTTAAACAATGGCCATTTAAAACCATTGTCACATGTTGCTATAACAATATTATAACTTTAAGGGCTATTGGCCCCTAGATGGCCCAATGTCAATTTAACCATCCTAACCATCCCGACCACAAGACCCCATGCCAACAAACAATGTCGCCACCACATTTATTATTGGCATGGACCCCGTTACACCCTAGCCGAAGATCTACTAAGGTGCACCATTCACTTAGGCTAGAGAATAACATATGACCTCAACACGTCTATGGCCCAAATACCATAGAACATTCCATTATGCCAAATATTAATATGCATGCACAATATATAACAATGGTCTGTAAAATATTTTAGGCATAACATTATTCCCCCCCTGGGATTCTTGTCCTCAAGAATCGGCTCCAGACCATTGAGCTATAACATCCGGGTATTGAGTCATGAAATGACGACTCTCCCACGTCGCCTTGGAGACAGGTCTATACTTCCATTTCACCAGAAATTCCATCTGGTCTCTTTGGCGGATCCGCACTATCCGAGAATTCAATATTCTTTCAGGGGTAGGAATTCTATCCAACTCCACCACGTGTTCCTGAGAAGGCACAACATTCGCAGCTTTCCCCAGAGCTGGTCGCAACTGGCTTACATAGAAAACTGGATGAATGTCCACATTCGGTGAAAGTTGCAACTTGAAGGCATTTTCAAAATCTTGTAAGGACCACTGTATCTTGGGGAGAGCTTTGGTTTTTTTCCTGCAAGCAATGGCAATATTGCTTTTCTTTTCAGATTTGCGGGAAAGACCACACGAAGGTACACCATCTGACCTTCATGCAGCTCGATCGGGGCTCTCGACAAATTGGCACGTGCCCTTGCTCGATCCTGGGCCTGTTTCATATGCAATTGACACAACCCAAGTGTCACATCCATGCCTTCAAGCATACTTATAGCAGCATCAGTTTTTAGCCCTTCAAAACCAAGCGATACAGGTTCTGTGGGATTCCTCCCAAACATAGCCACAAATGGGCTAGTTTTGATGCTTTGTTGGAACCCATTATTGTAAGCAAACTCTACAATTGGCAAATAGTCCTCCCATCTGGATTGCTGAGTGGCCACATAAGATCTCAGCATATTCTCCAGAATCTGATTCACTCTTTCAGTTTGCCCATCCGTTTCCGGATGATCTCCACTAGAGAACTGAAGAGTGCATTTTAATGCAGAGAACAATTCACGCCAGAAATTCCCAGTGAATTTCACATCTCGATCGCTTACAATAGCTTTGGGTAACCCAAAAATAGGAAATACATATGCTGCATATAAGCCTTGGCCACCCCAAGCCATCAGCATTCTTTGTCAGAGGTATAAAGCGTGCATACTTCGTCAACCTGTCCACAATCGGAGTATAGTGATGCACAGTACAAGGCAACTTCACAATGAAATCCATAGAGATTTCGCTCCACCTCTCCTCTGGCACAGGCAGAGGTTGCAATAGCCCTGGAGTCTTACCTCGACCCGCTTCAACCTGCTGACAAGTTTCACAAACTTTTACATATTCCTACACGTCTTCTTTCAAGCTAGGCCAGTAAAACATTCTTTTGAGCGATTCATATGTTTTCCATTCACCCCCATGCCCAGCATAAGGTGCATCATGAAATTCGTTCAATAATTTCTTTCTCAAAGTGTCCACAATAGGAACATAAATACGTCCCTTATAATACCAGAGTCCACTCTGGATATCCCAAGCATCAGGTAACTTGGATAGATGCTGCATACTCAAAATATAGGCATCCAACTCATATGTTTGTCGAATCTGTGACACCAAAGCAATTTCACATTGAACCATTACATTTACTTCCCGAACCCTAGAAAGAGCATCAGCAACAGGATTCTTTTTCCCGGGAAGATGTTCAACATGAAAATGAAATTGAGAAAGAAAGTCCAACCATCTTGCTTGCCTTGGACTTACCTCGGCCTGGCTCTGTAGGAATTTCAAGGGTTTATGATCAGTATAGACCACAAACTCACACTTATTGCGGAGATAATGTTTCCAAACTTTGAGCGCATGAACCATTGCCAGTAACTCCTGCTCATAGGTGGAATAGTTCTTCTCAGCAGCATTGAGTTGGCGACTTTCATATGCCACTACTCTATCATCCTGCATGAGAACAGCACCAATAGCATAACCACATGCATCCGTGTAAACCTCATAAGGTTTACTCATGTCTGGAATCAATAGAATAGGCGCCGAGGTTAGCAACCTCTTCAGCATATCCATTGCTTCTTGTTGTTCGCCGTCCATTGCCAATGGACATTAGTTTTCAACAACATAGTCAAAGCAACTGCAATCTTGGCAAATTTCCAGACAAATCTGCGATAATAACTGGCCAATCCCAAGAAGCTACGCAACTCAGATACATTTTTTGGCATAGGCCAAGACTGAATTGCCTCCGTCTTCTTGGGATCTACAGCTACACCTTCAGCAGATACAATGTGGCCCAAATATTCCACCCGTGCTTTCAAAAATTTGCACTTTGACATCTTTGCATACAACTTATGCTGTCTGAGCAAAGTTAACACGGAATGCAAATGATTCAAATGCTCCTCCAAGGTTTTGCTATACACCAGGATATCATCTAAAAATACTTCAATAAAAGTATCAAGACATCCTGCAAAAACCTCATTCATCATTTTGGAAAAAGTAGCAGGAGCATTCGTTAGTCCAAAAGGCATCACCAAAAACTCAAAATGACCAAAGGTGGTCCTGAAGGCAGTCTTATGTACATCCGACTCCTTCACCCTTATTTGATGATAACCACTGCACAAATCCAACTTAGAAAAATACCTAGCTCCTGTTAATCTATCCATAATCTCGCCAATTCTAGGCAAGGGGTACCTATTCTTGATCATGATCTTATTCAAGGCACGATAATCAATGCACATCCGCATTGATCCGTCCTTTTTCTTGACTAGAATGATAGGAGCACCATATGGGGATTTGCTAGGTCTCACAAACCCTTTGGCTAACAGCTCATGAACCTGCTTCTTTACCTCCTCTTGTTCCAATCTGGACAATCTACGGGCTACGAAACACAGGTTTGGATCCAGGCCCTAAATCAATCTTATATTCAATCTCTCTACTAGGTGGAAGACCTTCAGGCAGTTCCTCAGGGAACACATCCCGAAATTCATACAACTAATCCTGCAACTCTCTCTGGCCTTTTGAATTCTCTATGACCTTACTATCAGCATTAATATGACAGCACTCAACAGTAGGATAACATTCATCAATAAACAGAAGAAAACATTGATTGGAAGATTTACGTACCAGTTTCTTGACCTGAAGCGACGACACAATCTTGGAAGCTCCCGTCAAAGGACTCTTTTGCAGATAGATCTCGTGTCCTATCTCCAGCAATTGCAAGCCAAGCAAGACTCCATCGATGGCCAGCTCCCATCATACGAAATCTTTTTATAAGGTTCAGGAGTGCAGGGCAACTTTTGAGCATTTTGGGGCTCCAGTGGTGCAGATTAGCCATGAAGATCATTGACGACACGTGGAGCAGTTGGTTGTGTGTTCCGTGGTTTGCCACTTCACTGGTCCTTTCTTGGATCTGAAGCGCGTGGGATCTTGGCTGTCTGGGCACCTTCATAAGCTAGGGCTTTCTGCTTATCAATCTATCAAGCTTGTGGAAAAAGATCAACGTTACTTTCTTCTGATGTTTGAATCTCCTGAGTTGGCTGCTCAACTCATAGAACGAGGTGTTGATCCTCTTTGGAAGCACTTCTTGCTCTATCAGCAGTATATTCTTGGATCCTTTCCAGCTAAGCCAGATGCCTTATGTGCCCCCGTCTGGGTTGCTATTGAAGATTTTCCTTCGGAGCTACAGGACTCCAAGTTCATTTCCGCCATTGCTAATGAGATTGAGATTGGACTCCATTTGCAACACTCCATAACCAATGGCATCACCAAGATTTGTGTTGTAAGGCCTATTCATCGTGATTTGCCTCAAACAATTGTTGTCCAGAGCAGGCCCATGTTCTTTCCATTTAAGTTGTCCTTGTTGAATGATCCTGAGCTAGCTCTCATGTTTCTTGAAGTCCCTCTTTTCAGGGTTCACCAACAGGGTCCTCCATCTGCTCCTCTGGCACTCCATGCTCCTAGATCAGATCCCACCTCAATGGATATCTCTCACATCCCTGTGCTTGTGACTGCTCCCCCTGCTCTTCCAGTTGCAGCTCCCCCACCTCAATCTCTGGATCACCAAATGTTGAGATTGGCTGAAATTCAGAGATTGCAAGAGCAAATTGAAGAGGCTCGTGGACAGTATATGGACATTGATCGGCGTGGCATCCACCCACCACCAAAACATCCACCGACTCTTCGTCAACCACGAAAATCAGCTAAGGGATCTAATTCCTCTGTATCCTAGCCCTCAGTTCCTGCTTCATGTAGCATTGCTCCTCCCATTGCATCTCACTGTGGTCGCTTTGATCACTTCAGTGGGTTGATTTGGTTGATAAGGTTATTGCCATGCCAGATGCCCAGGAAACATCCTCAAAGTCCCTTGAGACACCAGCGGTCTCATCTGAATTGGCCCCATCACAAGGTCAATGCGGTTAGTTTCATGGAATGTTCAGGGGGTAGCCTCCTCTCCCCTCAAGCGGAGTCGCATTTCTCTCTACTTATCGAGATTGGATGCCCAGTTTGTATGTCTTCAAGAGCACAAGTGTCATAAGGGAGACGTATCAAAGCTTATAAACATGATTGATCGAAGGTTTAATGTTCTTATCGCAGTAGTTGATTCTGCCAGTGCTGGGGTGGTGATAACATGGCTTCCTTCCTTGTCAGTCATCTTCACTCAGGCTGATCATTTTGATCATTAAGCCTTAATTGGATGGCAGGAACAAGGGGTTAAATATAGTCTAATTAATGTTTTTGCCCACAACAGGCCCCATCAGAGAGCTTCACTGTGGGCCTCCTTGCGAGGGAAGATGCTCAGCTTGGGCTGCCACATTTTATGGCTTCTCGTTGGGGATCTTAATATGGTGGAAATGGAGTCTGATCAGTTGGGGGCTACCTCTACAGTATGTCTGGTTTTGAACGCCAGGAGTGGCTCCGTCTACTCCATGACTGCAACCTCTTGGAGATTGATGGTGAAGGTGCCTTTACTTGGTGCAATGGTCACGTTAGTGTGGGGGTCACGCAAGCTCTCGGTTGGATAGAGCTTACTGGAACGCAGATGCAGTTGTGGCACTTCCAGGTCTTTTTTGGTTCTGTCTCAAAGACAACTCAGTTTCAGACCACCATCCGCAATTCATTTCAGACGAGTCCCTGCAGCAGTGACAGCCTAGACGGACGTGTTTTCGCTTGAATGTAAAGTTCTTAAAGGATGCTGACTTTTAAGAAGGCTACAAGAACACTTGGACAACTGTCTTCAGCCGACGTCGAGGCATGACTGGCATAGTGGATGCAATTGCGGCAGTCAAAGGCTTTGCCAAATAGTGGGCCCAGAGTTTGTAGCAGTAGGTCGTGCGTTATTGGACACCTTGTATCAGGACCTACTCCATTCTCGACAGGGACGTCTTTCAAGTGTTTATGGTCATGACATTTTGGCACAAATCCAAGCATTGGAGGAGGAGCAAATTCAGCAAGCAAAGACGAAGACATGTTTGTAGTGATTTCGTGATGGAGACCATTGTACATGCTTCTTCTTTCGTGCGGTTAAGAGACGTTGCATGACGTCAACCATGTCCTCATTGCTTTTGCCACATGGTTCGGTGCTAACAGAGCCTACTGGATTTTCCCCATCATCTCTCTATGAGCAACGCGAGTCAATAGAGGTGGCTATGACAGTTGATGATTTATGTTTGGCAGTCTTTGAACTGAAAAGAGGCAAGTGCCCAGGTTTGGATGGTTTGCCAATTGAGTTCTTCCAGGAGTATTGGGAATGGCTGGAGCCAGATGTGTATGATGCTTTCTGTGACTTTCGCCTGGCGGCCCATCACCTTATTGTCATCTGTATATAAGATCTTCGCCAAGGCTTTTGCAGAGCGGGTAAAGGACATCTTGGCAGACTTTATCTCAATAACCCAGTCAGGTTTTCTTCCAAATTAATGATGCATTCTGAACAATGTTGCTGCTGCTTACGAGGGAATTTATTGGGCACGTAAGCAAAACCTTCTAGTTGTATACCTTAATCTTGATTTTGCAAAGGCTTATGACAGTGTCAGCTGCGAACTCATGCGTCGATGTATGCTAAGACTGGGATTTGGGGAACAATTTACATCAGATATTATGAAGCTGCATGTCTCTGCTCGGGTGTTGCACTCTGTGCAACATTTGAGCAGAAGTCTTTTTAATCTAATATGTTGTGTGTTTTTGCAGGTAAGTCATTTTCTAGCATTAATTGGTAGCAGAGCCACGAGTTTGCAAGAGGGCCTGGTGTGTTGGAACACCTCTTGGTGTGTTTATGAACACACCTTGGCCATGAAGGAGTTATCATGGTGCAGAATCTTAATAGCAGCCAAGATATGAGAAGGTTCACATCAAGGTGCAGGCAAGTGACAGAGTTACTGTAGCTAGGTGTGTTGTTTGGATTTGAGAAAACAGGTTTTGGACTTGAGAAAATATGTAATTTGTTTACATCAGAAGGGACAATGTTTACATCATCCCTTTAACAGGATCTGCATTATCAGGTTAGACTAAAGAAGATGAGTGCATGGGCAGTTGGTTAGAGTGAGCAAATTCCATTTGATAATCATGACACATCAAGTTCATTACATCTACAGTGAAGAAAATGCAGTTGTGATACTCATATATTCATGATGCTTAGCCTTATCGTTGCCCTACAGATATATCTGAGTTATTTACAGCTTAAACCTGCAAGGTCTCTAGTTGGAGAAGACTCGAAGTTTGAGAAGGAAATTTTTATTTTCAATGGTCTCATGGTTACTATGATAGAATGACCATTGAAATAAAACGAAATATGAAAATAAAATTTTGGATGTCTGGCTACAGTAACGAATGTCTCATTGCTACAGTAATTGCTACAGTAAATGTCTGGTTCTAGATCTCGCGCGCATCAGAAATTCAAAGTAGAAACTTTCTAAATCTATCAACCGAATGCTGATGAAGTGCCGGACCGATTGGAAACGAAGGGGGAGAATATTAGAAGCAGAAGCGGCAAAAAAATGTCCAGTTCCCGGCAGCTAGAGGTAGCAATTTGGTGAACTCAAGACTATTTGAATTTATGAAGGTTAAACAACTATTAGAATTTTCGTGAAAAACAGAAATGTTGAGACTATTGGAAGTTTAAATCATTTGAATTAAGAGATATTTTGTTTGGGCAACTCATTCTTGAGCAAATAGAAAAATTGTGGTGATTGGTCTGAATGTTGTGATTTTTGAGATTTTGAGGAATGCTATGAAGATTATAATTGTGCAATAATTTCGTTTGGAAAATTTAATGTGTGATGCAATCGGAGAAAAAAATTACGTGAGCTTTTGTTGGTTGAATTCCTTGAGAGCTAACTTGTTTGTATTGGGGTATCACACTGCATATATTTCAACATAACTACTTGAAGAGAGAAGAACTCAATCAAGAATCCATCTGCTAGTCTAGGTGTTGTACTCAGGTACATACTTTCGAGTGCAACATCTTTGGAGGTTCTACCGAGATCCATTGGGATCTCGTATTCTGGCATACAACATGCCACCCAAAAAGGTTCAGATTGATGATAAACAAGAGGCGGGGGGGCTGGCATCACATCAGGAGAGAGGCGACCATTACTTTCAGTTAATGCTTCTCTTCCTCCTCCTTACCGGATAGAAGTCACTATGCATGTACCAACTCCCACCTTTGATGGAGCAGGAAACCCTCGGGGAGTTAAAGGCAACGGCTTGAGGATTATTATGAAGAGTATGGTAAGAAAAAAAGGTACTAGACAACAAGTTCTAAAGTCGGCATTGAAAAGAGAAGCAAAGGCTTGGTTGCTCTATCAAGAAAGCCTAGGAATAGCAGATGGGAAGAATTGCAGCAGGCTTTCTTTGACAGGTTTGGTGGAGGTGTTACACAAGGTGGATTGCTTGCGGGGAGTTGCACACTATGCAAATTAGGAGAGAGAGAACATACATTCTTATGTTGAGAGGTTTAACCTCTACCTTCTCAAGTGCAAACAAAGATGACGTAGAAACACCAAATTTCCATATGATACATGCCTTTGTAAATGGGTTGAAGCCGCGACCCTAAGTTTGCATGAAAATGAGTAAAATACAAGCACTAGGGGGGATAAATTCTATACATGCAGCCTTCACAAAGGCCATAGAAGTGGCATACGATGATATATGCCATAGAAGAAGATGTAGAAGAACTTAGTGCGAGACAAGGAAGTTGAACATTGTTATGCAAATCGGGAAGAGAACTAAGATAGAAGATGAAGTTAAGAACGAGGTAGCCAAAGTGACAAGCAAATTAGAGGCAAGCATGATGAGTCTCATGGAAGTGTCCAAACAATTGGTGAAAGAATCTTGACACAACCACCTCCCTCGCAGACCCGGTGAGGCAAGTCCGAAACCATGCTCCTTTTGTGAGAGAAAACGGGGCACCCAGAGAGCATGTGCTGGTGGAGAGTTTGCCCCAAATGTAGTAAAAGAGGGCATTTTGGAAAAGAATGCCCTGTCCCGTGATTTTTGCAAGGAAGTTGGACACAAGGAAGATAGATGTCGGATCGGGGAATACATAACAAAACAAGAGGCACAAAACATCAAAGGAAAGCGACAGAGGGTGGTTCATATTTTATAGATGCAATCTCCGGAAGCGAGAGGAGGGAATTTTGGCGGTCAGGCGACTAGACATAAGCAAAGAAATAGTGACAGATGAACATGGCAAGGTTAGTGTGGAACCAATCCACGTTCCTCCACCACCTAAGAACCGTGAACCAATTGTGACTCATCATAATGAGTTGGAGCTATTGCTAAAAAATTCAAAGGTGACAAAGTGGATCGGCAACATTATTAAGGGTAGCACCATCCTATAGAGACCAATTGCTTTGCGAGCATCTCTAGGAGAAAAGGAGCAGCTCGGAGAGATCTTGCGAAAAGCATTTGGTATTGCCAAAGGGCTGATGACGATCGGGGAGTGTTGAAATGTTCAGCCGAGGTTGCAAATAAGCATCTAGCTCATGTAGTTGTGGATGGGGGGTCAGGGTTAAGCATAATGCCTTATCATGTGATGAAAAGACTTGGCTTGACCATTAACACATCGTCAAAATGCGTGCTTAAGACTTTTGCAAATGGCGGGGAAATTAAGCCCACAGGAATCATTTCAAATTGTGAAGTGAAGGTTGAAGGAATTGCAGCACATGTAGATTTTATAGTGGTGGCATTTGAGGGAGGAGAGGAAGACTTGTACGATCTGTTATTGGGAAGGAAATGGATGAAAACAAGCCGATGCTAGACCCATTTGGAAAATGGGAACACCGCTCAATTTCCGATGGAACAAAAAGAGTTGAGATATTGGCCAAGGACATGCGGTAAATCTGAGGGACACACTAACTTTGTGGGTATGGAAGAAATACTGGAACCATATGGTCAAGGGGTCTATCATCTATCACTAATGTCTGAGGCTTATGGAAAAGAAAAGTGCAGTCATGAATTTCTACAAAAGAATGGTCTGCAATCACAATATCCAGTGACAATAGGCGTTGAGAACACAATGGCTACAGAAATTAAACCGGTTAAGGGTCTCCTCTGGTTTGATGGATCTAAACTCGCTGGAGTGGCTGCAGCAGGGATGGTACTTAAGGATGGCGAAGGGAATGTGCTGCAAATTGGAAGCAAAACGGTACAAGGAATCACCTCAAACGCAGCCGAGTATGAGGCCCTAGTTATGGGGCTGATAGCAGCCAAGGAGCTTGGCATCACGCATTTGTCAATATATGGGGATTCAATGTTAGTATGCAAACAAGTGGAAGGTGAGTACCGAGTGAGACATCCTGATATGTTAGCGTATCATCAAAGAGCCCAGGTGCTTCTGCAAACTTTTGTAGATTGGAATATAAGCCATGTACCTAGAGGGCAGAACACGGATGCTGACCGTCTTTGCAAACAAGCATTGTTGAATCATTTGAGCGAAGGTGCTGCAGAAGAGGATGACATGGATGAACGGGAATTAGAACAAATGCACCCTATTTTGATAATTGAAACCGGGGAAGAAGTAGATTTAAAAACGGTCCAAATAACCAAGAAGCAAGAGGCCAGGACTTTGAGCATTGGGATGAACACTACTGCCGAAGAAGAAGAGTCCCTCACAAGAATTTTTCAGCAGCATGCAGATGTCTTTGCTTGGGATTATCCCGAATTGAAGGGAATACCTCCAGAGATTGGCGAATTCCATATTGAGCTAAAACATGGGAGTAAGCCTATCGTCCAAAGGCTTAGGAGAATTAACCCAGTATTGGAGCCGCTGATTAAGGTTGAGATTGACAAAATGTTGGAGGCAGGACTGATCAGGCATATTGATAATCCAGAATGGGTGTCATGCATAGTTCCAGTGAGGAAGAAGAATAAAAGGTTAAGAATTTGCGTAGACTATCAAGAGTTGAATAAAGCAACCAAAAAAGAGTTCTATCCCTTACCATTTTTGGAGGAGGTACTGTATGCAGTAGCAGGAAGTGAAAAGTATTCATTTCTGGACGGTTTCTCAGGTTTTAACCAGATAGCGGTAAGGCAAGAAGATCAGCCTAAAACTTCTTTCATCACGCCATGGGGTACTTTTGCAATGGTTAAGATGCCGTTTGGTTTAATGAATACACCGTCTATTTTTCAGAAAACAATGGATAAAGTATTTGAAACCATGCCTAGAGAAAAGTTCAGGGTGTTTTTGGATGATTTGTGCCTAGGGACATCAAGGGAGCAGCACGTTAAATTTGTGCATACTGTTTTGGAGCTTTGTCAAGCAGGGAATGTATGCCTAAACCCGAGGAAATGTGTGTTCAATGTAGATGCAGGGGTGCTCCTTGGTCACAAGGTGTCAATTAACGGAGTTCAGGCTGATCAAAACAAGGTGGACTTAATCAAAGCATTGCCAGCTCCGAGGAATCTCAAGGAGGTAAAGAAATTGGTGGGTATGATGAGCTTCTTAAGAATTCATGTGCCAAATTTTTCTCACATAGTGTCACCTATTACAAAACTAACTCGGGTGGGTGCTGTGTCAAAAGCTAAGAGTAAATACATGAAGGTTTCATGGGATGATGCATGTCAGAAAGCATTTGACACTATAATGGCCAATTTGAGTGTTGCAACCTTTCTGGAGAGGCCAGACTACATGAAACCCTTTGAAGCATACATAACTGTAACGGCAAGAGCTGTAGGGTTGGTCTTGATGCAAGATAAGAAACTGATTAAGTTTGCTGGGAAGCAATGGAGCGTTGCAGAAGCAAAATATCCTACAAGTGAGAAGTACGCAGCTGCTCTTATTTATCTCGTGGATAAACAAGGATATCTCTTCCTCCATCAGCATGTTTCTGTGTACATGAAGCACAACCCCATGAAATTTCTTATGGGTAAAGGCAGTAAGAAGGATAAATTATACAGGTGGGCTGCTAAGTTGTCAATGTTTGATCTGAAAATTGAAGCATACAACAAGCAGAGGAACCCTAGTGCCTATCTTCCATATGCGTTTTATAACCATGATTTGTGCCTTGAAGGAGACGATGAAAATGTGAACGAGAAAGAATATGCAGGTCAGTCGTGGGAGACTTTGTTCATTAAGTTTGAAGAATCATGGATGAAACCTATTATAGACTATCTAATATATCAGTTGGTGCCAAAGGATCTCACTAAGGAGAGTGCAAGAAGATTCAAGGAAAATTGCCTTAAATATGTGATTGTTGGAGATGTGCTGTGCTATAAGGACAGGTCAGGCCTATACCTTAGATGTTTAGATGAAGTTGAACAAGGAATGGTCATGGAAGAATGTCATGCTGGAACATGTGGAGGTCACTATTCAAGTAAAGCGACAGTGAGGAAGATACTAAGGGGAGGATATTACTGGCCAACAATGCATAAAGACTGTTATAACAAAGTACTTAGGTGCCATCAGTGTCAGGTGCATGGAGCTAAGGTTTTGATTCCTGGGCCACTTAACCCAATAGTGACTCCAGGACCATTTCAAACTTGGGCATTGGATTATATTGGCAGAATAGATCCACCGTCTTCTGGGCAACATCATTATATCCTGGTGGCCACCGATCTTTTCACCAAGTGGGTAGAAGCAGCAGCCCTCAGAGAAGCCACAGCTCAAACAACAGCAAAATTCCTTTTGGAAAACATATGTAGCAGGTTTGGAGTACCATACAAATTGTTGACGGACAAGGGCAGTCATTTCATAAATGATGTGGTGCAGGCTTTGTGTAAGGCTATGAAAATCAGACATACAAAGAGCAGTTCTTACTACCCACAAGGCAACAGGCAGGCTGAATCTAGTAACAAGGTGTTGAAGAATATATTAAAGAAGACTGTAAGTCTGCATAAACGTGATTGGCATGAGAAACTCCCGCATGCACTTTGGGCATACAGATTGACCACTAAACATAGCTCAGGCTTCACGCCGTTTGAGTTGACATATGGTGTGGAAGCTCATATGCCTATACACTTGGAGATTCCAGTGATGCAAGTCATGTGCGAGGTCATAGAAACGGATAAAGAAGCATACCAACACAGGCTGGAAATGCTTCTTAAGTTAGATGAGACGAGAGCTGAGGCATTCAGTCATATGCTGATAAGCAAAAAAAGGATGCAGAATAACTTCAAGAAAAAGCATGGTCAGGCAAAAGGTTTCGAACCAGGTGATTTGGTGCTAAAGTGGGACAAAGCTCATGAAGATAAGGCGCCAAAATTTGCTGCGTTGTGGGAAGGACCTTATTTTGTGAAGGTAAAAGCTGGAATAAATTCATATGTGCTGACAGATGGCAACTTAAGGGAGCTGCCAAATCCAATCAATGTGCTTCATCTCAAAAGATATTGGCCTTAAGGGGCTGAAGGGACCAGCCCAACCCTTTGTTTGGGCAAGAAATGTTGCACTCTGTGCAACATTTGAGCAGAAGTCTTTTTAATCTAATATGTTGTGTGTTTTTGCAGGTAAGTCATTTTCTAGCATTAATTGGTAGCAGAGCTACGAGTTTGCAAGAGGGCCTGGTGTGTTGGAACACCTCTTGGTGTGTTTATGAACACACCTTGGCCATGAAGGAGTTATCATGGTGCAGAATCTTAATAGCAGCCAAGATATGAGAAGGTTCACATCAAGGTGCAGGCAAGTGACAGAGTTACTGTAGCTAGGTGTGTTGTTTGGATTTGAGAAAACAGGTTTTGGACTTGAGAAAATATGTAATTTGTTTACATCAGAAGGGACAATGTTTACATCATCCCTTTAACAGGATCTGCATTATCAGGTTAGACTAAAGAAGATGAGTGCATGGGCAGTTGGTTAGAGTGAGCAAATTCCATTTGATAATCATGACACATCAAGTTCATTACATCTACAGTGAAGAAAATGCAGTTGTGATACTCATATATTCATGATGCTTAGCCTTATCGTTGCCCTACAGATATATCTGAGTTATTTACAGCTTAAACCTGCAAGGTCTGTAGTTGGAGAAGACTCGAAGTTTGAGAAAGAAATTTTCATTTTCAATGGTCTCATGGTTACTATGATAGAATGACCATTGAAATAAAACGAAATATGAAAATAAAATTTTGGATGTCTGGCTACAGTAACGAATGTCTCATTGCTACAGTAATTGCTACAGTAAATGTCTGGTTCTAGATCTCGCGCGCATCAGAAATTCGAAGTAGAAACTTTCTAAATCTATCAACCGAATGCTGATGAAGTGCCGGACCGATTGGAAACGAAGGGGGAGAATATTAGAAGCAGAAGCGGCAGAAAAATGTCCAGTTCCCGGCAGCTAGAGGTAGCGATTTGGTGAACTCAAGACTATTTGAATTTATGAAGGTTAAACAACTATTAGAATTTTCATGAAAAACAGAAATGTTGAGACTATTGGAAGTTTAAATCATTTGAATTAAGAGATATTTTGTTTGGGCAACTCATTCTTGAGCAAATAGAAAAATTGTGGTGATTGGTCTGAATGTTGTGATTTTTGAGATTTTGAGGAATGCTATGAAGATTATAATTGTGCAATAATTTCGTTTGGAAAATTTAATGTGTGATGCAATCTGGAGAAAAAATTCTGTGAGCTTTTGTTGGTTGAATTCCTTCGAGAGCTAACTTGTTTGTATTGGGGTATCACACTGCATATATTTCAACATAACTACTTGAAGAGAGAAGAACTCAATCAAGAATCCATCTGCTAGTCTAGGTGTTGTACTCAGGTACATACTTTCGAGTGCAACATCTTTGGAGGTTCTACCGAGATCCATTGGGATCTCGTATTCTGGCATACAACATGCCACCCAAAAAGGTTCAGATTGATGATAAACAAGAGGCAGGGGCTGCTGGCATCACAGAGGAGACGACCATTACTCAGATTAATGCTTCTCTTCCTCCTCCTTACCAGATAGAAGTCACTATGCCTGTACCAACTCCCACCTTTGATGGAGCAGGAAACCCTCAGGAGTTCTGGCAACAGCTTGAGGATTATTATGAAGAGTATGGTAAGAAAAAAGGTACTAGACAACAAGTTCTAAAGCTGGCATTGAAAAGAGAAGCAAAGGCTTGGTTGCTCTATCAAGAAAGCCTAGGAATAGCAGATTGGGAAGAATTGCAGCAGGCTTTCTTTGACAGGTTTGGTGGAGGTGTTACACAAGGTGGATTGCTGCAGGAGTTGCACACTATGCAAATTAGGAGAGGAGAGAACATACATTCTTATGTTGAGAGGTTTAACCTCTACCTTCTCAAGTGCAAACAGCATGACGTAGAAACACCAAATTTCCATATGATACATGCCTTTGTAAATGGGTTGAAGCCGCAGCCTAAGCTGCACAGGAAAATGAGTAAAATACAAGCACTAGGGGGGATAAATTCTATACATGCAGCCTTCACAAAGGCCATAGAAGTGGCACGCATGATATATGCCATAGAAGAAGATGTAGAAGAACTTAGTGCAGACAAGGAAGTTGAACATTGTTATGCAGTCGGAAAGAGAACTAAGATAGAAGATGAAGTTAAGAACGAGGTAGCCAAAGTGACAAGCAAATTAGAGGCAAGCATGATGAGTCTCATGGAAGTGTCCAAACAATTGGCTGAAAGAATGCTGACACAACCACCTCCCTCGCAGCCAGCTGAGGCAAGTCTGAAACCATGCTCCTTTTGTGAGAGAACAGGGCACCCAGAGAGCATGTGCTGGTGGAGAGTTTGCCCCAAATGTAGTAAAAGAGGGCATTTTGGAAAAGAATGCCCGGTCTGTGATTTTTGCAAGGAAGTTGGACACAAGGAAGATAGATGTCGGATCAGGGAATACATAACAAAACAAGAGGCACAAAACATCAAAGGAAAGCAGCCTGAGAGCGGTGGTTCATATTTTATAGATGCAATCTCTGAAGCAGAGGAGGGAATTTTGGCAGTGCAGACTAGACATAAGCAGCAAATAGTGACAGATGAACATGGCAAGGTTACTCACAGGAGTGTGGAACCAATCCACGTTCCTCCACCACCTAAGAACCGTGAACCAATTGTGACTCATCATAATGAGTTGGAGCTATTGCTAAAAAATTCAAAGGTGACAATGGATCTGGCAACATTATTAAGGGTAGCACCATCCTATAGAGACCAATTGCTGCGAGCATCTCTAGGAGAAAAGGAGCAGCTCGGAGATCTTGCGAGTGCGCATTTGGTATTGCCAAGGGCTGATGACGATCCAGGAGTGTTGAAATGTTCAGCCGAGGTTGCAAATAAGCATCTAGCTCATGTAGTTGTGGATGAGGGGTCAGGGTTAAGCATAATGCCTTATCATGTGATGAAAAGACTTGGCCTGACCATTAACACATCGTCAAAATGCGTGCTTAAGACTTTTGCAAATGGCAGAATTAAGCCCCTGGGAATCATTTCAAATTGTGAAGTGAAGGTTGAAGGAATTGCAGCACACGTAGATTTTATAGTGGTGGCATTTGAGGGAAGGAAGGAAGGAAGGAAGGTACTTTTATCGTCCACGGAGACCAATCGGTCTATGGGACCCAATACAAAAACGCAGCAAGCGGATTACTGCCCGGATTAAAAAACCCCCGCCCCGAAGGGTTTTCGAGGGAAAAACCGTGGCAGCAATCAGCCTGCTGACAAACTGTGCTAATCATATAAAATGCAGAAACATCCCAATATATACAGTCATGCACCACCCCCGTAGTGCCTAGTCAGCGGACAGCCAGGCGGGGGCAAAGGTGACCTCGCAGGTCCAGTACCTCCTGGATGTATGACCCCAGGGCACGTACTGACGGTGTGTTCATCAGCAAATGCAAGGGCACGTCCGGCCGTACTAAGGGAGCGTATCTGGCCCGGATCTGACTGAACGCTGGGCAACTCTGGAAAGTGTGAGACTCATCCTCAATGGCACCCGTTTGACAGCACTGACAGAGCCTGTCCTGGCGGGGCTCCCCAATCCACCTGCCCGTCTCGATGCGAAGATGGTGGGCACCTGTGCGAATGGAGGCAATGAGTCTGCGCTTTTTCAGGGGCAGCTGGGAACGCAGGTAGAGCTGTGGGCCCCGGGCTAACACGGGGTTGATGTGCTCCTTGTAATGGGCCATTTTGACCTGCTCTAGAGCAATGGGGTCCCAGAGCTTGCCAAGGAAACAAGCATCTAGGTACTCCCGCAGGCTGTCACGATCGGCCGCTGCGCCCAGCTGTACGCATCTGTGCTCCTGCACGTTCCATCTGGCGAACCACTGATCTCTCTTACCCCTCCAACAGGCCCTAAGCCGCTGCGGACTCATGGCCACAGTGTAAGCCAGGTGCGGGAGCCGAGCATCACCCATAGTAACCACTTTCTGAAAATAGACGATGTGTCTATCAAGGGCTGCCCGCTGAAGCGGCAAGAATCCAGTTTCCTGCAGCAGAATCTGATAGGGGACTGAAGGTTTCACCCCAAGTGCCCATGCCAAAAATGCCTTCTGCATGCTCATTTCTCAGGGTTTTTTGCGCAGCGCACTCTTCCCTATGAGCAGGAGATGCAGGAGCTTGTTTTGGGGGCTGTTAAGCCATCTATTTTGCCTCACCAACGTGAGAGCTTGGGCGAGAGCTCTCCGGAGAGGATTTAAGCGGAGGCATGTATGTGCATGGCCAAGGATAAATGTCCCGGCTGGATGGCATCCCCGTGGAGTTCTTTCGACTTATTGGGAGTGGGCTGGTGAGTCTGCATTACCCCAGTGTATCTTGAGTTGCTGCAGTCTTCTCACATGGATAGGATCTTGAATACCGCATGCATTTCCTTGATTCCTAAGGTTAAGCAGCCTTCTACTATTAATGATTGGAGGCCTATATCCTTGTTGTCCTCTGTGTACAAGATTATTGCGAAAAGCCCCGCCGAAGTTGAAGCCTGTGTTGACTTCTTCCATTAGTAAGGTGCGATGCGGGTTTGTTCCCGGAGGAACATTTTGACTAATGTTGCCGCAGCTTATGAGGGCCTTTATTGGGCCAGGAGAACAAGTCAAGGCATTGCCTATCTTAAGCTTGACTTTGCCAAAGCTTATGATAGTGTCCGTTGGGAGTTCTTGTCTGCCATGATGTTAGCGTTGGGCTGTGGTCCACGCTTCTGACGAAACGATCATGAAGTCGCATAGGTCAGCCGCGGGCTACGGTGGTGTGCGGGGTGAACCCTCCGCCTTTTTCTCCTTAGGCAGAGGGGTGCGTCAGGGGTGCCCTTTGGCACCATTTTTGTTTACGATTGTGGCGGAGGCACTGTCTCAGTTGTTTTTGGCTACAGTGGAGGAGGGGGTGGTGGATGGGCTTCGGATGCAGGATGGTAGTCAGCAGATTATTAACCAGTTCGCCGATGACACTTTTCTCTTCTTGGTGGCAGAAGAGAGGAATTTATGAATGTGAAGGGTTTGCTTTGGATACTTTCTCCTTGGCCTCGGGCATTCTTCTGAATTGGGGCAAATGCTCCGCATTATGGGCCCATCTGACTCCGCCTCCCCTTGTTTGGCTCTATTCCCTTGGAAGGTGCTTCCAGGTAATGTGTGTACTAAGGCATTGGGTATTCCCTTTGGAGGGATGTTTCCATGGGGAGGGTGTGGGATGAGATTTTTTCGGGGGTTGCGTAAACACCTCAATTGGTGGAAGGGTAGCAAGTTGTCCATGGCGGTAGGATCACTATTGCCAAGTCAAGACTTTGTAGCACTCATGTGTATCTGACATCTGCGATGTGTTAGCTCCCGAGGGTAAGATCTGAGGCTTTGGATAAGATTGTTCGAAATTTTGTGTGGGGGCGGGATGATGAAGGGGCGGTTGTTAAAGTGGCTTGGTGGAAGTGTCTCCGCCGGGAGGATGGGGGCTTGGCCATTCTGGATTTGGCACTCGCATAGTAAGGTGTTGGTCTCTAAGTTTATTTGGAGCATTCTCGGGATGGAGCATCTTCTCCTCAGTGCGGCACTATTGTGGCAATCTCTTCGCCATTGTGTGGCATTTGGAAAGTCGTCATGCATGTAGAGTTGCCACCGGCAATTTGTTGTATGGTCTCCGGCCTTTCCCACATGCATCCCCTTTTCTCCGCGGGGGTGTTGCGGGCTTGGGATCACGTCGTGTGCTCTTCCAGCTAGATTATGCCTCGGTTTATCACCACTCTTCTCCCTTTCTTGTGGGTTCCTCTACCCCTAGCATTACTTGCCCTTGGCTGCCACTGTGCATGCTTTCGGGCCTTGAGGCCGTTGGAGGCGAGCTCTTTGTGCTCACCTTGGAGGATTGGTATTGGGATGGTCAGCTAGCCGTGGGAGTTCTTTTCGAGCTCGCTTTTCTGAAGGCCGATGGCCAAGGGCTATCACGGGAACAAGTGGCGGGGAGTATTCCGCTACACATACCTATAGTCCCTCGGGGTGATGTGGTGGTGCGGGTTTGGAAGGTTCATCCGGATGTTGTATCTTCTTGTTTTGTGCGGTCTTGTTACGGGCGTTGGCTATTCATGACACTCTGCCCCCTTGGGCAAGTGGTCTCTGCGGCTTCCAGGGTTCTCGATGGCTTCGGTTTGGGCGTGGACATGGAGCTCACTTCCCCATCGAAGGTTCGGGTGCTTATACGTGGCGGTGGTGGTGCACCGCTCGGGGAGGTGAATGTCCTTGTGAGTCGGTTTAGGCGGGTGTGAGCCCTCTTTGCCCTTGTTGTGGCCTTCATCGTGAGGCCGTGGAGCATTATGCGGTTTTATGCCCTCACTTGCGGGTTGCACAGGATTGGGTCGGGGGCTCGTTTGGTGAGATTGAATAGCCAACAATTGCTTGCTTCATGTATATCCCGGTGCTTGGTCGCTCAAATGGCAGCAAGCCTTGCATCCGTCGTGGCTTGGTTGGTGTGGTTGATTTGGAAGCGGCGGGCGGTTGTGGATCTTTCGGGGGATTCAGCAGACTGCAGCCTCTCCGATTCCTCGACTTCGGTACAAGCTATTTCAAAGCTTTTGGTGTTCCCGGATTAGTAGAGCGGAAGTTTTCCATTTGGCGGGACTTCTTGGGTGTGGTAGATGGTGATGGCCAGTTTGTACAAAGATGGGAGTTGCGGTTGTTGTGGAGTGTCGAGGTATCACCGTCTCTTTGGGGCGGTTCTCCTTCCTCCTCACTTGCTTTGTAACATTACCATTCTTTTAATATATTGGTCACCGCGGTTCTTCTTCAAAAAAATGCCTTCTCACTTTTGCTCCAAGTCATTCCAGTGTCAAAGAGACGGCCGGGCCCCAAACCTCGACCCGTCTGAAGGGCAGGGCTCGACCGATTAGAAATGATGTGACCCGATGGCCCCAATCATATAGCTCTGCCTGGTGGATTGTTGTTCCGCATGGCATAAAGCGCTTTCCGGCTGGCTGTCACCCATAGCGGATAGACGCCTCCCAATGGAGGCGAGGAGGGGAACTCCACCCCTAGGTACTTGTAGGTGGGCATGACGCCCACAGTCGTCCCCGATATGTGAGTGCGAGGGAGGCATGGGGTGGCGTGAAGAGGATATGAGAACTACCCCGGTCTTGGCCGATTGACGCCACATGTCTCAGAGCCCCAAAAATGTGTCTAGGGCATCCGTGTGAGACCGCATAGCTTCGGGTGTGGGCCAAAGAGGCCAACATCGCCCCGCATAGATGAGCCGGGCGGATGACCCGGTGCAAAAGTCGATGCCATCCCCCCATGCTCGCAGAAGCCGGGGCTCTAACCGACAATGTAGAGGCCAAAAGTGTTGGCGAGAGGGGGCAACCTGCCGACCCCGATACTACCGGTGAATGCTTGGCCCGGCCGGCCGATCCCCGCCAAAACAACTCTCATACAACCCAGATATGGCATTCTCGCACGTGCGGCGGGAGCCCCAGCTTGACGCCTTGATCTAGCCCACGCTTTTCCCGGGGGACCGTATCAAAAGCCTTTGCGAAGTCCACAAAGCAAAGATACAAGTCCAAAGATGATTCCTACTGCCTTCAATCGGTGCCAGCAGAAAGATATGGTCAATCGCTGAGTGGCGGGTCGAAAAGCCCCGCCCGCGGTGGGGGCGAGAGGAAGACTTGTACGATCTGTTATTGGGAAGGAAATGGATGAAAACAGTCGATGCTAGACCCATTTGGAAAATGGGAACCTGCTCAATTTCCGATGGAACAAAAAGAGTTGAGATATTGGCGAAGGACATGCAAAGTGAAATCTGAGGGGACACACTAACTTTGTGGGTATGGAAGAAATACTGGAACCATATGGTCAAGGGGTCTATCATCTATCACTAATGTCTGAGGCTTATGGAAAAGAAAAGTGCAGTCATGAATTTCTACAAAAGAATGGTCTGCAATCACAATATCCAGTGACAATAGGCATTGAGAACACAATGGCTACAGAAATTAAACCGGTTAAGGGTCTCCTCTGGTTTGATGGCGGAGTATCTAAACTCGCTGGAGTGGCTGCAGTAGGGATGGTACTTAAGGATGGCAAAGGGAATGTGCTGCAAATTGGAAGCAAAACGGTACAAGGAATCACCTCAAACGCAGCCGAGTATGAGGCCCTAGTTATGGGGCTGATAGCAGCCAAGGAGCTTGGCATCACACATTTGTCAATATATGGGGATTCAATGTTAGTATGCAAACAAGTGGAAGGTGAGTACCGAGTGAGACATCCTGATATGTTAGCGTATCATCAAAGAGCCCAGGTGCTTCTGCAAACTTTTGTAGATTGGAATATAAGCCATGTACCTAGAGGGCAGAACACGGATGCTGACCGTCTTTGCAAACAAGCATTGTTGAATCATTTGAGCGAAGGTGCTGCAGAAGAGGATGACATGGATGAACGGGAATTAGAACAAATGCACCCTATTTTGATAATTGACACCGGGGAAGAAGTAGATTTAAAAACGGTCCAAATAACCAAGAAGCAAGAGGTCAGGACTTTGAGCATTGGGATGAACACTACTGCCGAAGAAGAAGAGTCCCTCACAAGAATTTTTCAGCAGCATGCAGATGTCTTTGCTTGGGATTATCCCGAATTGAAGGGAATACCTCCAGAGATTGGCGAATTCCATATTGAGCTAAAACATGGGAGTAAGCCTATCGTCCAAAGGCTTAGGAGAATTAACCCAGTATTGGAGCCGCTGATTAAGGTTGAGATTGACAAAATGTTGGAGGCAGGACTGATCAGGCATATTCGCATCGATCCGAGACATCGGATCGCCATTCTAGAATGGGACGAGCATGCATGTCATGCATGCATGCGGGCGGCGCATGCCCGTTTTGGTTGGGAGTTCGCTATTTCAGGCGCGTTTCTGCATCCACGTCTCATCGGCGCTTCCTCTTCTCTCAGCAGTACCTTATTCTCTTTGAATTATTTCCAGGCAGGGGAGGGGCTTCTTCCTGTCTGGTTTAGCCAATTTGGCGTATCTTTCTTGCTATCCTTTACCGGCCTTTGGCCTCGTCCTGTGACCTTCGTCCTCGATCCTAGTTTGTAAGGAAGTTCTCTGGTAGTCGGGCGCTTTGTTGGTTTCTTGCGAGTCCCATTCTAGAATCGCATCGATCCGAGACATCGGATCGCCATTCTAGAATGGGACGAGCATGCATGTCATGCATGCATGCGGGCGGCGCATGCCCGTTTTGGTTGGGAGTTCGCTATTTCAGGCGCGTTTCTGCATCCACGTCTCATCGGCGCTTCCTCTTCTCTCAGCAGTACCTTATTCTCTTTGAACCCACCCTCCCCCCCTTCTTTGTTTATTAGTTCTGTTTATCATGTTTTTCCACCCGCTGGGTGATGCTTTTTTTCCACCCGCTGGGTGATGCTTTTCTCTGGTATGTTTTCTCGTTTGTTGTGTTGGTGATGTGCGTGCACAGTTGGCGGCGGCATCCGCTTCGACTTCTCCATGCGGGGTTTTTGGGAGCGATTCTATGCCTTTACGGCTTGTCTAAGCCCCTTTGTCAAGGCTTATCACTAGGGTTTTTCCTCGAAAACCCGAAAGGGCGGGGTTTTTTAATCCCGGTGATAAGCTTTCGGCAGGTACATCAGCCACTCATCTATTAGCATTGTATTTTTTTGGGGTCCAAATGATATAATTGGATTTTCCCTTTATTTTTCGTGGGTAGTTCGCATGTGTGCGGCTACCCACTATCCACCATTGTAGAAATCTGCTGAGATGAATGAGAAGCCGGGCGCTTTGTTGGTTTCTTGCGAGTCCCATTCTAGAATGATAATCCAGAATGGGTGTCATGCATAGTTCCAGTGAGGAAGAAGAATAAAAGGTTAAGAATTTGCGTAGACTATCAAGAGTTGAATAAAGCAACCAAAAAAGAGTTCTATCCCTTACCATTTTTGGAGGAGGTACTGTATGCAGTAGCAGGAAGTGAAAAGTATTCATTTCTGGACGGTTTCTCAGGTTTTAACCAGATAGCGGTAAGGCAAGAAGATCAGCCTAAAACTTCTTTCATCACGCCATGGGGTACTTTTGCAATGGTTAAGATGCCGTTTGGTTTATGAATGCACCGTCTATTTTTCAGAAAACAATGGATAAAGTATTTAAAACCATGCCTAGAGAAAAGTTCAGGGTGTTTTGGATGATTTGTGCCTTAGGGACATCAAGGGAGCAGCACGTTAAATTTGTGCATACTGTTTTGGAGCTTTGTCAAGCAGGGAATGTATGCCTAAACCCGAGGAAATGTGTGTTCAATGTAGATGCAGGGGTGCTCCTTGGTCACAAGGTGTCAATTAACGGAGTTCAGGCTGATCAAAACAAGGTGGACTTAATCAAAGCATTGCCAGCTCCGAGGAATCTCAAGGAGGTAAAGAAATTGGTGGGTATGATGAGCTTCTTAAGAATTCATGTGCCAAATTTTTCTCACATAGTGTCACCTATTACAAAACTAACTCGGGTGGGTGCTGTGTCAAAAGCTAAGAGTAAATACATGAAGGTTTCATGGGATGATGCATGTCAGAAAGCATTTGAGACAATAATGACCAATTTGAGCGTTGCAACCTTTCTGGAGAGGCCAGACTACATGAAACCCTTTGAAGCATACATAACTGTAACGGCAAGAGCTGTAGGGTTGGTCTTGATGCAAGATAAGAAACTCATTAAGTTTGCTGGGAAGCAATGGAGCGTTGCAGAAGCAAGATATCCTACAAGTGAGAAGTATGCGGCTGCTCTTATTTATCTCGTGGATAAACAAGGATATCTCTTCCTCCATCAGCATGTTTCCGTGTATATGAAGCACAACCCCATGAAATTTCTTATGGGCAAAGGCAGTAAGAAGGATAAATTGTACAGGTGGGCTGCTAAGTTGTCAATGTTTGATTTGAAAATTGAAGCATACAATAAACAAAAGAACCCTAGTGCCTATCTTCCATATGCGTTTTATAACCATGATTTGTGCCTTGAAGGAGACAATGAAGATGTGAACGAGAAAGAATATGTAGGTCAGTCGTGGGAAACCTTGTTCATTAAGTTTGAAGAATCATGGATGAAACCAATTGTAGACTATCTACTATATCAGTTGGTGCCAAAGGATCTCACTAAGGAGAGTGCAAGAAGATTTAAGGAAAATTGCCTTAAATACGTGCTTGTTGGTGATGTGCTGTGCTATAAAGACAGGTCGGGCCTATATCTTAGATGTTTGGATGAAGTTGAACAAGGAATGGTCATAGAAGAATGTCATGCTGGAACATGTGGAGGTCACTACTCAAGTAAAGCGACGGTGAGGAAGATACTAAGGGGAGGATATTATTGGCCAACGATGCACAAAGACTGTTATAACAAAGTACTTAGATGCCATCGATTAATCGGGTGCATGGAGCTAAGGTTTTGATTCCCCGGGCCACTTAACCCAATAGTGACTCGGGACCATTTCAAACTTGGGCATTGGATTATATTGGCAGAATAGATCCACCGTCTTCTGGGCAACATCATTATATCCTGGTGGCCACCGATCTTTTCACCAAGTGGGTAGAAGCAGCAGCCCTCAGAGAAGCCACAGCTCAAACAACAGCAAAATTCCTTTTGGAAAACATATGTAGCAGGTTTGGAGTACCATACAAATTGTTGACGGACAAGGGCAGTCATTTCATAAATGATGTGGTGCGTGCTTTGTGTAAGGCTATGAAAATCGACATACAAAGAGCTAGTTCTTACTACCCACAAGGCAACAAAGCGGTGAATCTAGTAACAAGGTGTTGAAGAATATATTAAAGAAGACTGTAAGTCCGCATAAACGTGATTGGCATGAGAAACTCCCGCGATGCACTTTGGGCATACTGATTTGACCACTAAACATAGCTCGGGCTTCACGCCGCTTGAGTTGACATATGGTGTGGAAGCTCATATGCCTATACACTTGGAGATTCCAAAGGTTTGCAAGTCATGTCGCGAGGTCATAGAAACGGATAAAGAAGCATACCAACACAGGCTGGAAATGCTTCTTAAGTTAGATGAGACGAGAGCTGAGGCATTCAGTCATATGCTGATAAGCAAAAAAAAGATGCAGAATAACTTCAAGAAAAAGCATGGTCAGGCAAAAGGTTTCGAACCAGGTGATTTGGTGCTAAAGTGGGACAAAGCTCATGAAGATAAGGCGCCAAAATTTGCTGCGTTGTGGGAAGGACCTTATTTTGTGAAGGGAAAAGCTGGAATAAATTCATATGTGCTGACAGATGGCAACTTAAGGGAGCTGCCAAATCCAATCAATGTGCTTCATCTCAAAAGATATTGGCCTTAAGGGGCTGAAGGGACCAGCCCAACCCTTTGTTTGGGCAAGAAATGTTGCACTCTGTGCAACATTTGAGCAGAAGTCTTTTTAATCTAATATGTTGTGTGTTTTTGCAGGTAAGTCATTTTCTAGCATTAATTGGTAGCAGAGCCACGAGTTTGCAAGAGGGCCTGGTGTGTTGGAACACCTCTTGGTGTGTTTATGAACACACCTTGGCCATGAAGGAGTTATCATGGTGCGTAATCTTAATAGCGACCAAGATATGAGAAGGTTCACATCAAGGTGCGTGGCAAGTGACAGAAGTTATTGTAGCTAGGTGTGTTGTTTGGATTTGAGAAAACAGGTTTTGGACTGGAGAAAATATATAATTTGTTTACATCAGAAGGGACAATGTTTACATCATCCCTTTAACAGGATCTGCATTATCAGGTTAGACTAAAGAAGATGAGTGCATGGGCAGTTGGTTAGAGTGAGCAAATTCCATTTGATAATCATGACACATCAAGTTCATTACATCTACAGTGAAGAAAATGCAGTTGTGATACTCATATATTCATGATGCTTAGCCTTATCGTTGCTCAATGATATATCCGAAGTTATTTACGCCTTAAACCCCGCAAGGTCTGTAGTTGGAGAAGACTCGAAGTTTGAGAAGGAATTTTTCATTTTCAATGGTCTCATGGTTACTATGATAGAATGACCATTGAAATAAAACGAAATATGAAAATAAAATTTTGGATGTCTGGCTACAGTAACGAATGTCTCATTGCTACAGTAATTGCTACAGTAAATGTCTGGTTCTAGATCTCGCGCGCATCAGAAATTCAAAGTAGAAACTTTCTAAATCTATCAACCGAATGCTGATGAAGTGCCGGACCGATTGGAAACAAAGGGGGAGAATATTAGAAGCAGAAGCGGCAGAAAAATGTCCAGTTCCTGGCAGCTAGAGGTAGCGATTTGGTGAACTCAAGACTATTTGAATTTATGAAGGTTAAACAACTATTAGAATTTTCGTGAAAAACAGAAATGTTGAGACTATTGGAAGTTTAAATCATTTGAATTAAGAGATATTTTGTTTGGGCAACTCATTCTTGAGCAAATAGAAAAATTGTGGTGATTGGTCTGAATGTTGTGATTTTTGAGATTTTGAGGAATGCTATGAAGATTATAATTGTGCAATAATTTCGTTTGGAAAATTTAATGTGTGATGCAATCTGGAGAAAAAATTCTGTGAGCTTTTGTTGGTTGAATTCCTTCGAGAGCTAACTTGTTTGTATTGGGGTATCACACTGCATATATTTCAACATAACTACTTGAAGAGAGAAGAACTCAATCAAGAATCCATCTGCTAGTCTAGGTGTTGTACTCAGGTACATACTTTCGAGTGCAACATCGGGCGACTGTTATATTCCATGGTGAGCCATCAGATGCCTTCTCACTCGGTCGTGGTATTCGCCAGGGATGCCCTTTAGCACCATCGCTTTTCACAATTGTTGCAGAGGCTTTGTCGCAATTATTCACTGTTGCAACCACAGAGGGACTTCTCCATGGCCTTGCAATGGAGGATGACACACAAGAGGTTTGCAATCAATATGCAAATGACACGTTCCTCTTCCTAGTCACTAATGCTGAGAATCTTGCAGCTGCCAAAATGTTCTTAGACACTTTTTAACTGGCTTCCGGTGTCCTTGTGGGGTGGCAAAAGTGTTCCATCAAGGTGTTGGAGATTCCAGTTGGCATCCATGTTACTATGGGAGTTGCATGGGAGGAGAAGGGTTTGGAGAAGCACTTGTTCTGGTGGTCCACCGCAAAGTTGTCTCTTGCATGTCGCATTACAGTGGCCAAGTCAGTCCTTAGTAGTACTCATGTTTATATGGCATCCTTACTGCTAGCCCCACAGATCAAAGTGCGTGAGCTCATTGCAATAGTTCGGAACTTTATATGGGCGGGTACTGAGGAAGGTGTTGTGATTAAGGTGGCTTGGTCGAAGTGCATCCTTTCAAAATGGGCAGGTGGTCTGAATATGATGGACTTCTTACTGCAGAGCAAAGTTCTTATTTCAAAGTTCATTTGGAGACTCCTAAATGTTGAGGATGACTCTCCTGGATTTCGCCTTCTTAGACAAGCTCTTGGTCACTGTATCCCTCTAGGCAAGAAGGTTGTCGAACCAGTCCTAACTTGGGCTTTATTTCAGATTCTGCAGCCTTCTCCAGGTGCTTCTCCATTTTTGCGTGGCTTGTTGACAGCATGGGAGGCGGTCAAACATCTTTTCTGGCCATGCCCTTCTATCCACACCCTATTGGAGACTCTATGGTGGTGGGCACTACTGCCTCCAGACCCCTCAGCACCTCCTTTGGTAGGCATGGCACTTTGTCAGATCAGTATATCGCCTTCTTTTAGTACCACAACCCCTCCAGTTGCTAGATGGTGGGTGGCACCTACAAGTTCCACAGCCCACTTTGTGTCGTACATGGCGATCGCTTTGGGATAGGTTGCTCCACCCTAAAGTCTCTGTACTATGGTGGCAGGTTATCAATAGGTGCCTGTGGGTTAATGCCTTCCGATATTGCTATGATCCTCGCATATCTGCAGTATGCCCACTCTTTCTTTCAGACATTGAGACTCTTGAGCATTGTCTCTTTGATTGTCCTGAGGTTCAACTAGCATGGTCCTGGCTACAAAGTTTGTTTAACAGTACACTAGACTGTTGATGCATCCTCTTGGCATCCTACCTTAAAGCATGGCCTCCAGCTAAACAAAGGGCATTCTATCTTGGTTCCGGTTGGCTCCTTATGGTCGATATGGGAGCGTTGCAGACACCACATTTTTCAAGGCATTAATTCATCTGCACGCGATGTTATTACGGTGGCCCAGAAAAAAGATATTGACAGCCTAGCGAGTGTTCCTCCCTTGAATAAAAAATGATGGAATGCATCTGGATTCAGTATCTTCGAATTGATTCTTATAGTTAGTTTCTCCTATTCTGTAGTAAGTACATTATGCTTCAGGCTCGTGCTTCTATGGCATCTTTTTGTGCTTACACAGAGACATGTAAATTTTGTATTTTTTATCTGATTAATAAACCTTTTGGCTTTCGTCCTTCACCAAAAAAAAAAAATGTATGGCTGTTGCTTCTATAAATTGGCATATTATTCAATAAGAAATCTTTAGGCTGTGAACTGGGCGCAAATCCCTCACCCAAATTCGTCCACTAATAGATAGTGAAAAAAAAATTGATTTCTATGCAAAATAATCCTGGAACATGGAAATCTCGCCCAAATCGGTCGACAAATAGATAGAAAATCACTGTTTTGATCTCTTATAAAAAGATGGAATACGAAAAAGATGGAATTAAATCTGGTCGTAGACATTAGATTTGGGTTCATTATGGATAGCTGCTATCGTAGATCAAAAGATATCAGAAGCTAATAATATATTTTTAGGATTTCATAGAAACCTCCCCAAGTTAGCACTACTGGAAACCTCCCCAGGTTAGCAGGCATGGAAACCTCCCCCGGCTTTGGGTGAAAGCTGGGGAGGTTTCCACATAGGAGCAAAGTTAGGGAGGTTTCCATTGAAGTCCAACACAATTCGTGTACATAATTTGATCGATAATTTCTGCTCTGGTCCTGCGCACAACAATCCTAGTTGCAACTCTGATCCTCTGTGCTCCCACAAATGCAAGCTTATCTGCTGCTAAATTTCGATGATACCCATTGGAGCTTCTATCTGCACTGGAAATCTTCTACAATCTATCAGTCTTACACGTGCGACCAATTCGCTTCAACCATAACCAAATCCTCTTTAGGCTAGTCTGTTGCCTGATCCCAACAGATGCCATAGCTACATAGCCTGATGTTTTGGCCCTCCAAACACCATAGCCGCATAGCTGGAATCCTCGATCTGCATAACTGGAATGCTCTTTCCTTGCAAACAATTTCCTTGCAATCGTCTCACATATTAAAGTGTTTCTGTCATAAGAATAGTCCAAAGAAGGGCATCATTTTCCAACAAGATTGGTTTTTTGTTGTTGTTATCATTCGTTAAGTGCTTCAAAGTATGAGACAAGATGTCGTGCAAAAACTATTGCAAGCCCATTGAAAAGGCATTTATACTTCCCATCTTCGTCCAATTTTTCCATTGCCCTGGCAGCAAGACTTAGGGTTGTTTCCTGGACATTAAAAGTTTCTTCCTTCCTTCCTTCCTTCCTTTCGGAGTGAAGCACTTAGCCTGCGTGGAAAAAAAAAAACAAACAAGCAAAAATATCCACTGACACAAAGGAGGACTTGTATATTTAGAGTAGGTCACAAATGTAACGTTTATGCCAACATAGAGATTTTGTTGTACAAAATTTATGAGCAGAATTTATCACTGTTGCACTATCGTTATCACTACCCTGTTCTGCTCATAACCTCAAATTCAGATCTGATATACACCATGTGTGCTTCCCCTTAGCTCAAGTCTGATTTTGAGTAGATAACTCGGCCTTTTCGATGATGTTCAAATTGTTCTTGACCAAGAGGTTTCATCAGGATACCAGCAGGCATATAGTAGATAGATACTCCATTTGAATGTTAACTTCTTGGACTTGATCCGGAGTATAACTTCTTGAACTTGATCCCGAGTATAATGATGATGGATGCCTATGTGCTTGTCGCGCTTATGAAGCATGGGATTTTCAGTAAGTGCAATTGCACTTTTGTTGTTGTTATAGAGAATAGTGGGACCAATCTGAGGAAAGCCTACTTCTGCAAGGAATTGATGAAGCTAAATTGTTTCTTGAACGACGGCTAAGGTAGCCATGTACTCAGCTTCACATGATTATAGTGCCACGTTTGTTTGTTTGCTGCTAGTCCATGTTATTGCCCCGCCACGAGTTATCAAAAACCCTGTGGTAGAGCGACGAGTGTCTAGATATCCAGCCCACTCAGAGTTTACATAGTTGACAAGACGAAGAATGGAGTCTGCTAAGACAGGGGCATAGAGAATTCCAAGTTTTGATGTGCCATAGAGATAGCGGAGAATTCTCTTGACGGCTTGCCAATGCTCACTTCCAGGCTGTTGCATATATAGCTTACTATTCCAACTGAGGCTACAATGTTAGACTGTATGTATACCATGATGTATAGTAGGGATCCAACTGCACTACGATATGGAATGCCAGTCATGATTTCTGAATTTTCAGATTGGTGTCCTTTGGACAATTTTACATGAGTAGATGCTGGAGTAGGTTTGGCTGAAACTGTGGCCATGACAAATCTGATGCAGATGGACATAATTGCCTTCTCTTGATAAATTAGAAGCTGCTTTTAGATAGGTCACGTAGAATTTGAAGGCCAAGACAATGATGTATCTCGCTAAGATCAGTCATGTGAAATGCTGCTTCCAGATTGCTTTTGAGTTCATGAATCACCACCATAGAGTTGCCAATCAAAATCAAGTCATCAATGTAAACCACAATAATACTTAGGTAAAGACCTTCAACTTTGGAGAACACATTCCATTTTGTATTGCATCTTCTATAGCCATGATGCCGAAAAAACTTATCTAACTTTTGTACCAGGCCCTTGGACTTTGTTTGAGCCCATAGATTGATCTCCTAAGCTTGCAGACAAGATTTTCCTTGCCGGGCTGAAGTCTTTCGGTTGCTGCATGTAAATGGTTTCCTCAAGGTCACCATTTAGAAAGGCCACTTTTACATCCATCTGATGGATTTCAAAGTCCATTTGTGCAGCTAATGCAACCTCGAGTAGATGTGAGCTTGGCGATTGGGGAGAATATTTTATCATAATCTATGTCGGGTACCCGTGAGAAGCCTCGAGCAACGAGACAAGCTCCAAACTTATTGACGATATGATTAGAGTTGGTTTTGATGCGGAAAATCCATTTGCAGCAAATGGTTTTTCTGCTAGGAGATAGGGGAACTAGGTCCCATGCATGGGTAGCAGACATGGGATTCATTTCTTCGTTCTAACAGCTTGCCATTGTTGGAAATGAGGGCCTTTGAATGCTTGACTGACAGAGAGAGGCTCTACAAGGTCTGGTGTAAAGGTAGTATTGGCACAAACTTCGACGATTCAATAATCAGACTTGGCGATCAGGTGGGTCTCACATTAAATTAACCGGGGTGACTGTGGCAACCCGAAAATACCCAAACCTAAGTGATAAGCTGGCATACCTGCTCTCTGATAAGAATACTGGGTAGCTAAGTGAGCTTCCCGGTTGTTCACTCATAAATCCAGTTGGCCACTCATAAACCTGGTTGTTCTTTTCTATTCGTGATGTGTAAGCTTGGTGCTGCTTAGGAAGGCTGCTGGCCAGCTTTCTGATAGCAGGCCTGTTCTTACAGCCATAAGCCCTTCTGTGCCCACTGGTGAGACAAACGCCTAGCATTGGTATGGGACGATGTTAAGCGGGAATCAACAGTCGAGTATAGTTTAAGTATCATAACGATACCCAGCTCTGCAAGAGTAGTTGCAGAGAATAATGAAGTGCGGGGGTGCTTCTTCAAGGGAGTTTTATGCATCGCATCCGTATAGATAAGCGTAGCTTATCTGGCAAAGAACCATAGGTGCTAGTGAGGCAAAATCTGTCACCGGTATGGGACGGTGTCGAGTCTAACCAACAGTCTAGTAACTTAGGTTCTGGAGATGTCTGCATTTTCTCCCTAACTTTGGATCCACCAGGGCGAGGGTTCTAGACGACGTACTGTCTAGATATGGCGGGGTGTGTCTGCTTGGCAGATGCTATGGTGCGTGTGGTGGATTCCATATGTTTGTACTTGCAGTCGTCAGTCGTTGCTTCATGTTGACACTACTAGATAACTCTTGTGCATGTTACTAACACGTGGAAGCTTGTGCAGGCTGTTTGATAGCTGGCGGGGCATGCGTGTGTACAGTTATCTTGTGTTGTCACCTTGTTATCTGTATACGTGGCTTTCATGTATATAGCCTCGTGGAAGGCAGTACTTGTTCTGTGTACTCTGATGGTTTAATGTGAATACAAATCGAAATTTTGGTACTAAAATTTTGGTTCGTAACAGTGGTATCAGAGCCTGAGTTGCGGCTTCGACCTTGAGTACCTGAGAGGGAGCACGGCGAGACTAGTGCAAGCGTGCATACTGTAGCGGGACAGGCGACTCCTATGGAGGAGGAACCTGATGTACGAGGGCTAGCTGCTCGCGTGCAGGAAACCCAGAAGAACCTGGAGACCATGCAGACGAAGTGGGGCGAGGAGTTGCTGGGAGTGCAGCAGAGCCTCAAGGCTGTATTAGACACTCATACTGCTATGAGAACTGTTTTGGAGACCCTTGTTGGCACGGATGGCCTAGGAAAGTCTGCGGAGAAAGGGAAGTCTCCGGCAGTCATGGTGGTGGATCCGGATGTACCTGGTGCTAGTGCTGTTGTGGAGCAGTCACTAAAGAGTTCCCGATTGAGCAAGGAGGACATCCGCAGCCTCGAGCACATGAAGATCCCGGATTGGGATGGGAAAGGCACTGCTGAGGAGGCGATGGCTTGGATTGACAAGCTAGAGACCTTTTTTGAGGCTACCAATAAAGGTGATAAGGCGCGGTTGTTCATTGCGCAGATGCAGCTGAAATCGGACGCTTGTAGTTGGTGGAATGGCCCTACCATGAAGAAGGAGGTGAATACCTGGTCAGATTTCAGGAAGTACTTTATTGGAGAGTATGCACCTCAGCATGATGCTCGTGATGCGCTTGAGAAGCTACGGTACTGTAAGCAGACATGTTCTCTTAGTGCTTATATCAATAAGGTACGGGGTTATTTCCACAGGGTTGGGGACTTGTCGGAGGCTCGCCATGTTGATTTCTTCCTAGGCGGTCTATCCAGTGTTGCTCTCAAGAAGTAGATAATCGGGTTGAAGCCCGAGGATTTTGAGAGGGCAACGATGTTGGCTCGTCAGCTTGGGAAAGAGGATGAGTCCTTTAAGAAGATGTCCCGAAAGTTCTCAAAGAAGAAAAACAGGTTTTTTAGGAAGAAAAAGTCTGAGCAGCAGGTGGAGAGTCCAAGAAGCGTAAGGCGGACTCTAAGTCCGGTGGTTCCAGGAAGGGGATTTTCTGCTATAGGTGTGGGGAGCCTGGGCACATTAGTCGTGAATGCTCTCAGCCACAGAACAAGAAAGCTGATAACAAGAAAACAAACGTGACTGAAAAGGCTGAAGAAGTATTGGAATCTAAGACGGTTTCAGCCATTGCTATGGAAGAGCTGTGCGTGCTGGATAAGCCCGCAAGCAAGGACATCATGGATATGTTTGCTGGACGGGTGATTAGATTCTTGGGCAGAATCATGGGCCGAAACTTTGTGGCGTTATTGGATTGTGGCTCTTCTGACATGTTTATCTCTTCTAAGTTGGTGGAAGAACTGCACCTACCTTGTGTAAAGACTAATAAGTACAAGGTAGATGGGCCTTTTATGAACGATTCTCAGGTGGAGGATCGTAAAGCTGTTGGGGTGCCCTTGTGTATTCAAGGATACCAGGAAAAGCTTGACTTTGACCTCTTGGATGTTGGCCGGTATGATGTGGTGCTGGGGGTAACATGGTTGCATACAAGAAAAATTGGGGAGGTTTCCATGGAAAGTTGGGGAGGTTTCCAAGAAAATGTGGGAGGTTTCCAAGAAAAGTTGGGGAGGTTTTCGTGGAAAGTTGGGGAGGTTTTTATTGAAGTCCAACCTAAATCGGGGGTAGATAAAACCATCGAGATATTATTGTTGGGTCGCCGGAAGTAACTAGTAGGACTAGGAAGAAACAATATAAGAGAATCATCCCGTCTTTTCTGGCTCTTCTTCCCCTCTAGCTTTACAGACACTAGCATCATGGGAGTTAGCTCTACAGTTCAACAGATAGAGGAGCTCAACCGTGGGAGCTAACTCTGCAGGAACAGGGAAGATTTGTTGCCCTGGCTAGCGCTTTCCCAATCCCCTTTTCTCTTTATTATTTCCGATTGGAAGCATGAGTGAAGAATAGGCTATAACCTGTGTTTATGTTTGAAATTGAGGCCCTATTCTATTCAACCGAGTTCAAGTTCAAGTTCAAGTCAATTCAATGCTATAACTAACTTATTTTTGACATAAAGATGGAAGACAAAGAGATTGGCAGCATAGTAGTTTCTAAGCTACAGGAGAAAGAATTTGGACCGAAATCTTGCATGTATATGTACTCTGAGGTTACTTCTAGAGCTTAGCCATGGCTGAACAAGCCAGAAGAAAGTTGCCTTGCTCCAAAAACTTGCTTTTCTTTACATTCCTAGTTCTTGGTTTATCAATGGGTAGACTTGGATCTCATGCCCTTGCCCTTTTTATTAATTGGGATCTGGTTGAGGAACACTTGAAGTCTAACAGAAGCAGAAACCATTCTGAAATTTGATGCAGTATTTTTCTTATCATAGTCTCTACCCAATTGTTCATTCTGGTCATGTCTTTTGTCCTGCATCAAATTGAAGAAAACAAATTTAAAAAATTTTGTTTTGGTGTATGGGATTTGGGCTATATTTAATGTTTTATATGTTATTCATGTTTTTTTTGCTGAAACTTATATATCAGCAAAGTTTTGGTAACAACCTTAGCTCTTCTTTATTTTTATATTCAATGAAAATCTTTCCCTTTTATACCATATCTCTTATAAGATGAACATGCACATTCAACATGCTTGGTTCTTTCTTGAAGCGCTGGATCTCATAATTATGGCTAATGAGAATAAACTATTTGTATACAAAACAGTCGGAAACACTTGTAAATCTCCAATTTCGTTAAGCATTCTTCTTATTTAAATAATTTCTCTTGCAGCCAACTATGTTCCACTATATTATGCTTTAGCAGTGGACATTGCGATCCTTGCTTTTTACTCTTTCAACTACACAAATATCGCCCGAATTTGATTCCCTTGTGTGCAAATCATCTCGCAATATGTATCAAGGTATGTTGTATTCCTTTAAAGAATCTCAACACCCTTTTTATTAATTGCCAATATTGCTTAAGTTGTTTGAGAATCTTCTCAACCAATTGACAGTATAAGCCATATCAGGAATTTAAGTTCTGGGGCCATTTTTATAACACATAAAGTGCTATAATGCAAAACTGGTCATTGTGCTTGAACATATACAAGTTCCCATCATTGTGCAAATTCAAAAATCCTTGTTCTCTAGGAAAATTATCATGCACATGAACTACTGCCTTGGTGACTATTTTTAAGCTAACCTTTTTAAGTTTCCACTCTGTATCGTCTTCTTGCTCATAACCTCTAGCATGTTTCATGAGGATATTTTCTCCAAAACTCCATTCAGGAAGGTTGTATTTACATCCATGTGGTGTACATGCAAGTTGTGAGCATTTGCAAAAGCTAGTGCAATCTGATACTAGTTAGTTTAACTATGGGTAAGACTGTCTCATTGTAGTCAATTCACTTATTTTTGGTAAATCCATGAGCAGTCTTATACTTCTAATCACCATTTGATCCTATTCTTAATTTAAATTCTCATATATTTCCAATTATTTTCATATTTTGTGGCCCTTTTAATCAACTCAAACGTTCATGTTCTTTTAAATGAAAGTGTTTCGTCACCCATTGCTAACTTCCAACTTTTAGCATCCTTGGAGTTGACTACTACTTCATAATGCTTAGGAATATTAGGTTCTAATAAAGCTATAGTTTTATTTATTTCAATATTCTCTAACCTCTTGCTTGTTCCAATTTCTTTTGTTCCAAAATATTTGTGTCAACGTCCTACACATCTGCTTGTAGTATTTTAGTTGTATGTTTCTTTATCTTCATCTTTTGAGTTGTGATATGTTCTTTCTCGTTGTCTGCATCAAATTTTTGCATATCTTCACTTGTATTGTGACCTATTCTTCCTCTCTGTGTAACCAGACCTTTGCATGTCTAGACTTTTGAGTATTATCAATTTGTCTCTTATCATTGTTCATCATTATGTCCATCTGTTCATACTATATCCCTGTCTTTAGCATGCTCACCATTTATATTAGTTCTACCATCAATTTTCTTTGAATTTTTGTACAATAGTATCTCATCAAACCTACTATTCCTACCCACAATGATCTTTCTCTTTCCTGGCTAATATCATACTTTTGACATGTCATTGTATCGTGCAAGAAAACCTAATATAGCTGTGTCATTCAATTCTTTTCGTAATTCTTCTAGTATATGAACAATGCTTCATAATTTACCTGTCTTTGTGTCCCAGACTTATCATCTAGACTTGAAAATGGAATTCTATTTTGTGTATAAACAACCACTTTAACTGTCTCCTCACAGAGGTAATTAGGTAAATCAAATAGCTTGAGCATAGACCTAACTCCATATGCATATGACTTGTCTCTTTATACCTTTCGCCTCCTCCTCTATTTGATTTTTCCTGCCATATACTCTCCTCCTCTGTCAAATCTTATGCACCTTATCTTTCTTTCAATGTCTTTTTCAACCTCAGCTTCATACGCTTTATAGGCTGCAAATGCTTGATCTTTGGTTTTGAAAAAACATTTTGTTCTTCTTGAGCAATCATCTATGCATGTTATAAAGTATCTCCTTTCTTGCAGTGTTCGTACATTCATAGGACCACACAAATCACTTTGTACTAGGTCAAGTAGTTCTGTTGATCGTTGGGTAGACTTCTTAAATGCTAATCTTGTATTCTTACCAAGCATACATCCAAGACATATGAAGTAATTCATACTATTGCATACATTAAACCCTTCTTCACCATCAATTCTTAGATTGTTCAAATTTGTGTGGCCAAGTGTTAAGTGATGATGGACATGTTACAGAATCTATACTTCCTACTAGAGTATTATTATAGAAGCCATATGAATTCCATAATTTCATTATCTTATTGTTTAAATTTGGTTTTTTCCGGGGTCCCAAAAACTTTTTGGATTTTTTTGTCCAGGTTGATTTGCCTAAGGTTTGGGGTTTTTTTTGTCGCCGGCAAACTTTCCCGATCATCCAAAAATCAAAAAACAAAAAAAAAGGGTTTCGATGGGGTATGGTTTTGGAGGACGTTTCTATTTTTAGATTCGATCGCTCTTCTTCAGCTGTCGAGAGATGATCGAAATGGTGACAGGTTGTACCTGCATGCAAATTCGGCATTCGGCATCCAGGGAGCTTTATTTTCACTGCTTCTTTCAGATAACCAACAATGTGTTCTAATCTTTGGCACCATCCCGTCTCTTACAGATTTACTGGTATTTTTGGTTTTGTGACAGAGAATAAAGCCATCCGGCAGGCATGACAAAGCTGAGCTTTAGGTATGACATTAGGATTTCTTTCCCCAAATCGTCTCTCTTTTTTTCGTCATTGCTTGCAGATTTGGGTTCGGTTGCTAGCTCCATAGCAGGGCTGGATCTTCAGCTTTAGCTAAATCAGGATTCCGGATTTTTGCCAGGCATTTTTCTTAAAAGTCATTCTTGGATTTTATTTGAGGTAAAACTTGATAGGGGTGAAGCTGCAATTCGTCTCTATAGAATATAGAAATGCTTTCTGTGATTTCGTTACCAGCTCCATGCATTCCAGCTCCATGCATTCTGAAGATGCTTTTCAAAAAAAAAAAAATAGATTTTTTTGGTGGGTACCAAAATTAGGGGATGTTGTTGACAGCATAGCTGCCACTTTCTGTCGCTTGATTTGTGCATCTTGCAGGCAAGTCTGCTGCTGATATTCATATGGTTTCTATTTTTTCAAGTAGGGCTTTCTAATTCTTGCTGTAGCATGATGTATTTTTTGAGCAAATATTTACATGGATTCAGCCTACAGATTTTTCACGCCAGATTCCTCAGCCAGATACATCTTCAACGCACATAGGTCTACAAAGCACACGCTGGGAGTAACTTTCTCACTCTTGACAATTGGTGCAGTATCCTGCAGTTGTGAAAGTCAGAAAAATCTATACATGCCAGAATTCAAGTCAGAAAGCGAAGGATAAATGCATCAGATAAAGCATACCAGGTATTATTAAGGTTTTTCGCAAGTTTATGCATTCCTGTATTTCTCTGAGTTTTATTCTATGTTAGAGGCTGCTCTCAATAGTGCGGTTATTGAGGATTGAGGCATGCTTTGTTCCTTAACTAATCCATACCCTCTAATAGAATTTGTCCTTAGCTAATCCGTACCTTCTAATAGAAGGCATACTAATATTGAATTGCTTAAAGAAAATCAAGTGAAGCTGGCAAGCTTGATGAAACTGAGGTTTGCTAATTTTTTCTTATGACATTTGTCAATATCTGCGTGTCTTTCTTCATGCATCTGACTCGGGAACATCTTATCATGAGAATATCATGAAAAACTTTAAAGATGCTCAAATTTTCATCTATTCCAGGTGCTCATGACCCAAAATGTAACAACCATTAGGCAGCAAGAGCATGTTGCATTTGTGTGCAACTGTAGTTTTATTCTTTAAGCATTTTGAACTAATCGGTATTCATTTAAGTTCATGTGTTTTGATGCAAGCTACAGCTTTGGTTTTATTGCAAAAGGAGATTGAAACATTGAAGGTTTCTCCTGAGCCCTACATTGTTGGTGGTAGAGGTCCAACATATGGTTAAGATGAGCAAGGTGAGCTGGACATGTACAATAGGCTTGTCTCTCGGATGCTTGAGTTGATTAATATTAATCACCCTCAGTGGATGAGGTAGATATAAGTTAGATTCTGGTTTGTATGTCTACAATGGTAATATAATTGCTAACTTAGAAGACAGAGCTGTGCTAGCATAGAAGATGAGTTTTGGATATTTCAAGACTCAATTGTTGTGTTGAGGAGATTGCATGTGTGTAGTACTTTATATAGCCTGTCAGATGCGTCATTCTCTTGGGCACCACGTCAAAACGAAGCAACAAGTTGCCATTTTTTTTCTTATTTAAAAATTGAGAGTGATTCTGCTTTTTGGGCTCTTAGGTCTTTCAAATTTGGAATTTATGTAAGATTCTGGAGTCGTCGCTTACAACATGCACAATGAACGATTTCCATCATTTAAGCTTGCTATAGGCTGTTTTCGATGGAATGCATATGAAAAAATAGTGACTGGCTTTTTGTCTTTGTCTCATAGGATCCAAATCATTTGATTTACTGGAGACAATTCCTTCTAATAGGTATGAAGGTTTGTTTAGCTATGTTTTTGCTATTAAAGGCATGTGGTAGTCCAACTTATGCTATGTCTAATGTTCTGATGTAAAGATTGTTTGTTCTGCTTGACTGCTTCATTGCAACCAATTCTATACATGTGATGCATATAATTAATGTCTTATTGCTTGCAGATATTAGTTCAATAGGTAAATTCTTAATTTAGACCCAGAAATGCTTTTTGTGATTGACATATTTTGGAAGGCAAATTATATTAGGGTTATGGATTAGAGAGCCGTCATCTGAAACTCCGGCCTTTTCACATGCAATGTTCTCAGATATGTGGAGTAGCAAGCAACACAATATGGAAGATTTGGGGGTGAGGGGGGAAAGGGAACAGGTATTGATACACAAGCCTCTTAACTATCTAAAATTGCTTTTTCTCTTGCAGTGCTTAGAGGTGTCAAAAAATTGTTTATGCTGTCTAAGGTCTTCAGTATCCTCTAGATTCTATTGTATTTTATGCCCTCTAAATATTACAGGCATTTTTTGTAGGCCGCTCAACAGGACAATACAAAAAAACGGAAAGCTATTTATAACAACAAACAATGTCCTTCTATATAGAGGTAATTGCACGTGCATATTTGAAAGATCAAAAGGCTGATGTGCCATATAGCCACATGACTGCGTGGCTTAATCTGATTTTGTCTGAATAAAATAGTGAGATATACAAAATTTAAAATGATATTTTTTTTTTTTTTTTTTTTTTTTGAAGGAAAGAAGTTTCTGTATTAATCAGATAGGAAGAATTACAATACAGAGATCCCTCTATGGATCAGATATAAGTTAAGTACAAAGGATCCCATCTGGATCTGAATCATGTCTGTAACTAAAGAACACATGAGCCTCTCTCAACCTCTTCTTCTGTCTCAATTAAACAGAGTACTATAGGAGCCAAGTACCCATTTTCCACAGCTACAAACAAATCTTGAATGCTCCAAAAACCTCTTGCAAAACTAGAAATGAAGATGGAAAGAGATGAAGAGTAACCTGAACAGTCTCCCGCTCTGTTCAGGGAATCCCATACTTCAAACTATGATCAAATTATACAATTTTATTACCGTATGTGAGATCAAAAGGAGATGCTGCATTGTCGGGGTGCGCCAGTCAGAGGTAATTGTCCCAGGTTCAACATCTTTTTAGTGTTGCATTTTAATCTTAAACATGGACTAGCGGTGAGCTTAACTCATGTTGTCTATGCCATTGCAGCAGGTTTGATGTAGGTGGCATATTAGATGTAATGAATCTTTTATTCTCATTTCCTAAATGCTTGCTCTCTGTTATTTTGGTGCTCTGGTCAAGTCCTTGCCATTTATGAATGCTTTGACACATTACACAGCAGTTCAGTATAGCAAAATCTTATTTTATTGGGGTGTTTGGATCATCTTAGTTTTAGAACAAAGCTCCCACTTATTTTTCATCTTATTTTTCATCTCGAACCCTACAAATCTAGCCCAAGCTTAAATCCTGCTTCAATTAGAGAACGGGTTACTATCCTAAGCTCTATCATCGTATTTTGTTTCTGACTCATTACAATAATTGACTACAGATTCTAATGCTTTTCAAACTTATCCCAAAATGTATCCCAAAATGTGCTTCGTATGGAAAAAGTTAAAATGTATATCTACTTGGAGAATATCGCTAGACAAGTTATCTCATACTGGACATGCAGGCCATTAAGATTAGAGCCTATCAACACATGACATCGATGATATATTTGTCTTCCAATGTTGATTAAAACATGTTTGTAAAAACCTATATTTTCAGTGGTGGTAGTAATGTAGCAATGTATGGAGGAATCATGCTTTCAATAGTGGTAGTAATGTATGGAGGAATGATGCTTGAGTTTTCAATCAACTTTTGCTTGACAATGAAATATAATGACACATTATCTACAATAAATAAAGAAGCGATTTTTAAAAACCATCAACCAAATTAGAAAAGATATGAGATGCATTGACAAGAATTAGCCATGTTTTATTCTAATCCATGCAAACTCTGTCGACACTATTGTGATGGAATAAGGCAACTCCAGGAATGATGTGGCAAAAGACTCCTAAGAATAATGTGGCAAGATCTTGATAAACGATAAGGTCCATGGATTGTTGTTTATTTGTTGTCTTTGAGTAGATGAATATCAATCGTTTGGAAAGGATGGGGCATAACGTATTTCATAGGATTGACTAAGGGGAAGCATTACCGGAGTATGGTACTTAAATTTGATAAATGTTTAATTTCCCTTTTCATTTTCTTAACTTTCATGGATGAAGGCGGTGTGAAAAGATTTATAGAAGTTCAAATTTTGCCGAGGATTTGGAGACATTTCTCTAGCAAATGGCTAGTTCGGCCCTAATTGGCACTAAAATGGGTGAAACATATTGTTAGTAAAGCCCGGCAACGCCGGGCACCATAACTAGTCATAATAAATCTTATAATAAAATTTGTCAAAACAAACTTATAAACCTAAAATAGCCAACTGACTTATGGAAATTAAATTTCTAGTAGGATTTGGCACACAAAGAACATTGCTCCAACATCATGATTCTTCATCCTTTTGTAATTTTCCATCTCCCATTTGTAATTTTCCATCTCCCATGTCCTTAGAGCATTATTCATAATGATTGATTGATCTCTCAGTTCCACTATCTGTGACAAGAAGATTATCATATAGAGTACGCAGTTTGAATCGGCTCAGCTTCAAAGTTTTCCTCTCCGAACTTATAATTTGTGCGATATTAACATTGGAAAATGCTTTACCTATTCCTTTATTCCCTCTTCCTCTAGTAGCGTTATTAACTCCCTCTGCCACCAAAACCTCTACCTCTTTCTATGTCCTTAGGATTTGAGCAAGTGGCTACCATATGGCCATAACCACTACAATTAAAGCATTTCACTTTAGGGCAATTAGCCTTTAGATGACCATACGATTTATAACAAAGCAAGTACCTGCCTTTTCAGTTCCTCTTTTCCTACCTCTTCCTGCATATATTATTGCCCCCCCTCCTAATTTATTTTCCTTTTCTCCATTTCAGTTCTAATTAGAACCTCGGCACTTAGCCTATCTCTGCGAACGTTGTTGTTGAATTAGGACCTTTATGCATTGTATTATAGTTAAAATATGTGCAAGAAAAAGGTTACCCACTCTTTTTCTATTATCTATAATCGCCTAAATTTCTACCTTGTACAATAGATTCCCTTCCAAAAATACCCAGTTAATAGCTATGTGAATGAAAATCCTGAATGGATCTTTTACCCACATATTGATGCTTCACTACTGTAAAATTTCAAAAAAGAACCATCAAATGTCATACATGCTTGAAGATTCATTGTCCACTTGAAGCTCACTCTAGCCCAACAAGATCTTAATAGAGCAAATCTAATTACAAGGGTATTTTGTAGAAGTTATTCTTTCACTGTCAATACTAAAACATGAATTATTTACTTTGAGAAATTTGGAATTGTCGTTGACCTCGAAATAGGTTGCACTGCCGATATAAATCGCTAAAAGAAGTTCATTGGTCAAGAAAAAACATGCAAAAAAGGTTGAATAAATCGCCATTGCGATCTTCTTTATCATAAGAAATCAATATATGAACATTTTAAGGTAATTTTATACATGAAAGGCTTGCAAAGATCGCCATTGCGATCTACTTGAACAAAAAATGTAGAGCATATCAGACACTCACGGATAAAATAAGTTGTTTATTTTTGCATTTAAGGAGTCTATATAAAATTATACACCTTGTCCATTAATAGAAATTATCAATATACAAAGAATACAACTTATCAAAAGAACCAAAATTTGTGCTCAACAAAATCGCTGTGGCGATCTTGCTGAGCAAACCCATAGCTCTCTACACTTTTTTATGCTCAACTAAATTGCCATAGCGGTCCAGTGGAACAAGAATTCACCTTATATGCCGTCCTTTGAAAAAATCGTATGGCATGTCAATGTTCAACCAGATACTTTTTATTTGGCAAAATTTTATTCTTGTTGTTGCTATACCGGAAGAGATGGCAGATATGAAGCTTCCAGAAGAGTAAGAAGACACATTGGATAGTCAGCTACTGGAATTTTGAATTGTAATTGTCTGCAACAAGCCAATTGATAAGATAGGAATACCTTTTTGTGCTGACAAGGATGGAGTGCCTTATCCAACCATACCTCAATCTAAGCATCGGATCTGCATCATATGCTGTTACAATATTATTTCTAAATTTGCAGTTTGCAGGCTAAGCAGAAAAGGCTCACATGGTATTTTTGCACAAAAAAAAGGATAGAAGGAGCTCCCTGATAGAATCGCAGGTCGAAATAATATAAAATTATTAATCATGCCCCTTTTGGACATAGCTGCAAATTTCGTTCAAAAATCCAACGAACTCATTCTATGCCTGAAAAAACATTTCTCTTACAAGCAGAGGAATTTCTTGCAAAGAATACATACCTGCTGCAGTTTGCTGAAAACGCCGGCTCTGCTCATGCCATGGCTCTGCTCAAATCTAAATAATGAATTCGTGCTTTACTATAGGTGCTTGAGGCTACACACATCTTAACATAGTAGATCAAAAACAATGTGGACCATAGGGTCGCTTATATAGAAACTTCCAAGCTATCTATACTGTAGGATATTACCCAAAGGAGCTTGAGCCGTAGGATCACGGATCTCGGATCAAGGTCAAATCAATCTGGACCGTAGGATCTCTTACATAGACTTACATCGAAACTCCCACACCATCAGAGCCGTAGGATATATCCCAAAGCAACGCAACGTGGGTTGTAGGGGCTCTATGAATTGCCCCAATGGCCATGTAAGACTACTTTTAATTGCTTCAAGATCTCTACAAGTTCAACAACATATGGAAATAATCATAGGTGTTACCAGAAGAATGGACTCTCAATTATTAAATGAGATTTAGCAACCTGGTTTAAGAATTCCCACAAAATTGGTTGCACTACCTACCATAAATTAGTCACATGTATCCCCGGTCTTCCTGAATATGGTCTTACCACTAAATTATATTCTTGAGTTTGAGATAAATTCAAGGATTCACAAACTCTGCCCAAAGGAAAAACCTTACCCATAGTTTTTGGAGGAAATGTATTACGAATTTGGCCCAATAGCTATGTATGGTTACTTTGAATTGGTTCAGAATCTCTCAAGTTCGTAAGCCTTGGATTCTATATTACCAATATGAATTGCTGGAGATCATTTATGCCGAGCTGCCTTCGTAAGGAAGATATGTTTCAAACCATCATCCTAATTAATCCTACTTTTGGACTGCTGAAGGGAACCAGCAAATGACAAATCGCGATACCTCTTTTCTTTTTCTTTGGTTCTTCCGCATCCTTCGTTGTAAAATTTTAGCATTCCGAATTAAACCACAGAGATGGATCCTGCTAACAGTCGTAGAGGCCATTCACTCTAGTCCCACAAAATTCGTCCTCTATTTGGCTGGTGGTGCATCACAGGTGAGACTTTATTTTCTGTGAAATACTAAGATTTATACTAAACATATATTTTTGTTGTTTCAGGCTCTCGGTTTGATTTTATGTGTTCCGAAAGCCTCACAAACTGTGCTAGAAGACAGCGTTCTATGTCAATATGCCATGCCATGGTCAATTTGTTAGGGAAGGTATGTTTCGATATGATAAGTTAAGATTAATTGCATAATGTCGTTTGCCTGTTTTAAGTTGCCCTCTGGGTTATAATCCACTGCATTTGGGATTTTCTGCTGAAAGAATATGCAATGCATGAAACACAAGCTGAATTATTGTATATCCTCTAAGCAACCCAAAACTTGCTGAAAGTTCGGGGGTTACAATATTAAAGTTTTACTATTCTTTCTCGTGGTGTAATTTTCCTAGAAACCAGAAATTACCCATGGGTCTGTTAATTCCTATTTTAGATGCTTATGCTGGATGCCAGATTTTCAGTTTGTTATTTAATGAAGGCTTGCAACCAATAAACACTGCCAATGTAGGTACTTAGACAGTACGCCAGCATGCAGTTAGCAGAAGAGCTCTCCACTAATGCTATAAGCATGCCTTGTCAATTGTTGTACCAGGCCTTTGAGAAGAATACCTTGATGGCTTAAGTATGCCCATGCATGGCTACTTTAAGCATTTTCTGCTGTCATTTTTGCAGGTAATGTTGTAGCTGGAGTGAGCTTTACTAGATCCTTGGCATCTATTTCAGTAAAGCATGCGGGGCATAGGTACTGTCTACTTTGTTAATGAGCTGGGGCTGGTTAAATTTGTAGTTATAACATGATCACGTGTCTGCACTACTATAGATTAATTATTACCAAGTTTTTAATAGAACTATAATTTATTGTTCACTCTTGAGCCAAAATCTTGAAATAATTGGTAACAATATGAATATCTTTAAGCTGTATAAGGGCTCCCTCGAGGTGGTTGTTAACGATGTCGTTAAAAGCTTTTGCCTGTGTTACTTTCTACAAGTCTAGAAATTTTCTTTTTTTTAGAGCTCTTCTTGTTTCTTCATTAGATAGTTGTGGCATGAGGATCTGTTACTCGAAACACTTACAATAGACTTTGTATTGTGGAGAAGTTACATATCAGTGGATTCTGAGAATGCTTAAGTTATGTTGCAAATTATTCTTACTCTTCTCAAGCACGTGGTGTCTATTTGCAAAATATGTGTTCGCCAAAATGTAAGCAGGCAGAAAGATGCAAGGCAAGATCTTCATATAGATCTCATAGATTTTAACCCAACGTCACCAATGGGGCCACATATACATCTCTGGAGCAAAACAATTACGGATTTTTGTTTATTGCATTGAAATAATAGTGATATTGTTTCTTTAGACATGTGCATCGAATGCTAGAGTTAATGTTACTTTAGAAGGAATAAAAAATCTGTTGTCAGCGAAATGAATAGAACAGATTGATATAGGCTGCTACATGGAATACAAATTCTATTTTTCTTGATGGAAAAGCATATAGATGTAGTTAAGCAGGGTGTATTGTATAAGGTAGATCTGATATATATGATGCTAGAAGTGATTTGCTTTGGCCATAATATGCTTTAAAGTCTTATTTTTTAGATTGATCTGGACAATCTTATTAGAGTTCCTGGAGTAAAAGATCTGTGTTGCGGAGTTATGAATAATTTAGTTCAATGATTTAGCTTTGAGATCAGAAGGTTTGCACACTATACTCGGTCTTAATGATGATGGTGCTAGATCGAACTTTAGTTGTTGTAGAGAATTCGATCGGATGTCTAAGCTAGGCTTTAAATTGCAGAAGGGCATGCTAGACAGATTTTGGTGGTTGGAATATGCACGGATACATGTGTGCTAGATTTTGTGACTACAATTGTTTCTGCAAAAAACCATGGCATTGCAAAAGCTCTTCAAGACATATTTGTGTACAGAAAAGGATATGCAATCTATGATTTACCCCTTCATATTGCTAAAGGGCTTGGGGCTCTTTCCCACCCTCAGGTAATACAAGTTTTGGTTGTTTAATTTAATTTTAGTTACTAAGCTCTCCTCTTTTCTTTTGCCCTTATAAGATCTCATCCATCACATGGGCCTTTACCTTTACAAATCCATAAACTCCCCCACACAAATAATTCCTTCCATTCTAATATCTCATCTTCTTATAGAAAATAAAACATCATTATCAAAATTTGAATATTCATCCTCCAATCTAAATAAGAGAACACCATTGACAACAGTGCCTACATGATTCTTTGATACTCCTCCAATTCAATCAAAAAAATCTATCGTGATCTCTGAACTCCTTCTAGAAAAGCCACTACTTATTACACATGTATTTAAGCCATTTTACATTGATCGATGACAATGAAACTTCAAACCAATTTATTGTGCAGTACCTAATGGTTACTTGATATTTTACCCATGAGGTTAGTAAGTCTTCTAAGCCCATGATCCTCCATGCTATCCTTCCAACTCTCCTAATCCCCTCCCCAAGCCTGCATTACCGCACAAAATAAACTGCTGATAAATTCCTGATTGTCAGATGAAAACCCGAACAACGCTTTGCTATTCCATTTTACTTCAAAAGATGAATTCAAATGGAAACTGGCCCATTGCAATGGTAAGCATCATACACCTCATTATAAAAGGTTTCAAACTCATAAAGCTAAACTGCTATCTAGGGCTGCGATTCTTTCAGAAAATGAATGTTCTAGAAGCTACATAGCTAAAATTAGAAACAAGCACATGGCAAGACAAAACAAGGTACACAATGGAAACATGCACGAACAAATGGCAAATCACTCATTACAATTATGATAGATAAGGATAAACAACTTTAAAGCTTGGCCACATTCAATTGCTAAGTTGCCTATGTCATTTTTTGGCTAGATGTTTAGTTCCTCTAACAATATAATCATGTTTCCTACATTACAATCTATATATTGTCATAACGTTTGGAAACTACTTCATTATTAATGTGCAATAATGAACACTTCATAAAATTGAGCAACAACTTCTACAAAATCGACATTAATCAAAGAAAGACTAAATGGAAAATTAAGTGTAATTATATGAAAACTTTCTCTCTTTTATCTATTCCTCAAACTAGAATTATATATACGTCCCCGTCCCCATCACATGGCAATGAAATTCACACCTTACCCTATAACACCCTAACCTTTACCCCAACCCTGCATTTTTTTTTGTTTTTTTTTTTTTGAATATTCATTTTCCTTCTTTGTTAGAATAGAATAGAGCAGATGGTCAAATCAGGCATTATCCATCCACTTGATTTGGGCATGTTTATCCATCCACCTTGCCTTGTTAGAGCAGGTGGTCGTCAGGCATGTTTCTATCCACTTGATTTAGTGCCCTAGATAAAGAATTGCAAAATGGAAGGTTATTGAAATCATAAACTTCTTCGCAATAGGCCCACAAAAGCATTTTAGGAAATTGAAGTCAAACGAGAAATTGCCACCTGGGCTAAGTGATCCTGCCACATGTATGCATCGGATTGGCTTCACATCACCTTTGTTATCCATGAAGCCTAGCTATGGCGGTTCCGGCGAGCTATGGCGGTTCTGTCTTCAAATCTTGTTTTGCTTTTATTAATTTTCTAACTTACTGATGAATTGACGTGATTGAAATGCATTGCTTCTGGAGAATTCGACCAAAATGCTCAAGTGTTCCATAGCTTGGATGCCATGGAAGCAGCAGTACCAAAATCCGTCAGAACTTATTCATTGCCGATGCAGACATCATGCTTCGGGGCCTGGAAAATTGGTAGGATTCTATAAACATTTTACTGGATTTTCAAGTCTTTGGATAGATTCCTTCACCGGGGATGTGTTGGAAAGGAAATGCAGCTGGATGATGACAGAAAGTATTGGTGATGAGAGACTTGGTATTGCTGCCATACAGATGCTTGAGAAAACAGAACATGAAAAAGTGGACGTTCAACATATGGACAAATTGGAAGGTGAGGAAATTCATTCATATCGAAATTGGTCTGATAATGCTGACGGATATGAGCAACACATTTATGATGAATCGATTGTCAATAAGTTACCCCATAGCAATAACCTAAAATTGGCATCAGAAGCAACCCTTATGTTCTTAGAAAGCATTGGTGCAGATTATATGAAAGTGATCCAGAAATATCCATCTGTTATAGATTACAGTGTCCAGGACCTGAGATTAGTTCTTGATTTCCTGGAGAAGAGGGGACTAAGATGCAGAGACCTTGGAAGATTAGTAAATATGTGCCCTCAGATTCTTGGATGCAATATTGAATTGCAGCTTATGCCTGTAATGGATTTTTTATCTCAAGATGTGGGATTAAACAGGGAGCTTTTATGCAAAACCATAAATAGATGCCCAAGGTTGCTGCTGTGTAGCGTTGAGAAACAACTTAAAAGAGCACTGAAATATTTGCAACATGTTGGATACAAGGACATCAAGCGTGTAATTGTGAATAATTCTGGCATACTCACCTTCAGTGTCACCAAGAAATTGATTCCCAGAATAAGATTTCTGCAGAACTTGGGTCTCTCATATCAGGAAACAAGGATCCTGATTGTTAGGGTTCCTGGGATCTTCAACTACAGTTTAGATAATTTGCAAAAGAAGTATGACTACTTGACAAAAGTAATGGGGAAAGATTTGTGTGATCTGAAGTCCTTTCCTAACTACTTCACCTGCAGTCTAGAACAAAAGATCATACCAAGACATGAGCTTTTATTTCAACGTCAGTTACAAGTTCCCTTTGGAAGCATGCTGATGATGAATGATAAAGATTTTAATGCTCTACTTAAACGGGCCAGGAAAAGATCTATTCCTCTCCAATACCATGGATCAAAATACACCAATCAGTGCTGTTCATGAACATGCACAGAGTGCTAACTTAATGTACCAACAAATTTCTTCTATCATTGTTGACGGCTTCATCTGCCCCTTCAAAAAAACACATTTATGTACAATGTTGAGATTTAGGCAAACTTATGGCCCCGCAAGTTATGCAGAAGAATTTATGCAAGGCCATCCGTGTACATAACTCCATTATCAGCATATTATTATATCCAAAACGTTTCCCTGTACATAAACTCCATTATCAGCATACTATTATCATCAAATGTAGTAACAGCAATGGCAGTCACTACAATTATTTCCAAATGATATCAGTTATCAAGTTCGGCATTTGGTTGTGGTATCTATATGGTTGTGGTATCTATAGCTAAATCTCATCGCCCATTGAACAATTGAACCAATGCATCATCATGCCCTATAGATCTGACTTCCAATTTGGAAGTGATGACCTAATATTATTGATCAATGGATTTCTTAAAGATTTAATGTAATATCCGTAATATAGTCTTTTCAACATTTTTCTGCAGGTTTAGATTGCCTAATGAACTTTTTTCCAAGGAACAGCATCCTGTGTGCAGCATATAATTGTAGAATCCTTTACATTTACTTCATAGGACTACAACTGCAATGGAAAGTTAAGGCATCTTTATACATTTCAGTCATATTGCAGATCGGAAATACTACAAATTCAGAAGTTCTGGGTGAATGCAACAAGCACTCTTTGCCATGTTTGTACCTATATTGAGGACTAGGGAGGCAAAATATGCTGCTTGTTGGATCCCCCCAGAAACAAAAAGAATTTGAAAAGGAAGGCACGCTGCCTAGGCCATAAATCCTGTGCTTCTTCTAGCTTAATCACATAACATGCTGTACCCATTTTCCAAAGCCATAACTAGAAAGATAAGCAGGAAGGTCCCCCTGTTCAGGCAATTTAAAGTAAATTAGAAGGGTCAAATTGCAGGACGAGTAAAGATCTCTTTAATGCAGACAGTACTTACCTTCCACCATTCATGGGAATAGTCATCCAGTGCAAGCTTCCATGTAGTTTCATCTACAACATCACTGTGGCCATACTTCTTTTGTTTCCGTCTTCTTTTCTTGATCTTCATTCTTTCATCAGAATCGGCTCCAACCTTACTACTTCGAACAAAATCAATATTATTATAATTTAGCGTGGCCTCAACCAAATCATTATTAGTAAACTCTTCCACCAACCATGCAAGAAGAAACCATGATTCTAGAGCCAACCATTTAATACAAGCCCATTTATCAACAGCAAAATTATTTATTAGGGGCCTAATATCTTCTGGATAGTTCACATCTTCGCTCCTTGCTTCTAAAACTAACTGCTTAAAAGACCTCGAAGCATCCTCCCATTCCTCTTCCCGAAGCAGTTGCAGTAATTGCCTTCCATGGTTAGTGCATGCTATAGAAATCATCATGTCTTCTAATGATAAGCATCGAGTACCCCGCATAAAGATGTTCTCCAGCCATCTTACATCACCAAATCCAGCTGATTGCTTGCAGATCTCTGGACTGTGATCCCTTTTCTTTGTTTTCCAAGAACTTGATAGCTCTTCAGCAAGCTCATTGACAAAATCCAAAAGTGACTTTTCAGAAATAAGATGGAGCAGTCGAGTGCAGAGAACTGAGAACATTTCATCTTCCAAATAGTCTTTCACAAGATCTGACAAAATGTAGTCATGGTCATAGATTAGCTTTTTTGATAGCTTTTCTGTAAAGTATTCAATATCCAGGAAAAGTAAGTCCCCATCTTGTAAAGAATCCCGAAGCTCTTCACTTGTCCAAAATGAGGGAACCCTATCCAGAAAATTTTCCACAGTCCGCAATACATCTAACTCTAAAAAATAGTATGGCTTTGTTGCTACTATCACGGGAGATTGGCCGTGATTGCCCTTCCATTCTAACTCACTCCAGCACGTGTCACGATGAATAAATGTAAAATGTGCTAATGCACGTGCACCCCACTGATGATCCATCTCACCAGAAGTTGAAAACTTTTCAAACCACTGCTCTATTCGTTTTGGATGACCTATAAATAGAACAGAAAGAATGAGAACATCTGATATGCACCAAAGGTACAACAACCGTGACTATGAATTGATTCAAGCTTCTTTTTACTTTCTTCTAACAACGGGACACATGCAGTCAGCCTTAATTACTCCACAATTCCCTTCCACAAACCATTTCTTTCTGCAAGTCATGATGTATAAAATAAAGACTAAAAGGTTCTGTACTGTGACAGAAATGAAGATACTACTCCAACGTATATTTATTAAAGGTTCAGGTAGAACTTAGGAAGTAATAATGAAACATCTGGTTGCCCTTTGCTTCTGCATACATATTCTTTTGTTTAATTAGTATGAGCAGACGAAAAAATGGTGTGGTGCTAACTCGAATATGATAGTTTTTAAAAGTAGCAAGGACATAATGTACCAACAAGATGTATAATTCTTAGCAGCTAGGAATTTTTGTAATTATTTCTGGCCATCAATTACAGTCGATTACTTCAAAGAATGTACATAATTAGCTTGCCATCTCAATGCATTTACATAAATATGAAAAGGAGGTTCTAGGCCTAGAAACTTCTATCAATTAGAGAACAAATGAACGAACCTGAGAAAAATGAGCGAATCAACGAAGGATCAGCAGACACAGCTTTGATAGCCCAGCTAGGTCGGTTCTGGCATAACATTCTCACCAACTGGCGAACAACGGCGTTTCCATCACTGTCGTTGAGCGTCGAAAGCCTACTGAAGCACCTTGCTTGAACATGGACCGGAACTTGGAGGGCTCCAATTGAGGAGCAAAGCCAGAGGCGAGCTTCTGCTCTGTTGCCATTCAAAAGCTCTTGCACAATGGCTTCAACTCTTCCGGCCCAACTCCTAGATGGTTGCTCCTCCAGGCATGAGGAGGGAGGTGCGCCCAGCCACGGAGGAGCCATGGATTACCACATGGTAAAACTATGGTAAAATGCATGTAAAATACATATAATAGGGTACATAATCTTAACATACATAAGAAATTTTGAGTTCGGACCACTTCACAACCGGTGAAAGCCTAAGGGTGTTTCCCATGGGCCCAAAACCTTGAGTTTTCTTTTGGCTAGGTGTACAAACGAGACGATACGTTCCCATGAAGATTTGACCTTGAGTTTTTTTTTTTTGGCTAAACGTCCAGACGCCATGTTCCTATGAAGATTTGACCTTGCTCGGTTCAGGTTTCCGACCTTTACCAAAAGTAATACCTTAACAATTCTTTTTTGCCCAGGTCAGAAACCTGGGTACGGCAATCTAGGTCACATCGGCCATGGGAAAGCACCCTAACCCACACATTCAATGACGGATATTAAGGGCAGCAGAAACGGCATGGAGTAGAAATTGAAGAACATATCTGAACACCACCAGAAACCAACCCCGTGTCGCTAGCTTATAAGAGATTTGTTTGTGCACATTCGTACCATTTTTCCCTCTCCCCTTTCCCTTTGTTTTCTTTCTGTTTTTCTTTCCCTTTCATTTTTTTTCCTCTTTTCTCCTTTTTTGCAGGTTTGCACAAACACGAGTAGAGACTTTGAAGCAATTTAAAGCTATCCATATTGCAGCCAGCTAGAATATTTGTTCAGGTGGAGAGCATTAAAATCGTTAAATTTGATCTAGGATCAGAGAAATAGATGGAAATTCTAGCGTGTTGATAGGTGATGTTGGAAGTTATGCCGACTTCAGAGAGTCTTTCGAATTGGTTTTATTTTTGCAGCAGTGTGGAGGTTTATTTGTTTTTAGTTCTGGGTCTGTTTCTGGGGTTAAATTCGTTATGTAAGCACATGAGAGAGCCATCAAATAGTAGCTTTCCTTTGCATTCAATTCCTTATCCTTTTCATTCGATTCCCCTCCAAGTTCCACATTGAGGATCTGTCGCCCATTTTTTGGAAATTTGAGAGATTCGAATTGTTTCTGCTAAAAATAAAAGAAATTACAGATGTATGAATTTTGCCAAAGAGCTCAAACAAGAGCTTTGGCTGAGGATGTTTGGAGCCAAAGATTGAGAACGGCTTTTTGGCTAGAGTATTACATGGGGAAATTATCCCTTCCCATCTCATAAAAATGGGCAAAGACTTGGACTTTTCCATTGGAAATCCCCTACTTCATATGTACGCCAAGCAGGGCATTTAGAGGTGGCACATCACCTATTTGCAAGAGTGTCCAAGGACTGTACAGTGAATTGGAACTCTCTAATTGCAAGATATGCTTGGTATGGGAAGAAAAATTAAGTATTTTAGTTGTACAAGCAGTTGGAATAATTATGAAAGTCTAGAGTTAGATAGAGTAACATTTATCAGCACTACATGGGCATGTATTAGCATGGCAGCTAGAGTTCGGAAGAGAAAATCATTAGCACATAAAGGAAGGTGGTTATGATTCTGACATCCTGGTAGCTAGTACTTATCGTTGACATCTATGCAGAATGTGGTAGTATTGGAAATGTCGTCCAGTTGTTTTATACAATGCCTCCTGCATCCCTTGTCTTCCCTCTAGCGCCCCTCTAGCGCCCTCTAGCGCCCCTCTCTCTAGCATCCCTCTCTCTAGCGCCCTCACTGCCCTTGCATAGATCCCCTTGATTTGCCCCTTTCTGGCTTTCTCTCTCTAGGGTTTACAATCTCTCTCTAGACCCAAAAACCCCCAAACCCCCAAAAGGTGCTCTGCCCGCGTTTCTGAGTCCCCAAATTGGATTCTAAGCACCCTTTAGGCAGCCAGAGACCCGTCAAACTTTGGAACCCCCAAAACCCCCAAACCCCAAAAAGGTGCTCACTGCGTTTCGAGTCCCCAAATTGGATTCTAAACACCTTTTAGGCAGCCAGAGACCCGTCAAACTTTGGAACCCCCAAACCCCCAAACCCCCAAAAAGGTGCTTTGCCTGCTTTTGAGTCCCCAAATTGGATTCTAAGCACCCTTTCCGCAGCCGGAGACCCCTCAAACTTTGGAAGTCATGGCCACGAAGATGGGCCACCGAAACCCAAGGCGGCCGGCCGCCAAGAAACGGTCCCGATCAGCCATCATGGACGTGGAAGAGTCATCCTCCATGAAGAAGGAGGCTCGCTAAGGCTACGGCCCCAAAGAAGGCCAGCCCTACCGGAAGGGCACAGAACTCCCCGCCTCGGCAGAGAATTGGAGCCACGCCAAAGCGGGGAGGGAGGCTAACAGTGGTTCGTATTGAGGCTAACAGCGTGCCGCCCGGCCGGGTATGGCGTGGAGATGGAGTCCCTGCACCCGTGGTGCTCAAAAGGCAACCGGTGGTCGAAGAACCGCATCACAGTTCGAGACCCGCGACGCCGACGTGGAAGATGGCCTTGGCCCGGCACACTGAAAAGTGGCAACAGGCCAATGGGAGGTCGCTGACATGCGGGCCCGCTAGACTCGCGTGTTCATCACTCTGGACACCATGACACGGGGAGAGGGAGCGCACCAATGCAATGCAGAGACGATGGTCACGGTGTCACCGGCCGAGGTAGAGGCGGCCACCACCATGGCATCGCCGGGCCTTGGGTCGCTCTTGGCAAGTACAGCCGAACCGGCCGGGATCTTCGTATAAGATCGAGCAGCAAGCCCGCCCTCGGCGCCCGTGTCGCCGGGCTCGAGCACGCCTCGCTACTCAAAGCACGGAGCTCCGGGGGGTTGCGGCAACCATCCATAGACGAGCCGTGGCCCCTACCGGGTTCATAGTCACTGCAGCCGGTCGCGAGGCGAGATGGCCAAGCAGCCAGCAGGCCCTCGCAAGAGCCGTGCTCCCGACTTCATTGGGCCGAACGCCGCTCCGATCTACCCATCGCTTATAGCCTCCCGCCCGGGCAGGTTCCCCAGACTTCTTTGCCGACTCAAGCCAACCCACGCCATCCCCACCACCACCACCACCCCGGCCAAAGGACGGCCCTCGCCCACCTTTTGACCCAGCGGGCGCGGGGGAACTCCAAGAGCGGAGCGGAGAGGCCAATCCGGTAGTTCGAGGCATGCCGTAAGCACAGCGGGGAGAGTCTCGCCCACAACATCCGAACACACATTCTCGACGGATGACATTCCCGGGCGATTCACATTTCGAAAGCGGCCATGGGGCTCGTGGCCGTATTGTCATATTCACGGTTGCGGATGCAGTGCGTGATGCCATATTGGCGCCAGGGCGATGCTGAAGGGGACATCCTCAGACGTGGGCCGGGACCTCACACCTGCATTACAGGGCACGCAGACAGGGAGCTTGTAAGGGTCGAGGCATTCGCCACTAGGGGTGCCGCAGATTGGTTCGAGGCGGGATGCACATTTTCCCGACAAATCACTGCTGCGACCCGCAGCCCTCCTTCCGCTTCTTCTACCATGCCCCCTTCTCCTGCTCCCTCGCGACCCACGCCCTCTCACCATATCTGCCTCCGCTCCTTCTACTTCTCACTTTCGGCCTCTGCTTCCGGAGTCCTCCCCCGACTCGGTTGCGCATACCATGGTCTGGCCGACAAATAGGAATTGTGGTCTCATGGAATTGTCGAGGCTGGACAGTCTAAACTCCGTAGCAGCCGATATGGATCTCATCTTTCTCATGGAGACATGGGAGCATCTTTGAGCCCGCGAGCTACGATGTTTACCAACATTTCTGGTCTTCAATACGCATGCGGGGCGGAGGGGTCATGGTGGAGTGGCTTGCTACTACCGGACAACCTTGGCACCTTCGGTTACCCTCCGTAAAGACAGCATTGAACCTAATAACCGGTACTTGTGGGTTCGTGTGCATAATACCAGTGGCAACCCTCTTTTTCTGGCCGCCTATTATTTCCCTCACGCGGAGAGCACCTTCTATCGCAGCCACCCCGATGCAGATAGGATGGACCCTTATGTCGATCTATATGATGACATACAGCAGCACCAACATTTGGGTAAGGTCGTCCTTCTTGGAGATTTCAATGCACGGATAGGAGTAGAGCAATCCATGCGACTTGACCCCCTCGCTGACGATGTCCTGCAGCCTACGCCCCGCAAACAACCCGCCACGCGAGGATCGGATGACGCCCAGGTCACTCGCTTTGGCGACGGTTGCTCCTGCTATGTGGTATTTTTGACTTGATAATTTGCAATGGCTCATCCAAAGGGCCGATTCTCGCCAATTGCACATGCATGTGACAATCGGGGGGAGGGTCTAGTGTGGTGGACTATGTGCTCAGAAGTTACAAGATATGCATCTCCTCGGTCCAAGCTTCCTGGATGGGCACAGGACATAGCGGATGAGGAGGTCGACTTCGGATCACCTCCCACTTTATTTGGACCCGGGTTTGGCAAGCCGCCGAACCCCACTATGCCCGACCCTCGCCATCCTTAGTTGCGACTAGATTATGAGCATGCAGAGGACTACACCGAGATGCTCATGGACGCCCCCCTCCGGTGATTCAAGCGGACCCCACACTAGAGCAAAGCAGACACGGGCCAGTGCTTTGGCGGACTTCGCCGCCGGTCGGTCAAGAACATTCCCGCAGAATCGGCGGTTTGATGCGGAGTGTAAAGAACGCAGTTTTGTAGTTCACCACATTCTCGATCCAGTGCACCTGCCAGGCCACCACACAATCATCGCCCCATCCGGCTGAGACAAACACAACAAGAGAATGGACATTTAGCGACGTGGGCTTGCGACGTCTAAGTCACGCGGACGCCGCCAAACCACGCGTGACCATGCGACGCCACGCCGCGACATCGCCGCGATGCGGCGGTAATAACGCGACGCCCGACATCATGACCGGCAAATCTGTCGCCACGGTGGGACGCCGGCGCCCGTGGACGGCAAAATCACACTGTGGATGTTCGGCGACGTGGACGCCGCATGCGACGTTGTGTGACACGGCAAATCTGCGGACGCCAGTGGGACTTGGGCGCCAGTCGACGACAGTGTCACGCCAGGTGGATATTCCGCGACGCGGACGCCGCATGCGCGACGCCACGCGACATTACGTAATCCGATGACACGTCGCAAGACATTTTTGCCACGCGGTACGCCAACGAGCATGTGACTCGGCATGTGACGCCGCTATAACAAAAAAGACGCCGCAGTTTAATGGCGATATAATGCCGACGCCAAAAAATTCATTTCTTAATTGGGTGAACATGAGTGGTCTTCTGGCCACGGAACTTGGTCCCTAGGGCAATGTCGACGTTCTGAGTCCATTGGCAGAGCCATATCGCGGTTCCGGAGAGGGGGGGTTGCCCATCCGTCCCCAGGGCCTTGGGGAGAGGAAATTCGGGGCAAGCAGCTTTCGGGGGGATTTTAGGGTCCGTGCTCTGGCGTCAACACCCCCACTCAACGACAAGACATGGCGCAAGATCCCGGCCGAATCTGACAAGGAGAGGGCCTCCGAAACGTAAACCCTGTGAGTTGCCAGGTTCTAGAAGGGTTTGCGTTTTGGGGGCCGAGTTTTGGTCTTCTGGCCACGGAACTTGGTCTCCAGGGCAATGTCGACGTTCTGAGTCCATTGGCAGAGCCAAATCGCGGTTTCGGAGAGGGGAGATCGCCCCTCCGTCCCCAGGGCCGTGGGGAGAGGAAATTCGGGGCAAGCAGCTTCCGGGGGGATTTTAGGGTCCTTGCTCCGGCGTCAACACCCCCACTCCACGACAAGACACGGCGCAAGGTCCCGGCCAAATCTGACAAGGAGAGGGCATCCGAAACATAAACCCTGTGGGTTGCCAGGTTCTAGAAGGGTTTTTTTTTTGGGGGCCGAGACTTGGTCTGTTGCACTTGGGACCTGGTCGAGAAGCTGCAGCCGAGAATATTGAGCAAGGGGAACTGACGGAGCGGAGTTTGGGCCTGTCCTCCTCCCGATGTGGCAAGTAGAAGTCGGGGGGCGCTTTTGCAATGGCAAGACATTCATAAATTCGCAATTAATGCATTGTACGAAAATAAATTCTGATTTTTGCCACCGGATTCCTAATTCATGTCCAAAGACACATGTTCCCAATTTTCAAAATTTTCTGAGAAGGTCTAGGTCAAAGGGTTAGCATTAGAATCGGTCGGGGGCACCCGCCGCTGTGGCAACCGAAATGGCACCCTTCCCCAAGTCAAACGAGGCCGGGACCTTGCGGTATATCCCTCACAAGAGGGGAGAGTCCGGACCCCAAGAGGCAGGATCCAAAAATGTTTCCGAGGCAGCCCTTCCTGGCAGCGCTCCCCCGGGGGGCTGCATGCTAATGACCACCCTCCCGGAGCCCGGTTCCCCTATCCCACCGTTGGATGCTCGCTCAGGGCCCCTCTTCGAAGGCCCAAAAGATTCCGGATCGGCCCCGAAAACTTGTCAAACCGCTGGGCGCCCCGAGGTCTACCTTGTAGAAACCGCAGCAGTTTTGTCGTTCGCACCGGGAGTCTCCTAATGACAAATCGACCACCGCCAAGTCGTCCGAAATGGCAAAATTACCCTAGAGAGCAAGTTACAAGGTCGGTTTTGCAAAAGAAAGAAACACTCACGCCCTCCACGACAGTATCCCGCATCCACATCCTAGGCCAATTGACTACGAAAGTATGATGGAAGTGAGCTACTTTGGCGCTTCTTGAGGTCGGGTGGTCTTCTGGCCACGGAACTTGCTCCCCCCAATGTCGACGTTCGAGTCCATTGGCGTAGCCAAATCGCTAATCCGGAGAGGGAGGTCGCCCGTCCGGCCTCCGTGGCCTTGGGGAGAGGAAATTCGGGGCAAGCAGCCGGGATTTTAGGGTCCGGTGGCTTCAAGGCCAACACCCCCACTCCACGCCAAGTCACGCCAGCAAGGTCCCTACCGACCGGACAAGGAGAGGGCCTCCAAAACGTAAACCCCGGTGGGTTGACAGGTTCTAGAAGGGTTTACGTTTTGGGGGCCGAGACTTGGTCTGTTGCACTTGGGACCTGGCCGAGAAGCTGCAAATGAGAATACGGAGCAAGGGGAACCGACGGAGTGGAGTTTGGGCATGTCGCCCTCCCGGATGTGGCAAGTAGAAGTCGGGGCGCTTTTGCAAAGGGCAAGACATTCATAAATTCGCAGCTAATGCATTGTACGAAAATAAATTCTGATTTTTGTCACCGGATTCCTAATTCATCTCCAACACACAGCCCAATTTTCAAATTTTCTGAGAAGGTCTAGGTCAAAGGGTTAGCATTAGAACGGTCGGGCAGCCCGTCGCAGGCAACCGAAATGGCACCCTTCCCCAAGTCAAACGAGGCCCGACCTTGCGGGGATCCCTCACAAGAGGGGAGAGTCCCACCCCAAGAGGCGGGATCCAAAAAGTTTCCGAGGCAGCCCTTCCCCGGCGGTGCTCCCCGGGCCGCATGCTAATGACCACCCTCCCGGAGCCCTTCCCCTATCCGACCGTTGGATGCTCCGCTTCGGGGGCCCCTCTTCTGAAGGCCCAAAAGATTCCGATCGGGTCCGGAGAACTTGCCAAACCGCGGGGCAGCTCGGGGGGATTTTAGGGTCCGTGGCTCGGCGTCAACACCCCCACTCGACGCCAAGTCACACGCCAAGGTCCCGGCCGAATCCGACAAGGAGAGGGCCTCCAAAACGTAAACCCCGTGGGTTGCCGTGTTCTAGAAGGGTTTACGCTTTTGAGGCCGGTGAGACTTGGTCTCTGGTTGCACTTGGGACCCCGGCCGAAAGCCGCAACCGGAATATGGAGCAAGGGGAACCGACGGAGCCGAGTTTGGGCCTGTCCTCCTCCCGATGTGGCAAGTAGAAGTCGGGGCGCTATAGCTGGCAAGACATTCATAAATTCGCAGCTTAATGCATTGTACGAAAATAAATTCTCGATTTTTGCCGGCTAGATTCCTAATTCATCTCCAAAGACACACCCCCAATTTTCAAATTTTCTGAGAAGGTCTAGGTCAAAGGGTTAGCATTAGAATCGGTCGGGGCAGCCCGCAGGTGGCAACCGAAGCCGCACCCTTCCCCAAGTCAAACGAGGCGGGGACACATTGGAAATGACAAAATTATGTGTCATGTGATATTCTAATCTACGAGAAGCAAAGGGCGAGATTAGAGTTGTTAAATGGTGTCATGTTATTCAAAGCTATGCAGTTGAATGGGGGAGACCTATGAGAAGCAGTGGCAGTAGGTCAGAGTCAAAGTCAAAGTCAAAGTCAAAGGTGGCGGGCACACCCTACCCGGATGTTGCTGGGCTCGCTAGAAACACACACGCACACCCCCCCCCCGCCACTTAGGGTTTTGGGTTGACTGGTCAACGGTCAAAGTCAACGACAGCTGGAAGATAAGGACAGCAGGGCATCCTATTATTTAGGCAAGTTGAAAAACTTTCTATATGAAGGGCATGCACGATTTGACAAGTGGATATATCCAGGTTAATAAGAATATAAATAAATAAATGATGGATATGGAAAGGTATGAGCCGAAAAGTGATACAAAAAAGTGTATGCGCCTTTTAGGAGCGGGTGGGTTTGAAGGAGACAGAGTCTTGGCATACTTGGGTTCAAACCCCAAGCTCTGATTCTAACATTGGTATCAGAGCCATAAGATCTAGTAATCATGACAACTAGATTTGGTGCAAATTTGCTGAATACAATTGAAGTTTTTAAAGGGGATGGAGGGTTTCAAATCTGGAAGGAAAGTATTAGGAGCGTGCTCGAGTTTGAAAAGTTATGGTATCTGATTGATGGTAGTGCAGTTGCAAGTGCAGGAGCAACTAGTTCAGGGGATTCAAGCTCGGCTGCTAGCTCTAGTGCACACCGAAGGTGCGGCAGTTGTCTCGTCGGTGGGGAACTTCGCTAGCTCGGAGGAGACGCAAATAAAATTATGGAAGCTCAAGCCATAATTATGTGCAAGGTAGGAACTGCCTTAAAGTTAAAACTTCGAGGTATGAAGCCTAAAGATATGTGGGACTATCTGATTAAACATTATGAACAAAAGAGTTCCTCACAGATAGATATGTTGGAAAAGGAGTTAAGGAAGATGAAGCTTGTCGAAAAAGATAACCTAACTAATTTTTTAGAAAGGTTTGACTCTATTATTGCAGATCTTGAAGGTGCTGGAAATATTCTGAGTGAGCAGTATCAGATTTTGGCTTTAGCAAGGTCAGTTTCTCATAATAGTCATTTAGCAACTTTGCTCAGAAATGTAGCTACTTCTAAGGAACATGCTATCAGAATGATACGCACTGAATTTGAGCAATCTAATGTTGCACAAGAGGAGTCAGAACAATCTGCAGAGGTATTGTACACTGGTAAGGCTAAGAAGGTTGGTTTTAAAAAATTTTCACAAGACAAAGTAGGGCCTTGCTATTTATGTAATCAGTATGGTCATTTGAAGAATGAATGTCCAAGTAACAGTGAAAAAGAAGTGAGGTGTTTTAATTGTGAGGGCAAGGGCCATTTTTCTTTCAATTGCTCAAGTCCTAAAAGAGGAAGAGGTCGTGGTAGATCTCGAGGTTACAGAGGGGGAAGAGGCAGGACAAGTTTCGTGGGGTCTTTGCAAGTATCAATATAATGGAGAAGCATGAAAGTAGTGAAGGAGAGATAGAAGATGACACCTTGGAGGTACGAAAAAGCTTAACTTGTAATGTTTCTATAAGTCCAAGAAGAAATAATAACAAGTTTGTGGTTATAGATTCAGGAGCAGAGAAAAGTGTAATGTGTGATATGCACATGTTAAAAAAACGTGGAAAGAAAGAAGGCCATGTTCAAATTGGTGATGGAGGCCCCGAAAAAATAGAAGACTCGAGTTTTGGAGTTGTTTGATTTGAATGGAAAACCCATTATCTTTGAAAGAGGTTTTGTGTGTACCTAGTCTTGTAAGAAATCTCATATCTGTGTGTCAGTTAGTGGATATGGGATACAAAGTTTTATTTGAACAAATCCAATGTAAAGTATTTCTGAATGATGAATTAAAGTTCATTGGCAAAAGAGTTGGAAACTTGTTTGGTTTTAATATTGATCATCTTCATGAAGTTAATCTGGTAGAATATCCAGATATAAAACTTTGGCATAACAGGCTATGTCATGTGAATCCTGCAGTAATTGAAGCTCTAAAAAACAAGGGTATAATATCTGCAAAAGTAGAAGAAGAAGGAAAACTTTTATGTGGTGGTCACCGCCTTGGAAAACAACCAAGATTACCATTCAAAAGGTCAAATAAAAGAGCAAAGGGCATTTTGGATTTGGTACACACGGATCTATGTGGTCCTATAAATGTTACCAGTTTAAGTGGACATAAGTATTTCATGACCTTCATAGACGATTTTAGTAGAAGAACAAAAAGTTATATTTTGAAAACAAAAGATCAAGCAAGTGAGGCCTTGAAATTATTTACTGCTGAAACTGAGCTAGAAACTGGAAGGAAAATTAAGTGTATAAGATCAGACAGGGGTGGTGAGTATATATCTGATGAATTTAAGTTTTTTTGTGCAAGCAGAGGAATCAAGAGGCAACTAACTTGTAGATACTCACCACAACAAAATGGAGTAGCTGAAAGAAAGAACAGGACCTTACTAGATGCTGTGAGATCCATGCTAAAATACTCTGGCCTACCAAATTTTCTGTGGGATGAAGCTGTGAAGGCAGCAGTCTATATTCAAAATTTGTTACCTTCTACAAGCATTAAAGGTGCCATTCCCGAAATGCTTTGGTCTGGTAAGCTTCCATCTTATGACAGATTTAAAGCATATGGATGTTTATGTTTTGTTCATGTTCCTGAAGAATTAAGAAAGAAATTGGATGATAGGGCATATATAACATATCTTGTAGGATATGATTCAAGCTCAAAAGCATTCAGACTATATGATCCAGCAAGGAGAAAAATCATAGTTAGCAGGGATGTTATTTTTAATGAGAATGAGTTTTATAGAAGGATTCCCATGGTAAACTCGTAAACTCCATGTGACAATAAAAGGAAAGATGTTATTTCAGAAATACAACAAGAAATAAATAAAGAAGAAGATAAAACTGAAAAACTTGAACAGGCAGATTTAAGTGATTCTGACAATGAGTCAGAATTAATTCCAGAGGAAGTTGTTGAATCTGAAATGGAACCTGGTATTGAACATCAAGAGTTAGAAGTTGATCATGGTATTAAACCCAAGAGAAAGCCAAGACGAACTGAAGCTCAGATTTTGGCAGAGGAAGCTAAACATGTTTTAGAATCACATGGGAGAAATGAAATGAAGAAGCAAAAGACTCGATCTGTTGCAGGAGAAATTAATACAGTATTTGACATTTTGATATTAGAAAATGATAAAATACCTCAAAATTATGATGAAGCAGTGCATGATTCTCATGGAAAAAATTGGTTAAGTGCCATGGAAGAAGAAATGAGTGCTTTTAAGAGAACAAACACTTATACCGTAGTAGATGTGCCATTGAATAAGAATATAGTTGGAAGTAAATGGATATATCGGTAAAGTGAAACCGGTGTTGATAAAAGAACAAAAAATTCAAAGCCGACCGGGTTGCTCAAGGGTTCACACGTAAAAAAGGGGAAGATTTTGATGAAACATTCTCACCACTTGTGAAGATAAACAAATTTTAAGAATGCTATTGGCTATTGCAAATGCCTCGTGATTATGAAATACATCATATGGATGTAAGTACAAAGATTTTCTGAATGCTAAATTGGAAGAGGAAATATATCTGAAACCCCGCACTGGATTTGAAGAAGAAAAAGGTAAAGTGTGGAGGTTAAATAGAGCAAAGTTGTATGGCCTTAAGCAATCTCCCGAGAATGGTATAAGTGTATGGATGGATATTTGTTGGAACAAGGTTTTGAAAAGCTCAATTATGATGGGAATATTTACAGATTTAAAATGGGAAATGACTGGTGCATTATTGCTCAGATGTTGATGACAACATTATGGTAGCAAATGGAAGCAGAGTACTAAACCATTGCAAAGATATTTTGAAAAAAGAGATTTCAAATGAGTGACCTTGGAGAACTCAAAAGATTTCTGGGAATTGATGTATACAGGAATAGAAGTCAACGGATACTAGCTTTGAGTCAACAAGGGCATATTCAAAACATGTTGAAGAAATTTCATATGGAAGATTGCAATACGGCAAATACTCCTATGGTTCCCGGTCATAGAATTTCTGCAGAGATATGAGTCCAAAGACGTAAAACGTAAAGCAAACAAATGGAGAAAATACCTTACGTGAAGTTTGATTGGTTGTTTGTCCTATGTAGCCAATTGTACTAGGCCCCCGACATTGCATTTGCGCTAATATTCTCGAGGTATAATGACAAGGTTGGTAAAGGACACCGGAATGCAAAGAAAAGGATTCTCAAATACTTGAAAGGTACAATGCATTTTGGTATAGTATTTAATAAAACCAACTTGCAATTGCGTGGCTTATTGTGATGCTGATTGGGGAGGAGATTTAGATAAACGAAAATCAACTTCGTGGTATGTTGTTTTATTAGGTGGAGCCCCAGTTGCTTGAAGTGCAAGAAGCAAAGCAAAGATTGCTTTATCTAGTCTTTGAAGCCGAGTACAACTCAAAGAGCCACGCTGACTAAGGAACTTATTTGGGAAAGAAGGCTTATGGCGAATTTGGATTTGCTCAAAGAGGACCAACAATCATTTATTGTGATAATACTAGTTGTATTGCCATGACAAAAATCCAGTTTTGCAACGAAAGGTCAAAACACATTGAAATGGAAGTTCATTTTATCGAGATATGGTCAAAAGAAATCAAGTGCATTTGACCTATGTTAGTACAAATGATCAAAGAGCGTATATTCTTACAAAGGCTCTACCTTTATCCGTGATTCCGTGAAATAAGGAAATTGTTACAATGTGATGACAGGGGAATATCACATGAAGGGGGGAATGTTGGAAATGACAAAATTATGTGTCATGTGATATTCTAATCTATGAGAAGCAAAGGGCGATGATTTAGAGTTGTTAAATGGTGTCATGTTATTCAAAGCTATGCGCTTGAATGGGGAGACCTATGAGAAGCAAAGGGCGAGGGTCAAAGTCGAGTCAAAGTCAAAGTCAAAGTCAAAGGTGGCGGGCACACCCTACCCGGATGTTGCTTGGGCTCGCTAGAAACACACGCACACCCCCGCCCGCCACTTTAGGGTTTTGGGTTGGACCGTCAACGGTCAAAGTCAACGACAACTGGAAGATAAGGACAGCAGGGCATCCTATTATTTAGGCAAGTTGAAAAACTTTCTATATGAAGGGCATGCACGATTTGACAAGTGGATATATCCAGGTTAATAAGAATATAAATAAATAAATGATGGATATGGAAAGGTATGAGCTGAGTGCAGATACAGGTGCGTGTATGCAGCTTTAGGAGCGGGTGGGTTTGAAGGAGACAGAGTCTTGGCATACTTGGGTTCAAACCCCAAGCTCTGATTCTAACAGGACCTTGCAGGGATCCCTCACAAGAGGGGAGAGTCCGGACCCCAAGAGGCAGGATCCAAAAAAGTTTCCGAGGCAGCCCTTCCTGGCAGCGCTCCCCCGGGGGGCTGCATGCTAATGACCACCCTCCCGGAGCCCGGTTCCCCTATCCGACCGTTGGATGCTCCGCTCAGGGGCCCCTCTTCGGGAAGGCCCAAAAGATTCCAGATCGGTCCGGGAACACTTGTCAAACTGCGGGGCGTCCTAAGGTCGGCCTTGTAGAAACCGCAGTGTTTTGTCGTTCGGGCACCGGGGAGGCTCCGGAATGGCAAATCGACCCTGCCAAATCGTTCGGAATGGCGAAATTACCCCAGGGAGCAAGGTACAAGGTCGATTTTGCAAAAGAAAGAAACACTCACGCCCTCCACGACAGTATCCCGCATCCACATCCTAGGCCAATTGACTACGAGTGTGATGGAAGTGAGCTACTTTGGCGCTTCTTGGAGGTCGGGTGGTCTTCTGGCCACGGAACTTGCCTGAGTCTATTGGCAGAGCCAAATCGCGATTCCGGAGAGGGGAGGTCGCCCGTCCGGCCCCTGGGCCTTGGGGAGAAGAAATTGGGGGCAAGCAGCTTCCTGGGAATTTTAGGGTCCGTGCTCAAGGCCAACACCCCCACTCCACGCCAAGTCATGGCGCAAGGTCCCTACCGAATCCGACAAGGAGAGGGCCTCCAAAACGAAACCCCGTGGGTTGCCGTGTTCTAGAAGGGTTTGCATTTTGGGGCCAAGACTTGGTCTGCTGCACTTGGAACTCGCCGAGAAGCTCGAGAATACTGAGCAAGGGGAACCGACGGAGCGGAGTTTGGGCCCCGTCCTCCTCCCGATGTGGCAAGTAGAAGTCGGGGACGCTTTTGCAGTGGCAAGACATTCATAAATTCGTAATTAATGCATTGTACGAAAATAAATTCTGATTTTTTGCCACCGATTCCTAATTCATCTCCAAAGACACACTACGACCCAATTTTGAATTTTCTGGAGAAGGTCTAGGTCAAAGGGTTAGCTAAGGTCAAAGGAATGGAGTTTGTGGGATCGTTGTACTTGGGGTTGACCTTGGCTGGCTGGACGTTATACTTGGTCTAAGATTGCATTGAGAATATAAGCATCATAACTATTAGAATGAAGATAAATGATTACAGAAAAGCATCATAACTACTAGAATGAAGGTAAATGATTACAGAAAAGCAAAAGACTACTGCGGGTTGGGGGTTTAGATTTGGTTGCTTGTGATGATGGTTGTGTTTCAGTATCAAGGCATATAGATAGAGAGAATGCCCTTGTTCAACGGACTGCTCCCTAAAGCTATTTGACATGGATGGCATAATTAACTTGTAATGAACTGAATTCGGGGAAAGCAGCTTCCGGGGGGATTTTAGGGTCCCCGCTCTGGCGTCAACACCCCTACTTCACGTCAAGACACGGCGCAAGGTCCCGGCCAAATAAGGGCATTCTAAAATCTGCCCTTAAAAAAAAATAGTTGGCCTACCCTTATAAGTTGATCACTGGTCGGGGCAGCCCGTTGCGAGGCAACCGAGGCTGAAACGTGCCACCGAGGCTGAAACATGGTCAAACATGGCATGTGGCTCAAACATGCTACCCCAGGCTAAAAAATGACAAGTGGCTCAAGCATGCCACCCCAGGCCCGTTAACATTTATAAGTAGTAGCAATAGAAGATTGGATGAATCCAGAATGTGAATTTGACTGCATATATGGCTTCGACATGTCAAAATTAGCTTAGGGACAAATTTTCATGACTATCACATAAAAAAAGGGCACCCAAAAAATTAAAAAGTGCCAGACGTCGCTATAACAAAATACGTCACAGACACGTCGCGTGCGACGTAAAACCGTATAATACGTTTTTTGAATTAACGTCGCATGCGACGTCGCGTCGCATGCGACGTCTACAGCTAATAACAGACCCGCGGCTGGCTTTTCCAGGCCCGTTCCTAGGCTTCGACGTGGACGACTTTTTGGGCGATTTCTGGCGCTAAACAGGCTGCCCACTTGCAAGAACTATTTTTAAGGTTAGTACATTATGATTTTTAGATTGAATAGGTCTTTGGATTGAATAGGTCTTTGGATCGAATAGGTCTTTTAGATTTCAAATTTTTTTTGTTTAATTTCCTCATTCTTCATTCTTTCTTCCTTATTTTTCTTCCTCATTCTTTCTTCCATGTTTCATTTCTTCCTCATTCTACCTCATTCTTTTCTCATTCTTCCTCATTCTTCCCATTCTTTTCTCCCATTCTTCCCATTCTCTCCTCCCATTCTTCCCTCCCATTCTTTCTTCCCCTGCCTCATTCTTTCTCATTCTTCCTATATTTCTTTCCTCATTCTTCCTCCCTAATTTTTTTCCTCATTTCTTTCTCATTCTTTCTCATTTCTTTTCTAATTCCCATGTTTTCTCATTTCCATTCTTTCTCATGCTTTCTCATTCCTCATTCTTTCCCCTCCCATTTCTCATTCCTCATTCCTCATTTCTCATGAAGCATGAAAGGGTGATTGAATTTTTTTGTATATTGATGTAAAAATTTGAACTGGGTTAAAGTGTTTGTAATGTACATTTTGAATTTTACATGGAGTTGCCTATCATTAATAAAGGCGGTTGACGTACAATATTCTCCATAATTATACCAAATCCTCCCGAAATCTTGTACTAGCTTCTCTATCAATAAAATCTAAATATCTTGCTGCGAAAAAAAAAAAAAAAAACTTTGGCATTTTTTAAACTTTCCTCAATCGATCAAACATGGCTCCGGATTCTACCTCAATGAAAACTTGGCCCGAATCGATTATAGCTGCTCCTAAATCGAATGCATTTCAAGAAACAAATGTATCTTGAAAAAATTGAAATCCCTTTCCTTCAAGCAGTAATACAAATCCCTTCAAGCGAAAAATACAAATCTGGTTAATAATCTGATTTTTGTGCGGATGTTGTATCCCCTTTCTGCAGAATGGATCGATGTCTTAAAGCACCGGTTGAAGAAGAAACTATGGAAGAAGGATTGGACTCTCATGCAAGCACTTCGAGGTCGGTCAAGCATCGGGTTCAGATTTCAATCCTCCCGCTGATGAAGTTTCGGAAAGCACCACACAAGCGAGCAAAGAAAATCGAAACAGAGGGTTTGTAGGGGTGGATACGTGACAAAGCCAATTAGAAGAAATGTGAATGCTTCTGTAAATCTCATAATGAATGAGGTATCTAATTTGACTCCAAAACAGCAAAATATATTTGCAAGAAGATTATTGCAGGACAAAAGATTGCAATTCCTATTTGAGCCAGGTCATTGGAAGGCCTCAAGAGGCTATCGTGAAAACAGATCCGGTAAAGAATTTAAAGGATGACCTCCAAGACGCGTCAAAAATGCAAATAGCAATGACCGGACTTGCCGCAAAAGCATTCTCACTATCTATGGTGGTTGGAGAGGAAGGAGAATTACAGAAGACTTCACTAGCAAACTAAGTTGCTGAAAATACATCCTAAAAAATATGAAACTAGCAAAGGAGAGAAGGAAGAGAATGTCACTAGGTGGAACAAATCAGGGCATTAGCGGTCGAAATCCAAGAACAAATAATGATAGATCGGGCTATGAAGGATATGGTTGCTCGGTTTTGTTTAGATAACTCAAAGGTTTCACCAAAAATTAGAGATGTCATGAAGAAGAGGACACAACCAATTCAATATATTGACATTACAATGTGCACGAATTTAAATTTAGTCAGAATTGCATCTTGTTTTTCAAATAAAGATGTTTTTTTTTTTGAATGATGTAAAGTTTGTAGATTTCTTTACTTTTTTGGCGAATAAAGATGTCTTTTATTTTGTAACACTTGATGTAAAGTTTGTAAATGATTTCTTTACTTTTGAATGTAATGTAGATGCGATCTGCCCTAGTTGTTCTACATGGAAATGTCAAATTATTTCATGGCAACACATACATGTATATTTGTTTACATGTATATTCGGATGTATATTTGTTTACATGTATATTCCGGATGTATTGTAGATGTAGGCGGAACTAAGAAGAAATTAGTGTGGAGATGTATTAATTGTCAAAAATTATGTGACTTCATAGTAAATGAAATAAAATTCATGTCGAAATGTACATGTATGTGTGGGAGTTTAGGGTCTTGAATATGTAAAAGATTTGTATGTAATGTAATGTAATGAGGTGACTAATTTTATTTCAATTTGTAATTTTACAGTCAATTATTCCGCAATTTTGTGGATCAAGATCCGTGAGGTTCGGATTGGGCTTAGGCAATTTGAATACTTAAAACCTTCTTGCATTAGAAAGCTAAAGGAAAGAAACACATGTTGTTGCGTGAAACATGAGCAATCGATCTGTACAAGCGTGCATTTAATTTGATGAGGTCAAGACTCCATGAAAATTGTTCGTGCAATTGTGGTGTGTGCATCCCAAGCTCATCTTTGGAATATGTCAAGCCAAGGACAAGACATTTGATAATGTTAGCACATTTTGGAGGGCTATGGTATGTGACAGAGCAGCAGGCAACGAGTGGCATAAGCTACAATGTATCAAATCAGATTGTGGAAACTGTGGGAAACAATTAATTGAGTTATGTCCAAGAGAATACAAGGAGCAGATTGATCAAACGCTTGATTGGCAAGTCTATGGTTACGTTAATGAGCCCTCGAAGAAAGGAACTTCACGAAGACTAAAGCTAATTGACAAGAAAGGCAGCTCCAGTAATATGTTGGATAACATGTTTGATCATATGTCGAAGTTTGTATATCATAACTTTGTGGCACATTGGCAGAGCAAACAATTCAAGGAATCCATGAAGAGTCTTCGATGATGATACCGTATTATCGGTTGTTGATTTCTGAGAATTATACTTTGAAGCCATTCAACGAGATTCAAGCACAACATTGGTACAATGAACAAATCAAAGATATTGGTCCACATCAACGATGTTCAAGGTACAGGGTAAAATGAGGAAATGTGTGCACTTCTTCATTTCAGATGACAAAACACATGATACTCACTTTGTACAAAAAGCATTCAAGATGCACCTCAATTGGCTGAAAGAAAATGGTGCTGGTCATATGAAATACCACTTAGTTTGGTCTGACGGGTGTGCAGCCCAATTCAAGTCGAGAAGAGCTTTCTATCATGTAACTAGGTATCATCAAGAGCATAAGATCAGAATGCACTGGAATTTCTTTGGCTCAGGACATGGGAAGGGCACACATGACGGAGAAGGAGCCATAGCCAAACTATGGCTCAAGGCAGAACAAAGAAAAAAGGATGGGAAAGTGATAAAAAATGCAGAAACTGCATGTGAGGTTCTTGAAGAGACTCCATTTTTTGTAAAGCTTTTTCATTAATGACAGAACTCCTCTTCTTTTTTTTAATTGAAGGCTTAGTATTTGTATTAATTAAGATTTAGGTGTACATATCGACATATGTATATACATATGTTTACAAAAGGCAACCAGATTGGGTAGGGTTGGTTGTTTAGACCCTTCAACATAAAACAGCAACAGAAAATTTTCAGGCCTATCATAAGCCTAAACCATCAAAAGTTTCCTTAAGTTATGAGATCAAAGTTCATATGACCGAATCCTGAGAGAGGTCATTCCAGAAATCTTCTTTTCTTGGGCTCATTCTCGGCATGGTCTTTTCTCCCCATTCCTTTGGTAGCCAATATGAATAGACAGAATTGACATTTGCATAAGTGAGCTTTCCCCGGATTAAATCTTCCTTTTTTATCCTTAGCCTCGCATAGGATATGCCTTTTTGCATCATATGCCGTATTACAGGCACAGTTACATTGGCATAGTCCATCTTCATGAATTGTTGGAATCTCGACCCCAAACTGAGTAAGCCACAAACAAGATTAGAGTGAAGGTCGATTCTTCTCCCACTTCACTTCTTTACCAATATCGAATGTGTTACCCGAGAAATTCAAAGTAAAGTTAGAAACAGATAGGTAGAATTCAACTATGAATATCAAAGATTTCCTCAATCCAATTAATATCATATTTGGTTTGCTCGATGATAGCCTGAGGCCAAATAATTTCCTCTTTGAAGATCAGGGAATTCCTCCCCTTCCACATTCTCCAAAGGAGAAGGTAGATACGCCAATTCGATGGGTTCTCTGGAAGAAAGAAATCAATGGAGCTCATAGTTTTAAGATCAGGCAAATCAAGCTCAATTTCAGCTAACTCCAGAGTCCATTCAGCCCATAAACAGTTCCTAAAGAGGTGATTCTCATCTTCCTGATCCTGCATACATCGAACACAGATGTTAGAATCCGCCATATTCATTCTCCATCTCTTCATGTTTGTTGCCAGAGCCTTGTGCCAGAGTTGCCATATGAAGGCTTTGACTTTTGGATGGATCGGGCTCTTCCATAAAAATATGAGATTCCTTTTGATTCTAAAAGGATCCGTGTTCCATTTTCTGTGGACTGTTATGGCTTGATCCTTATTAAGGAATTTATAGGCGATTTTAACCTTATAACCCTTGTATCCGTTTATATGCCACAAGTCTTCCGAATGGTGCCACTGTCCATTATCAAGTCTCTGGATAATACTATTAAACAAGGTCTCAGACTCCTCCCCTAGATCACATAAAACCGAGCTATGATAGTCGAAACCATTAATAATATCCCTGATAAAAACAATTCCCCTGTTAGTCCATTGTTTAGTGAGGACAGGAAAATGAGAGGCCAAGCAAGTGTTGGGGTCATCAAGAATAAGAGATGGACTCCAGAAGATAGGCTGATCCTGAGAAAGGCCTTCCTTCCAAGTGTACATTCCCTTGACTTTAAACCACGCCCTGATCCACTTCTTCAATATCAGAGGGGTGGAATTGGGGATGGAAAAAGGAAAGAAAATGCTAAAAGGGAAATGCATCTTAAGCCCTCTCCACCCGAAAGGATGGCATCTCCCAATGTAATGCCTAATCAGAGCTTTGACCGGATGATTAATCTGATCTGCATGTGCCCCAGAGAAATATTTTGCCGCCAAGGCAGCTTGCTTGCTTCTCAATATCAATAACTCCCAATCCACCCATGCTTTTGGTCTTACAAAGACTCGCTCATGGAGACCGAATCCAAAGATCTTCTCGTTAGTTCCACCTCGCAATGAATCTACCAATAATACTTTGCATTTTAGAGTAGACCTTTTTAGGGGCCATGATAATGGATGATTGATATACCTGAGAAGAGGAAATGACAGAGTTTGCAAGAATAGCCCTACCATTCTTAGAGAGAAATTTGGAGTTGAGGGAGTCCACCTTCCTATAGAATTTATCCAAGAGATCCCCCCACGTATCACTCGCTTCACCCTAATAGCATAGGGGATCCCTGCAATTTTGGTTTTAGTGGTGGGAGAGAGGTACATACATCCAAGAGATAAAGCTGCTTGCTCCCCTTGGTCCGGTCTCTTGAAATTAGCTTTGTCTTGGCCAAATTGATGTTACAACCTCGAGCATCTTCCAAAATCTTCAAGGATCTGGCTGTGTAGCTTGGATGGATTGATTGTCCGATTCATAAAAAGGAAAGTGTCGCCTGCAAAAAATGAACATTAAGAATATCCTCCATCTCTTGATTAGGGGAGTTTTAGCCCTTTGATCTCATTGAGATTCCTAAGCTTTTGAAAGTTACTTGTGCACCTTCCATGACAATTAGAAACAAGAAAGGTGCCGGGGGGCAACCTTGCTTAACTCCTCTCTTTATGTCAAAGAAGGGACTGCCTCCCCGTTAATTAGGACAGCCGATCTTGAATTTTTCGAATAGCCATGAAAATTGAAATTACCTCTTCCGAGAATCCCGGACTTAGGCAAAGATTCTTGCGAAATTTCCAACTTACCGTATCGAAGGCCTTGGTGATATCCAGTTTGAAGCCCTATGTTCTGCTTGGATTCCTTGGCCCAAATTTTATCCCCAAAGATGTTCTTTGCAACATTGTCCAAGATGTATCTCCCTTTCAAGTAGGCACTTTGAGTTTTACTTATGATGTCATCAAGGATAGGCTTGATTCTAGCTGCAATTGAACCCGAAATGAGCTTATAGACCACATTGGAAAGTGAGATAGGTCTCAGAATCCGAAAAAGAAATAGGCATATCATTTTTAGGGATGAGAGCAATAAGGCTAGTATTGATCCCGCAGTCCAAACTTTTGGTTAGTAAGAACTCATTAGCAATGGAAACCACAAAATTACCCAAAAGCCCCCATGCCTTCTTGAAGAATTCAGCGAGGAGCCCATCCGCCCGAGTCTTGCCATTCTCCATGTCATTGAGCACCTTAAAAATCTCATTATTGCTTGAAAGGTCTAGAAAGGCTATTATTCATATCATTAGACACTCGCCCTCGAATGTCAATGAAATTGTTAATATCCCGAGAGTTGGTGTCTCTAATGGTACCCATAATTCGACAAAATGTTCTTTAGCGTACCTCCTTAAGTTGATTGTCATCTTCAATGTTATTTCCCTCCCATAGGACACTATAAATGTGGTTCTTCTTAATCCTTCCTTTGGCCTTAATGAAAAAATACTTGGAGTTAGCCCTTTCATCTTCCATCAGCTCCTTGACTTTGGCTTTGATCTTCCATCCTTTAGCAATCTTAATTTCTTCCCTTTCGATTTGAATCTTAAGATCTTCTTTATTCTGGCCCTGGGTTGTCCCGTACTGATTTCTCAAATCCTGCAAGTGAAAAGTCTCTTTCTGGTAGATCTCCTTACCCCAAACTTTTAACCAGCCTTTTATGTTCTTGGCAGTCCTTACCCACCAATCCATCCATCCAATATCATTACTGGGTTTGTCTTCCAGATCCATCACCTGAGCTAACTTGGTGAGGAAATCCTCCGATCCATCCAAGATTAGTGTTTAGCTTAAAGTAGGAGTTCCTCTTCCTTTGATTATTGTTGGCACTAATATTAATAAGTCGAGGGTAATGATCGAGATGGTGTAATTTGAAAGATTGAAACCCTAGAGTCTTTGCTCCATAAGGATTCACTAAGGTAGAACCTATCATGAAGACAAAGAAATAGGCTTGGACTCTATGATCATTCCAGCTATAGGAGTGGGGAACACTCTTGCCATTTTTAAGTGGTGGCCCGTAAGTAACGCCATCCACTTATCATTCTCCTCCCCACTAAGTGCCCCCTCGAATTAGCACTCCTCATGTACTCATGAGTAACCATATTGAAGTCTCCCCCAATAATAATCTCGTCATAAGGGATACTGTTCAAGCTATTATTTATAATATTCCAAAGCTGAGCCCTTTCAGCTGGCTGATGATAAGCATAAATGTTCACTAGAGCTATTCTAATATTACCTACATTACCATGTAAAATCTGCCACCTCTTGCTACCATCATGCATCATCTGAATATCACCTAGATTAATCCTGTTATGCCAAGCAATGGAAATTCCAGCCGAAGAGTTATTAGCTTTGAGAGACCAGTGGTTAAAATTGGCAGGCAGAACCTCTCTTATCATATTATCTATGCTGTCATCATGAATCTTATGCTCTTGAAAGAAAATGAAATCTAAATTCATAGAAACAAGACAGACTTTCACTCTCCCCCTTTTCAGATTAGAGTTAATACCCTGCAAGTTCCAAGTAATACCCTTAAGATTTATATCCATTTAACTGGGGGCTTAGTCTTTCTTGGGGATCTTCTTGGTGGCCCCATGATCTTATACCTTTCATTTCCCTTTCCCTTCTTTTTTCTTCTTGAAACTAGGCTCCAATCCTCATGCTGAAATTGATCATGGTCGTCCTGATCAGAACTTTCAGAGTCCTCATTTCTGAATCTAGTGTTGGGGACTACCTGCCCACAGGTGCTGATAGAGGAAACAACAAAGTTAGCCGGATCAATACATATGAGAAGCTTGGGAGGGAATTGCAGAATTATTCTGCCCTCCTGATCAATCCCCTGAATAGGATTAGGGGTAGGTAAAGGAAGAGGGGTAGGAGGATTAGTAGGGTCTTGCTTAACCACAATTTCCTTGTTGCTATCACTACCTTCCCCTTTTTCCACTGCAACTTTGCTTTTGGGTCTCCAGACTTGATTCCCCTGGTCAGGGGTTTTGTCTTTTACTTTTTCTTTACCTTTATTCATAGGCTCCTTCTGGAAATTAGCCACAGGCTCTTTAGAATAGGATATTTCGAGGTCGATAATTTTAGAGCTGCTAATTTTACAAGGAATCTTATCTACCCAGGGGGAGTGAATTTTCTTCTACGGATACAAACAAAATGGGTATTGGTTTGAGGGATAGAGATCTGGACGACTTCTCCTAATTTATTAGCAATGGCATTCAAGTGAGAAGTAGTCCAAAACCCAGGAGGAAGGTTATTACTGGAAATCCAAGTGGTAGTGGCAACTGTCGAAAAATCACCAGGGACATAATTGGGGTCCCATTTCATCAGGTACACCATCATGCCCAGGACAGAATGAATTTTTCTGGAGAGGATATGGTTCACACTCCTCTCTTCCCTACAAATGATTTGGAAGGTTTTTTGATCCAATTTAAGAATGGATAAAATGGGGATAGCCTGAGATTTAGTTATCCAATACTTAACTTCCCCAATAGACGGGCATTTTTGAGGGAAGTGGATCAGAATACCATGCTTAGAGTTTCTAATAATAGCAGAATTATCATTAATAGCATCTAAATCAAGAAGATCTTTACTCCCTTCATTAAAATCAGTATTAGAATCAGAAGGATTTGAAAGCAATACATTCTTATAAGATTTACCGTTGGTCTTGTCGTACTTGCCCATAAGAGGAACCGAGGACTTCAGCATTTGATTGGATATTTTCGCTTCGTTCTTGTCCGTGTTCTTTCTTGAAAGCATGTTACGCTTGGTGCACTCACACCCCTCTCCGCTTCAATCGGATGAAAATAACCATTGCTGTCCTGTATCTCGCACTTTTTGGTCTCTTCAAGGGGGTACTGATATGCTATGTACTCCATTTCCGCATCCTTGAGAGTATCATTGGCGAAGGAAGGCATTCTGCTTTTGAATTCCCTCCTAAACTCTTCAATGACATGGTCATCTGCCTCTTCCCATATTTTGACTAATCTGAAGGATGCTTTGGATCTCCATCCCAAATCCTCTAACTCTTCAGCCAGGCTTTTTGCTGCTTGCAGCATTTCCGTCATCGATCTCCTAAAAATCTGATTCCTAAGACTGCAACAATCCTCTTTGGAGTGACCTGTTTTAACTCTGATTAGCTGGTAGAGGAGGAGGTCCATTTCCTGTAATTTCTGAAGCATCTGCCATACAAGGTCTCTGTCACCGCCTTTCCCTCAAAGATACCGATTCTCCAGCTTTTGCATCTCCGGTCTACATACTATGATTTGGCCCTCTTTTGAATTCCCATACATACCGCAAGGCCCTCCTTTGTTCAAGCCATAATAATATCAAATGCTGCCTTAAAGCTCTTTCATTTTAACCCATGTTTGATCTTTCTTGTTTGTCCAAAGACAAAGATTTGGTCCCAGTATTTGATCACCAGAATGGGGTCCGTGTCCTTGTACTCATAAGGAATCCTGGCTGAAGAGGAGCTCCCTGCCTTCGGTTTCTCTGTAGTGGCCTTTGGCTTCATGGCGAGAAACAGGTCAAGACAGAAACAGAGGCGGATAGAAAGCGCGCTTAGGAGAAGGGTCTTCTCAGAACTCCCGCATTTGACTCCAGAGGAAAAGGACACCAAGGACAATACTAGAATTAAAAAATCCTAAAAAATCTAAGAACCTAGAGAAAGCCAAATGACGCCTTTTCACTAAAATTCTCTGAAACACCGCACGGAATCCCAGACCTGACAGGGATTCTAATTAGCTACAGAAAACCTCCAAACCACTGTGTCAATATCTGGGATGGTTCTTGCTGGTTCCATATCAAAGAACGTGGCCCAATGGTAAATTGGCTCAGCCCCAAAATCCACTGGACAGTTCATGAGAAAGAGGTTTCTTTCGAAATTGTTTCCCAGAAAAGGCTGTGAATTGTGTATGCGAACCCTTATGGATCCCTCCCTATCAAAGCACAGGATACACAGATAGAAGAAGTTAAAGCTGATTCTGCAAAAACCGACCCTGGATCTTGTTTCAAAAGCTAATCTGATCAAATTTTCAATTATCAACACCGAATCTTGGTGATTCCAAGGAATTTGGGGGAACCCCAACCCCTGGAGAACAGCCTCTAGCAAGGCCTCATCCATCAGGGCTGAAGGGTTCCTTGCAAATCCTCAGAGAGTTGGGTCGGTGCTGGTAGGCGCGAGCAGCCTCCGCCCCAACGTCCATCCTTGCTAGCCGCCTGCATTTCGTTTTCGATAGAACTCCTCTTCTCTACAGCTGTTGTGACTATTTTTTTTGCTTTAACTGTTCTCTGCGTTTCCACTGTTCTTTTAGTTAACTGAACTATTTCTATCCTTTTCTGTATAGATATAAGAAACATGTTTGGTACTTAGTTTGCAACTCAAGTTTTTGGTGCAACTCAAGTTAATGACAGTTTTTGTCATTAATTATAAAATGCAAAGTACAATTACTGAAATAGTATACCAAAACAAACATTAAAGCCAACAAGGAATTTCAAGGTGCAGAATTTATGATCTGCACACTAACAAAATATGGTAACCAGCAGCCAATAGGAAAATATGTTCAGAGTATTTTTCTTTAAATGCATCTTGAAGCATCTGAAGCACCTGCCAAAAATTTCTGGATGTTGGTCCAGAAACCTCTTGAACAATACCATCTGCATGAAATGAACACTAAACTGTTAGGATGTGTATACCACACCAAACCATGCACCATACCATGCCCCACACTATCATATTCACCAGAACGAGCACATCCCACCACACACCACACCATTCACCACACACCCCACCACACACCACACCATTCACCACACACCATACACCATAGACCATACATCAACTATCATATTCACCGAATCCAGCACATCCCACCACACACCACACCATTCACCACACCCCACCACACACCCCACACACACCACACCATTCACCACACACCATACACCATAGACCATACACCAACTATCATATTCACTGTAGCGGCACATCCCACCACACACCACACCATTCACCACACACCATACACCATACACCAAATGGTGGAGTGTGGAGCGGTGGTGGAGTGTGGTGGTGGGGGGTGGTGGTGTGGTGTGTTGTGGTGGTGGGGGGTGGTGGGGGGGGGTGGTGGGGGTGGTGTGTGTGTGGTGTGTGGTGGTGGTATGATGTGGTATGGTGAAGTGTGGTGGGGTGTGGTGGTGTGGTGTTGTGGATTGTGGTGTGGTGTTGTGGGGTGTGGTGTGGTACAAGGTCACAAAATATATCAGTCGAAACAATCAAGTAACTGTTTTGATTGACCAAAACGGGTACAAGGCTTCTTTAAATCAGAAATCTTTTTTCTTCAAAAAAAAAAACTTACATAGTCATAAAGTATACTATCAGTAGTATACTATTCAGCATAGTGTCATTTACACATTCCTTATGATAGGAAATGTGAACACAAATATGAACAAAAGATATATATAAGCCTGTTACATAGTTCATCTTGCAAAATCAGATACTCAGACTCATGATCAGCTTAGAAATCAGAGGACTGCTGGCTGATACGTTCTTTCGGATTGGCATCACAATGCATGACCAAAGCATCTATTAGAAATTGTCGTCGTGATAGGGCGTATTCATGAGAGAACCATTTAGATGCAATTTGTGACATCCATAAATAAGGTTAGAAATATTTAAAGGAACATGAGATGTAGTGCATATACAAGGGAAGGCATACAACTTACTTCCATATCTCTACCAGAGACAAGAGCTTCAACATATTTGTGCATAAATCCCATCACATACAACCCACATGATGTTAAATCGGGCTGCTGTGGCACCTCTACTTGCTGAATCCGATTAACATTATTTCTCTTCATGAAATCGACGCCTCTAGATACTTGACCGATCGATGTAGTTAACATTTGTGTGTGCAGCCTACATATCACGAAATTTAGCAGACCGAATTAGCGAAGAAAAGCAAAGCAACAACTTAAAGTATTACATACCCTTTGATTGCTTTCTCGTTCGTCGCATAACCTGTAAGAGGATTCAAGACGTGAATTCACAGTGCGGGTAGGATCTTGGAATCGATGGTGCGGCGTAAAACAAAGACACAAAATGGTCATTCTCAAGGATAGGTGCAAGGATATGATGGCATTTAGCTACCACAATCCCCTTCATCCCCGATTTCACTATTTCAATGACATTCAAAGATCCTTCACCGATTCACCCTTTCTTTTCTTCTGGCGGTAGCTTCTCTAAACCTTATATAGTTGTAAGCGGGGATAAAAAAAAGATTTTGCTCTTCCACTCGAAAGGCAATGTCTCATACAAGCACCGGATTAGATTAAGATTAACATTAGAGACAAGGAATAGCAACAAATACAAATTCGGTTACAACCGTGTTATTACACCCATAAAGATCCACTAAGCGGCTACTCATTTTAGAGTTAGTTGCACATAAAATTGCTATGTCAGATGCAACCACTTTCATTTCAGCCGGCGGACAGTTCTTGAATGGCGTGAATGGCGTGAATTCCATAAGTTTATCCTTGTCATCATTTCTGTTGTCAGATCCAAGATGTTAGTGTCATATTAACAATTGATCCATGACAATAAAGCATAAATTGATACCTTCCAATCTCTGTTTCCAGTGGTTTAGACCTGCAAAACGAGTAGAATATAATAAGCTACTGAAGTATAAGTAAGTCTATGTTAGTGTCATATTAACAATTGATCCATGACAATAAAGCATAAATTGATACCTTCCAATCTCTGTTTCCAGTGGTTTAGACATGCAAAACGAGTAAAATATAATAAGCTACTGAAGTATAAGTAAGTCAATGTAAGCTAGCAATTACCGTTTTGCAGCGGATGTCCCTGCTCTGGTTTGCACTCTCTTTTTTCCAGCTGTTTTGGCATCAGCTTTGACCATAAATTTAGTCGTTGCCTTGGCTGCAATCTCCAAGGCTTCTTCAACATCATCTAGCTCCTTTGAATCGTCGCAAAGTCTCGAAGACAAGAAAGTGCTTCATTCTAATGTTTTGAAAGCAAGACAAAAAAGAAACACGTGCACCGCCAAAGAACAAGCCTTTTCCTCAACTTGAAAAACAACGACTTCAGATCGTTTTCAATGTCGCCACCAACATCTTCATAATTTTATCTCAGAAACACGTCAACGTAAGTTTCAAAATACAAAAAAAAAATAAAATAGAAACCCTGAAAAGGAGAGAATTACTTTCTGGGCTTTCAGCTAGTTGCTCCAATAATAGCAGCTCGGCTTCAACAGGTGGGATCTCTTTTTGGAAAACAACCTCTGCTGCAAAATATTGAACATTAATGAACTCTAACTACAACAGATGCAATCTTAATGTAATCGAAATGTAATCACCCTACCTTCCACATACCCCTCCGTCTCCAAATCCTGCCTTTGATTGCTTATGAGTTGTTGCAATTCTCAAAGGTGATGTAGATGTGGATGGACTTCCAACATCGATAGCGGCATCATCTTTTTGTGCCGTGTTCAAAGAATTGGGATGTCCGAGAATGGTAAATGCAACCCCTTCTCAATAACATTCTTCTTTTCACCTACAACATGAAATTTTGCTATATTCAGAACTTAAGCATAGTGCACGAAACATGAATTGTTTAGTTTACCTGCAGTTTTACTTCTTCCTTTCTTGATACTACCCATGTCTGCATTGACACAATTGGGTGTCAATAAGAAATGTAAACACTTGATTCAGAATCAAGGGGAGATGTAGAATAGATAGAAGCAAAATCTGAAGAAAAAACAATCAGATGCAAATCAAAACAGAACAAATGTTAATTACATGAAAGTAGGTTTTTACTACAGGCAAACTTTCTGCTGATAATGTAACGACAAAATAGAAGTACATTAGTGTACATAGCTATCACAATGTAAAGGAAAACCAAATACTAAATTCAAATGTATTTCAGAACAAAATATTTTATCAATACACCCTATCAAATACATCATTCAGCATTGAATGTAAAGGAAAGTCAAATACCAAATTCATATGCATTTCTGATCACATGTAAATGCAAAGTACAGTCAATGCAATACACCCTATTAATACACCATGTAAAGGAATTCCAGAAAAGCACTTCATGGCACATGTAAATGTAAAGTACAGAAGCAAATACATTTCCTCTTTACAGTAAAGACAAAACCACGCCAAATCAAATGTTAATACAGTTATGTACATGATGGAAACTAACTACATCTAAGTACACTCAAACTAATTATGTAATCAAAATAGAAATAGATGTACATTCGGAAGGGATTCCTAAGCAATGTCGCAGGTCCTCGGACCATAAACAATCATGTACACATGTATTCGTCGTTGAAACCCTGAATATAAGACAAAATAGACAATATGTATGACCACAAAGTGGAGATATTACCATGGTCGAGTCAAGGCAATCATTGCAGCTTTTGCAAGTATTGCTTACATGTGAGAATGAAGCCCGTCTTCTTCTTTGCGGTATGGGAGCGGGCTGCAGGCCCTATCGGTCCGATCTTTCCAAATGCTTAGTCATCTCCTTTATTCTATTCTCACGGTTGGAATTAACTTCCAAATCCTTGCTGATATTTTCAATGGCGCTTTCTAATTCTTACAAATCAGCCTTTAAACAATCAATGGAAATCATTAGAGCATCTAAATCAGCAATATAACTTGATTTCTCCTCCTCTAAATGGGATGCCAAAGCCATTTGCACATCGCTTGGCTTCCCGCTTGCTTTTAAACCTGCCATAATGCTTTGAATGCTCACATATTTTTGCATCTTTACTCTGCACAAGTCTTGTCAAGAAGCTCTTATCACTCTCATGCTTCAACAGTTCAATTTCCATTGTTTTCCTTTTCTCTCTTTTTAAAGTCTCAGATTTCATCAAGCATGGAGGCGTAATCTAATGCTCTTGTTTTCCTCCACCTTTTCATCATTTCCAACTGCTGCCCCAATTCTACCCGAGGCATACATTTAATAGCTTTAACATTGGAAGACTTTCTTTCAGAAGCTAATTACGTCAGTCGATTCTTTTTGAGAGCCTTTTGAATGAAGACTTGCACTTGCTTTCACCTCATCCCAATCAATGCTTACTCCTTTGTAATGAAGTGCATATGCTCGGGCAAAATACAATGGAATGTGATGATTTGCAATGTCCCTCCTACAAAAAAACGCGATATACACGTAAAAAAATCGCCATCCAACCAGGGCTTAATCCTCAGACTCTTGATAAACCCCTAACAAAGGGGGCTTGAAACCCCAAACATCCTCGCACTATTGCACTAGCCCCGAAACATGCTATCAAAATTGTTGCTCCTAAGTCAGCTGATGCTTACCTTGTCAAACTTCGGCGGCAAGACCTCCCGATCCAAGAAGACCCACTCTTGAGTTTTGGTGGCAGTTCTAGTGGGAGACCTTGGCATGGGCTTTACAGGTTTGTTGCGAGGAGATTTCCTTGGAGATGTCTTTGTTCCAAGCTGTTTCGTCATGATCTCTTCCCTGGTGCTTCAGCTCTCTGAAAATGCAAGCTTTTGGCTATGGAGGTCCTGATCTTAGCTATGGAGGTTCGAATATGGATGTCAAGCTTTCGGCTATGGAGGTTCGAATATGGATGTCAAGCTTTCGGCTATGGAGGTTCGAATATGGATGTCAAGCTTTCGGCTATGGAGGTTCGAGCGGGAGGAAGGTTGAACAGAGCGCGGGAGGAGAGTTCAAAATTATTTGCCCTATTAATGATTCATTCCAAGAATAATAATTTCTGGGGGGGAGGGATTTCCTTACATTTTAAATTTGTAAATGTAAAATACGGGCACTTTTTTTGCCCACCCTTTCATGCTTCTACCCCTCTTCCCTTCCTTATTCTTCATTTTTTTCATTTCTTATTCTTCATTCTTTTTTAATTTCATTTCTTCATTCTTCATTTGTTTCTTATTCTTCATTATTTTTCATTTCTTCCTCACTTTCCATTCGATCCTTTTATTTCCCTTCCCTTAATTCTTCCTTCCATTCTATTCCCTTCCCTTCTCTTATTTCCTCTTATTTTTCTTCATTCTTTCTTCTTTCTTCTCTTATTTTCTTCTCTATTCTATCCTTATTTCTTTCTTTCTATTCTTTTATTTCTTCTCTTATTTCTTTCTCTTGTTTTATTTCTATCTCTTGTTTTCTATTCTCTCTTCTTCGATCTTTTTCTTCTTTGTTCTTATTCTTCTAATGCTTTGTTACTTCTGTTAGCTTTCTATTACGATTTGGACCCGACAGGATCTTGTACACGCGTCCTTGGTAAGTATTTTATCGCACGTAGTTGATCGCACTTGCATTTTATTTTTATAGTTTTAAGTAGGTTAAAAAAATTGATGGAGTGGCTTGTTCAAGGGCACGGGTCGGCTCCACCTAGAGTGGGGAGGACCATGTACCCAGGTTCGAAGTCCACTTTCACTACAATCATAAATTTTTCCTAGGTTAAGGAGTGGCTTGTTCAAGGGCACGGCCGGCTCCACCTAGAGTGGAGAGGACCACGTACCCGGGGTCAAGCCCACTTCCAGTTCCACTTGTTATTTTTTAGGTTTAAAATAAAATTGTAGTGGCTTGTTCAAGGGCACGGTCGGCTCCACCTCGAGCGGAGAGGACCAGGTATCCGGGTCCAAGTCCACTTTTCTTCTCATTCTTAGGTAGAGGTGGCTACGGCAAGGACATGTTCGGCTCCACCACGAGTGGGGAGGACCAGGTGTTCGGGCCTTAGTTCACGTTTATTGTCAGTTTTAGCTAGAGGTAGCTAGAGCAAAGACATGGTCGGCTCCACCATGAGTGGAGGGGACCAGATGTTCGGGCCCTAGTCCCACATTTCTTATTATTTTTTTTAGGTAGAGGTGGCTAGGGAGGTACATGACCTAGTCATAGTCTTTTTATTTTAATATTGTGTTGATCTATCGATTTATATCAAAGGCAAAGAGTGGTCAAGGAACTGAAGCAGACTTGCGAAAAAGTTGGAAGCGATTGGTCAAAAGTCCCTAAACCACTTAATCTCCACAAGGAAGATATCAAGGTATTTCTTATTTTTTTTGCCATTCGTTAACTTTAACTTGTGATAATGTTGTGTGCCCTGCAATCAGATTGCATTCGAACGTGCAAAGGATCCAGAACAGAAACATAGAGCTCGGACCGACAAAGCAACTAAAAGTGAACGAAAGCCGTCTCATTTGGGCTCCAGCAGTCGGAAAGGGTTTCACCATAGATTCGTAAGAGCTATATTAGTTCACATTAATTTTAATAAGAACTTTAAATGTCATTCGCTAATACTCGTTATATTGTCATAGACCTAACTATACGGGTTTCCCCCTAGCAAGCATCACGTAAAAATAGCCACGGAATGTGGAGCTGTTTATCTATATCAACAGTTATACGAAGAGGGAACTGTCCCACATCACGAGAATGCGGGGGTGCATTATAGAAAATTATTATAATTCTATGAACTACATTAATGCCATATTCTTTTGGTTTTTATAGGAAGCAGTGGCGGAGATGAATCAAGCCCTAGACGAGGACATGGGGCGCGGGGTCGGCGAGGGATCTGCAAACTATGGTGGAGGGCCATCCAATCGCAACCCCGAATCGGATGACTACTCCACTGAATCGGACAGAGATTAGCTCTAGGCTAAAAGGGTGGATACTCCCCTTAACGAGTCTTTTGTGATTATTTAAAAATATAAATACAATTCACTTTTGTGATTATTTAAAAATATAAATATAAAAATACTTTTGCGATTATTTAAAAATATAAATATAAAAATATAAATGCCCTTTTGCTCCTTGTACATCATATTGTAATAATTATCTAAGCCAAACATTTTTTTTATTTTTTTATTTTTTTTATTTTTTTTTTCCTGCACGTCGCATGCGACGTATCCACGTGGCTTTTTTATTGCCACGTGGCTTTTCTAATTACACGTGGATTTTCATAATTTTTTTTTTGGCGTCCGCATGCGGCGTATACATCGTGGCTTTTTACGGCACCGCGGGGATTTTTGATATTCCACGTATATTTCCGTGTCACGCCGCGATGCGGCGTATACACGCGGGCTTTTTACGGCGACACATGGGTTTTTTGATATTCCACGTGTATATTCCCGCGTGTCACGCCGCATACAACGCCCGTGTCACGCCGCGCATCACGCCCAGAAACACGTCTGCCGACGGCGTCGCGCGCGACGCCGCGTCGCATGCGGCGTGTCTCAACGACGTCCGTGTCACGCCGTCGTCGACGTCGCGATAGACGTGACCTAGGCGTCGCTATAGACGCCGCTAAATGACCGTTCTCTGTTGTGAAAGCGCGGTACCTTGCCGTGCATCGGGGGAGATGTTAAACTGCTGGACACTCATCCTCGAACCTTTTGGCGCAGAAAGTGCTCCCAAGGCCGACCCGACCCTACGGGGGACATCACACCCGGCGGTGGGGAACGATACTTGCGGCAGCTCTATGACCCACCGGGGGACGCGTATGCCCATACCCCCACGGATGGCCCCCATTGGTTCTCGTGGAGGAGGATGTTGTGGAGGGCACCGAACGGTGGCTAATGGGAAGGCGGTGACCTCGATGGTATCTGCGCCGCGAGTTACTCAAATGGGCGGGCGGCCGCTTGTGCCGATCCTCACTACCCCGTTTCAACGAGCATTGCGGGAAGGTTTCCCCGACAATGGACCACAAGCGAGTTGTTCCCATTCACAAAGGCGGGCGACCCACACCGTCCGACCAATTCTGGGACGATCATGGTCGATTCGGTGTTTGCCAAACCGTTGGTCGGCATTCTCGAAAGCAGCGATTGACCATTTGGGCGAGGCGGCGGATGTGCGAGCCCTCACACAAGCGGGCTTTAGACCCCGCCACTCAACGATTGACCATATCTTTACACCGCGGCGATTGAAGATAGTGGAACCATCGGCCCGGGGACTTGTATTCTTTGCTTGGACTTCGCTGAAGGCTTTTGATCACGGTTCCCCGAAAAGGCGTAGGCTAGGCTGCGTCAAGCGAGAGCTGCCACGCCTGCGAGAATGCCATATCAAAGTACGTATGAGAGTTGTTTTGGCGATGCGTTGCGGCCAGCCCAAGCATTCACCCGGTAGTATCGAGGGGTCGCGCGGTTGCCCCCTCTCACCAACACTTTTGGCCTCTACATTGATCGGTTAGAGCCACGGCTTCGCGAGCATGGGGATGGCATCGACTTTTTTGCACGGGTCATCCGCCACCTCATCTATCGCGGGCGATGTTGGCTGTTGGCCCACACCCCGAAGCTATGCGGTCTCATCCGGATGCCCTAGACACATTTTGTCGGGCCTCTGATATGCCGCGTGAATCGGCCAAGACCGGGGTGGTCCTCATATCCTCTTCCGTCACCCCATGCCTCTTGCACTCACATATCGAGGACATCTTGTGGAGGTCACGCCCACCTACAAGTACCTAGGGGTGGAGTTCCCCTCCTCGCTCTGCTGGGAGGCGTCTATCCGCTTCTGGGGTGACAGCCCAGCTGGAAAGCTTTTATGCCATCGCGCGAACAAATCAGCCACCGGCGCGAGCTCTATGATTGGGGCCATCGGTCACATCCGCTTTGCACCGGGTCGAGCCCGTCCTTCAATGACGGGGGTCGAGGTTGGGGCTCGATGCGTCTCTTTAGCGACACGGAATGACTTGGGCAGTCTGCGAAGGCATTTTTGGCACGGGCACTTGCTGGGTTGAAACCTTCGGTCCCCTATCAGATTCTACTGCAGGAAACTGGATTCTTGCCACTTCAGCGGGCAGCCCTTGATAGACACATCGTCTATTTTCAGAAAGTGGTTACTATGGGTGATGCTCAGCTCCCGCACCTGGCTTACACTGTGGCAATGGGTCCGCAGGCGACTTCGGGGGCCTTGTTGGAGGGTAAGAGAGATCGATGGCTCGTGAGGATGGAACGTCGCGGGAGCACAGTGCGTCGCAGTGGACCCACAACGGTCGATCGTGACGGCCTGGAGGGGAGTACCTAGATGCTTGCTTCCTTGGCAAGCTCTGGGACCCCGGCGCTCTAGAGCAGGTCAAAACGGCCCATTACAAGGAGCACATCAACCCCTGGTGTTAGCCCGGGCCCACGACTCTACACCGCGTTCCCAAATTGCCCCCTGGCCTTGACTCATTGCCTCCATTACGCCGCAGTGCCCACCATCTTCGTGATCGAGGCGGGCCGGCGGTGGATTGGGGAGCCCCACCGGGAAGGCTCGTCGGTCTTTGTCAAGCGGGTGCCATTGAGGATGAGTCTCACACTTTCGAGTTGCCCGGCGTTCAATCGGTCCGGGCGGATCACGCTCCCTTATGCGGCCGGACTTGCCCTTACATTTGCCGATGAACACACCGCCAAGATGCGTGCCACAGGGTCGCACATTCGAGGAGAATCTTGGATCTGCGAGGTCACATTTGCCCCCGCCTGGCTGCCCGCTGATTAGGCACTACAGGTGCAGTGCATGACTGTATATATTTGGGTGTTTTTGCATTTTATATGTTAGGACAGTTTGTCAGCAGGCTGATTGCTGCCACGGTTTTTCCCTCGAAAACCCTTCGGGGCGGGGGTTTTTTAATCCGGGCAGTAATCCGCTTGCTGCGTTTTTGTATTGGGTCCCATAGACCGATTGGTCTCCGCGGACGATAAAAATACCTTCCTTCCTTCCTTCCTTCCTATGTCTAATTTTTATGTTCTTGAATTTTAGAATTGTTTCTCACAATCTCTACAATTTTTGTTATAGAGGATGTTTTGTTCGTACGGTTGAACACCACAAATATGTCTTTTTGTACTATCAATTTAGTTTTAGAGATGGGTTGCAATGATTGAACAATCTTGGATGCTTCACAGAAATGGCCATCTACACAAATATGTATTATAGTTAACAATCTTAACCAGATGTTATCTCGAGGTCACAATCTTACTAGCGACAAGCTTTATCCACTGATGTTGCATCTGCAGTGTTATTGATGTTGATAGAATCCTAGTATAATATTTTATGCATGCATTGTGTGCGCTTCACATCCGGTGATGTCTCTAGGTGCGCCCTTTATCTTTGGAGCATCATATGTAACACAATAACAGTGGGTTCCAGGGGAATTTGATATGAATGTAAAAATGACAATTCTTGAAACCATAGGCTATATATCTCTAAAACAATTGAATGGGTTATTCTAAAAAAAAAAAAAAAAAAAAAAAAAAAAAAAAAAACATAGATTCTTGATAGAAAATAATCGCATTGGCTCACTGGGTATATTGGTTAAAGTATTCTTATTAGAACATTGAGTTATTTTGGTAGAGGTTCGAGCCCCCGTATTTTGTATTCTAAAATCTTAGGCAAAACCGTATAGAGGTTCGATATTCCCTCAAAACCTTAGGCGAACTCGTATTACATATTTCAAAATCATAGGCGCCTCCAAGCAATAAATGACTATAAGTGAATGCGAGGTGGCCAGAGGCCCCAACATACGATCTGGGCCATATGATAGACGGATCTGACGATTGTGGTAGTCCAGGGTGCACCTCATTTAGTGTAGCACAATAATAGGGGGTTCTAGGGGGATTTGATATGGATGTAAAAATGACAGTTCCTGAAACCATAGACCATATATCCCTAAAAACAATTGAAAGGGTTATTATTAAAAAAAAAAACATAGATTCAAGATAGAAAATAATCACATTGGTTCATTGGGTATGTTGGTTAAAGTAGTCTTATTAGGGCATTGAGTTATTTTGGTAGAGGTTCGAGCCTCCGTATTTTATATTTTAAAATTTTAGGCAAAACCTAGAGGTTCGATATTCCTTCAAAACCTTAGGCAAACTCGTATTTTATATTTCAAAATCTTAGGCGCCTCCAATCATAAATGATCATTCTTGCACTACGACTCGCATGAACACAACAACATCCCGATACCAGAGAACTTCAAATACTAGATCCGAGGAGAACAGGTTGAAGATTGTCCTAGGCTGGACAACAGGGCAAAGATAGAAGAGGTTAGAAAGGATAGGAAAGGCCAAGAAAGCGTAGCTCATGCAAGAAGAAGCCCCTCCTCCGCATGAGATCAAAGAATAGAAGCCATAGATACTGCTGAGAGATAGATAGGCTTTTCATTCATCTCAGCAGTTTTTTCTACAATGGTATAGGGTGGGTAGCTGCACATCGCAGGCTGCCCAAAAAATGAAAAACATAGGGAATATCCAGTTATAACACGTGGACCCCATAAAATTGTGTGCTATAGATGTTGGCTACTGTACCTGCCGAGAGTTTATCGCCGGGATTAAAAAACCCCGCCCTTTCGGGTTTTCGAGGAAAAACCCTAGCGATAAAATCTCGGCAAGGGGGCTTGACAACAACGCAGGGCTGCTAAACGTTCCCAAAAAACCCACGCCCCATCGAAATACCGGTCGCGATCACCCCTGGACCTGCACATCACCAACAGAAAAACCAATAGAGAAAAAAAACCTCGAAAAGCGAGGGGCTGGTCACGCGTGCCACGCGACAAAAAACAACATTTACACCTCGAAAAAGCGAGGGGCTGGTCACAATTATAACAAATATGAACATGTAAATAACAATATTAAGGGGGGGAAGGGTGGGAGCCATGGATACTGCTGAGAGATGAGAAAGCGCCGATGAAACATCGATGAAGAACTCTGCAATAAGTAGCGATCTCCCAACCTGATGAACGGCCTAGAAATGCATGCGATGCATGCATGCGACGCATGCAATGCATGCATGCTCGTCTCGTGCAAGAATGGCGATTCGCTACGCGAATCGATAGCATAAGCGAAATGAGAGGTGGCCAAAGGCCCCAGCATACGATCTGAGCCATAGGATAGATGGATCTGACGACTATGGTAGTCCAGGGTGCACCTCGTTTAGAATATGTAAATGTAGGAACAACCAATCAGATCCTTCCCACGTTTCTACTCCACAACGTCTTTTTCTATGACACATAACTTCTGGGCCCATAACATCTTGTCTTTGTCATGCACATATGCCTCTCCTGCTAAGGGCATCATCTAATTGGGTAGATACACTTGAGGTATGCTTGATCATAGATGGTCTTAAACTCTTTGTGTACACATATCAATAACAATGCCAACATATCAAGTATTTGTCACAATATTTGTCACCACATTTTTTGTTTGTTCATGCAGGTTACTACTCCTCATTAAAGTTTATTGCAGAGTTTGTTGTCGAAAAGACATAGAGATTGGCATTTCGTCCCATTTGTCTTAAGAAATTTGTCATGGTCATGGCCTCCTTTTCTAATTTGTTCTTAGGTTAATCGGCTCTCTTAGAATAAGTGCTCTTTGTTTCCCTATCTCAAAGTGGAACTCTTGATCAAAAGCTCCACAAAACATCTTAACATTTTTTGTACAGGAAATTGCGGCACACAGCAAGAGCACCAGCATTTTGTAGATCGACTAATCAAGTGGTCCATTTTATGTTAACGATATTTATCGTGGCAATACATGGTGAATTGAAATAAGAAAAGAAAGTGAAGAACAAACAATGGCAGATGTTCCAAATATTTGGAAAGATTTAACACAAGTCTTCAATGCTAATGGTGGTCCAAGAAAGGATTTTGATAAAGGGGATAAAGAAACTCTAAAATTGGAAGGATTTGTGGAGGTTTAGGTTGTGGAAGTTTACATTACGCAGGACGTGAGCTTATATAGGACATGGATAGTAGAAAATTTTTGGACAGATGCAAGCAAATAATATTGATAATAACATATTCAACAACATCATAGTATCACCCGCTGTCAAGGCGACATGGTATGCAAATGGGTTCTTCTTATTGATATGTTGAAGGTCAGTTATGGTAGAGTGGACATTGTATGGGAATTGTAGAAGTTTAACATATTGTTATATCTGAGAAGTCATAAATATTATAGTTGAAGCAAATAAGGAAGCCCTTGAGAAAGCACAACGAATAATGTCAATGTAATTGACAGATCAGAAGACGTTGAACCTGCTCAAAATTAGTTGATTTTATTACAATAATATTTTGGATGACCCCCTAAACCTCTCTGGTGCCTTAGGTATTGTTAAAGATTTGGACATTTTGTGGATTGCTTGGATGAAGCCGGATGATGATGGCATTGACATCCGCGAAATTGTGTGTAAGGAATTAGTAAGAAACCCTTTCAATCATTCCAAGTAAAGAACACTTTGATAGTACAGCTGCTAGGAGACATATTAAGTGCAAGGTAGGATTTTTTCAAAGAAGAAGAAGAGGGAGCAAGAAGAGCTCGATCAAGATCTTTTAGACATGGATGAAGAGTTCTCTGCTGTGAACATGATTACATGTTGCAGAGGTTTAAGAATAAGAGAAGTTGAAGCATCACCATTCAGAATAATGGGCTTTGGAATTATAAAATGATTGGGAACTACATTGTTCCCATATTTATAAAGGATGGAAGCATATCAGATGCTCAACAAAGTCTGAACATGGTGATATACCGAAACAAGCACTCTTTTACATCCTTATATCAGGATATATTGAATGTGTACAATCACATCATGATTTTACTGTTGACTAGGCATGCAAGATGACATGATATATCCTAGTTATTTTACATTTATTGCTTTGTTGAACGATTGTAAGTCGGCAGAAACATGCAAAGATTAAGAAATCGAGGTTTGCAAAAAGAGTTTTTGTTAGTAATGCATTGATCCACATGTATGTGAAATGCAATTCTCTTGTAAATGGAGCACTTATTTTAGAATATGAGAATTGGTTTAGGTACAAAGCATTGAAATGCTTCAAATCAAATAGATAATCTGTTCTATTCTGCTGCGAGCAAAAGTAAGAAATAAACATCTTATTTTTGTGGAAGCCTTTTTTGAGCAAAACTTCACAATATGATAGGAAGCAGTCATTTATTGGTTTCTTTCCTGGAACTCTGAGAGGATGCTGGCTGGGATAGGCATGCAGCAAATTCTTAATGCCATAGGTTAAAGAAAAGGACTTGAGTCCAATAGTTACCTCGATGAAATCGACATGGGCTGTTGTGAATCTTCTTGCTCAGCAAATACCCGGGGGTTTGAGCTGCAGTGATGCCACCATAGTTGAATGCAGACGACGAGAAAGATAGTAGGCTCCTCTTTGGCTTTTGCAGTAGCCCAACAATCCTAGAATCTGCTTTGTGCAGTCAGAAGCCCACGCAAGCAACAAAACCGTCTGCAAACCCGGATAAGCCAAGCCAAGCTGCTTCAAATCCATCTGTCAAATTAGGGACAATCATTTGAAAGACACTGCTTCCTTCCCCTTGGCCGCTCCTTGCCCTAGTCTTCTGGCTGCACGAACCTCTCTGTAAAACCTTAGAATTCATGTGAACGATGATTGCATGCAATAGGTTCTATCTTTTTGTTTTGTTTTTATTTTTAATTTTATTTTTTAATTTTTGAAAAGGGATTTTATTGTAAGCCCTTCGATCTCATCTTTTTTAAGGAGGGCTTTTGTTGTAAGCCCTTTGATCTTGACCATTAAAAAAGGCAAAAAAAATCAGCACAAGTTGCATGCAAATACCTGGCACACTCTAGATGTACCAATTAGTACATCTCATGTAATGCGGCCACCAAATCATATAAAAACCATTGAAAAAAGTGTACAAAAATACAAAAGAAACCCCTGTTATTATGCTAGATATTAAAACACGGCCCTGTTTTTGTGCTATCACTTGCCCTGTGATGTGGAGCTGAACTGGTCAATCCATGGCCCGATGCATACCATGTAATAGTCCACAGCAATGCCATGAATGGCGCATCTGAATAAACGAAAATAAGCCATGCCCTTTGATGGTTCAATGACTTCCCTATTGCAAACCTCAGATTACCCTTTTGATGGTTCACTGAATGCCCTCTGCAGCAGCAAATCATGCCTTCAAATGGTTCAGTGAGTGTCCAAATTTAGTCTGCTCTTGGTTCATCGAAGGCTTCTTGATCTTAATATGGAGCATCATATGCCCTAATTTGGAACTGCATGTTTTCTAGGTTTGGTACACTCTGAGCCCCTTTTAACCGTTGAATGCCTTAATTTGGTGCTACTTTCTCACGCTTTTGCATGCATGCAGGCACATAAGTAGTCGTTCATGTTTTGGAAGCAAGCAATAAAAGGTTTGATCTTGCATTTTCAATTTTAGGATCGATTTAAATTTAGTTCTCTTGGAATTCCCTCTCCTTTTCCCGAATCTTGAGGGCTGATCCGAGCTTTAATTCTTCCTAATCAAGGGCTAATTTTCAGCCATGTTAGCAATCCAAAAAATGGATGCATCCTTGCCCTTCAAACAAAAACCATTTTCCCTCTGATAATCTTGGCGCTTCCAATGCTGCACCTATATGAGGATGATTCTTTCCTTCAAGATCTCATCGAGCCATGCCTCCTTGCACTCGATCCAATGGTGCTGATCATTCCACAATTGAAGCTGCGGTTCTCGGGGGCCTCATTCCTTCCTGGCCCAAGAATTGCAGTAGGAATAGAATTTCAGCTCCTATTCCTAATGCCAATTCATATCCAATTCCTCATGAGAGAGATATACCAGTAGTTAGCAAGAAGAAGGCCATTAGGAGCATGAAGAGGGGCTCTTGGACCTTGGAAAACTTGAACAAGGCAAGGGATGATGTGGAAGATGGATTGTATTCACTTAGAACGGCTGCTAAGTTGTATGGTATTCCCCACTGAGGAAAAGTTAGTACAGTGGTGTCTTCAGCAGGTGGCTGAGGGATGGGGAGTGACAGTAACAATGTTAAGGCAGAAAGTTGAAGATCTTTGTGCAGGCCGTATAACTCCATTCAAGAATGGAGTGCCAGGTTTGAAATGGTGGAATTGTGTTAGAAATAGGCATCCTGACCTAGCCTTAAGAAAGGGTCAAATCATAGATAATGCCAGAGCAATTGCCTGTTGTAAGCCTAATTTAGATGCCTTTTATGCTTCTCTAAGGGAAACACTTGATCTTGTAGGTAATGACCCTGATCACATTTGGAACTGTGATGAATCTGGTGCGCAGGCTGGTAAGGAATCAGGTGTAAGAGTTCTTGCTAGAAAGGGAGCAAAGCAAATATCTGAGAGGACAATGGCCAATAGGGAATGGTTGACTGTATTGTCATGTGTGAATGCAAATGGGGGGAAACTTTCTAATCTATACATTTTGAAGGGAGTACGAGTTAGGGAGGACTATTTAGAGTTCTGAACTAGAGGCAGCAATTTCTATGCAAAAGAAAGCATGGATGACTAAGGATATTTCAAGGATTGGGTTAAGCACTTAAAAAGAAAGTTCCAGGTGGTGTTTCTACTGCAAATCCTTATCTACTCATCTTAGATGGTCATGGATCTCATGTTTCTTTGCAAACTATTAAAATGGCTGCTGCAACAGGGCTCCACATTTTGAAGCTGCCTCCTCACACATCTCACAGGTTGCAGCCTCTAGATGTAAGTTGTTTTAGGCCATTTAAAGAGGCATTTAGGCACATTAGACATAGATATTGCCTGGAACATTCCAGCAGGGAGCCTCCCAATGAGGATTTAACTTCAATGATCAGAGAGGCTCTTGATTTGGCACTCACTCCTGCAAATATCAGATCTGGTTTTCTAAAGACAAGGATCTATCCTTATAATCCAAGCAAAGCTCAACCAGAACTTGGTGGTTTAGATGTCCAGGATGATGGGATAGTTGATGCAGATGTAGATGCAAGTGGATATGGAAATGCAAATGCAAAACTGAGTGGATATGGAAATGCAAATTGAAATTTGAATCAAAGTATTGCTGGAAATGAAAATCTAGAGGCTCCCCAACAAAGGAAAAGAAGGAGGACTTTTGTATCAAGAGATATTGCAGGGACTTTGCTGGTCACCAAAGCAAATTTGATAGCTATGATGGAAAAAGAGGAAGCAGAAAAGAAGGAAAAGAACCGAGCTAGTTAGATGCAACTGAAAGGAAAAAGAAAATTGATGAAGAGAAGAAGAAGAAGAAGAAAGAACAATAGCAAAAAGAGAAGGATGAGAGAAAAAGGATGTGGGAGAGCAAGAATTTACCTGTTTATGGTCTAAAGAACCATCCAATTTTAGAGGCAAGAGAAGTCCGAGCATCTGCATTGAACAAATTGAGGGAAAAAAGGCAAGGCAACTGCAAAAAGATGTATAAATTTAGTTTTTTATTTAGTAATCTGTTTTCAACTTTATTAGTTTGTCTTTTGAATTTATTGAATTTACATGATTAATTGAAGCTTAATTACAGGAATTGAGAAAACAACAACAACAAGAGCAGGACGTGAGTGATGGTGAAGATCACGTTGAATTTGAAGATGCTCTAGAAAGTGTTAGCAATGAGGAAATTCAAGTTGAGGAGGTAAGCCAAGGCTGTTTTTCTTTTTCTGGAAGTGTTTAGCAGCAAACTTGCCTGAAATTATTTCTTATGTTCAGAGAAATATAGAAAGGGTTTTGACTACTCAATCAAATGATGCTTTTCAAGATAGCCAGCACGCCTGAAAGCCCGAGCCAATATGGCTGCAGTTTGGAGGAAATCCATGAATATTGTCATGGTACTGAGGTGCAATTTGATGGTGAACAATTTGGTGGTGATGCTGATATTTGGCACTCAAACAGTCCCTCCAGATTTTGGTCTATTGATTCAGCAGATAGGGCATTAGGGATTTGCAAGAATAATCCAAGCATTGCTGATAGGAGAACTTCAAAGAGGATCAGAACCCTTAGTTCTTTGTATTTACAAGACTATGTGCATCAGTGATTAATCATGTGTTTCTTTATGTAATGTACTTCAATTTGAGCTTGAATTAATTAAGTTTGTATCTGTTTTGACATATAATTTATGAGTTTTTAGTTTATTTTGGGTGTAGTGGTGTTCCAATTTAGGGTACAAGTTGTTCCATTGTGAGACCACTACTGATCCATTTGCAGCTCAAAGTCGAGCCAATTATATGCATTACAAGGAACATCCAGATATCCTAATGTGCCAATTCAGGGATTCTGATGTGCCAATTTAGTCCAAAAAGATAGGGATATTTGAGGTGATTTTTAACATTATAAGAAGTGTTTAATCTGCCAAATTTTGAATTGTCTATATTCCTCATATCAATCTCTATATGTTTTGCTGTTTTTGCAGGTGAATTGATGCATCATGTGTTCATCAATGGCTTCCAAGTTCTTATTTGTACCAAGTATGGGCGCCCTACTCTAATATCGATGGGAATAAAAGTGGGCCATAAAAGTGAAAATGGCCTACACAATGCCGTACCAGGAGAAATTTCTGGGCCTTCACGACCAAAATCGGCTTCTTCGATTTGGGGCCCTTCCACACGCCACAAAAGGAGGAGGTAGGAAGCAAAGCTTTTTTCCCTCATCCTTTTGGACCAGACAGAGCTTCGAGATGCTGCAGCGATCATAGTTGCAGATCCCATCGGCTCAGATTCCAAACCCTGTTGCATTCTCACCAATCAGTTATTCCATTGGGCCCTCGATCTGGCCGAGAGCTTCCAAATCCCCTGCGCCTGCATCTTCATGCCTTGCATTTTTTGCTGCCCTTTGAGACGCCCGACATCATCGATTGGATGCTTGATGAAGAAAAATGGTGCGTATATCTTAATTTTGTAACCCGTACCTTAATTTCGCTGTTTATAGGAGAATATCGCGTGTATCATGTCAATGGGCTTTCACGGCTGCAGTTCTAGGATCTTCCTAGGCATATGGAATACAAAAGATTTGGGGGTTAGGGTATTAGCAAATACAGAGTTCCTCAAGTGCTTGCAAAGGCGAAATGGGTTTTGGTTAACACAGTAGAAAAAATTGAAGGGGAGCTTGTAAATTACTTGCCCAAAGCCATATCCATAGGTCCTTCAGTTTCTAATAAAGTTCTCGGATTGCCCGAACAAGACGAATTGCCGTCTCTGCATAGGCCAGATCTGTCCTGTATTGAATGGCTAAACCAATAAGCGCCCTTGTCTATGCTTTACATTTCATTCGGCAGTATTGTTGCTATTTCTGCCCAGCAGTTGAAGAAATTGCCTTCGGATTGGAAAATAGTAAACAGCCCTTTATGTGGGTTACCAGATCCGGCACGGTTCAAGGGCTCAAAGATGGATTTATGGAGGATTTTGAGACGCGAAATATAGGCAAGGGGCTTATCATATCCTGGGCTCCCCTGCTCAATGTTCTGAAGAATTTTGCCATCGCCGGATTTATGACACACTACGGGTGGAATACGATTATAAGAGAAAGCCTGTGCGGTGGAGAAATTCCTCTGCTGGGTTTGCCCCTCATGGCCGAGCAGCGTTTGAACTCTAAAATGCTAAAGGATGTATGGAAGATTGGAGTTACATTTCCATCACGATGCAATCCAATGAACTGCTTCCATGTGCATGATCAAAACAAAAAAAATTTGCACCATTCTCACATTCTAACCATTCATCTAGTCTCAAACGTTGGAATGGGCATCAGCTCAGCGTCTCCATCACTGACAATTTCACTATGCAATGCGAAAAAAAAAAACCATTCCTATTTAAATAGAAAGCCATCGATTCCAAACCGGCAGCCTTTAATTCTTAAGGTATATTACAACTGTCGATAACAAGGAAAGCAAACAGAGACTCTAAGTATCATCACATCCTGAACGTACTTGCACGTCCTTTCACAGCGGATTTCCCCGACGTTATGTGGAAGGCTAACAAGGAGCCGATTACGGCTGGCGGGGAAGCGAGCTACCCGCGGCGGCCAGGAGCGCCGGGGTAAGCGCCGGACCGGCTGCCGCCAGGGGAACTTGTCTAACTGGCAGCGAGGAGCGCTACCGGCGGCAGCCCGGGTAAGCCCGGTAGGCGTGATCGTCGGCCGCAGTAGCTCGCTTCCCGCCAAGCCGAAATCGGCGACTTGTTTGCCTTCCACAGCGTCAAGGTAAGCTTCAGCCAAGTTTTAAGGCCAAGTTTTAAGGCGATGGTGCTTCAGCCAAGTTTTCAGCGATCGTGCAGGAGCCCAGTTTTCAGCGATGGTGCAGATGCCAAGTTTTCAGCGATGGTGCTTCAGCGTGTTCAACTCTCTATGCCCGCCATAGCCACAGCAGGCGTTCGGAAAACAATTGGAGATACTAGAACTGGTATTACATGCATTTTTGTTTTCTGACTCTTAAGCTTTTTATGCATGAATTTCGAAGCGGTTTTGGGATTTAACGCTTCCATTTCTTCAATCCTGCAGCGGAGGACGCATATTTGTTCCTGTTAAAATGGTTCCAACGATTTCCCCAATACAGGGGTTCTAACAGGGGTTTTCACGCAAACAGGGGTTCTAACAGCTCTAACATTTCAGGCGTTCGGAAATCCAGCTCTAACAGGGGTTTTCAGGCAGGTAACGGGCTGTAAAAGGTCGTTCAAGAATGGTATACTCATCTGTCATTCTTGATTAGAATGGTCGCGACGTGGCGACCTCCCATTGGATAATAAATAAGAATGAATAGCAACTTACCTTGACGTTATGTAGAATGGCATGGGGGAAGCCATTCTTGCTGCCCCCATGCCATTGTACAACGTCAAGGCAAGAAGAACCGGATTCTACAGGTTTTGGGGACCCATTTTCCATTCTTGACAAGAATGATCAGAGTATCAGGCAAGAACACAGACCCACTTGCCTTGACGACATATGACGCACAAAACACAGTAATGAATGGACAGTTGTCTTCAAGTTGGAGGTTCGTTGTTTTTTTTCTCCTTTCATAATTTCATACATTTTTTGCCCGATGACCCACGAATCATTGGGGTATATTTTTGTTGATTCTTTCTAATAAGAATTACATATTAAGAATGTTGAGTATTAAAATCTCATCTTTGTAGAAAAGATGATAACATCTTGTGGAGTCTACCAATGTCCTTGGTGAGTATATATACAACCTTTAACAAATCCACACCATAGAACAAATAGAACACTTTGCAGTCTTCTAGTGTACATTTTTGCTAGTTTCATTTTTATTTATTTGTTCATTTTTTATTTTTTTTTTTAATTTTCTATAGCCCAAAGGTGCGTGCATATTATGTCTATGGCCATAAAATGATGGGCGGCTATATAAATAGATAAGAAATCCAAAAAAAAAAAAAAAAAAAAAAAAATAGCAGAACTGCAGGATTGGGAAGAAGGCTAGGATTTTCAATGTGCTATTTTGGTATTCTTGAAAAAACACATTAAAGAGGTGAACAAAATCACATAAACAATGGTAATAATGATAAGGTTTATGAGTATTTTCCAGTTTTAACCGTGCAAAAAAGACAAGTCCCTTTTGCACTCTTGAATTCCACGTCTATCTATTTCTACATATTTTTTTTTTCCATAATACTAAGACTGTGTGCAATGACAAGATCAAATCTACTTTATAGATAGACAACATAGCCAATATGTTCAATATTGCATTAATAATTTGTCTCAAATTACAAAATTAGCAGACTTACAAATTCAAGGGCACATTAATCAATCTCTGTGAACAAGAGGTCAGACAGTAGGAACTAAAAGGTATTTTATTTGCCAATGCCTTCTCGTTTACACATTTAATCTGAGAAAGGAAAGAAACAACCTGCAAGATAAGGTTATTGAACAGAACTGCTAAATGTTGCCATGGACCTGATCAGATCAATGCTTTGTGCTTCTTGTTATCTTGAAAGAGGATGTTATCTTTTTTTCTATTTATTTATGAAACTGTTAAAGCTTGCCATGAAACTTCCAATTTCATATCAATGAAAATATATTCCAAAACAGTATTCAAAACAAGAGAAGCATACCTATTGTGTAGCGTGCAGGCTGCAAGTCAGTAGATGCAGAGCTGTAATTCAATTCTTGAATAATACAAATTAATATGCAAGGCCATTGAGGAGTTCTATAATGGAGATGTAAATGGTCTGTCGTGGAGGCCGTGGAGAGCATGTGCTATATGCAAACCAAGAAACAAAAAGGAATTTGATACTCGTAGCTCCACCAGAATATATGCACAAATAGGAATTATATACCCGTAGCTCTGAACCTTGGGTCGATCTAGTGTGGAAACAAACATCGTGTGTCACTGGAATAGAATTTAGTGTATTCCTTTATGGCTATATCACTTAAGACCGGTCCCATGTTCATCCTTCAAGCTTCAGCACTGCAAATATGTATGGAAGTTCATGGGAATGTTATTGACTACCACACATCTTTGTCTCTCAAGCTTTGGAACTTAGCAGGCCAATTTGCCCTGGGCAATTTTCCATTGAATTGGCAGGCCAATTTTCTATGAAATCTTACTCACCTGTGTAAACAACCCTAAATGATCCTGCAATGAAGTATGGAGGTCGGCTATGACGCAAGAAAGGTCAAAAGTGGTTGTCTTCTCCACTCAACGCCTGCAAATAAAATCTTGGGATTATCCTAATTGCAACTTCGTCAGCCCAACTGCTCAAGAACGGCGATGCTCAAGAACGGCGATGATCGATTCTTTCTCAACCTAGCTCTCCAACTGGAACGTTGATAGCTCCGTTGTAAAATAAAGAGATCGGAAGGAATTCAGCTGCGGATAGGAAGGCAACCAGATTTTCAGGGTATTTTCTAATTTTACAGGCCGTCGATGCAAAATATTGGAGATCCAACGGCCTGCAATAATTTTGGCTGATGTGTCACGACACGTGGCATAGCTAGAAACGCAGGAAAGTGGGCAGGGGGGGTTAGGCAACCCTGCTAAAAAAAAAGTAAATGATAAGGGGTAGATAACGTCCTCCCTCGAGGCGTTATGGCCCAGGAAAATGGCTGAGTGGCCATGTGGCCAGGAAATTCGGGCGTACGGCGACGCGGCGGGGAATTTCCGCCACATGGGCCACCAACAGGCCATTTTCATGGGCCATAACGCCGAGGGGAGGACGTTATCGACCTTAACGTCCTTGGCCGAGGCATTTGGCAGAGCGCCATAGCCAAGCTTGGCAGCCTGCACTGCATTCCGGCAAGAAAAATGCACCTGATGCAAATTTCTGTCCTCTGTAATGTTTCTTCTGGGCATTTTGGGTCTCAAATCCTGCTGAAGATGCCTTTTGGATTTTCAGTAGGAGGCCTATAGTCCAAAAGGGGGCAATATCTCATTTTCTTCAGGCATTTGATGCTCTTCGGATTTTCATTAGGAGGCCCGTAGTCCAAACAGGGCAAAATCTCATTTTCTTCAAGCATCTGTAAGATTTCACTCCGGTTTTCTCACGAAGCTTTTTTCTGCTCTGTTCTTGTCGTCGAAATTATTGCTTTGTGCCTAACGGACAAGGCAACAAGTTTACTCTGTTCAGCTTCTATGCTCTGCCTTAAGCTGTATATGCAAAAATAAAGCTTAATCTCTTCGTTCAAACTAAAAGCAGGGGTCAGCATTCTTCCATAAGCTTTTTTCTTCGACCAACAGCGAGAAACAGAGGCCCATGGTTGCGAGCTCTTGTTTAAAAATGCATGCAACAAACACGTCTTACATCAAAAGCACTGATTTTTTCGCAGCACATCTGCTATCTTGAGGTATCTGCCCTGTTTCTGTTCTTCTACAGTAAGTGCTTTGTAAATGCAGAGTTCCGAGTTACACCATTGTAGACCATTTGCTTCCTTCAAAAATCACCTGCTCCCTTTGGGTCGGCAAGCATACATGCAAATCTGTATAAAAAACAGGCAGAAGCACAATTAGCACATCATCAAAATTCAGTCACATGAGAAGCCGGCTGCCTGGAGGTCTGGCTATGGCTTGGAGGCCTGGCTATAGGCCGGAGGCCTGGCTATGGCGGCCGTATGCGAAGGATCGACCACGGGCGGAGTGCCCAGAAAAAATATTTCGTGGCAGCAGAGGATGTTATGGACATAACATTCTTGTTATGGTCATAACAGTTTTGGCCCAAATTGTTACTGGATATAACCTCTTAGAATAGACGGCTGGGATTTAATCCTAGGGCTAAATGCAGAGGCCAAGGACGTTAAGAAGTAATAATTCAGACTCTGGCATAGATATCGACATACTAGATGCAAGGTTGATCTCAAGATATTAATGCCAGTAACAACTAAAAGGGTTATTGCACCGCAAATATTCCCCGACGTGGCAACTGGGAAAATTTGATTGAATTGAACAAACCACGACAAGTGGATTCCATGTTGTGAGGCCTGTCAGCGTTATTAGAGAGTATATTCGTCAAGGTCATGTCGGAATATTCCTTTTCAACTGATCTAGAAAGATCTCCCTTAACTAGATAGATGATAAAATTTTAATTGTGTGTGCCACGTGCAACTTCATGAGGCATCTCGACGCTTCCACTGGTGTCCAGACCCTTCTACGCATTTCGTTCCCCCTCATAAATTCCCCACTCTTCTGCAGCTACACCATCCTTGTGTGTTTTGCGAAGCGTTTGATTCCGGCATCTTGCAGCAGCAATGGCTCTAACCCCCTTCTTCGCCCGAGATCTTGGCTTGTTTGATCCCCTCTCTGATAAGATTTGGGATATCTTTGAGCATGCTCCATCTAGACAGTTTGCTAAAGATGTGAGTGCCGTGGCTAATACTCGCGTTGATTGGGTTGAAACCCCTGAAGCTCATGTATTCAAGGCGGATTTGCCTGGTAAGTTTTTTTTTTTTTTCCTTATTCAAGAGTCTTTTTATTTGTTCTTAACATTCTTGCAAAGACCATCTGATCTTCTACTTTGTAATGATGTATTGCTTTGATTTGCTGTGTATGATGGTTTCTATTTTAGAGCATGTCAGTTTGCTGGTATTATTCTTGCATGAGAACCATGTTATCTTTGATGTTTCCTTGGAAAATTGATGTTTTCTTGGTTTGATTTGATGAGTGCAATGTTTGATTTGATGAGGGTAATGCTTATTCTATATTAACTTCATGGAGATTATTCTGATCCAAGTTGTGCTGGCTGTTTAGGCCTAAGGAAGGAAGAAATAAAAATCCAAATCGAAGATGGTCGCACATTGCAGATCAGTGGAGAGAGGAAGAAGGAAGAAGTGCAAGAAAGTGATAAGTGGCATCGCATAGAGCGGGCTCAGGGGAGCTTTATGAGAAGCTTCCGCCTTCCTGAGAATGCTAAAGTGGATGAGGTAAAAGCTAAAGTGGAAAATGGAGTTCTTACTGTTACGGTTCCTAAACATGAAAAACCAAAGCCTCAGGTCAAGGCTATAGAGATATCTGGCTGATAGATAGTGCAAATACCTGACCTTGCAGTTGATAATAAGATTTACTGTATATGGATAATTTTGTGAAATGAAAATATCTACTCTTCAGGTCTACATGTTTTGCTCAGTTTAGCAGTTGTTTTACTCGAATCTGTTTTCAATTTTTGTTTATGTACTACTTATATTTGAAGAGGAGTGGATTTCCTAGTTGATGAAATCTCTGCTCAATGGATCAGACAATAAGGTTTCTTTCTTATTGCTATTTCTTGGGGAATTGAAATGTGAAAATGCTTTGAGCTTAGTCCTTGGTTCTATGGATAATGCAGAGATTTTTGTTAGCACATGTAGAGTTTATTGTTCTTCTACGATAGTTTCCTCTAGTTGTTAGTCACTAAGAAAGTGAATAATTCATTTGAGGTAGACTACTTTTGTTTGGATATAATATTTCTTACTTGATTTCTTAACTATTAGCTTCTACAAATAGGGCTAAATAAAATTCAAGACTAAGAATATTGCTTGTATGTATTAGCATCTATATACGTGTGGGATGTTTGAAAAATAATCAGCCGGCATAAGCTCTTGTTTTAGGAATGTACCATAGGAAGGAATCAATTGGACGAAGTATTAGAAAGAACAAGCAGTACTTATATTTTGTTGAAAAAGGTATGTTCTTCAGATGAATGGAACACCATGGCTCCCTTTTTCTCTTGGAGTTGGTTTTTTGGACTGTAAGAATGAATTGGATACACAGAACAATATCAGATTTTACGAAGTTTTTGAAGTAGAAAACACATGATTTTTAAAGGTTCATTTTGATACATTTTCATAGCTTAGCGCAAAGTTATATTTTGTTAAGCACAAAGTTATTTTTATTTTGAATCATGGGGTCAAGGATTATCAAAATCTCGAAAATCTCGCCACTAAAAGGTCAATACGAGTCGTCCTATTTATATTTTGATTCACAGCAAACATACAGTAAGATTCCACACAAAGTACTGTTTTCCAAAAGGTCTAGAATATAAACTTGGAAAAAATGTCGTGCATGCATAGAGAGGATCGACACAGAATTGACAAAGGAATACAACAATTAAGATAAACGGAATAGGTTGCAAGAGCAAGAGGTTTCATACTCCAAGAAAAAAAAGATGCTCATTAAGGAAGTTGATGAAAGGAAACAGGCAAGACTATGGACCTAAATAGGGAGATATCACAAAGGACAAAAACAACTGCCTAGTAGTTCAAGAACTTCATTTACCTTCAATTCCATTAAATGAAGGTAAATGTCACTAATTGCTCATAGCCCTGGATGTGGCAAGAACCTGCTGCTCATTTAGCCATACTTCCGCACCTTCAAGATCAACAACAATGCTATCAAATATAGCAAAAATATATGTATCTTCATTTTCCTTGTATTTTAATTTTTTGAGCTGCATATCAAGTATGTCCATTTGAGAAAAAGACTTCTTTTCACAAGTCTTGATAAGGTATTTCCACATATCTCTTGGATGCTTGCCGCCCTATTCTTAGAAGAATAGAATCTCCAACGTGGTGATAATAATACCTTATGCTTGCTTGAGTCTTATTTTGTCTTGACTTGTAGCAATTGAAGAAACATTTCCTGGTTCTGCATTAACACTTTCTTTTTCTTTCTTTTTTTCGAAGGACGACAAACTCTTATTCAAAATTCCAGAAGAAGTACACACATAGATGCAGAGACAGGAATAAAATCTCAGCAGACAAAGATAATCCACTGAGTGCAGCCACCTGTCTATGCATAAGATAAGATACCCAAATATTCCTCAAAAATCAAACGTTTTTTCTCAGGAGCAAGCTGAGAACATAAGTATGCCTTCACCAATCTATCTTGCGCCTCGTGAGGAAGTTGGTCGACAGTAATTGATAAGCCCTTGAAGATATACATTCGCCTTCTTTTCCAAATAGACCACAACAACCAGCCTGAAGCTAAGTGGAAAGCCTGTTGCTGCAAGTTGTTCCAAGTGGAAGGATAAATGGCGAGAAGCACCTGCTGACTAGTCAGGACCACATGGAAGAGAGATAGTAACCATGACCAAACTGGCTGAACTTGGTCACATAGAAAAGCAGTGCTCGATACTCTCAACTTGCCGCTTACACATTGGGCAGAGTTCTGAAATGCGGGGATAAAACTTATGAACCAGCACATTAACCCGCAGACATCTGTGAAGGAGTTGCCACCATAAGGTAGAAACTTTGGGATGCAGCAATTTATTCCAGACCCAACGACCACATACGCTTCCACTGAGGAGGGGGAATGCGGAGCTGCCAACCAGCCCGAGGGGGGACAATGTCAACATCAACCAGCTTTTGATATAACGAATGCATAAGACGTTGTGCATTAACAATTTGGGGACCAATCCAAATAGGCACATCAACTGATTGTGAAGGAGCGTCTGGCAGAATGCCAGCCAGCTTTTGCCACAGAGTTCTGTCCCATCGAGATATGTCAAATTTAGTCTGAAAAGCATCCCAAGTCAACAAGTGTCCTGCCTCATACCAAGCATCAACTGTGAGAATACCAGCACGCCTCCAACGCCGCTGAGTCAATGGATGTACAGTAGCGCACAGAGGCATGTGGATATCCAGAGGAATCCACCAACACAGAGAACCTGCCTGTGGACATACACTTGGATTAATCTTAAATAGCACACGAACTGTCTCCCAAGAATCAAGCAGTCCCTTCAAGAAGGGGGAAGCATTCGGATATGGACGAAGCTGATAAAAGAGACACCAAGGAAGAACTGCCCTAAGTGCCGGTTTCCCAAAAGGAATACACTGCCCAAGTGCTTGCGCAACCAATCTCATTCCAGGCGAATGTACCATACCCACCAAGTAGCGACAAATGAACTTAGATATCATAATTTTACTCTGTAAATGAAAGTCAATCATACCTAGACCTCCATCAAATTTTGGTTTGATACATGTGGACCACGCGACCTTCACAACTACACCTGTCTCAGTATCTGCCCAAATGAAGTTACGGACAATTGCGACAACCTCTTGAAACTCTTGTGAGGCAAGCACAACAGATGCCATATACACATGAGTGTTGCTGAGAACCTGCTTAGCAACTACTATCCGCCCTGCCAGAGAAAGCTTAGCTGTATTCCACCAAAAAAGATGCTTACGCAGGCCTTCCACTAACATCCCATGCATCTGAAGTAGAGATACCTACAGGAATGCCCAAGAGTTTAGTGGCCTTCCCTTGAGGAAGCACTTTCCACGGATACTCGTAAACACAAGGAGGAACATCCACATCCAAAGCCCATAAAGCAGAGCACTTTAGCCACCCAACAAGAATCCCTGATGCCAGGGAGAAAGAGTCCAGCAAAAGCTTAGCATTATGAAGATTATCATCCTCAGCCACTAGAAAGAGAAATGTATCATCGGCATACTGATTACACACTTCTTGAGAACCATCCTCCATAGTCAATCCCTGAATTATGCCATCTTGAGTAGCCGAAGAGAATAGCTGGGACAGTACCTCTGCCACAATGGTGAACAATAACGGGGCAAGGGGACATCCTTGTCGAACTCCTCTACCAACAGGAAACACAGCCGACGGTTCTCCCTGAAAAAGCACAGTAGACCGAGCAGAAAGATGGAGCTTCATAACATCTCTAGTAAACACCTCTCCAAATCCCAATGTCAGAAGGCATTTTTGTAGGAAACTCCAATCTATAATGTCATAGGCTTTAGCAAAATCCAATTTGAGATATACAATGCGCTGACCCTTAAGACGTGCCCAATACATCCCCTCATAAGCGGCGGCCACATTATCAAGAATACAGCGCTTAGATAAAAATCCTGATTGCGTGGAGGAGATAGACTCTGCCAAGATATCCCTCACTTTCTCCGCCAAGGCCTTAGCAAAGAACTTGTACACCATAGATAACAAAGTTATAGGGCGCCAATCCGAGATAGTTTTAGGCTCTTTGCACTTAGGAATAAGGGAAATACAACCAGTGTTGATGATCTTATCCAAGCTCCTGAACCGACGAAACTCAGAGAGCATTGAAGACGTCATCACCAAGCCAATTCCAATAAGCTTGGAAAAACTCTGCAGGAAAACCATCCAAGCCTGGGCACTTATTCTTCTTTAAAGAGTCTACAGCAGAATGCAAATCATTGACAGTAATAATTGATTCCAACTGAACACGCTGTTGTGGGGAAATAATAGGATGGATCTTAGATAAAACTGCCTCCTGCATGTCCTCTTGGAAGGGCAGAGACTGATCAGCAAAAAAAGCAGAGAAATGATAAAAAAAGAAACTGCTTTAACTGCGCAGCATCAGAAATTTCAGAGCCATCAGGTAGAAGTAGCGAAGATATGGAGCTTGACACACGTCTTCTCCTTGCCGCCTTAAAGAAGAAGTGAGAGCACCTATCTCCCAATTTAAACCAATCCAGACCGGCCTTAACGCGAGCTTGAGTTGCATGTATCGACTCAATGTTTCTTATTTCTGCCAATAGCTCTTTCTCTCAAATACCTGATGAAGGGGCTTGTGAACGACACATTTGAAGCTCCACATACAAAGCTAGTAGCCGACTTCTAGCTGCCTGCGCCTTCCTACGTCTCCACTGCTTAGCAAAGGATTTAACTGCTGCCAAAGCATCAACAACCCCAGACATATCTCGAAGACGAGAAAATGTAGAGGACCAGGCATGCCTGCAGCCATTAGTAAACTCTGGGTCTGACAAATATCGAGTGTTAAGCTTGAAATAGGTTCTTGTAGCTCGTCTATGCACTGGCGCTGTGATCGAAACCCATTGTGGATTGTGATCAGATATGGAACTATCCAACATATTTGTCCTTTGCAAGTTACCCAGTAAGCCAACAACTATTACATTATAATACCCACGATCATGCCGAGCGTAAGCTCTACCTGGTCCAGTCCAGCCATTACACCACGTAAAAGACTGGTCTCCATCAACCTCTATCATTCTGCAGTCCAGCACAAGCTGCCTCCATTGCTCACGTTCAAATCCCTGAACAACCTGTGTACCCCTACCACACCTATCTGCTTCAAACTCAACCATATTAAAATCACCAACTAGTAGCATGCTACATTATGACCGAGCCACATAATCTTAGTCCGTAAAGTGGCCCACAGAGAGCCTCGCTAACGTGGCTGATTAGGTGCATACACATTCACAATTTCCCACTCTTGCCCCTTATCCATCCATTTGACTATTATCCACCGTCCAAATCTGTCTACTTGAGTAAAAGTAATATTAAGGGAAGGCTTTCAAGCAGTAAGAACTCCAGCCTTAGCTGAGTTAGAAGCAGCAACCAAGACATTGTAATGAGGACCCACAATTGCAGCCAGCTTTTGCACCCCACCTTTACAGCACTTGTGCTCTTGAAGACAGCAAAAATCCATTGGAAACTTAGACAAATAATTAGATAGCCTGCTCCTTTTACATGGGGAAGAAGCTACACCCCTCACGTTCCAAGATAGTATGTTCATCAAGATATATGATGATGTTCTACATCCATCTCAGCAGCATCATCGAGTGGGAGATCTGCCCATTGTGTTTTGGAAATTGGTAAGGGGGAGCCTCCTCTCTGTTCCACCCTTCCATTGTGTAAGATACCTGGCGAAGGAGAGCCTCCGCTCTGCTCATCCCTCCCAATAGAAGGACACTCTAGATCAGCTCCCTCTGTATGCTGACCCACAGGTGGTAAGGGAGAGCCTCCGCTCCGCTCAACCCTTCCATGTGTGCCTTTAGAAGAGCGCGGTATGACATGTGCATGCTTATTTCGTGCCGCCTTCTTTAAGCTGACTCGCTGCCATCCCTCATTCATCATTTCCTGCCTTTCTTGTGTCTCTTGAATGACTTGCAATCTACGATGCACCTCGTCATCAAATGGCTGATGTTGGGCAGGAGGTGAAGGGATTGATTGAATAGGTGTGGAGGACACAACAGGAAGACATGAAGGCACATGAGCAACAGTAGGATGTGTGGTCACAGTAGAGGTGAAAGTGGCAGGTGCAGCAGTAGAAGAAAGAACAGGCTTCAAGGGAGAAGCAAGGCGGTAAGCAGCAAAAGTATCAATATCAGGGAACATCTTACCTAACTCAGGACCATTGAGCAAAGATAGATGATATCTAAAGAACAGAGGGCCACTTCTAACCATAACAGACTTTGGTAATGAAGCAGAAATAGGCAGAGATACACAAATGCGAGGACCATTGACAATAGAGTGGGCAAGATGCAACCCCCAGACCGTTAGCAATAGCCACCATGAACTCAGGAACTTGCATTTCAATTGGAAAGTCTTCCAAAGCAAACCAACAAGGCATGCGGAGAGCACTTGACTTATTAGGTGCAAAACCAGGTGTGTAAGCTTGATATAGCAGATAGTTTCTCCATAAGGGCTCTACTCCACGCTCTACAAGCTTATCCACATGAACAAGAGAATCAAATATGATCAAGAAAAAATTATTCTTTTTGTCAAGAACTTTCAAGGACTCAAAAGTAGGCAACTTTAGTCTTTGGAGATGTTGCTTAAACCAAAAACCCATCCTACGGAGATCAAGGAACTGGCCCGTGAAATGACATACAACCGCATGAGAAACCAAATTTTGAACACACTGCACATGCGAGTTGTGATCAATTGCAATCACAGGTTCACCAGCATTAGCAAACATATTAGCACACTGATCCGGCTCATAAAAAACATCCTCAGAAGGTAACTGAACATCCATATGATCAGCCATAGATTGCAACTCCTTCAAATATGCCGAGACATCGCGTTTATTATTTGCAACCAAAATATTCATAGCGGCAGAGACTCGGGCACTTCTAACACTGGAAGACATATCCCGCTTAATCCAATCACTGAAGCGTGTATGAGGAGCACGAGAGCCGAGATTAGTTGATGTCCCAACAGCAGGGGTAGTAGAAGCACTTGCTGGCACAGAAGAAATAGCACACATAGGAGCTACACCACTAGGGATTCCAGAACCAGGATGCAAAGGGGGGTTGGGAGAAGCAAGAACAAACTGAGATGAAGGAAGAGGAGGAAATTGTTGTAGATCAGAAAGTGAGGCGCAAGGTACACCATCAAGAGCTAACGGATTAAGCCGAGAGTTTGCTGGCAATTGGAGGCCAATTGAGGCATTAATAGGAACAGAAGAGACCCCGGATGCAGCAAAGTTGGATCTATTCAAAATAAGAGAGCTTACCTCAGAAGGTAAAGCACATGAAGAAAACACACCTGGGTTTGTCATGGAGACCGAAACGGAAGTGCTGCAATCCGGCATAGCTAGAGGTGTGGACATATCTGATGCAATGGAAAGCTCATCGAGACAGCTTTGCAACGCACCAAACATCACTCCAATCTGACACCCGGTGAGGGAGATACACCAAAAATCGTCTGGCGCCGTCTTCTCACACCCCTAGGATTTCATTTTCCTTCGAGCTTAACACTTTCTGATCCTGCAACATTAGTAGAATTTGTTGTTCTCCTTGCAGAGAAGACAAGACCACTGTAACATGTTGGTCTTCTTCATAGTCTGTCGAATCCCAAATATCTTAAGTTTCAAGTACATTCTTCACTTGTCCTTCCAGACCTGAAACCCTGAGTCTCCTTTGTATATTTCTCTAGCATTGAACAATGAAGCGTTGTACCTCTGTAAAAATTATGAGCTCTAGATAAATTTAAATCCACTTGTTACGTTCATTTCCTGCATTTGCACTATACAAGTATCGTTAACCAAATACAAATTGTATCACATTTGAACTGTTCCTTATTTTCATTTATTTTCATTCAGATCATAACAGATTGGCATGTTCAAATTGATCTGACAAGTGCACAAGAGCCAACCTGGCTGAGGATGCTATGATGTGAGTCAGCACCAAACAACGGATACAACTAGGGAATCGGGGGTGGAGCCTTGCTGAGCGTGGCTACTGGGGCTCATGCAGTGTGCTAGGCCTATAGTCTGTCACTGTGTGTGGGCCGGATATGGGTCTGACACCTCCTGGGTCATTGGATATGGCCTTTATGGACGTCCTCGACTTTGTGTAAATTTAGGGGGGTAAGCCGGGTACGGATACGGGTGCTGCAGGTGTGGCAGGTATCCTCTAGCACACCCAGGGAACCGTTGTGATCCGGGAGGAGAAGCTTCTCTGGCCTGCCTCATCGGACCGGGGAGATGTAACCGGGAGTAGTCCCATAGGTTGATTCCTTGGGATTGCATCTCCGGAGGGCTACAAGCGCATCATAGCATGATTCAGCCTATCTGCAAAGTGTGCACAGGAGGGGCGGATGGAGTGGACTACCCTAGCCATTGTCTTATGCCAGCCAATGCCATGTTATACTTTCGTCTGCTGATATCTTGAGGCCCTGACCGTCAGTTGACCCCCATGGAGTCTGAACCTAATACAATGAAGTAATCTTAAAGAAATTCAACAACTAAAAGCAAAAGAAAAGCTTCTATTCAATCTTTAGAAGGTTTAATCCGCCCAACCGGGTTCAGGCTTAATTACAGGAAATCGTTATCCTGCTTTTGACACAGCAATCAGAATTGCAATCTTAAAGAATTTCAAAGGACAAACTCAAGCAAGGAAGGCTTTGGCAAGGCAGAGAATTCACTCAAACTTGCAACCGGATTTCTGCTCCAGTATCAAAGGAATCGGTTGCTTATATAGGCTGGATCTACCTATTTTCAAATATCCCTTTAATGATCCGGAAATCTCTAGGCAAAAGATCCTAAGATACTAAGATTCGGCCAGAGATATTAATAGCTCTGCCTTTTTCAAGCCAGATCGACCCTTCTCTGATCGGATCCGGAAGGTCCTAACAGGTCCGGAATATTTTCCGTTGAAAGGCCGCAACCCGTTATCAGCCCTTTTTCATTAATGTTAATTTTTAAACCAATGGTCCTTTAAATGTTGACTCTAAACTTTCAACCTTGGCACTAATGGCATAAAATAAACTTCCTCAAAAATAATTTGCTAGCCTCAAAAATAAAGATTCCCGATGCGTGAGCCCGAACCACTCCCCCAAGCCGGCTTTAAGCCGTAACAATCCTTCCCTTCCCGAGGTTAAACATCCGCGTTAACCTCGAGGAAAGATTGTCTATCCTAATTCCTTTAAGGATATTTAATTCTATAACCTCAGTTCCTTTAGAGTTTACGGATTTCTCATTTCAGTTCAGTTAGAAATGGCCTCAATTCCATTAGAGGGCTTTCGTTCCCTTCTTAGTCAGGGATGATCTCAAGTCAGTTAGAGGTCTTAACTTCTTTACAATCATTAGTAAAGAATTTAATAATACTATGCATAGCAAAACTTAGATTTTTAAATAAAGCAATTGCAATTATAGTAATATGGAATTCCAAATATAAAGTTTTAAGGTCTGGGAACTTTGCTTACTACTCTTGCAAAGTTCTTTCGTAATCTTCCACCAAGGAATTGTATTCTTTCAATTGAATTCTAGAATACCATACCGCATCGGTGGACGGATGAAACTTAAATTTCACAAGATACCTTCGATAAGAGGAACTTCTAGTCTCCTTATCTTGATGTGTCAATATTTTCTCCGGTTCCAGCACCTCTTCATCACCTTTAATGTTGGGAGGTTCCGATTGCTCCATTCTCTGCAAAATCTCAGGAGAAATTTCACTTCCCTTATAGGATTTCAGTATTCCAACATTAAAAACTGGGTGCAAGTTAGTCCATTTCCCATATAAATGTAAACGATAAGCATTCTCACCGACTTTGTCGTCAACTTGGAATGTACCATAATACCTAGGGGCCAGTTTTACATACCGATTACCCATCTTCCGTAGACGCTTCTTTGGAAGATGAATCCAAACCCGTTGATCTTTTTTGTAAACAACCCTTTTTCGTTTCTTTGCAAGTTTGGAAGCCATCAATTCCTGACTTTTCTGGATTCGAGCCTTTACCTCTTGCAAGATATCTGCAAAGTCTGTAGTGGCTTCATCGGAAGCAGGTACTTCTCCACCAAGTTTCGCAATTGGGGATTCCAAAGAATATCTGTACACCACTTCAAAATGAGTCTTTGGGTAACTGAGTGCACCGTGTTATTATAGGCAAACTCCAAGAGATAAAGATATTCTTCCCACTGGCTTTTCCTTTCAGCAACATAAGATCTTAGCATATCTTCAATAACTCGATTTACAACCTCAGACTGGCCATCTGTTTGAGGATGATATGCAGTGGAAAACTTTAGAGTCGTGCCTAAGTTTTTCATAAGTCCACCCCAAAATTTGCTATAGAATAGGGGATCCCTATCTGTTATAATTGCATCTGGCATTCCATGGATCTTAAATATTTCCTTTAAGAAAATGTTGCTGGCTTGCGGAGCAGTCATACTAGATTTGCAAGGAATAAAATGAGCATGTTTAGACAACCTGTCTACTACTGTCCAAATTTGATCATTCTTGTGAAAAGCGTACAAAAACACAAAGAAAACCCCCTGTTATTATGCTACATATTCTTTGGTAACCCTTGAATAAAATCCATGGTAATATGCTTCCATGGTTTTTCTGGGATAGGCAAAGGTTGTACTAATCCAGCAGGCTTACCAGTAGAAGCTTTTATTTGTTGACAAGTAAGACATGCTTCGACATATTTTCTTACATCTCTTTCAAGCTTTGGCCAAAAGAAACGTCGTTTAACAGTTGCCAAAGTAGCTTGAATTCCTCTATGACCGGAGTATGGAGGTTCATGACATTCTTGTATAACCTTCAACCTGTATGCTTGCGTAACACAAGTACGATTTCGATAGAATAATAATCCATTATAGATTCTATACTCTGATAAAGGATCTTTTCCATCTTTTTGTACCTATGCATATGGAGTAGCAAAGGAGGAGTCATTCATATACTCTTCTTTCATTGGTTCCAAATCAACAAATTCTGCTACAGATATAGCTTGAATATTTATCCGGCTTAATGCATCTGCAACCTGGTTCTCCTTCCCAGGCTTATATTCAACCTGCATCCCTTCAAAATCCTTTATAGTGTCAATGAGCTTTAATTGCCGTGCATTGATAATATCCTACGTTTTGTATATGTTTCAAACTTTGCTGATCGAAACGAGCCACAAACTTGGATCCCATAAGATAATGCCTCCACTTCTTACGTGCATGAACTAAGGCAATCAATTCCTTTTCATAAGTGCTATACTTTTGCTCTTAAGGGTTTGAGCATTCGGCTGACATAAACTAATGGATGTCCATCTTGCATCAGTACTGCACCAATAGCATTTCCACTTGCATCCGAGCAAACTGTAAAAGGCTTATTCCAGTCAGGTAGCACTAATACTGGTTCAGTTGCCATGTTCTCTTTCAGGATTCGAAAAGCTTCCTCGGCTTCCGGATTCCAAACAAAGGGGGTATCTTTCTTTAAAAACTTGCTAAGAGGAAGGGTTACTTTTGCGAAATCCTTCACAAATCTTCGATAGTAACTGTATAACTGTACAAAAGATCGTAAGGCTTTGAGATTTTTAGGCCGAGGCCAATCAATAATAACCCTAATCTTTTCAGGATCCATCCGTATGCCTTCTTTGGATATAATATGACCTAAATATCCAACTTCTTGCATAAAGAATCTACTCTTAGATTCGTTAACAAACAGCTTATTTTGTCTCAAAAGATCAAAAACCTGTTGAAGGTGCTGTTTATGCTCCTCAATAGTTCTACTGTATATAAGTATATCATCAAAGAAGACTACAACACTTCTTCCTAGTACAGGTGCTAAAACTCTCCCCATGAGATGGCAGAAAGTTGCCAGGGCATTGGTCAGACCAAAAGGCATTACACGAAACTCGTCTTAATGACCAAAAGTTGTTCTGAACGTCGTCTTACCAATGTCTTCTTCCTTTATTCGGATTTGGTGATATCTTGATTTCAAATCAATTTTGCTAAATATACAGGCACCTCGTAATTCATCAAATAAATCATCAGCTCTAGGTACTGGAAATTTATCTTTGACAGTCAGCTTATTGAGAGCTCTATAATCCACGCACATCCTATATCCCGTATCTTTCTTTTTGATTAGGATAATGGGTGCGCCAAAAGGTGAACAGCTTGGCCGTATTAGCTGTCGTTCTAACATCTCTGCTATCTGTTTCTCAAGCTCTAATTTTTCAAAATGACTGACTCTATAAGGTGCCCTATTTGGAGGTTGGGCGTTTTCTTGCAACTGTATTGCATGATCCTCAGGACGATGAGGAGGTAGATCTAAAGTTTTCTCATCTTTGAAGAGATCGTCGAATTGTCTCAGAAAACTGTACAACTCGAGAGGCACCTGTGATGGCGGATCAGAGTTTCTCAAGTAAATAAAGTATGATTCAGCTTCACCCTGTATTAACTTCTTAGCTTCAGAGTATGTCAGTAGGGGTTCAGCTTGAGATGTGGAATCTGTACACAGCTTCAAGGGTTGCCCTTCAACCATTATAGTTACTGTCTTTTCCCTGTAATTAGGTCGGGCATCATACTGCTCCCGCCATCCAATTCCTAATATCACATCCATAGTTCCTAAAGGGGCCATAATCAAAACTCTTTCTTCGGAATACTGCCCTATTTGGATGGGAGCTACCACATATTTATCACACTTGTTCCTAGGACCTTTCAAACCCTGCACAAATGTGATTTTTGTTTGCAAATCACAGATAGGTAATCCTAATTTATACACCAAGTCCTGCGAGATAAAGTCATGTGTTGAACCATCATCAAGTAAAACAGTCACATCTTGACCTTTTATTGAACCTTTCATCTTAAACAACCATGCTTCCGAAGATCTTGTATCGTCTTCTGATAAATTCTTTAGGTATGCAATTTGCAGTCTCCCTTTTTCCTGTTCAATAGCTGCAAGCTTTCCTTTATTTCTCTCTTCTCCTTCCCTGAAAGTTTCTGGTCTATCTTTGAGATGATGCGATTGAGCAACTTGCCTTTCCTTAGGCGGCGGCTCTTTAAACTGTACTTTCTTTGTATTTTTATCTGCCGGGGCCGTATTTCTTGGGCAGTTGGATTGATAATGCGGATTAACATTAATGAAAAAGGGCTGATAACGGGTTGCGGCCTTTCAACGGGAAATATCCCGGACCTGTTAGGACCTAGGACCTTCCGGATCCGATCAGAGAAGGGTCGATCCAGCTTGAAAAAGGCAGAGCTATTAATATCTCTGGCCGAATCTTAGTATCTTAGGATCTTTTGCCTTTAGATAGATATTTCTGGATCATTAAAGGGATATTTGAAAATAGGTAGATCCAGCCTATATAAGCAACCGACTCCTTTGATACTGGAGCAGAAATCCAGTTGCAAGTTTGAGTGAATTCTCTGCCTTGCCAAAGCCTTCCTTGCTTGAGTTTGTCCTTTGAAATTCTTTAAGATTGCAATTCTGATTCCCGTGTCAAGAGCAGGATAACGATTTCCTGTAATTAAGCCTGAACCCGGTTGGGCGGATTAAACCTTCTAAAGATTGAAGAGATGCTTTAAACCAATGGTCCTTTAAATGTTGACTCTAAACTTTCAACCTTGGCACTAATGGCATAAAATAAACTTCCTCAAAAATAATTTGCTAGCCTCAAAAATAAAGAGTCCCGATGCGTGAGCCCGAACCACTCCCCCAAGCCGGTTTTAAGCCGTAACAGAACCCTGGGTAACGCCCTTGTTATGGTGTTTTGATCATGCTATTTATGGTTGTATTGTCTTTTCGTTGATGAGGATGGGCCACCCTTCGTGGTGGTATATTATTTATTGGTATTGTTGCCAGGTGCTAACATGTGTACGCTTCCGCTATATATGATTCCCATAGAAGGCGCGGGATGAATGACACCTCCATGTCCTTCAACCGGACACTTGGCCATCACAAGTGGTCCGAGTCAGACGGAGGGCCTTTCCGTGGTGATGGATTCGTCATGGAGGGGAATTTCCCGTATTTATACGATGGGAGCATCGTATGGATTTGGGGAGCGTCACAACATCGTTCACTTAGTAAATTATAATAAGCAGCAATTGACAATTCCTGTACGACTCAACTTCCTATAAAAACAATGAACACCACCATCTCGTTTATGAGACAAAAACAATTTCTCAAAGAAGAATAGTATAACAAAGCTCTTATTTAGAATCCAAACTATAATAAACTTCATGAACATATATTATATAAGCACTGTCAGTGCATAAGCGTAAGAATGCAAATATAACTTACGTGTAGAGTTATTGTGTATGCCACGATGAACTCCTCTTCCATCCAAGCCCCACAAATAAAAGCACAAACTCTTATAGCCTCTACAAACACAAAACCCCATAGCACACAAATCACTCATAGCTCGCCAATGTTATACTTGGCTCCCAACTAATCCCAAGCAACTCTAGGCACTATTACTAGTTATTATAGAAGTTTTAAGAACATTGCATCAGAAAGAAAATGCTATGTCCCGAGGGGTTGCACTTATAACTAAACTTCTCTGTCTGTAGGTTACTGAGAGTTTGTTGCAGACACATACTTATGTATTAGGAAACTTGGGCCGCTCTAAGCAATCTTCTTGTCTATTTTTAATGGGAATGGCCCAATAAGCCCATTCAGAATATAGGGAATCTGATTCTTTTAGGGCCGCTGGAGGCAGTCGTAGTTTAAATTCTAGACTTTACGATGTTGAAGTTGCCGACAAGTTGGAAAAAATAGTTGCAGTTGTCATGTACCACCATTTTTTATTTATTCAAAAGGCATGTTCTAGCATCTTGTTAAAACGTGTTGTGTTTATTTGCCCCCTTTTTTTTGTGATGAGAGGCATTTTTGTAAATGTTAATCTATTTTAGGGGCATTTTAGTAAATTTGTAAATGCATTGTGGCATCGATTCTTATTTGTGGTAGTGTTCTCAGTACCTAGAAGCCCAGAGTGATGCAAAGTCTTCGCGGACACTACAAGAGAAAAGGGGTACTAGAGTCAGTGATAGTGTCAGAAGGATATTTTTGGTGTTTTTTGAGGTGAAAACAGTGTTCTATAGTTAATAGCAACACTTATGGTTAGATATTTCTCTGTTGCTAATTCTGACGCTATATCTGATTCTATGTACGACGCTATATCATTTTAACCAATGTAATGCTACAATTGATGTTACAACGGAGGCATGATCTGATGCACTATGAGTCATAGGTGTTAGCATTAGGTTCAAGCATAAATGTATAACTCTAATTTTGACGTTATGTCTGACTCTAGAGATGACGCTATATCTTTTAACAAATCTAACGCTGTAGTTGACGCTATAGCTGATGCATGAGCTGATGCATTACGAGTAAAGGTGCTAGCATGCACGCCATCTGACTCTTGTCCTGACCTTACCCGTGATGCTACATATGACTTTATATTGACCCCTAATTCTAACTCTATGTCTGACACTATTGTCATTTTTTATTCTGGCTCTGTCAGTGACTCTATATTTGATGCTATTATTGACTCTATATCTAACCCTATGTCTGACGCTACCATTGACTCTAGTCCTGACCTTACCATTGATGCTACGTCTGACTTTAAATTGACCTCTAATTTCGACTCTATGTCTGACGGTATCGTCAGTTCTAATTCTGACTCTACCAATGACTCTATGTTTGATGATATTATTGACTCTATATCTAACCCTATGCCATCGTTGACTCTTACAGTAGTATGAGCTCTATTACTCATGCTAACATATGATTTAACTCTAGCTATCTCTAGAGTTGATGCTGTCATTGACTCTATGTCCAACTCTATACCATCAACTCATATAGCATGCACTCTAACTAGTCATGCACTTTGTTATTCTCCTCTTTAAGCATTTTAAATAATCTTACTAGTAAACGTGTGCCCGGTGTTGCCGGGCTAATGTCCTAGACATGTGCTTTTCCTTCGCCTCTAACACCCTAGGCCTCAAACATCTATATGTGAAATTTTGACGTTATTTGCTATTGTAAAAATTTTTGTTATTGAAATAGTATAATGCCAGTAACATTTGCGTTCATGGATTTCAATAGAGAAAATAATGCTTTATAATGAATGTAGGATCTGGAAAGACAAATCCAAAATTGATGTTGAAAATGTCACTCTTAGAAGTAGTTAAGTACATCAATAAGAAATAAGTACAAAAATATATAAAACACAAAATCTTGTCTTGGCTCATTGATGTTTTAGTTCACGATGGAACTGTAAATATACATCTCCACATGGCGCACATGACTAAGGGCCTAATGTTGTACTTTGTTGGATGCTCCCGTGATATCTTCACTTCTCCGACAGATAACATCTTAGCCGGGGTAAAAGTGAAATGTACAGGCGAGTCATTGATTCGAACTGCCCACGATGTCTCACGACTATCAAGCACATGAGACAACTCATCTCGAAGGTAGGCTCGTATAATGGAATCAGATACCTCATCGGGAAGAAATGATTTGTAGACCCTAAAAAGTGTTCCATTACATATTCCAACGCAAGTGAGTTCTTTTGCTACCAAAACACCAATTCGCCAGTGCATGGTGTCGTTTCTCATCTGATAAAAAAAAGATAAACAATCGAAGGTTAGTCAAAGCACTACATTTACCCAATAAATAGATACATGTACTTTATCCTCCACCTACCTCTCTCACAGCACATCCGCGTAAACAACGTTCCCTCGGGTAAACTTGAGCAAGTAGGAAGTCATCAATTAGTTGGATAAAGCGCTCCAACTTGACAATCTCGTCAGTACTAAATACTTCTTTGAGCTTTGCAATGAGCTCCTCAATTTCCACGCTCGCTACCCCATGTACATGAGCATTGGTATTTTCGTTCCCAGTCATACCATGATCCAAGAGCGCGTATGACATAAGTAACTCGGGAGATGTGGTAGCTTCTGTCACCCTTTAGGCATTTGGCGATATGGTGACCAAAGACATACCATGGGACCAAAATACGCACCATCTACATGGATGAAGATGTAAGTAAGTAAGATAAAAATAAAAGGAAGAAAGTAGAAGATATCAATAAAAACAAACAGAAATTAGAAGTTGTGATTGTTAAGTATTAAACTTACATTTAGAGGAGTTCTTTGTATACTATATTTATTGTATATCGTGATCTGTCGACATCTGCAGAAGCATCTCCATCCTTCGATAGAATGAGTACCTTTATGCCTTGGATTCCTTGAGCTCTCGAGAGTGCCTCTTTAAGCATTTTAAATAATCTTATATGCAAAGATACCAAAAGAGACACTTTCCATCTATTCAAAGAACCATTTGCCGCTACACTCGTATATAATCACTCTTTCTCTATATTTTCCTCTTTCTCACAGTCTTCATTTTATACCATCCTAAATGGCTAGAACAAGATTGGCAGGCTACGAATATACCATAAAGTGTGCATTATCATATTTTCCCTTATTCTGTTGTAGTGCTTTTCCATATACCTTTTCAAATCCTTTGCACTGCATAGAATCACAGCTATTACTATCTATTTCTACTACTTCAATCAAACTTCACAAACATTAGTATCCCAACCTGTAAAGTTGATTCCAGGCCACAGATAAATTTTTGAATTTCAGATGGTAGCGTATCAGTGTAAATCCAAGCTGGAGTCTTTTCATAGTTTAGGCGCCCAAATACCTCAATATGCTCCTTTTGACCAGCAATAAGCTCTTCCATCATCATGCGACCAAACTTGGCTGTAACATCCGTTGCATATATCTGCAAACAGGTTGTCAAAAAATGCCAGGAGTATAATAACATGCATGATATGAGATATTGCTTTCAATACGAGACATTGCTTCCAACAGGAAGCATTGACCACTACACAGATACTGAGTCATTTCTTTACATGGAGCCATTAGCGTACCAACATGATACACTTATCGAGAATTAAATTTGAACCTTCGATCTAGCGTGAAATATTGAAAATATTTCATCTAAACCTTCTATTCATAATCACCTTGGCATTGAACTCTGGCATTCGAGCAATGAGAGAAAGAGCAAGCATTGCTGATGGATTTGATATAATAACAGCATCCAAGAGTGCAACGTCCAGCATACCAAGATCCGCAGTCTTGTACCATGGAGGCTCATTAATCAAATCACCAACTAAAGGAGCTTTCTTTGAATTGGGTTCATGAGGGAGCACATCGGGTAAGAAAAGCTAAAAAGCAGAATGATCAAATGGGCATTCCAGGAGCAACCTGACATCGCAGATATCTACTAAATGACAGGAAGAGCCACATGATCCAGTCAACCCTTTTCTTTGCCCAAGCACCCTCTATATATAGAGATGAAAGGAATAACGTTATGATTCCAAGTTAACGTGAATTGAGAGACACGGATGCTTACAATTTTCATGTTGACTAGACCCTGTTGCAGTTCAATTTTTTGCCAAGTTCCTGCTTCCTTTTCCACCCATAGCCATAACACAGGTGATCTCCATAGCACATGCATCGACCTCCATAGTCGAGCTTGGATATGGTGCCAGTTAGCCAGTTTCCACATCGGCCGTCCAACAACACTAGCGACCGCCAGTTTATAGGCAACAGTAGGTTTGGAGCAGTTTTCAACATATCTTAAGCATATACTAGCATATACTTAGAATATGCCAGAAACCCACACGAGCGAGGGTTTGCCCTCTTGCACCAGGTCATCCAGCAGCTCATATATGCGGATGATGTGGACCTCTTGGCCCATACACCAGAGGGCATGCAGGCACACCTAGATGCCCTGGACACATTCTGCCAGGCGACGGACATGCGTGTCAACCTGGCCAAGACTAAGGTGGTCCTCATATCCTCCTCCTCGCCATCCAAAGACCTCCGGCACTCACTTATCGGGGCGATGGTAGAGGTTACACCCGCCTATAAGTACACGGGGGTGGAATTTCCGCCCCTCAATGTATTGAGATGCATCCATTAAGCCCGGTGACCGTAGGTTGGAAGGCGATGTACGCAATGCAAAACAATAGTCACAGGGCCGAGCTGTATGACTGGGGCCACCAGTTACATTTGTTCCGGGCACTGGTGGAGCCAGTTCTTCTGTATGGGGTCGAGTATGGGGCCCAGTGGTGTCTTTGGCGACTTGGAACGACTTAGAGCAGGTCCATAAGGCATTTTTTACGCGGGCACTTGGGGTCAAGCCCTCAGGTCCATATCGGATCTTGTTGCGGGAGACAGATTCATGCCCCCGCGGCATGCGACCCTCGATAGACACATTGTTTATTTCCGTAAGGTGGCCAAAGATGGGCGACACTCGGCCCCTCGCACTTGGCTTATGCTTTGTGGCGATGAGCCCGCAACGACTCAGGCTTGTTGGAAGGACAAGAGAGCCCAAGGCTATAGCGCTACTGAACGAGACGCACATAGACGCCCGTAGGGATAGGGTCGAGGGGGTACTTGGACTCTTGTTTCACAGGGAAGCTCGGGACCACCATGCTCTAGAACGGTAAAGGTGGCACACTACAAACAAAGACATAAACCCCACCACGTTCGAGGCCCACAAACTCTACCCCGCGTTCTCGGTTGCCCATGAAGAAGCGCAGACCATCACATCCATTCGACAGGGGCCCACCATCCACAAAATCTACCCTCGTTCTCGGTTGCCCATGAAGAAGCGCGCAGGACCATCGCCACCCATTCGAACGAGGGGCCCACCATCTTCGGCTTGAGACGGGCCGGTGGGTTGGAGAGCCGCCGGGGCCAGGCTTTGTCCGTGTTTGTCCGGCGGGGGTTGTTGAGGATGAAAGCCATGCCTTCCAGAGCTGTCCAGCCTACAGTCAGATTCAGGCTTACATTCTCTTGGTGCGACCTGGTCTGCCCCTGTACGAGCTACTCAGTACGCCGTCAGTTCGATCCCTTGGCTCCTACCTCCAGGCTGCGGACTCACCTCTGCCCCTGGGCGCCTACCTGAGGTGTCGGGAATTCATGTGTATATGTATATTTGTACAGCTACCAGCAGGCTTGTTGCTGCGACGGTTTTTCCCTCCTAGGGGGGGTTTTTTAATCCGGGTAACGAGCTTGCTGCACCCGTGTAATTTGGGTCCCATAGGCCGATTGGCCTCCGCGGACGATAAAAGAACCTTCCTTCCTTCCTTCCTTCCCCTAGGGGCAACCCCAAAAACGTACCCGAAAATCTTGCACCTAGCATGCATGTACACCAAAATAGTCGTAAACTTACCATCACGAGCCTCCAACATGGGAGTATCGCAGCATGTCATGCCAAATTTCTGCCCTGGTGGCAAAAAATTTCCATATGGCAACTTCTTTTTGTGTTGCTATCTTTTTCCTCACATTAACGTAACATTAAATCAAATGTGCACAATATACTTCTTTTCTTTGAACACATTGCTCTATGCAAAGGTAGCTAGTTTCCATTACAGAACGCCGGCATCGTGCTTCGGCGGCTATGGCGACACAGGATATCGAAATGAAGGATGCTCCGGCGGTGCCATCTCCTGATAAATCCACTCCGGCGGGTTCTGTTTCATCTCGTAAGTTTTTTCTTATGACCTGGATTAGGTTTACCTTTCTCCATAGCTTTGTATCAATGTTTTAGAAGCTGTTAATTTTGGTCCAAATGGAGGCAGATTTGAAGAGTATATCAGCTTTGGTAGAAAAGGGTGTGGCAAGCAAAGAGATCAGGTTGATGGTGCGAGCCATGCGGCTTTTGATGGCCGTACGGCGAAAGCTTCAAGCAAGTGCTTTGGCTGCATTTTTGAAGCAAACTTTGCCTCCTTCAGCTGAGACGCTTGCTTATTTGCTGCCTTTTGTATCCAAGGTACACATTTAGGTTTTGTGCATACAACCTGGACCAGTCTGATTTTCTGGTCCTCTGTCTTCTTTATTTCTGAACAATCATCGTTTTGTTTCTCCTGGATCTGATTTCCTTCTTATTTCATCAGGACGAAGATAAAAGTATGGATGTGGATGCACTCGCAGCTCCTCAGTCCTTAAACAAGCCTGAATTGGAGATTTTCACATATTTGGTTGTCATTATCTTCTTGATTGACCAAAAACAGTACGAAGAGGTTGGTTTTCATTTCAAATTGTCCTTCACTAAATCATTTAATTGTATTTATTTCGTCATCTATTTTTCCAAACATCAGGCAAAAGAATGCTCATCTGCAGCAATAAAGAGGCTTCAACAGTTCAATAGACGAACGCTGGATGTTCTTGCAGCAAGACTTTACTTCTATTATTCGCTCAGTTATGAGCGTACAAACTCTCTTGCTGAAATAAGAGGGTATGGAATGTCAAAATTATATGCATTTTTTCATTATATAATGAAAGGAACTTAAAGTTGTTGTTCTGTATGTAGAACTTTGCTTTCTTTGCATCAGACGTCAACACTTCGTCATGATGAACAAGGACAGGTTAGTAATTTCTAGCTCATTTCCTGCTCTACGCTCAACAACATATGTGCTGCAATATGCATAGGCGATTTTTATACTACTGGACAAGGCTAGAAGACAATAATATTAAAACATATGTGGCGGTGGAACACTTGTAATTTTCCCTGTAGATTATTTCTTGCAAGCAATGATATGAACTTTAAAAAAGTAAAATGAAGAACCATGCTCAAATAGTTTGGCACTGTACATTATTTCTTGCAAGCAATGATATGAACCTGAAAAAAGTAAAATGAAAAAAACCGTGCTTAAATAGTTTGATTTAGCAGTTGCAAATAATTTTACTCCTTTTTATACTGTGTCATTTGGTGCTCCAGTGGAGTTCTATATCCTTTTCGCTCAGTTATGAATTTGATACGATTGGCAGGCTAGCTTATAATTTGAATCTCATGTTTTACTGTTGATTTACTTCTGTTCAGGAGACACTGTTGAATCTTCTACTACGCAATTATCTGCACTATAACCTGTATGATCAGGCCGAAAAACTCCGTTCCAAAACACAGCGATCTGACTCGCATTCTAATCAACAGGCATAGCTCTCAATTCAATCTATTATTTGCTATGTTCTGTTTGGGTAAATGCTGGATGTACTGTGTAATAAACAGGACCTTTTGATTATTACAGCTGTGCCGCTATTTGTACTATCATGGAAGAATAATGACAATTCAACTAGAATACACAGATGCAAAGGAGTCCCTTATGCAAGCTGCACGTAAAGCTCCTGTTATTGCTCGTGGTTTTCGAATCCAATGCAATAAATGGGCTGTGATCGTGAGATTACTTCTGGGTGAGATTCCTGAAAGGACTACTTTTATGCAGCCGGGGATGCGAAAGGCACTGCGTCCTTATTTTGAGCTCACAAATGTAAGTGAAAGATGTGTCTTGTTGAATATGTGGATGTGGTTTCAGCATTTTAGATTATTGTAAATAGTATTTTCTTTTTATAGATTGTATTTCTGAAGTTATCTTTCTAAATTGTGAAGGCTGTTCGAATCGGCGATTTGGAGCTTTTCCGCCATGTGGCAGAAAAGTTTTCAAGCACCTTTTATGCTGATAAAACTCATAACCTGATAGTACGATTACGGCACAATGTAATCAGAACTGGTTTAAGGAACATCAGCATATCATATTCACGGATTTCCTTGGTTGATGTTGCTGCAAAATTGCATTTAGCTTCCTCTACTGCTGTAGATGATGCAGGGAGCATTGTGGCTAAAGCCATCAGGGATGGGGGAATTGATGCTATTGTGGACCATGAAAATGGTTGGATGCAATCTAAGGAAACTGGGGACATTTATTCTACTCAAGAACCTCAACAGGCTTTTCATTCGAGGATAGCTTTTTGTCTGAATACTTACAATGAGGCTGTCAAGGCTTTACGTTTCCCGCCAAATGCTCATAAGAAGGAGCTGGAGAGTGCAGAAAAGCGTCGCGAACGACAGCAGCAAGAACAGGAACTAGCGAAGCACATTGCGGAGGAAGATGATGATGATTTTTGAAGGGATCTCTTGTATCTGTTGGCGTTTAAATTTTTGAGGTCAAAACGTTTGTAATAAAAGCAACATGGACAGCAGCAGCAAGAATAGGAACTAGCAAAGTACATCCTAGAAGAAGAAGATGATGATTTTTAAAAGAATCTCTTCTATTTCTTGGCTCTTAAAATTTTGAGGTCAGAACATTTGCTTTAACTAAAGATTTGCTGTGATTCTATGTTATTCTTGGAGTGTGTAGAGCCCATACTCCAGCAATAACATAAAACCAGAGCTAGTTTAAGAATGCCTTTACTGTTTGGTTCGGTCCCAATTATGAAGGAATTTGTAACTTTGATGTATTGCCAATGTGCTAGCATAAGCAATATTAAATTTTATATATCAGGTTAGATGTTGATCTTATGAATGCAGTCAAATATCAAGTTAGGGAGTCGAGCTTAGTGCCAAATATAAGTTTTTTCCTGGAGACAGACATAGCTTAACAGATCAACTAGCATGCTTATTATTATGTTGCGGTGATGTAGCATAAATTTATTCATTATTATTTGCAAGCCAAAGGTCGTAATAGTTTATTGAGTGATAAAACTTGCTTTTGTGATTAACTTAGAAAATGTACCTATCTTACATAAGATTCCTAATGGTATTGGAGGTGTATTCGTAGATAAATTAATAGATTGCTGACGATGGAAAATGGGTTTCAATACATCGAAGGTTATAGAGAGGAGATAAGCTTAGTTTTTTGGGAGAAAGTGCCTAGAGACGAAGCCGGATATTGATCGAAGGAATGAAGGAGCTGGAATGGACGTTTCTGGTAGATAGGGTTTAGCCAATAGGGTTTTCTAAGGTGAGCGGCCGAAGGTATGGCGATGGAGGAGCACAAATACTTCAGTGCTGTGAGATGGAAAGAGCTGGTTTTGTTGGTGGATTTGACAGGTCGCTTGTTGACATAGCTTCTTCACAGAGCCTATTAATGCTTTGTTTTTCTTGCTATTTGCATATACTCTGTGTGTTCATATGCATCTACGGGGTTGTGAAGAGCTATATTTTTCTGACTGCGAAAGGGCTATGAGAGGATAAAGCCGGATCTGGCATATATAGATATCTTTCATGCACGGCTGTGAAAGGGACAAACAGATCAAAACCTAGAATTTGCTTCTAGTTTGCTGAAGTGTCCGCCATGGGGTTGAAGTTTGAAGATTCTTGAATCTCCCTGTGATGTCCTTTTCTTGTTTAGAATTTGAAACTGTATTCTTTGTTGTGCAGATAATTGCCAGCGGGCACTATCTATTTTCCCAAGACAAATTTTGAGATGCTAGAATATGAGCTCCAAGAACATTCTGTGCTTGGTGAGATTTGTGCTTGGGCTTCCTCACAGAGTGGATTCACTTGGAAGAAGTTTTTTCCATATGGCAATTTCTTGCAGGGGGTTCAATTGGTGCGGGCTTGCTAGGCAGCATAACCTGTTGAGGCGGTGGAGCAGGGCAGTATCTTGACTTGGGGTACCAAATCATATGCTGACATGGAAATGGCAATATGATCCCATCAAGGGGTCAGCAGACAGCCATGGTGTCTCCATTTGGAATAAGAGATGGAATATTCATGAGATCAATGGCCCACAACAAGCAACAAGACAAATACAAGCTATAAGACACGTCTTATTCCCTTATTCCGAGAGTAAACTTATGTACATTTGTCAACCGAGAGTAAGTACATTTGTTAAGCGGGAGTCCTAAGCTATAAATTATAAAATTAGTATCTGTTGTGTGAAACTTACTTTTTTGTGCTAAACTTGTGTACATTTGTCAAGCGGGAGTCCTAAGCTATAAATTATGAATCTTAATATGCATGGAATTGTCTTCCACGAATGAGTTTAGAATGTAGGGATATGCCACATGGCAGCACTTGGTTAATCTTTTCGATGAAAATTGTGGCTCATTTTTTGTGCTATGATAGGGTAATGTTGGTCAAAATGATAGTAACCAATGCTAATATCTATGTTGCAAGTGCTACATGCTTATCAAATCAAAACATATATAAAGCAACTTGGGTTTTTACGTTCAGCAAAAAAAATTGAATTTTCGTCCGTCCTTAATTTAACTTGAAAGAGCCATTTGTTCTTCAGCTTGTTGCTAGAAATTCGTCCTACCGGACCACACGTTCCTGAAATTGTCGCTAGATATTCCTTGCGAGGTAAAGCTCTACCATTGCTGCATCAGAAAGCAGAGTTTGTCATCGTATATATGCAATCGCACCAGGATGTTTTATATCTTTGCGTCGTATTTGTTTTTTTTTTTTTTTTTTGAAGGACGTCAGACTTTATTAATAACACTCCAACATAATACATAATACAATGCAGAGACAGGAATAAAAAACCCAGCGGACAATCAGATCCTACTGAGCAGGGCCACCCGTCTAAGCATGACAATATAATGTAGTTCACATTATTTTCCTCACCTACAAAGAGAAGAATAATATATAATCATACTTTTTTAAAAAGTTACTTTAACCAGGTCGAACTTCCACATCTATAGAATCATTAACAGCAACTTGATCTGCTCCCTGGTGTCTCAATGCCATTGAATCAGGAACATCCACTATAACAATCGTAGTAGATATTGGACCTACAGAGTGAACCAACGCAGATTGAGGAGCCGAGCTATTTTTGCGACGTGCAAGTTTCTTTAGGCGTGGAGTAGACCATCCTTCTTCCAATAATTCTTGCTTCTGAGCAATGTCCTGAAGACGAGAGTGTTGATCCTCATTAAGAGGGTCTACTGATATAGACTGAGATGGAGATGCAATAGAAGAAGGCGATAGTACAGAAATAGCTAAAGAAGAAGGCACAGGGGCTGGTAATACTGGCGAATTAACTAGTGCAGAGGCAGATGAGGAAGAAGATGATACAACACGACACTCAAGTGAAGTGGATGCTATGTGACATGGGATAGGAGCAGTTGGGGAGGTAGAGACAAAAGTATGCCTGGACTTGTAAGTAGCAAAAGCCTCAATATTGGGAAACATCTTGGCAAGCTCGGGTCCATTAAGCAGACATAGTTTGTATTTGAAAAAAAGTGGGCCACTTTTGACCACTACTGACTGAGGAATAGAAACACAAGTAGGAAAAGATACACAAATTCGAGGACCATTAACAATAGAATGGGCAAGATGCATACCCAATCCATTGGCAATAGCAATCATGAAATCAGACACTTGCAGTTCTAGTGGAAAATCGTCTAAGGCAAGCCAACAAGGCATGCGCAATGCACCAGACTTACTTGGCAAGAATCCAGGAGAATAAACCTGATATAGAAGATAATGTCCCCAAAGAGGATCAACACCACGCTCCACAAGCCTGTCAACTGCAAGTGAAGAGTCAAACATGACCAGGAAGAAATTATTATCTTTATCCAAAACTTTTAGAGATGCATAATGAGGGAGACCCAGTCTCTGAAGGTGATGTTTTAGCCAAAAGCCAACTCTCATGAGATCCAAAAACTGTCCAGTGAAATGGCAAACAACTGCATGAGACACAAGGTTCTGAACACATTGCAAATGAACATTATGATCAATTTCGACAACCGATAGGCCAGCCTGTGTAGAAGCGTCTGAACACTGTTGCGCCTCATAGAATACACCCTCAGGAGGCAACTGAACATCCATATGGTCATCTTGTGCTTGTAACTCATTTAGATACGAGCTCAATTCTTTCTTGTTATTCTGTAACATAATATTCAACACAGCAGAAACACGAGCAGATTGCACACTGGATGTCAAATCACGTTTGATCCAATCGCTAAATCGTGTAGAAGGCGCTCTAGCCACAGCATCAGAGGAACCCCACGGAGCAGAAGGAGCAGATACACACCCAGCAGAAGTAGACACAAAAGAAGCAGAAGCAACAGTAGAAGTATTTACAGTGGCCTCTACTTGAAAAGTAGACAAAGGTGCAGATTTAGACAGCGGGGGAAAGTGTTGCAGGCTTGTATTCACATTAACAAGAGAAGGGTCAAAAGCAAGAGGATTGAGGCGAGAATTATCAGGTAAACTAGGAAGCATATCATGCGCAAGAGAAGAAGCATGAGCACCACCTACCACTTTCTTGGCTGACGAACATGTTCCAGAAGCTGGCAAACTAGGGTTTGCCATGGTAGCCGAAATCTGTAAACTCCAAATCCGGCCCGGATAGACACAACAAAACTGTAGAAATTATGCACCGATGGAAAGCTCACATCTCTAGCTTTCCAACGCACTAAAGAACACCCGAATCTGACACCCGAGCCAAAAGTTATGAAGAAAACTGCGTCGAGACCCTACATGGCAGCCATCACAGCGCCCACCATCCCCCCTCACCTTTGCGTCATATTTGTTGTTGATATTATATAATTTACTCCAGATTTTAGAGACCTTCTATATATATATTAGGTTGTAGCATATTTTTTGTTTAAGTAAGCTTTATAGGAAAAATAACATTGATGTATATTTGTTGTTCCAAATATTATTGCTCACAAAGTCCATGAATCAACCAAACAAATCTAGCCTTTATTTTATCTTGCTGAAGTTTTGATGCTCAAGTTTTCTTCCACCAAACTTATTTCTGAGCAAAATTACTGTTATACAACGAAGGGACTTCAATAATTGATTTATGATAACATCAAAAGTAAAATGGACATTTCATTGACATAGAAACCACAAGTGATGAAATGAGATATGTATTTACCTACATCCACTGGCAACTGAAGTAATAAAACTGAGGCACTATTACTTTAGATGGTAAACTCGAAGATAAAAATTAACAAGGCAATATATGAACCTCATAAGACTAACTTAATCATTGCCAATTCATTGCCAAACACGAGAAGTTAGAAATCATTATTCAAAGTCTTGGATACAAATGAAGAAATAAAGCTTGTGAAGTAACGAAGCCATCCACTTGAAATATTGATCAAAAAATAGTATCCAAAGCACGATTTGAGAGGTTGTCATCTGCAACTACAATTTTATTCAAGCAAGAAGTATCAATGACTTCAGACAAAACCACCTTCTTCAAACGGTCCGGAAAAGCTTGCAAAAAGCAAAGTGCCGATCTGAAAATTTGTTGAAACAGGCCTGGAGATAAACTTAAATCTAGCAATCTACATATCCATGGAAAGATTTTAAAGAGCACGTTCCAACGCTTCTGATCTCATTTGCAGAGCTCAAGTTATGGGCAAAAACATGATCGAAAACAATTGACCTCTTCAAAACGCTCTTCATGAATAGCTCATTGTGATGGGACTTGGAAGTGTAGAAGTCTGGATTTCATTGATATCTATCGAAACTTTCATCAAATTTCCATTAGAAGGATGGAGTGGCAAGAGAAAGAGAAAATTAAACCAAAATGAAGAAACATAAGAACTTGATAGATCATGTGAAAATTCGTTCCATTCCATTTAGGCCTTTAGAAGAAGGAGAGCTTGAAGATTGCCATTATTTCCTTCTTGTAGAGCTTGCATGTTTAGAACAGATTTAGATATCTAGTGGCGCCTTATTTTCAAGCTTTAGATATATCTAGATGGATATGTTGGCAACATTTAGGTCACTATTAAAAAAATACAAATTAGGGAAATGCAATCGAGAAGTAAAGAAGTACAATGCCTTTTCAACTCGTCAACCATTGCAAAACAAGGATTCCCATAAACTTCATTTCATCTTACTCCTTTAAATATGTAGACATTTTTCTAGTATAAATATTGTCCACAACATGTTGGATTACAACAGATAGAAAGGTCCACATACAAATTTTGGCCCTAGATCGTTTTGTATTAAAAGCTTCAAATATATCTAGATGAAAAATGTTGGCAACATTTAGGATAACTTCAAAGAGTACAAACTAGAGTAGTGCAATCTAGATGTAAAGAAGTACAATGCTTCTATGGAAACCCTAAGAGACAATGGATCAAACCAAGATACAGGTTAGTACCTAGATAGATTGATCTTCTAACTAACTTTTATACGTGTAGATGCGTAATTAGTCTCTATTTTATGCTTTGATTAAGGTTATGGATGAATCGATATATGTATAGTGGATGCTCTCTTTCTGTTCCCCCTGTGCTGTGGAAGGGGGTAGAGACCTAAAGGCCATTTAGTAGTAGATATGCTCCTAGATGCAATCCATTAAAACCCCTTAACTGCAGCCTGTGTACAAGAGCCCACCTGGCTGGGGATGGTATGATGTGGTTCAACATCAAATAACGGACACGGTGGTGAAGTAGAGGTGGAACCTTGCCTAGCATGGCTACAAGGCTTCTTATAGTGTGCTAGGCTTATAGTCGGTCACTATGCGTAGGCCGGGTATGGGTCTGACACCCCTTGGGTCATAGGATACGTACCTATAGGGACGTCTTGGACTTGATGAGCGTGGCTAGGGCCGGCTTGTGGATTTTGGGGGTTCAACAGTGTCTGATGGGGGGGTACCGGTGGTGCCACGATCCTCTAGCCACCTATGGAACCATTGTGCCCGGGAGGAGATTCACCCCTTTCCTGCCTCATAGGACTGGGGAGATGTAGCCTGGAGTGGTCTCATAGGGTGGTTCCATGAGATTGCATCTCCAGAAGGCTACAACCACGCCATAGCATGTTCCAGCCTATCTGCAAAGTGTGCATAGGAGGGGCGGATGGAGTGGACTACCCTAGCCATTGTTCTATGCCAGCCAACACCATTGTCATGATTTCGTCTATTGTTATCTGGAGGCTTTGACCATCATTTGACCCCCTTGAGTCTGAACCTGGGGTAGAACCTTCATTTTTGGTGCATTTCGTATGTTATATTGGTAATATGTTGAGGTTGCCTTGATGATCGATGGGACACTCTTCAGGGTTGCATATTATTATGTATGTTGTGCCAGGGGCTAACATGTATGTACGCCTCTGCTATATAGGATTCCTATAGAAGGCGTGGGACAAAGGACACCTCCGTGACCTTCACCCGGACACTTGCCCATCACAAGTGATCCGAGTCAGACGGAGGGCCTTTCCATGGTGATGGAGTTGCCATGGGAGGGAAATTTCCCGTACTTATATGATGGGGGCATCATATATATTCGAGGAGCGTCACAATGGTATCAAAAGCATAATCTCGGTAGACCCAGATCATAGCTCTGGGCAAGTTCTAACTCGATAGATTGATTAGTTGGTAGGGGATATTTGACGTAGGGAATTCACCGTAAACCTTTAGGTATTGTGTCATTTAACTTAAGCAGGTGAAAAATGAGAAGATTAGGAAGTAAATTGTAGGATGTAAGGGTAGGGCCCTGTTGAGTTTTTTTTTTATCTGACTCTCGGAAGCCATAACTTTTTGTAGGGGTCCTAGATGAAGGTGATTTTTGCGCCATTGCATCGGGAACACTCAAATTAGTTAGGACCCCCATCGGGTGGCGTGCCAAATGCCATCATTTCGGCCCTAGGTTCAAGGGGGCATGTTGGGAAAAAAGGGGCTCTTGAATCATGACTTAGAACAAAAAAACCCGTTACACGCGCCCGCCGTATAAAATTTTATATATGTATAATTTAAAAGAAGAAGAAGAAGAAGAAGTTAGAATTCAATTTTTTTTTGGTACTTTTTTTTTTTCTCTTCTACCTTCTGTGTTTCCTCTCGCCTTTTTTGTCCGCTATAGCCACCATATCTTGAGCTCTCTTCTGCTATAGCCAAGGTTGACTGAGCTCGCCTCGCCATCGCCAAGCACTGCCTTATCTTCTACGTAGGCGCTCACATCGTCTCCATAGCCATGGCTCGGATCATGCAAACTTAGAGTTATGGGACTATGACATTATCCAAATCTTTGCCGGAGATCCTGCGAAGATAGAGCGTCTTCTAGAAGAGTTGATATTAGGGTAGAAGCAGCTAGACCATCTCCAGAGTCAGAGACGGGCGATGATGAGGAAGCTGCTAGAATGGATAGATAGTAGTTTTAACGTCACGCCACTAGGCAGCATCCAACTGGACATGTGACCACACACCACACTACATTGCTTGATTGGGCCCTGCCCCCAACCACCTTACATTGCGTCTGTTGGGATGTGACCCCCAACAGTACCGAGTGCGATTCTGGGAGGTCTCGAACTCGAGACCACATTGCTAAGGAACTAGTGTGTTATCACTAGACCAAACGCCCAGACGCAACGGATCATGGAGACGCAACGGATCATGGAAATGGCCATAGCAGCAGACGCACAGGAGCTAGAAAGTGGGAATTCAAAGGCAAAAGGCGAGTGATATGTCTATTTTGGGGGATGGTGAAACTATAGTGGAAGGATGCCCTTTCATCACACCCCCATACTATTATGACGAGGAGATGCAGAGCTTCATCTGGGAAGAACTTCCTGCATATCTTAACCCAGACCTCCTGTAACCCATATAATTAGAGATGGCAGCTTGACTGGACAGGTACATAGCCGAGATACATAGAAGGACCGAAGCCCGTCTATTACGGGAATGGAAGGCAGAGAGGGAAGCTGAGCGGGTTGCAGAGAACTAGGCCAAGCAGGATGCTAACACTCCTACAATTAAATGGAAGCGTAAGAGAACCCCCAACAAATTGGGAGGCAGTTATAAACAGCGCTTTCAGGTAGCAGGTGGAGTCGTTAAGGCCACCTCCTCGAGCCACCGTGAAGAACGAGTTCTAGCTACTAACTGTCCCACCACTGGGGGCAAGGCCCTTCCAAGCCCCCTTCCTGCACAAAGAAGCCTCATAGGTGGAGGCCAGGCACCGTTGCATTGAGGGAGATACGGAAGTACCAAAAGTCCACTGAACTTCTGCTACGTAAGCTCCCCTTTCAGCAGCTCGTTTGCGAGCCCGCTCAGTAGTTCAAGACCGACCTTAGGTTTCCGACCTATGAGATCATTGCCTTGCAGGAGGTCACGAAAGACTACCTGGTGGCCCTTTTTGGTGACACCAACCTTTGTGTTATCCACGCCAAGTGCGTCACAATAATGCCAAAAGATTTGACACTGGCCCCGAGGATTCAAGGGGATAACTTTTAGTATAAAAATTGTACACGACTCATTGTATAAGTCTTCCTTTGTGTAAATATAAACTTTGGTCTTCATATCCTCATATAAATGTTTCCAATAATTTTATTTATGTTTAAAAATAAATAAATAAACAAATAAATATTAGTAAAATAACTCCCAGTGACACTGACGTCAGCAAAATTTAAAAGTGAAGTTCACTTTTAGTGTTTCATTATATCTTCTCCTCCAAGTGCCTTTTCTCCTCCTCTTTTTTTCTTACTTCATGGACTTCACTAAGCGCCAGCAATGGCACATGGACGGTGAACATTGGAACCCTCAGGCTTCTACATCTTTTTTTACTGCAGAAGGTTGATCTCATCCCCAACATGTAGGCTCATCCGGACTATGCTACGTTTCTTGAGTTCTACATTCGGGACATGGTTCCTCAATGCATCCTGTACAGAGACACTCCTCAGTTGTACCTTAGCTGAGCAACACTGCTCCAGATGTTGGGTGATGATAGCCACTCCTCCAATGTCCTTCGGGGCATCGATCGTTAAGCTAAGCTGCTCCCTACCCTACAATATAATGGCCAGACCTATTTTGAGGTGCGTGTAGCCTTGGGCATCCTCATGGACCATTATGTGGAGGATGAAGATATACTTGTTGAGCAAGGGAAGATGCGTGCCCCTTTGCCTTTAGAGGATGATGAGCAGATAAGCCAGGATGACTTCGTACGATGGAAGCAGTTGGCATAGGAAATGCCAGTACATAGAAGTTAGGGGTCTAAACTTACAGGGATGGATGCCTTGCCGGTAGTTCACGTACTTGCTGCTTGACGACATAATATGGACTTATCATGTTATTGCTAACCTCAAGCACAAAAAGAAGATAGAAGTCCTTTACGAGCTAGCGGAGTACTGCATGCACCATAAGGAATCATCATTGTTCAACGACGTCGAAGTGTCATTTAACGACACGACATCGTATATAATGTCGTTATTGCGATGTAGTTTAACGACGTCTGGACGTCGGTCATCGACGTCGTGACATAGTTCAACGGCGTCTTGACGTCGAAATACTTGTCACAATTGAACATTGTTTAACGACGCCTCGACATCGTTGACCGACGTCTAGGCCCTGTAGTGATGGATGAGGAAGGGGAAGATCTTTTGGAGAACAAGGACCACCTTCGGGAGAAGAAGCAGGAGGCTAAGGAAGAGGAAGTGGCGGTCAATCTTGACAAGGAGGTAGCCACCTCCACCAGTGAAGTGCCAGACCCTGGGAAACCACCTCACGCATTTTTTCCTTTCCGCTTTTAAACAAGGACAGGTCCTGTTCATTGCTAGGAATCTGGCTCCTGAGGCCGAGGCGTCATAATGGGCACTTCGTGCCCTATCAATCTTGGTAGGCCTCAAGAAGGCCAACCCCCATACATTGACTCTTGTGCTCATAAGACATGATTTGGCCATTGCTGCCTTGGGTCACGACATCGCTGCATGGGTGAGCATGAAGTTGCTTATGGCAGCACCCTTGGCCACGCGTTTCTTCCGCGGCTGTCCTCACAATCAGCCCAGGCGTTACCTTACTCCAGCACCGACAACCACCTGAGCGTCCAACTCCCATGGAGGAAGACACAGGACTCAGCTCCTGAGCATACTTTGATGTAATAATTGTATTGGCCTTCAGGCACTAACCCTTGTATATCCATAATTGGCATTCTTCTAGTATTATACAATACGATTTTGATGTCTTATAAATTGCTAGTCTCCTTAATTATGGATAATATTTGTATATGTTAAATCATTCCTTCTTTGATTCATATGCACATTTCATTTATAATCTTTCTCTCTCTCGCTTTTTTTTTTCTTTTCTTTCTGATATAGACGACATATGGAACCCAACCCCGGTGGACCCTGGCCGATTGATGCCCGAACTAGAAGTGCCAAATGGCCGAACTTCAGGCATATATCCTCTAAAGGCACCCTCCACCCAAAGTTCTGGAGTATGGCTTTGAAGTGCCAGCAGCCAAAGTCAACCAGGTACCTCCATTTGCACCGGCTCGTGCTGTAGCTATGTCGACATGTTCCAAATGTGCGCACACCTCCTCTTCGTCTGGCTCTGGCTCAGACTTTTCAGACCCTTCAGACTCTTCAGCTTCACAAGAGGACCATGTTAAGTCCCGTAATAGGGACTACCAGAAAACAATTGATTCAGCCATTACAGCATATGGAAGAACCTTAAGCTTGCGCAGTTCTCAGACAAGTCCAGATCCGGTGCAAATGCCGAGTCTTGGCTTGATGAGATGCGCGAGTTCGGGAAGTCATATGGTATGACTGAGAAGGACATTGGTAAAGTCACCGTCACAAATCTTACCGGGTCTGCACGTATATAGTGGAAGGGATCTGCTAGATCCTGTGGCTTGACTAGGGGCAGGTGCAAGTTCAAAATTTTTTCCAAAGCATTTAAGTCCCATTATGTTCCTAGGGTACACCGCTGTCAACAGATACAAATCTTTTATTGGCTAGAACAGAAGAACATGTCAGTACAAGCCTACATAGATGAATTTATGTGTCTGCACCTCTATGTCCCAGGTATTACTTAACGCCGCATCATCGAGGGCTACATTGAAGGGCTGTCTCCAACCCTTAGGAAGATGGTTCATGCGATTGATCCTAAGACAGTGGCAGTGGCAGAAGCCAAAGCACTCGGTCTAGAAGAAGATTCCCCCAGATTTCCATATCAGCATCCCTCCAATTATGGCCAAGGCAAGACTTATGCGCCATACAAAGCCCGATATCCTAGCCCGGGGCCTCCTCAGCAGCAGAACTAGTTTCTGACCAGGACAATGTATGCAGGATTGTCCCTATGTTACCAAGCAGCGCAAGCAGCCCTAGCTGAAGCTGAATGGAATGAGATGTCAGCTTTATGTGACCTTCCAATTCTTGCCGACGAAGAAGCACCTGAGTATATACAAGGTGAGTCCGACATTTTTGCTGCAATTGAAAAGGGCAATACAGATAGTCAGCCTACCGTTATATCCACTGTGGGTCAGATTGATAGTAAGCCTGTCATTCTTCTCATGGATAGGAGTAATACCCATAATTTTACATCTCCTAAACTGGCCAAGGACTTACAGCTCACCCTTTTCATGTCTAAGCCACACCCAGTTACCTTGGTTAGTGGGGCTATTCGTCACACACAGGGCCACCGTGTTACCTCAACATCCAGTTGCCAGAAGCACCCATTGCTTTAGGTGCGGAGATTATGAATATTGGTAGGTATGATCTTATCGTTGGCATGGAGTTTTTGGCCACTACAAAGCCGAATATTGATTGTGAGAAGCAAGAATGGGCCCTTATCACTATAGCAGGTAACCCAGTAATTCCAATAATGCAACGTACTTCACACATATAATAGTCCTATAGCTGGACATGCCGGGTTCATGAAAACCTATTTCAAGGTCAGATCCAACTACTTTTGGCCAGGAATGAAGAAGCACATTGCCCGGTACATTAAGCGGTGTCAGCTTTGCCAGGAAATAAAGGCAGAACAATTACGGATTACAAGAGAACTAGTGCCGTTGAAAGTTCCCCATGCCAAATGGGAAGTCATCACTATGGATTTCATCGTCGGCCTCCCGAGAACTCTTAGAGGATTTGATGCATTAATGGTAGTGCTGGATAAGCTTTGTAAGATGGCCCATTTCTTGCCATATCGCACTAGGGTTCGAAATTGGGGGGGTTCGACCCTTAAAAATCCGGTTATTCCAAAAAATTTCCGATAGCCAAAAAATATTCCCGGCGTTTTTTCAGGCTATTTTCAGAGAAGTTTCTAAGGATTTCCGGGAAAATACACTATAATTTCATGTATTTCCGGCAGCCTTAAATGTAAGCAGGCATTTTTAATGGTTAGGGCAAATTCTAATTTCGAACCCTGTATCGCACTATTGATATATTGATACCGCCTTGGACATGACACTATTTTTCCCCAAGGAGATCTTTTGCCTTCATGGTATGCCACGCACCATCATCTCAGATCGTGACCCTAAGTTTGTTAGTGCTTTTTGGAAGGATTTCTTTGGCACTATTCAAACTAAGCTTGCCATGAGTACCGCATATCCTCAGACAGACGGTCAGACAGAACACACTAATCAAATTATTGAAGATATGCTACGTAATTATGTCTAGAACAAGCAATCACAATGGGCAAACTATATTCATTTAATAGAGTTTGACTACAATAGTACCAAACAGGTGTCTTCCAGAATGTCTCCATTTATTGTAACGGTCCTGGCCGCTTGATGGACCAGTATACGTACTCATGTATGTATATACATGTTTGACATGCAAGATAGAACATGCATGTAGGATGGAGCTAAAAATAAGTAAAAGTTTTATGAATTAAAGAGGCAAATTGAGAAAGGAATTTTTAGAAGCTTTTTGGAGACGTGGAGTAGAGGCCGTGCTTTTTGGAGGAATTGCACCAGAGCTGTGGAATTCAGAGCTTGAAGATTCAGCATTAATCTCTCTAATTTTCAGGTGGGGTTTTGGATTTTGTGATTCAATTTGATGTCTGCATAAGCTGCCACAAATCTTTTTCTGCATGCTTTTGTTAAATGCCTACTGAGAGGAAAGCTTGATCACATACCTGTAGCCTGGATCGATTAGATAGAGGCATAAGTATGGCAGTTAAAGAATCGATTTATATTTCAAGAGGGCTGATTTGTAATGTGAGAAGAAAGGCAGACAGAGAAAAAGGGCGTCGATTTGCTGCATCAAAGCAAGGGATCATATGCCTAGATCAGGCTGGAATTGCATGAAAAGGGCCGATTTGGGCCTTAAAGGGACTGAGCTGTGAATCGGAGAGATCAAGGGTTTTCAGAGCTGCCGAAATTAAACCAAATGGCCTCCTGATTGATACAGAAACAGGTCGAAATTGCTCCTAAGGGGCCGAATTGGGGATTTTTGAGTGGCGATTTGGCAGCGGATAGTCCCTGGACATGCTTAAACAGGCCGGATTTCCTCCAACAGCCACATTGGGTAGTGACCCAACTGCCCCAAACCGATCCAAATCCATCAGAAACATGCCGATTTGGCCTGCTAAAGGGCCGAAATTGTAGAAGCATCTGTTTTTATATTGAATTTGGAGCTGGAAATGCTTGTTGGGTGATGATAGAAGGGCCGAAGGACGGCTCGGAATTGCTCAAAACTGCCTTAAATTACCCTGAATCCACTGTGGGTCTGCCAGGAAAGGGTTTAACATCAATTTCGAACTTGATTGTGGAGGATCGATGCAGGAACCAGAGCCAAAAGAGGCCGAAGTCTGTATTCTTTCTGTTCTTGTAACTTTTGGGTTATCGTTTCTATTTTTCTTGTTGTTTATATTTGGAGATGTCACTTTGTTGTCTTGTCAAATTGTTTGGATGCTAAATTATAAAGTTAAATAACCATGGATATAGTTGGCTTGCATTTTGGCTTAAGGCAAAGAAGGATTTAGCCGGCAGAAGAGATCCGAGCATGAAGATTGGGGAGAATAATTATGAGTAGTAAGAATAACATTAAGAATGAATAAATGTGTAATTTGTAACTAGATAACCAAGGTAATTGTACCGGCTTGCTCCTAGAGATGGGGCTTGCCTGGGAGCTGCTTGACGGAAGTTCCAGGCAGTTGCGGTCAGGGGACCCCATGGATTTTTAAGCAGGAAAAGTATAAGTTGGAGGCGCCAGTCTGAATGCGCAATTAATTCATTAGCTAAGAAGTGGAATTTTAAATATTAAAACATTGGAACCATACCTAAGGGGGTTTAAGTAAATAATATGATGACGCGAGTACTGCATCAACCTTACAAGGGTGGTTTGAGCACGCTACAGCAATATTTGAGTTGTCATCAGGGTTTCCATCACCGATCTAGCTACTTCGACATGATTAGGTTGTATGGGCGACCCCGACGAGGGCTAAGAGTATGATCTAGGCACATTATAGTAAATTCTCTAATAAACACACGTCATGGTCTTTGAATTGTTCCACTGTCATTCTTGATATTATGTATGTACTTGGAACCTCCGGGTCGGACTTCCAGGTTCGGTGGCCTGGGTTGTTCCGGCATGACTTGTTCTATGTTCTTTGTATTTGTACTCTGTGACACCGGGCGTTAGTTCTCTTGGCCGGGATTGCTACGTCAGTAAACTCTTGTGAAACCCCATGGTAAGAGGTCCTCCAGTGCCAGACGTGGGCTGAGAGGGTATGCGCATACGAGGTTCACCCCACCACCTGCTACAGGGCTTGGAATGTAAGCTGGCTGGACAACATGCTGCTAACAGGGCCTGTATGTAGGCTGGCTGAGCTACCCATTGTCCCGGAGTTTGTTTATGATGGTTTGGTACTCTGGTTATGTTCTTTGATCTTGATGTTCATGATGTTTTCTTTATTGTCATAGTCTAGCGTTGCACCATAGGTTCTTATGTCTTTGAGTTGTTTTATGTTTGTTATTCAAGACTTTCAAGATTTTTTATGCATGCAAAGACAGCTATGGGATCCCCACTTAGTCACAAGGACTAACCCCTTTGAGTGCATGCAGTGATTAAGCAAGGTGGTGCTCGGGCCAGTAGCAACAATACTGCTCAGGATCGTGGCTGAGTTGAAGTTTTCTAGAAGCTGAATCTTAGCTTTGGTTTTGAATAAATCTATTATGGATGTATTTCTCTTGAAACTATATTACAATAGTTGGATATTAGATATATATAAGAAGGGAATCATTTTCCATTATTTATTGGAAGATTAAATTCTTCACCAACATAGTTGATTAAAGTTTTCACAACAACATAGATCTAGCCTTAAGTATAGACAAGATCCCGAGTTGCCAAGAGGGTCAACTCGGCAGGCTCATCACATTTATGATTAATTATGGGTACCAATACCTTACTCCAGACACATATAACAGTCCTGTTTCCAAGTTGGATGTCATAACAATTGCTTACGAATATGCAAGCCTTTGGTGGAGGAAGTCCGTGGTTATTTATTGGCCACTAGAAGTAGGCAAAAGAATGTCGCAGACAAGCATCTCATTTTTTTTGCTAAGGACAAGTGTCGTCGGGTTGTGCCATTGACAATGGGGAGAAAATATTTGTTTTTTGTTTTAGGTGAACGAAAAAAAGCAAATTGCTTTATATATGTTTAGAAAATAATGTCATATTTTACAAATGTATTAGATTGAACTAGGTGCATTTTGGTAACTTGGAAACATGGTAATCATGCAAACTTGGGAGGGGCACTTTGGCACTTTTCTCATATATGAATTCAAATGTAAAGGTTGAACATTCAAGAAAACCAATTTATGAAAAGAAATGGGTATTCTTATTATTTTTGTATTTTATATATTATTGGTACCAGATATAGAACTATTTTTATATTGTCATCGCCAAATAATAACCAATCTCTTTCGATGAGAATATGTTATTTGCGTAGAAGCATCAAACTGTAATATATAATAGAATATGTTCGCAGTGTAGAAGCAGAAAATTGCAATGTTCATACATTGGCACACAGAAGGAGCTGGACTTTATAAACAATCCAAAGAAGCACAAGAAAAGTCCAGGTTACATAGTCCAAGATGTGTAACTCCAGGTTAGATCATCTGATATGTGTAGGACAAACAAGTATGGTATATGGTGACAAGTGTGGTGAGTATTGTTCAGTGAGATTTGCAAATGTGTGTCGGTTGAACACAAGGGCAATGGCTGGCATGGTAGAATCGAATAGGCATGGTAGAAGTAGCTTCCTTAGAAGTAGTGCCGCCTGAGTCGAATTAAATAAAATAGAATAAAATAGAATAGAATAGATCTTTCGTGGCTTTTAAGATTGGTTTAGAGTAATAGAATATGGTAATAAAATAGAATAGAAATGATTTTTCAAGGGTTTAACATTAGTTAACTATAATAGATTGAATGTAGGCCTATTTGGTTAAGAAAAACAGGCATTTACAAGTCACTAATTCCAACAAGAAAAAACAAGACACTCATGTGGCTGGTAACAACAACATGCTTAACAAAATGGTTTCCCACTTGCAGTTGCCTTGTTAGGCGCGCTTATAAAACCTCGAACCCGGCCTGGCTATGGCGTCAAAGGTTCAAATCCGTCTAGTTCCGTCCATCCAAAATGCCTGCTGCGGAGATCCACAACGTCGGAACCCTTGCAGCCTCCATCAAAGAGGCCGATAAGATCCCCCAAGCTTTTCTGCAGCCTGAGAATGAGCGCCCAACAGTTCCCTTTGATGGCTACACCGAAGAAGAAGCTCTTCCTGTTGTGGATATGGCGGCCCTGCTCTCCGGCAATCTTGAAGACCGCCAAAAAATTGCTTCTGATATTTTGAAGGCAGCCAGTGAATGGGGTTTTTTTCAGGTTATTAACCATAGCATCCCCTTGGAGCTGATCTCCAAGCTTAGGTCTGTGGGCAGATCTTTTTTCCTTCTTCCGGCTGAAGAAAAGGAAAAAGCTTCGTTGGGTCTTTTCCAGGGGTATGAGGGAAAGCATGGCTACCTTCCGGCCAAAGTTCCATGGTCGGAAACTTGTACCCTTCAAATCGCCCCTGTTCCCAACGTTGAGCCCATTATTCAGAAGCTCTGGCCTGATGGAAACCATGAAATGAGGTATAAATTGAAGGATTATTGAAAGAATTGTGTCGGATTTGTTTTCTTTTAGGTTTTTTGACGTAAATGCTCTGTTTTGCAGTTCCACAATTTTGGAGTACGGCAATGCGGCCCATGAATTGGGCAAAAGCATTCTGGAACTCTTGGCAGAGAGCCTTGGTCTGCAGACGCATTTCTTCAGGCAACATTTTGATCAGACATATGCTGCCGGAATGAGATTGAATTATTATCCACCATGTCCTCTTCCGGATCAAATTCTAGGACTTGGAGCTCATGCAGATCCAAATTGTCTGACAATTTTGTACCAGGATGAAGTTGGCGGTCTGCAAATTGAGAAAGATGGGAAATGGATTGCTGTAAAACCCCACATCGATTCTCTGGTCCTAAATGTGGGAGACAGTTTGCAGGTATCATATTTCTACTCTCTGTTCAAATCTATGATTAAACAAGGTTCCATGCTATAATACTAACGATTATTTACAATTCTGATTGAAATTTTGCATCCTAAACAGATCGAAGCATGTTTTTTGTAAGATTTTGGTTAGAATTTTGTATTAAGAGCAGATTAGAGCATTTTTTTTTATGAGAAACTGTACTTAAGACAGAATGTTTATGTTGAACTTGATAGATTTTCTTATTATTTTGATCTGGATTTGGATGTTCAGGCATGGAGCAATGGAAGACTTAGAAGCGTACAACACAGGGCAGTTGTGAATGGATCAAAAGCAAGGCTATCTGTGGCATTTTTCTACAGTCCAGATCAAAATGCAGTCATGGAAGCTCCAGAAGAATTAATAGATGAAGAACATCCAAGATCATACAGGCCCTTTACTTGGACAGAATATCTGCATCAAATTAGAACTAAACGGATGAAGGGCAAAGGAGGTCTTGATGTTTACATGAAAATTGGCAGTGAAGAAGAACTTGCAGCATGAATTTTTTAAGCAAATCACATGCTAAATCACAGGATTTTCAGACTTAAATAGCTTAATTATGTTTAGATCACGTCTTTTTGTCATTAGAATTCTCAAATCAATGTCTTTAGACATTGTCTTGGAACTATTCTTCAATGTAAACAGATATTTTTTATAAGTCAATTAAATATGCTGGAATGTTGGACAAATAGAAGACGACAAGAGTCAACCAGGAAAGTAAACACTGTGCAGAAGATAAAATATACAGCTAGCAAAATATGAGCCCGGTATGAAACACACTGCAAATTAAATATCTTCTTTTAGAAAGATCTAAAAAATGACCCGTGATGAAGGGGGCAGAATGATGTTAGGACTCACGTGAACTTAAAAAAGTGAAGTTAAAAGAAAGTGGGCTGGCCGCCAAGGCAACCGCCATACATGTGCCCGTCCGCTGACCTGGCCGTCTATGTGGCAGTCTGAGGGTGAGCTGGCATGGCTGTCTACATGGCAGTTTGAGGATGAGGTAGCATTGTCTTGTTTATAAACAAGACTTGCACCCCGAGCAGCAATGTTGGTATTGTGTGTGCATCTCATAGTTGTCTCAATGCTCGTCTCATCTCTCATCTCCTTTTCTATTTGCATCTTATACTCCTCGTGTCATGTTTCATCTTCTATTATGAATCTCCTCCCTCGGCAATATCTCATACGCTAGTTTGGTTTTTTCCTAGTCCAGAAAATCCTTTCCCAATGGTGTTTCCTTAGTATCAAATGTATTTCGAAGGTATGTTGGAGAATACATTGAACGGAATTTGTAGAGGTAGTTGTTCAAACAGCTTCATGGTGTTCGATGTGCTTTCGATGGATAAATGATTATGCAGTATGCTAGTCTACACAACATAATCATATGGGCATCGTCTGGTTGTTTTGTTTAGTGGCAACACAGTAGTTCTAGAACAAATATGTATCTAGTTCGAGATTGCCCACGGTCGCATTTAATGTAATTGAGGGCAAGACCTAACAAAACAATGTTGGTGCGTCATATGTCCAATTGGATGCATGCATTTAGAAAATTGCAGCAAGGTTGCTATAACATTTTGGTTTTACATCCATGTCTAACAAAGCTTAGTGGCCATCAATTTTTAATTTCTATATTGGAAGCTCTTAATACAGAGAATATAGGACTAAAATTTGTATGTGAACCTTTCCATCTGTTGTAATTCAACATGTTGTGGACAATTCGTATGCTAGAAAATGCCTCTATATTTAAAGGTGTAAAGGTGAAATGGAGTTTATGGGAATTCTTGTTTTGCAATTGTTGAAGTCTTGAAGAGGCATTGTAATCTTTGAGTATAAAATAGTGATCCTAAATGTTGCCGACATTTCCCATCTAGGTATATCTGAAGCTCTTAATACAGAAATATATAGAGTCAAAATTTCTATGTGAACCTTTCTATTTGTTGTAATCCAACATGTTGTGGACAATTCTTATGCTAGAAGATATCTACATATTTAAAGGTATAAGGAGAAATTGTGACGCCCTCGGAACCTATACGATGGTCCCATCGTATAAATATGGGAAATTCCCCTCCTATGGCAACTCCATCATCATAGAAAGGCCCTCCATCTGACTCAGACCACTTGTGATGGGCAAGTGTCTAGGTGAAGGTCACGGAGGTGTCATTTGTCCCACGCCTTCTATGGAAATCCTATGTAGCGAAAGCATACATACATGTTAGCCCCTGGCACAACATACATAATAATATGCCACCCTGAAGAGTGGCCCATCCATCATCAAGGCAACCTCAACATAATACCAATATAACATATGAAATGCGCCAAAAATAAAGGGTCGGGCTCACACTCAAGGGGGTTAATTGAGGGTCAAGGCCTCCATATAACAACAGACAGAATCATGAAAATGGCGTTGGCTGGCATAGAACAATGGCTAGGGTAGTCCAATCTATCCGCCCCTCCCGTGCACACTTTGCAGATAGGCTGAAACATGCTATGTCGTGGTTGTAGCATTCCAGAGACGCAATCTCATGGAACTACCCTATGGGACTACTCTAGGTTACATCTTCCCGGTCCGATGAGGCCGGAAAGGGGTGAATCCCCTCCCGAGCACGATGGTTCTATAGGTGGCTAGAGGATCGTGGCACCACCGGTTCCCCCGCATCTCTACCTGACTTAACCCTTAAAAATCCACAAGCTGGCACCAGTCGCGCTCATCGAGTCCAGGACATTCCTATAGGTACGTATCCTGCAACCCAGAGGGTGTCAAACCCATACCCGGCCCACACACAGTGACCGGCTATAAGCCTAGCACACTATAGGAAGCCTTGTAGCCATGGTAGGCAAGATTCCACCTCTACTTCACCACTGTGTCCGTTATTTAGTGTTGAACTACAACATACCATCCCCAACCAGGTGGGCTCTTGTGCATAGGCCGCAATTAACGGGTTTTACGGGATTCTATCTAGGAGCATATCTACTACTAGATGGCCTTTAGGTCTCTATCCCCCTTAATTCCCACAGCACAGGGGGAACAAAAAGAGAACAGCCACTATACATACATCGATTCATCCATAACCTTAATCAAAGCATAAAATAAAGACTAATTACACATCTATATATACAAGGGTTAGCTAGAAGATCAATCTATCTAGGTACTAACTTATGTCCTGGCTTGATCCATTGTCTCTGAGGGTTTCCATGGTTAGCAAGTTTGACAGGTCTGAATAAGCAACTGCTCCTTCTCCAACTCTTCCCAAAATGATTTGGGGCAGAATTGGGGCTAGAGACCCACTTGATTACTTCCCAATTGGGTAAGTAGCATGGGCCAATCGAGTTGGTCCAGGTGGCTTTACTTCACTGGTCCAATTATTTCACCTGATAATAAACTAGGAATTTAGTTATTTAATAGCTTAATTAACTGGTATTTTAGCATAGCTAACTTAAACCCTTTTAGTTTAAGCTGCAATGGTCCCAAAATACCATAGTGACATGTCATGATATTTATACATATACTGTATCAATACTATTGAAGCAGGTAATATAGAAAATACTTAGGTAGATCATGGATGATCACAGTTCAGGACCGTAGTCCTCCACATAAAACTTAAATGCAATTATAACTATGGTCCTCAGTGGCCTATACTGATAGAAGACAACACACAAAAAGGAAAGCATATATGAAAACAAGAAGATGGGGCTTCAAATATTGCGGGTCCCACAATAACTGCTACTAGCCTGCAGATTCAGACATCAGTACTTACAAAGATAATGTAAAAATTGTGGTTGGAGGGCCCACCCATTTTCAAAAGCAAGAAAGAAAAACAAAGAAAAGGGGTGTCGTATCACGCCTAAGGCCTGCTATTCGTCTCGGCATAAGGAATGGCATCATTTTCATTATAGCTGTAGGCGAACGCATCCTATCATGAATGCTCATTCCCAATCCTACGATGAGCTAATCCCAAACCTTGCATGATCCCCCGTTGGAGTTAGAGTCGATAGCATCATGGATGGTCCGGCCCTGGCACTGTCGCATAGAGTCTGGGTAAGCCTTATCAAGATCCGCCTTAAGAACCCATATAGTATCTTCCATTGGTAAGTGCTTCCACTTAACCAAATATTGCAAGAATTGAGTCCTTGGGGTTTGCTTATATGCTCGATCAAGAAGAGCCTCTGGGACGATCTCCAATTCTTCATTAGTCATTTCCAGAAGTGTTGGTGTATCAAGGATTTCTTCTGGATCGGGTGTATGTTTCTTCAAAAGGCTTACATGGAAAACTTTATGGACCTTTAGATGCACGGAGAAATTCAACTTATAAGCTTGAGGGCCTATTCGTTGGATGATTTCAAAAGGGACCCGCCCATCGTGGTGCCAGTTTCTTACAATTGCAAATCTTAAGCTTAGCTTGCTTGACCTTAATCTTCAGCCAGACAGATTCACCAACTTGAAATCCCCTTAGATCCCACCTGTTCATTTAGATCCCCGACAGAGTACATACTCCTTTTTTTAAAGTTGCAATGAACAGATTCTGGAGACCCATATAATCAAGTTTTTGCATTGCCACAGAAAGTTGCATTCTGATTCATGTATTCTACAACACAATTTCTTCATCAAAATGGACATTTATGGAGTTCTTTTTAATCATAGCGATAGTCTACACGCAAGATATAATGCCAGATGAGATGGTATGATGCTTCCGGAGACATAATGTTGGACAATTTTGGATCGGATCACGGTTTTCCATTATCAAAGGAAACCATGGAATTATGTATTGGAAAGATACGAAGTCGCCAACGCTTGTATAACGAATCTAAGGTTCACCCAGGTTTGTTTTTTCCAAAACAAAGGATGTATATCAACATCAGCGAAGAGGTTTTCTTCAAGAGCTATGTATAACAAATTGATTGAACTAACCGAGGAATGGTGCAACCCCATTCTGGAGCAAAAATTGTGAGAATCCATACTCCGTGCTATATTTTCAACACATTGCCTGGATCAGATAGATGTCGGCCACACTCATTGGACCAAATTCCTTTTCATAATACAGTAATGATTTATGTTTGTAGTTTCGGAGTTATATGTTTAGAGGAAATCCACAATTTAGAATATTCGAATTATTACTATCAATTGCACATGACCGCTTTCCCTTACTAGGTAGATATGCAGTTGCACTCCAACCAGAATTTAATGGGGAAGACACAATTTGAGAAGAAATAAAATTAGCAAACGCTAGCAAGATTACTCTATAGTTGAAACAACTTACTTGAATTTATAAGCGAAGTTTTATTATTTGGCCTAACATGCATAATCGAAGTTTTATTCTTTGGCCTAACATGCATGACATGCATGTATCTGGAATCAAGGGGGTTGATATCCATCTTCATGACATCAATCATAGTGGGGAAAACTACTAGTCGAACAATACATTATAAGTTTCGTAGGCCCATATGTTAAAGCATGCACCGATATCATGATAGTTTTTTAAGACGTAGTAATTTTGTGTGCTTGATTGCCATTCTTAATTGATATATTGGCATGAAAGCATAATATGAATCAAGATGGCACTATCAGACAAATTGCTAATGCGAACAAAACATGTCATCTGTCTTCAAGTGACAATCTAAAACCCTTTAATTCTTTAGTTTTTACTCGACTACCATGAGGCTCTATTGTCATATCCTTAAGCTAAATATCATAATATCATATCTTTCAGATTATTCCAATTTCATATAAAGTCCCCCACACTGAGTGTTTTGCAAACTATTTCGAACTCACATAATTCGAACTAAAGAAATGTTTATGGCGGCCTTGGCCGGTGTGATAAATTTCTTGTATTATTTAATAGTTAACAAAATGTGTCATCAACTTCACATAAAATTAGAAGTTTGATTTCCATTTGGAGAATATTACAATAGCCATGACTATTCTGAATTATAGACCTACAAGTCCGAGCATCATGTCCCTATCCATGACATCCTCCAAAATTTTGATCTTTCTTTTGTAAACTTTTTCTCATGTGCGTATCCATTTGGATTTCGAAATTAACTTGATTTCTAGTGTCTTTTACCTCAAATAATTTCCATAGGTGGATCAGATCTAGATCATCACATGCTATCACATGCTATAGTGGCCATCTTCTCAGGGAAGCAAGAAAAATATGGCTTCAAGCTTCGAACACCGATGGCACCTTTTTGAAGTAGAGAAAGTGCCCACCATGAGAGGGCATGTATTCTTTAAAAGAGCATTTAACAAAAATGGTAAAACATGAATTCTGTATTGGAAAATTTAATAGAATTGAATTGTATTATTTTCGTCTACTAGACCACCAGGTCTATGAGATCAAATAAATTCTATTCTATTTTATTTAATTCGATTCAGGTGACACTGCTTCTAAGCAAGCTACCTCTACCATGCCAGCCAGTGCCCTTATTTCTAACTGACACACATTTGCAAATCTCATTTCTTTTTATAAATTGGCTTTCCTTGAATATTGAACCTTTACATTTGAATTCATATATGGAAAGACTACCAAAATGGCCCTCCAAGTTTGCATGATTATCATATTTCCAAGTTATCAAAATGCACCTAGTTCAATTTAATACATTTCTAAAGTATGACATTATTTTATTACTTAATAATTAATAAAATGTATCATCAATTTTATATAAAATTAGAAGTTCGATTTGCGTTTGGAGAATATTACAATAGCCATAACTATTCTAGATTAGAGACCTCCAAGTCAGAGCATTATACCCCTTCCCATGACATCTTCCAAAATTCTAGTCTTTCTTTCGTAAACTTTTTCTCGTGTGCATATCCATTTGAACTTTGAGATTATCTTGATTTCTTTGGAGCACTAGCCTCTTGACCAAAGACAAAGATCACCTCATACCATTTCCATGGTTTGACCAGATCCAGATCATCCATGCTACAGTGACCACCTTCTCAGAGAAGGAAGAAAAATATGGCTTCAAGCTTCGACCACTGGCTTGGCATTTTTTGTGGAACCTTTTCGAAGTAGAGAAATTGCCCATTGGAAGAGCGCATGTATTCTTTGAAAGAGCAGTTGAACAATGATGGTATAACATGAATACTGTACTGGAGAGGGGTATTTTGGTAATTATAAACATACATGGGCAATTTCTAATTGTGCGGTGTACTTTGGTAGTTTCCTTGTCAAACATTAGAGAGTCATCATTCATCAATTTGCATGTTTTGTCATTTTGTAGTAAAAAGGGAAATTTAGTCATAATATACATGGCTTTATAATGTAGTTGTTAGATCCACATTGGATAATGCATAATGGGATATATGACGTGCATTCACCTTCCAAAACTTAGCCCCTTTTTCTCTCTCAATCACATAGTACTGGGGTTCATGTTACTCATTTTAAAGACAACTCAACCACCCTTTTTGTTGCCAAGATCAACTTTGATCTTGGACTTTTGTCTCAAATGTCAAAATGTTTATCAAGTAAGAATTTGATTCTAATATATATTCATAATATATCTATTCTATTATAATATATATTCATAATATGACCTTACCCAAGAAGAACTAGTATGCAAATTCTAGAAATAGGGGTGTCACCCATTTTTTCTAGCCATTGAGTTATATGATGTGTCATCTGCATGGCATGGAAGTCCATATATAAACAACTTGAGTAACTACATGCATTCTCTCTTCCGAACTCACTCAATATGAGGTAATGCACGTCCGTAAGAAATTCCGTGCTATAATTTTTTGAGGCGGCCTCGCGAGATGAGACGGTGCACGAGCGGTGGAGCCACGAGTGTGCTGCCGAGTCTGGCGGCGCCGCCGAAAAAAATTATTGCCGGAATTTCGACCGGCATGCATTACCTTACGTAATAAACTTGAGGTTGAAATTACGTATTGGCGGAGATGGCTTCCTTGCTATGGCGCAGTCTTTTCTTTGAATGCTTGCACCTATCTAGGGCCATGAATTGTCTGCCAGATTTACGGCAAAAAACTTGTTATAGGATACAAAGCCGCTGGATCTGCTTGAAAAGCTTGAAGACAAATTGAGACAGAAGAAGGCCGTCTCGGCAAGAATCTCGAAGTGCGATGTTGAGGTATGAAAATGGAACAGATTTTTTATATACAACACTGCTTTTGCTTTGGCCACTTTTCCAGATCCCATTGAGAACACTCTGCTGGAAGCCTAAAGGGTTTTCAAGTACAGAAATGAGAATGATATGATATTGCTGCCTTATGAATCTGAACTCATTGAATATGTAGCATCAAAATCAAATGAAACAAAATGTACTTACAGCATGTTGTGGCAGCCACCTCACCGGAATTGGCTATGGCCTCTTCATGCTTTGGGGCAAAGATCAACACATTTAGCCCAATCTGTATGTGTGCCGCTGCAGCATCATGCTTATAGTTTCATATCCAACAAGCCGGATTGCTAGAGCTTGAATGCTCCGCAATCGCCATAGCAGGAGTTGCAAAACACTTGGGGCGCCGCTCAACGGGGGAAAACAGAGGAGAGCTCAGCGGAAAACGGGGGAGAGCTCAGTAGCGAAAACAGGGAAGAGCTCAGGGCGTCGCTCCGCCAATGTCGGGGACGATTACATAGTTTAAAATAAGCATAATCTAACAGTAATTTCAACCTCCTGTTTATTACGTAATTAGTTTGTTTGCATTGTCAAAATGTCATAAACAACTTGTAAACCGGATATATAATTATGGCTGAGCATTAAAAGCATTAGGGAGTTATTGAGGTTCTAAGTTGGAGTTAAAACATGTCAATAAAATATGGAGAAGATATGAAATGCGAATTGACCATTTAGTTGACCATAAATAATGCTGACTCTTCTTGTTGCCGGTGTGGCATCTTATTTAAGACCACACTCATGCTCATTTCATAGACGATGAGCATAGACGATGGCGCCTCCCCTTATATCTTCCTTTGTTCTACACTCTTGAATACTATGGTATTACACTTTCCTTTCACCATGAGGGGTTTGGCGCCTACTCATAAAAAGGAAGGACGAGGTTAGTTATGTGCTTCCCTTTTTAGGATGGATGTACCCACAATTTTAATACATGATTGTTCATCAAGGAAAGGGGATTATGAAGTAATTGTTGCTGCATCAACGATGTGGATGTAGCCTAAGTAAACAAAAAATTCGAGATTATCCATGACGAATTTGGTTGAATCAACATGCATGAATAAAAACGTAGGTTTGCAAAGTGAAACCAACAAAGCTTGTGGATCCAACAACGTTATATTGCCTCTTATTTATATGTTAATAAAAATAGGCACTAGCAATCAATACAATATAGAAACAGGGTCGCAAATATTCCCTGGCACTTATTGTGATGCTGACACGTGTCAGCTACCTACAACACGGAATGGAAGTCGGGTCTTCCAATTCCGTATGACTGGTTTTCCAGGTTAACAATATTTTTTTCACTCACTGTAACAAAGCCTTTTCATTCATTGTTTAACACAGATAACAACAGCTTCACAGAGACTGAAAGACAGATTCACACAGCTGTAAGATAGATGTTTTATGATCGGATTTAACAAAAGTGAAACAATATACAGTTATATCTAAAGAAACAGAATTTCATTTACAACAGCGATGGATTTGAACAAGAGATTTACACTGAAAAATAGAGATTTACAATAATCGATATCAGAGATTTGAACCGAGATTTACAACAGTGGAACAAGGGGTCTCGTTGTTCCTTTCCCCTACGAATCACAAAAGAGATGGAAGCCAGAAATAACTGCATGCAAGGTGGAATAATAAGATCAATATAAAGTTCCAGAAACGCAAGAACTTAAGGAAAATATTAACTCAAAAACTCTTAGCTCTGCCGTTGCCGTACGAAAAAGGAGGCATACAAGAAGTACGAGCCTACACCTCAAGAATCATCAGAACTCGTCCCTTTAGAACCATCTGCAACAGGAAAATTACATTTCAAGGGGCCATAAATACAAAAAACTACAATGCAGCCTTACCTGTACAGTTCATAACCTCAGAGGCGCTAAATCTAAACCAGGATTCGAAGGAATAGACTTAGAATTAAGCGAAGTACCTGCAAGACCAAGAAATTTCTAAAATATACATGATAATCCTTAAAAATCGCTGAGACAACACACCTTTAGTTGTTGATCCTCCTGCTCCAATTTCGGTCACAAATACAAACAAAAAACTAAGGAGATAGAGGCGGCAGATCTGTGCACCTCGACGGAGCTGTGCAATAGCAGGGAAAAGGGAGCAAAAATTTGCTCTCCTGTTTCTATATTATAGGGGAAAGGACAAGGGTCCTAATTTCCGGTCCAGCCGGTGACCCGCTCCCGGCTACCGCCAGTCGCGGGGCCCCACTGGCTGGACCGGAAATTAGTCCCCTTGTTCCTTTCCCCTATACAACAAACAAACAACTGACAATCATCAGCATTTGGTAGTGCAATATTGAGATTTGTTTTGGGACACATCATTGTGTAACCAAATTCATTTCTCACTGGGCAATAGGTGAAAATATTTTTACCCCGGTTATTGTGATTCCATCGCAAGATATTCCCTCCCGCAGAATCACCAGGCTCGCGACCCCATTATCCGTACCAGAGGCCCCATTTTTCGTACCTGACAGGGTCGCTTTCAGGCGATATCTACCTTTCGGTGGTATCACACCATAATCTCCCTTGCGATGGAATCTCCCCCGAGTTATTCCACCAGAAGGAATCACCCCGCAAATGTATTCCTCCGGAAGGAATCACGAACGACCTTGTTATTCCGCCAAACGGAATCACAACATGCTATTCCGCCAGATGGAATCACGAACGTCTGATTCCGTGAGATGGAATCACCACTTACGTATCCCGCCAGACAGAATCACAACATTGCTATTCCGCCAGATGGAATCACAACCATGCGATTCTACCCGGTGGAATCACAAATGTAAGATTCTTCGAGATGGAATCAGATGAGGGGCAGATTCTCAAAGTATAACTTACATTTGCTTGCTACATTTGCAAGTATAACTTACATTTGCTTGCTACATTTGCTTGCAAAAGCAAGCAGGGTGGATTGAATCCGAAGAAAATATAAACTTGTGCTACTCCATTTTTTGTGTGCCTGTCCATTATTATTCTATGCACTGCCCAGAATTTTTATGGATGGGGATTTGAACCCCTTGCCAATATTGGCAATGCCATGGCCGCTTTAAAGCAAAAACAAAAAACAAGGATCACAGCCCATAGAACAGAAGAGAAATTTCTTTATTCTGTCTTGAGGATGATGGGGCACAACAGAGTGAAATAGGTGTTCGGATTCTCAAGGTCAGCAGTACCACAGCCTTAGTTCAAACCTTCATCCCATGCCAGTGTTCTGATAGAATATAGAACGGCCCATTATTCCAGCTGATCCTGGTCAAAAACATGACTCAATTTGAGCTCCGTTGCACAAAAAAATGGAAGTATTTTATGCCAGTTCTTAGACATTTTTAACTTCTGACATAGCCACGAATTTCGTCATTTTGTGAGGCGGCCCTGTTCCGGTTGCAGTCCAGCGATTTGCAAAATAACTCATCAGGCCATTGTAAAATAACTCATCTGCAGTTGCTTCGTAGCCTGATTCCGGTGCCCAAAAAGCTTTGCTAAACTCAAAATCTGCAGAGCTCGAAGAAGAAGATGATGCCGGGCTTCCAAGCCCTTTCTTTTTCTTTTTTTTTCTTTTTCATATCCTCCCAAGTAGAAGGCAATGCTATATCCATGTCGATGTACAGATCCTTCACCTCGTTTTGGTCCGAAACCGTTGTCGAGAATGTGAAAGAATCCTCCTCAACGGAACCGCCATAGCCAGGACCTCTGTGCTTCTCCATATCCACGCGTCCCAAAACTTGCATTAATTAATCACCCACTTCCGCAACAAAAAACTGTTAGCAGTTAGCGGCAGCGCTATCTGCCTGTCAGCTCATCTCTGCTGACGTGTCCAAGAGACACAATAAGTAACGGGTCGTTTCATGCATTTGTCCAATGCATATATTTGAGTCTATATTATATTCTTTTTGTTACACCATTCAATACAAAACCCAACTACATATTTCCACCATATCTTGTTGTGCACTCTGTATTCACATGGTATCAGACGTCGGGTATGGCGCGTAAGAGCAAGGCCCAGCGCCGTGAAGAGATCAAGTGCAAGCTTGCTATACTTCGAGTGAACGAGCGCATTCAAAAGCGGCGCCGTTCCTATATTCGGCGACCCAAATTTCCTTGTTGTTGTTGCCAACGGAGAAGATCAAACGTTTTTGCGCGCCTCTCCTTTTCTTGAAGCCAGGTATTTGCCTTTATTTGGCATTTATTTTATTCTTCAGAAACTATAAGATGGATGGGTCCTCATCTCAAGGGTTGGAGAAATTCCTTGAAAAGTTTCTAGAAAAATTTACTGGCCATAATTTTCATACCTGGTCTACAAAATTACAATTGATGCTAATGAGAGAAGCCACCTGGGGCGTAGTGGATGGTACAGAACCCAAACCCGTTGAGGCTGCCAAAATTTCTGAGTGGGAGCAAAGGGATCGTAAGGCCCTCACCACCATTAGTTTAGCCCTTGGAGAGGAGTATGTGCATTTGATAGACCTTACAAAATCTGCACATCATAATTGGAGCACTTTATTAACCGCGTTTGGAGGCTCCGGTAAGGCATGTGAGTTGTCCCTTAAGCAACAATTATTTGACCTAAAGATGGAATCTAGTGAAGCCGTTGCTGAATATTTAAGCCGCATGCGCTCCCTTATTGTGCAATTGGCTCGGGTCAACGCCATTGTTTCTATGGAGGACCAGATGACGGTATTACTTAAAGGCCTTGCACCTGATTATAAACATGTTGTCACCACGTTGACGAACATTCCAAATCAAACTATGGATACCCTTGTTGCTGCCCTTATGGAAGAAGAGAGAAAGATAAAGATCTCTGATGGAGGTGATTCTAAAAATGCTGCATTCTTTATGCGCAAAAGAAGACCTGCTTTTGGCCAGAAACCCATTCGTACTTATGCTGCCCGTGGGAGTCAAGGGCAAGATGGTGGTACGCCTTATAATTCTAGACGCCCCTCTCAAAATGGAAGAGTGGAGTGTTTTCGTTGTGGGAAACTTGGGCATCGTTCCAGAGATTGTCGCGTGAGACTGCCGAATAATCCTGGTAAACCATCTTCTTCTTCTGATTCGAAAAATGAATCTCGAACTGGTAATAAACTATTTATGGCATCTACTTTTGAGAACCATTCTCAAAATCGGGTTATCTGGTTGGACTCTGGTGCTTCTATGCACATGACGCCATTAAGGGAGATTTTTCATACTTATGAACCTCTTAATAACCAAAGAACAAGTTTATGTGGGAGATAGTCGATCTTATCAAGTATGTGGGAAAGGAACTATCTTAGTTCACCTTGGTGAGACCCCAAAGAGATTCAAAATGTTTTCTATGTTCCCGCTTAACCTGGACACTTCTCTCTCTGGGTAAGATTGCGTGATGCAGTTTTTCATGTCACCTTTCACTCCAACAAGTGCTATATTACTTATGCTGAGGGAGCCCTAGCAGCCACGGGCACTAGAGTGGAAGGCTTATATCAATTGGATGCCACACTTACGGAACCTCCTCAAGCCCTTGCCGTTAAGCCCAAACCATCAAATCTCAAGTTGTGGCATAATCGCTTGGGGCATGTTCATGAGCAAGCTCTCCAAACTTTATCCCGGTCCAATATGGTCACTGGTTTAGATCCTATTGAAGGCAATGATGATATGGACTTTTGCGAAGCTTGCATTTTAGGGAAACATAAAAGAGCCCCCTTCCCTGTAGGAGCAAGTACTAGAGCCATGGGTCCGTTGGAGATTATTCATTCTGATCTATGTGGCCCAATGCAAACATTGACTCTTGGCAAGAAGAAATACATACTCACATTTATTGATGACTTCTCAAGATTTGTCACTGTGCGATTACTTGCCAGGAAGTCTGAAGTCTTTGACATGTTTCGATTATTCAAGGCCGAAGTTGAAACCCAAATTGGACGAAGAATTCAAGTGTTGCGAAGTGATGGGGGCGGGGAATATTTTTCAAGCCGTTTTGACCATTATTGTGCCGAGCATTGTGACGCTCCCCGTACAATATACGGTAACCACTGTACATTCCACGGAAAATCCCCCAACCAGTGTCGTCTACTGGATGGGCCCTCCATCTATCCCGTTCTAGGGATGGCTAGAACGGTAAGGGACACGGAGGTGTCTCGTAGATCCGTCCCCTATGGACTCCTAATAACAGCGGAAGCATATAACTAAATGTCAGTACTACTAACTAACAATAATAACAATAAGTCTACCTCGAAGGGTAGCTCAATCCATCCATCCATAGAATCGTCAGAACGATCAATACACCATAAAACAATAAAGCTTCTACCCAAGCTCTGACTCGTGGGGGAAAGTACACTGACGGCTAGGTCTCAAGATAGATACAGACGGAAGTATAAACAATGGCGGGGCTGGCTATAAGACAATGGTTAAGGGTTGACCACTCCATCCGCCCCTCCTGTGCATACTTTGCAGATGGGCTAAAACGAGCTATAGCGTGACTGTAGCCGCCGGATACGCAATCTCTTGGATTCACCGAAGAGACTACTCCAGGTTTCATCTCCCTGGTCCGATGAGGCAAGGTCGGGTTACATCTCCCCTTCCCCGAAATCGCTGATTCGATGGGCTTACTAGAGGATCGTGGGCGACACACGTCCCGCTCACGCCTTTAACCCCCAAAGCAAGAACCAGGCCGGCACTGCGCAGCTCTTCGTGATCGGGCGGCACCATTGATCCAGGGGTTGACGAACCCATGCCCGGCCCACACGAAGTGACCGACCATAGGCCTAGTGCCTCCCAAGTCCCCAATGGCGTCAGCCGGCCAGGACTATTCCTCCATCTCGCCACCGATCCCATTATATGGTGCTCACCATTCCATAACTCCCTTAGTCCCAAGTGGGCTCTATGCACGAGAGCCGCATATAATAGGTATTATGGGTCTATCTAGAAGCATCATACATAAGGCTGCTAGGTCTCTACCCCCCTTCCCAATACATGGGGAGCATAACAAGAGATCAACCATATCATATCCATAATATATGAACAATAAGAATAAGATCTAACCTAATCACATGAATCTAACTAGGGAGTTAGGGTTCATTGATTCGATTCATGAGGTGAAATAGTGATTCTAGGAAGGCTCTATTCCATCTCTATAGCTAAAACTGCTTCAAAATACCTGCTCCTGACGCATTGCCTCCTGATCCTGGGGTCTCCATCGATTCTTCAATGTTTGAGATTACTGCTACTGAATCCAACACGTTCACGCTGCTTGGGTCGCTAAACCGTGCTATGCTGCAGCTTCTGGATCTTGATTCTGAATTCCGGGTGTGACAATAGCCTCAAGAGTGGGAGGAGCAAAAGTGTCTTCTGGGTTAGGGTTAGGTATTTAGGCAAGTTAGGGTTAGGGTTGACACCTTGTCCAATGGGATGCGAACACGTGGCCAGTTACCCCAATCAGGTAGTGCCACGTGGATATATCCTTTCCTAAGGTTAATCAAGTTACATTTTAATGTGACTTGAACTTACATAATTGTCATACAAATCTAAGTCATACTGGATTTGTATGGTGACGTGGCCCAAAATATACGTATACATACCGTATATTTTAGGGGAACGTCACATTCTCCCCCCCTTAGAATAATGCTGTCCGCAGCATTAGAGTAAGGTTTTTCGAACCTGCATCAACTTATATACTCCATTATTATTAGATTGAATTAGCATTTACTAAAACGATAACTTCCGATATATATTTGTTTTTATAAAGGTAGCTTGTAAGCATATCCTTACAAGCTTATACAAAAATATTATAAAGTTTATTTAAAAACACATTATGAATTGGGCACATCAATTCATAATTTAAGTTTAGGAGTTTAAGCTATCTACAAAAATTCTTAACTCCTAACTTCTCGTAATGCGCTCCCTCGTATTTGCTTGAATTCACTTCCCTGCAATGAGTAGCACATTACGTTAGTTTAAATTATAAATTGTGGTTTTAAGGGGACCACCCCTTTACTTACTATTAGCTTTTTTTTTTTTTTTTTTAAAAAACATACGATCATGGCCATACGGTTTAAGCTAAGAATCATTTAAGATGATCCTATCATTGCCCATGATAGTAGTTACCTTGTGCATGATCTTCCCCCCGTTGATCATGCACCCCACAGTGTTTCATGGTTTCATGGTTTAAGCTTAGGAACATGCAGTTGTATCCTTCATTGCCCATGATCACTTTTATTTTACATGACCCCCCTATGGTCATGTACACTTGCAGTGCGTAATGGCATAGAGAACGTCTTATGGATGATCTCATCATCGCCAACACTCTCTTTTAGACTTATCTAAAACACGATAATCTATACTTTGTAATTATCATAGCTAACTACAAAGTATTCACTAACTTAGCTACTCTATTACAGATTTTAAACAATGGCAGACCTATACATTCGATGTTGGCCATTTCGGAGATGACTTGGCCGTCGAATTGGTTCATAAATTCTGGGTATTGTCTTTCTAAATCTTGTTTCAGTACCCAAGTTGCGTCTTCCACTGGCACGTGCTTCCATTTGACTAAGTACTGAAGAAATTCCGATCTTCGTGTTTTCTTGAGTGCTTTGTCAAGGATGATTTCAGGAACAATTTCAACATGCTCCTCTGTCATTTCCAATAAAGTTGGAGTCTCCAAAATCTCTTCCGGATTTGGGGTATGCCTCTTAAGGAGACTAACGTGGAAGACTTTATGAACCTTTAGATGAGCGGGTAAGTCTAATCTGTAGGACTGATTCCCAACTGTCTCAATAATTTTAAATGGTCCTGCCCATCTTGGTGCCAATTTCTTGCAATTTTCTATTCTGAGCTTGGCTTGCTTAACTTTGATCTTTAGCTATACGCTATCTCCAACTTGAAATTCTCTCACTAGCTCTTTTGACGGCTTCTAGCTGCTATCAAATGTTCTCAAACTTCTTGCACTAGTTGTTGCATATCTTCTAACATTTGCTGAGAGATTTCAACTTTTGACACTGGATTGTGCCACCTGTCAGGTGTGAGACATTGGTATCCATAATTAATCATAAACGGGGACATCTGTGATGATTCTTGCTTGGTACTATTGTATGCAAATTCTACCAAGTATATGTAGTCCTCCCATTTCGTCTGTTTGTTCCACACGTAATGTCTCAACATATCTTCCAAAATTCTGTTTGTTCTTTCTGTTTGACCATCTGTTTGAGGATGATAAGCTGTACTCATACAAAGCTTTGTTCCGATGGTTCCAAAGAAGTCCTTCCAAAATGCACTTATAAATTTCGGATCTCTATCCAATATTATTCCTCTAGGCATGCCATGAAGTCTGAAAATTTCTTTAGTGAAGAGCAAGGCTGTATCTAGGGCAGTGTCTGTTGTTCTACATGGCAAGAAATGTGCCATCTTTGAAAGTTTATCGACCACTACCATGAGTGCATCATGCCCCCTTGCTGTTCTTGGAAGGCCCGTGATGAAATCCATGCTCACTATTTCCCACTTGGCATCTGGAACTGCTAATGGCTCTAGGGCTCCAGGAATGCGAAGTTGTTCGGCCTTGGTTTGTTGACATAATTGACATTGCCGAATGTAGTTGGCAATGTCCTTTTTCATACCTGGCCAAAAGTAACTACTTCTTATCTTGAAGTAAGTTTTCATAAAGCCTGCATGACCTGCAATCGGGCTATTGTGAGTATCATTGAGAATCAATTTTCTCACTTCTGATGCTTCTGGAACACACAACTTGTCCTTATGGTAAAGAAGCTTGCCTTCCTTCTTATAATTCTTAAAAAGTTCCCTTTCTTTGTTTGTCCTTGCATCCTTGCAAAGACTTGCCCAAACCTGTTGGAACTCCACACTAGAGGGTATTGCCTCCTCAATTTTCCTGCCGAATTCACTTGATAAAGTTGATATGGCATTGTAGTGTGTTCTTGTGACTATTGGCCTGCGACAGAGAGCGTCAGCATTCAATTTGCCGGGCTTATAGACTATATCAAAGTCATATTCTTCTAAAAACTCCATCCACCTTCTTTGTCTCAAATTTAGAAGTGGTTGTGTGAATATGTATTGCAAACTCTGATGATCTGTGTCCAATTGAAACTTTTTTCCTAACAAGTAATGTCTCCAAATGCGTAGTGCTCTTACTACTGCCAATAGTTCTTGATCATGAGTCGGATATCGTTGTTCTGCTTCATTCATTTTCTTTGAATCATATGCAACTACCCTTCCTTCCTGCATAAGTACCCCGCCTGTGGCAATCATGCTTGCATCAGTTGCTACAAGTTTATCTTTTTCGGGGTCAGGTAAGGTTAGAACTGGAGCTGTTGTCAAGGCTTCTTTGAGTTTATCAAAAGAAACTTGTACTCCTTGCATCCAATTGTCCATCCAGTTCTTTACCTTCTGTTGCTTTGTGAGGTCTGTCAAAGGAGCTGCCCACTTAGCAAAGTCCTTTACAAATTTTCTGTAGTATCCTGCAAGACCCAGGAAACTTCTTACTTCAGGAACGTTTCTTGGTGCTGGCCAATCCATGATGGCTTCTATCTTTGCTGGATCTGTTGCAATGCCTTCTGCTGATACAATATGCCCCAAGTAGTCAACTTTGGGGGTGGCAAAGTGACACTTGGAAAATTTGGCAAATAGCTTATGCCTTCTTAGTTTCTGTAAGGCTTTTCTTAGATGGTGGTCATGTTCTTCGATTGACTTACTATAAATGAGGATGTCATCGAAGAACACTATTATAAAATCATCCAAGAACTCTCTGAAAATATCATTCATCAACCTCATGAACGTTGCTGGTGCATTTGATAGGCCAAAGGGCATAACTGTAAATTCATAATGACCACAGCGTGTTCTGAAAGCTGTTTTATGAACATCTTCTTCTTTTATTCTTATTTGGTGGTATCCTAACCTTAAGTCAATTTTGGAGAATATCTTTGCCCCTTGAAGTTGAGTTGATCCATTAGATCATCTGCCCTTGGTAATGCGTATTTATTCTTTACCGTTTGTTTATTGAGTTGTCGGTAATCTATACACATTCTTAGACTTCCATCTTTCTTCTTCATGAAGAGAATAGGTGCCCCAAAGAGTGATACACTTGGTCTTATAAAACCAATTTCCAACAACTCCTTCAACTGGTTCTTGAGCTCTCCAAGTTCCGGTGTGCTCATCCTGTAGGGAGCCTTGCTGGTAGGCTTAGCATCTGGTGCTAGAGTAGGGTGGTAGTTCTCGGATGTCATCCAGAAAAACATCATAAAATTCTCTTATGATTTTAGCAATAGGCTTAGGCAATTTATCTATGCTTTCCCCCTGCTGTTTATTCTTACTATCAGGTTGAATTGCTTCTAGCCTAAGGATATATTCAATCTCCTTCTTCAAATTGTACTTATTCAACTGGCTGAAAGTTATACACTGCATTACTGAAGGAATTTGCTTACCTCTGACCACTATTCATTTGCCGTCTGGTGCGGTGATTGCTATTTCTTTCTTGTCGCAGTCAATGATTGCCTTAGCTGGTTTGAGGAATTCCATTCCAACTATCAAGTCATATTTACCAATATCCATTACCTCAGCTCCCATGGTGAACTTGATTCCGGTCAATCCGACGTCAAAGTTAACTCTTCTTCCCTTTGTATGACGAATTGCCCCATTTGCCATGCTGACTGGTCTGGGTTTAGATTTCAGGGTCTTTGACTTTAATAATGCTGCCAATCTAGGAGATGCAAAATTGTGTGAACTACCTGTGTCTATTAGAATTACATACGGTTTATCATCTATTATAGCATCAGCTGAGATGACTGTGGACTGACTTGCAACATTATCAGTCTCAATAGCTGCACAAATTTTACACTCACCATCTATGTAATCTTGGGCTTCCTCCTGATCATCATCTTCATCTTGTTCAGTAGGTGATTCCCATCCATCTAGCTCTGCCAAAGCTGCCTGCATGACAAAAGGACATGTGTGTGTTCTGTGGCCCGGCTGGAAACATCTGAAACAGAGTTGTTTTTTGATGCATTCATCCCTCTTTTCTTTTGGAATGCTGTCTAGGAAGCTTTTGATTGACCTGCCAGATGAAGATCCTTGAGCTGACTGGTTTCTGTATGGTCCCTTCCTGTCATTCTTCCCTTGAAACTGCTGGTTAGCAGGTTGATTTCCCTGCTGCCTTGGAGTGTATGGAGCTATTGACTTGTCCTTTGAATAATTGCTCTGCTTTGGCCCAGGTGTTTGTGGAGTTTCTTCCAAACTTAAGGCTTTATCTTCAGCTTCCCCAACTGTTTTTGGGTTTATGGCCCGCACAAGTCTCTTGATGTTGGGGTTTAGTCCCTCAATGTATCCATCTACAGCTTGCCTTTCTGTTATTGTTGGCACATTTAAGCGTAGCCTCATGAACTCTTCAGTATATTTGGCTACGATTAAGTTTCCTTGATCCAACCTATAAAATTGTTGAATCTGCCTGCTTGTATGTGATCGAGGTACATAGTGTTTGCGAAATGCTTTACTGAAAGTTTTGAACTTACAATTGTTTCTTTTCAGTTTATTAGATTTGGCATATCCCTTCCACCATATTCTGGCTGGACCATTCAAATTTGCTGTTGCTACCTTTCCTATGTCCTTATCCTTCATCCCATAGGAGTTGCCAAATTCTTCCATCTCATCAAACCATGCTTCTGCTTCCATGCCGGATCTGTCCTTTCCAGAGAACTGCCCCAGTTTCCTTGTTTTCCAGACATTGCTCATAGCAATATCTATTTTCTTCTGGTAATCTTCCGCTCGACGTACTGTTCCTCCTCTTCGATGTCTGTTCCTATCATTGGAACTATCAGACTCAGTGTCGGAGTTACTGTCACTAGCTGTACCTGATGTGGTGTTGTCTGCACTTGAGCTTGAAGAAGTTACACTTCTCCTATGTCTTTTCTTTCTCTTTTTCTCTTTTGGAACTTCCGGTGGTGGATTTAACTATTTGCAGATACTAACCATCCTTGCATGCAGATGCAGATGCAGCTTCTATAGGCAAGCAAGCCATAAATTCGGTTGTTATAACATGTACATCATATTTATATATTAGGTTTGTGATTTTAAGTTACGTATTAATCAATTTCTTTTTTGTAGAAAATGATAGCGGAAAAAAGACTCGTATGGAAGATCATCCCTCGTTCAGCTTTGTATAACTTTCAATGTTCTGCAATGCTGTAACTGAAACTTTGAATGTAATTTTGTTTCTAAATAATAATAAACTAATGGTGACCTGCTATAACGTCAAAATTGATATGCAGGGAATGTGCTTCACTCTTTCCATTATGGATTGTAGGCAAGTGCCACGTGTCAGCACAAGATTAATCCTACATGGATTTTGCGACCCTATTTTCATGTTGTATGATGAGATGCATTATGATCGTGAAAAACGATGGTGGGAAATGCTTTTCAAGCAAGCATTACACATTCACAACTTCCATCTTCAAGTTATTCATCTCACTTAAATGATTTCTTTTGACGTTATTTGTGTAAATAAAGCACCGAGTCTTAATATTGACAACCTTTCTACCTTTCTCCTTCCCCTAGACAACCATGTATAGCCAAAGGAAGGAATTGTTTGTGATGCTCCCTGCTAAATATATGTCGCCCGGCCGTACACTCCACAGGAAATCCCCCATCCGGTCCTTCGACCGCACGGGCCCTCCGTCTATCCCGCACTCAGGGGTGACCCTAGTGCGGGAAGGGGACACGAAGGTGTCTTGCGCGCCCTTCCCCTATGGGCTCCTATCACAGGGGAAGCATAAACAACGTCAGAACTAGCAATACAACACATCCTACTACCTCGAAGGGTAGCCCATCCTATATCCATAACCACAAAGAAGATAATCATATACCATAAAACATGAGAGCTCTTACCCGTGGCTCCGACTCATAAGGAAGATGACTGACTGGCTAGGCCTCAAGATAGAGCAGACCGAGTCATAACAATGGCGGGGCTGGCTATAGACAATGGCTAGGGTTGACCACTTCATCCGCCCCTCCTGTGCATACTTTGCAGAATGAGCTAGATCGGGTTCTGGCATGACTCTAGCCTTCCGGATACGCAATCCCATGGTATCACCCATCGGGACTGCTCCAGGTTGCATCTCCATGGTTCGACGAGGCAGGAAGGGTTTCATCTCCCCTTCCCGGGGTCTAGAGGTTCCACGGGTGGCTAGAGAATCGTGGCGACACACGTTTCGTATTCGACTTAACCCCTCAAAACAGGAGCCAAGCCAATACTTGCAACTCCTGAGAGGCAGGGCGACACCATTGCCCTAGGAGGTGTCGGACCCATGCCCGGCCCACACAAAGTGACCGACCATAGGCCTAGCCCGCTATGGGATCCCCAGTAGCCATGCTCAGTAGGGACCCCTGCCTCCATGCCTGACCTGTCTTTACCTGAAAACTGACCAAGCTTCCTTGCTTCCAAACATTACTCATGGCACTGTCCACTTTCTTCTGATAATCATCTGCTTTTCTGTTCTTTTTCCTACCCTGTAATGCATCTGACTCATCCTCAGAACTGTTGTCGGTCTGACTGTTAGAGGTATCCGATACGCTAGAGCTGGATGGTGTTGGGCTCTTTCTGCTTCTCCTTTTCCTCTTCCTGTCCCTAACATTTCCTTGATTCTCTTCCCCTTCTGGTTGTGGAGCCTCATCAACGCCTTGCACAGGAGGTGGAGGTGGTGGTGGAGGTCCGTATTCCTGAGCATTCATCAATGGGGTTGTCCACTGAAGCAGGTTTTGCATCTGGTTCCTCGTCTGCGTGAGCCTTGCATTCACTGTCTCCTTGTTGTCGTCTTGTTCTCGCCCAAATAAGTTTCTAGGTACCCAATGGTGCTGCCGGCCCTGGCCTTGGAACCCTGAGCCGATGTTCCTTGCTGCAAGATTTGGTCATCAATGCTTGTTATTTAAGTTATACATTATTCATCCTTATTTACAAGTCACTTATTATTAGATATAAAAGAAATCATATCAAAACTCCACTTATAAGCCAAGGACAATTTATAGCAATTAATATATAAGTTATACATTTTATAAGGTACATGATAATATATAGAAGTGAAGACATTCAATACAATTTAGAAGATAAGTGAGAGCATGAGTGTTTATCTTCGATGTCCCTTCATCGATTTCAAGAAGTTCTTGACATCCCTGAGTCGAACTCCTTTGCCGACGTTCCACAAGATATTTCTGAAAGATCCTCCTTCAAGTGCTCGGGCCATTTGAGGTGCAGGGAGTTCGGGTGCCGTTGCCGCCACTACCGTTAATGTTGCGTCCCGTGGCCCCTGGCAAAATCAAGGCAGTGAAGTGCCACTGATCTCTTAAAGAGAATGACATGATCCCTTACGGGGTTCAGCTTGGCGTGCTGCCCGACGCCAGAGAGTGCTATGAGGAGCGTCACCGACTCTTCTCCTCGTGGGCTGAACTCCCTGTGAAAAACTATCATCTGCCCTTGGCTGAGGACTGGAAGATAGTACCGGAGTGCCTTGCCCTTTCCTATGGCCTTCAATCCTGTGCCCTTTCTCCGAGCTGCTTCGCTGTAGACGTCTAGTGCCAAGAGGTCTTCATGGTCCCTCCACATGGTAGTTGCGTTCTCCAGGTTGATGCTACTGGATGCCTCCCGCATACTTCTGGAACGAACTGTTCGGCTAGAGCTTGGGCCTCTTCCTGGTTTGTACAATCTGCTTTGTATTTCTTGGAACTCCTCCTCTGGGATGATTGGTTCCTGTTGACGATACATCTCCCTTATCTGCTCATAGGCTGCTATGTCTGACATTGTCTCCCCGGCGTAAGAGTGTCGCTCTGCTAGCTCCCTTGGGATTTCCTGATAGGAGTAGTCAACCATCATTCAATTAAATTGGGATTATGTCTTAATTTTGGGACAAATTTCATATTGTATATTTTTTATAGCATATTCAAATTCACACAAACCACCTCAAAAGTATGAAAATGTAATCTCATATTATTTACAAAATAGTCAATATTTCACAATAGAGCACCATATCATAAAAACGTGATGAAAAAAATTTACATAGTTATTCAACTTTCTTCAAGCAACCCCAATGATATCATAGCCTTCTTCCTGACATCCTGAGGTATTGTAATTCTCGCATTTCTAGCTGGAATAGTGTTTGGAGTCCATGAGTACAAAACACTTTCATACTCTAGCCAAAGATCAGGATCACTCGGATTTCTCCTCCATCTCTTTGTCCAACAATCTGAGTACCTTTCTTTATCCGATACGTTGGTCAACTGATGCACTGGACACCACCATTCTACCCGCACATGGTTGAAGTTAATATTACCTTCTTCTTTGCAAATATCAGAGATAGTGAACCCCAACCACACTGGATATGTATCTAAATCTGCTAGCTTTACTACCACAAATTGGTGGCATTCCAAGTCAGTGGAAGGTTCATAAGCATCCATGCCTAGAAACTTTGGCCTATTGTTCTTAGGACCAACATAGTGTTTGTTAGAAGGAGGAGGAGCATATTGCTTACGAATGCTACTAACAGTATCATCAACATCCTCAGCACCTGCTAAGGTCTTCCACCTAGTTTTAGGCAACCACCCTTCTTTCAATTCATCTGAGGATGTGTCTATCTCCCCCAACAGGTTAATCACCTTCTTCCAGTAAGCCACCAAGGCACGGTTGGTGTCATCTAGATTGATTTGCCAATGCTTTATATAGTCCTGGATTCCTTCCTTAGTCAATCCCAATGCTTCACTTCTTCAGTAGGTTTTAGAGCTTTTGGTTGACCTGGAGGTATCATAGGCTTGCCATTCTCATCTCTACGCCATATTTCCTCCCCTCCTCTCCACTCCTCCTCTGAAGGTCTCATCTTCCATTGGAAGATTGGAATCCCATCTCTCACCCAAAAAGTGAACTGTAGAGGCCTGGAATGACCTTCAAGATCCAATGTATAACCATCGACAAAGCTCTTCCAATCGGGCACTTCTTCTATGAGAGAAGCTATAGGGTTTGGAGTAGTGCATTCATGCAAGATTTCCATTAGCCTAGGAAAGTTGGTCACTGTCTGCTGCTTCAGTATACAACTATATTTGCCAAATAATGCATCCACATCCTCATGGGTATGCCCGGGCATAAGAAACCCTAAATTAACTCTTTCAAATATCCCCACAGCTGTTAAGTAGGATAGGAAAGAAAACATCCACCTGTTCTTATTTTGGACAGCACAACTATCAAGTTGCAAGAGGAACCTTTTGGGTAGATCTTAAGCTCTAGCACGTGAAGTTGAAGCTCTAACATGTTCATTAGACCCATGCTTCCTAAACCTTGCCTTGCTGAACTTTTCAATATTGTTAGGGTTTCCATCTAACAATGCTCTATGTAGTGCCTGACTAGCTGTAGGGTCCTGGAGGTGACCATTGTATCCATTTTTATAGTTTCTCAAACACCTCATGATACTCCCAATATGAAAATCTGGACTATCACTCCACAACTCCAAACTAAAATGGCCATAGTAGGTTTGAGTCTGCCCATGCAAGATTGCCCCAGTCATTGAGATATGTAAAGGGTATGATCTTCCACATGACTTTGGTATGTACTTGAATTGTGGAAGACAAGTCTTTTGCTGGTCCATCTTGTCATGTATAATACATAAATAGTTATTAGGTTCCAATGCAGATAAAGTCCTCCACATCCAATAACATGATCTACATGATAGTTGGTCAGTCATATGGTCCTTCATATGCTCCCTTATTCTAGCCCCTTGACTAGGTTGCACAGTCTTATCAAGAGTCTCCTTCAACCTAGCACATAAATTGCACTTTGCAAAGTTGTTTGAAGTTGCTATGGTGACATGATTGAAATTACTAAAGCTAGGTGTAGATATTGGAAGAATTCCCAATTATCGAAGTAGGGAATTCACTTCTTCCAAAATACTCTTTTGAGTACAATGTGATGGTAACCTTTTCTGAACAACTGCTCTTCCCTTTTCATCCCTTCTGCTTTTGTGTGGCATAGACTCTGCATTGAAATCAATATATTTTTCAAATATCTCCCTGGCAGCCAAGATCCTAGCTGTTGGTCTCAACAAACCATTATTTCCATGTAAAGGAATCATGTTCCCCTCTTCCTATTTTTTTTGCCAATTATGCCATGAAGAAGTTGGAATTGCATGGATATTCTGCCATGCTTTTGGACATATCCATTTGCCTAGAAAAGGGTATCTTTTTCTGTTTGGGTTTCTTTCACCCCGAAGTGCATGCTCGAAGATTGTGTACATATAGGTCCTCCTCTCATCAACAGTATACTCTTGAAAAACGGCTCTTGCTTCCACCAATTGTTCTATTGTAAAGAATTGCATACAACCACTCCAACAACAATCCGAGCCCCTAACCTTCACCATTGTCTCAGTAGTTTTTCATCATTGTTGTCAAATGATTGACCACATGCATGGGGGTACTCGTACCACCACCAAGTGTGCAATTAAGACTAGGGTTTGAACCCCGGGCCATGTAACCTTGGGGAATGCAACCAAGGTTGGTTACCATGATATAACAAAAATAGTATAAAACATAGCCAAGAATCACACATATGGAGAGACTTACGCCAACCTTACACCTCCACCATGGAAAAATTACAAATGGGTATTAAATATACTTAAATCGCTTTCCCATGCATGCATATTAGTCCATCCGATACATTGGAGACTCGTACCTGTCACCATCTATTGTAAACAATCATAGCGTCTGAACAATCATGCGGGCTTGGTTCCTAGATAATAATGAGAAAAAAAACAATAAAACTACAACCTAAAAAACTTTTGATTTGAGAACACGTGGGATTTAAACCTACTGCATTATTGCCCCGTGTTCTCTGCCCAAAGGATAGCTGGGTGCTACGATCGATGATTGTGGGATTCTGACTTCTAAATTCCTCCCTTAATCAATAATCAATTTTTCCCACTTTAGATTCAAACTTAAAAGTTCCACAAGTCTTAATGCTTCAAAGGACCAATCAAATTCAACAAGAATATGGTTCAAGTTGTATGGTTCAACAACAATATGGTTATTGTATGACGAATCTGCATCATCTGTGCTAATCTACCCATGGTGGGGCCATTGCATGTCTGATCCACCGTTTTGCCATGCCTACAAATATCATGTCTATACCATGTATGTTTTTCTAGCATTGCTTAAATTCTTGTTCACCAAATATGAATCACGATATATTCAATGAAGATTGATCTCCAAAATTGACCCATCCATCTCCACTGCTCTCCATCGATATGCACCTTTGATCTTATCTCTACAGAGCTGCAATGATCCATGCAACTCTTTTCCACACCTGTGCAACAACAGGAGAAGTTGCTACACATAGTGGTGGTTGATTATTGCCCAAAAACAAGACAAAAAGAAAAATAAAAAAGGAAAAGAAAATCTTAGTATCAATTTATCAATTTTTATATATAAAGGTGCACCTTCTTCCCGCAGGGTTTATACCTCCACCTAGGGGGAAAAATATAACTTGGAAAGGGAATTCTTGGGGGTAATAAGCATGAGAATTCCCTTAAGAGAAATATGCCAACGTGACTCATATCTCCACTTTACGAAAAAACAGGGGGCTTGAAATTTCGCCCCCAAACGACCTGTTGTTTCAGATCAAAACTTGAATCGATCGCCAGTCGATTCGCCCCTCGTTGCGATACTCCTCTGCAATGAACTGACCTTCCCCTGCGAAGCGGCGCCACCAAAGAAAACTTGCCGGAAATCTGCCGAAAAAATATCGGGGGCAAATTTCAAGCCCCCTGTTTTTTCATCAGGGAATTTTCACTGCATGAAACTTTTGCGGTGAAAGTTCCTAGCGGCCGCCAGGCGAGCGGGTGGGCTGAGAGCGGCGGAGCCGTGGGCGGTGCCGCCCGCGTAATTTCACCGCAAAATTTTGAGGCGGTGAAAATTACCTCTTCCAAAAACATAGGCCGAGATAATAAGATAAGATAAGAGAATTTTTACGTAGAGCTAAAAACAATTTATCCATCCTTTTTTTTCTTGATTCATTACGGAGAGAGGAATCGTTATAGAGAGCGGCAGTTAATGAGATTTGTGTGTAACAACTGCCCTCTGCTGGAGACCCCCTACACTTTTTTGTTTCTTGCTTGCATGGCGGCCGGCAAGTCTGGATAAAGTTTTTTTGTCTTCTTCTTAGAAAGTATGGAGCATCCCGCTTGCCGGAATGCATGTTTTGGCGCCTTGCTATCTCTGTAGCTTGGTTTCTCAGCTGATTTTTTGGCATCGATGGAGCGCTGCTTGGCGATGGCGCATCGATGGAGTGATCTAGTATGTGGGCAATCGAATTCCATAGTGATAAACAACTCCCTTTTGTGGCTAATCAAATTCAATAGATTTAAGCTAAGGCAGGTCCAAATAATGCCTGATCACAAGGCAAAGCTGTCTAACCTGAAAGTTCTTATTTTTCAAACACCATCACAAGCACCTATAATGCAAGTAGCCAACGAGTCAAAATAACGCTCTAACTACTGCTAGGGTAACACTCGATAATCCGAGCACACTGCCCTTTAGGCACATTTGAGTAACTCCTGGTGCTTCAGGCACAATCACTTTTAGAACAAAACAACAAGTAGCATTTACACTGAACATCTCACTTACCTTGGATCGATTGCAATTATTTCAATATCAAACTGGAGATTGCATTTGGGTTCTATGCCAAGCTTGCATAAGGCGCCGGCTCGGGGGGGCTAAATTCTTATACATGTATAATATTTTAATATAGATTATTTTTAGGCGAGATGAACGGTCTAGATTTGATCGTGATGAATGGTCGAGATTTCGATCCTAGTAGAATGCTCCTATTGGCCCGTCCCTTTTCCCCCTACGCCCGCCACTTTCCCGCTCTTGCCGCCTTCCATTTGCATGCCTTCTCTTGGTGCAAAGGTTTCGCTATGGCGAATATTGCCATACTTCCGGCTATGGCGCTCAAGCTATGCACAATATGCAAGTGATCATCGCCGCCATATACTCGCTTTCCATATACTCGCTTTGCAAAGTAATCAGAGCCCTAATGCACCATCGCCCGCTCCCTATGGCTATGCTTATGCCCCTGCTATGAGGAGAGGAGCCGCTTCTGGCGCTAGACTTCGGTAAATCCACTTCTAGGTTGCCATCTTTTCGTCCTTCTAATGCATCCTCTTAAGCGACTCAATCGACTTCTTACCGGATGTGTAGGAGGCGCAGAGTAGTCTTCCTTATTCTTGGTACATAATGTACGTAAGTCTTAAACCTTGCTTTGCTCCCTTTTCCACACGGTTTCTAGTATATTTTAGTTTACTTTTGGCTGCATTTAGTGCCCCCGCTTGGATGCCCTTTTTCTCTCGGCATCTTGGCTTCCACCATAGCTCCCAAGCAACAACATTTCTAGTACAGCTTTTTGTTTCGCTATGGTCCCCACCATTTGATGTGGTAGTTGTTCCATCTATTAAGCGCTTATTTATCCGGGATGCAATGGGGGGCCTATTTGAGCAGATCGAAGTTGTGGGTTTTCGTGTTTCGCCGTAAGATATGGTCGAATGCATCATTAGCCGCACATGGTTCGGCCATTCCCTCGCGTTTTAGGCTTTATGGTTCAAAAGCCTTTTGCGTAACCCGCGTAACTTTTCTATACGTGGGAAAGTAACCCCGCTTCTTATTATGTCAGATTTGCAATTTTGCTTCTTGCGCTGATTAGAATATCCGCCTTTCCAGCCACATGTTGATTTCGGCTCAAGCTACTCTAAGTGGCGACCTTATGGCTATTCCCGGTGTTTATGCTCTCGCCCAAGTATGTAATTGGTATGTCACCCGCTTTTATTTATAGTCGCCACTGAGATTTCTGGCCCCTCTTCCTAGGATTTGATAAAGGAGCAAGTTGCGGCAATGTATTTGTGGCCAAAGACTTTGGAAATAAATGTAATAGACGATCCAAAGTAAGCGGTGGCCTCTTTATCTTATTATATGCCATTTTTACATTTTTGTTTTATGCCTGTCACTTTCTCGTATGTTGGGTAACAGAGCAGTAGCGAAGCCGGTAGGCATGCTTGAAGTAAAGGTGGTAAGAGCAATTGGACTGAAGAAAAAGGACCTTCTAGGAAAGTCAAATCCTTATGTCAATTTGTCTTTAGGCGAAGGGGCATTTTCAAGAAAGAAGACCTCTGTTAAGATGAGCACATTGAATCCAGAATGGAACGAAACATTTCACATGCTTGTGCATGACCCAGAGTCACAGGTGTTGTTCAATTTATATGATTGGGACTAAAACTCAACCATCGAAAACAATCAGGTATTATTAGAGGTTTTCTTTGTATTTTAAAGATGTGAAAACTAAAGGAGTTCCAACATAGCTTGAGAAGTATACCTCAAACATACCTTGAGAAAAATAGTTTTGCAACCTTCAAGTGCAAAGGCAATACTTTCTTTATCTGAATTTGTTTTGATATTTATGTACTTACAAGTGCAAGGTTGGTCTTTCTATAAGATGTTTTTATCTGAATTTGTTTTGTAAGTATTTCTGAAAATAGATTTATCATTGTTTATGAGTTCTGGAAATGGTTGGGGTTCAAATCCCCTTGCTCCCTGAAAGCATACATATTGACATGGACGTAATAAGTACAACAATATGTAAAAAAACCATCCACATTCTTTAATAGTCTTGAAATGCTTTAAACAACAAAACGTTACTCCTTAATAGATCTTAGTTAAATAAAGTTGAAATGGTTTAAACAACAAAGTGTTACTGGTTGTTGAAATGATTTAAACAACAAAATGTTAGTGGTTATCATCACTGATTTATAAATGATAACCATGAAGATAAGGCATAACCAAACCATGCACATTTGGAATAAACTATTACTAATAGTAATAGTAATTTGAATCTAACACATTGCGAACCATATGCATTTACCATGACAATTAGCCATGCTAGTTCACCACATAACCAACCACACTATAGAATCACATGAATAGAGCAGCATATTAAACCACATCCACACCATCGTGTTATACCATAGGGACTAACCATACCCTTAAAACACTATAATATACCACATAAATTTACCAACATGCTATACCACTTTGACAAACTCTACAAAGGAAACCATTAGCAATTACCATACCATAACACCACCCTAACAAACCTTACAAAAGAACCCATTAGTTTAGCCTCATATGGTTTTTAATGATATCAACCCACAAACATGTATTGGTTTTGTAAAATGGTTTTGTAGTCACAACCATGGGAAAAACCATGTAGTGTTTTAATTTTGGGTGCCTTACTTTTATCTCTTGTGTTTTACTAAATTACTTGCTGCTACTTGGCCTTCCTTGGCACCCTATACCTTGATGTTCATCTATGGGGTCATTATATATATTTATTAAATACAAGATGATTTTGCGGCGGCGTTGCCGCCGCTATAGTTCGAAGGGTTTTTTGAAGTAGTGGTATGTGTGAGACTTTGAATTTTGAACAACAATATTTAGTTTTAGAAATTCAGGTAATTGGGCCGATATCTTAGCCTAGATTCTTCAAAAAGGGAAAAACATGGTTCAAAATTAGAAAGGCAAATGAAGAAACTAAAGGCCGTTTTTTTAGTCAACCCTTGTGAAAAAAGCCCCCTCTGTGTGTTTAGCCATTTAGATATGATCTAAAAAAAATTGTCTCGTTTTCAATTGATAGTATTTTATTTGTACAGATATGGCAAATGCAACATCTCAATCTATTTGCGCCCTACAAAATGCAGAAAGGTAAAAATAGTTGTTAAAAGGGCAAAACGAGTTGGGCGTGAGGATTTCATCCCCAAATGGTTGCAACAATACAAAAAATGGCAGAAATGTGTGCAGGTTCTCGTATTTGGGTCCTTAGAAATTGTCCGTTCAAGAGCCAACCAAATGGCAGGCCAATTTAATTAAAGAAGAGCTCAAAATGAACAGGGCTTTATGTGAAAACAGAAGCACAAATATCACATTTTGATCAGGCTCAATTTGGTTCTCAGACCGAAGACTGTGATAAGACACAAGCAAAAAGGAAGTGCGTAAGTTGGAATGGAATCCGGCGATTAATGCATAAAGGGATCGCAAGTAGGTCGCCCAAAATGCTTATATGCCTGCTTCTTTCTATTCGGGCTAAAAGAAGCATTTAACAAATGTAAAAACTTTCTGCGACCTGTTTATGTTTTGTGAGCAATTCAAGCAAATATCTTCCTCTGTTTTTGAGAAGGTCGGGCATAACGGTACTGGACTTTGTCTAGATTGATGTCTCGGTGCGGCCAATGCAAATGGGCGATCTAATTAGACCGGAAGAAGGAGGTACTGTTGACGTAGCCCTTCGTCAGAATGATAGAAACATATGGAAGTGATTCTGATTGCTTTTCCACCCAGATCTCCTTTTCTTACTACCGGATACTGGCACTGTTCCGGCGATGGCTCTCGGGCTGGGTTGAATTGAAATTTTTCTAGAAATTTATATTTTTTCTTTGGTTTGGCTACGAGCCCGGCAAAGGGAAAGGATTAAGTAGGAGCCAAGCTTCAGCTTTGAAGTGGGCAGTACAGAAAAGCCATGTGAGGATGCTTTCCAGAGACCATAGCCATAGCCATAATGGCTGCCGCTGTTATACATCCATGTGGGCAGATTCATGCATCTCTTTTTTGCCAGCCATAACCCAGCCGGAATTGGGCCTGCCCAAGCGTCAAATGCACGTGGTCCATTCACACAATACCCAACTTGCCGGCATTAGAGGAAAAATGAGATCACATTTTGTCCCATTAAGGGATGCTTAAAATGCCATGTCAGCTTTTTAAACTGTCCAATAAGAGAAGAGCTCCAGTATATCTCATTCCAGTATTATGTGGCAGCCTGTAATTAATGCAGCTGCAACTAACTTCTGTAGTATCATTTTTTCATTATAACTTTTGATCCAGAACTCCGATTCAAAAACTTTTTGTAGCAATGGGTTCGTCTTCACAAGATCTATCTAGTGATAACCCATTCATATATCTTTTACGATACAAATATATAAGAAATAAGCAAAAAATCATATCTTTTTAAGGTTAACGCATATGACCATATTGAAATACATCATAACCATATATCATTGGAAAGATCTTTTCATTCCGCATCTAATGCAACAAACGCCGCAACATTTTGACAAGTGGATCAAAAGTTATGGGGGAAAAACGACAGCAATGAAGTTGTTGGTGCTGCATTAATTGCAGTTAATAGAGGGTAGCCATTCCATTGGAGGATTCTTATGGGGATGAAATGAGATCTCAAATTGCCTCTAATGAATGACGAATCTGAAGAAGAAATACCCCAGAAGAAAACAGATTTCCATTACCGGATTAACACCTAAAACAAATCTAAATGCTTCAACTAGTATAGGTGATCTCTCAGAGCTTCAGCAGAGCGGATACGACGAGCAACGAGTGTCAAGCAGGGGGACTAAATTGCCTTATTTGCCCAAAGAAATCCTGGCCCTCCATCCCAATCTAGTTTGCTGATGTGGAATTAATTCCCTCATACACGTCACATTTTCTCTTGCCAAAAACACCCTACATAATTATATATGATGAGAGAGAGATAAATAGCATTGTTAACAAGAATTACAACAGGTTAAAACTGTAACAATTTGAACAAAGAAAAATGCAAAGAACAAATGAACAAAACACTGCCTTTCTGCATCGACTCTCCAATCTAATAATGTTTCAGGTCGAATTACATACTTCTTAGGCCAAATCGGCCCTTCCAAAATAATTTCGACCTGATCTAGACAATTTACAGGGATTAATCCATTCTAGGTCAGCTTCTTGGATGCCCCAAATCCTTTTTGAAGGCATACTTTCAGCTCTTAATTCACTCAAATCTGGATGCTAGGAACCAAATTCGGCCCTTTTCAATTTGTTTCAACCTAACCCACTCATAGATTACTTGAGTCCTTCCTCTTCTTGCAATCCTTGGGCCAATCCGGTAACTTTCAAAGTTCTTAATTCCTTGAATCTGTCCAATTTTATCAAATCTGTTATTGCCCATCAATTCCGGCCCTATTCCAATGGCTTTCGGCTCAAATTATAAGCATCCTTGTATTCTGAATCAAAGCTGGTCTGCACCAATCCATTCTCTCACAGGCTTTACTACTGAACTCTTATACAGAGATTTGGGCACTTACCAATCGGATTTACATGCTTCCAGATAACCTCCTTAGTTACCCAAAGTTAAACGTGCCATGAATCAATCAATAATACATCGTTGCAGATCCGAGTATGGCCCTTACCAGGCCCGTGCAAGAAAAAGCATGCACCGATTGACAGCATATAATACTGGACCGTAACGGGCCAGGACCATTACACATGGCATGTAGTCTAGTAGAGGATACTTACTGTTGCCTCCGAAATGGTTTTGTTTGTATACAACAGTGCTAGATCGGAGTTCAGTACGAGTGTTGTATCAGGAATGGCTTTGAATGCAAGTACAAGTGCAAAAGTTGTGTTTCTTACTATTGCCCAGGGGTGAAAATATTTTTACCCCGGTTATTGTAATTCCATCGCAAGATATTCCCTCCCGCAGAATCACTAACCCTCCGAGAACGGGATCCGTTCTGGAGGTCCCGTTTTCCGTATATCCTATGCCGTAGAATATCCAATAAAATTTCAAATTTTCTACCTACCTATTGTTGCGTCCCTGTTCTTCTGATAGGATTGCTAGAGCTTCAGTGCGGCATCTCGTTCTTCATCTCGTTCTTCATGGTTTTCATGACCAGGGTTTTCATGGTTCCGTCCGGCATAGGGTAAGGGATCCGGGGCTGCTTCACCTTATATTCTTCCTTCTTTTCTTACTAATATTTTTATTTTCTTTTACAGATCCGGCAGCATGGCTAGGCTATGGCAGAAAACAGGGGGTCGCTGGAACTGGTCGCGCTGCTTTCTTTGGCCCTTTCCTAAACCTCGAATCCAGTTCTTGCATGTTTTCTTCTTATCCATCCTTGAAATTGTGACCCGGAATGCTGCTTTTCTGGGTTTTTGTGAATACAGAGTGCACAACAGGATATGGTGGAAATATGTAGTTGAGTTTTGTATTGAATGGTGTAACAAAAAGAATACAATATAGACTCAAATATATGCATTGGACAAATGCATGAAACGAATTCGCTTACTTATTGTGTCTCTTGGACACGCCGCCAGAGATGAGCCGACAGTGATAGCGCCGCCAGCTCACGCCGCTCCATCCTCACGCCGCTAATCGCTAACACTCCCCATCAGCCGGACTCTAGCCGACGGTACCGCTTCTAGATATATCTTCAATTGCTCACTTAAAACAGTCTAACTTATCTCGAGAGAGTGACTTTGTCGAAATCTGCTATCATGTCTTCGTTGGACAAGAGAGCAAGTTAATTACTCCATTCTTTACTTGCTCTCGATAAAGTGATATCCGGTGTCAATGTGTCTCGCTTCTTGCATGATACTTGGAAGAATAGGCTAATTCCACAAAGACTCTTGTTGTCACAATAGAGAATGGTAGGTCCTTCTTGGAAGCATGATTCCCCTTAGTAATTCTCTTAACCATATTACTTTTTGTCTTTGCGTATAGCAGCTATATACTATACTACTTCAAGTGCTTGATAGTGCAACTATAGGTTGCTTTTTACTCTTCCAAGAGATAAGACAATTTCCCAAATAGAATATGAATGCTGAAGTGGATCGTCTTGTATCTCGCTCTCCAGCCCAATCCGCATCACAATATCCATAAAGTTGCAACGAGTCAGGACTGGTTTTATAATTAAGCACATAATTCTTGGTTCCTCCAATATATCTCATTATTCTTTTGACAGCAAGCCAATGAAGGTGTCCTGGATTATTCAAGAATTGGCTCAATACTCCAACTGAATATGCTATGTCCGCCTCGTGTATTGTAATAAAATAATTCAGAGAGCCAATTGCATGTCTATATGGGACATCCTTCATTGCATCTCTCTCTTGCTAAGTAGAAGGGGACATATCATTTGTGTATGAGATATTAGATTCCATAGGTGTTGCTGCAGGATTAGCTTGATCCATTCCAAACCTATTCAAGATATCATCAATGTAACGTGCTTGACTTAACTTCATCCATCCATTTTTGCGGTCTCGAATGATTTGGATTCCAAGGAAGTGGTGCACCTCCCCATGTCGGACATCCGAACTTGGCTGATAGTCGGGCTCTTCACTTGATTAAGGAGAACAATAGAATTTGCCAATAATAGGCAAATATCAACATATAAGGCAACCATAACAAAGAACTCCCCATACGGTGCACATATACATTACCATCAGCGTAAGTACTCCCAAAAACCGAGACTAAGAAGGTGATCAAACCAGGCTTTTAGGGGACCGCTTCAAACCATATAATGCCTTTTTGAGTTTACACACCAAGTTCTCGGGCCAGCCTTCACATAACCTTCCTCGTTGAGCCACATAAACTTCTTCATTTAGTGTGCCATGCAAGAAGGCGCTTTGAACGCCTAACCGATGGACCTCGAAGTTTGATTGAACCGCCATAGCAAGCGAGTTCGAATGGATGACATACGCATCTACACGGGAGAGAATGTATCCAGAAAAGTCAACACCAACAATTTGTGAGAACCCACGAGCAACAAACCTTGCTTTAAAACGCCGACTTGGCCTCCGCAAAGATTGCGCTTTGAATTTAAATAGCCACTTGGTAGTGACCATCTTTCTTTCAAAGTGAGGGAGTGAGTTCCCACGCTCCATTCTTCAATAAGGAATCATACTCAGATTGCATAGCTTGTCGCCATTGCTTGGCATGGGGACCTGATAAAGCTTCTTGAACAGTTAATGGTTCTTGACAGGCTTCATCGAGAGGCACCAAATCAATAGATTCAGCATCTTGAATGATCATGTTCATCCATCGCTTATGGGTTCCTTGAGAAGATTGTAATGCATCAGCCGCCTTAGAGGAAAGATAACTGATTCTGCCAGATCTAGTTGAGCCACAATTTGGTTTATTAGGATCCACTATTGTAGGAATACCAGCAATATGACGTTCCTTGGTCTTGTGTGATTTACCAATATGTCGCCCTTGTCGAGATGAAGGGCCCGGCAGGTCGGGGTCAAGAGGAGACGGATCCGCAATATCGCCTAGCTTCAGAAGGGTTAAGTGCGACATCAGAATCAATAACATCATCAGAGGGATGTGGAATAGTTGCACTGGTAGATGGACAAGTATTATCTTGTTGGGCTCCCCCAGAATCTTCCATAAAGCAATCAACTAATGTCTCCAGGGTAAGGCGTCTATGCACCAGAACCTTTATCATAGGCTTGGTAAGATCTCCATAAAAGATATTCTCATTAAAGATAACATCTCCAATACGCCCAATTTGCAAGCGCCTGGTTGTGAGGTTATATAGTCGATATGCTTTGGCTTCAAGAGAATACCCCACAAAGACACATTTTTTACTCTTGTCCTCCAACTTGTATCTGAGTTCATCAGGAATGAGCATAGGCAAGGCACCCAAACGTGCGCAAGTGGCCAAGAGAGGGCACTCGATTCTCCCACAACTGGCATGGAGTTGATTTTTGAAGAGCCGCAATAGGTAAACGGTTTCTAAGATATGCGGCAGTCATGATGGCTTCTCCCCAAAATTTATCAGGCATCCCAGCTAGTTTGAGCATGCATCGAGCACTTTCAACTAAAGTGCGGTTCATCCGTTCAGCAACCCCATTTTGTTGAGGTGTATAGGGGGTAGTGGATTGATGAATGATGCCATGCTTGTGACGTTCCCCTAAAATATACGGTATGTATACGTATATTTTGGGCCACGTCACCATACAAATCCAGTATGACTTAGATTTGTATGACAATTATGTAAGTTCAAGTCACATTAAAATGTAACTTGATTAACCTTAGGAAAGGATATATCCACGTGGCACTACCTGATTGGGGTAACTGGCCACGTGTTCGCATCCCATTGGACAAGGTGTCAACCCTAACCCTAACTTGCCTATAAATACCTAACCCTAACCCAGAAGACACTTTTGCTCCTCCCACTATTGTCACACCCAGAATTCAAAATCAAGATCCAGAAGCTGCAGCATAGCACGGTTTAGCGACCCAAGCAGCGTGAACGTGTTGGATTCAGTAGCAGTAATCTCAAACATTGAAGAATCGATGGAGACCCCAGGATCCGGAGGCAATGCGTCAGGAGCAGGTATTTTGAAGCAGTTTTAGCTATAGAGATGGAATAGAGCCTTCCTAGAATCACTATTTCACCTCATGAATCGAATCAATGAACCCTAACTCCCTAGTTAGATTCATGTGATTAGGTTAGATCTTATTCTTATTGTTCATATGTTATGGATATGATATGGTTGATCTCTTGTTATGCTCCTCATGTATTGGGAAGGGGGGTAGAGACCTAGCAGCCTTATGTATGATGCTTCTAGATAGACCCATAATACCTATTATATGCGGCCTGTGCATAGAGCCCACCGGACTAAGGGAGTTATGGAATGACTGAGCACCATATAACGGGATCAGTGACGAGATGGAGGAATAGTCCCTGCTGAGCGCGGCTACTGGGGACTTGGGGCGCACTAGGCCTATGGTCGGTCACTTCATGTGGGCCGGGCATGGGTTCATCACCCCCTGGATCAATGGTGCCGCCCTGATCCTGAAGAGCTGCAGGTGCCGGCCTGGTTCTTGCTTTGGGGGGGTTAAAGACGTGAACGGACGTGCGTCGCCACGATCCTCTAGTCGCCCATCGAATCACTGATTTCCGGGAAGGGGAGATGTAACCCGACCTTGCCTCATCGGACCAGGGAGATGAAACCTGGAGTAGTCTCTTCGGGTGAATCCAAGAGAGTATCCGGCGGCTACAGTCACGCTATAGCTCGTTTTAGCCCATCTGCAAAGTATGCACAGGAGGGGCGGATGGAGTGGTCAACTCTTAACCATTGTCTTATAGCCAGCCCCGCCATTGTTTATACTTTTGTCTGTATCTATCTTGAGACCTAGCCGTCAGTGTACTTTCCCCCACGAGTCAGAGCTTGGGTAGAAGCTTTATTGTTTTATAGTGTATTGATCCTTCTGACGATTCTATGGATGGATGGATTGAGATACCCTTCGAGGTAGACTTATTGTTATTATTGTTAGTTGCTAGTACTGACATTTAGTTATATGCTTCCGCTGTTATTAGGAGTCCATAGGGGACGGATTTACGAGACACCTCCGTGTCCCTTACCATTCTAGCCATCCCTAGAACGGGATAGATAGAGGGCCCATCCAGTAGACGACACTGGTTGAGGGATTTTTCGTGGAGTGTACAGTGGTTACCGTATATTGTACGGGGAGCGTCACAATGGTATCAGAGCCATGTTCTTGGTTGACCAAGAACTAGCACTGACCATATCCCTGTTTTAGTAGACTAATTGACCTAGGAAAAGGAATGGAATGAAAAATTCCAACCTAGAGCCTTGTTAAGTTGGGAGAAAATTTTTTTTTTCCAATAGGAGGGTCCTAGAGTTAAATTAAAATTCTAGTTAAATAGGGGATGAGAAATGGAGTCAAATGAACATTCTAAGAGAGATTGGGGGAAATTATGCATCTACATCAAATCTCACCTAAAAAAGGTCAAAGAATTATTAAATTCTGAGGTCCCAGTGAAAAATGGTGAAGATTCATAATTTTCCAACCAAGAAAATACGAAAATTTAAATTAAGAGGGACATTAATGAAAGGGGGCTCAATAAATTCCACCATAATGTAAAAGGAATATTCCTCCACGATCCCCCCATAAACTACCTTGTTTAAACCTCATATTAACTAAAAACCCCTCAAAAAGTCTCTTAAGCTCCTTTCTTAGTGATAACCAGTTTCCTAGCCAATCAACGTCAGTTTTCAGAAATATAAAACATGGCAAGAACCAAATCCACTGCCAGAGTTTGTGGGCCATATGCAGCGCAAATTCACTTAGCTTCTTTAACAGCAGCCGGACAGCCACCCCCTCATGAAGAGGAAGTAGTTGAAGAAGAGGTGGAAGAAACAATTGAGGAAGAACAGGAAGAATCAAGTGAGGAACAGGAGGTTGAAGAAGAACGGGCCGAGGAAGAAGCAGACTCTAGACCCACAACAGGTGGGAAGCAGCTGCCAAAAAGTATGAGACTCAAAAGCAAGAAAGGCAAGGAAAAAGTATCCGAATGGGGGCCTCAGAACGGAGGGAGAGAAAGAGAAAGCAAAGAGAGGAGGAGGCGAGAAGGCAAGAGAGGAGGACGAAGAGGAGCAGGATAGGCCTAGGGGGACAATTACTATTGAAGAACCCCATAGGGATGAAGAACCAACTGAAGAACAAGAGGAGGACGCTGAAGAAGAGGAGGAGGAAGACCCCGTAGTCGAAAGATCAGGAGATGAGGCCGAACCCTCCGATCCCAATGCCCCTCCACCATACCCAACATGGCCCAAGGCACAGAAGAGCAAAAAGAAGCATGAGCCGGGCGAAAGGGCATTTAAATTAAGTCATGACGCCCAATTTGAGAGAATGAAGGCGGCGTATAAAATATATTTTTGCCGATGGTACCTTTACAACGAATGGTATTGCAAGCAGAATTTCCCAAGGACAATAAAGGGGGGCAGACCCAAGAAAAATCAGTCGAAGCCACCCCCACCACACCCCAGAGAGCCGAAGAGGAAACACCATGGCCCCAACTCGAAGCACTCCCGTGCGTTTAGGGAGATTCGGCACTTTCAACAGTGCACAAATCTCCTTATACGCAAGGCACCCTTCGAGCGGTTGCTCAGAGAGGTGTTACAGGAATTTAAGACGGATTATCGGGTCACGCCTTTGATGGTTCGTGCTCTGCAAGAAGCTTCGGAGGCGGAGCTAGTCCAATTATTCGAAGAAGGTAACCTCTGTGCTATTCATGCCAAGAGGGTTACCGTAATGCCTAAAGATATTCACTTGGCAAGAAGAATTAGAGGAGCTTATAATTGTCTAAAAATTTTGTAATTTTGATTCCAAGGTGTTATAAAGATGTTGTACTACTTATTAAAAATTAATAATTTATGGGATTTGATAAAGTCAACGGCGCCGAAAAGTCCACTCGGGTCACACCGCGCCAAACCGCCTTCCGAGGGGCTCGGAAACCACATTCGCGCGGTGTAACCGGAGTGGGGTAAGTTAAGAGTCAAATAAGTTAGATTTTAAAAAATAAACATGCTAGGTTGCCTAATTTTGGAAAATAAATGCAAGTTAGTATCTTTTAATATCAAAATCAAGAACTTAGAAATTGGCTTTGACCTAAATTCGGTCACACCGTGCCAAACGGCCTCCCGAGGGGCTCGGAAGCCCCATTCGCGCGGTGTAACCGGAGTCGCTCCAGTTGATTTAAAAGATGTCCAAATTTGCTCAAATAAAATAAATTAGTATGTTTTCCGTCTTGTTCTAACTACTTTAGCATTTCATATCTCTTAGATTGGTCTCATAAAACCTAGATTTTTTTTTTATTTTTTTTTTTTTTTTGAAGGACGAAAGCCAAAAAGTTTATTAATCAGAGAAAAAGTACAAAATTAAAATGTCTCATCTAACTGTGTAAGCACACAGAGATGCCACAGGAGCACGAACCTGGAGCACAATGTACTTAGATTTTTCTAAACACTTATGATTGGCACGAAAAACTAGAAACTCTAACCTCTATAAAAGGAAGGTCATTTTCTATTTTTTTTCTTTCAGAGATAGCTCCTACCCTTTTAGGCGATTTTTCAGGCCTTTTACTATTTTATCAAACCGTCTTTTATACCTATCTTGCACTAATGGCACCTACAAATTTTATCGAATGGTATAATAGCTCCAACCACAATGGAGAAGTACCCGTACAGCAGGCCTTTGAGGTGTTCAATCATACATTTGATCTATATGCAACACTAACAAGAACACCATTCTACACAGAGATAATGATCCAGTATGATCAACAGATATTGCCATGGGAAGTTGACATTCCACCCAGAGCAGGAAAGTGGGTTTCATTAGAAGTACTCTCTAGAGTATTGGGCAATACATCTAAAATCAAGAAACAAATATGGGAAAGAGCAAGTAACATGCCAGATTATATGAGTTGCACAGTACAAAGGCATAGGCACGTTTCAGCTCAGGCAGCACTTGCAATTTTTATGCAATTTAAGGCCATCAATCAGGTAGGGGAACCTTCAGTTCAGCCCCTAGACCTTGCACCCTTGAACACAAGGGTAAATCAAGATGATATCCTCGAACTCGGCACTACCGAGTACGTGACCCAAGGCACATCACATGGAATACTCAAGCTACAGGAAGATTATGAAGAAACTAGTGAGCTAGATGAACAAGAAGAAGCGAGATTCGCTGAAAAAAGGGAAAGGCAAATCACTATGCACGAAGAACGGGTGATAACAACAAACCCGCCACCAATAGGCATCACTGCCTTATCTCCAATAATTGTCGAAGGAGAAGAATACCTCCTTGCCAATGACATATTGCACCTACCTTACTGCTTGGAACAAGGCCTAAGGATTGATGAACTCCTAGGCATCATCTCCGAAGGACAGCAGCATGACTTTATCGACTATTCTTATCAGGAGATTCCTCATGAAGTGGCAGAGCACCATTCTTATGCGGGTGAAACAATATCCGATATTGAAGCCTACCAATACATAAGGGAATTCTATAAGCAAAATGAACCCATTATATCGGAAGAAGAATTCCAAGCAATTCAAAGCACCTTGTATAAACCAGGCAGAGGACCTAGCGCGACTCAGCCCAAGAGATCATCAAGTGTCAGGGAGAGAACCAGCATCAATCTTGAAAACGCGGCAACAATGATGAGAGACCATGATGATCTCCTAGCACTTGACATAGTGGGATCTGCAGCAGCAAGAAAAGGAACAGGCAAAGGAAAAGCACCAATGGGGCATCAAAAAGGCAAGGCCTTGAGATACTATCTCCCAACCCTGTGTCAAGGCCAAATGTTAGTCTTTCACAAAGAATTTAGCCCAAGAGGGGAAGAAGCAGTGGCATTGCTCATGGCACTCACAGGTTTCGGGCAACATGCCAAAATAAGAGAAAATATCGATCACATCATTCATTAAAAGATCGGTAGCTCTCTATAGTCTAGATTTTGCCCGGGGCCACATGCGAGATGGACCACTGACAGTTGTAGCAGCTACGGCACCGGAACTTCCCGCACCACAGATGCAGCAAGCCCTAGAAGGAGGATCGGCACGAAATATCCTGAGAAACACGGGCAAAGGCCTCAGATTCAAACACATTAGAGATTTCTTCAAATCCAAGACAGGATCCAGCTCCAAGAGATAAACTATCAATTTTCATGTTTAGCTTTCTTAAAATTATGTCAAGTATTTACCTCCTAAGGATAATATTATAATTTTATGTACCCATATGTTTTGAATAGAAAAAAAAAAAAAAAAATTAAAAGTATCTTATGATCATATAAATCATTTTCTATTTTAAAATCTTTTATGGTTTATTTGAAGCAAGATAACAACATCATAACACCAAGGAATATTGCATAAACAATGTATTTTGATAAAACCTTGCAGCTGGAACATTCGGCTTACCACCTCAGGAACAAGAATTTCAAAACCGACAACGAAACTGGTTGCCAAGAAACTTATTTGGCCATGACAATGATGAAGCAGTCGAGGATGACATGTCACCCGAAGCTATAAACTGACGATTAGTGCGCATGAGAAATCAAATGACACGGATAGTCAACTGGGCAACACCACTGATGCAAAACCAGGAGTGTGCACCTCTACCACCACAAGTCCTAGGAGTTGATCAACAAGTTCACCAAGGGCAGAAAGCAAAGAAATTAATAACAGCTAGTTGAGCCTACATTTGGTATTTGCACTGCATTTCGACTTGCATGCATAAACATTTAGAAAGAAAGCATCAAGAAATGGTTACATTTGATGTTTCCACTACATTTCGACCTGCATGTATGAAAATTAGAAAGAAAGCAAATAAAAGACAAACAAAAACTACTTTACCTAAACTTTGAGTTGCTTCCGGTCCAGAAGATCCGCGAATAACATTGTTTCCACCTGCAAAGTTAAAGAAAACATAAGGATTGAATATAAAATCAATAAACTTCAACAAAGATCACTGAATAACTGCGATATCACTCTCAAAATCGATCATAGACAAATGGCTGCCATCAAAAGGCACTGCTGAAGCAGCAAAAGTACAAACAACACCAAAATGCCAAAAATGAAGACCCTAATCCAGAAAACACATTAATGCCTCCTTGTGCCAATGTTTTTACCTTCTGTCGAACGATGGCCTTCGCCCTATGAAGACAAAATGATGAAGTAGGGGGCCTAGGAGGATGCATTTTCGTCGGCGCCATGGCTGGAGCTCCGCCTCATTGAAAACATGGGAGCAAAAAAAAGGGCGGGACAATTTTGCTCCCAATTTCCTGTGGGGTCATGGTCATTGATCCTACATTCCAGTGTGGCCGGTGACCCACTCCCGGCTCTGCCAGTCGCGAGACCTTACCAGTCCACACTGGAATGTGGTCCCAATGACCATGCCCCCATACATCTAGTAGAAGAGCTTGATATTTGTGGGCCTGTGACTGCATCATGGATGTACCCCATTGAGAGATTCCTAAAACATCTCAAGAAATACGTTCGCAACATGGCATACCCAGAGGGATCCATTGCTGAAGGGTACATAATTAATGGAGAAATGACTTTAACTACCATGAAAGAGGACAGAAATATTGAACTTTTAGGTGAATATGATGGTGTCTTGGAGCGTAACACATCGGAGGTTTTGGAGGGTAAAGGAACTTTGATAAAGTTTGATGTATCATTGCAACAACAAGCACATGAATGCATTCTAGAACATTAAACTATCATTGACACATGGAGATTATAAGTATTTTCAGCTTTATAGATTAGACATTGATGTGCTTTAATGTACAAAGTTATCTTACAACTTGTTTATAATAGAAATCGCAATATGGTATTTTGTCTGGACGCAAGCGACCAAAGGAGCAAGCTATGAACTTTCCAGAGTGGCTTAAAATTGAAGTCCAGCATATGGTTTAGAATAAGGAGCACGTAGATCTATTGTTGCTTGATCTTGCTTTTGGAGTTGAAGAGTATGTTACAAGTTATAAAAGCATGTGGGCATATGATTGGCATTTACGAGTGCAAGACTTAGATGCGAAGCAAATGACACAAGATCCATGTGTTTCAGCAGTATTTCAATCTACAAGTCATAGTAGTGCTAAAGACAAGCGTCCAATTGAAGCTGAAATATAATATTTTGGCAAAATTCAACAGCTTTTATAGGTTCTATTAATATTACAAATATACTTTTAGTACACTTAATTTATACCATTAATTCTTTTTCATAGTTCTGAGGTCTGTCTTGGTTCATCGCATGTGGTGCTTTTGCAATGCCATTGGTGTAGGCCTGACATTATTGGACAACAAGCATCAACAAAATTTGACAAGTATGGCTTTCAGTTAGTGGACATTACAAAAGCTGCATATAAAGCTAATTCAAGTTCTCAACCCTTTGTCTTTCCAGAACATGTCTAACGGGTAAAACTACAATTATGGTTTTCTACTTGCAATGATTTTTTTGTGAAATTGTATGTTTATACATCTATGTATGTGCAGATTTTCTATTTTGATAATCCTCATAACATAGGTTGGTCTATTGTGCTTTGAAACCCATCTCATCTGATGGGCTACGACTTACGATGACAGTGAAGTAAATTTATGACCATTAGAACTTGATGGCATCCAGCATTTCACAAATCTTGTGATATATCCGAAAGACATCACAAGTGCAGTTGTCTGACATTGTAATATCCTAAATGATCTTATAAAATTAACAGTGAAGTTTCTACTACTTTTAGTAAACGAGTGCTTCTATTTTTCTACTATATAGCACTATTATACTAATGGTTGGGGAGTTTTATAGTTACACTTAAATCACATAGATAGTTACTTATATGATTGCATGGCACTTGTATATATGCTATTTGTATTGACAAATGGCAAAAGCCACCACACTTTAATGGCAAATAGAAGTCACTTAGACAAGTGTCATTTGCTCATATGCAAATGGCACAAGCAAACAACACTTACATGTCACTTATTATTTTGCCATTTATGCGTTTCAAAATGGAAAACATTTCCCACACCTAAATGGCACATTCAAGTCACGTAGAGAGGCGACGTTTGATGGTATGCAAATAACACAAATAGGCGACACTTATAGGGCACTTATGTGACACTAAGTTTGTTATTTATGCAGGTCAAAATGGCAAAACATTGGCCATATTTAAATGGTAAATACTCTAGAAATCCTGGATACAAGAACATAAGCACAAGCAGAGACACAAATCCTACAGTGCTAGACATTGACAACATAATCCAAGGAAATACCAAACATGAGCATCAAAAGCAAAGAAACATAGTCAAAGTGCCAAAACATCATAACATAGCTCCAGGACAATGGGAAACTCAACCAGCCTGTATGCAGACCATGTTAGCAGAAACATGTCCAGCCAATGTTAGCAGAAACATGCCCAGCCAGCTTACATTCCGAGCCCTGTAGCGGGAGTGGTGGGGTGAACCTCGTATGCGCATACCCTTCCCAGCCCACGTCTGGCGCTGGAGGACCTCTTACCATGGAGTCACAAGAGTTGATGCACAACCTCACCAGAAAGGTACGTCTATGAGGAAGACACGCCCGGTGTCATATAGCACAAAGACAGAGAACACAGATGACATGAGAATGCTGGAGCAACCTAGGCCACCGAACCTAAAAGCCCAACCCCAGAGGATCCAAGTACATAATCAAAATACCAAGACAGCAACAATTTGTCATGTTATATCGAATGGTCTTGGGGTGGCCGATGTCATAGTATGGATTGCAAAACATCCAGCCTAAAAAGGAGGCACATAATTGGAAAATGATATCACACGTTAGTTATCCATAAGATTAACTATATGCATTTTATTTTTGGAAATCATTGGCTTCGAAAATAGTAAAGCATTGACTCTTAGAAATCAATCATTGTAGCTAGTAGTTCGCATGTGACTTTGCAAGGGATTTGCACCATTCCTATTTTGGAGAAAAAAAATATTGTTCATAATTGAACACTTCATAGAACCCAGAGAATGGCCGCCTCCCTACAATTATCGATATGCCCTTTTAACAATTTTAAATGCTTTAGAACCCAATTGGTGTATTTGTCAAAATACAACATGTTTCCCAATTGCCCTCCTAGCAATTTAAGCCCAATCAACTATTTCCTTGGTAAGATTTGGGTGGCCTGCTACAATGTAGAGTTTAGCCATTATGATCATTATGCAGCACATGGGAATCACTCATATCTCCCATCTGCATTTTCATATCCAACCATTTGCAAATGACAAAAGTTGGAACCACGATGTCGAAGGAAGAACCAATTTCATTTAGATTTAATGGTAAGAATTCTCTCTCGGCATAATCCTTATTCAGATCATGGCATGGAAATAGCCATATTTTCATCTGCTTTCTCATTTGCAGCCAACAGCAATGAAAGAACCTATGGAGACTTACTCGATCACCATCATTTGGTTTTTAAAGGATATACTTCACTTTCAAGGTTGAAGGAATTCCAAACCTGTGGATTCTATATGCTCATTTCTTGGGCACTAAAACCATATAAATAAACAAATATCTTGTACCTCTATGTAGATGCTCGCTGGTTTTGCAACGGATGCCATCTAACCTGGCAATGCATCTCATTCTCTATCATCTTCCATTATTTTGCTGCACCTACATCTTTCAAATAAGTATCACAGTGACCTATGGAATCCGAATGTTATGCAAGTCAATTTTGAGAATTGGTGCAAGTAAATTTTCCTGTTAACTGCAAGGGACTCTGATGCACCTATGGAGCAGTGTTCCAGTAAGAAATACATCTATTACCTTAAGAGTAATTCTTTGTTGCACTTTTAAGTCGAATTCACTCCAAGGAAAGTAATCCAAGAATGAATTTCACTTGCCATACAAAAAAGTACTGTTTGCTGCAACTTATGAAGCAGTCTTACACTTTTATCAAGATACATTTTAAGAATCAAGCGAGAGAATGTATGTACTTAATGAAATAGTGGATCGGATAGGCCATCAAGCTTACACGTGCAATACAGTCTATGTAAGGCATTATGCATATAAATTGCAATAATTGGGGCTAGACATGGTAGTAAAACCCAAATTCTAAAAAATAACAGGGATCACCATACAATAACTATTAGCATAAAAACAGTGAAACTCTGCGTATCATATCATACCTTAGAATTTAGAGAACGCCTACATAGCCTCTCTCTTCAAGAAGCTCTTCTAGTTTCCATGGCATTGACGACATGTGCCCAAGAATATAGAGCCACTTAGGAACTTCCTTGTTAGAACATCAATGAAGATGCTCTTGAGAAACATCCTCTTAAATGTTTAAAACCATTTTATCAAGCTTGCTGCATCATTGTATCACTCACTTCAATGCCTAACATGCCATTTGCTTCTTGGAGATGATAGACGATCCAGCTCTAATTACCTACCTTATGTATGAGACAAATCATATAAAGTAGTATTGTCATCAAGTGAGTGAAAATGAGATGAGATGTTTGAACTTGTGTAAACTTGAGATGCCATGAAGCAGCCTCATTTGACAAAGCTTGGGTGTTTATTGCCTTGACCTCTTCATTTGCATCTGCACAGTTCCACTTCTGACATATTTTGCCCCTCAATTACTCTTAGCTCCATGCTGGGAAGCCTGCATTAGTCCAGCAGCCTGTGGTTACTCAAGAGGCCTGCAGATGCGCATTTGGCCCTCAATTACTCTTAGCTCCATGCTGGCAAGCCCGCAGATTACTCCAGCAACCTGTGGATACTCCAAAAGACCTGCAGATGCGCAATGGTTGCATTATATTTGTAGAATGGAGTTACGAAGCATAATGTACAAAATAAACTTTTAAATCACCTTCCTTGAAAATGAACATGAACATAAAAAAAGATACAACAGTAATTGGTGGAAGAGATGTGCACGTTCTCATGGACTGACATGAGGCAGATGCCAATATAAGGTCTTTGCCAAAATGAACGCCGAGCAGTTGAAGGGTATATTGAAGGGTTATCCCCTACTCTTAGGAAGATGGTGCGAGCCATAAATCCAAAAACAGTAGCAGAAGCTGAAGCTAAGGCTCTTACCTTGGAGGAGGATAGTCTCAAATACCAGAGGCAATGTTCCTCTACCTTCCAGAATAGGAACTATACACCTTATCGGGGACGTTCTCCTAGCCCAGGACCTCCCCCATCAGCTGGTTATCAGAAGCAAGACACGAAAGTATCCCTTTAATGTACTAGATAAGTCTGCGAATACCACAAGAACTGTGCGAAACATTTTGCAAGCAATTCCGAAGGAAACTCGTGAACAGTTACGAAAAGACAAGACCTGTTTTTGATGTTTCCAACCAGGACACCGTATGCAGGATTGAGGCTACTCAAGCTGCCCTTGCCGAAGTGGATTGGGATGATGTCTTGACTCCATATGAACCTTCAACGTTTACTGATGATGAGGCATCAGACTATATACAAGGTGAGTCCCACATTTATGCCGCAATTGAAACAGGTCAAGCAGATAGTCAACTTTCCGTCATATCCACGGTTGGCCAAGTAGACCTTAAACCTTTTGTCATCCTTATGGACACGGGTAGTACGCACAATTTTGCCTCACCTAGAATGGCACAAGTCTTATAGCTTACTCCTTTGAAATCAAAGCCACGTCCAGTTACGCTGGCTAGTGGGGCCGTGCGTCATACTCAAGATCAACACATTAACTTGAATATTCGGAGCACCCGTTGTTCTAGAGGCCGAGATTATGAATATCGGTCGGTATGATCTCATTGTGGCTGTGGAGTTCTTGGCTGCTACAAAGGCAAACATTGATTGTGAAAAGCGAGAAGTCACCTTTAACGCAGCTAATAGAACTCGTATAACTATAACAAATAAACCAGTTATTCCAATTATGCAGTGTATTTCATTGCGTCAATTGGATAAAGCCATCAAGAGGTTGCTTGCATTGTTAGACTTGCATCAATAGAGGTCAAGTCCAAACATGAAGAACTCATTGAGGGCTTGCCCAAAGCAATTGTTGCCGTACTTCGTGAGTTCCACGACCTTTTTTCGGATAAGATTCAAAAGTTACCACCTTTCCGAGGCATAGAATGTGAAATCACATTGGAACCCGGTACTAAGCCTACCAGTAAGGCTCCGTATTGAATGAGTACACTAGAATTGGCAGAGCTTAAGAAACAGTTGCAAGAGCTTCTTAAGTTGGGATTCATTCGGCCAAGTGTATCACTTTTTGGTGCCCCTATTTTGTTTGTGAAGAAAAAAGATAGTACCTTGCGAATGTGCATTGATTACAGGCAATTGAATAAGCACACAATTAAGAATCGATATGCTCTGCCGCGCGCAGATGATTTGATGGATCAATTACAAAAAGCTAAGTACTTCACAAAGATTGATATTCGCTCAGGATATCATTAGATACGAATTAAGGAGGATGACATCCATAAGTCCGCCTTTCAGACACGTTATGGGCACTATGAGTTTATTGTTATGCCATTTGGGCTAATTAATGCCCCTGCTACATTCATGAGGCTAATGAACGATGTTTTTCGCGAATATCTCGATGATTTTGTCATCATTTCCTTCGATGATATCCTCATATACAGCAAAACCTTACAAGACCATGAGCGTCATCTTCGGTTGGCTCTGTGGAAATTGAGATGCCATCAACTATATGCCAAGTTTTCCAAAGTGCAGGTTTGAGACCACCAAGATCAATTATTTGGGACACATTGTTTCTGCTGAAGGGATAGCAACGGATCCAACCAAGATTGAGGTAGTAAAAGATTTGCCGGTCCCAATGAATGTATCGGAGGTTCGCAATTTTCTAGGCTTGGCGGGCTATTACTGCAAATTTGTTAAGGACTTCGCCAAGATTGCAGTGCCTCTTACAAACCTTACAAAACATGAGAAGGTTAAGGGTTGATGACACATTGGAAGGAGAAAGTCCAAGCCAAATTTCAGTCATTGAAGGATGCCTTAACAACCGCTCCAGGTCTTACCTTGCCAGATCCTCAGAAAGATAAATGGGTTGCCACAGACGCTAGTAAGATCGCTACAGGCGCCGTATTAATGCAAGAAGGTAGGGTAGATGAATGATGCAGAGCAGCGATACCCCACGCATGACCAGGAATTACTTGCAGTCGTGTGTGCCTTGCGTATATGGAGACATTACTTGCTTTGGAGACGATTTTGGTTGGATACGCATCATCAAAGTCTCCAATACTTTTTCATGTAATCCCACCTTGATCTTAGACAGTGACGATGTATGGAATTTCTGGAAGAGTATGATTTTAAAGTAGTCTATAAGCCAAGCAATAATGTTGTTGCTGACACTCTTTCCAGGCATCCATTGGTCACCCCAATGTGTTGTAATGCGATTTCTACAGTGAGTTTGGTCAGCAAATAGAACAGACTCTTCCTACAGACCATGAATTTCAGGAAATATGGCAAAGTCTATCCAAAGAAGCCAGAACAGATAAGGAGAGGGAACCTTTCCGCCATTATAAGAAGGAAGGTAGCCTTCTTTATTGTAAGAATAAGTTATATGTCCCCGAGACATCAGGAGTTCGCAAGCTCATTCTCTATGAAACATATAATAGTCATATAGCGGGGCATGCGAGATTTATGAAGACGTATTTTAAGATCCGCTCCAACTATTTTTGGCCAGGCATGAAAAGGCAGAATGTGAGATATATTAAGCATTGTCAGATATGTCAACAAACCAAGGCGGAATAGTTGCACATTCCAGGGGAATTGCAGCCCTTAGATGTTCCTAATGCAAAGTGGGAATTTATTACCATTTTATCGTGGAACTTCCACGCACTCTACGGGGCTTTGATGCTTTAATGGTTGTGGTTGATAAACTTTCCAAAATGGCCCATTTCTTGCCGTGCCGAACTACAGATATGCATTAGACACAAGGAGCACAAGGAACTAATATATTTAACTAGTATTATATCATCTAAAAACCATAGTATGTATAGTTTTTTATGTATGAATTTACTTGATAGAAGAAAACTACATGCCATAGTGTTTATCAATATGCATAGTGGTTTATAATATGATTACTAATTCTAATTATTAGTGATATAATAGTTTATTAGAACTAGTTGTGTTCTTTGTAGTGGCTCATTAAAACTAGTACTGACTTGTTAAAACCAGCCCATGAATTGTCAAGCCAAGATCTATTTTTGCTTTTAGCTGCCCAAATTATAGTTCCATGAGCATAAAAGTCATATGGCGAGCACTTCAACATGACGCCTTTAATATCTTTCATCTTCATATATTGGATAAAAAGGCAAGGTTGTATAATAACAATTAGTTTGGATGTAATACTTAGCAATTGCAGGGCCTCTTCAAATGACATGAACTAATTTTTATCATTCTAAAATAAGAAAGAAATAAAAGTCTATAGAGGATCCGATACAAGAAGCACAACATGTAGTATATAAGAATCCCCCAAACCGAGTAGATAGATTTTTACTTGAGCCATTTGATATATGTATTTGCCTGGGTGTGGTTGTGCATGTCCCTCAAACACTTCTAGAATGTAGAAGAGCACAATTACCTCAACCTTGGACTGCATAAAGTTCTCTTGCATGAAATACTATGCCTGATACCAAGACCACCTGCAAGACAACTTGCATATACACAGTAGAACATGCATACTTTAGAAGAAAATTAGGAATCGAGTAAATGTGTGCCTTAACTTAATAGATAAAGTGATCCCATACCTTCATGAAAACTTGTGCATTTATGCAAGACCTATTGCATAACAAACTGGCAATGAACCTGGAGAATGAATAAACATTAAGTCTATAACCAAGTAGTTTCATCAATTTATAACAACCAAAAGCTTGCATGCTAAGGACTTCTAAATCATTGCTGCAAAGAAATATATTAAGGGGAATGAAAGGAGTAGATTGAGTTACCACTAGCTTGCCTTGTACCTACAGATAATAAGGATGTTGCTCCTGCAAACTATCTATTAAAATCACAAGTCCTCTTTTCCCAAAGCATAAACCTCAAATGCCTCCCAGAAGAAAAAAATGGAACGGTGATGCAAATAATAGATCACCAGAATAGAAATGCTGCCGCCCAAGCCAAAGTCTGGGGATATTTTTGTTTCTGGGCATCATCTTGTCGGAATGATCTAAGGTGCCCATGAACATTTCCTAAACACAAAAACATAAATGCCCTAATCTAAAAGATAGAAAGCTAATCACTCAACCCTAGCCGGAAAGAAGCGTTCGAGCGTATTTGCCATCGTCGCCCTGAACGAAAAATGCTTCCCTGTCAGCATTGAAAAAAAACACTTCCCTGCTCCAAAAAAAATCAACTTTATATACTCGAAAACAAGTGAAAAGAAAAATGTGACCGAAAACTTCAAATTCGGTGTTACATCAAAGCGTTAGCGCCAGCAGAAAAGCCCCCAAAACATCTTAAATAAGTAGCTCACAAAGGTTTCAAAAGTACTAAGCATTTTGTAACATTACCATTCTATTAATATATTGATGACACAGTTCTTCAAAAAAAAACAAGGTGCTGCGCACGGAGGGTTGCCCTCCATGACCCGAGAGTGAAATGGCTTAAATCACACTTCAAAGTCATGTTTTCGAGCATATACTTATACTTAGAATATGCCACAAACCCACATGGATGAGACATTTTCCCCCTGTTGCAAAGCTAAGTTGAGTTAAGTTCATTATTGCATAGTAGCTGAACATGGTCTTGGTATCAAGCAAATGGATGTCAAGATTGCTTTTCTTAATTTAAAATTAGAAGAGGAAGTGTACATGAGGCAGGCACCTAGTTTCATCTCAGCAGGGCAAGAGCAGCTTGTTTACAAACTTCAGAAAGCCATTTAAGGCTTAAAACAGTCTTCTCGTCATTGGTACAAAACCATCCATATATTTCTCTTCAAAAAAAGATTCACAAGGAGCCAATCAGATTGGAACATGTACTAAGTCTTCTCTCAATTTGTAATATTGGTCGAACAACCAAATATATAAAATGAACTATTCTGTTCATATTTGCTAAAGATTTATAAAGCCACAGTGTACCCAGCATATGCTAGGCATATGCCGGCATATACCTGGATATGCCCACAAACCCACATAAACGAGGGTTTGCCCCCTAGGGGCAACCCAAAAAAGACTGCATTATATATGTTGCGAAAACTGCCACCAACTATATAGCTTCACCAAAGCGTGACGATAAATGAAATATCATGATTTCTAGACCATATTGAATGTTTATTCGACTACAAAAGAGACCAATGTATGCAATGAATAGCGACATCATTTAGGAACATAAGACAGACAAAAGGAACATGCAAAAGTAGGTGTATGGTGAAGGAAACACTTTTTAGAATTTTTTGAACTTTACAAAAGAAATATTTCATCATTTGATGAAATGGGAAGAAAAATAAATAGTCCAGTAGTAATCGCAAATTAACAATTGCTCTCCGCACTTAACAATGATGCCCCTCCATGCAAACATATTGGTGCTTGCCGTATAATACATTAAGTGATATACTCTAGTGTTGAGCTTGGATATTGGCCCTGCTCTTGTTTTCTGATAAGCCACGAACCATTGTTGCTGGTGCTTCCTGTCATAGAAAATAAACAAGGATGAGAAAAACAAGACCATCAATCGCCTCTTTATTCTTTACTCTTGCAACTTACATTGTCCTTCGTCCTCAAAGCCAGTTTTCCCTTCAACTTTTTCTTGAGATCATTAAGACTTTTCTCTTCCAGCATGTTTTCCTTATCGACTATATTACATTTGTGATGCAATTCTTCGGTTAACCTTGCACACTGAGAATCTGCATCTTTGATTCCCTGAGAATCTGCAAACAGGTCCGCCCTACCCTAGGGACAAACCAAATAATTGCAAGGACCTTTTGGGGATTAGTTTCAAGGGCAAAGTTTGCATAAATGGAAGCTACTACCTAACTTGTCTTTTAACTCCATTACTACAGGGTTTGCTATTCTACATAAAGTTCGGTTACCTACAATTCAGGCCTCTTGCCCAATCACGCTATGCCACGTGGCAATAATTCTAAACAAGAATGTTACTAAGTTTTGAAACTAGATTTTTACTCCACATTTCGACGTTTTACTCGGCATTTGGTTGTTTTACTCGATATTTTTGAGGATTTTAGCCGAGATTTTCCCTTGAATTGCATGCATTGCATTTTCTTTCTTCTTCCTCATACCAATTCCAACCAATAACGATTGTGATACCCTTCTGGCCACAAACCCAAGCTATGACCTGAACACCTAATGCATCCCCACCCCCCTCCTCCTTCCCAAGAAACCCACGAGGCATCTCCTCCCCTGCTAAAGTCATTAAAGTACCACTCAATATGCCTCTCCAACTCCCTGTTTATGTCATTAAAGTGTCACTTAATTTCACAACATCTGCCAATTTTTTACCACATTGGATACACAAAATAACTTGATATAACTATTATAATTGCAGCAAAATACTATTTCGTATAGAATGTCTAGTGTGTGCCATATCTAAGTACTGCTTGCAAACCTACCTCTATATTGCCAATGTAAGTATTTTAGATGTCAAGATAGAGAGAAATAGAGGCCCATATATAATCGTCATAGGAATAGAATAGAATAGAATAGTTTTTTTATCGTCCACTGAGACCAATCGGCCTATGGGACCCAGAAGGAGCGCAGCAAACTTATTACTGTCCGGGTTAAAAAACCCCCGCCCCGAAGGGTTTTCGAGGGAAAAACCGTGGCAGTAATAAGAATGCTGTCAAACTGTACAAGTATACATCATCATGAAATAAATGTGTATGTACATGTCAAGTGCGTGCCCGAGGACATAGCTGATCTCGCATGTCCATGACCTCCTGAAGGTATGATCCTAGCATCCGTACGGATGCCGTGCTCAATGTCACATGTAGCGGCTGGCCAGGCCTGACCAACTCAGCATAGCGTGTCCGGATTTGATCATATGCTGGGCAACTTTGAAGGGTATGAGATTCATCCTCAATGACTCCCATTTGGCAGCATTGACAGAGCCTGTCCTGACGTGGCTCACCAATCCATCTGCCTGTCTCAATTCGAAGATGATGTGCCCCTGTGCGAATGGAGGCAATGAGTCTGCGTCTTTTCATGGGCAAGTGGGTGCGCAGGTAGCATTGTGGGCCTCGTTCCAATGTGGGATTTATGTGGCGCTGGTAGTGTGCTGTCTTGACCTGTTCAAGGGCGCTGGCATCCCAAAGCTTGCTGATGAAGCAAGCGTCAAGATATTGCCTCAAGCTATGGCGATCTGCCTCTGTTTGCACATGTATGCACCTGTGCTCCTGCACATTCCATCTAGCCATCCATTGAGCTCTCTTTTCCCTCCAGCATGCCTTGAGGCGTTGTGGCCCCATTGCCATGATATAAGCTAGTTTTGGGAGACGAGCATCGTCCATGTTGACCACCTTCTGGAAATAGACAATGTGGCGATCAAGGGCCGCCCTCTGAAGAGGCAAGAATCCTGTTTCCTGCAGTAGAATTTGATATGGGACTGTGGACTTCACCCCTAGTGCTCGTACCAAGAAGGCTTTCTGCACCTGCTCCAAGTCATTCCAAGTAGCGAGGGATACTACTGGGCCCCATACTTCAACCCCGTATAAAAGGACAGGCTCCACTAAGACTTTGAACAGGTGTGACTGATGGGTCCAATCATACAACTCCGCTCTATGACTATTGTTTTGCATTGCATATAGTGCTTTCCAGCCCGCCGTAACTCGTAGCCGTATGGATGTGTCCCAGTGCATAGTAGACGGAAACTCCACTCCCAAATAGGAGAAACGCTTGACAATATTGTCCGTGTGATAAACAATATACGCACTGAAGATAATGGCCCCAAGTCCAGAATATATGCCGACTGCAAGTGATAAAATTGAAAAGAATGGGTCTAACATAAAAGGATTCTTAAATAGACGGGAGAAAAGAAATTAGTGTACAAGAAATAAGAACTGAGCTACAAGATCCTGTAAATCTTGAAATTTTCCAATGATAGTTAACCTTCAACGTTTTCAATAATAATTAACTGCCACTTTTAATGCTTAAAGTCTAAAACGGAAACTTAACATGGCCTTTGTGCAACTTTTTAGGGCATATATTTGGTTCTGGCTCCTTGTGAAAGCAACCACTGACCATTTGTCAAATTTGACATCCTTTTACAGCTCTTACCAAATACCAAAACTCTTTTGGATCCATCAAAAACTTTAGCATATGGCTTTTATTCAGAACATATGATTTTTTAGCATATGGCTTTTATTTAGCAATAACATATACTCTTTATATGTATGTATGCTTCATTCGAGGTGTGAACCTTATTATCAGTATCACCCCAATAAACCATGTTCTTTATTGTTGTTGCATAGCCTGCCTTCACTTTGAACAGGAAACAGTCTTTGCAGCATTTGATCTGCTTCTACTCTTGGTACTAGTAGGCTCAAGTTTGTCCTGCCACGCCAGCAACTAATAGCTATGGGTTCTTCGCCAATTGAATCTGGAAAAAAAAGGGTAATTTACTTAGTAATGTGTTTGCTTGAGAATAATAAGATTTTATGATGTCCTTAAAAGACGTACCATCTTTAGCCAAAAATACTACTGAGATGACAATAGTAATTTGAGGTCTTCCTCTGAAGCATTGATAACTTGCTTTGTTATATGAGGCAAGAGAATAGATAGACCTTCGGAATCTATTCTGAAAGAACATGGCGATGCACTCTCATTTGCCGAATGCCTTTCCTGTCAACCGCATGCATCATTAGAAAAAAATATTCAGAATCAAAGCAACTAACCTAGTGATTATATATACTTACAAATATTTTAAGACCTGCAGAAGTTATTTTCAGCACCTCGCCCGCAGAAAAATTCAGGCGAATAACATCTGCAACTGATTTAGACACATAGTAGATCCTCTTCAAGTGCAAGGGATCCTCGCTCCTTACAATAAGGTGGCCCCTTAATGGGAAAGTATCCTTGATACCATAATAAAAAACCAATTCGTCTGTCAGAAATATAACTAGATCAACACCACGCCATCTGCCTTGTTGTTGGACTTTGCCTCCTTTTCTTCCAGCCGACTTCTGATCAGCCTCATGACAACTAACTGTGTTATTGTTGTCAGGATTATGCTCTGATGCTTTTGAACCTCGAGCTTCAAGCATAGCAGACTTCTGATCAGCTTCAAAAGAACTAGCCATATTATTGCTGTTAAGCGTTTTTGAACCTCCAGCATTTTCAGGCAATTCAGATACATCATCCAAATGATTTCCATCTGGGGAGCCAGATTCTGAGTTTTGAAGTGCACTATCAACATCATAATCAATATCAGTAGGACCTTCATGTTCAATGTCTCCCTGAATTTTATCCATATACCCCCCCTCGTGCAACATTGAATCGTTATTCAAATGATTTGCAATTTGGGAACCAGAACATATTACTCTTCTGCTTCCCAAACCCTTATCACTTGCTTCAGCATTACACGCATCCTTTTGGAACTTTGGCGCAAACTGAGTAGCTGCACAATTACAAAAAACAAAAAGTGTTACCTGCCTGATACTACATATCCATATTACATCTAAGGAACATGAAAGAACAGACATTTCAGTGAAATGGCAAGAACAATGATAGAATATCTTTACAGTTAACTAAAAACAAAAATACTGATTAGGTGAAATGCATTTTGCAGCTTCTGCTATCTGCAAAGGAGGATCAGAGCCATGATGATCGGTGCCTCATCGCTCTGATGATCCCCCGAAGAGAGCAGCCCTGCATTTGAAGCGGGTGCAGCTAGACTCATAATTGGTACTGCTTGAGGATGCAAAAAAAAAGTGCTTGAGTAGCACATGCCAGACTTAATAAAGCCATTGTCCCTAAGACAGTCTTAACAAAGCCATTGACTTCATGTATATGCAAGCCTGAACCAAAGTCCAAGTCCGAAGACTGAGAATCCAAGGCCTAGGCTCAGACATCTAGCTCAGACAAGGATGACCTTAGTCTGGCCAATCCAACGCCTCTTGGTGCAATCCTATGAGCATGCAGTTCAGGTATTTTATACATGCTTTGAAACAATCTTTTCTGGTATATCAAACTTAAAAGCATACTTAGTTCAGTGTTTGAAGACTCAATGATCCAATTTGGGCATCCATTAAGGGTGTCTATGTTGTAGACCATCAAACAGTCATATCGCATGCGAAATTAAATTGTTTCCTTGTGTAAATATGCTAAACATCTTATAAAAAGCTATTTGGAGACATGTCAATGTTCTATTAGGTGATCAAATATATCGAATTTACATAACTCTAAGCATCTTCCCTTTTATGCCTGTCAAGAGCTTTATCACAGTGATGATAAAAAAATTAGCAGTCTGTTCTTTTCCAGTAATAGGATGTCTTCTAGCACAGATAACTATGTATGATAAATGAAGTCTTGCATGCATTAATACATTGAATCAAGATGTCGAGGACATGAATACAAGATTGAAACATAGCACAAAAGACCTCAAGACCAGTTTAAAAGGATTGAAGATAACTTACTTGGATACATGCAGCACAACCTTGGATGCATGAGAACATCCTGGCAACTATGGCAACTAGCTCGTACCTGGGCGGACGGTCCTAGGCTGAGCTGTATACAGCAGTGCATACACCCGTCAAACGATTTTGCATAGCAGTTCCAGAAAAATGCAAACACTATGATATAGGGAATGTAATGCTTTGTTCAGGTAAATAGTACTGCATAACTATAAACTCCTGCTCAGGCCGATGATGGTTTCTTATCTGCTTATCAGCAAAATAATCCAAGACTATACTACTCAATCTCACGCCTGCACAACATCCAGGCATGGCAGAATGGAACTTCGAGCAGCCATCTGTATGATTGCTTATCTTAGAGATTGAAATCGCAGGGATGGATTATCCCTTGCTTTTGCTTGGCACCCAAGTGATTCTCAACCTGCACAAATAATCAAAACATTATCAGGCTAGGAGCTCAGCTCCCCATACATGCTAATCAAGGCATTGTTTAGGACACTAGTATACCCAAAATCATTTCCAATAAGCAAGGCATGAATGAACTTACCTCTACTTAGATCTACATTGTTCTTACATGCACTTATGATACTCACAAAGGTGACATCGTTTGGGTCTACAGCTTCCTGCCTCATTTAGTCAAAGAGTTCCAAAGCTCTATTGATGCTAGACATAATTAAGGTGTTCCACGATATTGTGTCAAATTCCCTCAAGACACTTTCGAGGTCGTCACATCTTCCGTACATGTTCATAAGGGCATTGCAAATGATAATATTTGACAACTTCACATCTCTAATAATGCATGGATGGACAAATTTGCCATCCACTAAACCATCAAACTTTACGCTTGATTAGCGGCAAGACTAAAATGTGAGGTCATTTGGAGATACTTCTTTGCTGATCATTTCCCTAAAAGTCGCGTGAAGTTTCCCCTGAAGTACCCATGATGCGGGTATCGGCAATGATAGCATACCAAGTTACACTATCATGTCGCACATAGTTCTCAATACTCTATCCGGATCAGTGAGACTAGAGGCCTTGCTATACATATTAATGAGAGCATTCCCAAGCATAATATCGAATCTAACATACCATGCATGATATGAGAATGCATTAACTTGCCCCATCCCAAATCTCCCAGATTGACACAAGCACTAAGAGTGCCAAGGAATGTGACTTTGTCTGGATACAGACCTTGCACATGGATCCCCTTATAAATTTGGAGCACATAACTTCCATAACCATGGCGGCGATAAGGACATCATTGCATTCAAGATTACTAGAATGTGGCTCTTTACTTTGCCAAATATAGTGCTTGAATCAACTAAACTTATACTATGCCATGAACCAGTCTACGCTTCGCAAATGCCCCCAAGCTGGTGCGCATTCAAAATGATGGTAAAGGTGGCTTCATCTGCCTCTACTCCCGAAAAATGCATTTGATGGAAAAGCTCAACAGCCTTTCTTCATATGGCCAAAAGTAGTGTGAACTGTTAACATTGTATTCCATGATATAACATCTCTGTTCGACATGCCATTAAACGAATTGATTGCATCTTCAAGACAATTACATTTGCCATATGCATTGACAACACTATTTCCTAAAGGGATGTCTAATTCCAAGCCCTAAATGATTATGGTAGCATGAATCAACCTGACCTGTGGCAAAGATTGGAGAAATGAAGATGCTTTTAAGGACGTTGATACGATATTGTTATCGCTTCTTCATATCAACCTCCCTAATTGAAGCTAGAAGTAGAAGTGCAGCTTGCATGTGCCAGGATTGGACGTACATTGTGATCATCTGTGCCCATGAAAATACATTCCGATTAAGCATAGAATAAAAAACGAGAAGAAATAGCCATGAAATAGCGTCGTAGTGAGGGCCGCCCACACACTCAACACTCAAAATACTCGCCATCTGCACGAGAGGAGACCTCTCCGGTTGGCCGGTTTCGAGAGTGGCTGCCCACTAACACAAGTGACCTAGCATTTACAGCCAATAATGGGTTTTTAGCAGTCATCGGCATATTCTAGGCATATACTGGCATATACCTAGAATATGCCACAAACCCCATATAAACAAGGGTTTGCCCCCTTAGGGGCAACCCAAAAAAAGTACTAAGCATTACAACTTTACAGAAGACAAGTGATATCTCTTTGGGGTAGTGTGAGACTAGAGACTATTCCAAAATAGCATGAGAATACGAAACTATTCCAAAAAAGCGAGATTGCCTATTCCAAAATAGCATGAAACCACGAGACTATTCCAGAATAGTGTGATCAAGATAAGTATAGTACCTTGATCATTTGGTAATCGTGATCATTGGGAAAAGAAAGAAGTTTACTATTCTCTTCGGAACAACATGAGAGTATGAGACTATACCAAAATATAATGAGTGTATTGTTTTATCCCTTTGAAATATTTGATCACCTATATATTGACCCCTTTAAATTATTATTTGTAGAGATTTTTGATCACCTCAGTGTGATCTATAAAAGTTAAAAAAACATTAATGAATTGGCTGTAATAAACTTTTATCTTTGTGAAATGAGATCCGGTTGTAAATTTTGTTTGCAGGAACGAGCCGATTCCAAGTTATAAATTCCGATTGGGTTATTAAAAACAGCTTTTTTTTTCATGGCAATACCACGTCATCTTTTGGACACGTGGATAACTAGCCACACGAAAAGGCAAAAGGAAAAATGAAATAGAAAGGGTTTGCAATTGCATGTTCTTGGACGCGGCCTGAGGAAGAAATCGGCAAGGGCTCGGAAGAAAGACAAAGATTGCACTTTGAGCCTCAAAGGTTACGCTGGTATGGAGTATTTGGGGAAAAAAAGAATGAAGTGTTCGCAGTATCCCAGATCAGAGAGCCAGAACAATTATACACTGCCGGAACTTGATTTTCATATTCAGTCGAAGATCTTGGCTTGCCTGCAAATTGAGGATCTTTTTGGGTCATGCTTGCTTGTGTGCAAGCAATGGAAAGATGAAATTTTGTTGTCTGAGATTTTTGCCAGGCTCCATCATAGGCACAGCATCTGGGTTTATCTAGACGAGTATGGTTTTGATGCGCCATTTTATCCAAATAAAGGGTTAGCTTTTCAGAACGGTCCTCATAAAGTTTTGAAGGCGAGGCTGGAAGCTGGTGAGACGATATGTTGTTCTGATAAAGGAATAGTCTGCACAATGGGTATGGTCGAAAACAGTAATCAGTGGAATGTGAAGATTAGGGTCGGAAATCCATTAAAGGATAAGTGGAAAATAATTCCTAGTACTTCCAAATATCTTATACCACATGTCATGAGTGTAGATACCTCAACATCACCAGCTGCTTTTAAGATAGTAGCTTGTAGTTTCAAGATGCCTGACTTGCTGACTGAAATATTTGATTCAAGAGTAAATACCTGGATCAAGGGGAACACCATTTGCTTAAATGGGCCCTTTCAAGATAAACTTGGACAGGCTTTGGTAACTTACTGTCCAAATGCGAAGAAAATAGTAGCCTATGACTTTGAACAAGATATATGGAGTGTAAAAAGCTACTTGTCACCAAAAGAAAAACCAAGGGGTGGAAAAATTTTGCTTTGGAAGCAGGAGCCAATTTTAGTATCTAATTTGTGGCCCTGGGCCATGCTTTGGAAGGAGAAGTCCTCTTGCAAGGGCATCATCCAGTGGGGATTAATCGCTAAACTTGACTTCAACGAATTCTTGGCACAACATAAGCTCGAGGCTGGGTGCGAGAGATTAGAGTGGTATGCACATTGCACGGGGGATGTTATCATAATTATGATAGATCTGCCTTCGAAAAAGATAGCGGTGGCTACTTATGACATGAGAAAGGGTTGTTGGGAGCTTGCAGGATTAATGGAAGGCACATGTGCAGAACCCTTTAAAATGAAATTCACTCCCAGCTTGATTACAGTTTAAAGGATTGCTTTGAGGGGCAGCTTGGTTGGAAATATCAAGTTGTTAATTTATGGATGGAACCGTGTCGGTGGGTGGTAGTTTGTTTTGTATTATTGATTTATTGATTGAGCGTATGTTAAGCTGTAATCCTATTCACAGTATTCACATGCACAGGGGATGTTCTGGTAAAGGTAACCTCGTCTCTGAAAAAGACAGCTTTGCTTAATTACGAGATGGGAAGGTGCATGTGCAGGTGTCCCAGCTTGATTACAGTTTAAAGAATTGCTTTGAGGGGCCTTGTTATCATGGTCAAGGCTTTGCTTAATTCCAGGATGAGAAAGGGTTGTTTGAAGCTTGGAGGATTAATGGAAGATGCGTCATATGCAGGAGCCATTCAATGAAATTCAGTCCAGTTTACAGTTTCAAGGATTATCTGAGTGGCAGTTTGGCTGTAAAATGCAGTTAATAATTTATGGAACCATGTGATGCGGGCAGTCTGTCAGTTTGTTTGTTTGTTTGTTTGTTTGTTTGTTTGTTTGTTTGTGTACCGTGCCCAATGATAACATATGTGAAGCCATAATGCTCTAGGAATTGGTGGCCCATGTATTTCCTCTTTATGATACAATTCTCAGTTATTTGGTCGGAGGCATGACTGCTAGGAAGTAGTTTGAAACTCAGATTTCTTGAAGGAGCTTTGACACATATGGAGGAGGCCATTAAATGAAATTCAGTCCCAGTTTACAGTTTAAAGGATTACCTGAGGTGTTGGCAGTTTGTTTGTTTGTGCACATATTGATAAACAGTATGTGAAGCCGCTTATGTGAAACATTGTAGGCGAGCATGTCTTTGGAAGGAAAAGAAGGTCCCTCAGTGTAGTATTTAACAAGTGACTGAAATCTATGGGCATTTATCGTATTCATGGGTATATACATTGCACAGGGACAGGGACGTTATCATGGTTAAGGTAACATTGTTTTCAAAGAAGACAGCTTTGCTTAATTCTGGCATGAGAGCGGGTTGTTTGAAGCTTGGGGGATTAATGAAAGGCGCATATGCAGTCCCAGTTTACAGTTTAAAGGATTATCTGAGGGGCAGTTTGCCTGTAAAAGCGTGAAGCCGCAATGCTCTAGGAATTAAGCATGGCTATGTATTCTCTTTTTTTTATACAATTCCCAGTTACCTGGAAATAGTTTGAAAGTCATCCTGTGATAGATATGTGAAGTTAAGCCTTTGGTACAACTTTGAATATGATAATGATTGCTATTTGTGATGAATATTGCTTGGCACATCAAATTCTGCTTGGCTATGTATTAAGATTATGGCTGTGTTTGTTTCTTGTTTCAGCATGTACTGCAAGAAGGTAAAAGGAGGGAGTATATTCCTAGTGAATTCTAGACTGAATTGCTTCAAAGAATTTGTAGCGATGTCATTGTCATCGCTAGTTTGTTCTTTTCAGTAGGTGCTTATATGTGCAAGAGATTTATACAAACTCTATTAATTTCCTAGAAAGAACATGTCAACAAATAATTGGCTTTGATGCCAAAATGTAATGTAAGTGGTTTTTTTTTTAGATTGCCATCCAATATTGTCAATATGATCTTTGTCAGCTTGGAGACTTTCATATTAAATTTGTGTGAAGTCACAAGGCTCTCTGGTGGCTAATAACTAAAAAATTTCTTTTCATAATTAAATCCTAATGCTAGTATATCTTGTTTTCATTATGAAGTACTTTGTGAAAGTAGTGCCCATGATTTACACTGCTAACTTCTTCCGTAGTTTTGCTTGCATGCACGTGTCTTCCTTAGTTTTGCTTGCACGCATGTGTCGATGGTTCCATCTACGTCCGATCTGGGTTGGACCTTGTTGAAACCTAGAGAGGTTTTTGATGGAAACCTAGACTTGGTTCCATAAAACTACTCTAGGTTTCCCATAAAACCATTCTAGGTTTCCAACAAACTACTCTAGGTTTCCAAGAAACTAGTCTAGGTTTCCATTGGTGTGGAACCTACCCTAGGTTTCCACATAATCCTTTCTAGGTTTCCTCGAGTCTAGGTTTCCATAGAATAAAACCTATATAGGTTTCACTTTGGAAAAACCCACCTAGGTTTCCCTTGGTAGCAATAAATCCGTCCTGCCACCGAATCTTTCACGTACAGCAGTGCAATAAAGAAAGACAATTATTTATCGATTGTTTCGCGGACCTCGAGGCCACTCCCACACTCCATCGCACTATTCGAGATGCACACGCGTTTTGCACCACCATGAAAAAAGAGCGTCTTTGAATTTATTTTTTATTGTGGAGGTGTGATTCTCCGCTGGTTTCTTACAACGTAAAGTTTAGTTAGGGTTTATTCTGGTCAATCTGCCAATGAGCTGCCGCCACGTGTCATCTTTTCTTTCCCGAAATGTCCTCTTACTTGCATTCTAAGTTTTTAATCGTCATACTAAAATTTCTTACCTGTATTCTGACTGCATTCTGAAATTTACTTGCATTTCTAGATTCTTACCTGCATTCTAAGATTTTTACCTGCATTTTGACTCGCATTCTGCTTTCTAAGATTTCTTTACTGCCCAGGGAATTGAACCCCGGTCCAAAGCACCAGCAACAGATTTCTTAACAAAAACAGACTTAACAGATTCAAAAACAGAGAAACTAAGAACAAGAAACTAAGAACAGAGAAACTAAGAACAAGAAACTAAGAGCAAAACAGAAAAAAATGGCTTTGTTACGCCATCGCCGGACTGCACAGAAAGAACATAGAAACGAAGAACAAGAAACTAAGAGCAAGAAAGAAACTAAGAGCAAGAAAGAAAAAACAGAAACTAAGAAAAGAGGGAACAAATCGCTGCACAAATCGCCGCTGCACTAAGAACAGCCGCTGCACAAATCTAAGAACAGAGAAACTAAGAAAAGGAAAGCAAAGCTTAGCCATCGCCGGAGTTGCGGCACAAAAAAACACTCGTTAGAAAGAAACAACAGAAAAAAATGGCTTTGTTACGCCATCGCCGGAGTCGCTGCATGGAAAGAACAGAGTTAGAAAGAAAACACAGAAACTAAGAACAGAGGGAACAAGCCGCTGTGCAAATCGCCATGGCCGGAGCTCAATTTTTTCTGAGCTCAATTTTTGCCGCCAGAAGAATGATGCAACGAAATTCATGCCTTAAATGGCCTTAAATTTCTTGCCTTAATGGCAATTTAAAGTCCTGTAAGACCATTTAAAGCCCTCTTACCTGGCAATTAATGGATCCCAAGGAAACCTAGACCAGTATCTTTATTGGAAACCTAGAATAGTTTCTATTAACCACTCTAGGTTTCCAAACATGAACCTAATCTAGGTTTCCGCTCTCGATTTTCTAACCCAGATCGGGTGCAGATAATGTCATCGCGCATGTGTGGTTCTATTTTTGATGATTTAGAGTGCTAGAATTGTTCCTTAATTTTGATTAATTGTTTCGTAATTTAAAAGTTTCTTATTCTCTACAAAACAAGTAATGGTCTATTAGTAGACAAACATGTGTGTAACACATGCGTAAAAGAAGATATGTCATGTCATTTTCATAACTAATGGTCTATTATGAGAAAGACGTGTAATACATGCGTAAAAGAAGATATATGTCATTTTCATATAAGACTAGAAACGTGTGCCCGGCGATGCCAGGCATTAGTCGTGGATGCATGAAATGGGTAGATGCAATAGTTGATAGAATGGGTTGATGGAAGGAATGGAGTGGGATTGGGATGGGATAAAATTGAAAGAAATGGATGTCGGGCATGTGTAAATTGTAGTATGTGTGTATGGAGTAGGGAGTGGAAGATTTGGGTGACACGTTGCGTATGTTTTGTATGTGTATTCATATGAGTGAATATGCGAGATGGTTGGGTGTGAGAGCACATATTGTACCTATAACAAATTATCGTTGCAAGATATTGTGTGTTCTAAACTATCTAATTTTTTTGGGTTTATGGGGGACAATGGACTTGAAAAACTAAGCAAATCATGATATACACAATGGGATCAAAGTGGTGCAAATGTCGAGCAATAGTAAACATGTGGCTAATTGAGGTAAACATGTGGAACTATATGGTGTTGGCAGTTTGTTTGAAGGATTACCTAAGGGGCAGTTTGCCTATAAAATGTAGTTAATAATTTATGGAACCATATGGTTTTGGTAGTTTGTTTGTTTGTGCACATATTGATACAGTATGTGAAGCCGCTTGTAGGAGAGCATGTCTTTGGAAGGAAAAGAAGGTCCCTCAGTGTAATATTTAACAAGTGACTGAAATCTATGGCCATTTATCGTATTCATGGGTATATACATTGCACAGGGACATTATCATGGTCAAGGTAACTTTGTTTTTAAACAACTTTGCTTAATTCTGGCATGAGAGCGGGTTGTTTGGAGCTTGGGGGATTAACAAAAGGTGCATATGCAGGAGCCATTAAATGAAATTCAGTTCCAGTTTACAGTTTAAAGGATTATCTGAGGGGCAGTTTGGCTGTAAAAGAGTGAAGCCACAATGCTCTAGGAATTAAGCGTGGCCATGTATTCTCTTTTTTTTATACAATTTCCAGTTACTTAGTTGGAGGCATAACTGCTAGGAAGTAGTTTGAAAGTCAGATTTTTCAAAGGAGCTCATCTGTCCTGTGATAAATATGTGAAGTTAAGCCTTTGGTACAACTTTGAATATGATAATTATTGCAATTTGTGATGAATATTTTTAACGTTCCCCAATTTCAATTGCACTCTGAATTTTGCACATCAAATTCTGCTTGGCTATGTATTAAGATTATGGCTGTGTTTGTTTCTTGTTTTTTTTTTTTTTTTTTTTTAATTAACTAAGCTTATTTGCTTCAATCAAGCAATTAAGCTTGGACAAAAAATTAAGCTTGGACAATTTTAAGTTGCTTAAGTGCATATTTATGTTGCCAATGGATGTGAAGTTCCAATAGTATGGGCCTAGGCAAATGCATGATAAAATTATTCAGGCTTTGCTCATTAAAACTGTGACACCATTAGAGCTGCCCAAAGGGTTAGCCTGATCGATTTTTTATGCCTGAAACGAGACTATAGGGGAGATGGGTTGGAATCGACTTATGATTCAATCTGGTTTAAAAATTTAAAGAAAAGAAAAAAATAAGGCAATGGTCTAGTTTATTTGCATGGAAATCGATTTAGGGTGTACAAACCCTAGCTAGCGCCAAAGAGGCTGCCTTGGTATGCCAAACCCTAAGCCTCAAGCTTATGACCAGAGGGATTCGACATGATTTGTGCCGGATTCGATCTATATGCGGTCTGCAACTACTTATACAGTATAGGAAAAAATGTGTGGATTGTAGCCGCATTTACAAATGATCCTGGAATGAGGGTGAAAGTATGCTGGTGGGTAGCAAAAAAACGCGACCCCAGCACCCAGCACCAGCACCCTTCATACTATTTTTTCCACCCTTCACCAATTGAAGTGTTACCTATGCTATGCCCGTCACTTCACATAGGGCGTACCCGTTTCAATCATAACCTTCTTACCGCCCACCGTAACTAATGACTGTGACCCGAAAGGGTAGCGAACTTTGAATTTGTAATTTCGAACCGTGCTCCCCACCTTTTGCTACTTCCGGCCAAATAGCCCGCGGAGAAGAAGCTCTAGAATTTCCGGATTCACTCCAAGCTTAGTATTCCCAAACTCAAACGCCAAAAACTATGGTGAAGAAGGTTGTTAATCCGCCGGCTCAGCCAGCAATTCCAATGGATGCCATGCGCAGGGTAAGCAAAATGCAAATCCAATTTTGATGGCTTATGGTGCCCTGTTAATTTGTTTTTCTTGATTTCTTTCAGCCCAGAAGGAACGTGCCCCTAAGACCCGACCTGGCTGATTGCCGAACTGAGGAGGACTTCCATGCCTACGCGGGTCTATCAAACGAGGGTGTGCATCCCTCTCAATTTCGAACGGATGTGATATCTGCAGCAGAATATAATGAGGTTTGTGTTGGAATGTTGGAGTATGTGTAATGGGCACACATGAAGAATGACTCAGTGGAGGAGTGCCGAAAGCCCATCAAAGGGCCGGTAGCTCAGTGGTAGAGTACTTGGCTTGCAAGCAAGAGGTCCTGGGTTCGATCCCCAGCCTGTCCACCCAATCATAGAAGGCTCATTTCTCAACATGGTATCAGAGCCATGGTCCCAAGTAGAGGGTGCTTAACAGCATCGGGATAGTCCCCAATGGTGTAGGGGTGAGAATGAGCAAAGCTTGGCCAGTGGAAAGCCCAACTCTCGCAGTGGTGGAGTTGCCCGAGGAGGGGAGCATATGGATTGTGGTGAAGGCTGGAATGGATTGGTGTGCCCATTAAGGGGGAATGTTGGAATGTTGGAGTATGTGTAATGGGCACACATGAAGAATGACTCAGTGGAGGAGTGCCGAAAGCCCATCAAAGGGCCGGTAGCTCAGTGGTAGAGTACTTGGCTTGCAAGCAAGAGGTCCTGGGTTCGATCCCCAGCCTGTCCACCCAATCATAGTAGGCTCATTTCTCAACAGTTTGGGACACCAATGGTGTCATTCCGAACAAGACATCCATCGACAAAATAAGGCCAGAGCACGAAGAAGCTCTAATTGAGCTGTTGAGCAAGATATACCCAGAAGGATTGAAGAACAGAGAAGTAAGGAAGACGATTTCCTTTTTATTTGCATTCAACAACTGCAAGAGGGCCAAGCAGGATCCAAAAAATTTCAAGGTCAATTGGGCAGCAGTGGCAGCAAAAAGCAGAGCCTATTAGTGAACCCAAAGACCAGTGGGTCTCCGTGAACACAAAGCCAGAGCTCGAAGAAATCCGCAGCAGACAACAAAGACTCGAAAGCATTGCGGAAAAAGCCCGACCTCAACAGTAATCTTTGTAAAATTAGAAGGGAGGTTGTCATTCAGGAGTACTTCAATGTGTCCAGCAGCATTCTCAGCTTATGGGGAAAATATTTCCCGTCTGGAAAGCATGATCCAAGATATGCAGGAAGTCCTAAAATTGCAGCAGAATGACCTAGTGTCAAAGAAGGAACAGGCTGCACAATCTGAGGCAAAGGGAAGCTTCTTCTCGGCTGCAGAGGGGAAGTTGAAGACCATAAAGGATAATATTGCACGTCTTCAAGCACTGCCAGATCCTAATGCAGGTGTCTCTGCTGAGATTCATTCTTTGGAGAGGGAGAAAGATATGGCAGAATATATGCTGAAGTCCCTACTTGAAATGGGGGGTGGGCCAATAGATCAAACCCATTGTAGAAAAGGTGGTCTGCACTAATCTGCTTTGAGATTGCCAACAACGAGTCCCTCCTTGCAAAAGCCCAGCAGCACTTAAAGAATGTCACCAGGCTGAGGGAGATGACCAAGAGAAATGATCAGCTGGTCAGCATCACTCCAATACCATTCCGATTGCCAATTGGAGATGAGGAGAGATGCTCCACCTGTGGTCTTGCATTCCAGGATGATTACACCCTCAGCCTGCGGATGAAATGTGGACATCATTATCACGTTAGCTGCACCAGTTTGCTCATGGAAAAAGGATGCTGCCTCGAGTGCAGAGACCATTCCCTCCGGGCTTAGTGCAGAAATAGGTAAGCTTAATACAAGAAAAAGGTGAAGTGTTGCATCTTTGGAACAGCTCACAAAACCGAAAGAAGATAATTGATGTTGATGAGCATGTAGACACAACTCCCCGTAGCAGCGGGGAAAAGGAAACAAAGAAATCACACCAAAAGTAAAAGGACCCCGGTGATCGGGCAAGCACAAGTCCACAAGGGTTCACACTCCACCACCAAGACATGGGAAAAAAGGTATATGCCTGTTTTGCTCGATTTTGAATTGACAAAGACATCGGAAGGTCTTTGTAGACATTGACGACAAACTACCAAAGCCTCTTGACACTGCTACAAAGACTTGGCGGCCGCAAAGGTTTGGAGACACCAAAGCATGCTGAATCCAAGGGAGATTCAAGTAGTAGTGATGGTGCCAATAATTATAGTATAGTTCCAAATTCTGCAGCTGCCTCTACAAAGGCCAGCAGGGAAGGAAAACGATGGCGAAGATGTCGGCAATCAGATTCAGACAGTCGTTAAGCAGGTGAACAGGTTGACACGGTCAAGGGCCAGGAAGGTTGTGGAAGAAGAAAGTGAGGGTGAGTCAGAAAATGACCTTGATGAGGACGTCCCCATAGAAGTAGCATTTGGAAAGAAAAAACATGGCTAATGTAATTTTGCCTTATGTATTTCAGGCAAGCAAACCTTGATTTTGCAAGACAACCCTAAACCATCAGCCAAAAGGTTTTTGTTCAAACAATTAATATATTTGATCCCTGTTTTATTCCACCTTTAATGTGCAAATTTTGGTTTGGATTATTCAACTTAGGCTTCTGTAAAAACTTGTCTGCAGAAAAAGAAGGCAGCCAATGGTTATACTTAGTGAATCTGATGAAGAAGACAATACAGATAAAGAAGTGCCAGCACAAACTCTAACATACAAAAGGTGCCTGTTATCCTGTTATATTTCAGAATGTGTTTCAGAATTTCAGTTGTTAATTGCAGCTCATCCTTGCATGCAGGAGAACAAGACAGGTCGTGAATGAAGAAACCGAGGACAAAGGCAAAGCAAGGGTTACTGATAGCCGGGAAACACCCATACATTGGGGGCAGGGAGATACCAATAAGGATGAATCTGACTATGGCTATCAGCACTCTCCATCATCTGGTAGCAAAGATAAAGCAGAGTCCAGCAGGTTGCAGCACTGTCCAGCACCTCCCGATAGCACTTCCCAGCAGAGTCCAGCACACATTGCAGCACAGACAAGCACGATGCAGCACACATCGACAGTGGTTGCAAACGTCCAAGGATGGACACCCAGACGGAAGTTGATGGTGCTGGACGTAAATGGTGTACTGGCACAGACACAACAGAGGAGAATGAACGGGAAAATCTTGCCTCCACCACAAACCAAGCATGTTGTAAAAGAAACTGCAAATAAGTACCTCATTTGCAGACCAGGGTATCATGAGTTTGTGGAGTGGGCACTGCAGAGGTTTGATATTGTTATTTGGAGTGCTTCTCTACTTCGGAATACAAGGGATATGGTGGATGCATTGTTCCCTGATTTGCAGACCAGATTCTTGAAGGTTTATGGTCAAGAGCATTGCTATACATGCAAGCATCCAAGCAGACCAGAAAAGCAGATTTTTTTCAAGGAGTTGAAGGTTGTACTTGAGGATTTTCCTCAAAATCATGGTATGATTTTCTTGGTTGATGACAGCCTACACAAAGGGTTTCTAAACCCTGCACACACAACCCTTCCCATTATGCCTTTCAAGGGGCAAGAAGAGGACAACTTTTTGCAGAAGTTTGTGTGTCCAACTTTGGAATACTTGTCTTCTCATGCTGTACAGGAAACGATCTCACAGGTTGACATCACTGATGCATGGTTGGAAGAGGAGACAGTTGTAGTGCTGGATTACTGCCTCAACAACTATCTTGTCTCGGCCTACTATATCCTCAATGCTCCATTAGAAGTACAAAGGCAGCTGCTGGGCACCCTTCCTGGCGACCAGCATGACTCTGAAGACTTCGATGACTCATGAAGTAACCATTGTACAGTACTTTTTTGTAATATATATGTATGATTACTTTGTCTTATCTTCAGTATTGAGTGATATTGAGTGATGTTCTAATCTTGAGTGTACAATTTTCTGTAATATATATCAAGCTTACTCTCCAATACTACAAGCATTGTTTCCAATACTAAAATACTCCAATAATTCAAACCAATACTACAAACATTGTCTTAGGGGCATTGTCTCCAATACAATGATCAAAATTTGAGACAAGTACACAAGTAACTACAGATTTGTTACAATGATAAAACAACTAGGCCAAACATATTCAACCTTCATATGGCAGACTGTCAAGGATCATCTGGTGAGTAGCCTACTCAAGGGAAAATCTGTTGGTGCCAGGAATCTGATTCATCTCAAACTTGATAGCTGATACGTGATGACTGTACTGGAAAGTCAGGCCTTTGTCTTCAAGTAGCTCCCAACTACCATCTGGCTTGGCAGCATAGTACAAACCAGCCAACACATGTTCATCCACATTGAAGGTCGACCCACTATCCTTGACAATTACAAAGGATATGCCTCGGCTTAACACATTTGACCACATAGAAATCTGCATTCTCCTGATTTCCCTGCTCGGCTACAACAGCAAAGTTATCACCTTCCTCTACGTTTCCGGATAGCCATTCTCCATCACCTTCAAAAAATGCCTCATCGATTTCGTCTTCAGTACCTTCACCAGTAGACTTATCTGGCTTTAGTGTAACATATTTCCAATTCTTCAATCTGTGCTTGTTCACACAAGATGACCAGTTTCCTTTCAAACAGTTACCACAGAAACAACTTAAACCTCTATGAGCCACCCTTGTGCTTGATTTGGCCAAGTATGTCCGGATGCTGTGTATTTGCTTGGTCCCTTCCACCGCATGTACGCAAAGTGGTCTGTCCTATCAACATCATCCCGTCCAATTACCCGAAGTACCGCAAGGAAACAACAAGTATTGCATCTCACAGACAAAGATAATACAAAGACTACTCATCACAAGACAGCAGTTCACGGACAAAGACTTAAAGCGGATGAAAGCACTATTCAAAGACATTACAAAGAAGTTTCAGCAAAGACTACTCAACGAATCACAGCCAGATGAAAGCATAATACCTTTTGATGTCCCCGTTGTTGGTACCTTCATTCCAAATGAGTTGCGACCATTCACATGCATCAGCCAGCACCCTAAATCTCACCCCATCATACTTGAGCTGCTCTCTAGTGAATGCCCCTTTAAGGATCCCGCCCCTTGCCCATCGTGTGCTCTCCCTTACCATGGGCTGTCCCAAAGAAATTCCATACTATTTCCTTCCCTAGCTCATGGTGATATCTTGGTAGGAAATAGAATGGTAGGGCAGATTTGAATTGGCTAGAACAACCATCGACCAAACTATATGCCCGAGAAATCTACACCATTTGATACAAGCCATGAATTGTGCTTTCTAAGACAAGTCTTTGCACAAAAAGAGTGTCATGAAGCTTGTCATCACTCAAGTAAAAATGGGTTTCCTTCAATAGCTTTCGATCCCGGGAATCGATGTCCATCCTATACGTGATGTGGACGAGAATTGTTATCGGTCATTGTGCCAATGCCGGCTTTGAACCTCCCTTTGTATTTTTATGTTTGTAATTCTCTGCAAAATCAATTACGTAAACAATGGTGCCATCTTGGATATTGTCCAGCAACTTCACAATTGCATGGCCTCGCCATCTAGCCCTCAGAATTGTGTGGCACGAATATCTTCAATGTGGAACACAGATATGAAATGAAATCCTTCACTGCCGTTCTCTTGTAAGACAATCTAAGGACTGGCTTTGGTCCTTTCTTTTTTTTCCCCTTGCCATTTGAGGTCTCGTCTTGTGCTGCAGCTTCAGTCTGTGTCCCACCAGCTTGCTTGGATTTCTTTCTTTTGTTTCCCTTCTTCTCAACTTGTGCTGCGGCTTTCAGTACGTGTCCCACCAGCTACCTTGGATTTCTTACTTTTTTGTTTCCCTTCTTGGTGGCATTGGCTCTTTTTTTTTCTGCTGCCACGGCACCTCCTTGGTAACGCTAGCGATGCGCAACTCCACCAGGCCTCTTACGTCTCCACTTTGGAATGCAGAACAAGGTCTGTAGCATAAAACAGAAGATTAGCGCAAGTTGAAAGCACAAAAGCAGTTTTCAGCGGATGACAGCACATATCAGCATGTTGCAGCATGCAATAAAGAGAGTATTACCTTTTCAAACGTCTTCCATTCAAGAAAGAACTCATGATTCTCTCTCTCTCTCTTGGACATATAGGAAGAGTTTTTATGCCACACTTTTGACATGTCTGCATCAAGCAGTCATGTTTATGCCATTCTTCACCCTCGCTCTTGTTGCAAACCACAGCTTTCCAGAGCTCGCTGGTTGAGTCATACATATATTGGCTGGCCAGACACGTCTCACCAGGTCCACAGACCTCGCAGGTGCACTTGCACTCTTCACCATGAAATCCAGTTTTCGCTGACCTTAATGCATTGGGGCTACCCCGCATACTCCAACTTCATATGGTATATGCAACAACGGGTTTCCCTTTCTGATACTTTCTTTACATAAATAGGCTTCAACTTCTCGAAAGCCTTTAAGCAAACAGGGTGTTTAGGATGTGCCTTTTTGTATTGTTGAAATAGCTCCAGCTGAATGGTGGCCGTTGGTTAGAAATATTTATGCAACAATAGCAAAGAAAAATTTGTATGGAAACTTATACCTGTGTGACCTCCATAAGGTGCAAGGGATAAGAAATTCGGAAGCCCCGACTCTCCAACAAGTGTTCACAACATCTTTCTTGCAAGGAGAGACTCTGCTATTTTGTTTCCAGAATTCTGTTATGCTTTGCTTGCAAGCAGGGGTGAGAGAATCGCACCTCAACCTCCTTTGGAAGCTAGACCACGGACCATTTCCAAGGACGGCTTCCGATTTTCTTAATGCAAAGCGATTTGCAATTGTTGACCTCATGCAACCTATCATAAGAAATATTGCACATTAATCAATGAACATATCTCATCCAAAGATCACTTTCAGAGATACAAGCACTTAAAAGCACGAAGAAGCACTGCATGAAAGCAAGAATTAGATGCACCTAACAGCCCCGCCATAGTGGAATTGCATCTCGATTTTGTGGAAGAAGCCATCACCGATGTCGAGGTTACGGCTCTCCAAACATCATGGTTCCTTTGCCTCTTTGTGGCTGCCATTGTCTGTTTCAAGTTGTTGAGCAAAGACCCCACGCCTTGCACTCCTTTGGATTTGGCAAAATTCCGTGTTCCGAGATTTCCATTTTAGGGTGATGAACCACCCTCTTCATCACATCGGCCTTGAGTTTGGGTGAATGTTTTTTGGTGAGCTTATTGAAGTAATCAACTACTTGCTTGGCTATTTCTTGCCTGCGTCTCATGCTCAGATCCTCCCGTTCAGCCGCTGCTTTTCTCATCTTATTCCGTAATCTGTATTCTCTCTTTCTCACGCATCCAATTTCTTGTAAATTGCAGAGGAAACTGGATCTTCACGTGATATTTCCTGTGTTGCATTGTCATCCAACAAATCTGGAACACTGTATTGGGATTCATCAGGCCGAAAATCCAATGCTAAACGTGTGATTGCCTCCAGGCCGGTATCAGGGAGCGCCATGAAATTCCTGAGAGAGGGAGGATAAGTGAATTGGAGGGAGAAATTTCGCGGGCCATGACGAAGTAATCCAATTTGCAACGTACTACCACACCACTCGCGCGAAAATCCAGCCAAAAGCCCACAATCATTTTCCTAACGGCTCGTTCGTGAGGTGGACGTGCGAGTACATGAAGGGCGTAAAAAGAAATGACGGGCAGTTACGCCCATCAGCATCCAGATTAAGCAAAAGCAGGGGTGCTGATAGCGGGCTAAAACCCTGCTATAAGCATGCGTCCGGACGCATGCTTTTGCTACCCACCAGCATACTTTCACCCATGAATTTGCAAGGGTAAAACAAGCTGTCGACACATAGATTTTGCAGTGTATATGATCTTTAACTCTGGAAACCAGAGAAATCTCCATGCTTTGGAGGCCAGTTGTGCGAGAGCTGGCATATACACATTTTTACATGAGCAAATATTCTACTGACTGAGACAAATCTTTAACTGGTTGTTTTGCTTCAAGATTCAAATCTATTTTTTGCTACAAACAGATAAGATACTTCTTTGTTTTAAATAGATGATTGTGCTTTTGATGGCATATGAATGTTGGAGCTTGCTTGACAAGCCTTGCTACACAGATTTTAGATGCAGAGGCGATATTTAAACAACATCTACGGTTCTAAATTACTGTAACATGATCAGGCAGTTCGGATGCTCAATGTTAATTCGTATGAGCTCCTTTGGTTTTTGGATACAGGCTACTTTCCATTGTGGCCTACATAAAAATTGGGATATCTAAATGCTAATGCATTCTATAGGAGTGGAACATGGCTGATTGACTTTAATCTAATATGGCAATATGGTAATATGATGAGCTGTGCAATATGGCATACACGGTTTTATTACCAAAGCTTTTTGCCTTATACTACCAGCAGGGATCCGAAAATGCAGAAATCTCTTCGAATATATGGAATTTTAATGCCAACTTCAGGTTTATGGAAGCCACTATGTCAAATAATCTGCTACAAACTTAAGATACTCGATGGACAAAAACCAGCTTTTCGGATGTGAATAATATTTCAAGCCGTAATTCCATCTTTCTTGTTGAAGCTAACTCGGGGCAAAAGGATACAATTGGTGATCAGTGATAAACTGAGAGACCCAATGTACCTTTTGGCCCTTGCATCATTACCGGGATTACTGAGAACGTTTGCATGATTGGCTGCAGGTACGGGTTCTCTCCTCCTATTGTCTCTTTTTTGCTTTTCAGGGTTTGCTTTAGCTTGACAGAGGATGGATTATGGAAATGAAGATGCTGGCTAAAGGAGCCTTGGAGCGATAAATGATAACATTTCTGGAATTTTATTGTCATGGACCATGGAGTTTTCAGTCGCACTGGATGCTACTATGCCTTTACATGGATAAGTATAAGGGTTGCTTTCATGCACATCTTTGCAGTTGTATCTATATGTGAATGGCTTAACAATTGCCAAGTCTTGGGCATTATTTGTAAGGTTTATTGTTCATAGCCACAGAATTCAAGTTGATGCTATAGTATATGACTCATTTCTTAAGACTTTGATGAGTAAATAATGATCTTCAGATTAAATTACTTAGGCTTTGGGTAAAGAGGTACTAGTCTAGACTGGCTTGCTCAGTCTGGATAGTAGGATGATAATACTACCAAGGGATTGACTGAGGCAGATGTCTGTTCTAGGTTAACTAGTTCAGGCTGGGTTTTTTTTAGACACTTCATTTCACTAGGGATACCTGGTGATGCCTCTTTCCCTTTGCTCTAAGTAATTTAGAAGATTAAGCACTTTGCATATATAATCTGATTTTCTTATTTAACCATACTAAGCTATATGGTAATATATGTGCAGGTTGCATATGAGGCATTGCCTGATAACACTTTAGTTGTTACTTGGAATAAGGAGTTGGGCACTCCGAGAGCTACACATGAAGCAGAACAAAATGTCAATATACACATTGTGGCGTGTGTACAAGATGCTAATACCAAGGTATGCTAATTATGAATAATAATTCATCAAAGACTTTGTACAATGGCAGATGCCATTATACACCAGTGGCAAATGCCATAAAGACTTTGTACAATGGCAGATGCCATTATACACCAATGGCAAAAGCCATTTTATGCCAGTTGGCTGAATTTCTTCCAATGCCATGTGGCTATCAATCCTTACTACAAGGATAGTGTATTTATTCTTATGCATGATGTAAAGGCAATGCCCAAAGATAATCTGACTGATGGAGGGAGGAAGTTCCTACTACAAATATATGCCGCAATAATACAAAGGTACATATTTAGTTTAATTACATTCTATTTGCATGGCTATATTGCTATAGGGTATGGCATTACCCCCACTGTAATGGTGGGGTTTTGCCATCCCTATTATTACAGTTCTATTTATAGGGGTCATGTTATACTCTACGGAAGGTGGTAGGGTTTTTTTTTATTAACTAAGCTTATTTGTTTCAATCAAGCAATTAAGCTTGGACAGTTTTAAGTTGCTTAAGTGCATATTTACGTTGCCAATGGATGTGAAGTTCCAATAGTATGGGCCTAGGCAAATGCATGATAAAATTATTCAGGCTTTGCTCATTAAAACTGTGACACCATTAGAGCTGCCCAAAGGGTTAGTCTGATCGATTTTTTATGCTCGAAACGAGACTATAGGGGAGATGGGTTGGAATCTACTTATGATTCAATCTGGTTTAAAATTTTAAAGAAAAGAAAAAAATAAGGCAACGGTCTAGTTTATTTGCATGGAAATCGATTTAGGGTGTACAAACCCTAGCTAGCGCCAAAGAGGCCGCCTTGGTATGCCAAACCCTAAGCCTCAATCTTATGACCAGATAGGGATTCGACAGGATTTGTGCCAGATTCGATCTATATGCGGTCTGCAACTACTTATACAGTATAGGAAAAACTGTGTGGATTGTAGCCGCATTTACAAATGATCCTAGAATGAATTTGCAAGGGTAAAACAAGCTGTCGACACATAGATTTTGCAGTGTATATGATCTTTAACTCTGGAAACCAGAGAAATCTCCATGCTTTAGAGGCCAGTTGTGCGAGAGCTGGCATATACACATTTTTACATGAGCAAATATTCTACTGACTGAGACAAATCTTTAACTGGTTGTTTTGCTTCAAGATTCAAATCTATCTTTTGCTACAAACAGATAAGATGCTTCTTTGTTTTAAATAGATGATTATACTTTTGATGGCATATGAATGTTGGAGCTTGCTTGACAAGCCTTGCTACACAGATTTTAGATGCAGAGGCGATATTTAAACAACATCTACGGTTCTAAATTACTGTAACATGATCAGGCAGTTTGGATGCTCAATGTTAATTCGTATGAGCCCCTTTGGTTTTTGGATACAGGCTACTTTCCATTGTGGCATACATAAAAATTGGGATATCTAAATGCTAATGCATTCTATAGGAGCGGAACATGGCTGGTACGCCTTTAATTTAAACAGCAACCATGTGCCAGACCTTTATCTTTAAATGGTGACGACGTGCCTTGGGCGACATAAATTTGAAATGGTAACCACATACCTTGGATGAGATAAATTTAAGATGTTAATTACGTGTGTTGTTGCTTGAGCTATAGATAAGATCAGCAGTTAGGGGAGGAGCGACTAGGGGAGAAACGTCCAGCAGCTAGTGGACGAGCGACCAGCAGTAAGGGGAGGGGTGACCCAATGGCCCAGCGGCTTAGCGACTCGAACAGATCATGAGTTGTAGAGGCAGTTTGAAATATTCAACTACTGGAACCATTGAAAAAATGAAAAAAAAAAAAAAAAAAAAAAAAAAAAAAAAAACCACTGGAAACAAGGGGGGTAAAATTGGCACGTATGCTAACTGGGGATCTTGGAGGACTCCTTCATTTTCCTGGGGATCCTGAAGCTCTAAATTACCAACGTTGGACGAAATAGAAAAAAACACAACCATTAAAAATGTCGTACGTTGACTGGAGATCCCAGAGGACGGATTCACCGAGTTGGAGATCCCTGTTGACTGGGGATCTTGGCGGATGGATTCATTTGTCTAGGGATCCCAGAGGTGGGGATCCCGAGGGAAATGAATCCATCCTCTTGGATTCTCAGTCAGCAAACCGGCCAAGTAGATTTAATAAACCACCAACCTTGGACAAAATAGAAAAAAAAAGGAACCATAAAAAATCTCGTTTGCTAAGTGGAGATCCCGGAGAACGGATTCCATTTTCAAATAAAATCCCTAAACTATTGACAAGAGGAAAAAAAATCAACCTTAGAGAGTTCAATGGTATTACTTCAATGGTAAGATTTCAGTGGTAACACAATTCGTACATATTTAATTCTAACCCAAAATCAATTTGATGCTCTCAACAATGACATCTGGGACAGAAATGGATTGCATCTACAACATGTGATCCAGGGTTCTACAAAGGCTTCGACACCACCCCTCCATCAAATCCCAGATTAGAACCTTCTTCTGCAACCTTCGTGAAGCATACATTTCCTCAAAATAGGGTTTGAGGTTGTTGCCTTCCCACATGAAGTCCATGGCCAACAACTTCTTCAAAGCCTTGGCTTGGATAATGCACCTCTTCAACTCAGCTAGCATTGCTCTATCTGTTGGCCTATCAATATCATTCAGGAAATGTCGGGAGATCACTTTGAACTACCCATTCTCCACTCTTTCTGTATAGAAAATGCAGCTTGATCATATTACAGCAAAAGGAAAACCATGAATCTGATGCAAAACAATAGAATGCTTACTTGTGAATGTGTGGATGCTCTCATACTTAGCAAGATCTATCCCCACATCCTCCTGAAGTTCATTCAAGTGGACTAGAACATCCTCACTATTGTACTACTAACCATTGTTCTTGTAACCATTGTACCATTGAAATAAAAGGACCCATCCACTAACTGGGGATCCCAGAGGTCGGATTGCGAAGCATTTGCATAACCTTCACCTGATGCTTACATAAATTACCCTTGGTTCTCCAAGGGCAATCACAATGTGCCCAATTCTTGTGTGGTCCAGCAAAAAATGGGCCCTGCCCAAGAGTGCGCTCACTTTGCACTTTAGCCTCAACTTCCTCGAAGTTGGTAAATGTGACTTCAGGGATAGGTTTTGTACGTACGAAATCTAAATTCCTGACGTATTAAGTTAAAAAATGCGTATTTTTTAATAAAACATGTATTTAACATATTTTAAGGTTGTCGGTCGGAAAAAAAAAATTGGTGTACGCGAATCTTACAAATTCGCACACGCGAAAACATTTTCGCGTACGCGAAATGTCAATGTTTGCTCCGCAAAATTCAAACCTGCGTTTCTACGCGAAAACCTCAGTTTCGCGTACGCGAAACCCGCCTGGCGTTCGCGTACGCGCTTATTTATGTTTCGCGTACGCGAAAAGATGTTCATGTACGCGAAACTAAAGTTTTCGCGTACGGGAACTTTTATATATATATACGGCGCGGTGTTTCAGTTTTTGCGCTGCAAAGAAAGTATCTTCTACGCCATACCTCCCAACAGGCCCCTTAAAAATCCTTCTTTTTTTTTTTTTTCTTAGTTTTTAGGCTTTTTTGTTTGTTTTTTGAAAGCTAGGCCAGGTAAGGTCCTCAGTTAGGCCCTCGCCTGTTGCCGCCCTGTCTAAGGGGCATGACGATGGTGAGCGCCTTGTTCTGTGGGCTGAGCTTGACCTATTTTAGGGGAAAAAAGGACAAACAATAAGTTAAGACAAAAAAATAAAAATAAAAAAAAAATAAAATAAAATAAAATAAAATAACAAAAAGAAAGGAAATTTTTGTTGCCCTCCCTTTTGAAAGGACAACTATAGTGCCAATTAGGTGTAGCGCCCTAGGTTTCATGTTGCCAAGAGCCTAGGTAGTGTCCCTTGCCTGGTATTGCCGCATTTATTTGCGCCATGCCGAGGGTGGGTGGCATTGCTGAAGTTTAAGGCAACTAGGGTCTTACCTTCTCTGAGAAGTATAGCTCTCGCTTGATGCCGTTGTTGGCTTTGGCCACGCGGTGTCGAAAGGCGTGCGTTGTACTCTTATTGAAGGTTACGAGAATGTTTTACTAATGCATACCCTAGTTTATGATGGTGTTGTTGATGAAAGTCCGACACCAATATAGGGATTGACGTATGTTTTAGTAAGTATTCGATTGGTCTTGCCTTTTGAAAAAGCGCGGCCTGGGTTAAGTGCAATGCATTTTAAACTTGTTAGCCTCTAAGTGGGAGCATTTTGGCAGTAGCTGGGCTATAGATCATAAATCATGTTTTGGTCATTTCATGTGTTTCCCCATCTTTGGCCTTGCACATACGTACATATCAACCAATTAAAATTTATTAGTAGTAGGATAGAATGTTAGGGTCTTAGCGTAGTGGCTTAAATTTAGCGTTTTGTTTTGGTTAAAAAGCGAGTTGATTTATGCTCTTGCTAAGCACTAAATTGAAGGTTTTATCTTTGCTTGACTTGTAGGTGTTGCTGTTGTCATTTGCGTATTGTCGTGGAGTTGCATTTTGCTAGCTAGCTAGACAATCCCTTAAACAAGCAGTATGACTTCAGAAGAGAGAGCAGAAGTTAACTCGCAACCAGCTATGGCATTAGTGTCTCAGATAGAGCCGCAACTAGTAGAGGCATTGGTGTCTCAAACAGAGGCTATAGAGCGGCAACCTGAGTCATCTTCTGCAGCACCACCGCGCAGAAAAAGAAGTAGACCACAACAAGCATGGTCTGCTTTGAGACCATAATTCATGAACTGATTGTGTAATCGGCTGTGCAATGCCTCAGCTCAGGATTTGGAATTGATTATCAACAGCGAGGAAGGATGGCTAGACTACCATGCAAGGCTTGTAAAAGATGCCGAGAGGGCTTTTAAGCCTCGAATGATAGCTCTAGAGCCTGAAAAGAGGGAGCAAGAGAGGTATACATGGATAGTGGGTAATATTAGCCGCACTACCGGGAATATGATCCCGGAAGTTGCAAATTTGAATAGTCATCGCTTGAGGCTGGAGCTGAAAGAAAAAGCCATCACGTGGAATGCGGCATGGAGCAACAGAAAGTTGAAGAAAGAAGCCCACCAACCCACTCATCTTGTTAAGAAAGTGTTGGCGCAAACAATAAGAGCCAAACGTCCTGGTGAGACAGATAGGGAGTGGGAAGCTCATAGAAGAGCAGATGTTAAGACAACTTGGTTTGCCAAAGTAGATTCATCACAAATAATAAACAGACAATGAATTGGTTCTGGTTCATATGGCACAGTGCATAAATGCAATATTCTAGGGTCTAGTTTTATTAAGGATGAACCATATTGTGTAAAATTTCAAAATAATAATTTTCAGCCAGGTACAGATCCCAATAAGTTAGTGGAAGCCATGTTGAAGAACATGCGGGAGTCTGGAATGTAAGTTAGGCATGGGTGTCTAATACGCTGCATTGGTAGCACAACCGGCCTAGAAAGACAAGGGTTAATTTTCCCTTTTTGGAATGGAGGTTCGTTGGCAACCTTCTTTACAAGTCATGGGTGCAATGCTTTTGCAGAGCTTGCATTTAAGAACTTAGGAGCTGTCCCCAGAGTTGAGATAGACTTGATGCGCCTTGAGGAGCGCAGAAAGAAAGAATTATTTGTTGCCTCTAGGGTTGGGAACTTGGCAATGTCATTCTGCAGCGGCCTACGGAAACTTCATCAAGAAAGATATTTGCATATGGACTTGCATCCGGACAATATATTGCTCCATTTTGAGTATGGAAAGGAGAAGGGATGCATTGATCCTCAGGCTGTATGTATTGGCATTTGTGATTGGCGTGAATCCAGGCTGATGGGCGAGACAGTGGAGGTAAAGCGATGGCATTACAAGGTTTTGGATGGCGAGGGTAAGAAAAGAATTGAAATGGAAAGGGCCAGACATCCATATATGCATGATGATCTCTATTTTGGTAGTGGCTCAAAGACAGTGGCTACAAGGGTTGACTTTGATTTGCATGGGGCAGCGTACATTGTCTATTACTTGGCCGATTTTGCTAGTAAGCACTCCTACATGGAGTCAATAGGAAGCCTGGAGCAGCAAGGCAAGCATCGGAGAATGTGCGACTATTTGAAGCAATGCGTTGAGTCGCCAATGAGAAAACGCGAAAATTTGATCTGGCCCAGCTACTTGACACCATGGGAGCAGTTTTCATTGCTCTCCAATTCCGTGCACGAGGCCACAATTGGAATCAGATTAGATTCTTCAACTTGGCCACGGTGGGGACGACGCAGTAGACCAAGCTCGTCCTAGTCACGTTTAGCGTGCATATCCTGTTATTTACGCGACACCTAAATTTACATTCAAACATTCTTGTATATAATATTCAAAAGAAATTCATTAAACACTTGTTTGATTCTATTTGAGAAATTATTGTCTATGTAATATAAATATAACTCTTCTTTTCATGTGCTTTTTGTGTTATTTATTGTGCTTTTTTTATATGTCGCATCTAAAGAAAATTATAAAGACAAGAAGTCAAAGCACACCTGTACAAGTCAGCACCATAATTATGTCTCATGAACAGCATGACCAATCTTCTTCCAACGTGGACACATCGGAGCAGCAGGGAATGCCTTCGAGTCCGCCTGATTTTTCAGTACCTTCGCATTTGAGGACCCCCTCTCCTTTCTTGCAAAGCATGGAGAACGAGCTTGAATTATTAGCTGCTCGGCAAGTGGAGAGAGCAGCAACACATGCAAGAGTGAATGAGTATCGCATGGCTGAGTTACGAAGGCTGCGTGCGATGGATGACGTATCTAAGAGAGAAAGTTGTGCACCATCACAGAGGTGCATAATGTAGCTGGTGAGACAGGGCCAGGCTATTGTCCGCATGGAGCAGACTACGAGGATGTAATAAAAAACTTGGACAAGAATGAGTTTGAAAGGGATTGGCCCAATAGGAGGGGTAAGTACAAAGCTCATGAGTGCAAGATTGCTGTGGTGCGAGCCAAGGTAGTGGAGCGGCGTGTCCAAGTGAAGGGACACTTACCCCACAATAGTGAATTCAGTAAGAGTTTCACACAGCAAGTATACTATGAGCTTGTGAAGGAAGTGCTTGTAAACTATACGAGTAGAAAATGGAGGAAAGGAAGCGGTAGTGGCAGCACCAAGAGGGTTAAGCTATCGGAAGATAGCGAGAGTGGGGCGCATGGTGAGCCTATCCTCATTACATACCTGGTTGCTGACGCTATCTGACTTTTGGAAGTGGCAGCGGTAGCCGTCGCTGGAGCCGTGAATGAACTTGTAGACATTCGGGCCCAGTTGGAGAATGATAGAAATCGGAACCTAACCCTTTCTGAAGAGAATATTCGCTTAAAGGACCGTGCCGATGGGTATGAGAAGATGGCTGCCGAATTAGAGGACACTAAACGGCAGCTAGCGGCATTGAACAGAGAGGCAACGGTCCTGAGGGAAAACAACGATCACTTGTGCAACTTCACAAGATCGTTGGACTCTGACCCTTTTAGGGTGACTTCGGAGCAGTCAATATCCTATCCCCCTCGCGAGTATTTGTATGAGAGGCATTGGGAAGAGCTAAAGGTTGCTGATTATAGACATTGTATGTGGTGTGCAGACAACTTGACACAGGTGGGCTGGTACACTCTAGGGTTTGGGCATCGTATGCACATGCGATGTGTTCTTGATTGGATGTTGCAAAGCCGCTTCTGTCCAATGCAAGACGGATGGATTTTTCTTGAATTGCAATATGCCATATTAAATATGCAAGGTCGCATGTTAGCTTTGCCACAACTAGTTGCTCGCAGGAGGGATGGGCAAATGCATACTTTTGAGAGTTATCACGAGATGGAATTGTGGAGGGGAGTGAAGGAGCCATGCGAAGGAGAGATAGTGCCAGACATTAACTAGTTCCTACCACCACCTCCAGGGCCACAGGGTGATTGGGTTGATCCAACAGAGACCAATAAAATAATGTTGAGTGACGTATAATGAGACAGATTAAAAATTTTGACTTGTATCATTTTGCGAATGGATAGTAAGGTGTCTGATATTATTTCAAATAAATTTCATTGTCCAACAGGCATTAGGTATTCTAGAACCTTTCACTATGAAACTCCTTGGATCAACTGCCATCTCTTTGACCTCGGCTTAGTCTTTCTTTGTTTGTCCTGTTTAATGTATCTATAGTGCCCCCTAGGATGAGTTTGCTCACTCATTTTTGGTGGCACTATAGATTAGTCAAATAGGAAAAATTGAAAAGGGAGTGAGCCTGGACTGCGATTTAGCTTCTCCACACCCTTCGGGATGGTTGTCGACTAACCAGGCTTGATATTGTTCACGGCAAACAATGTAGATTTCTCGGAAATCTTGTTATCTCCTTTACAAAGGGCGAGCTTTGCTCTCGCTCTCTTTTAGAGACACTCTGTGGTAATGTAGCTTAGTGTTTTTGCTAGATTACATTACACAGAGAGGCTCTAAATGAGAGGTGGAACAGAACTCGTTCTCTCTAGAGGTGGAAGTTCTCGTATACAAGTTGCCATAACGTCAGAGGTGAGAGCGTTCCTTAATTTCAAGCCAAAGTGCTGCTTGAGCTTTGTCCATTCGTATAGCGGTAGTTAGGCACCAAATCATGGAATATCCTATCTCCTGCTATTGATGGAGAATCTTGAGTAGCACTGTGACTTGAAATTAGAAAACGTGTCCCCGTCGGAGTCATGGTAGATTGTACAGGGATAGAGGTAACAAGATTTTTGAGTACTCTATTTCATTGTGGCCGTGGATGATACAAGCCTGGTGGTTGCTTGCGGTTCTGACTGTGGCTTGAAGTTCACGAGATGATGGACCAATAATGCCTTTGACATCTGGACCTCTTCTCAGGCCTTCTTTCCTTTGAACAACATGGCAAATAAAACCATGGTGACCACTGAAAAGACGGGTCTGATGTAGAGGGACAGATGCCGTTGGGATTAGCGGCCCAAGCGTGGAGGGGTTCATCATTCATCATGTGATTAATGAGTGAAAGCATCGAGACTTCCCAATCTTTCTTTCCCCGCCTCTTTGGGCAATGTAGCTTAGTTTACATTCTAAGTTCCATTGTTCAAAGAGGCGTGAAAGCAAGATTTGGGAATTCGCGATGCTTTCACTCTGATATTCCTTGAGGCAGCTGATGGTTCTTGCCATGCTATAGGCCACTGTGTATCCTGTGAACCTTTCTTAAAGAGAGAGTACATGGTAATCATCAACAGTAAATCGTGCCTCTTGCGAGACTTCATCTCCATCAAATCAGCTCGACTGATCCATGGTTGTTTGGCCCCTTGGCATGCGTAGATTACTTCTCATCAGCAAGATTCTATGGCACGCGAAGGGGCAATCAGCAAGGAAGTCAAGCCGGTTTTGATGAGGGGTGAAGTCTCTCAAGGCACTCAGGTCGACTCGGGCACTCCAATTCCTCTCACTTGCACTATTGGAAGATACCAAGGAGAGGATAGTCATTGCAATTGCCTGCAACATATCAGTAACTTGCCCGTGGGCTTGCCACTATGCATAAGATTCCATATTTGGTTCCTTCTTATGACTCTTCAGTGCGTCGTGAAGCTCTTCATCTGCCCACCTTCCGCTCAAGTTCTGGTATTCGATTAACTCGGGAATGAAAAGCTTGTAGTCCGAGCTATTAGGTAGGATAGTACATTTTTGCAACCTTCTTCAACGAACCCATCACTTCTTTATCTGTATGCTGGTCCATATCGTGGTTGTGTGGGTCTAAGGCATGTGCGGCAGCCTGAAAATCATTGTAGGACTTCTTCCATCGTTCATTGAAGTCTCTGAGCAGTGCTGCGTGCTTAGCATTGTCAAAGGGCGCATTGGGGCCATCACATTCTAGAAAGGATTGAATGGAGTGCCAACACCTCCAGACCTTTCCAGTGCTTGTCTTTGAAGAATCAACGGTTTTGATGGCATGACAAACAGGTTGCATGCACCTCACAACATTCTTTACGCCTTTCCAAAACGTCTCCCGCCCAAGCATTTCTTGAAGGGCAGCGGCTTGTTGTCAGTGTTTGGAAGCATTTTTCCCTTTCTGCCTCCTTTCCCATTCAAAAAACTCTGTATGATTGAAGGTTGAGATAATCCAATCACGACACTTAAGCACTCTTTCAAGACAGATGTAATTGGAACCAAATCCCGTTTGCCCAGGATTCATTAGTGCTAGGGCCTTCTGACGCAATGACTTGTAAATGGCATAAATTGCCAGCTTCCTTGTGATGAATTTTATAAGGCGACGCGCTTTCTGAATGGGATCTTTGAACCACGTGTGCTGTGAGAACCAATCCTTGAGCAATAGGTTCAGGGGCAGCTAGTAGCGTGCAACCCTAGAAATTCAGACTCCAATAATTCACCCGCTAACTTGCAATTAGAGTCGTTATCCATTACAACCTGAAATATTCTCTTCGGTCCAAAACTCTCTATCACAGCCTTTGTTTTCTGAAAAATCCAATCTCCTGTCACTTGGTCAGTTTTGGTTTCTACGATTTTCAAAAATACTTCGCCCCCTGGATACACGATCATGAAGTTTAAGATGGTCCTTGTTTACATTGCTCCAACCATTAGTCACTAGTGAAGCCGGCCTGGCTTCAGTAACACGACACAACTTCATCTCCACCCTCTCGAGCATTTTTTCGTGTATTTCATCAACCATTTTATTGTTGGCATGCTTGTATGAAGGCAACCTAAAAGCCGGCTCTGCTTTGGCAACTTCTTGGAAGGCTTCTTTCATTGCTTTGTGCTCCAAAACATGTGGAGACAACCCGGCATATAAAAATGCCTCTACAACCTTTAATTGTGTCTTCTTCAGTTGCATGTTAAGCAATGATCTCCACTACTATTTCAATTGTCTCTATCATTCTCTTCGCTCTCCCATTACTTATACCTATTGACCCTAGTCCACCCTCTCGATTGGTATCTTTGCCCCAACAAAAATTGGTATAGTTATTTTTGTCTGCTTCTACTCGGCACTGCTTTGAGTATCCGTAACTCGTCTTTTTTTCATATTATTCTTTGTTTTGCATATCACATCCAGTCGAGCCAACCTTTCAATGGCATCCTTTCGCAAAGTCACATAAAGCGCATAAGTCAGCGACACCGACGCCTCGCTCACATAAGATGTGAGCTCAATTTTGTTGCGTAACCATTTACCGATGAGTATCCACAAAACACACATTCCCACTCATTTGCGCCAAACTCTTTCACAAAATCCCATTCTGGGCCTCTTTTCCGTCCGGCAACCCCAGTAACACGACCACGTGCACTGGTGCGCCCCCCTCGCGGGCCCGCGCCACGCGGCGCGACGCTAGCCTCGCACCTCTAGAGGTGGATGCATGACCGTTGCCTGCACCTCTTAAGGTAGATGCATGATCCGTCGCCATTGCTACTAGCTTGGCTGACAATGTCTGTTGATCAGACTCCTTGATTGCACGAACTAAAGGAAGACATATATATGCAAAGGAGCAAGCTCACAATGCATATGTTACGTCAACGTTCCGTATGAGAATCAAGGGGGGTTGGACGGGATCCTATAGGATATTCTAAGGAAGCAGATGCGAATCCAAGGCTGGAAAACACTGGGATGGAGTAATCTCACATTCCAGTATCCAACGCCAGGCCCGCGACACAAAAACGACACCTCAAAGGCAAACCGTTTCCCAAGGAGTATTTTGACTCAACCTGGCAGTCAACGTTTGAGGTGAATTCTAGGGCTAATCACATTTTTCTTATATATACTATTACAGTGCCATAAAACAGACCAAACAGGGGCGCAAACATTTTTTTTTGCTTTGTAAAAGTGAAAAAACAGCTCGAAGATTTTCGTGTCCGAAAACATCGATTCACAGATGACGCAAAACTTTTTTCGCACATGAACGCTCAAAAAAAAATAGACGCTGAACTTTAAAAGTTTCACGCGACGCCAAACCAACCGGAAGCGCCAGACGCGAAAAAAAGTTTGCGTCTGATTGAATCGATGTTTTTATGCGACGCTGAAAAAAATTTTTCACAGACACGGTTTTTTGTTTTCAGACGTGAAAAAATCTTCCGGAAATTTTTTGCCGTATTTTTTATGTTTTATACGGTAAATATGTGCCGTATCATACAATTCGTAAGTATTTCGTGTAAAACGTACAGCGTATTGAACCTCGTATTGCACTCTCTAGTATCTATTCCTGGGAAGTGTTTACTACAAATCCATGTTTCTTCATAGACCCGGAACATAGCTATATATTATATCAAAGAAAAGTAAGGTATATTCCACCAAGTCAATAGGCTAGAAACATTAACCCATGTAAGCCATGTGTGTCTCCACATTATTTGTGAGAATATAGAGCAACCAGTTAATTCTCCTACCTCAAAGTGCACGTTTATATATGCCTAGACACATCTTAAGGGCACCATGCCATGCCTCTATGGCAGCATTGGTCTCTTGATTTGAATGCACGTACATTGTTGTAGCCAATACCCACTGTCAAATGTTCTTGGTCCACACTACAAAACCAAAGCCCCCCGTTTATCGCCGTATTACGACGCCCGGGACGCCGTTTACACGTCGATGATCGACGCCAAAACGCCGATAAACGACGCCTATTTCGACGCGTGGAGCGCCGATAACGACATTTATGCGTCGCTATACGCTGCCGCAACCGCTGGGCGTTTTTTTAAGCGGCGACCTCACGCCGCTCAACGCCGTTATGCATTATCGCGGTCGCCCACGCCTTACTGCCGCCACTTGCCAGACGACCGCCCGGGCCGGCCGGGGCGTGGGCGGATGACTCGCAACGCTGCTCAACGCACGACAAGTACACGCCATCATGTCCGGCCCAAATATGGCGTTGCGGTAGCGTAAGAAGCGCCGGATGGGGTCGCCGCCAAGCGTGTGAAACGCCGCTTCAACGACGCTGTCGGGCGTGGTCGCCACCGCTCGCCTGGCGTGGTTGCCGCCGCTCGGCCGGCCGGCGCCATAGATTAACGCCGTTCAACGACGCCGCCGACGCGGCGTTACGCGCATAAACGCCGCTCAACGACGATTAAGAATTTTGATAAAAAAAATATTTTATTTAATATTATTCAATATGATTTAACTGACAGCTTAATATTCATATTCAAAATTAACAAATATTTAATATAAATAAATATTTAGTAATATTTATTAATATTAATATTATCAATAATATTAATAGTATTAATAAATATTAAATATGAACAAAATAAATCGAGAATAAATATTTAAAAATTTAAAAATTCGAAAAATAGAAACAAATATTGATTAAATTATATTAATGGTAGATAAGCATTATTGTTTAATATGTAATTAAATGTTTAATAAATCTAAGAATAAAAAATAGAATCGAAAGCATAAAATTAACATAACAAAAAAAATCATAAATAATAAGAACAAAGCATAAAAATTTAAATTGAATTCAATTAATATATTTCACAATGTAATTTGCACATTACAAAATATATTAAGTCTTTAGTTGTTGCTCTCTTCTTTCTTCTTCTTCATTGGCTTCGCTTTCATTTACCCGCATTATATTGTATCGCAACAATTAGTTCATTGTAGTCACAAATAATTATCTAATGAATGATGCACACTTCATCCCCCCTTTCACGCCGCTAGTTGGCGACGCTGATGGCCGCATGATGATCGCCTTTGTTTGAAGGCCCTTTCGCTCATCTTTAGCGGTAATGGCGACCAAAGAAATGACGCCTAGTGAGAATGAGCACCAAAACTAATGTTAGTGTTCAACTCGAGAACCTACATTATAAACCAAATTTATACTTACAAATAGCTTATCCAGAAAAGCCATAACCGCGCACCAGCCTTTATTGGCACTATGGTCGCCACTTGCTTCGTCGCACTCGCTCGGCCCAAATACGCTTTGTTCTAGCTTCCCCTTTCTTTGATAATATGTTGGCCTTCAAACACTACAATGCAATACAAGGACTTAGTCCACATGGCATCATCTAATTATACGACTCATGGGAGAGATGATGTACTTGAAATGCCTCATTAGTCAACCGATAGGCCGTGCCACTTCCCTCTATCTGGACTCCTCAGAGCTTTGGCAAGAGCTTTCACCGCTTCTTCCGATTACCTCTGCAAAAATATAAATAAAATATGAGTACAATGAGGTTATAATGAAGAACGAAAGAGCCTAATACCGTGGATTTAACATGTTTACCCCGCTTTGAACAAAGCTCCCTCCATGAGATCTCTCCCGACTTGAGCTCGGATATTCTCGCTTCTAAAATCTCCTTGATCCTCTCTTTTTCCTCATCATAGGCTCCCCGAAGTTCCATTCACCCTTGTGGACGTTATGGCAAACGCTATTTGTGACATTATTAGCCATCTTCCAAAAATTGTCGCCATCTGCAGCTTTGTCGTGGGCGCCAACTTTTGCTACTACACTCAACATACGACTAACATATGAATATGTGTTAGTGAACAAAAAGGGCATAATTCAAGATGAACTCACTCATATTGAAAGAGATGCCTTCGTGGAGGTGGTGCGTGGTGCACCCATCTTTAACAGAGCTTGAAGAGGAATTATGCCCACTCCGACGCGGGACGACGGTCGGCGCCTCCTTCGTGGGGTTCATTCTCCTCGTGCTCTGAACGGCCCCAAGATTGAATTCGAAGGAGTGTATGAGCTATGACGTGGAGGGTCATGGGCGCCGCATTCCTCCGCCTACTTTGTTCAACGTACCTAGCGCCAAGCAATCTCCATTTCTCATGCGCATCCCCGAATTGCAAGGCATTCCACCTATCTTCGTGGTTATCGCCTCGCTGATATCTCGGAGTTCCCTCGCTTCTTCGCCTTCCCCGCCTGGATGCGAGGTCCTTTTCCGTCTCTTCGGCGGTGGTGATGAGAAGAAGATCCGCCCATAACCACGACGACGAACATTATGCATAGGAAAAGAAGGACGCAACCGCATTTACACGCTACATTTAAAAACATTAGAACGTTAAAAATAAATGGTTAACTTACATTTTATCCTAGAAAAAAATCCATACCAAATCCACACAATGGTGGAGGTGGCGGTGGTGGCGAGCTAAACCCGAACGACCAACTTTGCCTCTTAAAGGCCTTTGCGTGTTTAGGGTCACAAGAAGGCTACCAAGCCACGCGAGAAGTAAAGTTGTGAACAATAGATATGCCATCGTGCCGCATCCCATGGTTGCTGGACATGTGCAAAAACTTGCAAGTTATTTATATGGAGTGCGATGAATAACATAGTAGGAAAGCAACAAATGTTAGCAACATGGGAAGTTCATTACAAAACATTGGGATTTGAATAATTAAAAGTGTCTTTATATATTTGGTTATTAGACAATTAAAAAAATTTAATACTCTTAAACATGGCAAGATATACAATATTGTATTCATTATTTGAGTTGTGACAACAACAATTTTGACATCTCCAAGGCATCCATGCACTTCATGTGTCGTCTTTGTCTCACAACCATGGTAGAAGATATTCCAACACTTTGTAAGGCTTCAACAACTTCAGAAGCTTTGGGTCGTGATGAGAATACGTCTTCACGTAGGCACATCATTCTTGTTTTTTGCTCCTCCAACTTGTCAAGACGTCGTTGGTACATATGGGTTGGATTAATCCATTGGGCATTGTTGTTATTATTAAACCACTCCATTCGTCGATAGCTTGCACGAAAATCCGTAAGCATCTCATAAATATATCCCAATGCATAGACATCATGAATTTCGTGTCCCCATACACGATCATCATCCTTTGATTTCTCAAACACGCTTTCCTCTAACCATGGATATTTTGCTTGTCCATCCCAAAGTAAGTACCGACACTTCAACAAGGGACGACGCCTTTGGCGTAAAATGAATTGCATTGTCCCAATCACCAATGGCCACCCACACATTTTGGTACTCATCATCAAAATGTAATTTGACTCTCTTGCAATTAAGCTTTGTGTGAGTGAAGTGGCCTTTGTGGATCTCAACGACACCTTCGCTAGGGGGCAAGAGCTATCTCCGAACATACTTGATATACAACTCGCATTTTGCTCCTAAGTTCAAATTTATGTGTTTGTCGGGCTTCTTCTTGGCGCTTAGCAATTGCATTTGACCATCTTCTAAAACGTGACAAGTTATTAGGTAAATAGTCAAACAAGTGTGCAAGTGTCTCTCCATTCATGAAAGGTAGAATCACCATTGGCCCTATGGTATCCCCACTAGAGCTAGCAACTTCATATGCAAGTCCAATGGATGTAGCCAAAGCAGATGCGGGCTCTTGAAGCGCATGTATCTTTGAGCCATCTCATACGCCTCGCCTCTATCTTTGTTCCTTGAAAACCCATCCACCGTGATAGCTCATCATCTTGGAAGTGTTGTGTTCCGTTGATTTTGATTTGATACGCATGCGATGTGTTGGTTTCTCCTCAATAAGGCGTATCACATCCACGGCCTCTACGGGCATGGGATCAACAAAGATTGATGTGTTCATGTGATTCTCCAAAGAAAAGTGGGGCTTGCTAGGCCCTGCCCCAAGAGCTTCCCCGATGCAAAGCATTTTTAATTACCTCCAACCGACGCGCATTGAGATCCGCAATGATGTTCTTGTGATCCAAACGCCGCTTCTTTGAGGAATTCCATGAAGCTACCCATTCCTTGACACGAGCCTCGGCATTGGGACTTTTAAGCTGCACTGAATGCTTCAAACATGTCTTCAGTTCATCCATGGGATTTCCAATCATTGGCTTTACATGTGTGTCAAGGAGAGAAGTCAACATTTCTTCTTGACCGCCATTTTGTGCTAACTCAAATTGGCACTTCCTTTTCACATGTCTCCAAAAAATGGTCGACACGCTGACCGGTTTTGCATCTCCCTACGGGACTTTCGTTAGCACATATCTCATTTATGACCATGCGCCTAATCTCACTAATCATTAGTGTCTTCACAAATGGGCCATACCTACAAAACCAATTTAGATTCATTAATCTTGCTTTGTGACTTTTTTTCAAACCTTCATTATGAATCTTTACCTACTTTCTTAAGAGTTAGTTTCCCTTTTAATTTTTTTTTTTTTTTTTTTAACCAACTATTTAAATTTTTTCTTGCTCTTAACCACTCCACATCGTTGTTTCTTTGACATCCCTAACATCTTTAAAAAACAACATTCTTAACTAGAAACCCGAAAAATCAATAATGCAATTTTTTTCAAAAACCCGCCTTGTCCAATCCCCAGAAAGATTTCTATTTATTGATATATTAATAAAAAAATAAACAAGAGTAGGGTGAGCTTGGACCCGAACACCTAGTCTTCTCCACTCAAGGCGAGCCGACCATGCCCTTGTCCAAGTCTCCCCAAATTTTTCTAAACTAAATACATTAATCAATAAAATTTCAAGAGTAAACGGTGAGCTTGGACCCGAACACCTAGTCTTCTCCACTCAAGGCGAGCCGACCATGCCCTTGTCCAAGTCTCCCCAATTTTTTCTAAACTAAATACATTAATCAATAAAATTACAAAGAGTAACCATGAGCTTGGACCCGAACACCTAGTCTTCTCCACTCAAGGCGAGCCGACCATGCCCTTGTCCAAGTCTCCCAAGTTTTTTTTTTTTTGCAACCTAAATAAAACATTAAAATTTTATTCTCCTACTCAAACTCAAATTCTTACCTAGAATGTCTTCGAAATCAAAAAAATCGATTTCCAAGAGCTTAACGATTTTGTTATTAGTGTACATGCAAAAAATAAAGGCATTCAATAATTAGAAAACTTACATAAATAAAGAAATAAAAAAAAAAAAAAAAAAAAAGACGATTCACATTGAAAAGATCATTGACATTAAAACTATTTACATTGTTAATTAAAAAGAACTATATATTGACATGTAAAAATGAAAAAAAAAAAAAAAAAAGAAGAATATAAAAAAGAAGGGGCCTCGCCTTTTCAACGACGCCCCCTTCTTGTAATAAAAATAGAGGAAGAATGGGCCTCGCCTTTTCAACGACGCCCTTCTTCCATGGAAAAAAAAGAAGAGAAGAGGAAGGAGGAGGAGGAGGAGGAGGAGGAGGAGGAGGAGGAGGAGGAGGAGGAGGAGGAGGAGGAGGAGGAGGAAGAGGAGGAGGAGGAGGAGGAGGAGGAGGAGGAGGAGGAGGAGGAGGAGGAGGAGGAGGAGGAGGAGGAGGAGGAGGAGGAGGAGGAGGAAGGGAAGAAGAAGGAAAAGAAAAGATTGAATAGAATGAGAAAGTGGTGAAGAAGAAGAAGAAGAAGAAAATGAATAGAAGATTGGAAGAACGGAAGATTAGAAGAAGAAACCAATGATTGGAAGATCATTGGAAGAAGAAGGAGGAGGATTCGATTCATACTAATAAGAGGCTAAAATGGATTGAAGAAAAACAAGGATGGAAAGAAGAGGAGGATAGAAATGGGATGGATTGAAAACAAACAAGAAAAACAAGAAGCCCTAAATCTATCAAACAACAAGCCTAATTCAAAAAATAGAGTTGATTGATCCATTGAAATACCTTTGATGCTTGCTTGAAGCTTGAAAGGACCGAAGGATGATCCGCGCCAAAAAAAATCGCCACGAAAAAACGCCCTCCAGCCGCTTAGAACCAAAAACTAGGCGCGGAAAAGCCGGCCTCGCTTCGATAAAAGTTACAGACGCCGCTGAACGACGTCCAGGTCGCTTAACGACGCCCCGCAATAGTCGCTAAACGACGCCTATAACGACGCCTTTGTGTTAAATGACGTGCCCTTTTTTATTAAGTTATAATTATAAGTTATTATTATAATTATAATTATTATACAAAGAAGGATTGTTACCCGCTGGAGGGTCATTTATGCAAAGAATCTAACTCGTGAAGCTGCTTCTGAACAGATGTTGAAAGTCCGGTTTGCCTCCACCTCCGCACATTTTTGTGATAGAAAATGTAGAAATCAAACTCAAATTTTTTATCTTTCAAATTTTATCTCATCATAGTCGTCAAAACGACGCCTATAACGACGCCTTTGTGTTAAACGACGCGTCTTTTAAACATCTCCCCAAAAAATCAATTTATTAAACATTTCAAAATCGATTTCTTAAACCAACATCCGCATTAACCTTTCAGATTGCGCCAACCCTACATTAAGAACACTTGCAAACCGATTCATGACACCATCCCCAAGTCCACAATACAATAAAATTTATTAAAATTGAACCCGAAGCCGGAGAAACTATACATAGCCATAAGGGGTAGGAACCTCAATACAACAAGTCGTGGAGGCAACTGCTTTTGTTCCGATACTTACCGAGCCCGCAAAACCCTTTCAACAATTCCCCGCCACAAGCAAAAGTTAATTATCCTTTCAATATCGATTGAAAAGTTATTTATGTTACTTACGCAATCATGCCCCCGTAAGGTTCTTCGCATAACGATTCATAGTTTCACATTTTCGTGATTGTGTTTTGACCCGCATGGCAAAACGATATCGCCAATAACAGAGAGCCCACCGCCGCAAGTTAAAATAGGAATGTAATGAATTGAAATTTGAAATGTCAAGTGCACAATACAGCTCAATCCTTACAATTGCAATTGATGGTGAATTTGACGAGAATGGGGCTCCATGTGACACATCCATTCCAAAGATTATAGTTGGCTCCCCGAGACCTTTGGAAGACCACGACGAAATTCCATCGATAACATCAGATTATATCCTCCACACTACGCTTCGAAAGTAAGTCTTCGTTCAATGAACAGGGGAGCCATTATGGGGTACCAAGTGAGTTACCTTGGCATTAATTTTCAAAGCCACATTCGGCCAAGCACCGATCATTTATATTACGGGAGGAACTATACAATCGATTAACAACTCCAACGCCCGATGTAAAATAGCTTTGTTAAACGGCCCTCAAAAAAAATCTCTCTCGCATAAGTATGCATTGCATCTTCCTTCAGAAACTACATATAAAAGGAATCAAACCATTACACAAAGATAGAGATCACTTTTCCCGAGGTAGAATGCATAGAATAAACTCGTGGCTCTTTTTAGTCGAGATTTTAAAGCATTGAACATCATTGAAACTCGTGGAATATCGATGGGGAGGAAATCAACATGATGCTATTGGTAACAAATGATACAATGATGATAACAAGGAATCAGGTGAGAATGATAGTTGGGGAATTGCATCAAATGGAAATGACAGATGGGGAGGAGGCAACTCGTGATGCCAATGATTCTTGGGGTATTGCTTCCAATGAAACTCACACATCCGAGCGTATAATAATGGAGCACTAGTTGGCAATGATTACTTATGTATTTTATCTATCCTTCTTTATCTATCCACTTAGATTTCTCTCCATCCTTGTTTATCTATCCACTTTAATAAACCGTACTTGTGCACCATTGAGCTTCACTTGCATACTTTCATACTAAATCAAGCTTGCCAATCACTTCAAACCGCTACCATGATCAGAAGTGGTAAACATATGGCTCACCAGGCTGCTCTTCCTCAAGATACAATCTACACAAAGGCATGCCCAGCTACAAATTTTTATGCAAAGAAGGAAGAAGAGCTTTGATTTGCCATATTCTCTCGCATGATCACATACAACTTCATATATGGTTGCAGCCTCTTCATAGATTACCGCTAAGGGTTTTGGACACAACCTTCGGTTCAACGACGCCTCACCTTGAATTTCGAGTTCCCCCTGTGGCCTTGGGGAGAGGAAATTTGGGGCAAGCAGCCTCCTGGGGATTTTAGGGTCCACGCCTGCATCAACACCCCAACTCCACTTCAAGACACGGCCAAGAAGGTCCCTACGACCGACAAGGAGAGGGCCTCAAACGAAACCCCGGGTGGGCTGCCGTGCTCTAGAAAGGGTTTACGCTTTTGGGGCCGAGTCCCGGTCTGCTGCACTTGGGACCGGCCGGAAGCAGCCGGAATACGGAGCAAGGGGAACCGACGAGAGCGGAGTTTGGGCCTTTCCTCCTCCCATGTGGCAAGTAGAAGTCGGGGGCTTTTGCAGGGCAAGACATTCGTGAATTCGCACTAATGCATTGCACGAAAATAAATTCGCTTTTTGCCACCGGATCCCTAATTCATCTCCAAAGACACGCCCAATTTTCGGAATTTTCTGAGAAGGTCTAGGTCAAAGGGTTAGCATTAGAACGGCCGGGCAGCCCGCTGGTGGCAACCGAAGCCGCACCCTTCCCCAAGTCAAACGAGGCCGACCTTGCAGGATCCTCACAAGAGGGGAGAGTCCTGACCCCGTGAGGCGGATCCAAAAGTTCCCGAGGCAGCCCTTCCCCGGCAGGTACCCCCTGGTCGCACGCTTAATGACCACCTCCCCCGAGCCCTGCCCCTATCCCACCGCTGATCCTCCGCTCGTGGGCCCCTCTTCGAAGGTCCAAAAGATTCCAGATCGGGTCCGGAGAACTTGTCAAACCGCGGGCGCCCCCGGGATGTCTACTTTGTAGAAACCGGGTGACTGCTTTGTCGTCGCACCGGGATGCTCCTAATGGCAAATAGACCCCGCCAAATCGTCCCTAATGGCGAAATTACCCTAGGGAGCAAGTTACACGGGCCGGTTTTATGAAAGAAGGAAACACTCACGCCTCCACGACAAGATCCCCGCATGCACATCCTAGGCCAATTGACTACGAGTGTGATGGAAGTGAGCTACTTTGGCGCTTGAGTTCGGTGGTCTTCCACCACGAACTTGGTCCCTGTGGCAATGTCGACGCTCGAGTCCATTGGCAGAGTCGATCGCATTCCGAGAGCCGGAGGTCGCCCGGCCCGGCCCCTTCGTGGCCTTGGGGAGAGGAAATTTGGGGCAAGCAGCCCCGGAGGGGATTTTAGGGTCCGCTGGCCTCAAGGCCAACACCCCAACCCCACTTTTCAAGACACCTGCCAAGAAGGTCCCTACCGACCGACAAGGAGAGGGCCTCCTCAAACGAAACCCCGTGGGCTGCCGTGCTCTAGAAGGGTTTACGCTTTGGGGGCCGAGTCCTGGTCTGTTGCACTTGGGACCTGGCCGAGAAGCAGCAGCCGAGAATACGGAGCAAGGGGAACTGACGGAGCGGAGTTTGGGCCTTTCCTCCTCCCGATGTGGCAAGTAGAAGTCGGGGGGCGCTTTTGCAGTGGCAAGACATTCGTAAATTCGCAATTAATGCATTGCACGAAAATAAATTCCGGTTTTTTGCCAGCGGGATCCCTAATTCATCTCCAAAGACACGGCCCAATTTTCGAATTTTCGAGAAGGTCTAGGTCAAAGGGTTAGCATTAGAATCGGCCGGGCAGCCCGCTGCTAACAACCGAGCCGCACCCTTCCCCAAGTCAAACGAGGCCGACCTTTGCAGGATCCCTCACAAGAGGGGAGAGTCCCACCCCGTGAGGCGATCCAAAAAGTTCCCGAGGCAGCCTCCTTCCTCGGCAGCCCCCCCCGTCTGCACGCTAATGACCACCCTCCCGAGCCCGTTCCCCTATCCCACCGCTGATCCTCCGCTCAGGCCCCTCTTCGAAGGTCCAAAAGATTCCAGATCGGGTCCGAGAACTTGTCAAACCGCTGGCCCCCCGATGTCTACCAGAAAACCGCACTGCTTTGTCGCTCGGCACCGGGATGCTCCTCGAATGGCAAATAGACCCCGCCAAATCGTCCTGAATGGCGAAATTACCCTAGGGAGCAAGTTACACGGCCGGTTTTATGAAGAAGGAAACACTCACGCCTCCACGACAAGATCCCGCATGCACATCCTAGGCCAATTGACTACGAAAGTGTGATGGAAGTGAGCTACTTTGGCGCTTCTTGGAGTTCGGGTGGTCTTCAAGCCACGAACTTGGTCCCTGTGGCAATGTCGACGCTCGAGTCCATTGGCAGAGTCGATCGCGATTCCGAGAGCTTTAGGTCGCCCGGCCCGGCCCCTGTGGCCTTGGGGAGAGGAAATTTGGGGCAAGCAGCCCCTGAGGGATTTTAGGGTCCAAGGCCTCGCCAACACCCCAACCCCATCTTCAAGACACGGCGCAAGGTCCCGCCGACCGACAAGGAGAGGGCTCTCCAAACGAAACCCCGCGGGTTGCCGTGCTCTAGAAGGGTTTACGCTTTGGGGCCGAAGTCCCGGTCCGCTGCACTTGGGACCTGGCCGAGAAGCAGCCTTGAGAATACGGAGCAAGGGGAACCGACGGAGCGGAGTTTGGGCCTTTCCTCCTCCCGCCATGTGGCAAGTAGAAGTCGGGGGCTTTTTTGCGCGGGCAAGACATTCAGAATTCGCAATTAATGCATTGCACGAAAATAAATTCCGGTTTTTTGCCGATCCCTAATTCATCTCCAAAGACACGGCCCATTTTCGAATTTTCTGAGAAGGTCTAGGTCAAAGGGTTAGCATTAGAACGGTCGGGCAGCCCGCTGTGGGCAACCGAGCCGCACCCTTCCCCAAGTCAAACGAGGCCAGACCTTGCGCAGGATCCTCACAAGAGGGGAGAGTCCTGACCCCGTGAGGCGGATCCAAAAGTTCCCGAGGCAGCCCTTCCCGCACAAAGCCCCCTGGGCCGCACGCTAATGACCACCCTCCCGAGCCCTTCCCCTATCCCACCGCTGATCCTCCGCTCAGGGGCCCCTCTTCGAAGGTCCAAAAGATTCCAGATCGGGTCCGAGAACTTGTCAAACCAAGGGCCCCCGATGCCGAGGCCTTTGTAGAAACCGCACTGCTTTGTCGTCGGCACCGGGGATGCTCCTGAATGGCAAATAGACCCCGCCAAATCGTCCCCTAATGGCTAAATTACCCTAGGGAGCAAGTTACACTACGGGTTTTTGGCGAAGAAGGAAACACTCACGCCCCACGACAAGATCCCGCATGCACATCCTAGGCCAATTGACTACGAAAGTGTGATGGAAGTGAGCTACTTTGGCGCTTCTTGGAGTTCGGGTGGTCTTCGGCCACTAACTTGGTCCCTGTGGCAATGTCGACGCTCGAGTCCATTGGCAGAGTCGATCGCGATTCCGAGAGCGGAGGTCGCCCACCCGTCCCTGTGGCCTTGGGGAGAGGAAATTTGGGGCAAGCAGCCCCTGAGGGATTTTAGGGTCCAAGGCCCGGCGGCCAACACCCCAACCCCACTTCAAGACACCTACCGCAAGGGTCCCTACCGACCGACAAGGAGAGGGCCTCAAACGTAAACCCCGTGGGCTGCCGTGCTCTAGAAGGGTTTACGCTTTTGGGGCCGAGTCCCGGTCCTGCTGCACTCTTGGGACTCGCCGAGAAGCAAGCAAATGGTGAGAATACGGAGCAAGGGGAACCGACGGAGCGGAGTTTGGGCCTTTCCTCCTCCCCGGATGTGGCAAGTAGAAGTCGGGGGGCTTTTGCAAAGGGCAAGACATTCGTGAATTCGCAATTAATGCATTGCACGAAAAATAAATTCGCTTTTTTTTGATCCCTAATTCATCTCCAAAGACACGGCCCAATTTTCGAATTTTCTGAGAAGGTCTAGGTCAAAGGGTTAGCATTAGAACGGCCGGGCAGCCCGCTGTGGCAACCGAGCCGGCACCCTTCCCCAAGTCAAACGAGGCCAGACCTTGCAGATCCCTCACAAGAGGGGAGAGTCCCACCCCGTGAGGCGGGATCCAAAAAGTTCCCGAGGCAGCCCTTCCTCGGCAAAAGCCCCCCGGGTCGCACGCTTAACGACCACCCTCCCGAGCCCGGTTCCCCTATCCGACCGCTGATCCTCCGCTCAGGGGCCCCTCTTCGAAGGTCCAAAAGATTCCAGATCGGGTCCCGAGAACTTGTCAAACCGCTGGGCGCCCCGATGTCGGCCTTGTAGAAACCGTGACTGCTTTTGTCGTCGCACCGGGATGCTCCGAATGGCAAATAGACCCCGCCAAATCGTCCGAATGGCGAAATTACCCTAGGGAGCAAGTTACACGGTCGGTTTTATGAAAAGAAGGAAACACTCACGCCCCACGACAAGATCCCGCATGCACATCCTAGGCCAATTGACTACGAGTGTGATGGAAGTGAGCTACTTTGGCGCTTCTTGGAGTTCGGGTGGTCTTCGCCACGAACTTGGTCCCTGTGGCAATGTCGACGCTCGAGTCCATTGGCGAGTCAGATCGCGATTCCTGAGAGCTGAGGTCGCCTCGGCCCGGCCCCGTGGCCTTGGGAGAGGAAATTTGGGGCAAGCAGCCCCGAGGGATTTTAGGGTCCGCGCCCGCCAACACCCCAACCCCATCTTCAAGACACTAAGGTCCCTACCGACCGACAAGGAGAGGGCCTCAAACGTGAAACCCCGTGGGTTGCCGTGCTCTAGAAGGGTTTACGCTTTGGGGGCCGAAGTCCGGGTCTGTTGCACTTGGGACCCGCCGGAAGCGCCAATGAGAATACGGAGCAAGGGGAACCGACGAAAGCGGAGTTTGGGCCTTTCCTCCTCCCGATGTGGCAAGTAGAAGCTCTGGGGCTTTTGCAAAGGGCAAGACATTCGTGAATTCGCAATTAATGCATTGCACGAAAATAAATTCCGCTTTTTGCCGATCCCTAATTCATCTCCAAAGACACGCCCAATTTTTCGGAATTTTCTGAGAAGGTCTAGGTCAAAGGTTAGCATAGAACGGCCGGGGCAGCCCGCTGTGGCAACCGAGCCGCACCCTTCCCCAAGTCAAACGAGGCCAGACCTTGCGTGGATCCTCACAAGAGGGGAGAGTCCCGACCCCGTGAGGCGGATCCAAAAGTTCCCCAGGCAGTTCTTCCCCGGCAGCGCCCCCGGGCTGCACGCCACGACCACCTCCTGAGCCCTGCCCCCTATCCGACCGCTGATCCTCCGCTCGTGGGCCCCTCTTCGAAGGTCCAAAAGATTCCAGATCGGGTCCGAGAACTTGTCAAACCAAGGCCCCCCGATGTCAGCCTTTGTAGAAACCGCGACTGCTTTTGTCGTCGCACCGGGATGTTCCTAATGGCAAATAGACCCCGCCAAATCGTCCCCACGAATGGCGAAATTACCCTAGGGAGCAAGTTACACCTGGCCGGTTTTTATGAAAAGAAGGAAACACTCACGCCTCCACGACAAGATCCCGCATGCACATCCTAGGCCAATTGACTACGAGTGTGATGGAAGTGAGCTACTTTGGCGCTTTGGAGTTCGGTGGTCTTCTGCCACGGAACTTGGTCCCTGTGGCAATGTCGACGCTCCGAGTCCATTGGCAGAGTCGATCACGATTCTGAGAGCCGAGGTCGCCTCGGCCCGGCCCCTGTGGCCTTGGGGAGAGGAAATTTGGGGTGCAGCCCTGAGGGGATTTTAGGTCCGCAAGGCTCAAGGCCAACACCCCAACCCCATCTTCAAGACACGCGCAAGGTCCCTACGACCGGACAAGGAGAGGGCCTCCAAACGAAAACCCCGTGGGCTGCCGTGCTCTAGAAGGGTTTACGCTTGGGGGCCGAGTCCCCGGGTCCTGGCACTTGGGACCGCCGAGAGCAAAGAGCCGAGAATACGGAGCAAGGGGAACCGACGAGCGGAGTTTGGGCCTTTCCTCCTCCCGATGTGGCAAGTAGAAGCTCTGGGGCGCTTTTGGTAAAGGGCAAGACATTCAGAATTCGCAATTAATGCATTGCACCTAAAATAAATTCCGGTTTTTGCCGATCCCTAATTCATCTCCAAAGACACTACCAATTTTTCGAATTTTCGAGAAGGTCTAGGTCAAAGGGTTAGATAGAACCGGCCGGGCAGCCCGCTGTAGGCAACCGAGCCGGCACCCTTCCCCAAGTCAAACGAGGCCGACCTTGCAGGATCCTCACAAGAGGGGAGAGTCCGACCCCGTGAGGCGGATCCAAAAAGTTCCCGAGGCAGCTCCTTTTCCCGGCACGCCAAGCCCCCTGGTCAATCGCTATCGACCACCTCCCGAGCCCGGCTCTATCCCACCGCTGATCCTCCGCTCGGCCCCCTTCGAAGGTCCAAAAGATTCCAGATCGGCCCGAGAACTTGTCAAACCGCACGGCGCCCCGATGCTCCTACTTGTAGAAACCGCAGATCGCTTTTGTCGCTCGCACCGGGATGCTCCTAATGGGCAATAGACCCCGCCAAATCGTCCGAATGGCTTAAATTACCCTAGGGAGCAAGTTACACTGGCCGGTTTTATGAAAGAAGGAAACACTCACGCCTCCACGACAAGATCCCGCATGCACATCCTAGGCCAATTGACTACGAAAGTGTGATGGAAGTGAGCTACTTTGGCGCTTCTTGAGTTCGGGTGGTCTTCGCCACTAACTTGGTCCCTGTGGCAATGTCGACGCTCGGAGTCCATTGGCGTAGTCGATCGCGATTCCTGAGAGCCGAGGTCGCCTCGTCCGGCCCCCGTGGCCTTGGGGAGAGGGAAATTTGGGCAAGCAGCCCCAGGGATTTTAGGGTCCGCCCTCAAGGCCAACACCCCAACCCCACTTCAAGACACGGCGCAAAGGTCCCTACCGACCGACAAGGAGAGGGCCTCCAAACGAAAACCCCGTGGGCTGCCGTGCTCTAGAAGGGTTTACGCTTTTGGGGCCGAGTCCCGGTCTGCTGCACTTGGGACCTGGCCGAGAAGCGCTGTACCGGTGAATACGGAGCAAGGGGAACCGACGGAGCGAGTTTGGGCCTTTCCTCCTCCCGATGTGGCAAGTAGAAGTCGGGGGCGCTTTGCAGGGTAAGACATTCGTGAATTCGCAATTAATGCATTGCACCTAAAATAAATTCGGTTTTTGCCGGGCCGATCCCTAATTCATCTCCAAAGACACGGCCCAATTTTCGAATTTTCTGAGAAGGTCTAGGTCAAAGGGTTAGCATTAGAACGGCCGGGCAGCCTGCTGTGGCAACCGAGCCGCACCCCTTCCCCAAGTCAAACGAGGCCAGACCTTGCAGGATCCCTCACAAGAGGGGAGAGTCCGGACCCCGTGAGGCGGATCCAAAAGTTCCCGAGGCAGCTCTTCCTCGGGCAACAGCCCCCTGGTCGCACGCCACGACCACCCTCCCGGAGCCCGGCCCCTATCCCACCGCTGATCCTCCGCTCAGGCCCCTCTTCGAAGGTCCAAAAGATTCCGTGATCGGGTCCCGAGAACTTGTCAAACCGCTGGGCGCCCCGATGTCCGCCTTTGTAGAAACCGGGCAAGACTGCTTTTGTCGCTCGCACCGGGATGCTCCTAATGGCAAATAGACCCCGCCAAATCGTCCGAATGGCGAAATTACCCTAGGGAGCAAGTTACACCTGGCCGGTTTTATGAAGAAGGAAACACTCACGCCCCACGACAAGATCCCCACATGCACATCCTAGGCCAATTGACTACGAAAGTGTGATGGAAGTGAGCTACTTTTTGGCTTCTTGGAGTTCGGGTGGTCTTCTCGCCACGGAACTTGGTCCCTGTGGCAATGTCGACGCTCGAGTCCATTGGCAGAGTCGATCGCGATTCCCAGAGCGGAGGTCGCCTCGGCCCGGCCCCCGTGGCCTTGGGGAGAGGAAATTTGGGGCAAGCAGCCTCCTGAGGGATTTTAGGGTCCAAGGCCTTGGGCCAACACCCCAACCCCATCTTCAAGACACGGGCAAGGTCCCTACTGACCGACAAGGAGAGGGCTCTCCCAAACGTGAAACCCCGTGGGTTGCCGTGCCTAGAAGGGTTTACGCTTTGGGGCCGAGTCCCGGGTCCCTTGCACTTGGGACCTCGCCGAGAAGCAAAGCAGCCGAGAATACGGAGCAAGGGGAACTGACGGAGCGAGTTTGGGCCTTTCCTCCTCCCCGATGTGGCAAGTAGAAGTCGGGGGCTTTTGCGCTGGGTAAGACATTCAGAATTCGCAATTAATGCATTGCACTAAAATAAATTCCGTTTTTGCCAGCGATCCCTAATTCATCTCCAGCACACGGCCCAATTTTCGAATTTTCTGAGAAGGTCTAGGTCAAAGGGTTAGCATTAGAATCCGGCCGGCAGCCCGCTGTGGCAAACGAAATAAACCCTTTCCCAAGTCAAACGAGGCCGACCTTGCGGGATCCCACAAGAGGGGAGAGTCCCACCCCGTGAGGCGGATCCAAAAGTTCCCGAGGCAGCTCTTCCCGGCCAAGCCTGGTTTACGCTTAATGACCACCCTCCCCGAGTCCTGCCTCTATCCCACCGCTGATCCTCCGCTCAAAAATGGGCCCCTCTTCGAAGGTCCAAAAGATTCCGTGACGGGTCCGAGAACTTTGTCAAACCGGGCGGCCCCCCGATGTCCACTTTGTAGAAACCGCAGACTGCTTTTGTCGCTCGCACCGGGATGCCCCAATGGCAAATAGACCCCGCCAAATCGTCCTAATGGCTAAAATTACCCTAGGGAGCAAGTTACACCGGCCGGGTTTTGCAAAAGAAGGAAACACTCACGCCTCCACGACAAGATCCCCGCATGCACATCCTAGGCCAATTGACTACACGAGTGTGATGGAAGTGAGCTACTTTGGCGCTTCTTGGAGTTCGGGTGGTCTTCCGCCACCTTAACTTGGTCCCTGTGGCAATGTCGACGCTCCGAGTCCATTGGCGTAGTCAGATCGCGATTCCGTGAGAGCGGAGGTCGCCTTCGCCCGGCCCCGTGGCCTTGGGGAGAGGAAATTTGGGGCAAGCAGCCCCGGAGGGGATTTTAGGGTCCAAGGCCTCAAGGCCAACACCCCAACCCACTTCAAGACACCTGCAAAAGGTCCCTACTTCCACTGACAAGGAGAGGGCCTCAAACGTAAACCCCGTGGGTTGCCGTGCTCTAGAAGGGTTTACGCTTTTGGGGCCGAGTCCCCGGTCCTGCACTTGGGACCCGCCGGTAGCGCCAGCCTGCAGAATACGGAGCAAGGGGAACCGACGGAGCGAGTTTGGGCCTTTCCCCTCCCCCGATGTGGCAAGTAGAAGTCTGGGGCCTTTTGCTGGCAAGACATTCGTAGAATTCGCAATTAATGCATTGCACGAAAATAAATTCGTTTTTTGCCACGATCCCTAATTCATCTCCAAAGACACGCCCAATTTTCGAATTTTCTGAGAAGGTCTAGGTCAAAGGGTTAGTTTAGAACTGCCGGGCAGCCCGCTGTGGCAACCGAAGCCGCACCCTTCCCAAGTCAAACGAGGCCGACCTCCGGGATCCCTCACAAGAGGGGAGAGTCCTGACCCCGAGGCGGATCCAAAAGTTCCCGAGGCAGCTCCTTCCCCGGCAACAAGCCCCTGGCCGCACGCTAATGACCACCCTCCCGAGCCCCCCCTCCCCTATCCCACCGCTGATCCTCCGCTCATGGGCCCCTCTTCGAAGGTCCAAAAGATTCCAGATCGGTCCCGAGAACTTGTCAAACCGGCGGGCCCCCCGGGATGTTCTGGCCAGAGAAACCGCGACCGCTTTGTCGTCGCACCGGGATGCTCCTAATGGCAAATAGACCCCGCCAAATCGTCCGAATGGCTAGAAATTACCCTAGGGAGCAAGTTACACCTGGCCGGTTTTGCGAAAAGAAGGAAACACTCACGCCCCACGACAAAAGATCCCCGCGATGCACATCCTAGGCCAATTGACTACGAAGTGTGATGGAAGTGAGCTACTTTGGCTTCTTGGAGTTCGGTGGTCTTCCGCCACTTTAACTTGGTCCCCGGGCAATGTCGACGCCTCGAGTCCATTGGCAGAGTCGATCGCGATTCCCGAGAGCCGAGGTCGCCTCGGCCCGGCCCCCTGTGGCCTTGGGGAGAGGAAATTTGGGGCAAGAGCTACTCCGGAGGGATTTTAGGGTCCGCGCCTCAAGGCCAACACCCCAACCCCACTTCAAGACACGGCGCAAGGTCCCGGCCGACCGGACAAGGAGAGGGTTCCTAAACGAAAACCCCGTGGGTTGCCGTGCTCTAGAAGGGTTTACGCTTTGGGGCCGAAGTCCTGGTGCACTTGGGACCGGGCCGAGAAGCAGCAGAGCCGAATACTGCGAGCAAGGGGAACTGACGGAAGCGAGTTTGGGCCTTTCCTCCTCCCGATGTGGCAAGTAGAAGTCGGGGGCTTTTGCAGCTGGCAAGACATTCAGAATTCGCAATTAATGCATTGCACGAAAATAAATCGGTTTTTTGCCAATGATCCCTAATTCATCTCCAAAGACACTACCAATTTTCGAAATTTTCGGAGAAGGTCTAGGTCAAAGGGTTAGCATTAGAACTGGCCGGGCAGCCCGCTGTGGCAACCGAGCCGCACCCTTCCCCAAGTCAAACGAGGCCGACCTTTGGATCCCCTCACAAGAGGGGAGAGTCCCACCCCGTGAGGTATGGATCCAAAGTTCTCGAGGCAGCCCTTTTCCGGCAACCGCCCCTGGTCCTGACGCTTAATGACCACTCCTCCCGAGCCCTGCCTCCCCTATCCCACCGCTGATCTCCTGCTCATGGGCCCCTCTTCGAAGGTCCAAAAGATTCCAGACGTCCCGAGAACTTGTCAAACCGCTGGGCCCCGATGCTCCGCCTTTGTAGAAACCGGGTGACTGCTTTTGTCGCTCGCACCGGGAGGCCCGAATGGCAAATAGACCCTCAAATCGTCCTAATGGGCGGCAAATTACCCTAGGGAGCAAGTTACACTGGGCCGGGTTTTGCAAAGAAAGAAACACCTTCACGCCCACCACGACAAGATCCCGCGATCCACATCCTAGGCCAATTGACTTCACGAGGATGGAAGCGAGCTACTTTGGCTTTAGAGTTCGGTGGTGGAGCCGCCAATGAACTTTGGTCCCCAAGGCAATGTCGAATGCTCTGAAATCCATTGGCGAGTCGACGCTGGGATTCCGGAGGGAGGTCGCCCTGGCCCGCCCCCTGGCCTTGGGGAGAGGAAATTTGGGGCAAGTGAAACCATGGAGGGATTTAGGGTCTCAAGGGCTCAAGGCCAACACCCCAACCCCACTTTCAAGACATTCCGCAAAATATACACAAAAAGAAAGGAAATTTTTGTTTTCCTTTTGAAGGACAACTATAGTGCCAATTAGGTGTAGCGCCTGGGTTTCCATGTTGCCAAGAGCCTGGGTGTCCCTTGCACAGTATTGCCGCATTTATTTTGCCATGCCAGGGTGGGTGGCATTAATAGCTGAGAAGTTTAAAGCAGCAGGGTCTTGCCTTCTGAAGATTATAGCTCACCGGCGATCTCTTAGTTGTTGGCTTTGGCCCGCGGTGTCGAAATGCGTTTGTACTCTTAGCGAAGGTTCACGAGAATGTTTTACTAATGCATACCCTAGTTTATGATGGTGTTGTTGATGAAAGTCGACACCAATATAGGGATTGGCGTATGTTTTAGTAAGTATTGATTAGTCTTGCCTTTTGAAAAAGCGGCCCTGGGTTAAGTGCAATGCATTTTAAACTTGTTAGCCTCTAAGTGGGAGCATTTTTGGCGATGGGCCCGGGCTATAGATCATAAATCATGTTTTGGTCATTTCATGTGTTTCCCCATCTTTGGCCTTGCACATACGTTACATATCAACCAATTAAAATTTATTAGTAGTAGGATAGAATGTTAGGGTCTTAGCGTGGTGGCTTAAATTTAAGCGTTTTGTTTTGGTTTAAAAGCGAGTTGATTTATGCTCTTGCTAAGCACTAAATTGAAGGAGTTTATCTTTGCTTGACTTGTAGGTGTTCTTTGTTGTCATTTTGCGTATTGTTGGTGGAGTTGCATTTTGCTAGCTAGCTAGACAATCCCTTAAACAAGCGGTATGACTTGAGAAGAAGCGGTTAACTTCATAACCAGCTATGGCATTAGTGTCGGATAGAGCGCCAACTAGTAGAGGCATTGGTGTCTCAAGCGGAGGCTATAGGCGGCAACTGAGTCATCTTACGCACCACCAGCGTAGAAAAGTAGACCACAACAAGCATGGTCTGCTTTGAGACCATAATTCATGAACCCGATTGTGTGTCAGGGCTGTGCAATGCCTCAGCTCAGGATTTGGAATTGATTATCAACGTGAGGAAGGATGGCTAGACTACCATGCAAGGCTTGTAAAAAGATCTGCGAGAAGGGCTTTTAAGCCTCGAATGATAGCTCTAGAGCACGAAAAAAGAGGGAACAGAGAGGTATACATGGATGAGTGGGTAATATTAAGCGCCTCTACGGAATATGATCCCGGAAGTTGCAAATTTGAATAGTCATCGCTTGAGGGCTGGGCTGAAAGAAAAAGCCATCCGTGGAATGCGGCATGGAACAACAGAAAAGTTGAAGAAAAAGCCCGCAACCCACTCATCTTGTTAAAAGAAAGTGTTGGCGCAAACAATAAGAAAAGCGTCTGGTGAGGCAGATAGGGAGTGGGAAGCTCATAGAAGAAGCGGATATGTTAAAGACAACTTGGTTTGCCAAAGTAGATTCATCACAAATAATAAGCAGGACAATGAATTGGTTAAGTTCATATGGCCGCGATGCATAAATGCAATATTCTAGGGTCTAGTTTTATTAAGGATGAACCATATTGTGTAAAATTTCAAAATAATAATTTTCAACCCGGTCAGATCCCAATAAGTTAGTGGAAGCCATGTTGAAGAACATCAGGGATGGAATGTAAGTTAGGCATGGGTGTCTAATGTTGCATTGGTAGCACAACCCGGCCTAGAAAGACAAGGGTTAATTTTCCCTTTTTGGAATGGAGGTTAAGTTGGCAACCTTCTTTACAAGTCATGGGTGCAATGCTTTTTTCGAGCTTGCATTTAAGAACTTAGGAGCTGTCCCAAGTTGAGATAGACTTGATGCGCCTTGAGGGCCTTGAAAAAAAAAAATTATTGTTGCCTCTAGGGTTGGGAACTTGGCAATGTCATTACTGCGGTGACCTCTGGAAACTTCATCAAGAAAGATATTTGCATATGGACTTGCATCAGGACAATATATTGCTCCATTTTGAGTATGGAAAAGAAGGGATGCATTGATCCTCGGTACGTATGTATTGGCATTTGTGATTGGCGTGAATCGGTGGCTGGGGCGGGCATGGAGGTAAAGCGATGGCATTACAAGGTTTTGGATGGCGGGTAAGAAAAATTGAAATGGAAAGGGCGGACATCCATATATGCATGATGATCTCTATTTTTGGTAGTGGCTCAAAGGCAGTGGCTACAAAGGGTTGACTTTGATTTGCATGGGGCAAGCGTACATTGTCTATTACTTGGCCCGTTTGCTAGTAAGCACTCCTACATGGAGTCATAGGAAGCCTGGGCAACAAGGCAAGCATCGGAGAATGTCGCGACTATTTGGAAGCAATGCGTTGAGTCGCCAATGAAGCAAAAATTTGATCTGGCCCGGCTACTTGACACCATGGGGCGGTTTTCATTGCTCTCAATTCCGTGCCGCGAGGCCCTGGTTGGAATCAGTTAGATTCTTCAACTTGGCCCACGGTGGGGGCGGCCTTGATAGACAAGCTCGTCTAGTCGTTTAGCGTGCATATCATTATTCTGCCGACACCTAAATTTACATTCAAACATTCTTGTATATAATATTCAAAAAAAATTCATTAAACACTTGTTTGATTCTATTTGAGAAATTATTGTCTATGTAATATAAATATAACTCTTCTTTTCATGTGCTTTTTGTGTTATTTATTGTGCTTTTTTTATATGTCGCATCTAAAGAAAATTATAAAGACAAGAAGTCAAAGCACACCTGTACAAGTCAGCACCATAATTATGTCTCATGAACAGCATGACCAATCTTCTTCAAACGTGGACACATCGACGGCGAGGGAATGCCTTGAGTCCGCTGATTTTCAGTACCTTATACTTTGAGGACCCCCTCTCCTTTCTTGCAAAGCATGGAGAAACGAGCTTGAATTATTAGGCTGCTTTCGGCAAGTGGAGAGAACGACAACACATGCAAAGAGTGAATGAGTATCGCATAGGTGGAATTCACGAGGCTGCGTCACGATGGATGGCAGTATCTAAGAGAAAGTTGTACACCATCACTGGGGTGCATAATGTAGCTGGTGAGGCGAGGGCGGGCTATTGTCATGGAGCGGACTTCGAGGATGTAATAAAAACTTGGACAAGAATGAGTTTGAAAGGGATTGGCCCAATAGGAGGGGGGTAGTACAAAGCTCATGAGTGCAAGATTCTAAGTGGTAGAGCCAAGGTAGTGGGCGTGTGTCAAGTGAAGGACACTTACCCCACAATAGTGAATTCAGTAAGAGTTTCACACAGCAAATTTATACTATGAGCTTGTGAAGGAAGTGCTTATGAAAACTATCTGAGTGAAAATGGAGGAAAGGAAAGCGGTAGTAGCGGCACCAAGGGGTTAAGCTATCGGAAGATATAGCGAAATTAGAAGCGCATGGTGAGCCTATCCTCATTACATACACAGTTCTTGTGGCTATCGACTTTTTGGAAATTGCGGTGGCCGTCCCATTTGGAAGGCGTGAATGAACTTGTAGGCATTAGGGCCCAGTTGGAGAATAATAAATGGAACCTAACCCTTCGAAGAGAATATTAACTTAAAGACGTCTTGCCGTGGGTATGAAGATAGCTGCGAATTAGAGGACACTAAGCGGCGGCTAGCGGAGCGAAGAGCCAGCGGTCTGAGGGGCTCGCGATCGCGTGCACCTTCACAAGATCGTTGGACTCGACCTTTTAGGGTGACTTGGACGGTCAATATCCTATCCCCTCATGGTATTTGTATGAGAGGCATTGGGAAGAAACTAAAGGTTGCTGATTATAGACATTGTATGTGGTGTCTGCGAACAACTTGACAGGGTGGGCTGGTACACTCTAGGGTTTGGGCATCGTTATGCACATGCGATGTGTTCTTGATTGGATGTTGCAAAACCCACATCCAATGCAAGGCCGGATGGATTTTTCTTGAATTGCAATATGCCATATTAAATATGCAAGGTCGCATGTTAGCTTTGCCACAACTAGTTGCTGCGCGGGGAGGATGGGCAAATGCATACTTTTGAGTTATCACGAGATGGAATTGTGGAGGGAGTGAAGGGCCATGCGAAGGAGATAGTGCCGGACATTAACTAGTTCCTACCACCACCTCGAGGGCCACGGGGGTGATTGGGTTGATCCAGAGAGACCAATAAAATAATGTTGAGTGGCGTATAATGGGGCAGTTAAAATTTTTGACTTGTATCATTTTGCGAATGGATAGTAAGGTGTCTGATATTATTTCAAATAAATTTCATTGTCCAACAGGCATTAGGTATTCTAGAACCTTTCACTATGAAACTCCTTGGATCAACTGCCATCTCTTTGACCTCGGCTTAGTCTTTCTTTGTTTGTCTGTTTAATGTATCTATAGTGCCCCCTAGGATGAGTTTGCTCACTCATTTTTGGTGGCACTATAGATTAGTCAAATAGGAAAAATTGAAAAGGGAGTGAGCCTGGACTGCGATTTAGCTTCTCCACACCCTTCGGGATGGTTGTCGACTAACCAGGCTTGATATTGTTCACGGCAAACAATGTAGATTTCTCGGAAATCTTGTTATCTCCTTTACAAAGGGCGAGCTTTGCTCTCGCTCTCTTTTAGAGACACTCTGTGGTAATGTAGCTTAGTGTTTTTGCTAGATTACATTACACAGAGAGGCTCTAAATGAGAGGTGGAACAGAACTCGTTCTCTCTAGAGGTGGAAGTTCACCATTATACAAGTTGCCATAGCGTCGAGGAGGTGAGAAGCGTTCCTTAATTTCAAGCCAAAGTCTTTGCTTGAGCTTTGTCCATTAGTTATAAAAGCGGTAGTTAGGCACCAAATCATGGAATATCCTATCTCCTGCTATTGATGGAGAATCTTGGTAACCTTTGTGACTTGAAATTAGAAAAGCGTGTCCCCGTCGAGTCATGGTAGATTATCTGAGGGATAGAGGTAACAAGATTTTTGAGTACTCTATTTCATTGTGGCGTGGATGATACAAGCACAGTGGTTGCTTACTTGATTCTGGCTGTGGCTTGAAGTTCCGCGAGATGATGGACCAATAATGCCTTTTGACATCTGGACCTCTTCTCAGGCCTTCTTTCCTTTGAACAACATGGCAAATAAAACCATGGTGACCAGCGAAAGAGCCAGTGCGATGTAGAGGGGCAGATCTGCAGATGGATGCGGCTAGCGTGGAGGGTTCATCATTCATCATGTGATTAATGAGTGAAAGCATCGAGACTTCCCAATCTTTCTTTCCCGCCTCTTTGGGCAATGTAGCTTAGTTTACATTCTAAGTTCCATTGTTCAAAGATAACTAGATTTGGGAATTAGCGATCTTTCACTCTATATTCCTTGAGGCAGCTGATGGTTCTTGCCATGCTATAGGCCACTGTATCCTGTGAACCTTTCTTAAAGAGAGTACATGGTAATCATCAGCGATAAATCGTGCCTCTTCGCGAGACTTCATCTCCATCAAATCAGCTCGGCCCGATCCATGGTTGTTTGGCCCCTTGGCATGCGTAGATTACTTCTCATCGGCAAGATTCTATGGCGCGCCTTGAGGGCAATCAGCAAGAAGTCAAGCGGTTTTGATGAGGGTGAAAGTCTCTCAAAGGCACTTTCAAGGTGACTTCGGGCACTCAATTCCTCTCACTTGCACTATTGGAAGATACCAAGGAGGATAGTCATTACAATTGCTTGCAACATATCGATAACTTGCCCGTGGGCTTGCCACTATGCATAAGATTCCATATTTGGTTCCTTCTTATGACTCTTGGTCGTCGTGAAGCTCTTCATCGCCCACCTTCGCTCAAGTTCGGTATTGATTAACTTTCGGGAATGAAAAGCTTGTAGTCAGAGCTATTAGGTAGGATAGTACATTTTGCAACCTTCTTCAAATCGAACCCATCACTTCTTTATCGTATGCTGGTCCATATCATGGTTGTGTGGGTCTAAGGCATGTCGGCGGCTGAAAATCATTGTAGGACTTCTTCCATGGCCGTTCATTGAAGTCTCGGCGGTCTTTAGCGTGCTTAGCATTGTCAAAGGCGCGTTGGGGCCATCACATTCTAGAAAAGATTGAATGGAGTGCCAACACCTCGGACCTTTCGATGCTTGTCTTTGAAGAATCAACGGTTTTGATGGCATGACAAGCGGTTGCATGCACCTCACAACATTCTTCGCCTTTCCAAAGCGTCTCAGCCCAAGCATTTCTTGAAGGGCGTGACTGTTGTCGATGTTTGGAAGCATTTTTTCCCTTTACGCCTCCTTTCCCATTCAAAAAACTACGTATGATTGAAGGTTGAGATAATCCAATCCGCGACACTTAAGCACTTTTCAAAGGCAGGATGTAATTGGAACCAAATCCGTTTGCCGAGGATTCATTAGTGCTAGGGCCTTCTGGCGCAATGACTTGTAAATGGCATAAATTGCCGGCTTCCTTGTGATGAATTTTTATAAAGGCGGCGCTTTCTGAATGGGATCTTTGAACCACGTGTGCTGTGAGAACCAATCCTTGAGCAATAGGTTCGAGGGGCACTAGTAGCGTGCAACCCTAGAAATTCGAGACTCAATAATTCACCCGCTAACTTGCAATTAGAGTCGTTATCCATTACAACCTGAAATATTCTCTTGGGTCCAAAACTCTCTATCCACGACCTTTGTTTTAACGAAAAATCCAATCTCATGTCACTTGGTCAGTTTTGGTTTCTACGATTTTCAAAAATACTTCGCCCCCTGGATACACGATCATGAAGTTTAAGATGGTCCTTGTTTACATTGCTCCAACCATTAGTCACTAGTGAAGCCGGCCTGGCTTCAGTAACACGACACAACTTCATCTCCACCCTCTCGAGCATTTTTTCGTGTATTTCATCAACCATTTTATTGTTGGCATGCTTGTATGAAGGCAACCTAAAAGCCGGCTCTGCTTTGGCAACTTCTTGGAAGGCTTCTTTCATTGCTTTGTGCTCCAAAACATGTGGAGACAACCCGGCATATAAAAATGCCTCTACAACCTTTAATTGTGTCTTCTTCAGTTGCATGTTAAGCAATGATCTCCACTACTATTTCAATTGTCTCTATCATTCTCTGCTCTCCCGTACTTATACCTATTGACCCTAGTCCACCCTCTGATTGGTATGCTGCCCCAACAGGGGGGGTGGTATAGTTATTTTTGTCTGCTTCTACTCGGCACTGCTTTGAGTATCCGTAACTCGTCTTTTTTTCATATTATTCTTTGTTTTGCATATCACATCCAGTCGAGCCAACCTTTCAATGGCATCCTTTCGCAAGTCAGCAGAAGCAGTACAAGTCGCGACACCGACGTCTCGTTCACATAAGATGTGAGCTCGAATTCTTGTTGCAGAACCATTTACCGATGAGTATCCACAAAACACACATTCCCACTCATTTGCGCCAAACTCTTTCACAAAATCCCATTCTGGGCCTCTTTTCCGTCCGGCAACCCGGTAACCGCGACCACGTGCACAGTGCGATCCAGTGGCCCCGCCACGTCGCGCCGCCGATCCTCGCACCTCTAGAGGTGGATGCATGACCGTTGCCTGCACCTCTTAAGGTAGATGCATGATCCGTCGCCATTGCTACTAGCTTGGCTGACAATGTCTGTTGATCAGACTCCTTGATTACCTCGAACTAAAGGAAGACATATATATGCAAAGGAGCAAGCTCACAATGCATATGTTACGTCAACGTTAATTATGAGAATCAAGGGGGTTGGACGAGGATCCTATAGGATATTCTAAGGAAAGCGGAATCCGAATCAAAATTTGGAAAACAACTGGGATGGAGTAATCTCACATTCCGGTATCCAACGCCAGAACCAGCGACACACAAAAGCGACACCTCAAAGGCAAACCGTTTCCCAAGGAGTATTTTGACTCAACTTTGGCGATCCAGCGTTTGAGGTGAATTCTAGGGCTAATCACATTTTTCTTATATATACTATTACGATTGCCATAAAAAGCGGACCAAGCGAGAGCGCCAAACATTTTTTGCTTTGTAAAAGTGAAAAAAGCATTTCGAAGATTTTAGGTAATGCGAAAACATCAGTTCAGCGTCACATAAAACTTTTCGGCGTACATGAGCGTTCAAAACGGCGATGCGAACTTTAAAAAGTTTCGCGTCTGTGAAACCAAGCAAAGCGCGTCAAAAAAAAGTTTCGCGTCTGCGAATCGATGTTTTTTGCGTCTGTGGAAAAAAATTCTTTTCAGCGTACGGTTTTTGCTTTTCATGTCTGCGAAAATCTTCCGAAGCCAGGAAATTTTTTGCCGTATTTTTTATGTTTTTATCACGGTAAATATGTGCTTGGTATCATACAATTCGTAAGTATTTAAATTGTAAAGCGTCGGTGTATTGAACCTCGTATTGCACTCTCTAGTATCTATTCCTGGGAAGTGTTTACTACAAATCCATGTTTCTTCATAGACCCGGAACATAGCTATATATTATATCAAAGAAAAGTAAGGTATATTCCACCAAGTCAATAGGCTAGAAACATTAACCCATGTAAGCCATGTGTGTCTCCACATTATTTGTGAGAATATATAGAGCAACAGTTAATTCTCCTACCTCAAAGTGCACGTTTATATATGCCTAGACACATCTTAAGGGCACCATGCCATGCCTCTATGGCGGCATTGGTCTCTTGATTTGAATGCGCATTACATTGTTGTAGCCAATACCTTTGTCAAATGTTCTTGGTCCACACTACAAAACAAAGCCACATTCGGCGTTTCTATTACCGGCGTCGGGCGTCGTTGCGTCGATGATCGGCGATCAAAGCGTCGATGCCCGGCGTCTATTTCGGCGTCGGGCGTCGATAAAGCGACATTTATCTTTGTCGCTATGCGGCGTCATAGCCGCGTGGCGTCTTTAGCGGCGACCTCCGCGTCGTTCAGCGTCGTTAGCGTACCGTGGAGTGACCACCCCGCGGTACTTCTTTGCCAGTGACCGCCCGGTAGCGGCGGCTGGCGTGGCGGATGACACAGCAGCGTCGTTCAGCGGCGACAAGTACCGTCATCATAATCGAGTCGGCGTTTGCCATAAAAAATAAGCGTCGTTCATTCTTCGCGCGTGTTTGTCACACAATACCATTATGGTTTGTCGCTGTCTGGCGGCTTTGGCCCATCGCGGTTCTTGTCGTTCAATTGGCGTACGCGGAACAACGTCGTTCAACGGCGATTAAGGAATTTTGATAAAAAAAATATTTTATTTAATATTATTCAATATGATTTAGCGGACGGTTAATATTCATATTCAAAATTAACAAATATTTAATATAAATAAATATTTAGTAATATTTATTAATATTAATATTATCAATAATATTAATAGTATTAATAAATATTAAATATGAACAAAATAAATCGAGAATAAATATTTAAAAATTTAAAAATTCGAAAAATAGAAACAAATATTGATTAAATTATATTAATGGTAGATAAGCATTATTGTTTAATATGTAATTAAATGTTTAATAAATCTAAGAATAAAAAATAGAATCGAGCATAAAATTAACATAACAAAAAAATCATAAATAATAAGAACAAAGCATAAAAATTTAAATTGAATTCAATTAATATATTTCACAATGTAATTTGCACATTACAAAATATATTAAGTCTTTAGTTGTTGCTCTCTTCTTCTTCTTCTTCATTGGCTTAGTCTTCATTTACGCATTATATTGTATCGTAACAATTAGTTCATTGTAGTCACAAATAATTATCTAATGAATGATGCACACTTCATCCCCCCTTTCCGCTTTGATGGCGTCTGCTGATAGCCGCATATTTGCCTTGTTTGAAGGCCCTTTTAGTTCATCTTTAGCGGTAGGGCGACCGGCAAATGGCCTAGTGAGAATGAGCACCAAAACTAATGTTAGTGTTCAACTTCGAGAACCTACATTATAAACCAAATTTATACTTACAAATAGCTTATCGAGAAAGCCATAACAGCGGACCAGTCTTATTGGCACTATGGTACGCCACTTGCTTCGTCGTACCTCGCGTCCGTAGCTGCCTTTGTTCTAGCTTCCCCTTTCTTTGATAATATGTTGGCCTTCAAACACTACAATGCAATACAAGGACTTAGTCCACATGGCATCATCTAATTATCGACTCATGGGAGAGATGATGTACTTGAAATGCCTCATTAGTCAACGGATAAAGTTTTACATGCCACTTCCTCTATCGGGACTCACTGTAGCTTTGGCAAGAGCTTTCAGTGCTTCTTCGATTACCTCTGCAAAATATAAATAAAATATGAGTACAATGAGGTTATAATGAAGAGCGAAAAGAGCCTAATACACGGTGGATTTAACATGTTTACCACGCTTTGAACAAAGCTCCCTCCATGAGATCTCTCGACTTGAGCTCGGGATATTACGCTTCTAAAATCTCCTTGATCCTCTCTTTTTTCCTCATCATAGGCTCCCGAGTTCCATTCACCCTTGTGGGCGTTATGGCAAGCGCTATTTGTGACATTATTAGCCATCTTCCAAAAATTGTAGCCATCTGCGGTCTTTGTGGTAAGCGGCAACTTCTTGCTACTACACTCAACATCGACTAACATATGAATATGTGTTAGTGAACAAAAAGGGCATAATTCAAGATGAACTCACTCATATTGAAAGAGATGCCTTCGTGGAGGTGGTGCGGTGGTGCCGCGATCTTTAACGAGCTTGAAGAGGTGCGTCCACTCAGGCGTGGGCGGCGGTCGGCGCTCCTTCGTGGGGGTTCATTCTCCTCGTGCTCTCGGGAGCGGCCCCCAAAGATTGAATTCTGAAGGAGTGTATGAGCTATGGCGTGGAGGGTCATGGGCGCCCGGACCTCACTACTTTGTTCAACGACCTGGCCCAGCGCCAATCTCCATTTCTGCCCGGGCGACATCCCGATGCAAGGCATTCCACCTATCTTGAGGGGTTATCGCCCTCGTTGATATCTCGAGTTCCACGCTCTTCGTCTTCTGCTTTGGATCACGAGGTCCTTTTCCGTCTCTTGGCGGTGGTGATGAGAAGAAGATCCGCCCATAACCCGCGACGGCGAACATTATGCATAGGAAAAGAAGGGCCTTAGCCGCATTTACCTTTACATTTAAAAACATTAGAGCGTTAAAATAAATGGTTAACTTACATTTTATCCTAGAAAAAAAATCCATACCAAATCCACACAATGGTGGAGGTGGCGGTGGTGGCGAGCTAAACCCGAGCGACCAACTTTGCCTCTTAAAGGCCTTTGCGGTTTAGAATTTTGTCGGTAAGGCTACCAAGCCCGCGAGAAGTAAAGTTGTGAACAATAGATATGCCATCGTGCATCCCATGGTTCTTTGGACATGTGCAAAAACTTGCAAGTTATTTATATGGAGTCACGATGAATAACATAGTAGGAAAGCAACAAATGTTAGCAACATGGGAAGTTCATTACAAAACATTGGGATTTGAATAATTAAAAGTGTCTTTATATATTTGGTTATTAGACAATTAAAAAATTTAATACTCTTAAACATGGCAAGATATACAATATTGTATTCATTATTTGAGTTGTGACAACAACAATTTTGACATCTCAAGGCATCCATGCACTTCATGTGTCGTCTTTGTCTCACAACCATGGTAGAAGATATTCCAACACTTTGTAAGGCTTCAACAACCCGAAGCTTTGGGTGCGTTGATGAGAATCGTCTTCCGCGTAGGCACATCATTCTTGTTTTTGCTCCTCCAACTTGTCAAGGCGTCGTTGGTACATATGGGTTGGATTAATCCATTGGGCATTGTTGTTATTATTAAACCACTCCATTAGGTAGCATAGCTTGCGAAATCGAGAAAGCATCTCATAAATATATCCCAATGCATAGACATCATGAATTTAGGTGTCCCCATACCGCGATCATCATCCTTTGATTTCTCAAACCACGGTTTCCTCTAACCATGGATATTTTGCTTGTCCATCCAGAAGTAAGTCTGAGGCACTTCAACAAGGGGCGGCGGCTCTTTGGCGTAAAATGAATTGCATTGTCCCAATCACCAATGGCCACCCACACATTTTGGTACTCATCATCAAAATGTAATTTGACTCTCTTGCAATTAAGCTTTGTGTGAGTGAAGTGGCCTTTGTGGATCTCAACGACACCTTCTGCTGGGGCAAGAGCTATCTACGGAACATCTTGATATACAACTTCGCATTTTGCTCCTAAGTTCCAACCCTATGTGTTTGTCAGTTCTTCTTGGCTCTCTAGCAATTGCATTTGACCATCTTCTAAAAACGTGACAAGTTATTAGGTAAATAGTCAAACAAGTGTGCAAGTGTCTCTCCATTCATGAAAGGTAGAATCACCATTGGCCCTATGGTATCCCCACTAGAGCTAACAACTTCATATGCAAGTCCAATGGATGTAGCCAAAGCGGGATCTTGGCTCTTGAAGCGTATGTATCTTTGAGCCATCTCATGCGTCTACGCCCTATCTTTGCCCTTGAAAACCCATCCAGCTGTATAGCTCATCATCTTGGAAGTGTTGTGTTCCGTTGATTTTGATTTGATACGTCGCGATGTGTTGGTTTCTCCTCAATAAAGGCGTATCACATCCACGGCCTCTCACGGGCATGGGATCAACAAAGATTGATGTGTTCATGTGATTCTCCAAAGAAAAGTGGGGCTTGCTAGGCCTGCTCCAAGAGCTTCCCCACGATGCAAAGCATTTTTAATTACCTCAAAGCGGCGTGCATTGAGATCCGCAATGATGTTCTTGTGATCAAGCATTAAACTTCTTTGAGGAATTCCATGAAGCTACCCATTCCTTGACACGAGCCTCGGCATTGGGACTTTTAAAGCTGCCTTTGAATGCTTCAAACATGTCTTCAGTTCATCCATGGGGTTTCAATCATTGGCTTTACATGTGTGTCAAGGAGAGAAGTCAACATTTCTTCTTGACACGGCCATTTTGTGCTAACTCAAATTGGCACTTCCTTTTTCACATGTCGACAAAATGGTGCGACCGTTGACGGTTTGCATCTCGGTCGGGGACTTTAGTTAGCACATATCTCATTTATGACCATCGTCTAATCTCACTAATCATTAGTGTCTTCCGATCGGGGCCATACCTACAAACCAATTTAGATTCATTAATCTTGCTTTGTGACTTTTTCAAACCTTCATTATGAATCTTTACCTACTTTCTTAAGAGTTAGTTTCCCTTTTAATTTTTTTTTTTAAAACCAACTATTTAAATTTTTTCTTGCTCTTAACCACTCCACATCAGTGTTTCTTTGACATCCCTAACATCTTTAAAAAACAACATTCTTAACTAGAAACCCGAAAATCAATAATGCAATTTTTTTTCAAACCACTGCCTTGTCCAATCCAGTAAAGATTTCTATTTATTGATATATTAATAAAAAAAATAAACAAGAGTAGGCGGTGAGCTTGGACCCGGAACACCTAGTCTTCTCCACTCAAGGCGGAGCCGACCATGCCCTGTCCAAGTCTCCCCAAATTTTTCTAAACTAAATACATTAATCAATAAAATTTCAAAGAGTAAGCGGTGAGCTTGGACCGGAACACCTAGTCTTCTCCACTCAAAGTGCGGGCCCGACCATGCCCTTTGTCCAAGTCTCCCCAATTTTTTTCTAAACTAAATACATTAATCAATAAAATTACAAGAGTAAGCGGTGAGCTTGGACCGAACACCTAGTCTTCTCCACTCAAGGCGGGCCAGACCATGCCATTTGTCCAAGTCTCCCCAAGTTTTTTTTTAACCTAAATAAAACATTAAAATTTTATTCTCCTACTCAAACTCAAATTCTTACCTAGAATGTCTTGAAATCTGAAAATCGATTTCCAAAGCGGCGCATTTTGTTATTAGTGTACATGCAAAAAATAAAGGCATTCAATAATTAGAAAACTTACATAAATAAAGAAATAAATAAAAAAAAAAAAAAAAGGCGATTCACATTGAAAAAGATCATTGACATTAAAACTATTTACATTGTTAATTAAAAAGAACTATATATTGACATGTAAAAATGAAAAAAAAAAAAAAAAAAGAACATAAAAAGAAGGGGCCTGGAATCTTTCAACAGCGTCCCCTTCTTGTAATAAAAATAGAGGAAGAATGGGCCTGCAAATCTTTCAGCGACGTCCTTCTTCCATGGAAAAAAAAAAATAAAAGGAGGAAGGAGGAGGAGGAGGAGGAGGAGGAGGAGGAGGAGGGAGGAGGAGGAGGAGGAGGGGAGGAGGAGGAGGAGGAGGAGGAGGAGGAGGAGGAGGAGGAGGAGGAGGGAGGGGAGGAGGAGGAGGAGGGGAGGAGGAGGAGGAGGAGGAGGAGAAATAGGAAAGAAAGATTGAATAGAATGAGAAAGTGGTGAAGAAGAAGAAGAAGAAGAAAATGAATAGAAGATTGGAAGAGCGGAAGATTAGAAGGAAGAAACCAATGATTGGAAGATCATTGGAAGAAGAAGGAGGAGGATTCGATTCATACTAATAAGAGGCGAAATGGATTGAAGAAAAACAAGGATGGAAAAAGAAGAGGAGGATAGAAATGGGATGGATTGAAAACAAACAAGAAAAAACAAGAAGCCTAAATCTATCAAACAACAAGCCTAATTCAAAAATAGAGTTGATTGATCCATTGAAATACCTTTGGATGCTTGCTTGAAGCTTGGAAAGGACCTTAAGGATGATCCAAGCCAAAAATCGCATACAGCAACGCTCCTCCGCGCTTAGAACCAAAAACTAGGCGGAAAAAAGCCGGCTCGCTGTTTACGATAAAAAGTTCTGAGGCGTCGTTGAGCGGCGTCGCGAGGTCGTTAACGGCGTGCGCAATAGTCGTTAAGCGGCGTCTATAGCGGCGTCTTTGTGTTAAATGGCGTGCCCTTTTTTTATTAAGTTATAATTATAAGTTATTATTATAATTATAATTATTATACAAAGAAGGATTGTTACCCGATGGAGGGTGTCATTTATCACGTAATCTAACTTCGAAGTTGCTCTTGAGCGGGATGTTGAAAGTCCGGTTTGCCTCCACCTCCGACATTTTTGTGATAGAAAATGTAGAAATCAAACTCAAATTTTTATCTTTCAAATTTTATACATCATAGTCGTTAAGCGGCGTCTATAACGGCGTCTTTGTGTTAAGCGGCGTGCCCTTTAAACATCTCTGCAAAAATCAATTTATTAAACATTTCAAAATCGATTTCTTAAACCAACATCGCACACCTTTATTATTCTTTGCCAACCCTACATTAAGAACACTTGCAAAGCGGGATTCGATGACACCATCCACAAGTCCACAATACAATAAAATTTATTAAAATTGAACACGAAAGGCTGGGAGAAACTATACATAGCCATAAGGGGTAGGAACACGAATACAACAAAATTTTTGTGGAGGCAAGCTGTTTTGTTCGATACTTCTTGAGCACGCAAACCCTTTCAACAATTCCACACCACAAGCAAAAGTTAATTATCCTTTCAATATCAGTTGAAAAAGTTATTTATGTTACTTACGCAATCATGCCCCGGAAAGGTTCTTAGGTACAAGCGCATTCATAGTTTCACATTTTATTGATTGTGTTTTGACCGTCGACAAAGCGGGATAAGCGTTGGCCAATCTGTAGAGCCACTTGCACGCAAGTTAAAATAGGAATGTAATGAATTGAAATTTGAAATGTCAAGTGCACACACAGTTCAATCCTTACAATTGCAATTGATGGTGAATTTGACGAGAATGGGGCTCCATGTGACACATCCATTCCAAAGATTATAGTTGGCTCCCTGGAGACCTTTGGAAGACCACGGCGAAATTCCATCGATAACATCGTATTATATCCTCCACACTCTCGGTTTTAGTAAGTCTTGATTCAATGAGCAGGAGCCATTATGGGGTACCAAGTGAGTTACCTTGGCATTAATTTTCAAAGCCACATTAGTCAAAAATCTTGATCATTTATATTACGGGGGAGGAACTATACAGCGATTAACAACTCCAACGTCGGCGAAGCAGTTTGTTAAACGGCCCTGCAAAACATCTCTCTGCATAAGTATGCATTGCATCTTCCTTCGTAAACTACATATAAAAGGAATCAAACCATTACACAGCATAGAGATCAGTCTTTCTGAGGTAGAATGCATAGAATAAACTCTGGTGGCTCTTTTAGCTGAGATTTTAAAGCATTGAACATCATTGAAACTCTGTGAATATCGATGGGGAGGAAATCAACATGATGCTATTGGTAACAAATGATCTGAGATAACAAGGAATCGGTGAGAATGATAGTTGGGGAATTGCATCAAATGGAAATAGCCGGATGGGGAGGAGGCAACTTCGGATGCCAATGATTCTTGGGGTATTGCTTCCAATGAAACTCACACATCTGGAGCAGATAATAATGGAGCACTAGTTGGCAATGATTACTTATGTATTTTATCTATCCTTCTTTATCTATCCACTTAGATTTCTCTCCATCCTTGTTTATCTATCCACTTTAATAAACCAGACTTGTGCACCATTGAGCTTCACTTGCATACTTTCATACTAAATCAAGCTTGCCAATCACTTGATCATGGTATGCCGATTGCAAACATATGGCTCACCGGGTTGCTCTTACGCATACAATCTACACAAGGCATGCCCGGCTCTGTCCATGCAAAGCTGCAAGAAGAGCTTCTTTGATTTGCCATATTCTCTCGTGCATGATCACATACAACTTCATATATGGTTGCGGCCTCTTCATAGATTCTTGCTAAGGGTTTTGGACCGCGGCTTGAGGGGGTTCAACGGCGTCTCACCTTGAATTTGAGTTCCCGGGGCCTTGGGAGAGGATTTGGGGCAAGCAACCTCGGGAGGATTTTAGGGGTCCAGCTTTCATCAACACCCCAACTCCACTTCAAGACCGCGGCGCAAGGTCGGGCGAATCGACAAGGAGAGGCCTCCCGGCGTAAACCACGTGGGTTGCGGGCTCTAGAAAGGGTTTACGTTTTGGGGCGAGTCCTGGTCTGTGCACTTGGGACCTGGCGGCGGCCAGGGAAATCACCGAACAAAAGAGGCCCAGCGGAGGCGGAGTTTGGGCCTTTCCTCCTCCCGATGTGGCAAGTAGAAGTCGGGCGCTTTTGCGGCAAGACATTAAATAAATTCACCAATTAATGCATTGCCGCGAAAATAAATTCGGTTTTGCCAAGCGGATCCTAATTCATCTCGGCCTGCGGCCCAATTTTTAATTTTAGGAGAAGGTCTAGGTCAAAGGGTTAGCATTAGAAAAAGTCGGGGCAGCCCGTTGCGAGAACCAAGCGAGCTGGCACCCTTCCCCAAGTCAAGCGAGGCCGGGACCTTGCGGGGATCCCTCACAAGAGGGAGAGTCCGGACCCGAGGCGGATCCAAAAAAAGTTCGAGGCAGCCCTTCTGGCGGCGCTCCCGGGGGCTGCACGCTAATGACCACCCTCCGGGCCGGTTCCCCTATCCGGCCCGTTGGATCCTCGTTCGGGGAGCCCCTCTTGAGGAAGGTCAAAAAAGATTCCAGATCGGTCCGGAGAACTTGTCAAACCAGCGGGCGTCGATGTCGACCTTGTAGAAACCGCCTTTGTTTTGTCGTTCGAGACGGGATGCTCGGAATGGCAAATAGACCACCTGCCAAATCGTCCTGAATGGCGAGAAATTACCCTAGGGAGCAAGTTACGGTCGGTTTTGCGAAAGAAGGAAACACTCCGCCCTCCACGGCAAAGTATCCCGCATGCACATCCTAGGCCAATTGACTACGAAAGTGTGATGGAAGTGAGCTACTTTGGCGCTTCTTGGAGTTCGGGTGGTCTTCGCCCGCGGAACTTGGTCCCCGGGGCAATGTCGGCGTTCGGTCCATTGGCGAGTCGGTCAGCGATTGGGAGGCGGAGGTCGCCCGTCCCGTCCCCGGGGCCTTGGGAGAGGAAATTTGGGGGCAAGCAGCCTCGGGAGGATTTTAGGGGTCCGCTCTGGCGTCAACACCCCAACCCCACTTCAAGACGGCGCAAGGTCCCGCGAATCGACAAGGAGAGGGCCTCGGCGTAAACCCCGTGGGTTGCCGGGCTCTAGAAGGGTTTACGTTTTGGGGCCGAGTCCCGGGTCTGTTGCACTTGGGACACGGCGGCGAAGCGGCTGCCAGAATCTGGGAGCAAGGGGAACTAACGGGCGGAGTTTGGGCCTTTCCTCCTCCCGATGTGGCAAGTAGAAGTTCGGGGGCGCCCTTTTGCGATGGCAAGACATTAAATAAATTCGCAATTAATGCATTGCACGAAAATAAATTCCGGTTTTGCCGGGATCCCTAATTCATCTCCAGCTTACGGCCCAATTTTGAATTTTTAGGAGAAGGTCTAGGTCAAAGGGTTAGCATTAGAGCGGTCGGGGCAGCGTTGCGAGAACAGCGAGGCTGGCACCCTTCCCCAAGTCAAGCGAGGCGGGACCTGCGGGGATCCCTCACAAGAGGGAGAGTCCCATCCCCGGAGGGGGATCAAAAAAGTTCGAGGCAGCCCTTCTGGCGCTCCCCCCCGGCTGCGCTAATGACCACCCTCCCGGGCCGGTTCCCCTATCCGGCCGTTGGATCCTCGTTCGGGGGGGCCTCTTGGGAAGGTCCAAAAGATTCCGGTCGGTCAGGAGAACTTGTCAAACCGCGCGTCGATGTCGGCCTTGTAGAAACACGCCTTGTTTTGTCGTTTGGGCACGGGGATGCTCAGGAATGGCAAATAGACCCTACCAAATCGTCAGGAATGGCGAAATTACCCTAGGGAGCAAGTTACCGCGATTGGTTTTCGAAAGAAGGAAAACACTCCGCCCTCCGCGACGGTATCCCGCATGCACATCCTAGGCCAATTGACTACTGAGTGTGATGGAAGTGAGCTACTTTGGCTTCTTGGAGTTGGGTGGTCTTACCCGCACGGAACTTGGTCCCGAGGGGCAATGTCGGCGTTCGAGTCCATTGGCGAGTCGGTCAGCGGTCCCGAGAGGGGAGGTCGCCCGTCAGCATCCCAGGGCCTTGGGGAGAGAAATTTAGGGCAAGCAGCCTCGGAGGATTTTAGGGTCAGCGCTCACGGCGTCAACACCCAACCCCACTTCAAGACCCTGGCGCCAGGTCGGCCCGAATCGACAAGAGAGAGGGCCTCCAACGTAAACCACCGTGGGTTGCTAGGCTCTAGAAGGGTTTACGTTTTGGGGCGAGTCCTGGTCTGTTGCACTGGGACTGGGCGGCGGCGGCCAGGAAGAATACTGAGCAAGGGAACTGGGCGGGCCGGAGTTTGGGCCTTTCCTCCTCCCGATGTGGCAAGTAGAAGTCGGGCGCTTTGCGATGGCAAGACATTAAGTAAATTAAGCAATTAATGCATTGCGAAAATAAATTCGGTTTTTGCCAGCTGGATCCTAATTCATCTCGGCCTACGGCCCAATTTTTGAATTTTAGGAGAAGGTCTAGGTCAAAGGTTAGCATTAGAGCGGTCCGGGCAGCGTTGCGGGGCAACCGGCTGGCACCCTCCCCAAGTCAAAGCGAGGCGGGGACCTTGCGGGGATCCCTCACAAGAGGGGAGTCCCACCCCCGGGGCGGGATCAAAAAAGTTCCCGGCAGCCCTTCTGGCGGCGCTCCCCGGCTGCACGCTAATGACCACCCTCCGGGCCGGTTCCCCTATCCGGCCGTTGGATCCTCCGTTCGAGGCCCCTCTTGGGAAGGTCAAAAGATTCCAGATGGGTCGGAGAACTTGTCAAACCCACGGGCGTCCCGATGTAGGCCTTGTAGAAACGCCTTTGTTTTGTCGTTGAACGCCGGGATGCTCGGAATGGCAAATAGACCACTGCCAAATCGTCAGGAATGGCGAAATTACCCTAGGGAGCAAGTTACCTGCGGTCGGTTTTGCGAAAGAAGGAAACACTCACGCCCTCCCTCCCGGATATCCCATGCACATCCTAGGCCAATTGACTCTGAGTGTGATGGAAGTGAGCTACTTTGGCTTCTTGGAGTTCGGGTGGTCTTACGGCCCACGGAACTTGGTCCCCCAGGGCAATGTCGGCGTTCGAGTCCATTGGCAAAGTCAGCGGTCCAGGAGAGCGGGAGAGTCGCCCGTCCGTCCCGGGGCCTTGGGGAGAGGAAATTTAAGGGCAAAATAACAGCCTCCCGAGGGATTTTAGGGTCCGCTCCTCGGCGTCAACACCCCAACCCCACTTCAAGACCGCGGCGCCAAGGTCCCTAAATTCGGTTTTGCAGAATCATCTCGACAAGGAGAGGCCTCAAACGTAAACCACAGTGGGTTGCGAGGGCTCTAGAAAGGGTTTACGTTTTGGGGGCGAGTCTGTCTGTTGCACTTGGGACTGGCCCTAGAAGCGGCAGCCAGAGAATCTGGACAAAGGGCCCTGCGGAGGGCGGAGTTTGGGCCTTTCCTCCTCCCGATGTGGCAAGTAGAAGTTTTTGAGGCTTTTGCGTGGCAAGACATTAAGTAAATTCTGCAATTAATGCATTGCCACGAAAATAAATTCGGTTTTTGCCCGGTGGATCCCTAATTCATCTCCGGCCTGCGGCCCAATTTTGAATTTTAGGAGAAGGTCTAGGTCAAAGGGTTAGCATTAGAGCGGTCGGGGGCAGCCCGTTGCGGGGGCAACAACCTGGCACCCTTCCCCAAGTCAAGCGAGGCCCGGGACCTTGCGGGGATCCCTCACAAGAGGGAGTCCCTAATCCTCCAGGACCCGGAGGCGGGATCAAAAAGTTCCCGAGGCAGCCCTTCACGGCGGCGCTCCCGGGAAGCTGCGCTAATGACCACCCTCCGGGCCGGTTCCCCTATCCGGCCGTTGGATCCTCCGTTCGGGGGCCCCTCTTGGGGAAGGTCAAAAGATTCGAGATGTCGGTCCCGGAGAACTTGTCAAACCCGTGGGGCGTCGATGTCGACCTTGTAGAAACCGCAGACTGTTTTGTCGTTCGACGCGGGATGCTCGGAATGGCAAATAGACCACCACCAAATCGTCCGGGAATGGCGAAATTACCCTAGGGAGCAAGTTACCGCGATCGGTTTTGCGAAGAAGGAAACACTCACGCCCTCCGCGACCGGTATCCCGCATGCACATCCTAGGCCAATTGACTCACGAGTGTGATGGAAGTGAGCTACTTTGGCGCTTCTTGGAGTTGGGGTGGTCTTCTGGCCCGCGGAACTTGGTCCCGGGGCAATGTCGGCGTTACGAGTCCATTGGCGAGTCGAATCAGCGATTCGGAGGGGAGGTCGCCCGTCCGTCCCCAGGGCCTTGGGGAGAGGAAATTTGGGGCAAGCAGCCTCGGGAGGATTTTAGGAGTCAGCGCTCACGGCGTCAACACCCCAACCCACTTCAAGACCGCGGCGCAAGGTCCGGCGAATCGACAAGGAGGGCCTCCAAAGCGTAAACCACAGTGGGTTGCCGGGGCTCTAGAAGGGTTTTACGTTTTGGGGGCGAGTCTGAATCTGTTGCACTAGGACTGGCGGCGGCGGCCGAGAATCTGAACAAAGGGGAACCCGCGGGCGGAGTTTGGGCCTTTCCTCCTCCGATGTGGCAAGTAGAAGTCGGGGGCTTTTGCGATGGCAAGACATTAAATAAATTCCTGAATTAATGCATTGCCGCGAAAATAAATTCGGTTTTGCCCGGTAGGATCCCTAATTCATCTCCGGCACGGCCCAATTTTGAATTTTGGGAAGGTCTAGGTCAAAGGGTTAGCATTAGAGCGGTCGGGGCAGCCGTTGCGGGGCAACCGAGCTGGCACCCTTCCCCAAGTCAAGCGAGGCCGGGGACCTTGCAGGGGATCCCTCACAAGAGGGAGTCCAGGACCCGGGGCGGGGATCCAAAAAGTTCGAGGCAGCCCTTCTGGCGGCTCCCCCGGCTGCACGCTAATGACCACCCTCCGGGCCGGTTCCCCTATCCGGCCGTTGGATCCTCCGTTCGGGGGCCCCTCTTGGGGAAGGTCAAAAAGATTCCAGATCGGTCCGGGAGAACTTGTCAAACCCATGGGGCGTCCTGATGTCGACCTTGTAGAAACCGCCTTTGTTTTGTCGTTCGGGACGCAGGGATGCTCAGAATGGCAAATAGACCACCAAATCGTCGAGGAATGGCGAAATTACCTAGGGAGCAAGTTACGGGTCGGTTTTGCGAAAGAAGGAAACACTCCGCCCTCCACGGCCAGGTATCGCATGCACATCCTAGGCCAATTGACTCGAGTGTGATGGAAGTGAGCTACTTTGGCGCTTCTTGGAGTTGGGTGGTCTTACGGCCCACGGAACTTGGTCCCCGGGGCAATGTCGGCGTTAAAGAGTCCATTGGCGAGTCGGTCAGCGATTCCTGGAGCGGAGGTCAGCCCGTCCGTCCCCTCGGGCCTTGGGGAGAGGGAAATTTGGGGCAAGCGACCTCTCAGGATTTTAGGGTCCGCCTCACGGCGTCAACACTAACCCCACTTCAAGACGGCAAGGAAGGTCGGTAGAATCGACCAAAGGAGAGGGCCTCCAAAGCGTAAACCACCGTGGGCTTGCCGAGGGCTCTAGAAAGGGTTTACGTTTTGGGGGGCGAGTCCCGTCTGTTGCACTTGGGACCCGACGAGAAGCGGCAGTAGAGAATCACGGAGCAAGGGGAACCCGGCGGGCGGAGTTTGGGCCTTTCCTCCTCCCGATGTGGCAAGTAGAAGTCGGGGCTTTTGCGATGGCAAGACATTAAGAATTCGCAATTAATGCATTGCCCGCGAAAATAAATTCCGGTTTTGCCGATCCCTAATTCATCTCCGGCTACGGCCCAATTTTGAATTTTCGGAGAAGGTCTAGGTCAAAGGGTTAGCATTAGAGCGGTCGGGGCAGCCCGTTGTTCGGGGGCCAGAACCTGGCACCCTTCCCAAGTCAAAACGAGGCCGGGACCTTGCGGGGGATCCCTCACAAGAGGGGAGAGTCCTGACCCCCGGGGCGGGATCCAAAAAGTTCGAGGCAGCCCTTCTGGCGGCGCTCCCCAAGGCTGCACGCTAATGACCACCCTCCGGAGCCGGTTCCCCTATCCGGCCGTTGGATCCTCCGTTCGGGGCCCCTCTTGGGAAGGTCAAAAGATTCCAGATCGGTCAGGAGAACTTGTCAAACCCTTGCGGGCGTCGATGTCGGCCTTGTAGAAACCCGCCTTTGTTTTGTCGTTAGGGCGCCGGGATGCTCGAGGAATGGCAAATAGACCACTGCCAAATCGTCCTAATGGCGAAATTACCCTAGGGAGCAAGTTACGGTCGGTTTTTGCGAAAGAAGGAAACACTCCGCCCTCCACGGACGGTATCGCATGCACATCCTAGGCCAATTGACTCTGAGTGTGATGGAAGTGAGCTACTTTGGCTTCTTGGAGTTCGGGTGGTCTTACGGCCCACGGAACTTTGGTCCCTCAGGCAATGTCGGCGTTAAGGTCCATTGGCGTAGTCGGATCAGCGATTCCGGAGCCGGAGGTCCCTCGTCCGTCCCGGGGCCTTGGGAGAGGAAATTTGGGGCAAGCAGCCTCGGGAGGGATTTTTGCAGGTCCAGCGCTCTGGCGTCAACACCCTAACCCCACTTCAAGACCGCGCGCAAAGGTCGTCGAATCTGACGACAAGGAGAGGGCCTCCAAACGTAAACCACCCTCGTGGGTTGCGGGCTCTAGAAAGGGTTTACGTTTTGGGGGCGAGTCCTGGTCTGTTAACTTGGGACCTGCCGAAAGCAGCGGCCGAGAATACCGGAGCAAGGGGGAACTGACGGAGCGGAGTTTGGGCCTTTCCTCCTCCGATGTGGCAAAGTAGAAGTCGGGGGGCGCTTTTGCATGGCAAGACATTAAATAAATTCGCAATTAATGCATTGCACGAAAATAAATTCGGTTTTTTGCCAGTAAGGATCCCTAATTCATCTCCAAAGCCACGGCCCAATTTTGAATTTTTGAGGAAGGTCTAGGTCAAAGGGTTAGCATTAGAGCGGTCCGGGCAGCCCGTTGCGGGGCAACGAGCTGGCAGCACCCTTCCCCAAGTCAAACGAGGCCGGGACCTTGCGGGGATCCCTCACAAGAGGGGAGAGTCCAGGACCCGGGAGGCGGGATCAAAAAAGTTCCCGAGGCAGCCCTTCTGGCGGCGCCCCCGGGGCTGCGCTAATGACCACCCTCCGGGCCGGTTCCCCTATCCGGCCGTTGGATCCTCCGTTCGGGGCCCCTCTTGGGAAGGTCCAAAAGATTCCAGATCGGTCCGGAGAACTTGTCAAACCGGGCCCGTCGATGTCGGCCTTGTAGAAACCGCCTTTGTTTTGTCGTTGGGCACAGGGATGCTCGGGAATGGCAAATAGACCACCGCCAAATCGTCCGGAATGGCGAAATTACCCTAGGGAGCAAGTTACACGGTCGGTTTTTGCGAAGAAGGAAAACACTCCGCCCTCCACGACGGTATCCCGCATGCACATCCTAGGCCAATTGACTACGAGTGTGATGGAAGTGAGCTACTTTGGCGCTTCTTGGAGTTCGGTGGTCTTCCTGGCGCGGAACTTGTCCCAGGGCAATGTCGGCGTTCGAGTCCATTGGCGAGTCGGATCGCGATTGGGAGAGGAGGTGCGCCCGTCCGTCCCCGGGCCTTGGGGAGAGGAAATTTGGGGCAAGCGGCCTCGAGGGATTTTAGGGTCCAAGCTCAAGCGTCAACACCCCAACCCCACTTCAAGACCGCGGCGCAAGGTCCCGCCGAATCGACAAGGAGAGGGCCTCCAAACGTAAACCACGTGGGTTGCGGGCTCTAGAAGGGTTTACGTTTTGGGGGCGAGTCCCGGTCTGTTGCACTTGGGACTGGCGGCGGCGGCCAGAGAATACTGGAGCAAGGGGAACCGGCGGGCGGGAGTTTGGGCCTTTCCTCCTCCCGATGTGGCAAGTAGAAGTGAGGCTTTTGCAGTGGCAAGACATTAAGTAAATTCGCAATTAATGCATTGCACGAAAATAAATTCCGGTTTTGCCCGGTAGGATCCCTAATTCATCTCCGGCCACGGCCCAATTTTGAATTTTGGGAGAAGGTCTAGGTCAAAGGGTTAGCATTAGAGCGGTGGGGCAGCGGGTTGCGGGAAACCCGAGCTGGCACCCTTCCCCAAGTCAAGCGAGGCGGGGACCTTGCGGGGATCCCTCACAAGAGGGGAGAGTCCGGACCCGGGGAGGCGGGATCCAAAAGTTCCCGAGGCAGCCCTTCTGGCGGCTTCCCCGGGGCTGCGCTAATGACCACCCTCGGGGCAGGTTCCCCTATCCGGCCGTTGGATCCTCCGTTCGGGGGCCCCTCTTCGGGAAGGTCAAAAGATTCGGATCGGTCGGGAGAACTTGTCAAACCCAGCGGGGAAGTCTGATGTCGGCCTTGTAGAAACCGCCTTTGTTTTGTCGTTCGGGACGCAGGATGCTCGGGAATGGCAAATAGACCACGCCAAATCGTCGGAATGGCGAAATTACCCTAGGGAGCAAGTTACACGGTCGGTTTTGCGAAAGAAGGAAACACTCACGCCCTCCACGACAGTATCCCGCATGCACATCCTAGGCCAATTGACTACGAGTGTGATGGAAGTGAGCTACTTTGGCGCTTCTTGGAGTTCGGGTGGTCTTCTGGCCACGGAACTTGATCCCCAGGGCAATGTCGGCATTCCGAGTCCATTGGCGAGTCGATCAGCGATTCCAGGAGAGCCGAGGTCGCCTGTCCCGTCCCCAGGGCCTTGGGGAGAGGAAATTTGGGGCAAGCAGCCTCCGGAGGGATTTTAGGGTCCGCGCTCTGGCGTCAACACCCCAACCCCACTTCAAGACACGGCGCAAGGTCCCGGCCGAATCTGACAAGGAGAGGGCCTCCGAAACGTAAACCCTGTGGGTTGCCAGGCTCTAGAAGGGTTTACGTTTTGGGGGCCGAGTCCCCGTCTGTTGCACTTGGACCCTGGCCGAGAAGCGTGGCCCAGAATACGGAGCAAGGGGAACCGGGGAGCGGAGTTTGGGCCTTTCCTCCTCCCGATGTGGCAAGTAGAAGTCGGGGCGCTTTTGCGTGGCAAGACATTAAATTAATTCGCAATTAATGCATTGCCGCGAAAATAAATTCGGTTTTTGCCCGTAAGGATCCCTAATTCATCTCCGGCAGACACGGCCCAATTTTGAATTTTGAGGAGGGTCTAGGTCAAAGGGTTAGCATTAGAACGGTCGGGGCAGCCCGTTGCAGGGCAACCGAGCTGGCACCCTTCCCCAAGTCAAACGAGGCCAGGACCTTGCAGGGATCCCTCACAAGAGGGGAGAGTCCGGACCCCAGGAGGCGGGATCCAAAAAAGTTCCCGAGGCAGCCCTTCTGGCAGCTCCCCGGGCTGCACGCTAATGACCACCCTCCGGGGCCCTGGTTCCCCTATCCGGCCGTTGGATCCTCCGTTCAGGGGCCCCTCTTGGGAAGGTCCAAAAGATTCCGCATCGGTCCGGAGAACTTGTCAAACCCATGGGCGTCGATGTCGGCCTTGTAGAAACCGCATACCGTTTTTGTCGTTCGGGCAGGGGATGCTCGGAATGGCAAATAGACCCTGCCAAATCGTCAGGAATGGCGAAATTACCCTAGGGAGCAAGTTACACGGTCGGTTTTTGAAAGAAGGAAACACTCCACGCCCCACGACAAAAAGATCCCCGCATGCACATCCTAGGCCAATTGACTCTGAGTGTGATGGAAGTGAGCTACTTTGGCTTCTTAGAGTTGGGGTGGTCTTACGGCCCACGGAACTTGGTCCCCGGGCAATGTCGACGTTCGAGTCCATTGGCGAGTCGGTCGCGATTCCGGAGGCGGAGGTCGCCCGTCCGGCCCCGGGGCCTTGGGGAGAGGAAATTTGGGGCAAGCGACCTCGGGAGGATTTTAGGGTCCAGCTCAAGGTCAACACCCCAACCCCACTTCAAGACCTGCGGCGCAAGGTCCCGTAGAATCGACAAGGAGAGGGCCTCCAAACGTAAACCCTATGGGTTGCCAGGCTCTAGAAGGGTTTACGTTTTGGGGGCGAGAATCTGATGTTACACTTGGGACCTGGCCGAGAAGCGCGAGCCGAGAATATGGAGCAAGGGGAACCGGCGGAGCGGAGTTTGGGCCTTTCCTCCTCCCGATGTGGCAAGTAGAAGTCGGGGCTTTGCGATGGCAAGACATTCAGTAAATTCGCAATTAATGCATTGCACGAAAATAAATTCGGTTTTGCCGGTAGGATCCCTAATTCATCTCCGGCCACGGCCCAATTTTGGAATTTTCGGAGAAGGTCTAGGTCAAAGGGTTAGCATTAGAGCGGTCGGGGCAGCCCGTTGCGGGGAGCAACCGAGCCGGCACCCTTCCCCAAGTCAAACGAGGCCAGGACCTTGCAGGGATCCCTCACAAGAGGGGAGAGTCCGGACCCCAGGAGGCGGGATCCAAAAAAGTTCCCGAGGCAGCCCTTCCTGGCAGCGCTCCCCCCGGGGCTGCACGCTAATGACCACCCTCCCGGAGCCCGGTTCCCCTATCCGACCGTTGGATCCTCCGTTCAGGGGCCCCTCTTCGGGAAGGTCCAAAAGATTCCTGATCGGTCGGGAGAACTTGTCAAACCCTTGGCGTCGATGTCGGCCTTGTAGAAACCGCCTTTGTTTTGTCGTTCGAGACGCAGGATGCTCGAATGGCAAATAGACCCTGCCAAATCGTCCGGAATGGCGAAATTACCCTAGGGAGCAAGTTACACGGTCGGTTTTGCGAAAGAAGGAAACACTCACGCCCTCCACGACAGTATCCCGCATGCACATCCTAGGCCAATTGACTACGAGTGTGATGGAAGTGAGCTACTTTGGCGCTTCTTGGAGTTCGGGTGGTCTTCTGGCCACGGAACTTGGTCCCCAGGGCAATGTCGACGTTCTGAGTCCATTGGCAGAGTCAGATCGCGATTCCGGAGAGCGGAGGTCGCCCGTCCGTCCCCAGGGCCTTGGGGAGAGGAAATTTGGGGCAAGCAGCCTCCGGAGGGATTTTAGGGTCCGCGCTCTGGCGTCAACACCCCAACCCCACTTCAAGACACGGCGCAAGGTCCCGGCCGAATCTGACAAGGAGAGGGCCTCCGAAACGTAAACCCTGTGGGTTGCCAGGCTCTAGAAGGGTTTACGTTTTGGGGGCCGAGTCCTGGTCTGTTGCACTTGGGACCTGGCCGAGAAGCAGCAGCCGAGAATACGGAGCAAGGGGAACTGACGGAGCGGAGTTTGGGCCTTTCCTCCTCCCGATGTGGCAAGTAGAAGTCGGGGGGCGCTTTTGCAGTGGCAAGACATTCGTAAATTCGCAATTAATGCATTGCACGAAAATAAATTCCGGTTTTTTGCCAGCGGGATCCCTAATTCATCTCCAGCACACGGCCCAATTTTCGGAATTTTCGGAGAAGGTCTAGGTCAAAGGGTTAGCATTAGAACGGTCGGGGCAGCCCGTTGCAGGGCAACCGAGCTGGCACCCTTCCCCAAGTCAAACGAGGCCAGGACCTTGCAGGGATCCCTCACAAGAGGGGAGAGTCCAGGACCCGGGCGGGATCCAAAAAGTTCCCCGAGGCAGCCCTTCTGGCGGCGCCCCCGGGCTGCACGCTAATGACCACCCTCCGGGCCGGTTCCCTATCCGGCCGTTGGATCCTCCGTTCGGGGGCCCCTCTTGGGAAGGTCCAAAAGATTCCAGATCGGTCCGGAGAACTTGTCAAACCGCTGGCGTCCCGATGTCGGCCTTGTAGAAACCGCCTTTGTTTTGTCGTTCGGGACACCGGGATGCTCCGGGAATGGCAAATAGACCCGCCAAATCGTCCGGAATGGCGAAATTACCCTAGGGAGCAAGTTACCGCGGTCGGTTTTTGCGAAGAAGGAAACACTCACGCCCTCCACGACAAGTATCCCGCATGCACATCCTAGGCCAATTGACTACGAAAGTGTGATGGAAGTGAGCTACTTTGGCGCTTTTGGAGTTGGTGGTCTTCCCGCCCGCGGAACTTGGTCCCCAGGCAATGTCGGCGTTCCGAGTCCATTGGCGAGTCAGATCGCGATTCCAGGAGCTGAGGTCGCCCGTCCCCCCCCGTGGCCTTGGGAGAGGAAATTTGGGGCAAGCAGCCTCCAGGAGGGGATTTTAGGGTCCGGCCCGCTTCAACACACCCCAACCCCACTTCAAGACCGTCGCCGCAAGGTCCCGCCGACCGACAAGGAGAGGGCCTCAAACGTAAACCCCCGTGGGTTGCCGGGCTCTAGAAGGGTTTACGTTTTGGGGCCGAAGTCCCTGGTCTTCCAGCTGGCCACCTAACTTGATCCCCGTGGCAATGTCGGCATTCTTCCGAGTCCATTGGCGAGCCAAATCGCTGGGTTCCAGTGAGGGAGGTTGCGCGTCCTTCCCCGTGGCCTTGGGGAGAGGAAATTCGGGCAAGCGGCTTGAGCCCGAGGGATTTTAGTGTCCGCTTCGCTCAAGGTCAACACCCCAACTCCACTTCAAGACATGGCGCCAAAGTCCCTACCGAATCGACAAGGAGAGGGCCTCCAAACGTAAACCCCGTGGGTTGCCGTGCTCTAGAAGGGTTTACGTTTTGGGGGTGATGAGTCCTGGTCTTTTGGCCCGCGGAACTTGGTTTCCGAGCAATGTCAACGTTCAGAGTCCATTGGCGAGCCAAATCGGTTCGGAGAGGGAGGTTGCCCGCTCTTCCCCGTGGCCTTAGGGAGAGAAATTTGGGGAAAGCAGCCTCGGAGGGATTTTAGGGTCCAAGGCCTCGGCGCCAACACCCCAACTCCACTTCAAGACACGTCGCTAGGTCCCGGCCGAATCTGACAAGGAGAGGGCCTCCGAAACGTAAACCCGTGGAGTTGCCAGGCTCTAGAAGGGTTTACGTTTTGGGGGCCGAGTCCTAGTCTGTTGCAGTTGGAACGTGGCCGAGAAGCTGCGGCCGAGAACGCATAGCAAGGGGAACTGACGGAACGGAGTTTGGACCTGTCCTCCTCCCGATGTGGCAATTAGAAGTCGGGGGGCGCTTTTGCAGTGGCAACACACGATTAAATTCATAATTAATGCATTGCACGAAAATAAATTCTGATTTTTTGCCAGCTGGATCCCTAATTCATCTCCGGCCACGGCCCAATTTTGAATTTTTGGAGAAGGTCTAGGTCAAAGGGTTAGCATTAGAATCGTCGGGCAGCCCGCTCTTGAGGCAACCGAGCTGATTTGGAAGATTTGGAAGATGCAGTTGACTTCAAGCCACAAAGAAACATAAATTTAGTGGCTGCTTCTATCAGTCAGGTTGGAGAAAAAATCCAAGCTGACTGTCCATCACAAACTTCTAAGAATGTGCATTTGAAAGATTTAGAACATGGAAGTGTCCCATTTGTAAGAGCTACAGGAGAGTCCAAACCACAAATAATCTCGGAAAGGCGGTTCTACCAAATTCAAAGTCGAAATGTCGCAAAACCTCAGGCTCGAAATGGCAAATCGAATCAAGAAGGCGATATCCAAAAAAGAATGCAAAATATCTTCAAGAATCCTTCGTGATCATGTTCATGCATATGTATCAATGCTAGATTGTACCCAAGAGAAAATATAACAATGTACAAAACATAGGTTTATTGAACAAAAGATCACTTGAACAATTCAAAGATACTCCTCCTCGAGCTTGGCTTATAGTTTCTATCGTGAAGTCCTCCACTTGTCCATCCCCTTTGAACCATAGCTCCATGTCAAGTATGTCCGCATCAGCCATGCACATGTCGACGCTAGTATCATGTTAATGTTTTTTTCCCCGTGGTGCTTCCAAACCCTGACCATCTTTTCAAGAAGCACCCTCATCATGCTAGGCAGCTCACTGGTTCCTAGCAATTTGGTCAGTGCCTTCTCACCAATCACATACTTCTTTAACACTTTCATCCGATGGATCGTTGTTTCATAGTCCTCATCTTCGAAAGTGGAGGAGGGGTTCCGCGGAGGATTCCCTTCCTTCTCATGCCCTCGACGGCTCCTACACCAAGCTATAGATTAGAAAATAGATAAAATACAATAAAGTGTATAAACTACAGAGTGTAGCCTTACTTGTGAAGACAGGTTCCATATCTCTCTGCTCTTGAATCCTCATCTCCTCCTCCCTCCTGAATCTGGTTCAAGCGTCCGAAGCATACCTTCCATGGCCATGTATCCCAAAAGCAATAAAGAAAAACTCTCACAATAATCGCAATGAAAAACTAGGATCCGAGGATCGCTCGCAATACTCAAATCATAAAAAGAAATGGGAAAAATGAAAGCCGGGCGATGACTTTTAAAGAAATGAGACGTCGTTTTAAGGCGATAGACGCCGCTTAACGACGCTTAAAGGTCGTTTAACGGCGTCTATAACGACGTTCTCGGCTATAACGACGTCGTCATGAAATTTGTTTTTGTTTTCGGTATCTTTGAGATGCCATATATATTGCCCTATTAGTCCTCCGGCTTCTCCCACGCCCTCCGTCCCTCTCGCTCCTGCGCCCTCCGGCTTCCTCCTCCTCCTCCTTCGTCCGGAGCTCCTCACCTACATCCGCCATGGCCGCTTCTCCGATGCATGCCCGCTTGATCTGCACTGAGGCCGTGGCAGCGCTGCTGAGCACCCGAATCGCCTCGATCGAAAGTGGCTAGAGACGAACCTAACCCAAGAAAGGCCGGAGTTCAAGCAAGCACAACCACCCCAATTCTGGGACCACACTTAAAAACAACAGTTAAAAAAAGACCACATGTCGTTGTTCAAAAAAATCTACATGTGGTTATGTGGAGGTGTGGTTTATTAAGAAGGCGGTGTAGTTTTTTTTAAGGAGCTATAGTTTTTTTTTTTTGAAGATGTGGTCTTTTTTTTAGGTCTTGGTTTTTAAAGGAAGTGTTGTTTTTTTTTTAAAGAGGGTGTTGTTTTTAAGAAGGCGTTGTTTTTTGAGGTGTGGTTTATAACTAGGTGTAGTTTTTAAGTAGTTGTTTTTTATGGAAGTGTAGTTTTTTGAGGTGTGGTTTATAAGGAGGTGTAGTTTTAAAGTGGTTGTTTTTTAAGGAAGTATAGTTTTCTGAAGTGGTGTGATTTTTTTAATCGAGGTGTTGTTTTTTGAGGTGTGGTTTATAAGCAAGTGTAGTTTTTAAATAGCTGTTTTTTAAAGAAGTATGGTTTTTTAAAGTGTGGTTTATAAGTGGGTGTAGTTTTTAAGTGGCTGTTTTTTTAATGAAGTATGGTTTTATGAAGTTTAGATGTAGTTTTAAGTGGTTGTTTTTTTAAGAAGTGTGGTTTTCTGAAGTGGTGTGGTTTATAACTAGGTAGTAGCTATTTATTAAGGAAGTTTGGTTTTTTGAGGTGTGATTTATAACTAGGGGTAGTTTCTAAGTAGCTGTTTTTTTAAAGGAAGTATGGTTTTTTGAGGCTTGACCATGCCAAAGTAGCTCAAACAGACTGTTTATATAACTAGGTGTAGTTTTAAGTAGTTGTTTTATATGGAAGTATAATTTTTAGAAGTGTGGTTTATAGTGACGTGTAGTTTTTAAGTGGTTGTTTTTTAAGGAAGTATGGTTTTATGAAGTGGTGTGATTTTTTTAATTGAGATGTTGTTTTTTGAGGTGTGGTTTATAAGTGGGTGTAGTTTTTAAATGGTCGTTTTTTTAAATAAGTATGGTTTTTTTGAAGTGTGGTTTATTTAAGCCGGTGTAGTTTTTTTTAGTGGCCATTTTTAATGAAATATGATTTTCTGAAGTGGTGTAGTTTATAATTAGGTGTAGTTTTTAAGAAGCTATTTTTAAGGAAGTATGATTTTTTTAGGTGTGGTTTATATAACTAGGTGTAGTTTTTAAGTAGCTGTTTTTTAAAGTAAGTATGGTTTTTTTAGGTGTGGTTTATAAGTAGGTGTAGTTTTTAAGTGGCTTTTTTCTAAAGAAGTGTGGTTTTCTGAAGTGGTGTGGTTTATAACAAGGTGTAGTTTTTACGTAGCTATTTCTTAAGGAAGTATAGTTTTTTTGAGGTGTTTTTGAGGCTATTTCTTAAGCAAAGCACCACCACTTGGAATATTGTTTGTGTGCTCAAATTTGGAAATGTATCGTATTGTTTTACATTAAAAAATACCTGAAAAATACCTTCAACGGTTAGATCCAAGGTGGCTCAAACATGCCACGCGGGCTCCAACATGCCACATGGCCTCCAACATGCCAAGGTGGCTCAAGCATGCCACCCGGGTCAAACATACCAAGATGGCCCAAACATGCCACGCAGGCTCCTACATGCCACCTATAGGCTCCAACATGCCACCTAGGCTCCAACATGCCAAGGTGCCACAAACATGCCATCTAGGCTCCAATATGCCACCTAGGATCCAACATGCCAAGGTGGCTCAAACATGCCATATGGGCTCCAACATGCCACCTCGGCTAGAACATGCCAAGGTGGCTCAAACATGCCACCTAGGCTCCAACATGTCACCTAGACTCAAACATGCCAAGGTGGCTCAAAAATTCCACGCGCTCCAACATGCCACCTAGGCTCCAACATGCCAAGGTGGCTCAAATATGTCGTGGGCTCCAACATAACACCTAGGCTCAAACATGCCAAGGTGGCTCAAACATGCCACGTGGGCTCCAACATGCCAACATGTCTCAAACATGCCATCTAGGCTCCAACATGCCAAGGTGGCTCAAACATGCCATGTGGGCTCCAACGTGCCATCTAGGCTCCAACCTGCCAAGGTGGCTCAAGCATGCCGCCTAGGGCAACGCGAAATGTCCAATATGCCACATAGGCTCCAACATGCCAAGGTGGCTCATACATGTGACGGGGCTCCAACATGCCAAGGTGGCTCAAACATGCCACGCTGTGCTAGATATAGACTCAAAATGTAAACCCCCGTGAGTTACTAGGTTCTTGAAGGGTTTACGTTTTGAAGCTTGAGTTTTCATCACTTGAACCGAGGATTTGGACGGGGAGTTGCAATTGGTAATGTGGAGCAAAGAGAACTAACAAAATTGATTTTGGATTTATTCTCTTCCCGATCCGTGATTTAGAATTCAATAGCGCTTTTGCAAGAGCAATCATGTTTGGGACAATTCGGGATGGCCGGTAGACTGAAACTCCATTTTTTAGGTGGTCATGTCTCTACATGCATGTCTAGAGATGGTGCATCAAGTTATCCATGCAAACGACCACGTCTCAACCTCCGAAATGTAAACCCTATGAGTTACTAGGTTCTTGTAGGGTTTACGCTTTGGAAGTTGATACCATGGTCGTTTTTATGGTTAACTTGGTGCACCGTCTCTAAACATGCATGCAGGGTCATAGCAACCAGAATGATCCAAAATAATATCTTGCTACTGCAAAAGCGGCTCTGCACCTCTAATTGCCACATCAGGAGGAGGATAGATCCAAACTCCAATTTGCAAAAAATATGGGAGATGACATGGCATGAGTGGTGAGGTGGAAAAACATGAGGGGGTGGAAAAGTGGAGAATTTATTGAGACAATTTTGCAACCTTTTATAAAAGCATATTTCTCCATGGTGACATGGCCCATTTCTTTTGATGGTGTGGCAAATCAATGCAAGCAAGGTGACGTGGCACTGGAAAATGATGAGGTGTCATAAGAAAGAGAAACCAAACTTCTTCCTTTATAAAAAGTTCCTTTATGAAAAGGTGACTATTTGCAAAAATATTGGTGATGACATGGCATGAGCATGTGAGGTGGCAAATATAATGATGACGTGGCAAAACATGAAGGAATAGAAAAATTCAAACTTTGTCTAGCCAATTTGCAACTTTTTGGAAGCATATTTCACGCAAGTCGCATTATGACTAACACATTTGGTATGGCAGACTGAATAGGCCAAATTGAGGTGTCAATATGTGATGTGCCAAATACTATAACAATATTGATATTGATACTCATTGAGGTAAGATAATCATCTTTTGCCCTTTGAGCTTCTAAAAACATGCTAATCCTATAAGTAGCTTATGATGCGCCAAATGATTTATAGAAGAACTAGAAATGTGTGCCCGACGATGCCTGGCATTAGCTGTGGACGTTTAGAATGAGTAGAAGTGATGGATTTTGTAGACAGAATAATAAGCTATAAATGTAGATGTATTTGTAGATGTTACGTAGGTATTGCCCAAGTGTAAAGCATTTAATGGATGCATTGCATTAGCCATATGCACATGGAATGGGTAGTAACATAGTGTTGGATAGAATGGGTAGATATAATAGACTACATGGAATCTAGGGTAATCAACCTTAAACATTAAACCAATGCAATCTAATAATTTGCCATTTGAGAGGGAGGGCGATGGGATGGGATGGGATGGGAGGGGGAGGGAGGGAGGAGCTATGGTCAAATGTGGACAATGTTCTTTAAATAGACATCATAAGGCATCGAGCTTTAGTTTGTGCTTTCACATTAAGTCCGTTTTTTTTTTTGTCTTCTAGTTAATGGTAGAAGTTATCTTTTATGTTGTACATGAGAAGTTTTTTTTGTTGTGTGTTTTGATTTGGGGGATGTCATTACACTAATTGTAGCGACGTGTGTATTTGCTGGAGTTTAGTTGTTTGCCGCTTCTTGGGTTTCTATCTAGTTAAACTCAATATAATTCTAAAAAGACCTCTTAAAATTATATCAATGATCATCATTCGATGATCATTCGAATAGAATCTGCAACAATAGCAAATCATGTATACCCTAGAAGGTGCACAAACGGTTTTATCACAGGTAACAAATAATCTTAAATAACATGTACATTAAATACTCATCAATCAAATGAAGCACTTAACCATGTTAATGGCAAGTAACGGACTTCGGCCGCTCCCAAGCCTGTGAAAGAATGAAAACAAAAATGCATTCCCCGACAACGTAATAGAGGGTAAGAAATCAGTGAATTGTAGAGGGCAAATGTATGAATTTGTCCACATTCTCGCTTGACAGAGTTGGAATTATTGACTTGGATCTCGGATCTGTGGGATATTCGAGTTCCTAGATGACCTCCCTAGACGACCTCCTAGGCGAATTATTGCCTCACATCACACCTCCTAGATGCCGCTTCTTGGGGCGTGATTAGGGCTGCTATGGTAGGAGAGAAGTCGTCCTTTCTCCAAAGACCGCCATCGCACGAAACACAATTCCTCGTGGAAAAATCGTTGTTTATCTTTTTACCACTCCTTGTCCTAGTTTTCTTTGTACTACTTCTTTCTATATGACTCTTAGAATCAATAAGCATTGTCCTGTTGGGAGACGAAGAAGGTGTGAACCTGTAGTAGTCCCTCATCCGAACTAATGTATATACTTTTTATTTTCAAAAAATAAAAATGGCACCTCTTTATCTTCCAAAAAAAAAAAAAAAAAAGAGAAAATCACACTTCGAATACTCTGGAACGACAAATTGAATGTTCCACAATATTCAGAATATTGATATTACCCCATATGGGACCAAGTTTCACGACAATCTGATTCATTGGCATCTCTACTTTAAGCACCTCCTGGTCTAGAATGGTCTAGTCATTTTCTACCAAAAGTGCCTAAAATGCTTAATCATCACGTGAAATGGCACATCATCTAAAAAATACCATGTCATCATGGTAAAATATGCTTCTTCTAAAAAACTGCAAAATAGGCTAGGCAAATTCTTCATTCTTCCATCCATCCATATTTTGCCACATCATAACTCATTTTTTCCACCTCATTGCTCATCTTGGCCACCTCACCATTGTTTCTAATAGAAACTTGATTGCCCTTAGCTAGTTAGAACCTAATAGGGTATTGAGGTGGGATGACCCCATTGCACACATGTCCTGCATTGAATCATGTTCAGAAGCCCTGATTGTATAAGTGAAATAGTGCACCTCAATTTTGCCAAATACCCCCCTCTGGGCAATCTAGAATATGGAGCACACAGGTACATGGCATAGCAAATCGGTGCAATATTTAGAAACATGAGAAGTTACAAGAGCGTTTGACTAAATATAAGGTATGCAATTTGGTTCCTACTTCCTCTTACTTAAAGAAAAGGGGTTTTTTTCATATTTACGTTTACCATGCTTGATTTTCATGCATGCGCCTTTGTCTAGTATAACGATGTTTGCCACTCGCCTTTATCTAGTATAGGTTGGCTTAGGCACCACTCGCCATCTCGATTTGAGTATCGGGTACCATTTTCCGAAATGGGAAAGGTATGATGAACACATGAACTTTTGAGCTTTTTGAGTTATTCTATCAATCTTTTCTCGTACAGATTGATCAGCTTAAGTGATCTGAAGGCTCTAACTCCAACTTGAGCATAGTTTCAAGTTTGCCTTAAGTTTCTCTGAGTGTTGTGGTTGAAATCGCTTTATTAGAGCAGAGTGGCAATGCAGGAGTAGGATAGTGGCGATATAAGGTAATATGGCAAATGATATGGCCCTAGAAATAATGAGGTGGCATCAAAAGAGCAAGAAAACTTCTTTATTTGCCAAAACTATGGGAGATGACATGGCATGAGTATGGTGAGTCACAAAGATGAGAGTGGTGGAAAAATGCAAAATTTGCTTAGACAATGCATTTTAAATAGGAAATGACTAGGCCAATTAAAAGATAAGTAGGTTATAGTGGCAAGCAAGGTGATTGAAATGATGAGGTGTTATAATAAAGAGAAACCAAACTTCCTTTCTTTTGGACATGTGACTTTTTACAACAAATATGGGTGATGACATGGCATGAGCATATGAGTGATGACATGGCAAAAAGATGAAGGGATAGAAAATGAAGAATTTGCCTAGTGCAACTTCTTAGAAGAAGCATATTCACTATAATGACATGGCATTTCTTTGAAAGATGTGGCACACCACATTATATGACTAACGATTCGGCAAGCGCCCCATTCTTGCAACGATCGCATTGTACGTAGATTCTAATTGGGTATGGTATTTGTTAATCTGCCAAGATTTGTAGGTTTGAATTGATGGGTGGATACATGCCGATCCCGTGCAGATGAACCTCAGTGGTGAGCTATCCCAGTGCCAAATTGCTCTATGTAGCAAATGATTTTAGACCTCCATCCCTATCTTACCTGTTAACGTGAAACTATTACGTCACAACTATTTCTACAACATGTTTCTTAACAATATGTTTCCTAGCGATATAGGTTGTAACATGCCACATAGGCTTAAACATGCCACTTAGTCCGGACCATTTTTTTAAATTGTAACTATGTTATGGGTAGAACTTCGATGCTTCTCAAGAAACAAGAGGGAAAATAAAGTACATTAACAATGCATGGGGCAAGGAATAATGTAGTGAAATTGTTTGTTACCTGGCGGTTAATCCATGCATTTATCGTGAGTGCTCCATCAGATTTTTCATATGTTGGATTATTGAGTTGGAATGTTCATAGCCATCAGATTATAATGCTTATGAAATGTACAATATTGGAACAGTTGCTTGAGGTCGTTCCCGAAGTCTAGATTCAAACATTGGTCCTCCTCTCTAGAACTGGGTATATTTCTCACTAGATGTTATTATATTGTAGAGCACATGGTACTCTTTTGGAGGGTATGTTCGATACCAAGTGTCCCTCACAACGTTCTCTTTAGAGCCTCTCTAGAATCCAGTATGTTTCATACCCGATGTCCTTCCTGATGGTCACAATGCAAACCAATAAGGGAGCCTACGAAAAAATGTGCGACCACAATCAATTTCTTGGAGCGATAATGATACCGAGTAGACCAATGATCTAATGAGTGAGGAACTTAATAATACAACCCTAACGAATAGAAAATCCCGAAAGTATAAAACACAACACCCATCCAAATCAATATTTGCAAAGCAAGGGCCTATCTATGTCCAGATTAGATATGCCTGCGGGGCTTCCATAGGTAACACCAGATTAAATATAAAAGGAACAATCAATGGCGGGAAACTTTCCAAAGTATGGACGGTTCACACATAATCCACGTCATCGATCCAAGAAGAGAAATTTGATTGGCGCTTATCCACCGCTTGCAAATCTCGCTTTTTAACCCTAATTGCATCCCTTTTTTTCTTCTTCCCTTTGCCTTGGCTTGCCGCCAAAATTCAAGCCATCTCTGTGGCCTCCATCTTTGCCGCCTCCATCTCTGTTGCTCCACTCCATCTCTGTCGCCATCTATGCAGCCATTGGTTCTGATCTATCTTCATGAGCGGCATCGGCCCAGCAGCAGTGGCACAATACATTAACCAGAGTTTTCAGTGGCAATAAATCGCCCTCCTTAAGCGGACGTGATCTCTTAAGCAGCACAGATGCATGGCCTTGAAAAATGTCAGAATTGTTCCAGCTTCTAGCTTCTGTTGCAACACTCATACAGCTTCATTCCGCCCATGGCAACGGAATTCTAAGGACCCACGACCTACAAAGGATTACAGTAACAATTCATCACGGTGTGGGAATTTTCTTTGCCTCTAGTTCGGCCATCTCTGCAGCTATTGTTTCTACTCCAGCTAGAAGCTTTTTAAATGTGGCTTAGGAACCGGGAAAGAAGGTTTCTGTCTTAGGAACCTGTCTTCAGAATCTATTTTAAAACAAGGGAAGAAGGTTTCGTTCTGGTGAAAAATGGCTGCCAATCAACATGTATGAAGTAGGAGGTCATCTTCCAAACCCTTTTTTTTCTTAAAAAGCTGTTTCAAACGAATTCGTGGTGGACTGCAGGTTGTGATCACCGGAGGCCCGCGGAGGCATCGACCTCAAATATAGGCTTTACCACTTCCAAGTCCGAGCTCCTGCCCTTTCTTCAATCGTGGGCATGGATTAAATCCCGCCTTGTAGACAATAGATTTGTTGATTAAACAGGGGCTTGATGTTATTCCCCATCTTGATATAACAGAGCATTTTCTGTTCAACGTTTTGCTGCTTGCCTTCTTCAAGAATATGGCAATTTTTGCTGCCTTACAAGACGAGAAGCCTTGAGAGGGTTATGGTGATATGTGGGCAAGTTTTGCTGCCAAATCTTGTACTCGGCCCGGCCGCAAACACCTATGGTCGGCTCTACCTATGGCTGGCTCTATGGCCCTCAGATGTTTAAATCTTGTTTAGAATGATTGTATTTCTAAATTTGTTTCACAGATTAATGGCAAAGAAGCAAGTTTTGCTGAAAATATCTTTGTTCTGATTGTGAATTGTAACTGCAATCTTGAAAAATAAAGGTATATATTTTCCAATGGTTTCTAGATCTTCAATTCAAAACCACGTCTTTGTTTTAGAAAAACAAACAAAAATAACACTTGCATATTTTTCAATTCAAAACCACACTTGCTTATTTTATACAACCACATGTTGATTTTATATAAACCTATATATCAAAATTCTTCTTTACGAGAAAAAGAATACTTGAAAACAATAGTTATTTTTTAAAAATCACATATCATTTTCCTAAGAAAACAACACTTAGAAACAACATAGTTAAAAAAAAAACCACATTTTTTTTTAAAAAGCACCCGTCATTTTGTTAAGAAAACAACACTTAGAAACAACAGAGTTAAAAAAAAAACCACATTCTTCTTAAAAAACACATATCATTTTATTAAGAAAACAACACTTAGAAACAACGAGTTTTACAAAAACCACATTCTTCCTAAAAACACATATCACCTTTTTAAGAAAACAACATTTAGAAACAACATAGTTAAAAGAAAAACAAAGAAACTACGTGTAGTTTCTAGCAAAATCGACACAAAATTCTATCGTAGTTTTTAGTGTTTTTTTCATACAAAACAATAGTTAAAAACTACATGTGGACCTTTTAGGTTTTATTAAAAACCACATGTCTATTTAAAAAAAGCAACACTCGAAAACCACATCTACTTCTAAAAAACAACATTAGACATACGTGTAATTCCTACGTGTAGATAATTTTGACAAAACTCTACGTGTAGACTTTTAACAAAAAAACTACATGTATAAAAATTTGGCTAAAAACTACACGTCATTTCTAGCAAATCCGGACAAAAAACAATACGTAGTTTTTTGGTGTTGTTTTTTTGCAAAAAAGACACTGAAAAACAACATGTGGACCCAGTTTTGGGGTGGTAGTGAAGCCATGACAAAGCTGCGTGATAGGGGGCAAGAAAGACCTCGCTCGCATTACTGGGAGGCCGGAACCTTCCCTCAATACAGGCTCGAGTGCCTGAAGAAATGCATGGTGAGCTCGTTGTGCTTGGCCCGTATGCTAGAGGATAGGGGCCTTTGGGAAGGGAAACATTTGCTGAAGCCCTACTTTCAAAAGTTGCACCAGACCAACCAGGGCATGCGGGAAGTGCTCGTTACATGAATTCCTTTGGGGAAATGGACACCACGCCGGAGGGCTTGATTCCATGCCGGGAGGCTTGTTCCGACGGGGTGGAGGAAATCACCGTCGAGCACCTTCGAGTCACCTCGAGTGGATCACACTTGGATGTTTGATATATACCACTAGATGTGCACTGGCATCCACTTTGTTTTGTGTATTTGAATTGTGTATGGGTTTTTTATATGAATTTTGTATTTTGAAGGGAATACATATATGATTTTTGTATATGAATCTTGCATTTTGAAGGGAATCTTCACATTTTATGATTAATTAAACATAAAGCGTGTACTCAATCAGATGTAGAACTGCCCGGACGATCGGCTTGCAAGCCATAGGTCTATACTAGGATGCCAATTAACTTGGCATAAATGTCTATGATAACTTCAAGTTGCAATACTAACGTTGCCTAAATTCAAGATGCCAAAGTATTTTCTTATTCATATGTGGGAAGAAAATATAATAATCATAATAAAGTAATGAAGGTTCAATCGATGGTAGTCTTCTATCATGACAATAGTCTGCCCCCAACCCCCAACCTCCCTATTCGACCGCCATCTCTTCTTCACCTTCAAATATGCGGCGGGAGCGAGCCTTACATGGAACTACGAACCACCACTGATCTTGCAAAGGATCTGGAACGAAGGTGACCTACAAAACCTCTATTACATTAGTTCCTTTGTTAATGACATATATAAATTTTATTGCATCCAAGTAAACATACTTGTTCACATTGCTCAACCCTCACGAGTGTGTCTTGACCACGATACCGACGAGTTGAATCTAGTGAATACAGGCCACTCAGATCTTTGCGTATCGTGGCATGAGCACCAGTACACACAAGATCAAACCATTCGCATCAAACAACATTGTTTTGAATGCACTACCGACATCAACCTCCATGATAGTCTTTATAGTACCAATCCATTCCAACATTGCCTCGATTGGGTTTGGGTCGCACTACCACCGCAAACTGTACTAAACTTTGCTGATATACCACAATCATAAGTGCGTTTGCCATGATCCACACTTTGTCGTCGAAAGTGAGCACCAGAAGACCATATTGATGCATATGAATTATACTACAAAGTAAAGGAACAAATGTTCAAAATAACGAACGAAACTCGTGAATTATATGCTATTAAGTTGCACTTACAAATAGTGACACGCCTTTAGCATATGCAAATTCTTCGCTAGAAACATGTTAAGCCACGCTGCCTTGCCATCTCTAGTTGTTCGAGCAGCCATTTATTGTTTATCTCACTTGGCAGGACCCCTAGATGATCTGGAAGTGGTTGTTTGCGATTCTTTTGTCGATAGCGTCTTCTCTCCTCATCTCTCTTTATTTTTTCTTCCTCGTATTTTTTTATCCATTTCTCCATGGGAGTGGAGTTGTAGATGAGAAACTTATTGACTTTTGCCCCTTCTTCTAGTGTGAACAATTTCTTACGTGGTCTTCCTTTTTCGGAACTTCTCCAACTATAGTTGGAGTGTCTTCATCGGTCCATAATCGTGGAGCATTGGGGTGTAGATCGCCAAGAACTTCGGTGACATAGAATAATGACTCTCGTGCTAACCAACCCTCGGCCATGCAACCCTCTGGCCTTGCCTTCTGATGTACGAAGTCCTTGAGGACCTTCAGAAAGCGTTCTATAAAAACATCCATCTAGGATTTGTTGTGCCTGCAAGCTCTACTTCGTCCACTAAATGCACTAGTAAGTGAGTTTGTATGTCCGTAAAAACTTGTTGGGAATTCTTTCTCTAGCATACAACATGCCTCAACGACCTTAGTTCGCATGTCCGCAATTTCATTTGTCGGTATCTCCTTCCTTGTAATCCATCTAAATATGATTTAAGAAAGAAAAAAGTTAAGTGAGAGTTCAGCATCGAGTGTTTTCTAAACTGCGTCTTTAACCGAAAACTCGATAGGAGACATATTGCATGTAGTGGACCGTCGGCGGGATCGACCCCTCGTAACAATAGGCATACCAAACCGCAACATCTTATGCCAATCATGAGATTTCAACCCGCTTAACTCCCCTTCGTTAGAGAAACAATTACGCAACGAATGCATATATATCCCGCTTCGAGTCTTTATTGCCTTGATCGCTTCTCGAGCGGGTTTCATATATTTTTTCTAGGCACGATCCAATCCACTTGTGGCCTTATTCCTTCTTCGACATTTAACCATGCTTTTAGATTTTGATCCAGCTTCTTGTAGATCTTCTCGTCTTTGCATCTGTGTCCTTCACGTCCGGTGACATGCTTCCAAATAGACCAAACGTTTTTAAAGATGTGCATGGGATCAAGAAGATGATGGATCTTCAATTACGTCCAATAGGGTAGAAGGAAGAAGGATGCTTTCCACTTCATTCCCTTAACCTTATTTCCTTCAACAAGCATCCCACATGTTACCCCAATCTCTCGTTGTCAACCTTTTGGGAGGCTCTTGATTGCAATGTTTTTCTTTGGACCTACGTGACGAAGTCGATTTTCCATTGGCGGATATCTCTTGAAGTTTGCATAGACATTTTTTTGTGCAATGCCGCTGGACCGGCGAGAGTTCAACTGTTCAAACCCACACAAGTGACATGCGCATATCCGCATTACTTGGAGTCCGAGAGTTCATACAAACCAGGCCAATCGCCGTTGTCCACATTAAGATTGCTCTCAAGGTAAATCTTCATTCAAAGACGAAGTTCTCTTGAGACATCGTAAACTTCAATACCTTCACTCCACAATGTCAAAAGCTCATCAATAACTATTTTCAGATATGGATCTAGACTTTCCGGCTTCTTCGGTCCTGGAACTAATAGTACTACCATTAAATGGCTAGTCTTCATGAGTAACCACGGTGGTAAATTATAGTTGATCAACACTCTTCGGCCAAGTTGACCACGCGGTGATTGACGTCCATAAGGATTAACACCATCCGGTTGCCAACCCTAATCGAGATTTCGTGGCTCTCTTCCAAATTCGCCATGTTTCATCAATATGCTTCCATTGCTTGCGATCACTAACCACGCTGAGTACATTGTCACTCGGCGCATTAGCGGCACACCAACCCATGAGCTTAAGCTAGAGATTCACATCGAAACAATAGCCTTATCGCGGGGATCAATGGAAAGTAGCGAACCACCTTCATCGGGACGGTCTTTTTCCCTTGGCATCTGCATTGTACCTAGAGGCACCACATTTAGGGCATGTTTCTGTGTTCTTGTAGATGTCATCCGGATAATATACCATGCAATCATTTGGACAAGCGTGAATCTTATGGTAGCCTAAACCCGATGGTCGCCAATATATTTTTTATTTCAAAGGTCGACTTTTGGGCATAGTGTTCCCTTGTGGGAGTATTTTCTCTTGCAATAACCTCATAAAAAATGGACCTTTACGTATACATTCAACTACAAATTCAATAAGTCAAGTGATTGCAATTGTACTTTACTCTAACAAAGCCGTAACAACGGCATTGCTCCATTTGAATTTGGCTTGAAGGTTTAATATCAATAAAGATGTCGTCAATCTAGATATGCTTGCACCTGATATATAATGCTTTATCGCCTCCTCCAATAAAACGTGATCTTCATGACCATCGTTAGGAGTATTTATATCGTCATCTAGGTCGTTGTCGAAGATTGGGCCAAATGCATCTAACATGTCGGCTATGGGTTCTTCAACTTCCATGAAGTCGTCCATAGGGGCATTGTCATCATCTTCATCATCGTATTCCTGTTCATCTTCATCATTGTACTCTTCATTATCGTTGTGCCTATGTTTGTACCATACTGCTCAATGTATTCTAATTCTGCTATCCGCAATGACTTTTGATGTCGCCAATTCAGTACGCTTGGATGTGGTCTTATATCCACTTGCCTACCCTGCACGTCAGATTAAACGAAATATATGCGTGATTGATACATACATTGAGAGCCCGTGTTTGTTAAATTTTAAGCATTTAATAACGAACGAAATATAAAATTTTATGTCATAATCAAAGCATATATTGAAGATATAATACACATTTATCTTCAATATGTGCAATCTCATTCCAAGAGAAGAAGAAGAAGAATTCAAGAAGAAGAAGAAGAAAAATGGTGCATTCCGACAAAAATTATATGAGTAATTTGAGTACATCATCAAAGGACCTCCTCCTTATTGGTCTACCGTATTCATATTCAATGAACAATTCATCACCAATACACAAAGTTTTTATAGCATAAACCATGATATATCTCCCGTCAATTTTACGGCTAAAAAAATCTTCTTGGTCTTTGTTTGCCTCGACAAATTCACAATTGGTAGCTTCGAGGATTCTCGATAGAGCTATTAATAAAAGCAAAAGGTTTCCATGCAACCGAGGGCGACCATCAATATATGTGAAGCTTGCGTGAGTCACCGGGCTTGGATATTGTTCGTGCATTTGAATTTAGGCCATAGATGAGTATGCGCCGATGCTTACTCAATTTATGCCAAGTGTCCGAGTTATATTCAGGACCTACATATGGCATTAAAGGAACGAAATCATTACCATCTTTGACTTTCACACTAGTCATAATATATAATCCCAGGCCAAAGACCGGGACCCGACTATTTTAATCATGTAACGCCTACCCCAATATGTAAATTGCTCCCCATAAATAATTGGCTTGCCTCTAGGCCATGCATTGAATTTCTTACAATCTTTATCTGTAAAGGGCTGGACCAAATGGACTAGTGAAGGTGGAAGATTATTTTCTTCGACATGATCTAGTACATTCCAATTTTGATGAACATTGTCATTCCCTCCAATCTTGGCAACGGCCATTGCACGACGAGTTCTATCACGTAAGGGGATACTCTTTGAGGAAGTTGATGGCTTTCTTTTTGTAGGGTTTTCTATGAACGCATTCATAGTATCAACATCATCTACTTCCAATGACAACATAACCCCAAAATCTATATACTGCTTCGAGCTCACTTCATTCTCAATTTCTTCCTAACAAAATACAAGCAAACTAAGTTAAGACATCGATTCAAGTACATGAGAGTAGTTGATTATCGTTCATAAGATTCGTGTATTATACCTCGTTGGAATACCCCACATGTGCGTCCGAGAGCACTGGATTTGTCGGGCATTCACCATATTTCTCAACATGGTCGAGGACAGTCTTTCTCATCCGTTTTATTTGTCCTTTGCACATCGAACAATTGCAATATAACCGCTCTGTCAAGTACAACTGCAAAAAAAAAAAGTAACATCAAGATATAAAGTTAACTAATCATTCGAAACATGTTTATGGTACATACATCGGCGGCATTCATTTCATGCACACCACCCCAGCCTCTAGGAAGACTAGGTCCACTGGGTCTAATTGGACTATTTGTGGCAATTGTTGGGGTAACATTCTTGCGCAAGTCGCCATGTAACTTTCTCAAAGCTTTCTGTCTCACTTTACGTTCAAATTCCTTCTGACGTTCGTCCATGTTGTTTTTCTAGTAAACAATAAAAATATTAATAAAAAAACCATGTAATAATATAATAATTATAAATATCCATGTTTTTTTCATGATTTTATCAAATGTTTATTCTTAAGATTGATTCATACAACGCTTTATGATATTTAGAAAGCATTTGATTGAAGGGTGCCTGAACCCGATACATCTAGTCCTCTCCATTTGAAATGGAGTCGACCAGTACCTTATATTCACGCAACCTTTCAAATCTTTTGTAATCTATGAAGATTGAAACTTCTGTTCTGAGGTGCATAAACCCGATACATTTAGTCTTCTCCATTCGGGATGGAACCGACCCGATTACCTTGATCATGCATCCCTCAAGTTTTTAACATACTTTCAAGATTCAATCTTCTAATCTATTAGCATTTGGAGGTGTTTAACTCTAACACAAAGATTAAAGCAGAGATCTTACCTTATGAAGACCCACGGGCGCAAAAAAATCCGAAACAAACGAGTGAAAATAACAAGTAAATAACCCGAGCGGCCGGGTTCCCGCCATATGTGACGTCGTTTATCGACGTCTGTGTGACGTCGTTTAACGACGCCAAGCTGACGTCGTCCTGACACCTAGGCATGCCACATCAGCTTGCGCCGTCTGATGCCCCCTCATATGCCACGTCAGATGATCATGACGTCGTTTAACGACGTCAAATGATCATAACGTCGTTAAACGACCAACTGTGATTGTTTAACATAACAGAAACAACATACAATACAAATAACACAAATAAATAAAAATACTGATTGTTCCCATTCATAAAATAAGCTTATACAACGACAACACAAATAGATAAAAAAACTTATTGTTTCCATTCATAAAAAAAAGCTTATACATTACTTATGTCCATCCCGGGGGATCGTGGCGGATGTTTGATGCAACCATTTGCATCATTATCCGCACCCATTAATGTCGTTTTCTCTTTGTTTGGCTCGGTGAGCCATTCTACCGATCATTCCCGCATGGAACGCCGGATGTTAGTGCAATCGAAGCTCCTTTTCACTCATCTTTGCCACGATGGTGAAGGGAGGGTTCTCGGCCGGGAGAAGCGGGGGGTTCTTTGGAGTTGTCTTCCCTTGGAGGAGGAGGATTACTGCTAGAAGGAACATATCGCGCGAAGGTGGTCTTCAACTGCCGGACCATTATAGCAAGATAGGGAAGAACACTCAAAAAATAAGAATAACAGCAGCTACTGATGGATCCACTTATAACGTGGATGTAGGGTTAGGGTTAGGGTTAGGGTTTTTATTTGGCAAAAAAAAAAAAAATCCTTCAGCGTCGACGCCGGCGTTTAACGACGCGTGTCTTGACGCGGTTTGACACGCCAGCAGCCGCCTGGCACCATGCCACGCAGCGAGCGGGCGTGACACGTCGGCGTTGGCGCAACGTCGTTCAACGGCGGCAAGACGGGCGCTTATTTGACACGCAGTAGGCCGCCCGGCAATCAGCCGCCCATTTCCACGCATGACGCGGCGCGACGTCAGCTCTGTGAAACGTCGTTGAACGACGTTTAGCTGACGTGTTTGACACGAAGGCCTGCCAGCTTGGCAGCAGTACCCATGCCACGCAGGCAGGGCCGACACGTCAGCCCTGATGACCGTCGTTGAACGACGTCGAAACGACGTTGTCGTCGTTGAACGACGATGTCGTTGATCAACGACGACGATCCGGTGTTCATCGACGACGCGACGTCGTTGGACGTCGACGATCCCTTGTAGTGCCACTCCTTATCCTTACTCATGTAGGCCGACAGTTTAGTGTACTGAGGATATTTCCTCACTAAATCTTCCAACCTCTTGATGGCTTCTTTCTTAACAGCCTCCCCATAGGCCGATTGGTCTCTGTAAACGATAAAAATCATTCTTTCTTTCTTTCTTTCCTATACTCCTCATTATATTCATTATCACCTAGAGGACCCTCTGTCTTGTACATTATATTCCCTAGCTCCTTGAACATTTCATTTTGATCCACCTTATTCCTTATATATTTGCGTAGCCACTTGATCCATGCTCTCCTCACGTGCCAAATGCATATTTGCACATGCACATTTGGGAAAACCTACACACATGCACAATGTTAGTCTATGGTGTTAGCATAGGAACTTACATTTTTCACGGCCTTTATGTCGGCATCAACGTCGTCAGTAATGATGCAAGAAGGGTGCCAATCTAGAAGGGAGATAATTTGCCCAAAAACTTACATTTTTCACGGCCTTTATTTCGGCATCAACGTCGTGAGTAATGATGCAAGAACGGTGCCAATCCGGATCATCTGTCCATAGTGAGTCCTTCAATGATTTCAATTACTTAGTTATAGCTCTAGTTTTATGAGAATTGGTTATGACATAGGCCAATAGCAAGCCATTGCAATGATCATCGAATGCAAATTGCAATGCATGTAAAAAGATAATACCTGCATGACATAAAACAGGAACTTAGTTGGATCTATAATTGAAATGAACTCTAGCTTTTAAATGAACCTTAAAAATGGTCTACAATTGAAATGAACCCTAGTAGCGTACCTCTTATCATTAGTTTTGAAGGTAGCATCCATGTAGATGCCCCTATACTTTTAAATTTTCGCGTAAGCAAAATAGTTGTTTCACTTACGCAAAACTGTTTTCGCATAAGCAAAACTATTTTGCTTACGTGTTTTTTTTTTCTTTTTTCCGCGTAAGCGAAACAACTATTTGGCTTATGTGGAAAAAAAAAATCCTTCGCTTACGAGAAACTTCAGTTTCGCTTACATGAAAACTGTTTTGCGACGAAACTGAGGTTTCGTTTACGCGAAAAAATTTTTTTGGCCGGCGAGGGAGAAATATGGGAAATACGTATTTAACCTAAAAATACATATTTTTGAACTTTATACATCTAGAAAAATGATTCTGTATTTACAGAACCTATCTTTTGTGCGACGGTCTTCATGTAACTTCCAAGTGTTTCTAACGACACTCTTCTCAATGTTGTAAACGTCTCGGATTTTGAGCATGTCATCCCTACACATATTGTCCTGTCCATGCACATCACGTTTAAATCACCTCTCCTCGTAATGTTCATAACACTACGTAGTGTGTGCCAATGCACAAGCTTTTCTCTAACCCACTCCCTCAAATCCTGGGAGATCCATGGTGCTAGCTTGAATCTGATATCTTTCTCTGGATCAACAAATTTACCATGGCAAGGCTCACCTTGGAGATTCTTATGACCAAACCTATAATAGGTAACTTGTGAGCAATCTGGGAGAAGGTAGAGTTGCCTAATGGTAAAATGGCATTGGCAGCTCCTACGCACACTCTCTCTCTCCTCCCTCAACTCTTTTCCTGCATGTGCCAGGTTGGGGTGGTCCATAAGCAACCATGTGGGTGTTTGATGTCTTGTCCTGGTTTCCGTATGTGAACCAATATCTGTATTCAGTGTTGAAATTTACTGCATGGAAGTTGTGCATGTACATCTAAGAATGATACTTATATCTAAAAATGAACCCTATAATGTATCGAACTTCATTGAATCCTATCGTCATCTTGGAAACTACTAGAATGATTTTCATTATAGAAATAACACAATTAAACTATAGGATAGAATTTCAACAATGCACACCTCTTCATAGTCAAATAAAAATCCTTGATTGGCCTCTCTAGCACCCTCTCGGGGATTATAACTCCTCAAGCAGAAACTGCAAAGTGCCACACTTTTTTTTTGCTCTCCTAGAATGAAGTCTTGAACCCAGTTTATTGGAAAATGGCATGTCTGGACTAGCATTTGTCCACCCCCATGAAGTGAAGGAACTTGGTGCTCTTTGGAAAACCAGTGTAGGTTGATGTGGTCGGATAATCTATTAGTAGGTGATTCCTGATGTAATTTAGCCCGCAACTAAAAATGGGATTCGGAGGCGGGGATCCTACCACTGGCCGATACTGTTGATATTATTGGCCATAGAGTGGTGATCCCAGAGGAGACAATCACCAGAATATCGGCGCCAGGAATCCTGAAGGGCAGCATCGGACGGGATGGTGATCCCGAAGGAGGGGATAACCTAGCCGATATCCCGGAGGAGGGAATCACTTTTACGGGACGTGGGGATGATGGAGGCTGATTTCGCACCGTTATTGGCCATGGCTTGGGAATCTCGGAGGCCGAGATCGCATGTTGGTGATTCCGGAGGCCCAGAAAACCAGATACTTTTTTTGATGATACGGGAGGCGAGGAATACTACGGATGGCCCAGATGCGTCGCGATACCAAACAGCCGAGAATTAAGCAGGGGGGGCCTCACGTGTGTCAGAACGGTAGAACAGAGGGGCCCCGAATGGATTTCGTTCTGAACTGTTGGGGATACCAGAGACTGGTATTTTCTCCTCCGGGATCTTCGAAACCAGGGTAACGCATTGCCCAAGGCAGCATTCAAAAACAATCCTCTTTTAATGATCTCATCATGAATGTGCCTGCCTTCTTCAATCGCCCCTACATTGGCACACGCTTTTACAACACTCAAAAACGTGATTTCATTCAGTTCCATGCCCGCTTCTTGCATCTTGTTGAAACATTCTAAAGCTTGAAAACCTTCTCCGATTACGGCGGATCCTCGCAATCAATGCATTCCATGACACAATGTTTGGGGTCATACCATGTTGTTGCATCTTGTCAAAGCATTCTAAAGCTAGGCCGCATTCTCCATGTTGGGCATAACAAGAAATCGGACATTCCATGAAATCACATCACGATTACTCAATATTATCAAAGACATCTTTGCGCCTCATTCACCTACCACATTTTGCATACATATCAACAAGGGTATTCTCGAGGATCATGTGCGTGTAGAGGCTAAAATTTGTCATCACCTTTTCATGAATGAGCTGCCGTGCTCTATAGCTCCAATGCTTGCACATGCTTTTAAGGCACTTGAGAATGTCGGTTCAACCGGCCCTATGCCATCCCGGTACATCCTCTCATAACAAACCAAAGCCAACAGACCTTGTCCATGCCGAAGCACATCCTGCAATTAATGCACTCCATATTACCACATTTCGAACTGGTAATCTGTCGAAGACCTTGTATGCCTCGACCAAAAGACCCCATGTGCAATACATATGAACAATAGAACTTCCAACCACGACATCAGATTCAATTCCACAATGGATTATCTTGCTATGCACGCTTGTTCCTTGCAAGATAGCCTTTGTTATGGCACATGCCTTGAGAATGGCAACATATATGTAGTTATCAGCTTTCACACCTGATGCTTGCATTCTATTATACAATTCAATGGCTGCTCCACCTTGCCCCAGGTTTGTATTGGCTAAAATAATTGAAGACCATGTATATAAGCTTGGCCTTATAACCTTTTTAAAGGCTAGGTTAGCGTCTTCCAGCCTACCATGGCATGCAAAAATGCGAATAAGCCGATCACCCAAAGCTGAAACTGAACCCAGCCCATTATGAGCAATTAGGTAGGGGTAATGTTCGTGGGGAGGCCATTACGCGAGGTAAGGGCCTGGCGAGCCGCGTTAGCGGCGAGCCGGGCCCGCACCCCGCGTAATGGCTTCCCCACGAACATTCCTCCACGTAATGTTTCGGGGGTAGGCAATTTTTCTTCTCTATTCTTTCATTCTCTTCGGCGCTTCCCTCTGGCGCTCGCTCCTCTCTGTCGTGGAGGCGCTGGTAGCATCTTTCGGAAGGCACAGCTTCTTTGATCTTGTTGAGTTTTCAAGGATTTTCTCGAGTTTTCTTCATTCCTTACCCTTTTCTTTTGTTCTTTTGCAGGGTTTGGTGTGGAGGCACTAGTAGCATCTTTCTAAAGGCCCTTTGAAGGCGCTACTTCATTTTGCTGAAGCTTCTTTGATCTAGTTTAGTTTTCAGGTTTCTTGCTTTATCTTCTTGTGTTTTTTTCACTCCTTAGCTTTTCTTTTGTTCTCTTGCAGGATTTTGGCGATTGTGCTTGTTTTTCCTTCGTAAAGAAGTTCCGGGTAGTACATTATGATCATTGTGCTGTTTCTGGATAGGAATCAAGATCATTGTGCTTGTTTCCAGGAGATTTGGTTGAAGGAAAGATGTTGTGATCTGTGAAATAGGCTTTATCTCTGCAAGAAGCTGATGCTTTTCTCCTGCTCCGGCCCCACTTGCTAGTGCAGCCTTTGTTTCTGTTTCTTCTTGGCTTAAAGATTATTCTTTGCTGGATTTATGGCGTGCATTTTGGGTGCAGTTTGTTACATTCATGCATATCTTGCATTGTAACAGCGTTCGTTTTGATGAATGGAATGGAATAAAATCCTTGCAGTTTTTGCTTTGATAATGAATCATTGCCCGCATTGAATGTTCTGTATATGAAATGATCTGTGACAGTAAACAGTAGACATTCATCGACTAGACAGGCACATTACAGACTAGGAGGCAGAGACTAGGGAGTAGGATATTACTGGTTGTAATATAGGTTCGAAATTGGGCGAAATTGCCTACCCCCGAACATTACGAGATTGAACTCGCTTCGCACATGTCAGATCCTTCCTCTCATCATAACCCTTCAGAAGAGAGTACGCCTCATTTCTGCTTATTGAAATGCCTTGCTGATGCATGGCTTCAGCTGTCTCAAGTGCATAATCGAGAGCTCCATCATTACACAATTTACTTATATCTTCAAAATTTCTGTTTAGTTGCTTAACTGATACCAGTATCCTGAAAGCGTTTAAGAAGAACATAAAAGAACACAAGGAAGATTGAATGCAGCATACATATTTTCGGTCAAATGTAAATTCCGGATGATCTGAAACATCAAGAGATCTAACTATGAGTTTTAGGTGATTTGTAATAGCAGAGACAGTCACTCATACCTTGGGTAAACGACCCCTTGAAAGTTGGAAGCAGGGGCGTCAGGGAAAAGATTAGGCTGCATGGAAGAAAGTATTCTTTGATGCAATCCTATCAATTTTCCAACTATATGCTCCCCTCCTGTGCTGTATCTGAACCAGTAATGATTCATTTGCCTTTGCAAACAATTAAATATGGCCATCAGCATAGTTGTCAAAAAATGAAATGTAGTTTTGGTTTTGCGCACATCTAAAAACATAGACGTTTGGATGCTTACGATGCTTTAGATCTATGCATCTGAAGCATCTATATTTAGATGCTTTTCGAGCATAGGATCCTCTATTAATCAAGTAGACAACAATATAAGTTGCTTCAACCCAAAATGAGGAGGCAATTGCTTATGATTAAGCATAAAATCTAACCAAATTTTGGACTGAATGACTTCAACTTCTTGCGATACCATTTTGGCTGCGAGCATATGCACAATCAAATCTCTTCGAATACCTTCTCTGCACAGTTATCAAATCGAGAATTGACATATTCATTGTTATTATTTGTATGTAATGCACACAATTTCAGCTTCAACAAACTCATGAAATCCTTTGAAAGTATAAAATGCCTAAATTTCTGTTTTTTAATATTACACACATGCATATTGTGTGAAAACATCTATAAACAGCGAAAAAAGTCATCTATAATTGCGTAAAACCTTCTATAAGCAGCACCAAAAATCATCTAGATCGTGTGAAATCATCTATATGTGTGAAATCATCTACAATTGTGTGAAATAATCTACAATTGTGTCCATCAAAATGATAGATTAGATTGATTTGAGCAACCCCCCATATTGTAAAGCCTAGAAGATAACCAGAGACAACATCAATCAAATTCTGAATTCAGTCATCTCGTGCCACACAACTAAGGGGTCCCTCTAACACCACTTGGTTAACATCTATATCCACCTGTTTTGCCATGCCACTTTGGGTGCCATTTTTTTCATCCAATAGCTTCATGTCTAGATGAATGATGAGCTCTTTGCATTCTTCATGTAAGTATGTTGGAACTCTAGTACCTATGGCTATCTCAACTCTAGTCCCCAAATCTAATATATCCATGTTCTCATTATCACCAAATAACCAGTGATTCACTGAGCCATTACACATGAAATCATACACCAACATCAAGTTGTGGTTTTCTATGCATAAGCCATATAACCTTACGATGTTAACATGGTTTGCAACTAGCATTTGCCCACTCTTTATACTTAGTGCCAGTGCGAGCATAAATATGAGCAGTGAATGACACTGTGGCATATTGTGACTTTCCGCATGTAACCTAGCTAGAGTATAATGCTTTCCAAAAGTGACAGATGCCTTATATATATGAGTGTTCCCAGAGTTGCTAGAAGAACTATATCATTTGGTTTAAAATTTGTTTTGCCTTCCACCTTCAATTTAAATTTCATAAAGCTCCTTTTCCTTCATATTCCTTCTCTTCTAAACCCCTCAAACACGTACAAGGAGCATCACCTTGACGATAAAATCATATTCTATTCTATTCTATTCTGTCTCCAGACATTGTTTAAGTTTCGCTCGTATCTCTTCAACAGGGGATTCATGAATGAATTTAGATACTCTGTGTGGGGATTGTCAATCTACAAGGTAGAGAACGATGTATTAGGTAATTAAATCATAAAGAACAGATGAAGATCGATCATACATTGTTATAGGAGAGTTTGTCATTCTAAATATCTTCTAGGGACCATCTCAAAACTACAGTGGGCAGTGTCGCAATTCCCCATCATTTTGGAGTTCCCGCTTTTTAAAAAACTCCTTGGAGGATTCCTCAATAATTAAAAAAATTGAATGACCATCACCGTAGCTCGAACACCCATAATCTTTTGTTGTCCAGCATCCTTTTGCCTTACAACACGTATTGTAAGATTATCTTGCAGATTTTTTTCTACAGAATTTCTACAAATAGTAACTCAGCATTATGTTAACTTGTAGTGTGAAAGCAATTGCCGTCAAATATGCTAACTAAACCTAGACTTAAATGTAATGAAGGCGTAGGGTCATCTCACGCCAGGGTATGATTATCTCACGCCCCTTACTGATTTCTGTATTGTCTTGCTACAATTTCTGTATTGTCTTGTCAGTAAGGTAGGTAGAAAAAATGCATCATATATAGCAAAACTCATACATAAAATTATCAGTATAGCCGAAGGCAGCTGGTCTAAATCAAATAGAAACCTATACATGAAAAGTTACAAAAGAGCTTCTTAAACCACGGATTGTTATCTCTGATTGACCCAGAAGCTCATTGAGTAAGAAGGTAAGGAGCTTGTCCTGAATGTGCTGCAAAAAGGCTACAAAAGGGCTATTTCAACCACGGATTGTTATCTCTGGTTGACCCAGAAGCTCATTGAGTAGAAATAAGGAGCTTGTCTTCAATGTGCGCTTAAAAACCAAGTTCATGCTGCATCATTTCCATCCTTTCCACCATCTCTCTAGGTAAAGCTATGGAGGCTGACTCTGTCAGGCCTCTTCTTCACAGCAGACTTTCTTACAGTATTTGTGAACTTGGCTTCCAGGGCATGGTACTCATCCACAAAATTAAGTTTTCCAGGGCATGGTACTCATCCACAAAATTAAGTTTCCTTTGATCTTCGTTGCTACAGTGTAAAGGCAGTTTCTTCTGCACTCCCAGATGATCCTAGTCACAGCCTGACGTTCTGTTAAGGATCCAGTATTTCTGCAGCCCACTTACCAGATGGATGCAATCTAACATCTCTGTAATGCCTCTTTCTCTTATTATCACTCTGTCTAATGCCACTGCTGGCCTTAATTGGACTTAATGGCTCCATTTTTGGAGCTAAAAGGCTCCATCTTTGGCACAATCAGGGAATTCTTCTCTGAGTGGGAGCTGGAACAAAAGCATTCCTGGATTCTGAGATAATACTTCTGATTTAGTGGAGAATCCCTGCTTTTCAAGCAAAGATGCCTCCCAAGCAGATCAGTCTCACAGCACATCTTCTGAAGAAATATACACTCTTCAGAATTAAATATGATTAGAGCATGAGAAGGCAATTCCTCCTGGATTCGAAATTCATTTACATCCCAACCTAAACAACTCAAATCCCAATCATCTGTCGCCTGCTCATCAGGGTACCCAAAAGTAGAATGGAAGGTAGGAGTACTAGGGAAAATTCCTCGATATAGCTTCAGGTCTGATGCACACATCCAACAGACACAGAAACTATGGTAGGATCCAAATGTGTGGTGTACAAAGACAAAATCCATAGCTCAATCTGCAGTCTGATTCAAAAGAATATTTTCGAAGGCAAAAACAAATTCAGCTCAATAATTTTAGGCGAAAAACAAACACGGGCGTAATATAAGAAAATGGAAGAGAAGGGGTGGCAAAACAGGGAAGAAACTCGTGCACTAGTTTTTTCAAACTGATATGCCACTTTGATCTTTACAAGATGTGCAATGGAACTTTGCTCAAGTAACCAAATTCAGCAACATAAACATTTGTAAACAGTAATATGCATTTGTACATTCTGTGGGATTGCTTTGAAATTGTTAATATTTTGTTTCACTATATTCTGTGGTAGTTGTCTACAAAATTTCCGTTGCCCAACTTTGTTTCTCAAACACATCAGTCAGAGAAATCATAACACCAAGTACAATTCGTCGACAAATCGTGAAGAATATAAAGAGAACTGCAATTACTTTGATTACCGGTACTCTTTAGGTAACCTAAAGCCCGAGACAATTCTCTTATCGGTAAACATTGCCCCAGTCAACGGCATCACGTTCCAATATAGAGTAAGGTTGAAATCCATGCCACGGAAATTCTTACCCTGCATTCATATTCAGACAGATTATCAAAAACAGGGTACACTATGAAGTCCTGAAAACGCAATATAACCACCATAAAATACCTGGTCAATAAAATTGTACTTGTTTCTTGTACGCCTGGAAAATTTGGCTTCATCTTTAGAAACCACGATTGTATCCCACAAAGAGATCTGTTACATTTGCATTAAAGGCCTTAAATACCTTACAAAAGGAGGCATGACCATAAAAAGGAATCTATTACATTTCAAACTAAATGTGATCATAAGCTGCGAGAATATCTAACCTGGTTTACTGCATTCAGTGGAGTTGAATACTCAGCAGCTAAAAAGACAAACAACTGACAACCAAAAACACGAATAGTTAAGTGTGATTCACTAATTACATCAAAGAAACATGTACCTGTTTGGTATTCCATGCAAAGACAGATCTTAAATCTGCTGTCACATTCAGTATGAGCCTCACCTGAACTTTCCATTCAAAGTCAGGCATCCATCTATCATAAATAATCCATGGTAGCATATTGTAGGCTATCTACATTTTCCAAATCAAATATGGCATACCTCATCATTCCCAAATTGAGGTTTATAAAAGGAATCCATGCTCAAAACCTGTAGTACCAGAACATATAATGTTAAAAAGATTGTCGTGGCAGCAGGGCACAGGTAATGGCAAAGGCCACCTAATATTTTGCAAAGTGATCATGTTTGAAAACATAATTTCAAAACAGTAACAACAGGGATGTCAGATAATAATAGATTGACATCAACGTTACACCAGTTGAATATGTTCTGCTACATACTTTGTGAAGCACAAAAAATTCCTAGATCCATTCTAAATTTGTAGTCAGCGTTTGATATGAGGAGGTTTGCTATAACATCAGCCTATTATTGATGTGCATCATCACTCTGCTATCTTACATTAGCTTGGATAACATTTTGCAAAACAGTAACAGTTTTTCAAGTTTCCTTGTGTTTCAGAGGGCAGATTTCGCTAAGAGAAACGAGTAGGTTAATGTAGCGTCCACGGGATCTTGGAAAATTATTGAAAAGAAAGCAAGCTGTTTAACGAAATATAGACAAATAATTCAATGGCATACCTCAACATGGACTTCTGGGGATGATTTATGAAGAAAGTCCGTCAGAGATGCCACGGCACAGACGGTGGCCAGTACTGTGATGCAGAATGTGACGGCGGCATTCCCTCTGAGCAGGAAAGAGTGCATGATCGCTTCTTCCCAAGTAGAGCATGCACTCTTTTGCTCTCTGCTTTTCTGCCTGTCACATTCCCCTTCATTCTTTACGTGGAGATGGACGGTCCAGTGTAGACCGATTTATTTCCACTTGTAGAAAGGTAGAAGGTAATTTTGTTTTTGGGTAGAACGTAATTTTTTGCGTTGCCCATAGGGCAATCCATGCGGAGTGTGGGGAGTGGCACATAGAGGGCCACGATTTGAGAATATTGTAGCACATTCTTTGTCTACAGTTGTGGACTTCTGGGATTTGAGGGACATCTGTAGACAGGTAGACGGTGTGGATTTTATGGGAGTCTTGGTAGAAGGTGGATATGCGATCTCCGCTTCCTAGCGTCGCCTAGAGATAGCGAAGCAGAGGGGAACTTCGTCCTCTGCGACGTCTAGGGGCAGGGGCAGGACAGTAGGGAAGACGTTGGAATCGTTCTTTCGAAGCACTTCCACAATGTTGATGAGGATGGATGCGAAGCTAACGAAGATGTCTTTGCCCAGCGTCAGGTGCAAAAGTTTTGTGTGTAGAGTTTATGGGGATAAATAAGGGAACCGATGTATAATAGCTTGGATGCTCAGGGATTGCCCTAAGTCTAGCAGAGCAGCAAAAAGTAAGAAGAAGAGCTGTGGAGATGGAGTGAAATCTGTGACGTGGGCTGATGCTACTGCCACAGCTGTTTTGCCAAAATTCGAGTGGCCACCTTCATCATATAGGCCCTGAAGCGAAAGGGTCTTTGTCTGCTGTGTATGAGGACCAACTTGGGTCCTTGTTTCCAAGCTCCTTTGTTGAGAGACGTGTTGATGAGAGGAAGAAGAGGGGAAGGGGAGGAAGCAATGTTGTTCGCGGAAGAGGCAGGAAGTTGACATAGCCAGATTGTATGATAGAATCTGTAGGGCATCACGTTGTCTAGGAGGTGGAGGGAGGAATATATGAAAACTATTTCTGACAGAGGGAGAGCTGCCAGGCGTGGTAGAGGAAGGGGAAGACGAGCACCGAAGTATGTTGGAGTGGATATTGGTAGAGGTGGTGGTGGGGAAGTTTGGCAAATGCCAATGTTCTTGGACGTCTCTGTGACAATTGTATTTGGTGGTTGTGATGTGCTCGAAGCCCTCTACGACAGAATGATCTAGTTCTTGAAGTGAAATTGTGAAGCTGGAGTAGGAGCTTTAGAGAGGGGATCATCTCTTGATCACTTGCATGTGCAATCTATCATGTGTTGGATGCCAAGACCCCGTCTATTGTAAATGTGAGAATCAATTGGGATAGAATCAGAATAGGCCCCCAGGTACTATGATTCTTTGCAAGGCACTTCGTGGAAGCAAATTACACTGCTTCAAATATTGAGTATTGCCTAAAAGATATGGGAAAATTGTCACTTCAAATTGCACCTGCATAATGTAACAACAGATTAGATTAGTGTAGGCAAAGAATTGTATGCTTTATATGGTGGGGGTGAGATGAAACACCTTATTATGCTGGATAAAGGGAACCTCATGTCCAAGACGTTCCATCCACTACGTGTTTTATCATACTGGAAGGGTCAGGGCTACAGCACTTATCCACACGATCAGGTGTATGGTATAGACGTGCAAATTTAGATTGTATAGTTCAGGGGTTCTTAATAATTTTGCTTACGTTTCCTTGGAGAGAGTGCAAGCGGCATGGCAGACTGCGGGGCCTGAGCGTTGTAGCTATGCAGATGTTAAGATGGCCCTATTTGATAATCAGCCAGGTGTGGTTCCTATACAACATGTAAGAAAGAGGAGGAAATGGTATTGGGATGCTGCAGGTTTATTCGAGGATGGAGAGGAGAGTTCAGCGAGAGAAAGTAGTGCAGATGAATTTGTGTATGCAAGCAGTGGCGTGGCGTGCATCCATCGCCTCCACAAGTCCCTGATTTAAATGCTCCATTTATCCCGCTAGACATACATGATCATAGTTTTGATGTGATTTGATGTAACTTTCTTATATCCTTACTTTCAATTTTGTCGTATAAGTATTTCTAATGGATGTTTGTTGCTGTTGCAGGAGAGCATGACCGTGGAAGACTAGAGGAGAGGGAACAAGAGATCATAGTTATTAGCGATAGCTCGCAGGAAATGGAGTCCGCAGACCAACCTGTTGTGGACCTGTTGTGGAATCCAATGAGAGAGAAGACAAAGTAGATTTGATGTTGGGTTTGCAAGAGGTAGAGGAGGTTGTGAAAGACGTTTGTGTTGTTGTGCATGAATTGCATGGCATTGTCTCGCACACTGGCATTGTCTCGCACACTAGACCGATTGGAAGATGTATTGAACACACTGCAAGCTCATGGAATGATGGAGGAAGGAGCTCTGCGTTCTCACCTGAATCTATATAGAGTGCTGTTGTTGAAAGAGCTCCGAGAACTGGAGGGAGAACAGGGCACTGCACCTGATCCTAACATGCCTACTTGCAGTAAGAGAAAGGCGGATGAGTAGAGGAAGCTGTTTAGTCTGGCCTTAAATTAAAATTTAGTTATATTTGCAAATGTTGAAAGATTTAAATTGAATTTTGTTATACGAGGAGACTGACTTGCTACCTACCAGGGAGCCTTCCAAATATCATGCAATTGGTAGTTCAAAGCCAACAAATCATCTTGGAGAAAGTTGCATGACTCCATGGAAAAAGGAAAATTAAACAATTGCACTACTAGCCAATTATTGAGGACGATGCTCTTTTAATATATTGATGACACAGAAAGAAAAAAAAAAAATAATAATAATAATAATAAAAATTATTGACGACGATGCTTATCCTAATTTGCCATATTAAATCTTCAAATTCTCCTCTCTTTTTTCTTTTCTTTTCTTCCCTCTAATGAAGTTCTAAATATACCCCTCCATCATTGTGTATTACCACCCTTCTTAATTTTTTAAAACTTGTAGTGTGTGCCTAGAATTGAAAGTCAAGTGAATGTTTGTCTAAGAATGAATCATCATATGGTAAGCGATACTGCCAACTGGTATGATTTTAAAGTTTACCAACTAACTAACTAAATAAAGCTTTCAAAACTAACTAAATAAAGCCGTAGTCTAGTTAAGTAAAGACCAAATGAATAAGCCCTTTTTACATTGACGTCCATCATGATAACTTTTTTTTAGCTTTCGATTTTCAATAAGTAGTTTCCAAAGGACTTGGAATTTCCCCTTTTTTGGACCGAGGAAGACATTTTCGAGATGAACGTGCAGCAAAACACTATTTTCTTTTTAAAATAGATGGGTATCCTGATAGGCTAGGTTCCTTGATAGATGAAAATTGAGAACAGTTATATATAACAATCATCTGTTTTATAGAAGAAATTGATAGTTTGATATTTGAATAACGAAAAAAGAGAACTTTAGAATGAACAGAGTTCCTAAGCTGAGAAGAATGCAAGCTGAGAAGAATGTAAACAAAAAATTTGTCTTATCCTTCCACGCTAGTTTTCCATCTTCCTAACAGATAGCGATTATTAGATTTTTATCTTCAAGGTGCCCAGTTAGTTGATCTAAGATTGCTTATATTCCTGCTAGAGACTTAAGATTGACAGCAAGGTAACCCTCAAATCATGTGCTAGATTTTTATCTTCAAGGTGCCCAGTTAGTTGATCTAAGATTGCTTATATTCCTGCTCGAGACTTAAGATTGACAGCAAGGTAACCCGCAACTCATGTGCTAGACATGAGATCTGGAAATCTATGAACCTCTTTTGTCGTAGAAAATTATATACATATTTTATATTTTAATGCTCCTTCAATTAATTAGTATACACCCTGATAGGTCCGCCCCTTCTACCTCAGCAACACCTTCCTAACGAGTAAAAATTTAAATTACAACCTTGCAAGCTGTTTAAAATGGTCACCTTTTGAAGGATCGGGCAATCCAACCAACACTGTCACTCTAGAAACTGCCACAACATATGGCTCCACGGATGCCGCATCTTTTTTGCTAGTGAATTTCACCTCCCAGACCTAAAATGGATGACGAAAAGTTCATGTATTAGGAACTACCATCATGTAGTAGTTTAAAATACATCATATCCATTCTTTACGTCACTCTCTAATCACCACAAAACCTGGCTGCATGCTTTGATACCAAATGAACAAGGATCACAAATATCTTGAACCAGGGAAGAGATTTTATTGAACATGAAATATGCATCCACATTATTGACATGAAATATGTCATCCACATTATTTAATAGCTGGAAGAACATTGAGTTGTCACTTGGTGCTATCCAGAAAGTGGGACAAGCAGTAAGCATGGACTTGAAGATAGTAGAAAATAACTATTCTCAATGGTGAAAACTATGATACTGGAATCCTCAAGCTAGATACGTGCTTGATGGAAAATGGGTAAATTGAAGGGGCATGTGTACAGCAGGACTAGGAGGCGAACAACCACATTAAAAAGGGCAAGAATTTCATGCTTGAGTATCAAGTGCAGGTGGCACTCTAGATGATGCTCAATGAGTTCTACACTTACTTAAAGACGTCCTGTCAACTATAAACATCTCGTTCGAGCATCAAACATTTGCAGGAAAACTACACCTATTTTGGTCAAGCTTTCCATCCAAGGAGGATTCTATATTTCAACTTCATGTAGGTATTCACGTAAGCTGGAAGACAGTAGTGCAACGGAAAATGGGAAGGTACTTTTACCAAAAGCAAGCCCAGAGGCCCTTGCACTTTGACGCAAAGTGACAAGTCAAATGATGTTAGGTAGGCCTTGCCCCTAAAAAGTATTTATGTATTCCACGAGAAAGTAAAATCAAAACATTACCTAATAGAGCAAAAACATTTACTTTCGTTGCGTATCCACACCACCAAAAGGGATTCAGGTTACATGATCCTTCCACCCAGCGTAAGCTTTGCAGAATTATCAGGATGCAAATTTAATACTTTACCTTCAAGGGAAACTTTCACCAGCTGAGTAGCTATTACACCCTCATGGATCTGTTTACCTAGTAAGAAGTAATTGTGCCATACTGCTCAAGATCGACCTCCAGGCCTTGACTACTGTATGCTAAAGAGGAATAATTGCTCACTGGAGCCAAATGGGTATCCATCATAAAACTCTAAGCAAGGCTCATCACAGAAGCAAGGCATTGATCACAATCCATTAGCACGTCTATCCATTGTGGAAATGGAGATTGAGGTCTTTGTAAAATCGATTCTCTTCTGCAATTTGTAGTTCAAACATTGAAGTCTATACAGCCCACCAGGCTTGTTGAGAAAGGAGGCAGATGTCTCACTATAAGGTCCCTTCGTTGCAGCCTTATGCACCGGGCACAACGGGCTGATATGCGGTTTAAAAGAATGCACGCTGAGATTTATTCTGACCGCTTTATGGACATTCTGCCATAAAAGAAGATCTACGACTCCAAAGAAGCAATTGCATGTTTCAAAACAAGAAATCTGATGTACCTAGTGACTGAAGATACCAATCCACTGCTGCTGCAGCTCAAGGCTCACTCTCAGTGCTAAGCTCAGTAACCTTTAACTCACACGTTACTTCTTGAGATGGAGTCCAGCAGTAAGAATCAGGTACATGTCTTTCCCAACAGAAACATATCAGGGACTTGTTAATGTGTTAATGCAGGATTGCAAGGCAGCCAATACTCCATTTGAATGAGGTTCAAGCTTCCATTTGATAATGATGGAGATGAATGGGAACAGGCAGCCTCCCGAAGAAGGCTGTCAAAATGCGTGCTTCCATATCTCAGGACTCGTGATAAAGGTATATTATATCGGACGGGGACAATATGCAGCTGCTCTTATATACAGGTATGTGCTAGCGTTAGGATCTAGTATGCTCACCTTTGTGTCTACAACGACTGAGCTTAAGGTTTTACAGGACCTTTTGTGGCTAAAACACTTGTTGTTTTGCACATTGTCACAACTCATGCTACATTGTATTGTGAAAATACCAGCACAATTTGCAAGCATCCCCCTAAGACATGTTGATGTTTGTTTTGTCAGCGAATAGCTCGATCTGTTGCTCTACTTAGGAATAACAGTTAGCAGATGGTCTGACTAAGCCAATCGTATGCACCAAATTGATCAACATGAAGGCTCAGTTAATAATGATGTCATTGCAACTGAAGGGAGAGAAGGGCTAGTCACCTGATTCGCAAGTCATCAGCTTACAGAAAAATATTGACATAATCTTAAGGTTTATCTCCAGTAGTCCCACAAGGTGTCTTCTATTAAAACACAATAATGTGGAATACCACCTTGCACTCAAGGTATGAAACTGCCTTGGCAACTAATGCCCCGAACAAACCACACGTTTAAAAAACCTAAGAGATATGTGTTGCAACTTCAGAATACCATTCCACCACACCAGATATGGTTTAAATCCAACATTGCTAATTTCTGCAACCACACAAACTAAAGGTTCAAGAAACAGAACTTTGCATTAACACTGGCAATGCCAATGTTCAATTATAAAAGCCATGCACTGACTTTCCTGAATATCTTCTCTATAGCATGTCCCATGCCAGCTTAAGTGGTAATTGGTAATTGTGCACTTCAGAGATAAAATTAATTTGTTACTGGCGCATGCCATAATGATACTAGCCCCCAATCCATGACCATGTGCTTTCCAAGAAAAGAACAAAATGTCGCAGTCAGTAAGCTAGCCCCCTACTGTTCACAAATCTTCTATTTGCCTTCCTAACTCAGAACAAATAGAGACGACGGATGCTAACATCTATGGCATCATACATTTGTCATATATTCAAACCAATAGCAGCCTTTTAAACCACGTATACTTTCTTTGCTCTCATCTCCAAAATGGAAATCAAGATAACATCTAGGATAGAAGGGACAACATGTAGATTTTTAGGATAAAACTGTGTGAAATATTAAGCTATGATATACATACTTGTACTCTTTTTCCAGTCAGCAATGGTTTCCCCACAACGTAAACCTCTTGTCCAATATTTGCAGAACGAAGATGGTTGATGTTAAGTTCAATCCCTGCTACTCTCTGCCAATTTGAAGCAATCTGTGCACCCATGCTGGCAACAGCCTCTGAAAGAAATGCTGAAATGCCTCCATGAAGAACTCCAAATGGCTGCACCAAATATGTATTGTCAAAGCTGATTGCACAATATAGAATGTCAAGGCTGATTGTGAATGCTTTTCAAGACAATATTTGAGCATAAAAAAAATTCTTGAGTAGAACACCTTTAATCTTTGACCGTGAGAATTGAGAAAAAAAACAGAGGATCCTTAAGGTCCAGCAAAATTGTCTTGTGTAAACAAGCACATGTTCAGTTTTATTCTCAAGCTCCGAGAAGAAAAATGATTATTATCTTAATGGACAGCTTCTTACTGAACTCATCTATCTAAAGACTCATCTATTTAAAGCTTACATGTTGCAACAACAGAACTTAAACATTCAGGACTCAATGACGAACTTTCTAGGATTCATATTAGCATGAACAAGAATATAAAAGCTTTGGAGTGAGAAAAAAATGTATAATTTAGATACCTGAGAAGAATTCTCTGACACCACAAATTTTCCTTCAACGCATTCAGCCGTGTACTTTTTTAACTCAAAACCTATGAAATTCCATACTGCGAGTCCCAAATTATTGCTAGAAGCAGCTGCATCTGCCATATAACTAGAACTCAACTGATACTATGTTCAGATAAAGCAGCTTAAGGAATGAGATCCTTGAAAACAACAAAATTTATGTACTCGACCTGTTGAGCGGACCATTTGGTTGCAGGTCAAAACTTTGGTGCATACATGGATAACACGATTGTTTCCCGCTTATATTACGTTAATAAATTAAGGAGAGTCAGAGTACCACCAACCGGTCCACTTTTAGAGCATTTTAAAGTGTAGACCATTTTGCGTGTCATGTTTCTCGCATGTCCAAACTCCATGTTTTTGTTTTTATCTCAAACTAGTAAAAAAACAAACGAATAATTTCAACTAGATTCCAGTGGAGCCGGACATTAAACTGGTGTGTAAACTCCAATATCACCATGTTGTTTCATTCCGCAGCTAGAAAATCACAAGAAACCGTAAGAAATCACTCACAATGGTTTTTGAGTGAGCAATGTTTTAAACAATGTTGCAGTCTCAAATAACAAGGTGATGTGCACGAGGGGTTACCCGGTGGCCTGAGGATGTGTTTGCATGTTTTTTGTTTTCTTTTTTTTAGCAGGGTTGCCTAACCCGAGGTGCATACTTTGTTGCAATTCTAGCTATGCCACGTGTCCTGCCATGTCACTTGAAATCATTTTGAGCCGTCCGATTCTCTAATTTTGAATCCTAGGGCCAGGGAAATTAGAAGACCCAAGTAATTCTCTGTCGGAGTTTGGCTCCTCGGGCTCCTCCTTCCGACGGTTTTATACCTAGAAAAGGCGATCTGCTAGTCAGGCTCTTGCTGCAGACATTTTCCAAATTAACACCTCCGCTGCTTCTTTTTAAGCGCCTTGTATAGGATTATCTGAAACGACTTCTCTGGTGTAGTGCCTTATGTATTCTGTCACTATCCAGATATCTGGTATGATTATGCAACTTTGCATGCTAAGTATAAGCTATATGATTTTGCACTCCTTGTTTTCCAAAAAGCCCTTAAAGCTCTTCCAGACTTGTATTATTCTTTAGTCACCAGTGCCAGCAAAAGCTTACTTAATCTTGAAAACATTATTATTCCAGAAGCAACAACGACCCATTATGCATATGGAAGGAAGCTTAATTTAAAACTCTAGAAATTCTAAAAGAAGATTCTCTGTCTCGAATGAAAATATGAACACTATTAAAACATGAATTCAAGCTATTTTACGGATCAATCACTTTTCACAAACAAGAAATTAGAAGGACTATATCACTCAGAATTTTTACAACATGAATTAAATGTTGATAACCAAATAAAGCATTTGGGGAGCTAAAGCAGCTGCTTTCAACGCTGCAAATTACATCTGTAGCAATCACAACAGATACTGCCTTATATAAATTCCATGAGACTTCTGCCGATTCTACAAAATACGTATAATAAAGATCTTGTATTTCTTTTAGAATTTGTATATGCTATTGGATATGCAAGGGCAACTATGTATATTTTGTTTAGAGAGATTCTACAGGGTGAGGATCTGCAATATAGTAGGAGCATACCAAAACATACATGCTAGAAATGCTCAAATTATTTTGCTTCAAAAAGATTATCTCTAGGTAAAATTTGGTTGATATATATGCAAGGACTGGTTCAATAGAAATCTCAGGTTCTTTGACAAGACGGTGGTAGGACCATTGGAATTGCCATAGTGTTGGCGTTCTTTGACAAGATACTAGATGAAGATTTCTAATCATGGATATCAACATCTATTACGAGCAAGGCGAACTAAAATTATCCGAGCAAAACCATTGAAGAAGCATCTTTACTACTTCAATTGGCAGGACCATCGGATTTGCCATAGTGTTAAAGGTAAAAGTAGAGAAATTGCTTGTTTGAGACAAGACTATAAGATGTTAATTTTATGCTTAGAATCGACATGGCATGATCTCTTACAAGAAGCTAGATCACCTTCATATGGCATCATGGGAAAAAATGAGGAGCATCGCATACTAGACGCATCAAGTTCTTTCGAGAAATAACTTCTTCTTTCTTTTGGCAATCTGTCTTCAACAATTTACCCCAACCCTACACTTATGCTAATTTAGCGGGTTGACTAACCCTAGGTGCACACTTTGCTGCAATTTTAGCTATGACACATGTCATGACACGTCAGCTTAATTGCATATCAACTGTTAGATTTACTAATTTTTGAATCCACGGCTAGGAAAAATAGAAAACCCAGGTAATTCATTTAGTCGGTCGTGGTCCTAATGACCAAACCTCCAACGATCATCAAACTACTTCTATCTGGTATGATTTGCTTTGTAGTTGTTTGCATGACAATGGTCTTGCTGCAAAGATGTCAAACTAGTGTTAACACATTTGTTTTTATCTTTCTGTTTCTTTGTTGTTTTCAAGAGTGTCGAGCTTAGCTATTGGACGAAATCGAAATTCGACTCTTCCGGATTGGGACTTACTCTGCGTAAGCTGCAAGGTAGATCTAAAAAGCTTTAGTTGCAGTTTGATTTTTATTTTAAACCTAACGCCATTGAATTTGTTAAGGAACCTGGCGTTCTAGTCAGAACAAACAAAAAAAGCAGTGGAGGAAAGATTTGGAGATAAAGCACCAGATATTGGGCTTGGAGACGAAGAATCTAACTATGAATTCGTCAACATATGCAAGGCAAGGATATTTGATGTTGGAAATCTTGTTTTAGGTATCTTAACAAAGATTTAAGCATCTGCTTGAACGGGGTTATGGTGTTCTAACGATTTTATGTTTTAAATGCAGAAAGCATATATTGTGCCAAAGAAGAACGTAAAAGCAACTACAAGAGAGATGCTAGTCAGGCCAGTGATTTTTCATGATGGCAGGCTGGTGCAAAGGCTGAATGCTATGGTAACATTTCTATGGCTACCAATAAGTGTGATATATTTCTATGGCTACCAATAAATGTGATAGTACCAGTGTTCAGGATCATGGTGATAGTACCATGTCCAATGAAATATGTGATCATAGTAGAAAAACTAGTGGGGATAAAGTTCACATCAAAGGGACCAGTGCCTGCACCAACAAAGAAGGGAGAAAACGGTATTTTGTTTGTGAGCATGCATAGAACATTATATGATCCTGTATTTGTATGAGTAGGAGCAAGACGAACTGTGATGGGATTAAGATATAGTGTGAGCAAGTTTTGAGGAAATGGCAACGATAAAAAAAAATGCGGCTTAAGGAACAGAGAAAAAGATGCTGCAAATATCAAGGCAACACATGCAGGGATCTCAAAGCTAATGGATATACATGGCAGCAATTCTTTATGGATATATTAAGCTTGGACAAAGGTGGCTGCACTTGAATTGTAACACAGAATAAAAATGTGGGGTCTCAAGATTGACAAGCATCTATATATTGCATGTACCATAGTTAAAAGTACTTTGTAGGGAGGAATAATACATCTGTGTCATGGCTTAAATCAAATGTTGTTGAGGTTTTTCTAGTTTTTTCTGCTACTTTTTAGGGTTGCCTCAAACTTTCAAGTTAATATGCAAAGCATGGATGTTAGCTATGTGTGCTATATCTTTACAAAGTCCTGTTTAGAATAGGCTGCAAGCAGTTTCAATGTAGACTTAGCCATTCCCATTAATTATTTAATGCATGTGAAGAACTTACGTTGCTGGCTAGCCTTCTCATTTTAACAGATAAATGCATGAACAGGTATGAAGTGTGAATCAGGTCAAACACGTTGCTTTTATCATTGCATTGCGTTGCATTGCATGCAATGTTTGGCGTTCAGGTTGGCGTATATCACATTTTGTTCTTCATTTTTAACGTTAGATCTCACTGGTATGCTCTATTCCTGGTTATCGTGTTTGAGTTATTTCACTTCACCTACTTTAGCTCATCTTTCCTTTGTTACATGTTTCAAGTCAATGTAAGAGCAAAAACTTCTGGATAATTTAGATATGATTTGCAAAAGCAAACACATTTGGAGCATGCTTAGGAAGCTGTACAATAATGAGAAGTATTTGTTGTATATGGCAGAGGCAAGATTGCTTTGGTGCCTAAAAGAGATGGACAATTCTGATTGTTGTTTCCTTTTTCTGGACCACCTCGAAATTCACATTGAACAATGGGCATGTCGATACTTGAGTCTTAATGCCAATGATGACTACCCATTGTATACAACTTTGTGACTATTGTAGATTACTTCAGATTGCTACAGCTTGTTGGCGCAATACAATGGCAAAATTTTGGAAAAGCAACATGCAAGATGAGACAATAATGATTCTTTATATTTGTTCTTCACCATCTGCTACAGCCTCCATACATCCTCAGTTGCAATGCATGCAGAATGCGTCTTTCTTCAAATACTAGTAAATGTGGCTTCATTTGTGTTTGAAGATCCCTTACTGTCATTCAGTTTAACTAGCTTGAGTAGTTTGGAATATAGATCATGCAGCCAGAATTGTGCTTTAAGTATCTTTACCCATGCTAATGGTTAGGAAAATGTCTCAGAATATTTAAGTTCCTTCGAGCTAAAATTCTAGTATCATCAGTATATAAGATGTGCGTTAACCAATACAGAGCAGAGTGCAGTTATATGTATGTTGACATGGTACAATTTTGTTATTTTCTCAGTGCAGTATGCCTAGGTCGATGTGGATTTGCAATGTGGACCTGATACTTTTCTTATAGCCATTTGAGAACTTCTCTAAAATGTATGTATGAAGGGTCAGCTTGTAGATGAAATCTATCTGACGAACAAAATGTACAGAGGTAAGCTTTTAGCAATCCTAAAAATAGTTCGTCACTTATTCCATCATTTACATAATCTGAAAGATGGAAGTTTTCAAATGTGACTTTAGACCAAGTTGCTTTTGCATATTTCCACTGCTAGAGAGGGATTTCTCTCTCCTGATTAAGTATTCTTCCATTTGTGCACTCAAAACTAAAGATGAGCACATTTGCTATTGTCCATTTTAACCAAGATATTTGCCGAGATTGTTTCTCTACTTGGATAAAAGAATATACCTGTCATCGAAATTCAAATTACTACAATTAAAATTCCAACCCAAATCCATCTACCTAGCCTTCTTCCCAACCCTGCAGTTCTGCTAGTTTGTTTTTAGAAGACCAGTAATTGTAGCCATTAGATCATTAAATTTTGTTTTTATTTATTTATTTATTTATTTATTTATTAGCAGGTTTGCCTAAAGAAAGAAAGATGGATAGATGGATAGATAGGTAGATAGTATTTTTACTTGATGCCACATTGGCAGCGTCATGACGGACCCCTGAGACTTGAACACAAGATGCTAACCCAATAGACTAGCCACTAAATCAACAAGAGGAACAATTGCTGCAAATCTACCTATCCACGTGTTATGCCATATCATTTAGATTTATTTTACACCATTAGATCTATAAAAATGTCCATCTACGGCTGCTAAAATTCCAAAAATCCTGCATATGCCTACTCCAGCCATATCCGACCTCGGCAATGTCTGCAGTGTTTTGGGCACATGCTTGCAGGTTGTTGTTTCCAGATGTCGATGATGTTGTGAGTTTCAGCTTTATAGAATAAGCCCAAAATCTTGGCTGTGAGCAGGTATAGCAAATTTGCAAAATCCAATATCTAGCTTTGCAAATGGTGGCTATGCCAGAAATCTACCATGGCTTGCATTTGAGACATCTCAAAAGTCCCAATATGCTTCCATCTTGGCATGATAGATGCCTGCGATACTTTCCTGTGATGTAGATGATTGCTTGAAGGATGAGGGCCAGATGAGAAATGTCACTCCGTAAGAACCAATTAAGAGTCTGTCACAAGCTTTGGACTCAAATTTACAGGACAAAGCATCTACTTCTTGGGAAAATCTTGACTGCCATAATTCGCGTTTAGCTTGTTTTTCAAGATTCTGATCGGAACTCCATATATATCATCCGGGAAGTGGTTTATCCGGATAAATCTCCAGTGGTTTTTCTGGACATCCGGAATCAGCCACCCCCATTCCATCCGATCCCATGGCATGCAAAATCGTCAACCCATGCCCCATTGCGCATCGCTGCATCGCATCCCCCCCATGGATCCATCACCCATCCATGCCAACCCTCCAGCCATGCCGTACCTGGGTTTCCTGCCACATTCCCTCCCTGCTGCCACAAAGGTACATGGAGGTACCTGCCTCACACTACTCGAACCAGGTCCTAATTAGGTTGGCCAACTAAGCTGAAAATTTGGTAAAATATCTTTAATTCTGGGAAGGGACTCGCGAGAGACACAAAACCGGCATAGATAGGCTTGTCATTCATCACAGCAGCAGTATACAATGTGTGGAAAACTAGGGAGAGAGAGAGGGGATAGCCGACCATAGGAACAATATCGGACTACCCCCTAAAAAGAAATTTGCCAAGGCAAAATAAAAGGGTAATGGCGACAACTTCTCATCGGGATAAAAAACCCCGCCCTTTCGGGTTTTCGAGGAAAACCCTAATGAGAAATGGTCGCCAACAACCTTGAATGTGCTGCCTGGAGAACGGAGAGAAACGAGTTGATGGCTTAACGCAAAATAGAGCACGACCCCAAGAAATCCAACGCTAAAAGCCTCCCCTAATGTATCCATGGAGAACCGGGGAGAGGGGTGATGGCGCATGAAAGAGCAGACCCGCCAGACGGGGCGGAAAACGGTGGAATCCTCGCAAGCAATACCAAAAACTCCCAAAAAGAACACCCGTAAATGGTCAGAGAAAACAAACAGCACAAGCTGCACCAAGAAGGTCCGAAAATGAAAACAGAGGAAAAAAGAACATAACAGAAAAAGATAGCATCACCCATAGGGTGGAAAAAGCATCACCCAGCAGGTGGAGAACCATTATGTAAAAAACATGCATCACCCTCGAGGTGGAAATAAACAAAGATAAAGCATCACCCAAATGGGTGGAGAACCATTATGTAAAAATATGCATCACCCTCGAAGTGGAAATAAATAGCATCACCTGCAGGTGGAGAACAACCCAACAAGAGGGCAATGGAACAGAAACATAAGAATAGCAGGGCGATGGAACAAAAACATAAGAATAGCAACACGCACAGGTGGAGAACAACAAAGAAGCATGAACAACAAAAAATACAAATGAAAAAGACTCATGCGCCACCGCCGCCAGGGAAGGGAGGGAAGCCACGAGAGGAGAAGAAGAGTGCACAGAGAAGAAGACGATAACCGAGCCAAAATGAAAATGGCCTAATATAGGCGGTCGTCCCTTCCCAGAATGGCGATCCGATGGCTCGGATCGATGGGATTCTGGGAAGGGACTCGCGAGAGACACAAAACCGGCCGACTACCAAAGGACTTCCTCAACTATAAGCCTAGTGGTTGCAAAACCTCCAGGTGAAGCCGATAGCAAGAAGATACTCCTGCCACCACCCCCGAGCAGTCGGATAGGATAAAGGACGCAGAGAGAAAGGAGAGGAGCGAAAAAGAGGGCCGCCGGACGGAGGATCGAAGAGATGATAGGAACCGGTAGAAATTAGGCGATGAAGGATAGTGATGGGGCATGCGAATGAAGGCAAGCGAGCTAAAGAAATCGTATGACCACGGGCAAATTGGTCTCGTTTGGAGTGGCAGGAGGAGAAAGGAAACCAGGGTCCGAAAAGTCTGGAAGCTACACGTTGACGAAAACCAGCAGCGCGAGCGAGCCGTGGGGGAGAAAACGAAGCTGAAGAAGAAGAGCCGGAAGCGCCTGCTATGGACGGTATCAGCTCAATGACCTGAAAAAGAAAAGGACATTAGAGAAAAAACAATGAAAAGAAAAGCATGCCGCCATGATGACGAAGCGCCCCGGCAACAAGGCGATGAAAAACGTCTCAAAGCTTACCAATACAAGACAAACACCAACAGAATGAGCCAGCTCAGATGAATGTCAATAAGAAAAAAGAGGTTGACAACAAGAAGTCTAAAGCAAAGAAGTTCATAATGAGGAGAGTGAAAATGCCAAGGTCCGGTTCAGGGTAGCATAGGAGAAATGTGTAGTGATGTCAGAAGACAAATACCATATGCAAAAAACCATGAATAAAGGCCCTAATAGGAAAACAAACTTTGGCAAACGAGGGATGAGATCGAAGAAGAGAATGTAGACATACGAGCACTGAGCAAAAAGAAGGTCAAGAAGGAAACTAAAGGTAACTCGGAGCACAACGTAAAAGAAAAAATGAGGCGTAACTTCATAAACAATAAGCCCAGCCACCGCGAACCGCCAGGTGTCGAGTCAGGTGACGAAACGCGTAGCGAAGGTGAGACGAAGAGGAGTGCCAACGACCGTGAGCGCGAGAAGAATGGGAACATGTAGAAGGCACCCATTAACGATTAAGGAGAACAAGAATGTGCATAATGGTGAAGCGGCAAACTGCAAAACTACAAGCATCCCAAATTGATGTGAGCGATTAGAAATGAGAAAAAATCAACAATTCATGAAAAAAGAGGGGATAGCATCACCCGAGGGTTGGAGAAAAGCATCACCCAGCGGGTGGAAGAAAACACATGATAAACAGAAATTTGTGTCCAAATATAGCTAAATAGCAAATATGATGTATAAGGGTAGCACAATGCATAATGATAGCGAGCTACAAATGAAGTCCCCAAAAAAGACTAAAGTTATGTTTTAAGCCCATGGATAAATACGAGAAAAGAGGAATGCAAGCCAATGAACAAATCAACAAGAAAATAACCACAGACAAGAGCCCAACAGCTAGAAAAAGTGTAAAACACGATCGCCTTAATAACAACATGAACAATGCTATAATCCCCAAAACCACATCAGATTATATACCGACAGAAAGCAGGATACGAAAAATGATCGAGTGAGCAGGGCAAAATAATGGACGAAACTCCCCATAACTAAAAAATCAAGGAAAGAATATACAATATGAAAATACGACATGAAATTTAAACCAATGAGGTGAATAGGCTTCAAAGGATAAATATGGTGCAAAAGAGCCCATAAAATGCAAAAACATGACAAAGTGCAAAAAACATGGCAAAGAGAAGAATGTGAAAAGTTGAATGAGTATAAGGAAGTGTCAAACGCAACATGCGGCGATCCCAGAAAAAGCTAAATAGCACAAATACAAATGACGTGTAATACTAAGGCCAGAAAACCGAAAACTGAAAAGAACAATTGCAAGAACACAACGCCAAACGACAAGGTGCCAAATAGGACTCGGTAGCCCCTAGCAACAAGGGTCATAAGATCACTAAGGGACATCGACATTATCTCTACATGTCTCTACATTGGCTCTACATTGCTTCTATCAGGGACATATGTACACAGTCCAAAAGAGTCGATTCATGATAAATAACCAATCCTCCTATAGAAATGGAAAATACCCACATTCATGTATCTAGATAAAATTGAGCAAGCCACCACGTGATGAAAAAGTGGCAGAGATATCGGTCCACCAACCTAAAGCCCATAAAGCACCAATAGAAGAAAAATCATCGAACACATAAAATGCATGTATCTAAGCAAAACGGAGGAGCCATAGCCCATAAAAAAATCAATAGAATAAAAATCATCTAGCACATAGAAAAAATGCATGTATCTAAGCAAAATGAAGGAACCACCATATGATACAAAAAATGTTTCCATTGATCGTATTCTAAGACAAGAAACCGTCAAAGAGTAGGTCCCATTATGTCTAGCAATGTCAAAGGCAACTCTAGATGCGAAAACAAGAAGAGAACCCGGTATAGTACTCATAAGAACCATCAAAAATCAATAATCGTAAAAGAATACTACAAAGGAACTTACCATAGTAAATATGTGAACAACAAGCATCGACATGACCCTAAGCAAAAAACCCCTAACATATGGAATACTGGGAACACAAGCCATGTAGCAATATTGAAAATAACTAAGATGGCATACACAAGTCAGGTAACAATATTTAAACAACTGGCAACAGACATAAAAAGACAAAGTGCAACCTGGCAAATGTGGTGAATAAATCTCGGGCAATCAAAAGAATGAAACCATGAGAATGCAGCATATAAAATAGAAAAACAACAAAGACAAAATTCCGAGGAAACAACACGTAGGCCACAGAAAAAAACTAAAGTAAAAATGCGGCCCAGAACATAAACAAGAAAATCAACCGGAATAACCCAGACAACTGTTGAAGAGTGCGATGCATCAAAAAACAAGATAAACCACAAGTGCAAAAAATAAAACCCAACAACTATGGGAAACCTAGAATGTAGAAGATAATACCACCCGAATAACGTATACCACCTGAGCCAAGTGTAGTGCATCACACGTAAGATACAAACACAAGTGCAAAAGATAAAACCCAAACCACCATGAGGAAATCCTAAACACAGAAAAGAATGCCACATATAACCACATGGGAACCACAATAACATACAAAAAAGATACATGTCGGAGAAATAACACGCAATTGAGGCCATACTGCAACCTACCATGGAAATGGAATGCATCAATGTAAAAAAGACAAATGCAACCCGGAAGATGGTGGCCACAAATCTATAGGCAATAAAAAGATAATAAACCAAGAGATCGCAAATAGAATTATGAAAACAAGACAACATCCCAAGTAAACGACCCACAAGACGAAAACGAGGTAAAAAAAGAGCGGAGGAACATAAACAAGAGAAAAAAAAATGAGGAGAGCATAGACCCATTTAAATAGTATGGTGCATCGAATCCACGATAAAAACACAAGTGCAAAGAAGAAAAATCCGAAAACAACCATGAAAAAGCCTCAAATTCAAAGGATAATGTCACATATATAAAAACTAGATGTCCATCAACTTGGAAAAGGTAACATACGAAATAGATAACATGGGAGGGAAAAACCACCCCCTAAAACAAAAGCCCCTAGATGCCTCATATTCTAATGCAATTATGAATAAGACATGAGAAAAATATAACAATCGAAAACCCCGCATAGGAAAAAGAAAAGGGACACCCAAATGATAGAAAATATAATGTAAATGTGACTCGTAATTCACTCCGAGGGTATATGTAAAAGGGGCATAAGATAACCTATGTAACCATTATAAAAAATCAAAGGCTATGAAAAGACCATGATAAGTAAAATAGGGGCATAAGACAAATAGAAACCGATGGAGAAAATATGGTGAAAAGAGGAACAAACGCCAGATAAATGAGATGATCCAATATAGGCAAATGATCATGCATATCGTAGCGTCAAAAGTCCCAGTAAGCACAAATGAGAAGAAAAAGATGCCAAACCCATAATTAAATGCAAATCCCAAACCAAATCCCCATGAACAATAGTTGAAAATAATGATGTAGGCAGCTAACTAAAACATAAAACGACTTGAACAATATAAAAATTGTGAGCTAAGGAAACATAAAAGGCTAAGAGACATGGACGAACCCAGAACCACGAACAATTGACAAAATCCAAAGGCCTTTTATCCAACAACGACATTTGTTCACCTACGCTCACAATGATGATCTACGAGAATAAGCAAGGAAATTCCTAAAGTGGACAACCCAAGGATAAAATCAAAATACAAATAAATGAAGATTAAGCAACGAGTTGGATACGGCATGCCCAAAACACCCCATGAAAGCCAATGTATGATATAGAACCAGTCAAAACATCTGCATCGTTTAACAAATCTACAGATTTTTCTCCATTCGTAAAAAAGAGGCAAACATGCGTAAACAAAAAGGAGATAGAGCATTCGATGGAGCAAATTCTGAAATAGTGTCGCCAGCCTAAAGCATTTCTGTAAAAAAGTAAGAGGAGAGGACGGAATCTCTGGCCCTATGGCAGCTATGGGAGTTGTTGAACTATTACACATGTGGAAAAAAGGTGTAAAGCCAGGTGCGGCCAAGTATAAAAAGAAAAAGATAAAAGCAGAATAGGAAAAATAGATGCAGATTGAATTGAAAAGGTTGAAGGTTCAATAAATCTTACTACTATCCCAACAATCAGACAATGGCATGAGAGATCGAGCCATACACATCTAAATAACATCCATTACATGATCAAGAAAAACATGATCAAGGCAGATGAGAAAACACGTGGAAACCTTGTATGTGAAGGATGTATATTAGGAAAACATACTCGACTTAGCTTCAAGAAATCAACAAAAAGAGAAAAAGGAATTTTGGATCTGATCCACACCAATTTATGTGTTCCTATTAATGTGACAAGTTTAAGTGGCAAAAGATTCTTTATAACATTTATAGATGATTTCTCAAGAAAAACAAAATGCTATATTTAAAACATAAAGATCAAGCCTTCTCGGCATACAAAATGTATGAATAAGAGGCTGAGAGAGAAACTGAAAAAGGGATCAAATGTGTTAGATCAGACAGAGGGGGAGAATTCCTGTTATATGAATTTAATAAATACTGTAGAGATCATAAAATCAAAATACAACTGACATGCAGATATACTCCACAACAAAATGGTATTGCGAAAGGAAGAACAGGACTATACTTTTGCAGTGAGGTCGATGCTCAAGCAATCAGGTATGCCAAACTATCTCTGGGATGAAGCAGTTAAAACTGCAGTATTCATTCAAAACAAACTTCCATCAGCTTCCATCAAAGGTAAGACCCCAGAGGAAATGTGGAATGGTAATACTCCATCTTATGACATGTTTAAAACCTATGAGCTTATGCTCATGTTCCAAACGAGCTTAGAAGAAAACTTGATGACAGATCAGTAAAATGTTATCTTGTAGGTTATGATGAACAAGCAAAAGCTTATAGGTTGTTTGACCTGAACAAAAGATGCATTATAATCAGTAGAGATGTTACTTTTGATGAGATATGTGTGTACAAAAACAGAAACAATGTACTCGCAGCCAAGGAGCATTAAAGAGGAGAAACTCAATGAACAATGATGTATATGACTCTGACAGTGAGACAGAAAAACATGAACAGCCAATGCAAGGGGAATTTGAAGCTGAAGAAAGTTCAATGCAAGGGGAATTTGTTGACACTCAGACTAATGCTGGCAGCAAAGATACATCAACTCAACAAATACATAAGGAAAGAAAAAGGAGAAAAACTGAAGTTGAAAAACTAAAGGAGTAGTTGGACATCAACATTTTAGATTATGGCAGAATGGAAGATGGCACAAGTAGAAGATTACACAAAGAAATTGTGGACATCAATTATATACTAGCTCTACTTGAACCTGAAATACCACTGAATTATGAGCAAGCTATTAGGTCAGGGAACTCTGAAAAATGGAAACAAGCCATGCTGGAGGAAATGCAAGCTTTTGACAGGACCAACACCTATGAGGTTGTTGCAAAACCTATAGACAAAATTGTGATTGGCAGCAAATGGATTTATAAGTTAAAAACAGGACTGAATGGTGAACAAAAATATAAGGCAAGGCTGGTGGCACAAGGATTCACACAAAGAAAGGGTATGGATTATAAAGAGACATTTTCTCTAATAGTTAAACTAACCAGTATAAGTGTCTTACTAGCTTTTGCAAATGCAAACAATTTTGAGGTGCACCATATGGATGTAAGTACAGGATTTCTAAATGCTAAGCTCGATGAAGAAGTATATATGCAACCAGCATCTGGGTTTGAAGTTGAACAAGAAGGTATGGTATGGAAACTCAAGCGTGGGTTAAAGCAATCCCCTAGAATGTGGTACAAATGCATTGGTGAGTATTTGCAGGAACAGGGTTTTAACAACTTAAATGATGGAAATCTCTATCTTGAATAAAGGGGATCGATTCTGCATTATTGATTTATATATGGACTAGAAAAAGTGCCCAGACTGGGCTTTTCATCGAGATTAAATTCAATAGTTAATAAGAAGATGATTTATAATTTAAGGCATGCCAATTCATATATATTGTCATTTCCATTATTTTGTAACATGGTTATTTCTATATTTCTAATCTAAGTTACGAATTTGTAGACAAAAAACCATGTTTTCAAAAGCTTTGCATAGTCTGCAATATCTTTGAACGACATGTATCCATAGAAAACAAAATCCGATGTTGTGGGCTAAAGTTGAAAAACATGTAAAGTCATCATGCAACTTTTATTTCTTTTCTTACATTTTATTCAAAATAAATAGATAAATATTAACATGTGGCTTTTTACATCGTATATACACATTTCACATTCCTTAACACGAGTTGAAGACGGTGGCTACACTGTAAGCATTTTTGGGTGACACTATAATTGTATGGACCTACATAGAGATTATCTATTAAGAAATTCAATAGTCATTGAAATGTAACGAGCTTGGCCCGTTAGCAGGCATGTAATTTACATTTCGTTATTGATGCTTATGGAGAATATTCTAATTGATCATTACATGAGAAATACATACTACTAGAAACGTGTGCCCGGCGATGCCGGGCATTAGTTGTGGATGTGCGAAATAGGTATACATAATGAAGTGTGTAAGTGGAGTAAAGAGTTGTAAATATAATTGTGTTCATAAACATAATAGAGTGCCTATGGCGAATTGTAGTTTAGGGAGGTCGAGCATTATCCATGGACGTGTGGAATGGGCAGGAATAATGGAGCATGGAGTGGAATAGAATGGATAGATGATCAAGGAAGGTCACCATGAAGTTTAACCTTTAAGGTTGGTCTAGGATTTCGTATTTGTGAAAGGCACCGAGGTGGTTATTTTCTTTCATCTTACGCTAGAGAGGCTGAGGTGTATTGAATTTAAAAATGAAGAATCGTTATACTTGACACCAAACGTGAGAACCACTAATTATTACTTGCCATAATTGCAAGATTTACCTTAATAGTTCTTGTCAAAAGTGTGGCATTGCATGTGTATTCCTGCAGGCACAAATTCCTAACCACCCATATGCATCCATAATTGGATAGCATAAAATATCCTTCCCTGATGCAGGCAGGATCATAGTTAAGTCTCATAGTTGCTGGACAATATGGAATGCTGGCTGAAGGAGAAATGCCATTTGCTAGAAATCTTCAAAACTTAAATGACATTCAATGCAAAAAGAAATTGATGAGTTATAGCTCTTATGCAAGAAATGAAAATTTTGTGATTTTCTAGCCTATTGCAATATGAGGTTTGTTGCAATATCTGGATTTAGACTGCTCATGGCCCGTGCTAATGGCCATTATTTCTTTCAATCGACACAACACCAAAAACTTTGACAGCCTTTCCTGCAAAATATTCTCTCAAAGAATTTAATATGATGGCAAGTATAATATCCAGCAAGCTGAATTTTGTCAAATATTGATTTAGTTCACAACTACAAAGAACTCACAAAGTTTGAATCGCACGTTTGGTTAAATCACCTCTCTTGGAGCTCCAATATGTAGAATTTCAGCCATTCTCTGCATGCGCATACTATCATTCTGGCCGGACATAGGCTTTGGCTCTTTTAAGTGCTTACATGACAGAAGCAAGCTAGACTATATCAAATAATCTAGTTCTGGCCAAGTTAGTTACTTAGTTGAAAAGAAACATAAGTTGTACCTTTCTAATTCTAATGAGGTACAATGGAAATTAGCACCTTATTTTTTTCCTGAGCACAGTTTTCTCCTGCAAAAAAACCGCTCCAGATAGTATTTCAAAAATAGCACGGATGGCTGCATCTGTAAAAGATTCCCATCCCCTCTTAGTATGGAAATTAGAATGATGTCCGACAACTGATCATGGTATGATATTTTAGTGGAATACTTAAATCTGTCCATGTACAAAAATGAAAAGTTGCAGTGAGAACTGTATTAAAGAGTAGCACACCCTAAGATAAAAAGAAAGTTGATGTTTACCCTGCATGAACAAAGAAGCGCCATGAGCCATCCATATTAAAAAGGTCTGGGGGAAATGACATTTTACCACAAAATGCATGAGATAAAAATCTCTTTATGAATATACAACTTAGCAATAGGAATAAGAATCAACATATAGTAGAAACAAAATATTTGGATCACGGAGAAATTGGTCAGGAAGCTGTCACCTCAGAGGTTCCACCAGCATCAACCATCAGGTCGAAGTACCCACTAACCAAGCAGCATAAAAAATCTACCTTCAACAATCAACCTGCATGGGTTTCCCTTGCATCTCTGGATTCAATGAGCCTTTTCTTCTGTTCAAAGATGCCAAGACCCTAAAAAGTTCAATAAAAAGTTCAGATATGACCTTCCAATGCTTCAAATACAGTTATACGCAGTAATGGTGTTGTACCTATAGATCTTAAAACTGTGCATTATGCATTCCAATTATGTAAAGAACAAAAAAGAAGGATCATATGATCAAATCCAGATAGAATTTTGTCAAATTACTCATTGCATATGAATGGATCTTTAACTGCACCATCCTTTAGCCACGACCAGAATATGTCTTTACACTGTTGTGCAAACGTCTTGCAGAAGGGAGGAGTTCAAAACTTACACAATCTACAAATAAGTTGGCCTTTGTGTTCATTTGCATTTAGCAAGCTTTAGTTTCTCCAGCAGGACACATGATTGTATAGAAAATAAAATATCAACAGGATGAGATTCCTAGGAAACATTTAACTGTGGGCAGACCTACACTTTGATTTCAGACGATTTTGAGAACATCCGAGATTTCTGGATTGATTGACAAATTGAATTCCTTACGAAATTACAAAACGCACCTTGATTATGCATCTGAACAGTACACATGATATCTAGAACATATTCCATATAAACTAATAGCCTACTAATAAGTGTAACTATCTCATGTCACCTCTGCATAGAATTGATGGAAGATCAATTATGATGCAGCAAAATGTGATGCAAATGATATCAAGCTATATTAAGCTCGTTGCACATGCTAGATCAAAAATGGAATGCTGCAAATCTAAGCAAGGGTAAATCTTCATTTTTATAGTTAGAAGCTTAAAAAGAGTTCAAGTACCTCTTTGTTTATAGTGCTGCTATTGAAGCACATGTATAAGACATCAATGTGATCGGTGTCTTATGCCTAGTAGCTTTCAAAATGTCTGCTCTATGCATGTAACACTGAGACTTAAACTTTGTAAAGACAACAAAGAAGAAGGCTGACCAAGCAGTGGCACGCTGCCTCTGCAATAAATTTAAAGTTTACAGACCATAAATGGAATGGACGAATTTCCTACCTAGATCAAGTGCTCTTCAATTACGGCTATCGATATGCATTAACGAAGGGAGAAAGCTTTAGGATTACAATGCAGTTACCTAAAGCCAGCAGCAAGAAAGCTGCCAGAAAGCTTTATCCTTATGTTCAAAACTTTTCCTGCAAGACGCCTGCACCAAAAACATTTTTACATAAGCATAGGAGCTAAAATTTAGGACAAAGCATAAAGAATGATTTACTCAGTGCATATAATAGAAGGTGGGTCAATTCACATCTGAAAAATGGCAGTCACACCTATTTTCGTCTCCACTGAACCTTGCAGGAAAAGAAATATTCTGCATGTTAAACGTCCGATGCCGCAAAGTCATGCTCTAACAAAAATACTAGTCGTGGACGAAATCTTTCGCCAAAAATGACACCTCCAGCATAAATGAGATCAAATCATGGAGTGCCTCACCTCCAGTAGAATGATTCTAACCCGACCCTTGGAAGCCCAAAACGACCTGTTGCTCCTGTTTGTACTGCATTAAGAAATGAACCAACAAATATATAAGAATCAGAGCTCCAAATTTCGTAATAATAATGCAAATAGACCTTTAAAATCACCTTGAAATAGCTCGAAACCTGAGCTGGATCATCAAGAATAAAATGGTTGCAGCATGCAATGAAGCATGAACGGACCTGATTGTCTAACAGAGAAAAATATGGCCCAGCTTATTTGATCCAAATTATTTTAGCCAAGATTGGATCTTTGTCACAGAACCTATACCGTAAAAAAAAGGTTAAAGAGGAGATGCAAACACCGGCTATGTTTTTCGTATGTGATGGCTAATATTTGCCTCCCCATATTTTAAAAAGCTTAGCCAAAGCCAAGAAATAGTGATAGAGAAAAATCAACATGCATACCTAAAGAGATAAAGATGCAAAAATCAAGCTCCTTCAAGCATACGAAAAAACAGGTCGACGATCAAGATCCCATTCTTATCCTCCCTTGCTCCTCATTGGTAAGGCAATTCAAGTTTTGTATTACCAAAGGCATTTTCCAGAAATGCACCTCTGAGGCCAAACTGGCTATGGCCGATTTGAAAAGATCTCCGATCCTGCTCACATTCAATGGTGGAGGTAGAAGAGGAAGACCCTAGACGCATACCCTAGACGCATACGACCACGATAGTCCCGCAAGGGGGAAAGGGAACGCCGCATGCGGCGTAACATGCGGCGTTCCGGGCACAAATTTCAAAGCAATCCCATTTTAAAAAAGAAGATGTAAATTAGAAGTTTATACTAAATTCATGTGACAAAACCAAAGGGCATCAGTTTCTATGAGGGTTTCTGGAAGGAGGCAGAAGGAGCAATTTGGGGCAGTTTTGCTGGCCGAAATTTGGAGCACCATATCTCGGCAACCCGAGATCCAATTCAGGTAATTCTTACTTTTTAAGAAGATTTTTAAGTCAGCTTTCCGGATTGGGTCTGGTAAGGCCGAAATTCATCCGTATGAGGGAGATATGGCAGAAAGAGTGAAGTTGTATCAGAATTGACTGCACCATTGTATCTCTTTGTGCAGCTTGCTTCCTGGAGCTAGGAGCTGAAAAGAGGGGATATTTTGAGAAGAAAACAGGTACAAGGAGTCAAAGGATTGCCATTGAAGTGGTTCTCAGGTGGGTGGTTTTCTGCTTACACCAGGGGAAGCTTAGATTGCTTGGATCATTCTTGTGAAAGAGAATCATGATTTAATAATTTGAATTAAGAGTATAAAGGAATCTGGGTGATCATAAATGTGATAATGTGAGATTGAATGTCTTTTGCCACATTGGTATATAAGAAGAAGTAAGGACTAAGCTAAGCTTATTGGAAGAAGTCTGGGAATAGTCCTTAGAATTGTAGATAGTAGGGCAGACCTTGTATATTGTAAAGGGGATCCTGACAACAACAATATAGAGATTGTTCTGCTTGGAGAAGCCATAACTCAATTGGAACCTTGAGATCATGTAGCTTATGGGGGCTGCATGGAGGTTCTAACAAGGGAACGAAAGGCGCCATCGGCTCCATGAGACAAGAAGCTAATTTAGAAGGTAGACAAAGATGTATATATACCTTTGGTGATTACATTGAAGTAAGATGCTAAAATAAACTATGATAGGGAATTGCACAGCTAAGAAACAACCATGGAGGTTATGTGAGATATGTTAATCTCTCAGTTAGATACTAAGAGAATGTATGCCAAAGCGGCCTAAAGACGCTTATGGGGGCTTCTGCAGTATGGCAATGGCATGAAGTATTGATGGCCAAATAAAATGCTAAGTTATGTAATTAACTTATTAGTAAGAAAAACAAGCTAACATATTGAATTGCATATGAGTATTCTGTAAAATGTTCCACTCCTTATGGAGGGAGTGACTTTGGGGAAGCATGCCGGTAGAAGTATGTTGTAGTTGCTAGGTGATCCTTATACCTTATATGGATGTAAATTGTAGGGATATCATGATTGTTTGGGAATAGGACATTATGACATCCTAGAATAAGCTTTTCCTATGGGGAGGAAAATGCTAGACCTTTTATGTATTCTTGTTATCTAGACATGGATACCATGGTGATATGTCAATGTTGCATAATGCTAGCATGCACTTGTTGAATATTTGACATCATGTGGTAGAACATGAATGTGATCTGTCTATGATATCATTGCAAATGTGGCATTGTCTTATGTTGTTCCTGGTAAATGCATAGCAAATGCATGTGAATTATGACTCTTGATTCTTGGATCATATGATGAAAAACATGGTTTAAACTTTAATATGTGGGGCATATGCTAAGTTCTTGGTTGATACATGAGTGCATATTCTTCGGGGTCGGAGTCCATTTGTGGTGGCTTGGACTCGCGGTTGTTCTTGTTCTTGACATCGGGCGTTGTCACCCCAGCGAGGGTGCTTCGTCGCGCTACATGGCTTGGAAGTGGTCCTCTAGTGCTGGACGCAGGCTAGGAGGGTGTGTACACATGAGGCTTACCCCGCCCGTATTTGCTGCAGGGCCTGATCAGCTCGGGTGGCCTTCATAGAACCAGAGCAGGCACTGCATGGTTATGGATATCTCATGGTTATTTCATGGTTCTTCATGGTCTCATGTTGGTTATTGTAAGGTTATGACATGTGCATTTACACCTTATTTGGATTGCTTGATGATGTTTCGATTCTTATTATCATTGTTCATGTTATGTGCTAATACTGCATTGCTGATTTCTAGCATAGAGGGATTCTTAGGTGAGGCATCTAAGTCTGAGAGTTACTCTTGTGATTGTTTCTTGTTGATTATGCCATCATTTTCTAAATGCCTCAAAACCCCACTTAGTCTTTAAGGCTAACCCCACATGTTCATGGTGTAAGCAGTTTCAGAGATAGCAGAATGTAGCAGGGCAATTGAAGGGCACAACTACGTGCAGTCTTTACTTATGAGGACTCGGTATGCCTTTAGAAAGGCCAAAACATTTCTGGAGCTTATGGATATTAAACTGCATATCATCTTGTATATGTCACAAGAGTGCTATACAATTATTTTTCAAGTATGTATGTAAATCTAACTGTGGATTTGAAGACAAAGATTCAATTCTTTACCAAGATTTCTTCAGTAGAATTACATTATTCAACTCATGGATAACAATTTATCATTGACTCATGCAAGGTTAAATGGGATTTCGGGTTACCTGGAGGGTTAAACCGGCAGGCCCGTTACAGTTGGTATCAGAGCATATCATTGGTATTGATATGGTGGATTAGAGATTTCAGTGGAGGTTATTAGTTGTTGGATGGTGCTAATGATAATATTTCAGATCATGTAGGGACGATGATCTAGGATGTGCGATGGATCTGTGAAGTATGGAAATGACGCTAATAGAAACGTCTTCATGTGGAGCATGAACAATGGGGCTGGATGATGGGAAGGTATGGTTTTTACATTTGCTTATATTCTCTACAATTGGTAGATGATCGAGTGATAGATCCTATTGGCAAATGTGTTTTGGAGCAAAGTGCGAAAGTATATCAAAGCAGAAATAATTGTGTATGAAGGTGAGCTTTCCTTATCAATGGATCCTTGAGTATGAGGTGTTGATATATCCTCGCCTGTTGTTGCTGAGCCAATTTGAGAGAGGTTATAATTGAGTTCACGGCAATAAGAATGCAGCCAAAATAAGATATAAGCTGAGCTTCAGTTGTCTGGATTGCATTTGATGGTTCTGGTTGTCAAGATGGTTAGTTGGAAATCTTATATAGATAGTTATAGTATTGTCAGAGAAGAAAATGCCATTATCCTAAGGTTATGACATGTGCATTTACACCTTATTTGGATTGCTTGATGATGTTTCGATTCTTATTATCATTGTTCATGTTATGTGCTAATACTGCATTGCTGATTTCTAGCATAGAGGGATTCTTAGGTGAGGCATCTAAGTCTGAGAGTTACTCTTGTGATTGGTGCATCGTACATGTTTCTTGTTGATTATGCCATCATTTTCTAAATGTCTCAAACCCCCACTTAGTCTTTAAGACTAACCCCACATGTTCATGGTGTAAGCAGTTTTAGAGATAGCAGAATGTAGCAGGGCAATTGAAGGGCACAACTACGTGCAGTCTTTACTTATGAGGACTCGGTATGCCTTTAGAAAGGCCAAAATATTTCTGGAGCTTATGGATATTAAACTGCATATCATCTTGTATATGCCACAAGAGTGCTATACAATTATTTTTCAAGTATGTATGTAAATCTAACTGTGGATTTGAAGACAAAGATTCAATTCTTTACCAAGATTTCTTCAGTAGAATTACATTATTCAACTCATGGATAACAATTTATCATTGACTCATGCAAGGTTAAATGGGATTTTGGGTTACCTGGAGGGTTAACCCGGCAGGCCCGTTACATGAAAAGACAACCCATAGGAGCGAGGTTCAACTACATTGCTTGATCTTGTTGGGTTGGCTTTGAACAACAAATTTTTGCATTGATGCCCCTATTCTTGTCCTAGCTCACCTTATTAATATAAAGATAAAAACAAAAGGTATGTTGCAAACTGCATATTAGGGAGCAAATATTGTCTTAGGTCAAGAGCATAATATTGTCTATTTTGGCCCAATCCACCGAAAACATGCATTATGCAAAAGTATGTATCTGATAACATGGACACAAGAAAAGCTCAGTTTATACCCATATGTCATATCTCCATAGCATTCTGCAAATTGCGGGTCAATGCGAATTGCTTCTTCATTTTTGCTAATGGACATGTCAAAATCATGAAAGTGCAGGTATTACATATGAAAAACATGAATAAACATCAAATATTAAAGAAGATTTGCAACATTGCCTGACATTTGATTCCTTGGCTACCTAGTAATATATTTCTTCTAGCAAAAGTAGCATCACTAAAGCGCGAACTTCTTTCATGAACTAAATGCTTGCTTCAATGCTTCAGCTTTGAGTGGAATCATATTCGACACTGCGCGTGAAACAAAATGGTAAATCAGATGAATCAAAATAATATAAAAAAATCAACGGCTAAAATAGTGCATAAACTATCCTCTTATTTTAGCTTTAAGACAGACAGACGAACAGACAGACAGGCAGGCAGGCAGGCAGGCAGGTAGGCAGGCAGGCAGACAGGCAGACAAACAGACAGACAGACTAAAAATGTTGCGTACGATGTCAAATAATACTAAATGTGTGCAAGTGGTGGAAATATGTGATGAATCAAGGAACGATTGTATGTTGATTTTGACATTGCAATGTCTTTGTTATAATATGTACATTATGGGTGGTCTTGGCATAATAATGAAGTATTGGCATGTGCATTTATTACAAAAAAACATAGAATGTAGAATGAATAAAAACCTGATTCTGGATGTGCTTTAGGGGCAACCCAAAAATGAATATATGTGCTAACTAAACATAAATATGATGAGATATTAAAAATGCTTACGAAAAACATAGAAATGTGGAATGAATAAAATCCTGATTCTGGTTTGTCAAGATTTAGAGCCTCAACGGTGTGGATGCGGGGTAATTATTTTGTCAAAAGGATATGCTTCATAAAGGGTGTGTGAGGAATAAGGGGAGTCCATTCCATTTCTCGTACAATTAGAAATACTTGTTCTTTTTGTTTGCAAGAAGAGAGTCAAGGGGCACCAATTGGGAAGGAAAAACTTGAAGGCCTTCCAATTTTTTTCCCTGCTAGCATTGAGAGTCATGCAAAGAGACCTACAATAAAAATATTAAGGCAAAGAAGTCTGCATGAGGGATCCAAGGCCATATAAAAGATAATCAAGTTGTCGCAAACACAGTGCAAAAGAAAAAATATGGCAAGCTCCAGGACTGCAAAGGCAATAACCATGGCAATGGGTTGTGACAATGTTGAAAATGGAAAATGTGGGAGAAAATGGGAACTGTGGAAGAGGCAGCCAATGCTACAGACGTCACCATGGTAGTGCACAGCCTGAGGTCATAGCATAACGTCGTTATTAATAATGGAACCAACGGTGTCCCTACTCAAGAATGTTGCACTACCCTCCGTTCATGGCCGCATGATTGCCTCTGCACCTTCTTGACCGCCCTTGCTGGCCCTTCCTTTCTTAAAATGACCTTGGCCCTTGCTCTTCCTGAGCAGTGTGGCCTTCCTAGCTCTGAAGAATGCTCCTCTGAATGATAATTTCATATCACATATTATTTATTACTAAGTATATGCATGGTTATATAATAAAAGTAAACAGTGTTTCTATTGCTTTGTTCACTGTTCACCAAAATTACATTGTTATATTGTAATCAGTAATGGAAACCTTTAGCTTCCATTACCATCTAATCCTTCTAGTTTCAAATCACTTGAGCAACAATTCAAAATAACAATACGAAGCAAATCATCAAAATTGTTATTCAGCAAATTCGATTGTAGATAACTTTATTGTTTTTTGAAGAATTATGATGATAACTTTATTTCTGGGATGTCAATATGGCAATGCGCACATCCCAGAAATGGCAAGTAGATTGCCATTCTTGTATACGTAAACCAAATCCGTATTCAATCGCTTTAAATTATTTGCTCTTGTTTGCAATATAACCAAAACAAAGTCACGTTGATTGTTTTTACATAAAAAAATATTTCCCTCCCTTTCAAAATAAGTGCTAACAACTGTAATCTTTTTGGGCACTATGTCCATCTTACAGATCCAATACCTACACCATTCATCCACATGTCCTGTCTTAAAACATTTCAATAATAAAACAATATGCAGAAAATCGAGAGGACATTATTATTATTATTATTTAATAACTAGCTCTCTTTGGGCCTTGAAGACCATGGAGCCTGAAACCAATGATTACAATCATAGCAAAAATATGCGGTGTGTGTCTATCGCTTTGAAATATGTCCCCAATTCTGATGGCGATAGTGTGAATAAAGAGTAGAAGTCCTGTGTCTGAATAAAGAATTTCCCGCGTACATCTTGGTATATCGGGCACACTGTGAATACATGGTTCTCATCTTCTATGCAATTCATGTCACATAATCTGCAAAGTCGGCCTTCTAATGGTATTTTATGCCATCTCCCCGTCTCTATTGCCAATCTGTGAGAACTGGTTATGTACCGTGCTATTATATGTCGCAGAGATCTTGGTATGTTGGCATTCAAATATGCCTGGCTTTTATATTCCAACATGTGATTAGCATGTGCTCTATAATGCTGCATCCGACTGCCTTGGGCTGCCCACATACAGTCTATTGCCTGTCGTTCTATTAGAACCCAAGCATCTTCCTTGTTATTGGGCCAAGTCATCTCATTTATACCCCATTTGCTCGCCCATATTCTCAGATCCTGTAACCAACCATTTTGTTCTGATTTTACCATGGCAACATGAGAGACCCGCTCTTGAGGTTGCCCGCTTATTCTATTCACAAAATTGATTGCTTGGAAAAGCGCTTCTACTTCTAATGGGAACATCCCTGCCTCTGCCAACATGATAATGTATGGTATTTGGCTCCTGATGCCCAATTCTTCTCTCAGAAATGTCTTTTGGACTTGTTCTACCTGATTCCATTGCTTAGCAGCAAGATTTGGCCCCCATATTGGCGCCCCATACAAGACTACTGTTTGCACCAGTGTTTTGAATAGAATATTTTTCAAATCCCTATCATGTAATGCTGCCCTTGAGCATTTACTGAGCATGCCATAGAGTGCTTGCTTACCTCCAGTTACCCGTCTTTGTATGCACTCCTTCCAATTGTACTTGGAAGAGAAATCAATACCGAGGTATTTGTAATACTCTACGACCTCCAGTTCTTGCCCCTGGTAGGAAAACAGTGGCCTTTCTCTGGTTCCAAAAACCATTACTTTGGATTTGGAGATGTTCACGCTCATTTTCTTTGTCTCACAAAAAACCTCAAGACAATTCAAGTGGCTCTGCAGTATTGCTTTCTTGCTGGCTATCAGCACTACATCATCTGCATATAAAAGTAATTGAAGCAAATATTCTCCAAGTTTTGTACCTAATAGGTCTCTAAGCCATTCATCAAGTTCCTCGATGTAGATGCCAAATAGTGTGGGGGAAAGGGGACAACCTTGTCTCACTCCAATGGTATTTCTAATCACATCTTGCATGCTGCTTGAGAGCTTGATAAGAACTTCAGCATACAACTGAGAGATTGCACCTCTGATCTCTAGTGGAACACCTATTTGCTCCATTCTCTCACCGAGCTCTCTCCTTGGGACTGTGTCAAATGCTTTGGTGAAATCCATTATGAGCAAGTAGAATGTTCGGCTAATTACCATGTGTTTTGTTCTAAACTCCGATGCATCATAGCTTGCGCAGCAAAAGAGTTGGTTGGAATTGGTAGGAGTGATGGTACTACTAACATGATTATCTAAAGTCCATGAAAAAAATGAATGCGAACAAATAATCATTGAAAGCCTCTGCATACAAACATATCAAGCACTACTCCATAATACTGAGACTACATGGTGCCATTAAGGAACGAAATTTGTGAGCAGCAAGCTAGGTTAAACATACATGGGACACAAAATGGACATCCATCTGCTGCAAGAGATGAATAACAGTGCCCATTTCATAAATAGGATCTAATTGCTGGTACTTTACCTCATAAGTTGTTACGCTTTTCCATTCCAGCATAAAATTAACAACTCCTTTGAGCAGAAAATTTGCTATGAGATTCTCATCAACTATCTGAACCACATATCCATGTGGAATACTATACATCTCTCTGAGTTTTTGCAAAAGAAATATGTGAATATTGAATGATTGCAGTAGGATGAAGATAAGAAAAGTGCCTGTTGCATGCACAACATATATGACAAACCATGCAACTACCAAAATCAACAATAAGGATCAAAGCCTGCAAGTCCACAATCACCTTTGTAGAAATATCCAACATTTTCTCTGGAAATCTCTCCTGCCACTCCAACTGCCAACCCAAGTTCAAGCACTTGAATGAAGATCGGAAGGAAATATCGACTCACAAACACCCCAACTTCTAGCAAAAGATCATCACTGGAGACATAATCTGCAAAGAAATAAGTTGTGGTTTGCCCTGGAATCGATTTAGGTTTGTGCTTAACGGTAAAAGTGTAAGCAAAATCATGTCTGACTTTAGCTAATACATTAATTTTGACTCCAATATAATCCAAAATACCAGAAATATATGTTGCAGATCCACCAAGAGCTTCAACACCTGATTCCAAGATGCGGGTCTTTAAAGTCCATGAAAAAAATGAATGTGAACAAATAATCATTGAAAGCCCCTACATACAAACATGTTAAAGCACTACCCTAGAATACCGGAGACTACATGGTGCCATTAAGGAACAGAATTTGTGAGCAGCAAGCTAGGTTAGACACATATAGGACACAAAATGGACACACATCTACGGCAAGAGATATATGAATAGCAATGTGCGTTTCATAAAAAGGCTCTAACGGCTTATCTTATCATTAGACAGATCCATGCATATCAGTATGGTGGATAATTACCCGTTTGTTCTTCAGAGTTCCTATCTAAATTCTACTGCTTTATAGAAGGAAGGAAGGAAGGAAGGAAGTATATTTTAACGTCCGCGGAAAAAAGACAAAAACTGCTGGTACTTCACCTCATAAGTTGTTCTTTGCGCTTTTCCATCCTGGATATTTCCAACATGAAATTAACAACTCCTTTGAGCAGTAAATATGCTGTGACATTCTCATCAAATATCTGTGGAATACTATACATCTGTCTGAGTCCATGTAAAAGAAGTATATGAGTATTGAATGACTGCAGCACGATAAAGATAATAAAAGTCACGTTGCATGCACGACATATATGATAAACCCTACCAGTATCAGGATCAACAACACGGATCAAAACCTGCAAGTCCACAATCACCTTTGTAGAAATAGCCAACATTTTCTCTAGAGTCTCGGGTAAAATCTCTTCTGCCACTCCAACTGCCAACCCAAGTTCACGTAGTTGAAGGAGGATTGGAAGTAAATATTAACTCGCAAACACCCCCAACTTTTAGCAAACGATTATTACTGGAGACATAATCTATAAAGAAATAAATAGTAAAGTAAGCAAAATCATGTTCGACTTTAGCTACTACATTGATATTGACACCAATATAATCCAAAACATCGGAAATATATGTTGTAGATCCACCAAGAGCTTCAACACCTAATTCCGAGATGTGGGCCTTCTTGATTCCACGCTTAATGCAATAATGACAATTAACGCCCAACAATTAAGATGGCATAAGCTCATATACGCAGGACATAGAGAGTAACGTCATAGGACCAAATATCAGCATGACGTACAACTAATCATGCCTTATCATTGAAATGCATGTCTACCTCATATTGCTAAATCTTGATACCCAAACACTCATACATGATGATGGGAACTTTCTGTGAGGAGCAAGAATAACTTGCAAGACAATCACCGTGATTATTAGCACGCATTTCAATCTTAGATGCTGGTAACTTATAGCAATTGTGTAAATCACAGGAAATCAATGCAGATAAATTTGGGCATCTAGAAAAATATCTAATTAGAATTATCAAACAAGCGATCAGATATGATCTCCAAACATGTGACAATTTTCTAAAAACAACACTTTATCCGCATCATATGAAGACTGACTTACGCTACCATACAAGCTTTATATCAAAGCATAAATGAAGAGATTCGTTGTCAGACGGATTGCCTCCCCATTTAAGGCGCAAAATGTGCCTATAAGCTAATAAGACACAATTCCAGCAAGTCTCTGTTGAACACGGTCCTTAACGTCCTTGGCCTCAGCATTTAGCTGTAGGGTTTAATCTCAGCTGTTGATCTCTAGATGTTATGTCCAGTAACATTATGTGGCCCAATTGGTTATGACCATAACAAAGATGTTATGGCCATAACATTTTCTCTGCTGCCACGCCGTCATAAGCCTACCCCGCCCTTTCGGCCCTCTCTGCCATATCCAACCCCGCCGCAGGTTCTCGACTTCGAGCCTGTGAAGCACGAGTCGCCATAAGTGAGCTCCAACAAATGTTTGCGAGTCGCCATAAGGTTTGTAAGCTTCCAATGTCATCGCCAATGGCCAGAACCAGCGTTTCTGTCAACAATGTAGCAGGTGCGCAAAGATTTTAGCAGGTGCGCTTCCTTTTTCCCGCAGCTCTGAGCAAATCCGGCTCCCAAATCCGGCTCCCCTGCCTGTTTATCGTGATTTTTGCCAAAAAAACACAGCTATGGCGGCCCGATTCTGACTATGGCGGCGGTTTATGCTCTGCTACGCCTGCTTTGCTTAAATCCGGCTCTTCTCTGCCCTGCTCTTTCTAAATCCGGCTCTGCTCTGCTCTGCTTAAATCCTGCTCTCCTATGCCCTGCTCTGTTTAAATCCGGCTCCTTGCTCGTCGCTGCACCACCTGTTCCGATTCAAAACAGAGAAAAAAGAGACTTACACTTAACCGAGGGTTACATTTTGTTTATTTTTCTTGCCAGAATGCAGTGCAGGCTGCCAAGCTTGGCTATGGCGGATCTGCCAAATGCCTCGGCCAAGGACGTTAAGGCCGATAACGTCCTCCCCTCGGAGTTATGGGCCAGGAAAATGGCCTCGTGGCCACATGGCCACTCGGCCATTTTCCTGGCCCATAACTCCTCGGGAGAGGACGTTATCTACCCCATGTCTGCCTCCTTTTACATAGATGGAGAAAAAAGTTATAAGATGCCCAAGAAGTTCAAACAATGGGCAAGACGAGCAATACTATAACAAAAGCAACTGTTACTTGTCAATAAATTTTGTTTTCATAGTTACAATATATATTTTGACAAGGTGAATTCAACTTGTTCAAAGAGAACTTCTCGAGAATTTTTTGAATCCATGTAATATTCAAATCTACAAACAAATTAAAGATGAATTCATCTATTGCAAACTTCCAACAGAACAATGCAATGATAGACCTATTTGAAAAGAAAACTTCAATTGGAGTACATGTAGATGATAGTTGCCTTGTTGTTTCATGTAACACCAAGATCTACTCGAGCGATCTCCATGGTCCATTACAATCTCTCCCACTAGAACTATGCTCGTCCTTGAGCATCACAAACCGTAGACCACACCATTCCATGGTGTCCAAAACCAAGTCATGACCTACCGTCCAACGATATTTCGAGTCATACTTGCCCCTATGGAGACTCGAACTCGAGCCTTGCTCTGATACCAAATGTAATGTTCCTAACTGACATGCCCTTAACCAACTGGCAAAACCATCTAGACGTGTATGAGTAGTCGCTTTTACCCATTTATGCCGATGTCTCAGGAACGCAACACCAAGATCTACTCGAGCGGTCTATAGAGTATCTTCTATATGCTCCTAGAAAGTAAGCAAACAATATGCTAAACATAAGATAATCATTCATCATCCTATAAGATCAATGTCAGCTTGTTGTCTAACTTGCCACGGCTTCCCAAAAATGGAAAATCTGACATGCAAGCTGATAAATCTATTCATATTAACTTACTGCATTCATGACTATAAGTGAGCAGGCAAAAGCCTTTAACTTGACACCTTAGAATTACAGTATTCATCCATTTGAAAATAATCTTACTAAGTGCTTGGCAGAATAGCAAAAAACCACTCTCCAGTTAGAAGATCCAACTTGCCAACAAATGGCATAGTGGAGACTATTTAAAATCACATGATAGACAAAAGGTTAGGCTCACAATTCCAAATATAATAAGTAAGGAAATTCGAAAACATCGCACTTCCAGGTAAAAGACTATAATATTTTTTAAGGTCAATTTCACAATTGTATCTATGTACATTAGATTCCTAATTTCTAACCTGATATCCTTTTGAAATTGCCACTACACTGGATTTATTGAGGTTATAAAACCAATGGCATAAATTTTAAGATTATGCAAACAGATAAAGTGGACTTGTTAAAGTGGACTTTTTTGGACTTGTTAAAAATCTTCAAGAACAACCTTGATAATTCCCAGCTGACACTGCCTTTATTGCATTTGAAGATGCCACCATTGGACTTAGAAAAGCATTCCTGTGCAACTCATTGGAAGTGACTCAGTGGCATAGATAATGCCACTGAAAAACTTATTTGTTTAACATAATAGTGGCATAGATAATGCCACTGAAAAGCTTATTTATTTATCATAAAAGCAGGAATTAACTGTGGGCATTTATGATGAAGGCCAAGAATTCTAGGAAACTCTCCCATACATGTCTCAAACATGTTAAAACTAAAGATGAAGGTAAATCCCCCATAAGAATAGCATTTGAATCATGCATTTGAGCAGTCAAAGCTATGCTGATATTCCCTAAAAGAATGCACCAGAAATAGTCCTTCCATTGGCAAATGGACACAAGTTCTTGAGCCACCTAAATATTCGATGACAAAAATGTGCCATGAGTTGACAATTTTTTTTTCCTTGGGCACATGAATACGCTGCTTACAAATCCCAAGAACAATACGATAATAATGCGGTTTTGATTTTTCACAGAGACAACATCTACTGCGGCTTCAACAATTGAAAACTGGACGCTGCCATGCCATCTTGGGCCACTATGAAAACTGTCCTATAGAATGCCTACAGGTTTGCCGGTTTGAACAGGACGACGGGCTCGATCAGCAACAGAGGCAACGAGGAGAATGACTTGGCCATGGCAAGGTTAAGCCAATCATGAGGTATATCCAGGGTATGGTCCAGGATATACCTTGAATATCCCACATTCTCATCAGCCCTTAGAGGCGCCTCACATGTAAATTTTTAGGTATTCACATGTAGTTCATCTGAGACGACCGGTTTGACGTCTGAGCCGTTTGTCCTCGAACTGTTGGAGCAGTTTACACCTGAGCGTCTCGAACAGCTTGACATCCGGTAAAAACTTGGCGGTGACATGATGTGAGGCGTCCCTTAGGGGCAACCCAAAAACCAAACCAGAATAACAATTAGGACAGTACCTAAAAAAGGCAAGTTTAGACAATGCTGACCAAAACCGTTACATGCCGTTAGGCGCACAAGGGGCCCCTTCACTAGTGAAGTTTAGACCTTCACTTTAACTTTCTTCCAATCGTTTTTTCCCCTTTTTTTTCCCCACCTACACTCTTCTTCAGGGCAGTCTATCGTTCTGACGGACTATAGGGAGGAGCAGCGATGGCAGATTACGCAGCGGCTTGGGCCTACGGCACAGACCGGAGAGGGTCTGAACCCGCTCCTGCGGCAAAACGAGCTCGGGGTGATTATATTTCCTTTCCTTTGCCCTTTTCCATGCTCTCTTGGTTTTATTCTGTTCTAGTATTCTTAATAACGCTACCCTTCTCATTCTGCAAAATCCCAGTTTTGGGTTATTACGAGATCGTTATCATTTTGGTCTTCTTCTTACCTTTAGCTACCCTGAATGGGGTATGTTTTTGATCTGCGCTGTTGTTTCCAAATATTGGGTCTTTAAGGATCAATGCGTTTTTTTTTTAACGATCCGTAGCAACTTGCTACCTTTCTCTCCTAATTTTCTGAACCTCAATTGGGTTTTCAGACATTATGGGGAATTGACTAGCTTTGTGGCCCTTTATGTTACATGATGCCTCAGGGTTACCTTTTGGCAAGACTTGCAGCCCTTATATTGTTTCGCTAAATTCAGATGCTACAGAGCTGCTTCAGGATGGAAGCAGCTTATTCCTTTTCTTTTGCCTTATTTCCTTATTATATCATAGCATTGGGATTTCACGCGTCCAATGGTGTTATAAAAGTGGCACTTTGCTATATGGAACCATCTCTTGTAGTGTTGGTCCTTATACACGGCTTTTATCACATTTCATGGAACCATTTTTATCAAACCATATTTTGGAATGAGGATCTTTTGTTGCAACTCAAAGTGCTGCAATTCATGCTGATGCCCAGATTTTATCACCATCTGTTCCATTCTTGGATCTTAGCAATGGCTTGTATAGTAGCCATTGCATAACTATTTTCCTAATTTTAAGACGTCGATCTTTACGTTAAATGGAGGCATGGTGCAGTCTGCACAAGCTGAAAACGTGTCCTTATGACTGTGTAGAGGATATCCCAACGACGCAGACAGCCTATACAGGCACAAGGACAGGCGTGGGCCGGGATGAATATGATCCCCGAGGAGACAGGGCTTATGGTGAACATGCTGCTGCCATGGGATGGAGAGAATCAGATCTCTATGCGGCTCGTTCGGACCTCATGAGAAATGGGGTAAATTTTCGGAGCTTTCTTTTTTGGAACGATCTAGATTTTAAAGGGGGTTAATGCAGCGGATATTTATATGTATGGTGCATTAGCTACATAATTGTGAATGGGAGGAAATTTGCATGTTTCATAATATTGAACTTATGGGGAGCATTTGCCAGTCATCGGTTTATTGGTGACTGTGAACGATATTTTGTTTCTTTCCAGAAATCCGGATTAAATTACACTAGTGGTGTCACTGATGACATTCTTGGGGATTATACAATATTACTGGAACATGCTCCAAGGATCTTATTTGTTAACTAAGTGACAGTTGTAAATTTCATAATCTGACGGGCTTAGATGTGTGTTATATTTATCTTACATGATATTTTGTGCATTTTCATGGCAGCTTGCTTATGGAACAGGCCTATCATCATCAGATCTGGCATTTGCAACCAGTGCAGGTTTAGGATTGGGCGACCTTGGTGGGCTTACTAGTGCTCTTGGAGGAGGACTTGCAGGGGGGCTTGCTGGGGGTCTTGCAGGTGGTCTTGGGATGCTTAGTGCTGGCGCCTTAGATGCATTAAATGATCCAAACCTTTTAGCGCAAGGAGCACGCATGGTAGGTCTTGATGTAGGCCTTGCAGGAAGAGCTGCCGCTTTGGGTTTGAATGGGTCTGCACGAGAACAAGAAGGGATCCGAGATATGCTTCCGCCTGATGCAGTTTCTACTCTTTTTGTGGAGGGAATACCAATGGATTGTACTCGAAGAGAAGCAGCTCGTATGCACTAATTCCATCATATTGACTTTAAATATGCTCGGTATTGCGATCTCTGATATTTGGCTTGCAGATGTTTTTCGTCCATTTATTGGCTTTAAAGAGGTCCGAGTTGTTCACAAAGAGGGAAAACGAGGGGTAATGACTTGAGACTCTGCCTATAAGTGTGTTTCAATCTCCTTGGAGGGCTTGGTCTAAGGTCTGCCTGTTTAACATTAGCTTTTCCATGCTTTATAATTGCAGTCAAATGACAAACTAGTTCTATGCTTTGTTGAGTTTGCTGATGCAAGATGTGCAGCCACTGCATTGGAAGCCCTACAAGGCAAGAATTCTGTACTTCAATGCAAGACATATCTTATGTCTAAAAAGACATCAACAAGTATTTTGTTTTATGCAGGGTACAAGTTCGACGAGAATGATAGGGATTCTCCCACGCTTAACTTGTCTTTTGCGCGGCACCCTGGCCCACGGGGTGGAGGAGGCCGGGATGATTATCGGGGACGTAGTCGCCATGATGATGATTATGCAAGAAGTCGTCGTTGATACAAACTTTGGATTAGGTGAGATGGTTGTTCAACGTTGGCAATGCGTTTAATGGTTGCTGAGAATTACTATGCACTTATTTCGTGTTGAAGATAATAGCTATCTTTGTGCAGATGCATTCTATTCTTCTTGTACTATCATGTTTATTATTACTCTGGACGAGTTTTCCATGTTCATTTTTGACAGAGCACAAAATTAATAAGGTACTATAGCGTGACTTCCATGGAGTCGTTTTCAGATGAGCAAATGTGAATGGCTTTTGTACATGGTTATGCATGTATATGTATATTCAACTCAAATTTTCATTTTTGGCAGACCACAAAATGTAATAAGCTGTTTCAAGCAATATCTCCGGGACAATTCACCTGGTTGGAAAGTTTAGAAGTCCATTCTCTCAGTATCACCAACCATAACCTTGCCACTCACATCGTTCCACTGATATAATTAAAGCCAGTGGTCTCTTTTGTGCATTATTCTACCATCCCCAACCTGTTCAACTTTGGCCATATAATTATTTTTGACCTGGTTTGCTTTTGTGAATTTTGTTTCCTGTCCATGTTTTTATTTTCTGAGTTGGTCTGGTCTTTTGAATTACGCCTACTGATGGCAACTATTTTCACAGGGTGGCGCATGTAGTTTATAGGTTTTGATTTGTTCTTTTACAACTTTACAGGAGGCTTTGTATGCCATGGCGCATGTAGTTTATAGGGTTTGATTCGTTCTTTTACAACTTTACAGGAGGTTTTGTATGCCATGGTATTGTTGGAGTGTGCTAATAACGTAATTCACATGTCAAATGACTTGAATAGAATAGAATAGAATAGAATAGGCTTTTATCAGGAGGCTAATTGGCCTATGGGACCAAAAAAAGAGAGCGGCCTATGGGACCAAAAAAAGAGAGCGTATTGTTGCGTCCTGAAAAGAAACAAAAAATTTAGAGTTAATATAAGCCCAAGACAATCAAAATTGGAAAACCTCCTTTCCAAATGATACAATCAAAATTGGAAAACCTCCTTTCCAAAATGATGTTGTGCCATTATGCTATGATGGCATTGCAAGTTATGCATCATTGCTTAATAAATATAGTTTTATTAAGCTTCCAGTCTACACACGAGGACAAGGATATGGAACTTCAGAGACGATAAAGAGGAGGAAGCTAGTATAAGAGTCAGGCCACATGAAGATGACGACATGGTATAGTTCATGTCGACATGAATTCATGTTGCGAATTGTTTGAGTCACATACTCATGTAAAAAAAATGCGGCCATGTCATTCCAGGAAAAGGGAACGTCCAAGTTTTGAATGGTCGATGTGCTCTAAAATCCAGCTATGTGTTCAAATCCAAGTATTCATATCAACCAGAACCCGTCCAACCGAGGAGTGAAGCTGGTGGAAAGGATTCATGTTGACATTAAGCCCTCAATGTCAAAACGTTTCATGTGGCCTCGGGTAAAAGATGCTATGACGTCTAATCTATCATGTTGACATCTTCATGTGACCCATCTCTAATGACATTCAATCAAATACATGTTATGGGTTTATAATTCTGTTATGTACATGTGTTGCATTGTCTTCTTTCGAAGCCATATCCAACAAGATTATCATAAGTATTGTCAATTTTGTTGGAATATGAGCTTTGATTGTCTAAATATATGTGTTACAAGAGAATCATCCATAAACAAAATGAAGGAAAAGTGCAATGATGATGATGTTCAGATTTTGCATCATGGAAATGGTGCTTTAGCAAATGGTATTCCCAACTATGTGGTCACCAACATCAATATATGCCTTTATTCTTGTGCTATTAAAGACGTGCACGTATCATGTGGAGAATTTGCTTATGCTAAACTGGTAAACCCTGGTGTTTTGAAGGGGTGACTACAAAGACTTCAAATCTCCCCTATCATTTTCAATATGCGAACTCCTATCGGTATGATCTCGGAGCCAAGTCTTCTACTACATGTATTGGAGTTCCTTTCTAGAATAATTAGAATACCTTTTCCTTTTTATCCGTGTGTTGCACACTATTTAGTCTTACTTTATTTTGATCTCTTTGGTATGCATCTCTGGCACCGTTTAGATTATATTTAGGTTGTTGGTATTCGATATAAATATGTATTAATAGAAACTAGTATCCACCACACTAAACCATAGACAATGAAACTACTATACTTAAATTGTAAGTTTTAAAATTGCATTAGGTATCACCAAGCTACACAATCTTCTTTTTGGGTTTTCCCTTCAAGACAAATTTAGTCCAGAAGAACAAATCCACAAAGTAGACTCTAAGTACTCTAAGTTCAGTAATATGGTGAGGCATGTAATCTTTAGCTGGTCGATAGATATAGAAGAGCCCTAGACCTATATGTCTAAGAAGATATAAACTATATTTTGAACTTCTATCATATGTTTCATCAATCATGAATTGAAAAAGAATGTTATCTTGCTTTAAAATATGGCAAGCCTAAGTACAAACCAGAAATAGTCCATGCCTGTTTTAAATAAAATCTTGTACATGGTGTGTTATTTTAACATGAAATTCAAGATCTATGTTGCCAAGGAAGGGTCGCATTCATAAAAAATATTGCCTATCATAAAGGATGAGTTTTTTGTACTATTACCCTAACTAAACTCCAATTTTGGGTAGTGGCAACTACTTGTAATATAAAGAATGCATGGTTATTCACCATATTTAAGTTGATAAAATTCTTTATTATGTAGATATAAGTGGAATGTATGGAGTGCGTAATTTATTGCCCTTAGAAAGCTTATATATGGGTTTAATTAAACCATTTTAGTTCTATTTTTGTCCTGAATTTTGTACCAAATTTTCTTCAGTGAAAATTGAGATCAGCATGACTTATGGAGACCTCAAAAAATTATTGGATTATAGCTCTTAGAATTGACAACTTATGGCCGCAAAGTTTTACATCAAAACTTGTTATAATAAAGGAGAAATAATTCACAACCTCAAATAACTTTTTTGAGCTAAATATGGTTTGATGGCTTCATATAATGCCATCTAATAGGAGCGAAACAAGAAAACATGTAAATCGACATGTTCTATCATAAAACGTCAATTACTTTCAATTTTAGAAATGTTTGGACCCTTTATGCTAGAAAGTTTAGGGAATGCAGTTCTAGCCTGACATAAAAACTGCTAAATTCTATGAGGTTTGGGCAATCACCACAACATATCAATAAATCTATTGGTCATAAAATTCTCCATGGCCATAAGGAATCGAGTGAAGATTCCAAAAGTAGTGGTATCTTGTGCACGTAGTGGCAGAGGGTATGTTGGACCAATTCTGGGGGATGAACCCAGTATAGTTCCAGTAACGACTCTAGTGTTAAAGAATCGAGTCATAATATTTTATATTTCAAAACCTTGGTGGAACCCATATTCATATTCAAAACCTTAGGTGCCCCCAATTATAAATAATAATAATAAAAAAAAATGTGCCCAAAGGCCCCAATATACGATTTGGGCCACAGGATCAACGGATTTGACGACTAAGGTAGTTCAGAGTGCACTTTATTTAGAATATATGAAAATAATTGTAAATTATGATTGTTTAAATAAGCTCTCCAACAATGTGAATCACCATATAGCTAGTGCAAAATGCGTCTTTATGTTGTGAAGCACAAACAACAACATTTTATTGCGAGAGACTACAAGTTTTCCTTAAGGTTGAGGCAAAACTAAGTTTTGCAGTAAATCAAGGGTGCTTGAATGCCCAATAGATGCATTTAAACGGTTAGCTACACCAAGAATGCTTGGATGCAAATGGTAAACCAATAGTATTTGTGACAGCATTTACAGAGAAAGCTGCCGATCACATAAATGGAATGACACTCCACTTGACATTCTGAATTCGTCCAACTACTACAAGATCCCACAAAATGTGCTCCATAAACCCGCAAGCACTACAAAGATTGTGGAATGGTCGTGACTCTGAGTCAATTAATCTTTTATCATAGATGAGATTTCTATGGTCGGCACCGTTTTCTTTGATAGTGTCGACAATATTTCCAACAGGTACAATCATTCTAATTATCGAATTCATCTCAAAGTACATTAACTAAACTTCGACACCACTTTCTACAGTATAAAGTCAACATACAATATTCCATTCGGTGGTATTGGCATCATAGTCCTTGGTGATCTGTACCAGTTACCTCCAATGTCCGACAAAATGGTTTTCTACAACCTAGAAGAAAAGGATATAAGGAAAACAAGCTCGATAACAGTGCCATCAGTGTATCATTCGTAGAAAAGCAATTTCAAATCCCATGAACTATCTGAACTGAACATGCAATGCAATGACCTTCCATTTGTCGAGACACTATCTGGCATCAGAAATGCAGCACAAATTGAGAATGACATTCAATTTCTAAATGCCACTTGTTTCAAACAGCCATCAGAAGATTTCAAGATACCATATCTTTTTTATACAATTAAAAACTTGACAAACAGAATGCACAGATACTATCCAGTACAAATTGCGCTATGGCAAAGTATTTACCAACTCTAAAAAAAAGTTTAACCCACACACAAAACACAAGAAACACGACCATAATGTTTGTGTGCAGATATTTGACAGAATGCTCGACATTCCAATCTTTCTTTAAACAAATAATTCTCATCAAAGAGGATGCCCCAGATAATATCATTGCCTACGAATGCAAAATAAAACATATGGACTCCATCTTGAACTGAACTTAAAGCTCGATATGGTAGTTGATCTAACTTCAAATATTAATGTGCTAAATGGGCTTGCAAATGGCGCATATAGTATACTCAAATAACATACAAACTTAATGGAGAAAGAACTTCTATGAATATTGTTTCCAAAGACAAGAACAATTGTTGAAGCTCGAGAATGACTCAAACACTTCTGAACAACAATAACAGACCCCTATATGGACACCTATAGAAAGATCTCAAAGTCTATCTCAAGTCACAGCAATGCAACACACAAAATAATGTGAAAACAATTTTCCATTCAATCTGCAATGGCAGGGACATTCATAGGGCACAAGGCACAACACTATATCAACTGGTAATTTATCCACGTGGTATGTCAATATACGGAATGCTCTACATAGCACAGTCTAGAGTCAAATCTAGTGGTCAACTATACATACTCGAAAACATTTTCAACAAAGACATCAAAGTAGACCCCGCTATAGCAGAAAAGATGGAACGATTATACCGACAATCCCCTGGATCATAACAATGCCAAATCTATGAAATCTGAAATCATATTAAACTCCTCTTCTGTTGTAGCCTACGTAGAAGATATCTTTGCAGACAAGCAATCATAGCAATGCTATTATATACATACAAGAAATACAAGTCGTACAAGACCACCTATTAGAACGACTATATTACTCATGCGTACATAACATGAGCAGCCCCCGAGTTGCAACCATATATAACAAATACCTTTTTGCAATTAGACACCATACCCAACTCTCTATAGACAACACAATAGCAATCCAAGTACATTTCATGCACAAAGCACAAACCATGAATTTTACGTCTCTAACATCTACAGGCCTGCAAACTCACCTGCCCAAATTTTTTCCTTACATGATTATTGCATACTTTGCATCCAAACATTGCAACAATACTAACTTGAGACTTCAACATTGGTGTACTAAAAAAGACGATCCTATCGCTGTCCTTACATGATACCTTTACTGGATTCAACCAACAAGTACACAAGCCAACTCGGCACAATGCGCTACTGGATCATATATGGACCAACTTTTCAATCACAATGTGTAACATCGCACCTTGCTATTGGAGTGATTACGGAAGAGTCTTCATGACAATGAATTAGGAAAGGCTCACAAGATTAGATAACTTAAACAAAAACATCTTATGTAATTAACTGTAACATTCAATGTTCTTCATCCACAACACAACTACCCTAAGAAGAAGGTACAGTCACGAATGACTACAATACATTCTTTGTTGTTGCAGATGAAAAATATACAATGCCAAACAATATTATTTTTTCTATTGTAACGTGTATGCCATGTCAAGGAGCCATGTACCATCTGTATTTTTTGATAGTTTGGTGTTCCTCAGTAGAATACTCTTGAATTGATGAAGTACTTGTTTGTGAATATATAAGTTCAACATTATTGTAAAGGATCTACAATGTGATGATTAAAATTCATCAATTGTTTATTCCATTTCACATCTGGAAATTAAAGTTGAAGCTAGTAAAACTTCGTTTTTTTGCTAGTCATGTTAACTGTGACCACGTTTTGGACTCAAAAAAGTGAAGCCAATTGCTGTTTTGCTACACTCAAGAAACAAGTAATTTCTGTACTAGCTGAACAACTCCCCTGTATTCTATTCATTTGTTGTTCCCCGTCAGAAATTATTGAGCCAGTTCGAATTTGGTGTTCCAAGTGAATGGGCGCAGGCTATAAGCAAACTGTATGAATCAGTCCGTTGAAGGGTTGTTACACCATCTGGCATGTCTGATTTAATCATCAGTGATGTAGCAGTGAAACAAGGCTGCTCATTTTCTCCCAATTTGTTCAGGCTATATACTTATCGATTACCTGGAGGATTTTCTCAGGCAATGTGGCTGTCACTTCCCATGTATCTTTCATGAGCTGGTAATCCTTCTACTATATGCTGATGATTTACTTTTATGTTCCCACACAGTGAAGGATTTGCAAAGGCAGCTTGATGTGCTATATGAATTCTGTTCACAATTTGGGCTTTGGTATGGGCCAAGGACTTGGGCTTTGGTATAACAGTCTGCTGCTTTGCTTTACCAAGGAAAAGTAATTGAAAATGCTTAATCCTACAAATATTTGGGACATGAAGTGTTCGTTGGGCGAAAGCCTTGGACAAAAAGTGTGGATCTCATAATTGCAACAGACCTGAAAGCATTTTATGCAATGTCCAACATATGCTGTCATGCTCACATTACCTACTGGCCACTCCAGAAGAAACTTTTTGAGGCACTGGTAATGCCAATTCTTCTGTATACTTGGGAAATCTAAGAGCCATCATTATGTCGGCCTAAATGGAATGAGATTAAACAACCTAACTGCACATGGCTTTGAAGGTAAAAAGAGCAGTCCCATACAAGTTATTGTTGTATGACAGCGCATTGGAAATCCAAGGTATGAGCAACACTCTGTGATACCTTGATCAGAAGAAACAAGTGGATGAAGATTTCCTTGTATAGCTTGCCCTTAACACTGCGGCGCAGCTTGATGTGGATGGCAGAAACTGCTTGTATAAAGATTTGCAAGGCTGGTTTGCTCAGTTGAGCCTCACTGTCTATACCAAGGAGTTCAAAGCACGCGCCTTTTTGGCACACTGTGCATCCCCTAAAAAGAAGCTCCAATACTATATTATAGACTTCAATCCAAGGCGTGACCATGTCATTCAGCCATACTTGAATCTTCATTGCATGTTTCCTAGGCAGTTCAGAGCGATTGTGTGCACTCGCATGAGTTTCCACTTAATGATCGAATGAGGGAGATGGTTGGATATTGATGAGAACCAAAGGATCTGTGCTTGCAATAAAGGTGTCGAAATTGAGAAGCATGCCATTTACTTCTGTCATAAGCATATCATGCCAAGTACTCCATGATTGACTGGGGTATGTCCATGAATAGGTTGTTCTAACACCGTCCAATGCTTCCACACTTAGGGAATTATCTTCGAGAGCTTCTAGATAACGTTGAGCACCATTAGCGTCTGAACGATATTTTCCATAATGCTTCTTTATTTTACTGGATAGCCTAGGGGCTCCAGTGGACGTAATAAACTTTATTATTATTATTAGTATTATCTGCAGTGGTAGATTTCTCTTTGTGGCGGTGTGCTACTTTCCACATGCTGAGAGGAACTCCTACCACACCCACTTGGATGTGGATAGGGTGGAGCCCTATGTCGATCTATACGATGACATACATCATCACAAGCTGTGGGGTAGTGTCATGCTCGTCGGAGACTTCAATGCACGCACTGGCACAGAACAACCCATGAGATTTGACCCTTTGGCAGATGATGTGTTGCAATTGAGCCCTTCATAAGGAGCTTGACCACGGGCATCAACTGACATTCATGTCTCTCGCTATGAGAGACAACTCTTGTTGCTTTGCAGTATCTTTGACCTGGTGGTTTGCAATGGACTAGCACAGTGGCTATCCTCTCGCTAGCACACTTGCAGGCAGGAGAACCAGGGAGCCAGGTCCAGCATGGTGGACTATGTATTGGTGGCCGAGCAAGACATGCATGTCATCAAGAACTTCCGAGCGAGAACAAATGGTAGGAATGAAGAGGTGGACTTAGACCATCTGCCACTCTACATGCAGCTAGCTTGACAGGTTGCTCCAACCATCTGGACAACACCTCCTCGTATGCCTTAGCTTCGTTTGGACTATGAGCACACTCATACTTACTCCCAGATACTCACGGAGGATCTGACAAGCATTCCACAGTGCTCTACACTGGAGCAACAGGCGGGCAAACTCATTGACATCCTTGGGGCTGCTGCAGAAAGATGTTTTGGGAGAAGCTGCTTCTGGCGAACCTCGAAAGCCACGACTTCCCGTGTAACCAATGGTTTGATGCTGAGTGCAAGGAATGCAAATGCTGGCTCTGCCAAGTCATAGACCCTGCTCTATGCTTGCCTGCGGTCATACAATATCACACTTCCTTTAAGGTTAGAAAGGCCATGTACATTGTGGCCCATCAACAGGAAATGTTCTTCCTCCTGGAACGTCATCCCAGGACCTTCTGGCGAAGAATGATTAGGAGGTCAGTGCCACCCACATGAAACATCACCCCCGAGCAATGGAGACAATACCTACCGCAGCTCTACAATCCTGAGGGTGCACATGCAACATTACCCCCGCAACAGGGCCCAGTGCTGGAAATCACAGAGGTGGAGGTAGCGCAAGGGCTGCAATGTCTAGCCAATGGAAAAACACCAAACCTCGATGGCACGCAGGCAGAATTACTCAAGTGGATAGGACCATCCATGACACCAATACTAACCGCCATGTTCAACAGGGCTTGCAGAAAGGTTTCCCCCCGCAGTGGACTACTAGTATAGTTGTGTCCCAATCTATAAGGCAGGAGCCCACACTGTCCGGCCAATTACTGGACCATCATAACCAGTTCAACATTTACAAAGCTCCTCACCAAGAGGGGTGCATCTAGAGTACACGTATTGATCAAGTGAGTGCACGGTTGGGGTTTTTTTATCGCCTTGGTCGTAGGTATACGGTCGGGAGCACATACGGGCAGGAAAAAGAGATTCCGTAGATGATCGATTTGGGGAGCTGATCCATCTGACTGAAGGAGCGTCGTATCCTTACATTTTCAACTTCATTTTTACCTTTCTAGTAGACTCATCTCAGCACTGTCCATTCCAGCTATTCCAAGTATTGCACAGGTATTACCCTATTCCAGGAATTCCAGGTATTCTAGGAACCCTAGACCTATGTCCTCACAAAAGGTACAAAGTCGGAAAGGGATTATATAATTTGGCACAACCAATCGTAAATCTATGGATAGGGGCTATAATGTATGTTGGTTCAAAAACCCGTATGGTATGGGTTTTTCTGTGACCCCTCGAATGCACATGCCATCTGTCCATATATAGAGGTGCACCCCCCGGGCTCCTCACCAGGATCCTCGAGTAGCAGCTGACAAGCTGGACAAAGGCAGCAGAAGTACGAGCACTCACACAGGCAGGGTCCAGGCCAAGGCACTCAACTATTGATCACATATTCATGCTATGAACTCTGGTTGAAGACAGCAGAAACCACCGATAAGATCTGTATTGCTGCTTTGTAGACTTCGCCAAGGCTTTTGACATGGTGCCTCGGGGAAAGCTATGGACAAGATTGCAATAGCTGGAGGTCCCCTACGGAACTGCATAATGCAAGTTATATGAGACATGCTCAGGCCGGTGGCAACTAGTGGGCTAACAATTTGAGAGCAGCATCGGTGTCTGTCAGGGATGCCCTCTCTCGCACACACTATTTGGCATATACATTGATCAGTTAAAGGGATGGCTTATTGACAATGGAGGCAATGGAGCTCAACTTCTACACTAGATCACCAGACAACTGATCTATGCTGATGATGTATACCTCTTGGCTTACATTCAAGCGGACATGCAACGCCATCTCGATGCTCTGGACACATTTTGTCAAACGACTGGCATGCACGTCAACTTGGCCAAGACCAAGATGGTTTTCATATCATCAGCACGCCAACCAAGAGCCCCAACCCTCACTTATTGTGGCCAAACTGTTGAAGTGGTACCCACTTACAAATATTTGGGGGTGGAGTTTTCATCTGCCATGAACTGGCACAATTCCATCCTGTTACGAGCCATAGTAGGTTGGAAGGCACTCTTGCAATGCAGAAGAACAACCACAAGGCAGAGCTATATGAATAGGCCCACCAGTCGCACTTATTCAAGGTACTAGTGGAACCTGTGCTTTTGTATGGGGTCGAGGTCTGGGGCCCAGTGGTTTTTCTCGCCACTTGGAGTGACTTGGAGCCTTTCTTGGCACGGGCCTTGGGGGTAAAGTCCGTAGTTCCATACCACATACTATTGCAGGAGACATGCTTCTTGCCTCTTCAGAGGGAGACCCTTGACAGACACATCACCTACTTCCAAAAGGTGGTCAGTATGGATGATACTCGCCTTCCTAAGCTCGCTTACACCGTGTCAATGGGACCTCAATGTCTAAAGGCCTGCTGGCGGGAAAATAGAGCTCAATGGCTGGCCAGATGGAATGTGCAGGAGCCCAGGTACATCCGAGTGCAAACGGAGGCAGACCGCCACAGCCTCAGACATTACCTTGATACATGCTTTCTCAACAAGCTATGGGATGCCAGCACTCTTGAACAAGTCAAGACGGCACATTACCAACGCCATATAAACCCCATGCTGGAGTGGGGCCTGCAATGCTATATGCGCACCCATCTACATATGAGAAGGCACTGACCCATTGCCTCTATCCGCATAGATGCACATCATCTCAGGATTGACACGCCGCGCCAGGAGAGGATCTGTCAACGCTGCCAAGCTGGAGTTGTGGAAGACGAATGTCACATCCTTCAGAGCTGTCCGATATATGATGATATTCGGACACGCTATGCTGAGCTGGTCCAGCTTGGCCAGCCCCTGCATGAGATATTGAGCACGATCTCAGTGGATCTGTCAATGTTGCCAAGATGGAGTTGTGGAAGACGAATGTCATATCCTTCAGAGCCGTCCGATATATGATGACATTCAGACACGCTATGCTGAGCTGGTCCAGCTTGGCCAGCCCCTGCATGAGATATTGAGCACGATCTCGGTGCGAATGCTGGGATCATACTTTCAAGATTTCATGGATCGTGAAGATCAGCTCGATCCTCGGGCACTCGCTTGATATGTGTACATATTTTTTTCCCCTCATGATAGATGCCTGTACAGTTTGACATCACTCTTATTCCTGTCATAGTTTTTCCTCCAAAACCCCTCCAGGGTGGGGTTTTTTTTAACTCGGACAGCAATGCTGCGCCTCCTTTTTTGGTCCCATAGGCCGATTGGTCTCCGTGGACGACAAAATCTCTATTCTATTCTATTATTTACTACATATAATCAACCTAAAAGTCATTAATGATTAATTGCAAATAATGAAAGCCAAACTTAATGAGAGTCACTGAATGATAAAGATAAGATAAGCTAAGACAGATTTTTACGTCCACGGAAAATAGATATATGATTTAAAAGATGAAAATAAATATATGATTTAAATAGATCTAATAATCCATTGTAGATAATATTTGGAAAACTATCTAGACCAAATAGTTGGCACATTTGCCCACAATATGATAATTTGTGAATGTTAAAAGTGAACATAAAAGAATACCTAGCTTCTACTCCATTATAGATGTTCTACTTTACATTTCATGAATATTAAACTTTTGTCCGATTAAACAACTTGAAACGTCAAATGTTCTTGATCAAATAAATTCTTTACATCTTGCATGAAGAGGTGCTGCTATAGTAGTGTACAAGCTAGCCAACCTAATGAAGATCTTGATTTCATTGATGATCAATGTGAGCAGAACGTTGAACTTCTAAACCTACCTTAAGCAAATCCATGTTGAAGTATCAACTGTGTGTTACTGAAGAATTTCCTACAGAAACGAGATGAGAAACATATCTCATTCTTCACTAGCTGCACCGTACCACGAATTAGAAAATCTTCAATCTCCATTGCAACCTCTCATATAAGGCACAAACTTGTCAAGGAGAAATCTACATCAATCAATAAATGCACATAGAGGTAAATATAAATCATCAATTATAAACACCGCGTGCCATGGAAAATCAAAACAAAATGAAGGTCTTTTGTGTTACCATCTGCATCTGAAGTTCCCATTGAATTGATGTATACATAAATTGGCAACTTTGGATCTGTTTAGTGAAGATATAGAAGTTTAGCTATGATAAGCTCAGTGACTGCAGGAACAACTGCAGGAACAATTCCTGCAGTCACTGAGCTTATCATAGGTAGCATCCTCATGTATAGGAAACCTCTCGAGAGCTGGCTTAATAAAATCTAGACTAGACTTGACCCTAGGCTTGTAACTTCGTTCTTTCTCATCATTTGATAGAATATCATCATAATTCATATATTTATAGTATCCCTTTGCAATTCTCGTATGAGATCTGATAGCAGAGTAGCAGCCCTAGGACCATTACAACCCTTGTTGTTACTTACTTCACACAATGGCAACTTCTTGGTGTCTGGGGGGAGATGGAAATAGATTTCTTGCACCCCCCATCCCCGAAAATGATGAAGAAAGCCTTAACAAGTCTTGCAAGTCCAAACCCGTTGCTGCAGTATTTTGGCTGAACCTCCCTAACGATTTTCTATTCACACTGAACGGTCAGATGACATTGTAACAATGTATCATGACAACTAATGGCAACCAAATCACCTATTAAATAACTCACATAACGCAGAGAAAACTTCAACCTCAGCCGTTCGATGCACAACAATTTTTTCATTTCATCCGTCCAAAAAACGAAAAGAAAAAAAAAGCGTCTTTATCATTTTGTAATCAAGTGGTTCAAAAACGTTAATTATCTTGTTTGTTACGTTAATCATCGCATCGTGCAAAGATTTTTAATTTTTTGGAATCGTTTTGAGTATTCAGCTCGATCAGTTGATCGCTAAAAACTTGCAAGAGACAAACATACACAAGAGAAGCAGGCATGGTGAAGGTGCGCATGAATACCGCTGATGTAGCGGCGGAGGTCAGATGCTTGAAAACTCTTATTGGCATGCGCTGTGCCAATGTGTACGATTTGTCTCCTAAGGTACCTATTCAGGTTTTTTTGAATCTTACTAGATATCACGTAGTCACATGGTTTGCTTTGAAATTATTACATTCAACATCTGCTTCATTGTATTAAAAGCATTCATAAAGTCCTCCCAGATACGTTCTTCATCTTTCAGTATGTATATCTTCTAAGCTTTGCTTCTGCTTTTTTTAGATATATGTGATCAAGCTTGCAAAGAGCAGTGGCATGGCGGCTTCTGGAGAAAGTGAAAAGGCACTTTTATTGCTTGAGAGTGGAGTGAGGCTGCATACGACTCAATTTTCACGGTACCTAAACATATTATTCCATGGAAGTGGAGTGAAACTCATACAACTCAGTCTGCATGGCACCTTGCAAACAATTCTTTTGGAAGAAGTACATTATTCAAATGGAATGGTGCATATTTTAGCTGCCATGTTTCCCTTAAGTGTGGCAGTGTGACAGAACTTGTCTTTATAAACCATAGTCACTACTTTCCACAATTTTGGGTTAAATTATGTTAACTGTTCAATGTTAAAGTCTACTGGTTGACTAGCTATTGGCATTTGTGTAGACTAACATGAATGGGATCCAACAGACCTTCTAAGGTTATTAGACAAGATGCATCAATAGGATTCAAAATTTGCTAAAGTCCCTTCATTTCAATGCGCTTTCCGAGTTATATGAACTGCACAATACCCTTGATGAGGGCTGATTATCCTCTCTTTAAACCAGGAATATTTATGCATACGTTGTTGCTGCAGTGATAAAAACATGACGCCGTCTGGTTTTACTTTAAAGTTGCGAAGGCATATCCGTACAAGGAGGTTAGAAAATGTCCAGCAGCTTGGCATGGATCGTGTACGTATCATGGTTTGCTTTTGCTAAATCAGTGGGTTAAAGATGCCAAATGATGAGACACTTGAGATGTGGAAACTATAACTTAAACATATTTACATGCATCATACCTGAGAAAGCTAAGCCAGTGTGCTACCTTTGTATTGTTGAATGCAGGTTGTTGATTTTCAGTTTGGTATGGGGGAGAGTGCTCATCATATTATCTTAGAGCTTTACTCCCAAGGAAATCTGCTACTGACGGATGCCGACTACAATGTTCTTACTTTGCTCCGAAGCCACAGGTTGGTATCTTTGTTTGTTTATTTTCCATTTTTCTCTAAGTGGTGGAGGATGTATTATGTGTTTGTTATTGCATGTAGAAAACAGTTTTGATCGTACTTTTCTTGTGCTACATTATTATTCTTTTCTGTAATAAATAATAGTGTCGGATTTTCTTCTTCTAGTTTATGAAATGGAAAAAACATATTCTTTAGTTTTTTTGGATATTCCTAAATATCATTCTTGTGCAGGGATGATGAGAAAGGCATTGTAATGATGGCTCGTCATCAGTATCCAGTTCACACTTGCAGAACATTTCAGAGGACTACTGCCCAGAAACTAGAGGCTGTCCTCTGTTGCAATAAGTCCGTAGATGGTAGTCAAGATCAACATAACAAGGATACTGTTCAGGAGGATGAAGCAGTTTCAAGAGTTTGCAATTCTAAAGCAGCAAACAACGAAGGAATACGTCTAATGAAGATGAACAAATCGAAACTTGTAGCTCCAGAAAAGTGTGGCCATGAGAGCAAGAAGGATATCGTGAGCCTTAAGTCCGTCCTTGCAGAAAGTCTTGGATACGGTCCTGCACTCACAGAGCATGTCATCCTTGACGCTGGATTGCAACCCAATACGGATTTGAACATGGCAGATACTAGAAATATTAAAAGTCAACTGGAGGCACTTATGCTTGCTCTTGAAAAGTTCGAGTCCTGGCTGGAAAATATTTTGAATTGTGCAGACTCTTCTAAGGGATACATTTTTATGCAGAAGAAGAATGCAGGGAAAAAACAAAGCTCAATTTCTACAGAAACAGAGCATCAAGCAAAGGTAGCTGGCACTTCTTTTCTGGTACAGTTCGTCAATTAGCCAAGATAAATGTTTATAGACAGCACAACTGCAACAACTGCTTGGATTTTAAGCAAGACGTACTGCAAGCAAGTATGCATGCTGCCTACTACAATATACCTCTCTAATGTTTATTGGAAGTTCCTGCAACTTCCATCTCTTAAAGGTCATCGTAGTATGCCGGATGGCTTGTTAGAGAGAAGTAGAGCTTGAGTTATGCATATGACAAACTGTAGAGTATTCCCTGGTAAGACTTTGCTTTCTTCTTGCATGTTTGAATGTTCAGGTAAGAATCATAAAACAGCAAGAACTTACTTTAACTGGCACAAAAGTCCCTGTTGGATTGTGCTAATGCTTGGTCTATGACAAGGCCTTTGATGTTGTCGATGCACAAAACTGAGCACTCCATTGAAGTGCAATCTCTGATCCATTCATGCCTGGAACATTATGTATATACTTAGTTTCTATGTGTATTTTTTACTTTAGATTTATGTAGTTGTTTAAAGTGTGGGGGAAAAACTTGTTATGTCAGTTGCTCTTATCATGATATCACCATGAGATCGATTCATTTCTAAAGCTTACTCCATATGCATGTCCTTATTTGTTAATATCAAGGTATTTACGTAGTTGTACTTTCTTGTTCCTCTTGAAGGGGTTATTTAGACTGGGTTGTCTAGACTTTGCAAGGAACTCCGCCCTTTGCCCGATGTGAGCTTGGAGTATAGCCATCTAGTCATGTTAGTCCCTATGTTCTAATTTGCAGACAACCTAATATTAATAGGGGATTGCTTGTTTTTGGGCATTTCCTTGCAGATTTATGATGAGTTCTCACCTCTTCATTTAAATCAATTCAATGAGCGGGAACATATGGTGTTTGAATCATTTGATGCTGCAATGGATGAGTTTTTTAGTAAAATTGAATCCCAACGAGCTGAACAGCAGCGTAGAGCACAAGAAGAATCGGCATTTTCTAAACTTGACAAGATTCGAGCTGATCAGGTTTTTGAATGCTTTGTTTTGTCATATCCCTTAGCATCGATTTCCATTACAACTACAAAATCTTGCTTGAGTGATAATTTATTGTTAAGCATTATGTTTACTGGAACTTACTTTGTGTCAAATTGTTTTTGTAGAGAAGTAGGGTTGAAGCATTGAGACAGGAAGTTGATCAGTCTGTGCATATGGCTGAGCTAATAGAGTATAATTTGGAGGATGTTGATTCTGCAATACTTGCAGTTCGGACAGCTCTTGCCAGTGGGATGGATTGGAAAGATCTAGGGCGAATGATCAAAGAGGAGAGAAAAGCTGGAAATCCTGTTGCGGGCCTTATTCATAGCCTTCAGCTTGAAAAGAACCAGATAACGTTGCTTCTGAGCAATAATTTGGATGACATGGATGATGAGGAGAAGACCCAACCTGTCAATAAGGTGTTTGCTTAATTTGGCTGCATTATTCCCCAATGCTACCATCCTGACCATTGTTAACAACAATGTATCAGGTTGAGGTAGACCTTGCACTATCAGCACATGCAAATGCGAGACGCTGGTTTGATATGAAGAAAAAACAAGTAATGAAGCAAGAAAAGACTTTAGCAGCCCACGAGAAGGCTTTTAAGGCAGCAGAAAGAAAGACACAGCAACAACTTACGCAGGCAAGTAGTGTTTGAATTTTGTATTTGTCAGCCAACTATGCTATCCCTGTGTTTTCTTAACCCTACAATTTACTTTTCATAAATCCCATATATTATGCTAACAGACATTTGATTCTCAGGCAAAGACTATAGCTTCCATTTCGCATTTGAGGAAGGTCCATTGGTTTGAAAAATTTAACTGGTTTATAACCAGTGAGAACTATATGGTTATTAGCGGCCGAGATGCTCAGCAAAATGAATTGATTGTGAAACGATATTTGAAAAAGGGAGATTTGTAAGTCTTTTACTAACACCAAGAAAATAACCATTGTTATTTTTATTAAAATTCATATCTATACCCCACAATGTGTAGTCCTAAATCTAGTTTTATGTGTGTTGTAGATATGTACATGCTGATTTGCATGGAGCTGCTAGCACCATTATAAAAAATCACGATGCAGACCAACCAATTCCTCCTCTTACAATCAATCAAGCTGGCTGTTTCACGGTAGTCATTCCACGTTTTTATTTGCCTATATATGTATTTCATTTTGGAAAAGTCTTTTTATTTCTTACTTTTCTTTGTCTTGAAGGGGATTCAATTATGAAAGAAGCAGATCATTTTTATAGTTTTAATTGGTACATTAACATATAAACAAGTTAGTAGCTGGGTTGACAGTTCTTTCTGGATAAAGTCACTTTGTGAAACTAGATATTGTAAACTGATGAATTGTGAGATTCATATGCATTTGTTTGCTTGGATTGCCGTCTACAGGTTACCTAATCTGTTTAGCCGATGTTGCTTCTATTAGGTTTGCCGAAGTCAAGCTTGGGACTCTAAGATTGTGACCAGTGCTTGGTGGGTGTTTGCTAATCAAGTAAGCAAAACGGCTCCAACAGGGGAATATCTTACTGTTGGAAGCTTCATGATTAGGGGCAAGAAAAATTTTCTGCCTCCATACCCACTTGTTATGGGATTTGGTATTCTTTTCCGACTAGATGAGAGTTGTATTGCAGCTCATTATAATGAAAGAAGAGTAAAGACTGATGAGAACAACATGGTTGCCATTGATGAAGATGAAGTTATGGAAGAAGAAAAGGAGAGTTCAGATGACGTTACTTCAATGCCAAGAGAAGAAGATGGAGATGCAATTGTAGAAAATGGAGAGAGTGATCAGAAGCCATTGGAACTGGATGACTTGGTGGATAGACTGTTGGAGGTAAGGCCGGTTAGCAAGTATGGCTTGGATATTGAGGTTTCTGAAATAAATGAAGAGGAGGCCAAAGAATCTGTATCGAATGAAATACAAGCAGATGCATCTAAAGTCCAAGGCAAACAGAAACCACATTTATCAGCAGCTGAAAGAAGAAGGATGAAGAGGCTAGGGAGATTGGCTGCAAGTGCATCTTTGGTCAGTGAGCAGTACAGTGAGGAACCAATAGGTTCTGAAGGAGAGACTGTTGCAGAGGAGAAAACTTCAGTGAACTTGACTAAAGCTGAAGATGCCGGACTGTCAAAGGTAATGAGAGGAAAGCGGGGAAAATTGAAAAAGATAAAGGAGAAGTATGCTGGGCAAGATGAAGAGGAACGAAAGCTGCGGATGTCTTTACTTGCTGTATGTACCATATCTCTCTGTACTATATGCCTTTTTGTCCGTTTATTATGGTTGTTTGGCATCTTACAGCAATGTCCTTTATCTAAGTATACATGCGTATCATGTTTATGTTTAGTCTGCGGGAAAGGAGGCCAACAATGTGCTGGATACAGAACCAACAAAATTGAAGATGGATAAGGGGAAGGAAAGTAGTATTCTAGGTAACACAATCTGGACTTCTTAAGTGAAACATATATGCAAAACAAAGCCTCATTGTGTCATCTTGTGGATGTGCAGTATATGTGTGGTGCAGTTAAAGTTAGCTTGCCTTTATACATATTTCATCTATATGCTGCTTATATTTCATATATGTCTAAACGGTTTCTGTACTTTGTTATTGTAATTGCTATACAGAAGGGGTTATTGCAAAAGTTTGTTACAAGTGCAAGAAACCTGGACATATTGCAGCTGATTGCCTACATGGGATAATAGCTGACAATAATCAAGCACCTCAAAATGAGACAAATCAAGAAAAGCTAGTGCCAAAAGGTCCAAGTCGGAGAGCAAGGGCTAAGGAAGCACAGATGGAAATTGCAGCCATTTTAGCTGAAGAAAACATTCAGGACTTGGATGAAGATGAGAAGGGAAAATTAACAGAATTGGACTCGTTGACAGGGAATCCTCTTCCATCTGACATTCTGCTCTATGCTGTTCCTGTGTGTGGCCCCTATTCGGCCTTGCAAAATTATAAGTACCATGTTAAGCTTACCCCTGGTGCTGCAAAGAAGGGCAAAGGTACGTATTATGCTCATGAAACTACCTGCTGTTGCTTTTCTCTAGCTGATTCTAGTTCATAAGATAAACACGGTTCTGCCATTTATATTGAATGTCCAGCCTTAGGCTATTAAAAGTTGAGATTAAATGCGTTTCAAAGAAGCTTGACTTTGTTGCCTCCTTCTATGCAGCGGCAAAAACTGCGATAGATGTCTTTTGTCATCTTCAAGAGTTGCAGCCTCGAGAAAAGGACCTAATAAAGGCTATTACGGATCCGGAATTGTTTGCATGTATGATAGGAAGCGTTAAAGTGACTGCGCCTGGGTTGACTAAAATGAAGCAGAGCCAGAAGAAAGGAAAGAAAGTCCTAGCCCAAAGCAAGTAAAATTTCAAGTAGCACAAAACCAGGCCAAAGATACAAATTAGTGGACTTCTTTTCACGGGCCATGGATATTTGCCCGAAGACAAAGTAAGTGAAAGCAAAAAAGAAAGAGGTAGTGTGTCAAGGACAAAGTAGGTGAAAGCAAAAAAGAAAGAGGTAGTGTGTCAAAGCAGTACTTTGTAAATATGAGCAGTAAACCGTAAAAGGGGAGGGAGGGAGAGAGTAATGTGGATATTATGAGCAAATTTTGACTAGACTATTGGAGGATCTTGTTTCATATTCAGTTGTATATATATATGCATCTATCTAGATGGTTCAAGGACTATTTAGCAGAAATGTTGTGCAAGATTTCATAAGCAATGCAGATTAGGAAAAGCTAAAGTCGAGAATGAGAAAATATGAAACAGTTGAATGGACTTCATCTACTCTGTATGTTGTTGAGTGGTCGAGTTGATTTACGTTAAGAGCTAGAGATATGTTATAAAAAGCAAGTAGAGAATTGGCCAAGTCCACAAAGACTTAGCAGACTCCAGAGAAAGGAGTGGAAATCACCATTCAACCTTGGAATCAAGAAAGTTCTTATTCACCCACGGAGCAGAGGGCTAAGCATGAGAGAAGGCTCAAGCGGTGCACCAGCAGATCTTCCCCCTTGGAAGCCTTCCTCTGGTATATAATTACCTTTTAGTGTGTATCCCCATTAGGCCAGCACGGTCAATTTCGCGTAGCAATTTCATGGTCTCATCGGTTTTTGAGACCACCATTCCCTTGTGATGACGAATGAAATCAAATTAGAAGACAAACGAAATCAGAGAGGACAAAGGAAATCTTGCTACAGGTGTAACGTTCCTATTTATGTTGGTGTCTCCAGAACGCGGCACCCAGATCTACTCGAGCAGTCTCCATGGGTTCGTTACAATCTCTCCCACTAGAACTATGCTCGTCCTCGAGCATCACAATACTATAAATCACACTATCTTGTAGTGTGCCAGTGTGCCAAGACCAAGTCACGATCTATCGTCCAATGGTATTTCGGGTCATACTGACTTGAACTCGAGCTCTGCTCTGATACCAAATGAACGTTCTTAACCGACATGCCCTTAACCAACTGGACAAAATCGTCTGGACGTTTTATGAATAGTCACTTTACCCATTTATGCCGGTAGATGGGAACGTGACACCCAGATCTACTCGAGTGGTCTTCATGGCTCCGTTACAGCAGGACAAACCCAGTTCTGATATAAGGTGAAGCACAAAAAGAGGAATTGGCTGAGGATACACCATAAAATGCTCATGGATGAAATGGAGTTGGAACTGAAAAAGTTTTGGAACCGGACAAAGAAGCGTACCCCAAATGGTGATATCTCCAAAGATAGTCTGCTAGATTTGATCAGAGAACTATATCAAGATCACGATTCAGATAAGGGTATAACGGATTCTCCTGGTGAGATGATGTCACTATTTTCTGTTGATGATGTCAAATATGCATTGCAACATATATCGAATGGTAAAGCATGTGATTCAGATGGCTTATCTGTAGAGCTACTGAAATGGGGAGGGGATTCTCTTAGTAGTTCCCGGTGGATTTATGTAATGAAGTGCTGCAAAAAGGCTTTCCAGATAAATAGTGTCTGAATAGAGTGATCCCTATTCACAAAACAGGTAGTAAAGATGATGTGCACAATTACCGGAAATGATGTATCCTATAAGAATCACTCATTATAATCTCTCTTTACTCCATCCTAGAGATAAGTTTCGTTGCTTTATGTCTATACAAATACGTAAATTTTCCGTAACTCATGTATTAAGAAGGCCAAAAGCTATGGCTAGATAAAATATCTTCCTTTTCCTCAGTCAATATCTAGCGCAAAACTAAGTCAATTTCTGGAATATATCTTTCATCCTTCATCCTATCTATTAGCCGTCTCAGCATCAGAGAAATTTTATTAATTTATCTGCGTGTTTTGTCTTGAGGTAAAATTTCATGAAGTGTATTATTAACTTAGATCCATGCTTTCACAGGTTTCTTTCAAGCACCAGAATATTGATTGAGCTCTTAAAATTTTTGCAGCATCTCTCCACATGCAAGCATCAGAATAAATTTCTGACATGATTACATAAGCAGTAGTATAGAATGGATCCAATTGTCTAATGGTAATCATACCATTTGCATCCAAGTTGTACATTTCCATACGTTCTGCAAGCCATGAGCAGAGATGTCCATCCAATAATGTCCATCTTGACAGTCTGAAATAGGCCGTAGGCCTCCATCAAATATCCTACACAGCTAAGGAGTTCAACCATGCAGTTACAGTGGTAGATCTCTGGGGTGATACCACGGATTTCTCTCGTAGATTTGAAGTACCTATGGCCTTGTCCCACGAGCTCTGTATGACTGCAAGCTGAGAAAATGCTGGTAAATGTCATCTTAGATGGGTTGATGCCTTCTTGTTGCATTGCTTAAAAACGCTGTTTAACCAAAGTCAGGTTGCCAAGTTGAACATAACCAAATATCATTGCATTCCATGATACCACATCTCGGTTTACAAAGTTTTTAAAGACTTTGCCCGCTTTATTCAGGCTCAAACATTTTGTATATATCTCATTCAACCGAAAGGTCAAAAGAAAGCTACTTTCATAATCTGCTCATGGATGCGCCTGCCAAATCCCATAGCCCCGTGTTTGCACAAGCTTTTAGTACATTTCAAATATATGGCTTCATTTGGCTTAATACCTTTCTCCTGCATTTCCTCGAAACAAACTAATCAGGATAAAGCAAAACCTCAATAGGATTCGCTCTTCAATTGCAAACTGATTTTATATTATCTTATACTCGTACCATTGAATCCCTTGTGCTGTTCATTGCGTGGTTACATATAACCAATCTTATGAACATTAACCAACAAAATTGTCAATGCAAGCCGGTAAGATTAACCTTCCCCATCCCATTGTGACTTTGAAGTAATATCAGGATAAAGGGAAACCTGAATAAGATTCGCTCTTCAATTGCAAAATGATTTTATATTACCTTATATATTCATATCATTGAATCCCTTGCGACCGTTCATTGCGCGGTTACATACAGCCAATTCTATGAATATTAACCAACAAAATTGTCAATGCAAGCCAGTAAGATTAACCTTTCCCACCCCATTGCAACTTTGAACATACCATTCTAGCCCCTAGAAGCAAAAGCATATAAGAGACATGATAATCCATCTAGGTAAAAGTTTTGTCCACTTGTAGACCCGTGTTTCGAATAGTCTAGAGAAAATATGAGAATATCCTTACCTACATTTATGCTGCCAAACTCAGTTCATCACACTTTGCTGCCAAGTTTGTTCTATCACACTTAGTATGTGGAATACCCTTATATATCACCTCACTCCAGTTCTATAACTTCCTGTTTGAAATTTTGTTCGGTCATTGTCACTATAGTTGACAATGCATAGTGCCTTTTCTAATAGGCCATTTGAATACAGCCAAGCCATGAGCCTGCAACGGGGTTTAATTCTCTTATCAAAATTATGCTCTAGATATTGTGAAACTGTCAAGAGAGTTGAGAGAGGGTATTTTATAAAACATCCAGCAAATAAGCTAGCTTGGCCTGGACATTCTCTATCCTGCTACACAATATCTATGAATGGGATCTTAGAATGCTAAGAATGTCATTTTCATGCAATCCAAGACCCATAAAATACTTCCATCTTTCTTCCAATATTTTTAACTTCAACCCTGTTAGACAACCCGGAACGTAGGCACACTTCTATGAACTTGTATCACATCCCATTTTTAACAGAAACACCTTTCCACCTAGAAGGCAGTTATCTGTTGATCTTGTCAAAATCTAAGGCCTGCATCAATTCATTACTGAGGCCTGCATCACGTAGAAAATCGATTTTTAGCTTCAAAGTACAATCTACGTCAAGAGTTACAATATTAGGGCACCTCCTAAGCATCTTCCTGATAGAAGACTTGTCAATCTCTTACTCATGAAATAGCCTTGGCAAGGTTTCAAGCTTGTCATCTACCAGGATAAAGGGAAACCTCAATAAAATTTGCTCCACCTCTGCAGTTGCGAATCCATAGCTTAGAAAAAGCTTAACAATTCTTGAAAATGCAGCCCCATTGATATTTTGGGATAGCAACCAAGCTGGATCATACAACATATCTTTCCCAATCACTTTCATATTCATATGAAACTTGTGAAAATCAGGTTCCAGGAGCTTCACCTTCTATTCTAGATTAATTTTCAGAAGTGCCAGGCAAAGTTTAATAAATCTTTCAATATATTTCTTTTCGACGTCTAAAGTTTCTAAAGTCGTAAAATTAGCATTAGTTTCTAAATTCTTAAAATCTAAAGGCTGGAGGGGAGAGCAAGTAAAAAGAGAAGGATTGGCACGACAAATCTTTGCAATTCTGAGTTTTTGGAATACCAACACTCCATAGAACCTGATCGACACTGCCATAGCCATAGAAGCAACTTCATTTACAGGTTGAAGGTAAGTTATCTCTGTTAGGGATCGGGCTAGATATGTCGCGGGAAAACCAGGTACTTGCGCGAGCTCTAATGGATGCCGGCAAAGCGTCTCTAGTAACTTTTATGGCAAGCCCTCAGTTTATTTGTGTGGGTTATGGGTTTTTCCCTTTTTGGACGTTGCCCTGTATATATCGGACGCCATGATGTTTAAACCACGGGTATATCATCCGATTCTTAGCTTTATCCTAGGAAAGGCTGCATAGTATTTTCTGAGAAGAAAATTGTCCTCATGCTTTTGCTGCTGCTAGAACAGAGTGCATGTATCCGATAATCAGGTTGTACTCATAGCTTTCAACGTTCAGATTGTAAGTACAGTTCTAGTTTGGTTGCATTGCTCCGTCTGCTGAGCCAAGATCAATCTAGAAAGCTGAGGGGAGGAGTATAAGCGCTCAATCCTATAGCATAGGTATAGTCACCTTTAAGACTTGTTTAAAATATGAGCCTTGTTAGATCTAAGTTTATATCTGATTCTTGCAGGATACAGTCCATATTTTATCACACTGTTGTTAGTTGTTTTATCATCTTGATATTCAGTTGTGAGGCTCATCTTATGCTTTAACAGCTGTTACTTATAGTTCTATTGTATGGGATCCCGACGGTTTAGAAGTCAGTTGTGGCTAGATTTCTGGCCGACCTGAGCTTTTCTAATTTGAAGCTCATTTTGGCTCCAAAATGCGCCTTCTAATATAAATATACAATATTTTGCCCCTTTAACCTTGCTTGGAGTCAAGTTAATTTTAGCCACATAACTAATATAGTCTAGGCTTTTTTTTTTTTTTTTTTTTTTTTTTTTGTTATTTATATGTAAAAGATTTATGGTGATGATCTACCTATTCATCCAACATTCCTCCTTCATCATTCGAATCTTTTACCTTTAATTGATCTTTGAATTTCACAAATTTGCTTTCTACAAGAGCCTTTGTAAACACATCCGCCACTTGAATATCTGTGCTTATATAGTTCATATGTATAAATTTCTTGGCTGCCAAATCCCTGATAAAGTATATATTGAGTTCTATATGCTTTGTACGCTCATGATTTTTTACTATAGCAATACAACTCTGGCTGTCTGTCATAATCTACGCAGGCTGAGTTTGAAAAACATCTAATTCTTCCAGTAGTATTCTTAGCCAAACAACTTCTCTTGCAACTAAAGACGAATCACAATACTCAGCCTCAGCTGTAGACATGGCTATTGCCTTTTGTTTTTTGCTTTTCCAAACTATTGGTCGTCTTGAGAAAAACACAACATAACCTAATGTAGATTTCCTACGACTGGGTTGCCACCCCATGCCTTTAAAATTAGATCATTAAAATCATATATTATTTCATAATGCGTTGTTCCCTTTAAGTATTTCAATACCCTTTTTCCTGCTAACCAGTGATCCTTTGATGGATTGTGACACCTTCTGCTCATCAAGTTTACAATGTAGGCAATATCTGGATGTGTGTTATTTGCTAGTACAACAGACAACCTACCAGAGCTCGATATGGCACTTGTTCCATATAAAGCATTTCTTCATCTGACAATGGCTTTTCTGCTTTAAATCTGTGTTCTGGCACTACAGGAGTTTTGACACACTTTGCTTCTTGCATATTGAATCTCCTCAACATGTTTTCAACATGTTTGCTTTGTTTTAGTGTTAGAATTTTATTTGTTCTATCTCTGATCACTTCAATTCCAAGGAATTGTTTCAACTCGCCCAAGTCAGTCATCTGAAAACTTCCTTTAAGGATATTTTTGCAATTATTTAGGCAATCCATATGATTTGAAACCATCATGCAATCGTCAACATATAGGGCTAAGATGCAATATTTTTCTCCATCACTAAATCTGTAGAGATTTCCATCATTTTTGAATTTCTTGAACCCTTGTTCTCTGAGAAATGTGTCAATACAGATATACCATTTCCTGGGAGCTTGCTTTAATCCATATACTGCTCTTTTGAGTTTCCACACTTTATCTATCTTTTGCATGTTCAAATCCTGGGGCATGCTTCATGTATGCTTCTTCTTCTAGTTTAGCATTCAAAAAAGCTGTCTTGACATCCATGTGATGTATTTCAAGGTTCATGGCATTTGTTAAACTCAAGGGCAGTCTTATGCTGGTCAATTTCACTATGGGAGAATAAGCCTCCTCACAATCCCTGCCTTTCTTTTGAGTGTATCCCTGAGCCACAAGACGTGCTTTAAAAATGTTTCCACCATCTGAGCATATCTTTATCTTATATATCCATTTACTGCCAATTAGGTTGTGTTTTACAGGGCATTCCACTTTTTCATATGTGTCTGTATATTTGAAGGAGTCTAGTTCTTCCTCCATTGCTTTCAACCATTTTGCTTTGTCCCCTGATATCATTCTTTAACATAGTTCCTGAGATTCAGCTCATCATCCATGATTGCCATAATCTGATCATGTATATCATCTTGCAATTCCAACCTTTTGCTTTTGCCAAATTCATTTCTTCCATACATATCATGTTCAATATTGGCTTCTTCTACTAATCTTTGAACTTGTGTTTTTCTTTTTCTTATGCTTTTGTTTGCTGCCTCTGATTACTCTTGTTCCTTTAGATTTCTGTCTTCCACACATTCACTGCTTACCTCAGTTGGCATCTGATCACTATCTTCTGTAGTTTCAGAATCTGAATCCATGTCAATATCATTTACCTTTTCTTTAGCCACCATATTATTAGATAGGTTACTTTTCCCTAGTGGTTTGCTTGCCCTGTCCTTGTATAGTACAGTCTCAACAAAATAACATCACGGTTTACAACAATACCTTTGTTTTGTGGCATAAATATTCTGTATCCTTTGCTTTCTTTATCATAGTCGACCAAAAAAACCCACATCAGCTTTGCTATCTAATTTTTGCCTTGGTTCATGGGGGTTCATGTGGCACATGTGTATAAGTCAGGCACCCATAAGACTTAAAGAAATCATAATTTATTTTTTTCTCTGCATTAGACCAGAGTAGGTCAGGAGTCTTATCATTTATACTTGAAGTTGATAATTTATTTTGCAATATGCCTGTTCTCAGAGCTTCCTTCCTTAAATAGTTTGATAATCCTTCATGCTTGATCATTGATCTTACAACATCCATGACAGTTCTATTCTTCCTTTCTGCTACTCCATTTTTGTTGTGGACTATACATGTATGTCAGTCGTCTTTTGATGCCCTTAGAAATACAAAATAACTTAAATTTGTTTGACAGATATTCCCCTCCTCGGCCTGATCTGATACATTTCAGTTTCTTCCCTGTTTCCCTTTCCATTTCATATACATACTATTTAAAAGCATTTAATGCTTGATATTTTCGTGATAGATAATAGCATTTGCACTTTCTACTGTAATCATCAATGGAAGAGATAAAATATCTTTTGTTTATCCTTGATCTCACGTTTAATGGTCCACACGGATCAGTATGAACTAAAGTACTTCAGTTGCTCTATATGTTGATTTTCTAAAAGGCAATCTATCAATTTTTCCTAGCATGCATCCTTCACACAAGTACTTGTTAGTTTTAATGTTCTTGCAATTTATCCATCCTTTGTTTGCCAAGGCCCTTACGTTATTGCAATGAGTGTGGGCAAGTCAATTATGCCACATTTCAAAATCAGATATGTTTACATAATTTATACTATCACGAGGCGAATCATTCAACTGAAATAGATTCCCAATTCTTCTGGCATGGAACTTTAATGTATTTCCATGATAAATGTTACAAGCCTTTGTTTCAAAGACAACTCTGAATCTTAAGTCTATTAGCTGACTTACTGAAATGAGATTTTTTACTAGAGTTGGAACACAAAAGGCATTTTCATTATTAACAATATTTCTTTCCAAATCTATGAGTTGCAATAATCCTCTTGCTGCAATTTTTTGTAGCTCTCCATTCCCTACTTGGATACATCTTGAGTTTGCTGTGGTTATGTTTTTGAGAAGATTAGTAGTTTGAACTACTGATCTTTCAGCTCCACTATCAACTATAAGACCATCATGATGTGTATTAGTCATTTTGGATTTATCAAGAATGGAAAAAGCAGAAATTACCTCATCTTCATCCTCATCATTTGCTTTTTCACTGTTTTCCTCATGTTCTTTGGCTATAAAGGCTCCTGCAGCTCGCCTTCCTCCTCTTCCCCTTGTACTTCCAGATCTTCCTCCTCTGAAGCTTCCCCTTTCCTCTGGTTTTGCTGGCATCTCTGGGTGTGGGACATTTAGATGCTGTATGATCTTTTCCTCCACAAGTATAGCAACTTATATCTGAAATCAGTTTGGGACAGTTGGTTTTTACATGGCCAAGTTCATGACAGTAGAAGCACTCCTTTTCCCCAACATTTTTCCCTCTCCTTCCAGCATAAAAGATTTCAGTTGAATCATTGTCCTCAATTTTCATAATTCTCTTTTGTTCAAACTGTTCTTAGGACAGTTTCTGCTTGATCCCTGCTATTATCAACATTTCTGATAAAGAGAAATGAAGTGGTCATTGTCCACAATGGATCTAGCAATAGTTAATACTTGATATCTTTCACTGAGCTCAACTCCAGCTCCATTTAGATCAGCAATGATGTTAGTAAACTTGTTGAAATATCCACTCACATCATCATCATCATGCAGCTTTAACTTTCTAAGCTCCTTTTCAAGCAAATCTATTTGAGATGATGCTTTTTCTTCATAATGTTTAAGCATAAAGACCACATCTCTTTGGCAGTTTTGTGTCTCAATTTGAGTCTGATAGTGGGACTCATCTTTGAAGTAATGATGTCTTATGCTTCCTTTTGTTTAGCAAACAGTGACTTTGCTGTCATTAGATCACCACCAGCTAATCCTGATGCACCTCCTTGACTGGTAATACTGATGCTAATAGCTTCACTGTTAGTTTGTGCATTAGAACCACCAACAACAAACCTTACACTGGTACTAGATTCTCCAGCTTGCTCAATAGCATTTACTTGTGTAAGATCAACAAGATCCCAAAAATCTTCAACTTCAAGAATATGCTTAATGGCATCCTTCCATACATGAAAACCTAGTCCGCCTTTGTACACATCTACTGTTCAGAAGACTAGCACCAAAACGACTAGACATGTTAAAAAACTCCTGCTCTGATACAAAATGTTGTTGGTATTACAACAATCAAACTTAAGTCACAAACTAATCTTGTCAATCACAATTGTCCTCGAGTAATAAACTTCATTATGGAACTTCAATGCAACAAGTCAATTCTTAGAATAGACCACTAACTTTGCTTTAAGATAGTTTGAATTCACCAACTAGTCACAATTCTATCACAAGCAAAAGCAATATACGAACAATTGTGAGACTATAGAAAAATACCAAGGTATGAAATTTGGTCAATGCACTGAATTGCATTGACTCAGTTATTGTAGCAATAAGTTTGAACCAATTCCTCCTTTATATGTTTTCCCTAAACTCTATTTACATTTTAACAGACACTCTATTTATTGTATAGGATCCCGACGATTTAGAAGTCGGTTGTGGCTAGATTTCTAGCCGACCTGAGCTTTTCTAATTTGAAGCTCGTTTTGGCTCCAAAATGAGCCTTCTCATATAAGTATACAATATCTTGCGCCTTTAACCTTACTTGGGGTCAAGTTAATTCTAGCCACATGACCAATATAGTCTAGGCTTTTCTTTTTGTTATTTATATATAAAAGCTTTATAGTAATGATCTACCTATTCATTCAACAATTTCAATGATACTGACATTTGTCTTACTGCTTAAAAACTGAAAAGTGAAATATGAACGATTGTCTTTCACTTGCCTCAACTGAAAGCAGTATAATCTTAAGAGTCCATAATTTTGTTGGTTGCATCCATATTAGCTTGGGAATAAAATATGGAAAGTGAAGTACACAAGCCTCTTAAAGAAATAGACTTCAGCGGCAAGAGGCGGCGTTTTTCAACCTCACCTTAAGCACTATAACAGATGAGTGTCTTCTTGCCTGTAATCAGTTCACTTCCACACAAGAAATACAACCATAGATTGATTCAATATTATATTTAGAGAGGGCCCTTAATTTCTATAAATGCATAACATATATTGAATCATTTGCATATCCATAATCTCAATTTTTCCATTTTAGCATCAACCATAAATCTCTTGCATTGTTAGCTCTTAAGACACCTCTGCAGCATCTACTACACAATACTGCATAGCTATTATGAAGTCTTAACACATGTACACTGATGCAGGCTTGCACTATACATATAAAATATTGGTTCTAAGTCTCTCTAATGTGCCATCTTTTTAACTATAATAGTCTACTTATCAAATCACTGGATGTTACCACCTAATCAGACACATGAAAGTTCCATTTGCACTATCAAATGCTTCTACGCCTAGCTGTTCTAATGATGAATGTTGGAACAAAAATCACACATTACAACTGTGCTTACCAGAGAAAATTCACTCGAAAATTCAACCAATTTCAATGACACTAACATTTGTCTTATTACTTCCTGGAGCCTTCTAGCTTTTCCTTGCACTATATGAACCATGTCTTTCTGAATAGTTAACTGCAGTGAAAGTGTATCTAGCAGTGCTTTTATTGTCTTTAACTTCATTGACAAGGACACATTTTGCTCTTTAACCTCTGCTACTTGCTAATGCTTTACCCTAGATTCTGCCTACAGAAGCAGAAAGGCAAATTCTTACATTCTTCAATTGGGGTATTGTAGAGCTCTTTAGGAGATAAAAAGCACTCAATACTGCAGATGAGTCTCCATAGAAAAGAACAGAGGATCATAATGCAAATAAACAGCGAACAAATAATAAATGGCCCCTTGAATTGTTGCTTTCAGGATCTGCCCATTATCACAAATTTTCTGGTCATTATACATCAGGATATGCAAATCTTCTACTTGTGATGGATCAGAAAGCCTGCTCTTTTTACAAAAGCAATTTAAACTTGGTAACAAACTTCTCACATCGTGCATTGAAACTTGCTACAAATGTCATCGATCCGCATAGCGGATCGAGATTCTTGCGCAAGACGAGCATGCATGCATTGCATGCCTCGCATGCATGTATCACATGCATTTTTAGGCCGTTCATCAGGTTGGGGGATCGCTATTTATTGCAGAGTTCTTCATCGACTTTTCATCGACGCTTTCTCATCTCTCAACAGTATCCATGGCTTCTATTCTTTGATCTCATGCAGAGGAGGGGCTTCTTCTTGCATGAGCTATTCTTTCTTGGCCATTTCTATCCTTTCTAACCTCTTCTATCTTTGCCTCTTTGTCCGGCATAGGACAATTCTTCAACTTTTCTCCTCGGATCTAGTATTTGAAGTTCTCTGGTATCGGGATGTTGTTGTTTTCATGCGAGTCACAGAGCAAGAATGTCATCCATCCGCATAGCGGATCGAGATTCTTGCACAAGACGAGCATGCATGCATTGCATGCCTCGCATGCATGCATTGCATGCCTCGCATGCATGCATCACATGCATTTTTCATCTCTCAACAGTATCCATGGCTCCCACCTCTCTTCCCCCCTTAAAATTGTTATTTATATGTTCATATTTATTATAATTGTCGCATGGCATCGTGAACAGCCCCTCGTTTTTCGAGGTTTTTATTTTTATTTTTCACTCTTGTGTTTTTAGTGTTTATGATGTGCAGGTGCAGGGGTGATGCGCAGCTCCGTTTTTTGCCTCGAAACGTGGGTTTTTATGGGAACGTTTAGTAACCTATGTTTGTCTCCCGGGGGATGCACTTAGTAATAAAAGGGTATGGACATCTGCGTTCGAAGAGTGCCCAAAAACATCCCTAGTATACTGATCTGTGCAAGCTAATTTAACCCCTAAAGTATATATTTTGCCCCAGATAATGGCAAAAAAACCCCCTAATGGTAAGTATACAAATACTAAATGGTAAAAAAAACCCCCCTTTCTTGCATGCACATGTCCCGTACTGCAAAGAATACTGAATCCCCCGGGGTTTGTCTAAGCCCCTTGCCGAGGGCTTATCGCTAGGATTTTTCCTCGAAAACTCGAAAGGGCGAGGTTTTTAATCCCGACGATAAGCTCTCGGCAGGTACACTAGCCAACATCTGTAGCAAACATTTTATTTTTTCGGGTCTAGGTGTTATAACTGGATATTCCCTATGTTTTTTATTTTTGGGTAGCTTGCGATGTGCAGCTACCCACTCTATCATTGTAGTCAACTGTTGAGATGAATGAAAACCCTATCTATCGGGATGATGTTGTTTTCATGCGAGTCATAGAGCAAGAATTTAACAATGTTTGTCTTGCTTGCTTGCTCGTTTCCATATTTAAAATCCGAACAGAGTGCATAAACCATAGTCTGCTACTATCATTTGTTTGAGAGAGAGGTGAGGATCTTATCACCAGATGTGTATCCATTCTGCTTCTCTCTAAATGAGATCAATTTGTTGTAATATATGATGAATACAATGATTTTCAACAAGTGGGCATACATCATGTCAAGAGCGATGCTTTCTGTTCTCGCCATGATGCATTAAAACAAATCTAAGATCCCATGTGAAGGGCGTGACAATGATCATGGTCATCTTTGTATGTCCTAAAACTATAATTTCGTTTTGGAAGCCACATGCCTATGATTTGTTCTTGGAAGAAAATGCATATGATTCTATGTACCAAGAAAAATGTCAAAGGAAATGCAAATCTCATTCAGATGAACCATCTCAACAAATTAGTATAAATACAGATTTATGCAGAAGCAAGAGATACTTTTACCTTTAGGATATTGTTGAAAAAGGATCCTCTCTGATAAGAGATCCGACGTGAATACAAGAATAGCAAGAATGAAAGCTCCATCTCCACAACTTGTTCTTCCCTGCTATTATCACAAAACCAGCAAACGAGATAAGAGATGAGATCGATTTGTTCCAGAAGAAAGCTGGAGCAAGGAGATAGGAATGAATTAGGAGGAAAAAAAGACTAAATTACATCATCGGAATGAAGGTCTTGCTATGAATTCTTGTCCGACGAAGGCCAGAAACATGGAAGAACTAAGATTTTAGAATTTTGTCTCATCGTTTGGGAATTGCTCATAACTTCCAAACGTTACCATGCACACGGTGGAATTTCTATGAATTTCCCTCACCGTGGATCAAATCGAACGATTCTAAGGCTCCCACATGAACAGAAATTATAGCTGGCTGCAACGTGGATAGCCTCAAATTGCTTCAAAGTCTCAACTCGTGTTTGTGCAAACGTGCCAAAAATACATTGCGTTTTTGTGGACTTTAGCAGACTTTTTGCAATTTAGAGCTGGCTTAAACATGCCCATGTACGACATCTACAACGCTAGTTTTTGGACAAGCCTCAGGCTTTATTTATTAGGTTTTTGGCTTGTACGAAGGTTGTTTTTTCAGATATGCTCCCAAGTATTCTATTTGAAGAGTGGATTTGTTGGTTGCATGAGATTTTGAAATTCCGAGATTTGACATAGAGCTAAGACAATCTCAGTGTTTCCGGGTTTGTTTTTTTTTTTTTTCTTCCTATTTTGAATGATGAACTGGGAGTCTTCTTCAGATGCCTCTTCTTCTAAAAAGTAGCTAGGCTTAGATCAGGATGGAACTGCATACTTATGGAGGATCATTGTTCAGTGGAAGGCCTCATAAATATGGGAAATTGAATCCTGAGCAATATATGTCTTTGCATCTGGTTAGTTTGTAGTTTAGGTTGATGATGATGATCGATCTGCACAATGCTGAATGTGTGTGTATGGGTTTGATTTTTCTTGTTTAATATTATCCGAATCTTTGTCTGTGTATGCGCATGTGTTTCTTCCTTGGACGTAGTTCATGCAACATGTAATAGATATGACAGTTACTACTACGTTATGCTCGATACACGAATTTGCAAAGGAAAACTCTGGATCTCTGAAGCCTGGAGTAGATAATGTTGAAGGGATGGTGAAAGCCATAACACGGATAACACAGTTTTCCATTGTCTTCCTACATGTATGGAATCGAAAGGATGAATGACTTGGTTGCAACTTCTAGGAAACACAATTTTCTAGTGTCCTCTTATATGGCCATGATGCAGATGCAGATATTCGAGAGTCTTGGTTTTGCCCATCAAATATTGATTTGTCTTAGAGGGCAACCCATGGTGGGACAACACCCTGTTTACTAGCATATCATAGGATAAGAATATTCGGGCGAACATTCTTTGTACGCTTATTATTAGATAAGCCAACCATTATAAAATTCGGGGTTTAGGGCTTTTGTCGGGAAGCTTGTTCTTCGCGCAGAACCGCAGGCAGGCTTCTGTACACTGGTTTTGTTTCTATCCTTGCCTTTTTGTCTTCGTGCTGACATTGTCGCGCAGCTTTATGATTCCTAGAATCCTAGTTATTTAAAGGCTTCAATTGCTATTGCACTCTGTTTCTGTAATTTCTCTTATCATCTCTGCTTCGTTCGAACATCAATTGCATGCATAGATGAAAAACAGACTGCTGCATTATCTTCTGTATGCTTGCATCATTACCTTAAACATTAATATCTTGTGCTGATTTGAGGACTATTAAAAAGTTTTATCTCTTGAACATAACTTAAGCAAGGGTGGTTATTGTTAAAGGTAAGTGTGAAATTGTTGTATTAAGGCACAGGTCTTGTGGCATGGCCAGCCTTCTGTTCGAGGACATTTTTACAATCAGGGCCATCAATCCTGATGGCATGAAATTCGACAAGGGTGTGCCACTTTAGCATTTCGTTTTGATTGTAGTTATATCTTTTCGTTAACAATGTCATCTTTTGTCCTTGTGTATTGTCTATCTTGGGGTCCCAACATTCAATTTTTCAGTGTCCAGAATAGAAGCACACAGTGAGCGGTTTGATATGCACCTGCTGTTGGATGTGAACACAGAAATCTATCCCTTATTAGAAGATGCCAAGTTCAAGTTAGTACTTGCATCAACATTATCTTCAGATGGCATCATTGATGATGGTACTTTTGATCAGGTAACCCAGGCTTTATCTTTTTATGAATTTTCCTTTTTCTTTGAGTTTTTATCCTTGTTTCCTTTTGATTCAGACTGGGACGAAGTCCCTTGCAGACAACTATGAATATGTTATGTATGGGAAGCTTTACAAGTATTCTGACAGTGACAGTGCAAATAAGATGTATCCTGCAAATATCACATGCTTCAGTTTTTTCTGTTGTTTACCTGTAGAAGCTAAAGTTCTATGATTTCATAGTCCTTCACTAGGCTTTTAGAGAAATTTATGTCTCATTTGGAGGCCTGATAATGAAGCTGAAAGGAGACCCAAATAATCTAAACAACTTCCAAATGGATCAACGGATGTATTTGCTAATGAGGCACGTAAAGTAGCGTTTAGGATATATCTGAGTCGAAGCTAAGTACATTTCAGTACTTGCAATTTTGTATTTTTCAGTCAGGATTGTTAGAGACTACAAAGTTATTGTGTCCTTTGTTCAGCTTCTAAATGATAGGACATGAACATGGGACATTTTGTTTTTTCTACCCCTGCTCGACAAATGCAATACAACATGTTAAATGCATCTAAATCGTCGGTCCAATGCTTTAGCCCCCCACAATCTGGGTCCTTGGCTCACCCACCTGACAAACAACTCTTTGGCCCTATTGGAGACCTTTGTTATTGGAGACCTTTGTTAGTTTGCCATGGCAAACTAACGTTGTCTATGAGTGGCAGTACAGAAATGTGTTATCCTTGGGTGGGCAAAATGTGCACAGCATAGAGGTCGTCTTAAGAGGTCGTCTTAAACGTTTTTAACTGATTTGTTTAGCCAAGCAAGATATCCTCGAGATGTGGACATTTTTCTCAGATATCCTGGAGATGTGGACATTTTTCTCAGAATAAGTAAATTGGATGCTGGATGTAGAATGTTCTGTCAAGATTGAGCATATATCTGGAACATGATCTCAAACTTAGTTGGTAAGAACCATCATTCATTTAAATTGGGTTTATGTCTGTTCCAAAAGCACGCCACTTTTGCATACCCCTGTTTGAAAGTAGTGTTGTGGTGGTCCATCTTATGTTATGCAATAATACAATCTTTAACCCATATTCAGTAGGCGTTTTGACTATTAATTTGAATATAGTAAGGAAAATCATGTTTGATTAGCATTTGTAGGCAGCAAAACATTCATATACACAAACGTTTTTTACGAAGTATTGGATTGTATATACAGATTCCACCACGAATGGACTAAACCCTTTTTAGTCAAATAGGACTCATTATAAGCATCTAAGTTCTTAGTTTTCTCTAGTTCTAGATGCATTTTCACAACATTTGCTAATGTTATATCAGCAGTCAACCCACTCATAATTGGCTCTTTTGAGCTTATAAATGTAAAGAATATGGAGAAACATTGGTATATAAGCCATAGCAAAACACGCCAAGCGTGATTTAATGTTACAAAATACATTGGCTCTTTTGAGCTTATAAATGTAAAGAATAAGAAGAAACATTGGCATATAAGCCATAGCAAAACACGCCAAGCGTGATTTAATGTCAAATTGCAATGCACCCCATAAAAAGAATTACCTATTCTACTTACTTTGAATTGCAAAAAAGCTTTAATCAATATGCAAGTTGCAAGCATTATGCGGAGATTTCTACCAAGATGAATCTTCAATTGGTGCCGTCCTAATAGGCAACGTAGATAATATTAGACAAATTAATAGACAATAATAATAAATAATAAGAAATATGAGAGACATTTAACTAGAAAGTGAGGAGGGGCAAAGATTAAAGAGGCTACAAAAATAGCCTTATGGATTTTAGGTGTAATACCCACCGAAACCATTGTTAGCATATCTGCATCAGCATATAGATGAAGATCAAACCTCTGCCCATATTCATAACACCCCTTCAGTCTGAAGTATTGAAGAACCCTCCAATTGAAACCTAAAAAACATGCCAAAGGTAATGCCAGCCCTAGCTAGCCAAGTGAACAAGTGCCCTATACTGTAAAAAAGACGATTTTGCCCTGGTTCATCTAATAAGCAGCTGACTACAGATTTCGTTGTGGCCGGATGGATAAAAAAGACGATTTTGCCCTGGTTCATCTAATAAGCAGCTGACTACATATTTCGTTGTGGCCGGATGGATAAAATTATGATGGTTGTGTAAACAGAAGGTAAGGGAGCCATAGTGTATGCTGAATTAAACGTGACCTGTGTTCTGTGTTGCCGACCTGCACTGTGTTGCCAGGGTTTCACCACGTTGCCTGAAAACTGTGGATTCAAAATACCCAGGTGTTGAAGGTACAGTGGGAAGACCATCTTTTGAACAGGGAAGAGTGAACTGCAGACCAGAAATGCCGAATTGTTAATTGTTGCTGACATGCACTGTAGACTTGCCAGAATTGTTGCCGAACTGCACTGTAACTAAGAAACACAGAACTGCACTGTAACTTGTAATTAAGAAACACAGAGAACGGTGATGCTTGCTGCCGATTTCTTCCACTACAATCCATATCTAATGCAAGGCTGGGGGAGTATACGAAAGATAGATGAGGGCTAAATAGCCAAGGCTTTTTTAAGCTAAAATATCACAAAGGCAAGGAGCAAATCACGCTTAGCGTGTTTTAAAAAAGAAAATGCTACCCTGGAGTGCAATCAAGATGCCTGCAAGCATGATGGTCTGTACCCAGTGAAGAATTGTCACTATCTGCTGAATCTAGCTTCTTATCATTTATAGGGGAGGAGATCAGCAATGAAAATTTAGATGCATTAGAATACAGATTAGGCCTTAAGGATACGTCCAAGAAGTACTTACTTTCAATCTGTGCATTGAAGAAACTACTTGCTGGAACAGACTGAAGCATTCCTGTGGAGAGATCGGCTGCATCGATCCGCCCTCAGGGTAATATATCAATCGTCCCTCATTGCCCCATTTTTTCTGGATGTCAACCTGTATCTGTGGCGCAGTCTTTCCTGTTGCGCCTCAGTCAGCGCCTCAGAGCCATCACTCATTTTCTGCAGCTCAACCTCTTTATCATGTGGCGCAATCTGCTTTTCTTGTTGCTCTTAGTGTTCAACCTCAGATCCCTGACCGATTTCTGTATCTCAAGACTTCTGCGCCTCAAATCAATGCAATGAGAGGTAAAGGATGATACTTACAATTAAATGGAGATGACATGCATCACTTACAAGCAGAATGTGTTTTTTTAACGGCCGACGGTAGCCGATTCCAGCTTGGTCATGCCAAAAATCGTCTTCCCAACTGTGTTTTATTCCTGTATCGTCGAGGCAGCAAAAGCAATCGATCCATACCATGTTCATTCGAAGGTATTTTCTCAACCTCCTATATTTTGCTTCATTTCCATATGACGGATCCAATGAGCACATCTGCAGCATGATAGGATTAAAGGAGAGGCCATGGATCGACCAAGAAGCTGTTAGAGAAAGCACAAAAAAGAAACACAAAATGGGCAAAAGATGGAATTTGAATTTTGAATTTGCCGCACTTTTGAACTGTGAGTTGGGGGGAGCGTATTTGTAGCATATGAATCGGAGTCTGTAGCATATGAATCGGAGGAGCAGGCATTATGAATCGGAGGAGTGAATCGAAGGAGAGGAGCAGGCACTATGAATCGGAGGAGTGAATCGAAGAAGCATTATCTGCATATGAAACAGAGGAGGATATGAATCGAAGGGGCACTATGAATCAGAGGAGCATATCTGAAGCATATGAAACTGAGGAGCATATGAATCGGAAGGGCACTATATCGGAGAAGCATATCTGCAACATCAAAGATAAAGAGGAAGCCACAGATCAACCAGGGATCAACTAAGAAGCTGCAACGGGAAGCACAAAAGAAAAGAATTTGAAAACGCCTTTGTGAGGCAATGAATCAATCAGAATGTCGCTGCGTGAATCCGTGAATCAGATCGAGGTAAAAAATCTGTGATCTCATGTGAATCCGTGAATCAGATCGAGGTAAAAAATCTGTGATCTCATGTGAATCCGTGAATCAGAGCGAGGTAAAAAAAATCCATGCTCTCATTTTTCTGTGTGCAGCTTTGAAACACCAATCTAAAAAGTAGGTATAGAAAATAGAATATAGGAGCTTCACGTTAAAAAAAAAAAAAATCTTAAACAAGTATACCTTTTTCACGCCAAGCGTGCATATTTATGGTTGTTTTGGGCTATTGTAGGCTAAATTTGATACATAAGAAAAAAAGCTATTATTGAGATAAATTGATATTTTCTTGGTTTTTTTGGGTCCTCATTTTTAGAGCACGAAGCACACACTTTCAAACCATTCATGGCATATGCCCAAAATGTTCATTTTTTTAGTTGTTTTGTCTCTTTTGCATTTAGACCCTATTCGAAATAGATGGAACTTTTGTTTTGGAGTGGCATGTGGCTTCGAGTTCATATTACATCTTAGTATTGCACCAGCTTAGAGTATTCTTTTGTGTTTTGGTTGGTAGTTCACTCTTCTCAACCAATTTTTGTATTATGAGTCTCATTTTTTATGTCAATTTTAGAAAACTAATACTTGTTTTGTGATACCTGTAGCTTTGATGTGGAAATAATATGCGCTATTATACGTATGCTAGGAGTTTTATTTTGGATTCTCAGTCAGGGTCAAGTCTTTATACAGCATATGAGCTCTAAATTTGGGGCCTATAAATAAGCACATTCTCGCCATATGAGCTCTGAACTTGAATGAGGGTATTAGAATTGGATGTGAGGAAGAAAGCTATGGTATCTCTAGGAGTGTCATTTGAGAAGTAATTGGCATGAGGTCTGAAGAGATACATAAGTAAAACATTTTCTATTTTTTATATAATCAGGTTGTGCTATTATAAAAAAAATCACATTTTTGATGTGAGTTTACTAACCCGGGAAAAAGTAGCAATGCCAAAAAGGTCCAAAATCCTGGCATAAATCCAATTTAAATGAATGATGGTTTAAGCATAACCTTCACAATATTGTCAGTGCATTGAATTGTCTCGTACTTTGCCGAAATGATGATGAAGCATGGTGGTTCCTGAGGGATTGGCAAGGTACTTCTTCTATCTCCTTAGGTTTCAATAGATTAATTTAAGCCATTTGCAAAAAATTGAGAACACAAGCCCTTGAGGTTTTATGTGAATGAAATTATTTTGTCCCAAAGCCCAAGACTTGCAGCCTAGTGAATAAAAAACACATAAGACTTGCATCCTAAGATTAACCCTATTTGCTTTTCCAGCATTGTTTTGTGATAAAATCTAGTTTGTCATTGATTTGGGCATTCTCTTTCTGTATCCTCTAGGAGGATGAGTCCCATTGCAAAGTTGAGATACATGTTGAGAACAAAGATAAACAAGATTCGTTTCCATGCACGTAGAATGACACACATGGAGATGTGTATTCCTCTCCTCTATATGCTGATAAAGAGCTTTCCAAGCATGAATTAGTGAATGGGATATATCCTAAACTCATTCATTCAAAAAAGAAAGATAAATCTTGATATGCAACTTAGGCTGCTTTGTAGATTTATAGGCATGGTGGACCAAAATATTACTTTTAAAGTAATATTATATATAATGCAGCCATTGGCAGGCTACTCTCAGAAACATCACAGGCTTAGACATATGCTCATTTGTAGATTTATAGGCATGGTGGATCAAAATAAAAGACGATGTATAATGCAAGCATTGGTAGACTACTATCAAAAAATTTGCAGGTGTAGACATATGCACCTTGGTCCTGAACTATTGATATAAAAACTCTAGATTTGTGTTACGTGCATCAGAAACTCTAGGAATTGAAGCATCATTAAAACACTAAAACATAGATAATGTTAAATGGTATATTATTGAACAAACATCTTACTAAATATAAAACACTAAAACATAGATAATGTTAAATAATATATTATTGAACAAACATCTTACTAAATAATGGTGCAGAGATACTCATACCCAATGGGTATTTTTCAAATTTCATTGCCCAATTAGAGATGTGTAATCTATGTGCATGTATTTACTGTACAGTCAAAAGATTTGCACATGATATGCTGAAACAAACGTTGCCATACTGGAAGCATCATCTGCCCATTCGGAAGAAAAAGAAGAAAGCATGTGAGTTCAAGATAAAATAAACTGCCACTCTTGACTATAGCTATCCACTCTTGACTTGCCAAAAATGGGCATGAACTGGAGATAGCTGTAGCAAATAATTTAATGCATACATATGCCAAATGTGGAAGTATGATCCATGCTTTCTATGTATTAACAGGATGCGAGACTATGATGTAGTATCATGGAAGCAAGGCCTGGAACAGGTACCTTCTTCTCAAGACATTCTAAAAGGCACAATGTAACAAAGACCTTGATTACTATTCTTACAAAGGCTATCTTAGCATTAGAGAAAGATTTCAACAAAACTGAAGATCTCTTTATCTATTTTCAGACCACACTTCTTCATAACATGATAAGGCATAATATTCAAAGGAGATCCACCATCTAGCAGCACGTTGGAAAACTAGCCTCCCAAGATTCCGGAGCACATAAAAGCTTCAAGGTCTTCTCAATTTTGAGCCAACATAAGGTTAATAGCATTAACGAAGTTCACACAAGCCATTGGTTCATTGCAAACTGTTTGCTGCAATAACCTCTTTCTATAACTAGGTGCAATCTTTAGCAAGGTGAAGAGATCTACGCTTACTTTGGAATTCCTGAGTAGGGCATCCACTTCATCAAGATCTTGGTCTTTCTTACCATATTTGTGATTAGGAGATGGAGCTATCCCCCGAGGGGGTACTTCTGCAATAGAATTTAATGGTGGTGGTGGCACTTTAAGGGCATTGAGTCCACTAGATTCAGCATGCTTATTGACTTCATCCATGCTCCTGGTCTGCATCACCATGACTTCTAGAGGCACTTGGTTCAGCAAATCTCGCAGAAGTTTTTTTTCTTTTTCTTGTTTAGCAACATACTCTTTAACTGGACATCTAATATCAGTATGACTAATCTCTTTACAAAAAACACAAACATGGCACTCTTTTCCAAAATGGCCCTTCCTATTACACTTAGGGCACACTCTCCAATAGCGTATATCAGATGTGTGTGTGTTTCTGTTACAATGAATGCAATCTGGGTAGACCTTACCTCCCCTAAAGCATGATTTCATTAATTGGAGAATAACGCAATTTTTGAGAATTTCAAGCAGAGCTAATTTGCTCAAGCACAAATACTTTCACCTACTTCTTGAGCCCAAGATACATGAGGTCACATGATACATGATGCATTATACTTGTACGTGTACATGATACTTGTACACGCTCAATAATGGCACTACAATGTACACCAATAATCCACATCAATAATTTTTACTTGACTATAAAAGCAGCTCCATTCGGTGGTAGAGGTCATTCATCTCCCATGGCCTACTTGCCTCCTCGTCCGGAGCACATCCAGACCATCAAGTGCTCCATGAGCTACAATGATCTTTGTGATTGCGTGAGAAAGGGTGTCAAACTTGATCCCTATCTGCAATCCAAAGCTAATGGTCCTGAGATTCGTTGCCTCGGGCTAACTCGTGTTGTGATCCATCTTATTTAGCTTCCTGAGAACGAGATCTATGAGCTGAATGCCATTACCTCAGCAGGTGTTGATGATGAGTGAATCAGTTATGATTTGTGCACATATTAAGGATATAATGATATAAGCACTTCTGAAATATGTAAGGATGTATAGGCATAGTGAATAATATTTGATGTATCGAACCTGAGTAATTTGTAATGTTGTGCGTGTCGACCTCCACTTCTTCTGCAAGCAATCCCTAATTTCAAGCACACCTAATTTACTCAAGCACAATGACTTTTAGCTACTCAAGTCCAAGATACATGATTACGCATGATACATATGTCCATACAAATTATGCGTTATACTTATAAGTGTACATGATACTTGTACATGCTCAATAATGGCGCTACAATGTACACCAATAATTCACATCAATAATTTTACTTGACTATAAAAGCAGCTCCATTCGGTGGTAGAGGTCATTCAACTCCCATGGATTATTCGCCTACTCCTGTGCACCACATCGAGGCGATCAAGTGCTCAATGAGCTACAATGATCTTGTCGGTTGCCAAATAAGGGGTATTCTTCTTGATCCCTACCTGCAATCCAAAGCTAATGATGCTGAGATTCGTTGCCCCGGGCTAACTTGTGTTATGATCCATCTTAGGCTTCCTGAGTGCAATAGCTATGCGATAAATGGGATCACCTCAGCAGGTGTTGATGATGAGTGAATCACCTATTCAACAATCATAGTGTAGCGATGTTCTGGCATATAAGATACAAGGCGATGGTGCGGCGGCGTTGCCGCTGCTATAGTTCGAAGGTTTTTTTTTTTTTTTTTGGGGGGGTTGATGTGAGTGATATGTTAGATAAAGGATGATAAAGAGTTATTTAGTGTAAATAAGATAAGAGTGTTGTTGGTAAAATTTAAAGATCGATGATATTTATTTATTGACCTTCAATATGATGTCCCTGAATTTGTTATTGAATTCGAATTCAATAAAGGATGATAAAGAGTTATTTAGTGTAAATAAGATAAGAGTGGTGTTGGTAAAATTTAAAGATCAATGATAATTATCTATTGATTTTTTCAATAGCTATGATGTCCCTGAATTTGTTATTGAATTCGAATTCATGTTTTTAAGAATTATAAATGTCAGAAATTGAAGCAAGAGAAAAAATGCCTACTAAATAGGTCATTTATGTGTTAATTCGTCTCTCACAATTGTGATGTTTTGAGCTAATCCAGTTCTTGCATGTATATGATGTCATCTTCTTGCTTTCCATTATGTGGCTTATGGGGTCTAAGAATAGGATTGATAAGAGCTTTGAGTTTTTACACAGGCCCCACATTTAAATCTAGGCCACAAACTAACAGTGGATTTTGTTCCGGCACAAAAGAAAATCCGTTAAACAAAATTTGCTTTCAAATTTTAGTTCGCCTGTGTTTGAGCTGGGTAACCAATTTTGCATGTCAAATGTAGACATTGGCAGAGTAAAGCGGTCGGATTTTTCAATGTCTTGAAGCCCCTGTGGCTTAAATACCCGGCATTTTGAACCCTCCCTGTGTAAAAAGGATATTTCTTTTCTTTAAATTTCGTTTGAATCTAAGATTTAGAGCTTGCTTACACGAAAACAGCAAGCTTTTAAGCTTAATCGCAGTTTAGGGCTTAGTTTTATTACAGTTCGATCTGCCTGTGCATAAAAATTAGAGTAACGCGGATAAAAATTAGGCCAATCGGTAGTAGCTGCAATCTGGGAGGCCTCGGCCGTACTATTGAGCTCGATTCTTTGACTCACGGGACCCTGACCAATTGGCCTTATGAAATTATTTGCAGCTGACCAATTTTTTGAGGCGAGCATCCATTCTCAGTCTTAAGTAACTAGTACCTAGCCATATCGAATTGCGAGCTGCTATAAGGATTGAGCATACTAGATCGCAGAGTTCAATTTACAAATCTGAGCCGCGCTAACTCAGATTTAGCTTTTGCAAGGTAAAATTGCTTGAGAAGCTCATCATTTCAGAACTGAGTTCTAATTAGCATTTGCGTGCTTCAGATGCTTCATATCTGATACTGGAAATCTTGAATTTGGAGTATTCAGGCTCTGACAATCGGCAAATATCCTATAAAACAGAATAGCGTGGTAGTAGCAGCAGCCCAAAACCTTAAGGACTGAAGGGCGTTCATAAAGCGGAACAAACTTGACATATGAAGAAGAAGCAAATTCGATCCGTCGTGTCCTAGGTTTGCGCGCTTCAAATCCCTGTGGAAATCAACAGAGCGACTATGGCGTGCATCAAGCGCCAAGCAGAGGGACTAAATTGCCCTATTTGTCTAAATAAATCCTGGCCCTCTATCCCAATCTGACTTGCTGATGTGGATTTTTTTGCCCCTGTACACATCTTTTTTTTGCTCCCACAATTTATATGATGGAGATAGTAATGCATAAGAGCACTTGTATGAATCTGAAAAATGCAGAGAGTAATAAAAAATAACTATCTTAATGTACCTTGAAGACTCAAGTTTCATCTCCGTCCTCTGAGGCCTCTTTAGCCAATAGTTCCTGCACCTAGATTCCTACGCTAGCGGGGATCACAACCAATAATGGCTTTGGTTCAACTAACCAAGCATAGTCTATCGTTTTGAGAGGTTGATAGCATGGTCTGTCATTAGGATTCGGCCGCCACTTTTTATGCCAGCAGTCCCGATACTGTTGAGCGTATACGGTACCTTTCCTAGCCACAGGCTCCCACCAAGACACAAAACCTCATTATAATGAGGGGCAGTGGGGTCTTGTATAGGATCCTCCTCTGCATAGGCTACCCATGTAGGACATGCATCTGCCGGCCTTACAAGCAGAAACATACCTTTCTGTACATCTTGATATGGGTCGAATATTTCCACTGCATTCTTGGGTTTATCCTTAGCAGGTCCGACAAAGGCAGTTGGAGCGTCGTATCGATCGACCTGAATAGATTCAGGCTCGTCAAGCACAACTTGCCTTGTTCGAGGCCAGAAGTTCTGAATTTCTGCATTGCCCGGGGGTACTTCACCTAGCACACGCATCACTTCGCACTAGTAGTCTATGACCTCGTTCATGTAGGTATTGGACCACGAGTTCACACCAGCCCTGGAGATATTAGCCCAATGCACCATGTACTTCGCAATGGACGACCTCAATGCTCCTATGTCCTTGAGGCTTGCATATGGCTTGACAGTCTTGGGCGAGCCAATCGGTATCTTTGGCAAACCATTGTCATCTGCTTTCCACATCCGAATACCCTTTTCTGGCAACCATTCTCTATGACCAGGTCTCATCTTGTAATACATTACTGGCCACCCATCATTCATGCAGAACTTAAACAATAAGGGCTCCAAGTGACCAACCAAATGGTCCTTCTTATCAGGAATGTATCCTTCTACGAAACTCTTCCAATCGGGAACCTCGGTAACAAGGTATGGTGTCGGTGCCTTTGTGCTACATTCTCGGAAGAGTTGCATTAGTTCTGGAATAGTTAGAGCATCCGACCTGTGCATTAATGTTGAATAGTTACCGAATAGTGCATCAATGTCATCATGAGTGTGGCCTACATCATGAAGCCAAGCTGTATTTGATCAAAAACACCCAGCCACACAAGATAGGATAGATAAGAGAAAAGATATCTGTTCTTGTTCTGCCCCGCGCAGTTGTCTAGTTGCAAGTAGAGCCGTCTAGGTAACCTCTTAAGGTGCGCTGGTTGCTTAGGAGGTGCTACAAAGTCTTGCCCAGTGTAATTGTTTTTTTTAGTCCTCAATCCCGCACTGTTGAGGAGTGTGGTTCCCCCCAGGCCGATCTTCTTCTCTCAAATGGCCCCAATTATCTTCGGAAGTATCCTCCAGTGTTTTGATAGCATGATTCAAGGAACCAACATGAAAATTTGAATCATCCTTCCAAAGGTCGAGTGAGAAATGTCCTAAGGCACCTGTGCCGTGGCCATGCATCAGTGCACCAGTCACGCTAACTTTCAAGCATTCACCTCTCCATACCGATTTTGCTAATTTCTCCAGTCTTGGAATCATAGTCTGTTTTGGTCCATCTTATCATGTATGATAGTGAGCACCTGATCCGGTGATCGATGGGACAGAGCTCTCCATGACCAGTACAAGCTTCTACAAGAGATCTGGGCAGTCATGTGTGCCTTCCTTTCAATCTGCAATTCTCTTCTCTCCCGTGGATCTCTCGTCTTAGCCATTTTCTCTTTTGTTACAATACAGGTATTGCACTTGAAGAAAGCTATCCTCTTTGCTATTGCAACCTCTGCGTGATTTAGCTTCCACCCACGTGAGAATGAAGAATGAGAGACGTGCTTGCCTGTCATCTCCATCACAGGCGTCCACCTCATGAAGAATGTCTTTTTTGGTTAGGACAGAGGGGAGTCTCTTCACATTCAATCTCACCCCTTCAGTAGTGATTTTCGATCTGTGGGGCATCGTCTCAGCATTCTCATCTATGTGCATAGACAGCACGGCCTTTCCTGCTAGAGTGTGAGGCCTCGGCTTTTTCGAGCCCGTGTTACCATGTTCAGCAACTCTGTGACCAGCAAGGAAAAGTCTTCGCCACTTATAGAAAGTGGACATTGGAATACCATAGGCTATATGCCATGCTTTCAAGCATATCTGCTTGTTATTTAGCATGAGCTTCTGGACCTGTCCGTTCTCTGAACAAACGTCTAACATGTTAAAAACAAATGTGGTCCTGTCTGAAGCACTCAAGTTCCAATAGAAACTACGCATGCACCTAATCTCGGCTGTGGAGAATCTTCGCATGCAACAAAGCGAAGATGTAAAGTCTAAAATGGAAGCTGCCGTGATCTTTCTCTCAGCTTTAGTGGCCACAGCAGGTGAACGTGGAGTCCGATTCACCATTCTGTACATCCTCTTGGGTGCTTTTCAACTTCAATTTGCATGGCATAGGGGTTCTGCTTCAATGATTGTCTCTTTCACTGTCTTTTTGAGTGTCGACACAGCAACATTGTCTACTAACACCAAAGCATTCGACCACCTCACCAAGTCGTGCAACTGTGGCATTTCAGCACAAGCTTGGCATCTCATTGACGGTCTTTCTGGCATAGGGCATAGCTTCATCAAGGTGGCAGCCAGGAAGTCATCACCTAATCTAGTATCAGCAACTGCCTGGTTAGGGTCAATAAAGATGATCACACCCAAGCCATAAGGCATATCACAGCATTCATGCAAAAGTGTGCAATTTCTCTCGAGAAGTTCTTCCCTAGAAATGCCTCCATCACGATGTAGTGAACCAAAGGGAGTCGTGGGATCCTCTAGCAACAACCAATTCAGCTCTTTTATCTGTGCAGCGGAGTGGAGACGGCAGTGTTATTTTGAAGCCCAATTACATCTCTCTCGGGCCACAAAATAAAACTCCCTCTGGACTCTGCTAGAATTGAAATTTCGGGTTCCGGATAAGGCAACGGAATGCTCCCATCAAGAATGACTTCCACAGACACTATAGCGAACCCCTCGGGCAAGGGCAAGTTATGGTGCTTTGTGAAGTGTAGACGAGCCTCCCCCACCTTGGTTCCATTGAATATAATAGACCTCAATTCGTCCATCCTGACATAAAAACATAATGGAATGCTGTAAGAAATCGCCGTGGCGATTTTGTGGAGCACTATGTACCAACCTAAAGGTGGGGCAAGTCAACGTACCTTGAAAATGCTGCACAATTACGCGGCCGCGATCCGGTTCAGCACTCACGGTCCGCAGTAGGGGCACATACTCACGGTCCAGTAAGAGCCAGGTACTCCAAGACTGCTGCGCTAGATCGCGACCGTCGCGATCTGGTTGAGCAGACGGAAGGTCCCGATATGCTGCAAGTTCCTAACTTCTGTACCAAAAATTAGGAGTTTTTAAAAAGGTCCCGATATGCTGCAAGTTCTCTAACAGCATCAAGCAACGTGCATTTCCTTTATGCAGCAACGGGCATTTCAAGCATGCAGCAAAACAGTTCATACAAAAGCAACAGACCTATCAAATTCATGCAACAATCATGCAGTAGATTACCAGAACGTCCCAAAAACTACAAGAAAGCATCAGTAGAATGGAATTATTATAGACAGACCTATTAAAGGCATATAACAATTCATGTAATAGAACAATGCAATCGAAGGGAAGTGACCTATCAAATTCATGCAACAAATCATGCAGAAGAATACTACTGTCCCAAAAACAGCAAGAAAGCAACAGTAGGATGGAATAGTTATGCACAGACCCTATAAAGGCATACAACGATTCGAGGAACAGAATTTGAACAGCAAATTTTAACATGCATAGCAAATCCTAAGGTAGACAGCAGTTCTTGCATGTATTCGCCACTTATATGTCGTTTAGCTGCTAGATTCTGGTGAGCGCCAGCAGCCGCCTCCCTTGCGCCTCTGTAGAATTCTCCCGAGCGCCTGAGCTAAAAATTCCCTATGAATTTGTTTGGAATGAATTGTTCCAAAGAGTGTGGCATGGGCGGGCAAATTCCTTTTCAAAATTCAAATCAATGTCGTCTTATTTGCGCCATAATTACATGCACTATCCCTGTCGACATCTCTAACTACCTCACGTGCCGGGGCCTTTATGGTTTGTCGCAGTCATCGTACATTTTGTATAGAGCACATACTGACAGTCGTAGCCCGTCTTTATGACGGGGAAATTTTTGTCTGACGGGGAATATTTTTCCGCGCCTGTCTTAATGCTGGGGGCATTTCTGGCGGGGGCATTTATGACAGTTGCATTTATGAATGATGGGGCATTTATGACAGGGCATTTACGACGGGTGCCGCTGGCATTTATGACAGGGCATTTATAACAGGCACCGCCGGCATTAAATGTGCACGTCATTATGACGGGCATTTATGACGGCCGTATTTATGACACGGATGCCTAAGTCCATTTCGCGAATTTTTGCCACTACAGTTTCCTTGCGCCTTCGAGTAATCCAGCGCCTTCCAAAAAATTTCAGCGCCTTCGCGAAAGTTTCTGCGCCAACATGTCTTGATCAACCCTCCTTAAAGAAGGTATTTCCCGCACTTTTTTTTTAGCACTAGTCAATTCACACCATTAGCATCTTAGATTTTCAATCAAAAGAGCTCGACAGGATCGGCACCACGATGCTGTCGATCTCTATCTGTATAAGTTTAAGGTTTATAGTGCTCTCAGAAGCGTTTAGTTATCTCAAGGATCGCCGCCGCGATTGTTGAGAACATAACACAGGGACATTCTTGTTTGCATTGCTTCCAAGGATCGCGGTCGCGTTCCTTGGAAGCACTTTTGTTTTAACATGTTTGCTTACCTATATCTGTATACGTTTGAGGTTTCAAGTGCCCTCACTAATCGCGGCCGCGATTTCGCTGAGGGGTTTATTTATAACAAGTAGCATATAGTTGTCTAAAGGATCGCGGTCGCGTTCCTTGGAGGCAATTTTGTATTAAGATGTTTGTTAACTTAAATTTAGCTAAACATAAAAGCCAAGACAATGTCCTTAACCTTTTTAATGATCTTCATGCAGCACTTGACCTCTTTCGAGGGCCAAATGTTGAACCCATGCGCATAGTAACTCCCGACAAAAGTCGGAAGTGGTGCATGGAAATTGCCCAGGCAATACCACATATCAAAGGGGACCGCAGGAAGGACCTCTGCCTCTTCTTCAGGACAGGAAAGGGGCCAGATGACTTTGAACAGTTGGGCATCATCGTTGCCATGTGGGAGGGTACGAAGAATAATGTGCAGGATGCTATTATATATAGCGTGGAGGACACGCTGCAGCTGCAGTTTGTGGAGTACATCCTGCGATGGCAGAACTATGACTCTAGCATCATGGTCGCAAGCAAACAGAACAAGTCGACTAGTGGCAAGGGTGTGCCAACGAGTGCAAAGGGGTATGGTTGGATTCTGCCATCATATGATTCTTTGTCTCTCTCTGGTATCAAGTGCAACAGAGACCTTCTTGTGGGCTTCAGCAAGTGCAGAAAGGGGTTGTCGGTAGATAAGAAGCCTCCTTCTTGTGCCTTAAAGGCTACTAAAGACAACAAGTTACCCTCACGTATGGATACAAATTGGTTGCGTGCAGTTGCTAAAAAAAGGACTGTTGTTCCATTGGCTGCAGTTGGTGAATCATCTGCACCGAAAGATCCAGTAGTGACTTCCTCTAGTAATCCAACTTCTTCAGTAGTTGTAAATCCTACTGCTCCGAAATTGCTCATGCCTCCCCCTATAGTAGATTCTAGTGAAAAGGAAGAACCAAAAGGAAGACACATACTTTTAAGATTAAACTTCAGAAGTTAAATACAGATGATAAGAGCCAGCCTTCTACATCATCTACGCCTACCTCATCAGGTGTCCCAACAGCCACTTCAACTGCAATAACTTTGCCTTCTGCTACTCGTATACCTGAGGAACTGAAGTTCAACCCTGCTGAGGAAAAAAAACTTGCAGAACAGACAGCAAAAAAACTCGAAGAGTTTAAAATTTTTTATCCAATGGGGGTGAATTGGTTCACAAAAGTAAGTATCTTCGACTGCGAGATAGCTCCAGCAACAATGACGCACAGATTCCGATCTAACGATCACGTGCAAACGCTAATAAGGAGCTTCAAGAAGTGCCCTGTTGTGCCTTTTGACCCCATCACAAAGTAAGTACTTTGTATACATACATTAATGTTATATATTAAAATACTAAATTACTTTCTTTCGCAGGAAAATAATTACTTGGTCGAGGCCTGAGGAGCTTGACAACAAAAAATTCTACATTATTTCTGGAAACCACAGCATATTTACTGCTCAGATCCTTTGCTCTGTGATGGGCAGCGTTGAGCAACGCCTGGAGTTTGCTAAAGTTTATGCCAAAAGAAGAACGCGGGTGCTCAATGGAAACCTGTCCAACAGCGAGTACATTCAATTATCTCTTCAATGCAACGACATAATTGCAGACACTGTGTACAGAGAGCCACTAGTGGAGAAGCTTCAATAACTGCGTAATCAACACAAGGCTTTCGGTTGCCCTCCACAAGGACCAATGGGCACAGCAATAACATCAGCTTGGAAGGTAAGCCTATTCACTTTTTACTGAAGCAGATCGCGATTGCGATCCTAACCAGCATTTTATTACAGGATTTTGTTGAAGTGGCGACCACTACATTGAAGGTCAAAGAACTTAAAGACGAAAAGCAGTTTCTGTTTATGCACGACGAACCATAGGCAAAGTTCATGGAGGTTGTAAATAAGTGGGCAGGATGGAAGCTATCAGATGATCATGGTGAAATGCTAGACAAGCCAACAAAAGATTTTTTCAATAAAACATTTCTCAGGTACCTTCGTGGCATGAATAATGCGGAGGTAGCCCAACTTATGGACAAGATTCTGGTGGGAAAGACATTTTTGAAGGTGCAACCTGGATATACCGACAGACATGACTGCAAGGAGAGGGCCTTAGACCTTAGAACTCTGACCTTAATGCACCGTGAGGTGCTATCATATGCCAATTGCTTGTTAGATAAACAATACGGCAGCATGGAGGAGCTTGTAGCACTCTTCCCTGAGCTCAATGAACAGAGGCTACTTGATATAGCAGGTATGGATTTTGATTATATCAAGGCCAACTATAACGAGGATCATGTCCAGGGAAATCTTCCGAGTGTTTTCTTAGAAGCTATTACAGCTATACTCAAACCAGATGAAGCAAGGAAACTGAAAGAAAAGAGAAACATTGTGCAAGCAGTAACAAAATCTGGCATTCTTGTGCGGGGGCAAGTAACAGAAAATGCCACAATGGTTTTTATTGACATGCGCAGTTTCAACACTGTCTGGGAAGTTAAAAAGTACACGGATGTATTCAGCAGGATTACAAGCATGACAACTGCAAAGGTGTATCACATCGTCATGTTCTTGAGATCTGTCCACTTGCCAAACTGCTTGTACAGCCAAAGTCAGATCCAGGGGAGTTCACATGTCTCCACGGGTGCTTATGAAGAACATGGCTGGGTTAGCAAGAAAATGGTTAAGGAATTTCAGTATTTCGTCACCCATGTAACGATCAATAGAAGTGAGGCGCGTATCTTGCCTGTGCAGCCCAGGTTGGAGATGCATCTAACTCAGGGGACCAATGCACCCAGAGGCACACCTCTTCCAAAATATCCAATTACAGGTAATGAGGAGGTGGACGCGAAAACCAAGAAAAAGTATCAGAAATACTTCAGAGGTAAGCCCAAGTTCTCATGGGCAGCTATGGAAGGAGACTTCGTTCTTAAAGGCCAGGCTAAAACGTCATATATTTACGCCATGGTCAAGGAGTTGGTTCCCGAAAACGGTGCTGTTCTTGACTTCTTCTCCGCGAGGACAGCTTCTAGAGTGGCTCTGATGCAAGGGAAACGTAGCATTTCCTTTGAGTATGACGACAAGGTGTGCAGGTTTTTGAGATCCTTCTTCGAGACATTAGAGAAAATGGCAAGGCCTAAGTGTGAAGAAGAAGAAGAAGAAGAAGAAGAAATTCACAAAGAAGTCCTTAACGGTGCAGAGGTGCCGGACCTCAAAATAACTCAGGAGACCGATCTGAGTAAAATGGACGAGATTCTGGATCAGTTAGATCAGAAAGGCTTTGAACAGAGGCTACAGGAAACTCGGGCTTTGCTAGAGAAGACGGAAAAGGACTCGGTTGCACTCGATCATACATTCGAAAAGCTCGAGGTACTGAACCAGAAATTTGAAAGTGCATTGCCATTAATAACTGGTATGCTCAACAAATAATCTACCCAGTTTGCATACTTGGGTACGTCTGAATCCGACTCTCAGACTGAAGACCCAGAAAACATCGAAGGAAGAAAGAGAAGGAAATTAATGGGCACGTCTGGATTCTCTAGTGATCTACAGGAGCAATTGACAGATACACAGTGCTCAGGGCGTGTGCAGGATATTGCCAATGCAATGAACGTAGAGATCCCTTCAATTACAGGATATTCCAAAATGAATCTCTCACAGACCCTTGCGTTAGGAAAGGAACATGCAAATAGAATGGCCAAGGAACTTGGCATTACTCCAGATTCTGTGAAAGAGACTCAATAGAACGGACTTAGTGATGTAATCTGGCTTTATTGGATGTGAAAGCTCATGTAATCACTTTGAAATATTATAAAAGTTTTGTGCTTTTATTGAACTTGTGTATATTTTGTTACTTTTTTTTTACCGATTAGAATTACTGAACTTGTGTATTATTATCTGAAAGTTGTGTATTATTATCCGAATAGTATTTTACTGAACGTGTCGGGAATCTGGGAATGATGTTAAACTGCTCCCAGAAAGCTTGCACTCAGCACCCACGCCTTGCCTACCTGGTCAAAAACATCGCCATGGCGATTTCTAGGAGCACTGGTGACGCTATGCCTGTTTTAAGTTTTATGTTCCAACACAATGAAGGCATGCCCATACAGTGCTTTTCCTGCGGATAAAAAAATGGCGAGCCAAAAGTGTGCTGACTGCCATTGCAATTTGCTTGACAATAACAAATTTTCCCTTTCCAGGAGGGTACTGCGACCTATTTCGTTGTCGATTGAGAAAACCAAATTTTTCTAATTAACGAAACCGTGCTTCCTAGATGTTTTGAGTTCAAAAAGCTGCTTATTCAACTCTGTCAAGACTTCAGTAACTTTAGAAAGATTTGCTTTGACCCTAAAACCTGAGGATCAGTCTCCTCTTCCTTAGATTTCTTCCTATCCTTATGTATGGCATAAACATGAATGGGAGGATGGTGATCATAGCTGGCATCAGTAGCATCAGGGTAGAAAGGATCATGGTGAAAGACTGTATGACGTTTATCAGGTAGTGTAGAAAGCATCTGGGTAAGATCAGTGGTCTTAGCAAAAACTTTATAAATAGAGTCAAAACCCTTAGCAGCTTGGATCTTGGGCAACTTCCTTTAGATACCTGGCCTCCTTTCCAAGCCATTGATAAAGGCAGTGACCAAGAAGAGAGTTGGGATTGAGACTAGGCATTTCTGGCATTTGCTCATGAATAGTAAAGTTTTCCAATTCATTGACAAGATCCTTAGGTGCAGCTAACTTACCAAACCTATCCAAGAACTTCTTAACAAGCTCCTCCCATGAGGTGGTTCCCATTAGCTTCTCATAAGTCAGCCATGTTCCAGCTTTACTTTCTTTTCTTGAAGCATTTCTCAAATTCCAAATGTTTACACCCTTTCTTGAAACCATAGTCCTTGTAATAATCCTCAAACACCCTCAAAAAAGTATTAGCACTCATGCTGGAATCAAAGGTAGGCAAAGGAATAGGAACATTTAGCTCAAATTGATATGGCATGCTTTGGAGCAAACCCGTGGAGAAACTAGAAGGCAAATACCTCTCTCTACAGTGTTCTAATGCTTCCAAATCCTCACGTTGTTCTTGTTCAGCTAGAAACTTCTATTTAGGAACTATGTATTCTTGAGATCTAGGAATATCTCGGTAGAACCTCCAAGATGTTGACCCTCAACCTGGCTTCAAGAGTCAGACACAAGAAACCAACTTGAAACTATGTTCAAGTTGGAGTTAGAACCTCTAGATCATTTAAGGTGATCAGTCTATACAAGAAACTTTCAACAAAATAGCTCCAAACAACAAGTATTCATACCTTTCCCATTTCTAAAAAATGATAGCAGTACTCAGGTCGAGGTGGCTTGCAGGAATGGATTGATTTTCAAAGTTTATTTTCTCAAATTGGCAGAGAAAAGTTGCTCGAGTAATATGGTGAAATCCTTCACCAAGTCAGAGTTGTAATCTAGGAGATATTCGAGATCAAACTTGGGTAAAAAATTGGTCAATCGCAGTCAATATGCAAAACAGTGATCAGAAAAATGTTTTTTGAGTTGCCAAATAGTTTTTGGAGAAATTCCAAAGCAAATAGGTGTAAACATAGTTATGATATGGGTCAAGAGATCAAATTGCAATTTGGATCATAAGAAGTTTTTTTTTTTTTTTTTTTTTTTGAAGAACGTGTTTTACTTCATATTATACACTCAAAATATTACAAAGTACTTCCAGAAGTAAGAAATGTCCCTGAAGCATCAATCACTTTTAGATGATTTAAACACAGTCAAGAACTGTCTTAGACAGAATATGGAAATTTGTAACTCGAGTATAGATTGGTTTTTTTTTGAAAATTTTTAACACACAGGTGTAATAGGAGGCAAGGATAAATGGAAACTTGTCAAAAAAGGATTTGGAACAAAGGATTTTTACTGTCAATTTTTTTGAAGTCGCAAAACACTAGAAATCATATCAGAGATGGTTTGGAACTTAGTAGGCAATCTTCATTGATGAGAAGGTAATACAAATCATAATAGAATTGTGTAGAAGGTAATCAGTCCTCCAAACACATCAGAAGATCATTCAAGATACATAAAATAATATAAGAAGGTGTTTTTTAGTCAAATATTTGCAAATCCAACTGAGGAGTGTACAGAAGGTTAAAGAACTCTTCAGATCATGCTCAACATGTATCAATGTCGAATTTGAGTGTGTTTGGGCCTTTGAAAAGTTTCCTTATGCATGGGAATCTAATCTTAGGCATTATTCAAAGGGTATGACAGAGGATCATAAGCCATATTTTAATGAGACTCCCACGATACGATTTGCATATTTCCATAGAATAAACCAGGTATATTCCCATATTTTTATGAAGAGCCTTTATATTTTATAAGGTTTCAAAGGCTTAGACCATGGTATTTCAAACTCGTATCTTGGATTTTGAAGCTTTTAGGCTTGTTTGTAGAAGGCTTAAAACCACGAGATATATGACCATGTTCAATCAAGTAGGGCAATAACAGTATGCCAAGGTAATAAAAGTAAAAATTTGCAAAGTGGAAAAATAAAAGCATATAGGGGAATAACAATGGGGGTTAATATAATGAATGGGGCAAATGATAAAATGGAAGGCAAAATGATAAATAGGGCCCATGGCTAGGCAAAACATTTGAGGATTTATGACAAAATGGTAATCATGGAGTAAAGATATGATATGGATGTAGGGAATAATGGCTGGGGCATGACATGGAGCAAAGATAAATAATATAAACATTCCCAAGAGTCAAATATAGAAATGTAGGAAAATAAGGCAAAAAGTGTAAGGGTAGATAGAAATGGGAAATGGATGTGGGAATGAGAGAAAATAACTAGGACTTGGAACCATATACCATAGGGTCTTCCAAACTCAGTCTTCCAAACTTCAAACGAGTGTTAATCCAGAATCTTCTGGAATATGCCTTTGATCAAATGTTTGACTATGAATATAGTACCTCCCATGGAGTTTTACCTTAAATGTTTTGTGTTGACCTTGGGGATGAATTTGCTTTGACCTTTACACCAATGTTGCCTATCAAAGTCTTCCAAACTTTGACCTAGTCTTCAAGCATAGACCAATGGTTAGCATGTTTCCCTTTGGGGGCAACATCTTACATTATTTGTATCGACCTCTTGGAGAATCTCTAGTGTTATTTTATGGTTGTCCATACCACGTTCTTGTAGAGCCCGCTTGCTTAAACAAATCCACTTTCAATGCTTCGAAATCGCTTGAATTATAAAATTTCCAGCTTGAATACTTCTGACTGAAAAAATCACTTCAAAAAATCCATGAAAATTGATTAATTTTTACCTCGAATTGCCAAACCGACGAAGAAAGAGCTAAGAACAGAAAAGCTTCCCTAAAAAAGCTCTTCTGAAGCCGCTATATGAATTAAATTGCATAAAATTAATTATTGGCTAACCACAAAGACCCAAAAGTTTGCTCCCGGTTTTCATAGAGGAGAAACCCTTCGGGGCTTCCAAATTGGGAAACCCTTCGAGAAAATTCCAATTATACCCCTCAAAGTTTGCAAAAATTCCATAAATACCCTCCAAATAAAGAGCATTTTTATAAAATTGGTAATAGAGTTTTCGTTGCTCCTAAAGTTCAAAAGTTGTCTTCATAAATATTATAGATTAGAATGAGATCTTCCGAACAACATCAAGTTCATCGAAATTGGAGTTGAAATTCTTAAGTTATGCTCATTTATGTCGTTTTTTATATTGCTTACTTAAAATGCTATAAGTTGAAGATTCCAATCCCATTTTAGACGATTCTACTGCTATTGGATAGCTCTCGTCCTCATCTACAAGTATTTGTAAACTTATATTTGGAATTTTTCCGAAACAAAATGGGAATGGTTTCTATATTTCTTAGTTTTCCAAACTCAATCAGGAGATAATGTGAGCGCCCCCATTACTAGTGAACGACAAATTCCGGGAAACCCTTGCAGCCTACCTGTTGAAATCAAGAATTTTCAATGTAAAAAAAATTCTCAGGAAGTTTTTCAGTAAAAACCATGGAATTCTTCACATTTTTAGGCTGGAAACTAGCTTAAAATTAAGTAGGAAATTTATCTTTTTCTGCACAGAGTTTGTCGCTCACTGCCATTACCCTAACCATTAGTGTGAAACAAGACTTATTCAATAATAAAGTGCAGTCCTTATTTAAACCTTAAAATGCAAGCAGGAAGGAGGCTGGGAATAATCGGGAACCAAATCAGGTCTTCGGCGATGGCTGCCGATGAGCAGGCTTTAGCGCAGGCCGCTGCCATTATTAAAGACACTGGGGCCTCTACCATGTGGGTTTTCTCCCCTTTGCGTTTCGCTTTTCTATCAGTGGCATCCTCATTTTTTTTTTACCTTCTCCAAAACCTACAGTTTTGACAAGATTATTTCCAAGGAGATTCCATCCAAAGTAGTGTATGAAGATGAAAAGGTGCGCCCAATTCGTGATCAGATGTTCCATCTTGTTGTCCATTTAAGAAATAACTATACTGATTTAGATTTAGTTTAGTTTAAACGGGGGTTTGATCCTCAATGACATTGCAAAGTATAAGCTGGCATCTTTTGGTGCAATGTAACTTGCAGTATTAAATGATGATTTATGGGTAGCAATCCAATTCTCTGGTTTCTTGAGCTTTGGGACCGTCCTTCAAATTTTTTTTGGCAGGTTTTGGCCTTCAGGGACATTTCACCTCAGGCTCCAACGCACATCATTTTGATCCCTAAACATAGAGATGGACTGACACAGCTTTCAAAGGTACGTTTTTGGGTCCTCGGAAACATAGTACAAGCATCTAGAGGAACTTCTCATGCACCATGCTTACAATAGAGATCATTTGCATATGATAATCATTAAAGCATTTGGAAAATGATGACAAAGATATCTGTATGTTCTCTGCATTTCCACAGTTACAATGTCAAACTTAAGGTTTAGCATATGTGTCAAAATTGAGCCGCTTGATTTGAGGCCATTAGAGGCCCTTTGTTTCCTACCATGATAATGAACTAAGAGCCATTTGGCAAATGACCAGGCAGAGGAAAGGCACAAAGATATCCTTGGCCATATTCTTTATGCCACAGCTGTAGTTGCTAAGCAGGAAGGCCTTAGTGAAGGTTACAGAGTTGTTATTAATGATGGACCTCAAGGATGTAAGTGAATATTATCCTGTTTTGACTTTTGTCTGCCGCATTCTCATTCTTTCTTCTTTCCAGGCCAATCGGTCTACCATCTCCATGTCCATTTGATTGGAGGAAGACAGATGGGCTGGCCTCCTGGTTAACTGGATTATAAGATTAAAAAAGATTCTTTTTTTATATGGACAAGTTCTTCTGTCCATAAGGATATGAGCAATAATTATAAGTTAATATTATGGTAAGAAATAGCAGTTGCTATTTATAATAAGTATTTGAAAATGGAAAAGTGCTCTGTACTGTTTGGTAGTTGTCTTGAAAGAAGAGCAATGATAAATAAGAAGAACTCTCCCCAAACACTCAAACTTCATGAGTAGCTGTACGCATAACAGCCTCCTGGATCTGATAAACAGGGGCAAAGTTTCTCTATGGTTTAAAATGTTAAGTTTTGTGACTTGGCTGTGGATGTGTGTTAAGACAGCTTTGCACAGGAAAAATAATGAAATGGGCGATATGGCATTTGGATCCATCATAAACTACAATTCCATTTTTCAATCTGATGCATGGAGAAATGGTATTGTAAAAATAAGCAAGAGCTCAATTGTTATCTTGCTTAATTTTCTTTACAGCAGCTTATAGTAAAGATGGCATGACTTTTGCAATTTTCCAATTCATCTCATTTTAGAACAGTTGTGGATTTAGATGGCGATGTAAGGTTTATATGTTAGATCACATAGGAAGTATAAGCATACTACTAGCAATTTTGGAAATGTTTGACTAAAGGGAGTGTGTTTGAGCAATTTTTGAAAATGTTCCATGAGAAGATAGATATATAATCTGCTTAAAGTGATCAGCCATCAAACATTTCCAAAGACCTAGAGTCACCTGCAAGACCTTTACAAGACCTTTACTGCCTAGACATACTTGGTTTTACTTCATTGCCACACTCATCTATTCTTGATGTGCTTTCTACCATAAGATCATAGCACTACCAAAAAAATGACAACAAACAATATTAAAGATACATGCATCCGAGGAAAACAACACGAGAAAAAATAATGTTATTGTAGTTTGCTCTTTATGATAAGAAACTATTCCTAAACATAAAAAAAAATTGACATTTGTGTGATACTAGAGACCCATGTTCAAACCATTCTCCTCCTTAATATCCAGAACTTGGGCATGTGTATATGAGACAATCCTTCTCTACCACAGTCTTATAAGTATTTGGGCATTGAGTTTTCTACTACCACACACTGGGATGCATCCATCAGGTTACGGGTCACTGCAGGCTGGAAAGCCCTGTATGCAATGGGGTCACCAGGCAGACTTGTTCAGGGCCTTGGTTGAACCGGTCCTCCTCTATGGGGCAGAAGTGTGGGGGCCAGTGATATCCCTCACCACTTGGAACGATCTAGAGCAGGTACAGAAGGCCTTCTTGGCCCGCACACGGGAGTGAAGTCCACGGTCCCATATCGATATTGCTCCAGAGACAAAGCTTCCTTCCATTACGAGGGTCATGTACTGAACGTCACATTATTTACTTCCGTAAGGTGGTGGCTATGGATGAAGCCCGGCTGCCCAACCTTGCTTTGGCAAAGGGCGATGGGCCCGCAAATGACTCAAAGCCCGGCTGGAAAGACAAGCAAGCCCGGTGGTTCTCGCTATGGAATGTGCGGGCACACCGATGTGGACCGGTGCATACACCGAAGGAACGCTGGCCGCCTTGAAGCAAGATTTGATGCTTGCTTCATGGCCAAGCTTTGGGATGCAGGCCCCTGCACATGTCAAGGTGGCAAATTATCGACAAAGCCGGGTTAATCCCATGCTCACGAGGGCCCACACCACTACCTGCGCACCCATCTACCCATGAAAAAGCCGGGGTGATTGCTTCCATTCGCGACAGTGCACACCACCTCCGCATTGAGACAGGGAGATGGATTCGGGAGCAGCGGAGGACAGAGTCTGTCCCGCTTTGTCCAGCGTAGGCCATTGAGGATGAAAGTCATGCCCTCCGTGCCTCGTCCGCTGCACCAAAGATATCCGTGCTCGGTATGCTCGGTTAGTTGTGCCCCATCGGGCCTTGCATGAGCTACCGAGCAGCACGCCTCAGAGGGCTTGTTGTTGGGATCGTACCTCAGGAGGTAATGGATACGCCGGACTCGCTTATGCCCCCTTCCGACATTAACCTCGGTTGTACTTGTGATTATGTATATAATCAGGCAAAGATGTCGGCATCCTTATTGCTACTAAGGTTTTTCCCGAAAACCCTTCGGGCGAGGGCTTTTAATCCCGGTAGTAGTAATCGCTGCTTTGCTCTCTCTTTGTACTTGGGTCCCATAGGCCAGTTGGTCTCCGTGGACGATAAAATCATATTCTATTCTATTCTATTCTATTCTCTTTATGATAATGGCATGTGTATTAATAAAAGAAAAAACTATTTGGCCATAATAGCCTAAATCAATGTTTTTTTTTTTTGGTTGCCAGGCAAACCCTCGCTTATGTGGGTATGTGACACATCCTAAGTATATGCTGGAATATACCTAGGATATGCTGGTGACTGCTCCAAACCCATTGTTGCGTGTAAACTGGCGGTCTCGTGCGTTATGATTAGGTGTGTGATTTATCTGCCCTGCCAGTTATCCGGTCACTCTGGAGCTCGAGCTATTATGGGGGCCAAAAAACTTTGCATCATCGGAGCAGGAATGAGTGGCTTGTGCGCCTGTAAGCATCTGCTTGGCCATGGTTTAGATCCGGTGGTTTTGGAAGTCCAAGATGAGATCGGAGGGGTTTGGCACCGCACATTTTCCACAACCAAGCTGCAGACCCCTAGCCTTGCTTACCAGTTCTCCGACTTTCCTTGGCTTCAGAACACTCTTGAATGTGCCTCCCGGGATCAGGCCATGGATTATTTTTATAACTATGATGTTAAGTTTGATGTTCTCCCTAGGATCGGATTTGGACTTATATAATGTTTCTGTCTTCTTTGTTTGGTCTGCAATTTCTGCGAATTATGGTTATTGGAATGTGTCTCTTGCTGTCAGTGTCTTTGCTGTCTGAAGATGTATATTGGCACCAAACTTAATCGTCTGCTATTTATGGCAGGTCATGCAATGCTGTTTGTTAATGCCCAGGATGAAGCTGATATAGTCATCAAATTGACTAATTTGCCAAGGTTTTTTCTGAAAGGTCTGGTTACATGTCTTACTTATCAAGTTTTGTTCCTCATTGTTCTATTATTCTTCTATGAATGAGACAGACCAGTGGAATAGAAGGCTTTCTTATTTGCTTTTGTCCATGTCCATGAAACAGGGTATGTCGATATGTATTACAAGAGATGACTACTATAGTTGTTTTATACTTTTGGAGTGACAAGTGTACATTAGCTTCATAGTGAATAACCATTAATCCATCCAGTTATGAGTCTAATATGACCATCTTTTGAAGACGATATAGATGATGCGGATATTATTACTAATGCACATGACAATACTAGGCACACTGATTGTGTTCACAGCACTGCATGTGAGAATGACTCCAGAAGCTTGACTACTGATAACAAAACAGTGGGTTTGGATATGAGACTTTCTATAAAAGCTAGTACCAACTGGAAGAATATTTCAGAGTTGTATCATGGGCCCTGTTAAACTATTTCCTTTTTTTTTTTAACTCAGTGTACTTGTTTCAAGTGGGGTTTTATCAGGAATTTGATAGCACATGATTGTCAATATTTTTTGATACATGAGGGTATGTGTTCTGGTCAAGTTCTGTGCTTCTTTGGGTTCTGACCTCCAAACAGACCTTTATCATGCAATTTTGAGCTTGTAGATTCATTGATGTAAAATAGACTAGGAACAACATTATATAGCATCTCTGGATTTGCAGTGCACAGTCTTATGCAGAAGCAGCCATTGGAAAAATCCAGGTAATTCCTTCATCTCCTTCGTCCTTCGTGGCCGCCTTCTACACTCGACTTCTATTCACTTCGGCATGCAGCTAAACTGTGGTTCGTTACCTGCCTTCAATAGCATCCTTCTCATCCTTCATTCTTTGTATTCATCCTTCTTCATGTTTATTTTTCAACAACCAAGTCCATGCTGAAAGCAGATACTAATGTTTTGGTCTCTTATTTCCACAGGTAAAATTTGATACTTTGGTGGCAACAAGAACATATCGCAATCTTAGACTTAACCAGGAATCTTGTCCTTCAGGCTTGTGTTTCATGCAGAGTAGCTTGAGTTGTTTAAGGCTAAACAAAACATGCTTTCTAATTGAACAAGTGGCTCTCTCTGCTTCATGAATCGAGACCCTGTCTTTGCAGACGGTATGGCAAGAATGCTACCACTTCAATGGGATTGTGCTCCCAGGATTTTTCCAGCAAAGGAAAGAGCAAACTAGGAGGCAAGCTTGAAGACCTAGACAAAATGAAAAGCAATACACCTCCTTCTCAGGTTAGGGCAGGTTTTAAATTTTTAATAGTTTTCTACATTGGGTATGTGGTGCTTGACTTAGATGTATATGTGCTCGTTAAATTTGGTAAATAGCTTAATTTCAAGAGCTTATGTAGATCCAAATTTCTAGTATAAGAATTATGCGAACGTGAATTTTAGGACATGGAAGTAATTTAAGTAATTGCAAGGCAGATCCTGTAAACATTATGTGATTGCAGACTTATTTGGAGTAACTTCTTGTGGATTTCAACTAGTCAGGGTATAGATCTGGATTTGCAACGAGCTTGGCCATGACCATTTACAATATTCAGTTACATCTAAACTGTGCATGCCATATATGAGTTTGGCATGGTAATATTTGAGCTTGGCATACGTGAATTGCAGATCTATATTGTCTTGAGTTTGATTTACTGGATCCCTGTACTTTATAATGTAGACCATGCATTTATATCTATAGTATTAACTAGGCCAGTGTCAAAGTAGCTTTATGTGCTATTGTATATAAGTGGTCGTCTATCACACTTAGAGCAGGTTAACAGAGCTTGGTTATCTTCTAGTCCGGGGCGTTTCATATCGATACTCATTGCTTTTTTGGCTGTCATTCTGCCCTCAAAAGGCAAGGGTCAGGCTATGTCAACTTGTTGGATTTGCTGGGTGATAAACATCCTTTTGTGTGCAGTATTACATGCTAGACATTGTCACGTTACAGCAAATGGATAGTTCAGGTGTCCCCTTGCTTATACAAATAATTGGTTGTTGTATGTACATAGATGACTTTGTTTAGTGCCATTGTTTTAGTCATCTTGCTATTATCACCAGGAACCAGGGCATTTGGATGGGCATAACCAGTTTGATGACTTTTTAAATGGTCATCTTCATCAAATACTTGAAAGTAATAAACATGTGCAAAAGGCAGTATGCTCAGCATTTGCAACTTCTCAAGAGGTATAATAAGAGCAAGTTATCTCAATGTGAAAATAAAGTATCATCTTTTTTTAACACCTTTTTTAGGAGCTGCTGAGGAACTTGCGCCACTTTTAGAACTTATTCTTCAGCTTCTCATGTTTGTTTTCAGTAAATATCAGGTATGTTGGATGAACTTATCTTCTGCATGATGCCTGGGATAATATTATTTTAAACATGTGTTGTGTCTGCAATCTTTTTCATACGATGCAATTTGAAGTCTGGCAGTTACAGTACTGGGAAGCTTAGTGGCTATTGTCATCATGAGGATCCAGAAAATAGTTATTAAAACATGGAGATGTTGCAAGTATGTTTGTTTGATTGTATAGGCATCTAGAGTTCATTTACACTTCCTTCCACGAAACAGTCACTATTATTTCTCATGAAAACACATATAGGCTTGCGAAAGAACATGGTGAATAGAAGCTTGCTTCCATTTGCGGACTTGTAGGCTGCTAACGAAAAACACCACGAATTTGCATATTGCACCATTATTGAGAAGCTTTTTGAGAGGGAAGCATGCCTCAAATTGAATACTTGACAGTGGTCATTTAGAATCTCATCGTGCTAGGTTGGTACTTCTCACTTGAAAAGCATCCACAGGCATTGAGATTTTTTCTCTACGTTGTGTTTTCAAAGCACATAGCAATGTAAAATGTCCTTTATTTGTATTCTTCGATTTCGAGCATCAACGATGCTAAACGCAGACATATTTATGCAACATTTGATATGCACAGCTTTAGTGCGTGGCTTCTTGAAGTTGTTGAAACAATTGAGATTGAAGTAATTAGAATTATGTAATATATGAAATGCCCTTGTCTAACTTTTACAACAAATGATACAACAAACAAGTCTTATACAATGAAGCAGTAATGTGGAGAAATTTAATTCTGTAAAAAGTGTAATGCTTCGGTTGTGAAACCTCAGAGTTTCCAAAATAATGTGTTTGCATAGCGTAAGTAACTTTGATCATGAATAGTAATTTCAATCATCAGGTTTCATAGCTTCTCCAAAAAAATTTAAGCGACTTTATGATTAGAATATGATGAGAATAACTTGACTCCATTCTCACTATCCTTGACCTCCTTTAGGTCTAAGTAGTATCATGTTTCTAATGGACAAGTACAAATCTTAAGAGAAGTAGCAGCATTAGCTAGTCTTATTCAAGAATGAACACAGATAATGGGAACAATGATTGTTAGGGAATGATGCTTAAGTTAGAGGAGCATATTTGGATGGAAATGTTGCAAATGTTGTCACATCTACATTCACTCAACCAACAATAAACATATGTTCACCCTTAATGCTGCAAATATTATCGTGTGAAAAATGAGGCCAGAAAACCCTAGCGGCTAGGGTTCGGGCGGCCGCCATGGCCGTCCCCATTACTTGCAGAGAAGATTATGTGCCCCTGTGGGTTTGCTTCCTGTGGCCTGGCAGATACAGTCACGGTGGGGCTCTTGCTTCCATTTTGTATAAAAGAATGGAGTTTCTTTGACAGGTTTCTTTGGAGGATTAGATCAGAAGTATTTGAAGGTGTTAGCAACAAGAACTTGGATGAAGATGATGTTGGCTATAAAACATCTGATCTGGAAGGATATTGTATGAGGACATCTGCGTCACAATGGAGAAATGAGTACCGAGGGTTAGGGCGCCAGCCATGTCCATCCCTAGTAGTTGCACGACAGAATATTTGCAGCTACGAACTGGTTTCCTGTGGCCTGATTGATGCAGCCACGGTGGAACTATTGTTTCCATTTTGTATGAAACAATGGAGTTCCTTTGAGAGGTTTTTTTGGAGACCGTTCCTGGTACTTGCAAAACAGGGTATGTGCATCTGTGAATTTCTCTCAACTGGCCTGGTAGATGCAGCCTTGAATCCTTGGGGTAAATGGATAATCTAGAGCGGGCTTTACTTCAAGACGTCTAATTATATCCTACCTGGTTTTGGGATACAGTTTGCAGAGCCTGCCATATATGATAAACAGAATATTAAAGCAATGGTTTATTTGGTGGGAACCTTATTTCTTATAAGCGGTCAGTACTTTGCTTTTTGCACCTGTAGTTACTTTTGTTTGTCTTCATTCTATAGTTCTTATAAATAGCTGAAATATATTTTAAATTCAACGGCTGGTCCTAATGCAATTTGGTGGAGCACTGAGATAAGGGTGTTTGCTTGTTGCTCGAACTGGGCCAGACATACAAATGGAAAGGCTTGGAAAGGCTATGCAAATGGGCAGTTTTCTAGCTTCTTTGTCACAGGTTAATCAAGTGATGACACCTTTAAGAAGAAGTGATGGAATAGGATTCGAGTGTGGGAAGTATTTGAGAATAATGCTAAGTTCAGGAATCTAGACTGGATAGACTTCCGTGTTAGATTGTATCAGACTAGTGGATGTAAGTTCGAACATGGATCAGTTCTCTTAGTATTTGGTTCAATAGTAACAAGGGAACACAGCTCTCTGTGTAATGGCTTTGAGCCCAGTATTAGCCCATTTTTCTTATGGGCTTGTCTGTTGAGTATCAACCCATTTTCCAGTTGAAGCTGGTTGCAGTTGAGGCTGTTATTGTATTTTCATCGTCAAATCTCTCATGAACTACAGAATATATAACATTACATGTGTTTACGTTGTTGTTTTAAGATGGAAATTTAAGATACTTAACCATTATCCATTTCAAAAACAGATGGTATGTGATAGATACAATTTGGTCTCATTTAAGACTTTTGGCTATGGTCTCTGGCATTGGGCAGTGGGTATTGCATGGCAATCTTTAGTGAGGGGAATGGGACTCGTATGGGAATTCTTGCTGGGGAAAATGCTCAACTGAAATTGTTGTTATAATGTGGGTCCAACCATGATAACTTCTGCATCCTCCTATAAGTGCAGGGTCCTAAATGGGGTGTGTTGAACCTGGTTCCCCAGCCAAGCCAACACCCATATAAATTCAAATGAACAACCACTTGTGGTTCAACAGGGTGTTTGGGTATGGACATAGCTATGGGGTTGGGGGGCGGGCATGGAAGTTGGAGAGTTACAAGTTCATAAGACTCACTAGAATCTATATACATCAGTGGACTACCATGTGGTTCGAACCATTATCCTGTAAACTGTTTTGTGACTATTCAGTTGTCATTAGAGTCTTGTGTATGAAGCTATACATGGGTTTATATTGTGAATGGGAAATCAGGTTTGGCAATAGGATTTGTGAAGTTTGTCTTTTATGGTCAATTTCTTTTTTGGGGGGGGTGGTAGGCCGCCTCCTTTGACACGTTCCCTCAATAGATTGGGGAAAAAATGTGGGCCTTGGTTGATAATGATCCCTTGTCTTGGGGTAATCCTTGTCTTGTGGGAATGGGTGGTTCGTGCAAGGATAAATATTTTAAGTAATTCGTTACTTTCGAAACTTTAAATTTAAGGGAGAACATCGACCAATGCAGGAGCTGCTTCAGGGCTTAAACTTGCATGACATTATGGTTTAAGGCATTTTTCAATAGTTGATTGCTTCAATCGTTGATCATTAATCATTGGTTGAGCAGGGTAAACACACGTTCGAGCTCAACCACAGACTCCAAAGCATTGCCTTCGACATGGCCTAGGCTCAACATTTAAGGAGGAGTTAGTGATGCAAATTGGTACCATCACCTTCACAAAATGTCAATGTTTTAAAATAGCAATTTTGATTGATTGTTTTGTATGTTATCAAGTATCAAGTACTCTATTGTCTTGAAGTAGCAATTTGAATTGATTCTCAAAACATGACTTTGAACTATGATTTAAGCCATTTCACCCTCCGGCCATGGAGGACAACCCTCCGTGCGCAGCACCTTGTTTTTTTTTTAAGGACGACAAACTTTATTGAAACTCCAAGCCAAAAGCCAGATACAAATGCAGGGAATAAAATCTCAGAGGATGACCATGATCCACTGAGTAGAACCACTAGCCTATGCATAAGACAACACACTCAAATATGACTCAAATATGTAGCAAAATAACAGGGGGTTCCAGGGGGATTTGATATGGATGTAAAAATAACAACTCCCGTAACCATTGACTATATATCCCTAAAACAATTCAATATGTTGTTATAAAAAAAAAAATCTTTTAAAATCTGACAAACAGACTTTTACCTTCCATGGACTTTTGCAAAGACCACTTTAGGCCAATTAGCAGCCCCAAAAGAAAACAGGTGCCATTTTCTTTTAGGCCTAGACTTGATCACAAGTTAAATAATTAATCATCTTTACCAAAACATTAGAGACAAATCATCCTATTTGCAGTCTTGCTTCCAATCTGATTTCAATAAACATGTTGCTCAAAGGAGAATAACACTGAATAATATTGAATTTAAATCCTCAAACCTTGCAAAAGATGAGATATCCCTATACATGGCTAAAAAAAAACCCAATTCAGCATGTCTCAAGATAAAAAGCGAATGCTTATTACCTCAATTTAAACTTATGATCTTCCTATTTCTATTGTATAAAATCAACTATGAATCATAGTAAGTTGCATGCTTAAATAAAACAGTAATACCAAGAGGAACTTGATGAAGAGTTTTCTCATGTCTGATATGCTACAAAAGCATATGATCTTATCTTTCCAACAATTGTAGAGCTAGAAAAGAGCTACAAAAGCAATTTCTACATTTAGAAAATGATGTATGGAATTTAATTCTTGCTACTTTGGCAAGAAACAATATGTCTAAAAAGTTTGAATAACTTATCTGTATGTTCTGAAATAATGCCCAAGCTGGACCATTGAAACGATACTTACACCATCCCTAATAGAACAAAACAGAGGAGGTGGAGTCCCGGTTACCTGCAGTCAACCAGACAAATGTTAGCCTGAGCAGGGTAACAATGAAAGGACTAGCAGGTAAGCTATGGGACACCACGGCTTATAACCCTTCACCGTGTTCTGTTCAAAAATGTATACATGTTTCAAAACTGTGCACAAAGAAACTCAATCAGGACCATTAACTCCTATGATAGTCCATCAATTTTGCATTTACGACACTAGAATGTGAGTAAAAGCATCGCACATGTCAATACTGCAACAGGTGCTAATTGTTAACCTTTATGCCAATGCTTGAATCTGCAAGATTAGATCTGCAATAATAGATCAAAGCAATAAAGCCTCATGTATATTCTAAAACATTCAAATGCAATCATGTTACAGGAACCTCTAACTTTGGTCTGATATAAACCAATAGAGAGACTGTCCAAAATAAATGGCAGAGGTCAGACAAGTTCAGTGATCTCAGAAGTATCTCAAGTTTAGCCCTTCACCAAGTTCAGTCCAACTAATCTCAAAGTTCTCAAACGAGTCTTATTTCACAATGAAACATACAACTTCACAAATTTAAGCTAAAACTGAAACACAAGATCTAACTTGTAATTCATACGCTGGAAGCAATAATGGCATTGATAGCACAGGCCTTAACCTGGTAATGATCTAGAACAAGTTTGGAGCTCATATCTTTGTAGCAGAATTAAAAAATGCACCACAGAGTTTTCTAGATTTGTTTTTTAGCTACTCACATGTCAAGTTCATTGAATAGCAATGTTCATGTTCAAAACCATAATTGTACAGACCTGGATTGAAGTCTTCTGTCCATAGCCATCGGTAGTGTTAGAATTTGAATTGAACTGCATCATATTGTATGCTGGATCCATCATTATGATTTAAAAGAACCCAATATCCAATGCTATAATGATCACAAAAGCCATCTCCACAAATGCCAAAAGCTTCAACTGGAACAACATGAATGTGTTGAAACGCAAACGGTAGATCCCAGCTGTATGAACTAATGTCTGCATATTTTTCCAAAAGGGGAGCATCCACGGGTATGTCATCCAGCATGAAGAACAAAGTTACAGGCAGATTAAGCTCTTGCAGATCACCATCGGTGCTTATGAAATCCCAGAGCCCTGCAGAGCTGTTAGATATTAAGGCAAAACCCTAGATGTAAGGGGTTTTATTTCACAACATGTTTCCAAAGTAACCGCAAAAATAAAGAGGGCTTTTTTCTTTACGCTTGTCATATTTCACATGAGAGGATGAAATGGAACCACCTTTGGTCAGGATGCATGTGCTTTTTTGCAACTTTTTGCAAGAAGCAAACAAATGCATGAAAGAAATAATTTGGTTTGAAGCCACTTGGCAATATGCATGTATAGATAAAACGCATGCCTTTTCTTTACAAAGGCCTTTAGAAAAGCCTTTATATAAGTATAAACCAAAATTTAGAGAAGTGGATCTTAAAATGAAATTTTGAGGCATAGTCCAATTTTTAATACTATCGCCCAAGTGTGCAAATGGTATAATGACATGGTTAGGATTCTACAAGAGCCATTAGTAACAAAATAGTTTGAAGAGATGTTGTTACTTACAATATGATGGACATCCATGTCTTCAAATATATCTAGAGCCATGTGGTGTGGATGTCAAAAGGTCAAATATCACATACCTTAGAATTAGAATATGAACCATATATTAGATCCGATCTAATGTACTTACGTGTATATGCACTTACGTGCTATATCAAAAAAGAATCAAACAGCGCACCTTATATGTGAGCTTTATGCTAATCTTCCAATTGCTCCCAGCACATTAAAGTTCGCGTAAAGCATCCATATGGTAATTAACCAATTCTTCTATCTCAATCTGCTAGTTTTTGGGTTGCCCCTAGGGGGGCAAACCCTCGTTTATGTGGGTATATGGGCATATTCAAGTATATGCTGGCATATACCTAGCATATGCTAATGACTGCTAAAAACTGGCTGCTGCCTGTAAATGGTCGGTCATCCAGCCCCATTCCTTTGCAGGGGTCGCAGGCGTGGCTATGGCGCAGCTCGACCCTTCTTCTTCCATATCCGTTAATATCAGGAAGCATTGAACTGGGTCACAGGTGATTGCCATAGTTTTCTCCAATTTCCTATGGCAAAGCATGGTGATGGGAAGGAATTGCTCAGTTGGCTGCTGAGACCTGGCATTTGGGTAGCTTCTGAAACCTTTGGTTGTTTAGTCCAAAGATATGACGGTTTCAAAGCTCTGCCAGAAGGTAAGTTCGTCCATACCCAACGCTATGGCGTTTGAGTTTTTTGGGGAAGCCGAGCATGGTGGAGTTCTGGTGACGCACAGGCTGGTTTAGCAAGGGCAGAGGCCTTAACTAATTCTCTTTATGTCATTAACTATGTATCCGACGTACCCAATTCTTTAGCTTGCCCAGTTGTTGCTCTTTCCGCCATAGCTGCCCACCCTTCTGAACACTGGTCTTTCTTCTATTGCAAAAAAAATGAGGATGTGATCGCGCAAAGCCCGTCCTTCTGAACAATGGGTAATAAGACCGGCCCCCATGTTTTGAAGATTTGGGTACTCTTCATTCAGACGAGCAATCTGATGCGATCAGATGGTGCGAACGCAAGCAAGGAAAGGTTTAATAACTGGATACGATTTTCCAATGGAAGAGATTCTGGCAATAGAGGTGATTCTGGTCTCCACAAAGCCAAAAGGTAAGGTTTTTTTCCAAGATGCTTGAATATTCCCGATGTGTTTAGGACTCTCGAGACCCAACAAATGGTAAATTTTTGCTTCCATTTTAAGGTTCTTGGGTTTGAATCTGGTACAAAAGCCTCAAATTTGCTTCTTAGAATAACAAATTCCGCGAGAAGCAGCATTTTCACACTTGCATGTCTAGATATTTAACGGTTAAGGAAAGAGCACTAAATCTGGTTTTCTATACAGGTTCTTTTACAGCTTCTCGCCAAGAGCAACCATTTTCTTGACATCTGCTTCAGCATTGGCTTCCGTGATGTATCTTCATACGAGTGTAAGAGACTAGGATTTTATAGTTTGTGAGGCCCCAGAATTATGCGAGATCCACATGCAAAATTTTGGCTTGAAGGCGAGCTTCAAAGATTAGGTCGACTTGCTTTAAATTTTTAGGGTTCTGTTTTTCCCGAATCTTGACCCGATCCGAATAAATGGAAGCTTGCTATTGGTCCCTCGTTTAAATTTTAGGGCTCTGTTCGCTCTCGTTCTCTTACATTTTGGCGTTATGCTTCTAGTCCGTTAGCCCTTGACGCCCTTTCCCTCTTGTTTTGACATGTTTGTTTCATAAAGGATCCCTTTAAATGCGGTATGCCTTGTCGGATTTGGATTAAAGAACACGAGTTCGAAACTTTCCCCGCTCCAGTTTTTGAATTGAATCTTCGACCATATTTAGTTACAAGTTGCACTTTCGGTAAAATTGAATCTTGGAATAGATAGAATTTTTTTGAATCAAACTCGGCATTATCTTCTTGTGTTAAGGTTTTTCATTTTTGTCATCCTTTGTAGGTCGCAAATTGTTGTACTTCTAATATTCCATACCAGTGATGATTGTGTGGCCAGCTAACACGTTGTGTATTTTAAAATATGTTCGTTGGAAACTGAAAAGGAATGGACCATCATCCCCCCCCCCCACGATCATGGCCAAAACTATGGCTCTCTTTTGAGGTCAACTTCGGAATAAATTGCTTGTTGCTTGTTGTAAGGGCGACATAAAAGGCCACAACGATTCACATTACTAAGGTTAAGGTATTTAAGAAGCGCTGTGCCAACATAAATCCATTCATTACCCTTCTCCATGGTTAGGTTCTAACTTATGTAGCAAAGAGCATTAACTAACTTAAACATTTTTGTCCCTTTCTCGTCCTAAATAAACAGTTTGTCGTTATAATCTGAATTATTTTCATTTATTAGTTCTATCTAAACCGATATTAGTTAATAGAAACATGTTTTTGTCCCCTTCTGCTCATAGAAACAGAGCATCATGTATGATGTTTGATTATTCATAAACAATTGTTTATGGTATGTTACCTTAATAGATCAGGTGTTCATGTTATGTGCTTCCAAATTGTCTTTTCCATACTGGTTTAAACTCGTCCCAAAGATAATCCTAGATTGGGACTTTTAAATATCTTTGTTAACATGTTCAAAGTACACATTTTAACCGTATGCTAATTGTGTTTTAGATAAGTCCAAGCCACCCGACCAGCCAGAGCATTCTGCAAAGACTTTAATATCTACCTTATGAATTTGAATTCTATTATGGGCCAAACGTGTTCAATATGTCGCAATTTTATATATCCGTTTCATGCACTCCACCATGGAATTCAATTCAATGCATGACGGTATGAATTTCAGATAAGAATCTTTGGTTTTCACATGTTGATAGGTTCGCCATGATAAGCTAATAAATTGGCACGGGAACCTTTATCGAGGCATTATATGCTAGGTCTACTTCACTGCCTGGGTTGCATTGCATCACAATATGTCGTGCCATGCTCTTTGCTAGATTGTTCATGACATGTAATTGTTCAAAACGGTACATGTTTACTTCATAGCCTTTCCTCTTTTTGGTTCATGCCCGCTTTTAAAATGCCGGATGGTTATTTAATTTGTAAAGTGCAAGAACATGTACTGTTATTTCTTCCATGATATTTATTCCCATCATTCTTAAATGATTTGGTTTAATTGCATTGTTGCTCCTAGGTGCCTCTGTTTCTTCCATGGTATTTGTTTCTATCATTCTTAAATGATCTGGTTTAATTGCATTGTTTCTGATAAACGAGTACTCCAATACAAACCCTTTATTACTTGACCTTTTGTTTTTTTTTTTGAAGAACTGTGTCAGCAATATATTAAAAGAATGGTAATGTTACAAAGCAAGTGAGGAGGAAGGAGAACTGCCCCAAAGAGACAGTGATACCTCGACACTCCACAACAACTGCAACTCTACTGCTGTACAAACTGGCCATCACCATCTACCACACCCAAGAAGTCCCGCCAAATGGAAAACTTCCGCTCTACTAATCCCGGGAACACCAAAAAGCTTTGAAATAGCTTGTACCTGAGTCGAGGAATCAGAGAGGCTGCAGGCTGCTGAATCCCTTGAAAGATCCACAACCGCCGCCGCTTCCAAATCAACCACACCAACCAAGCCACGCACAGATGCAAGGCTTGCTGCCCGTCTGGCGACCAAGCACCAGGATATACATGAAGCAGCAATTGTTGGCTATTCAATCTCACCTCAAACAGAGCCCCGACCCCAATCCCGGGCAACCCGCAAGTGAGGGCATAAAACCGCATAATGCTCCACAGTCTCACGATGAAGGCCACAACAAGGGCAAAGAGGGCTCACACCCGCCTAAACCCGACTCACAAGGACATTCACCCTGATACATACGGTGCACCACCGCCACGTAAGCACCCTGAACCTTCGGTGGGGAAGTGAGCTCCATGTCCACGCCCAAACCGAAATACATCGAGAACCCGAAGCCGCTGCGAGACCACTTGCCCGGCGGGGCAGAGTGTCATGAATAGCCAACGCCCGGTAACAAGACCGCACAAAACAAGAAGATACAACATCCGGATGAACCTTCCAAACCCGCACCACCACATCACCCCCGAGGGACTATAGGTATGTGTAGCGGAATACTCCCCGCCACTTGTTCCCGTGATAGCCCTCCACTTTGTCCTTGAGCGAAAGCGAGCTCGAAAAGAACTCCCACGGCTAGCCGACCATCCCAATACCAATCCTCCAAGGTGAGCACAAAGCAGCTCGCCTCCAACGGGCTCGGCCCCGGAGCATGCACAATGGCAGCCAAGGGCAAGTAATGCAGGGGGTAGAGGAACCCACAAGAAAGGAGAAGAGTGGTGATAAACCGAGGCATAATCTAGCCGGAAGAGCACACGCCGTGATCCCAAGCCCGCAACACCCCCGTGAGAAAAAGGGGATGCATGTGGGAAAGGCCGAGACCATACAACAAAGGCCCGGGGCAACTCTACATGCACAGACGACTTTCCAAATGCCACACAATGGCGAAGAGATTGCCACAATAGTGCCGCACCGTGAGAAGATGCTCCATCCCGCAGAATGCTCCAAATAAACTTAGAGACCAACACCTTACTATGCAGTGCCAAATCCAGAATGGCCAAGCCCCCATCCTCCCGGGGGCGGAGACACTTCCACCAAGCCACTTTAACAACCGCCCCTTCATCATCCCCGCCCCACACAAAATTTCGAACAATCTTATCCAAAGCACAGATCTTACCCTCGAGCTAACATCGCAGATCTTTGTATACACATGAGTGCTACAAAGTACCGACTTGGCAATAGTGATCCTACCGCCATGGACAACTTGCTACCCTTCCACCAATTGAGGTGTTTCTGCAACCCCTGCAAAAATCTCATCCCACACCCTCCCCATGGAAACATCCCCTCCAAAGGGAATACCCAACAGCTTAGTACACACATTACCTGGAAGCACCTTCCAAGGGAATAGAGCCAAACAAGGGGGAGGCGGAGTCAACTGGGCCCATAATGCGGAGCATTTGCCCCAATTCAGAAGAATGCCTCGAGGCCAAGGAGAAAGTATCCAAAGAACCCTTCACATTCCAAAATTCCTCTCTTCTGCCACCAAGAAGAGAAAAGTGTCATCGGCGAACTGGTTAATAATCTGCTGACTACCATCCTGCATCCGAAGCCCATCCACCACCCCCTCCTCCACTGCAGCCAAAAACAACTGAGACAGTGCCTCCGCCACAATCGTAAACAAAAATGGTGCCAAAGGGCACCCCTGACGCACCCCTCTGCCTAAGGAGAAAAAGGCGGAGGGTTCACCCTGCACACCACCACCGTAGCCCGCGGCCGACCTATGCGGCTTCATGATCGTTCTCTCAGAAAAGCGTGGACCACACGACCAACGCTAACATCATGGCGGACAAGAACTCCCAACGGACACTATCATAAGCTTTGGCAAAGTCAAGCTTAAGATAGGCAATGCCTTGACCTGTTCTCCTGGCCCAATAAAGGCCCTCATAAGCTGCGGCAACATTAGTCAAAATGTTCCTCCCAGGAACAAACCCAGACTGCACCTTACTAATGGAAGAAGTCAACACCGGCTTCAACTTCTCGGCCAGGGCTTTCGCAATAATCTTGTACCAGAGGACAACAAGGATATAGGCCTCCAATCATTAATAGTAGAAGGTCGCTTAACCTTAGGAATCAAGGAAATGCATGCGGTATTCAAGATCCTATCCATGTGAGAAGACTGCAAAGAACTCAAGATACACCTGGTACACAGACTCACCAGCCCACTCCCAATAAGTCTGAAAGAACTCCACAGGGATGCCATCCAGCCCAGGACATTTATCCTTGGCCATGCACATACATGCCTCCGCTAAATCCTCTCTGGAGAGCTCCTGCTCCAAGCTCTCACGTTGGTGAGGCAAAATAGATGGCTTAACAGCCCCCAAAACAAGCTCCTGCATCTCCTGCTCATAGGGAAAAGAGTGCGCCGGCGCAAAAACCCCGAGAAATGAGCATGCACATACCTCTGCAACTCAGTAGGGATCCTCCAAAGTCCGGCCATCGAGCAAAGCAAGGGGCGCCATAGATGCCGATATCGCCACGCCGCCTAGCCGCTCCCTCAAGAACACCGACGAACTTGTATCCCCCTCCTTCAACCAGGTAAGGGCTGCCTTCACACGTGCCTCATGCACTTTAACCTGCTCCAAAGCAACAATACGCTGCAACACTGCATTCTCCCTAATGCCATCAGAAGGCTGCGCCCGAATCTTCTCCAACTCCTGATAAAGACTATGCAACTCCCCGCCGCCTCCTGCCGCACACGCGCCGCCTACCAAAGACCTTAGCAAAACGCTTCACCCTGGCCAACGCAGTCACCATACCAGACATACCCTTCAGAGATGAAAAGGTATCAAGCCACAACTCCTGGCACTGGGCCGAGAAATCCGCATCAGCCAGAAGCCGGGTGTTCAAACGGAACACCGTCCGAGAAGGCCGAGAGGCAACCGCACCCTGACTGGACAAAACCTGAGGGTAATGATCAGAAATGGAGGTAGACAGAATGTTACTCCGGCGCAAAGAGGGCACACCATCCAATGCGCATGGGGAAGCATAGCACCGGTCATGCCTAGCATACGCCCGGCCCGCACCAATCACCTATTACAATAGGTGAAAGACAAGTCCCCGTGGACCTCAACCAAGGCCAAATCCTGCAACAAACGAGACCACTGGTCCCTCTCAAATCCCTCGCACAAGTCGGGTGCCGAACCGAAAGGCGATCTTCTACTCGCTCTACCATATTGAAATCCCCTAACAACAACCAAGCAACCTGCAACCCACCAAGGGCTCGCAACTTATTCCGGACTGTGGCCCACAAAGCACCCCGCTGAGAAGGCTGATTAGGGGCATAAACATTAACAATCCCCCACTCTTGCCCGCCCTCCAACCACTTAATTATTGCCCACCGACCAAACCTCATCACTGCAGTATGTGACCTGCACATCCATCTTCCAAGCAATAAGAGTACCCCCACTAGTCCGCCCAGAAGAAGAAGCAATAAAGCCAAACTGCCTACCAACCATATTCATGAGCCTGGACATATCACCCCTGTGACACTTATGTTCCTGAATGCAAATAATATCAGGACGCAACTGCCGAAGTGCCAAAGAAATACGGGCCCTCTTACTACTAGAGGACCGCACACCCCGCACATTCCAACTGAGGATCGACCTATTCATCCCAGAGGAGAAGTGTCCAGCCCCACATGCCTACCCACCAGGCCATCAGCCCACTCCACGAGTCAGATCTAGAGCCGAGGATTAATCACGCCAATGTGACCCACACCGCTCTACGTGATATTCCACTTCCAACACGTGTTGGAAGTCCCCTGTGCACCTCCACAGAGTCATGGGCCACAACTCATGATATTCCACTTCCAACACGTGTTGGAAGTCCCCCAGGCACCTCCATAGAGTCATGGGCCACACTAGTCTCTACCTCCAACCGGGTTACTCCAGCCACCTCATGCTCAACACATACCGCTACTGGGACATCCCCAGCAGGATCACCACCGCCACAAACCCCCTGTCCTCGGATCTAGCCCCAACCAAATCATCCCGAGCCCTCCCCCGAGCCACCACGTCCCTAGCCCGCCATCAAAGGGCGGCCAGCAAGCAAGCCCGCCCGGCCTCGCCCCACACCACCTCTCCCAACCACACCACCTCGCCCAACGCCACTCATCGCACCACGGAGTCCTCACTGTGGCCTCGGGAACCGAGGAATCCCGCCCCTCGCATCAACACCGCAACCCCTACCACATCACAAGCACCAGCCAGGACTAGCGGGATCATCAACAGGGTCAAATGGTAGCACAATAGATGGAAACATCCGCCGGATCTCAGAGCCATTCAAAAGCTTCAATCGGAAAAGAAAATGCCGGGACCACTACGACTTTGGAAGAGAAGTAGGCACAGGCGCAAAGCAGTGCGAGCAACACGCATCTTGGGGACCCGCACAATAGAATGAGCCAAATATACACCCGTGCCATTGGCCATAGAAACCAAGAAATCAGGCACCATCAGTCGAGGAAGATCCCGAATCACTGAACCAACACGGGATTTTAACCATTTGTCAAAGAACCGGTGGACATTGCTTGGAGTATAATCTTGATACAACACATATGAATCACCCAACGTATCCACCCCCGACTAACCAAATGCCGCACGTAAGACTCACCTCAAACATGATTAGGAAGAAATTATTTGGTAAGAATTTCAGAGATCCGATACACAGGCAAACCAATCCGCCTCGGATGTCCAAAGAAGCCAAGAGCTAAACCTCCTCGTGTCCAATATGTAACCCGTGAAATAGCCCAACACTGCAAATGAAACTAGATTCTCAATGGTCTGAACATGCCTGGTATGATCAATATCTATCCATGGAGTCTCTGGAAGAGCTGCCTGCAAGTCAACCGAGTGATGATCCTCCACAAACTTCAGAGCTTCTTGAACACGGGCAGTTCTACACTCCGGAGCCTTGCGCTTAATCCAATCTGAAAACCCCGGCCGAGTGATGCGAGCAACAGTGTCATTGCTCTGCCAGGCCGGGCGCACAGGATTTGGGGCTGCCGCCCTGGCACCCTGAGAGGTATCCAGAGGCACTCCAGGAGACACATCAGCTACATGCACCCTAGAAGAGGGCGCATCACCAGCAAGTGATCCCTTCCCAAGCACAGGGGCAGAGGGCATCACAGATCCAATTTCCAAAGGGGGCATGCTTGATGGAATCAAGACCGGAGTCTCCAAAACACAATCTACCTGGGTCTCAGAATTATATTGAGAGGAAGAGCAATCCACATACCTCTCAACCAAAGGGGATTCCAAGAGCTCCCTCATCTCTGCCACCAACTGCATGCCACTTCCTACAGCCCGCGCCTCTTCATGCATGCTGAGACCCGCGCCCTTCCCCTTTACTGGAGGATTCTTTCTCCTCGCCATCTCCCTTGGCTTCAGCCCCAAGCCATGAGGCTCAATCGAGCCCCCATCAGCCTGTCTGGCAGGAGCCATGTCATCCGGACCAGTCCGGAAATCAGCTGTTTGCAGCAAAAAATCACATGCAAAACAGTTGATGCTATACACCGCTGGAAAGAGCTCAGAGCAAGCTTTCCAACGAGCCCAAGCACGCCAAAATCCGACCGCCTAGCCTACAGTGTTCTCCGGTAGGCTTTACACATCATAAGGATCAACTGTAATCGGACAAGTCTTCCTGACTTTGTGACTAGAATTATAACACCAAGCCATGTTCTAGGAACACAAATAGTCTTTGCGCATCACAAGTTAGTATTGGTGTCATATTATATAATTCATATTATATGTTTTTCTTTGATTGTGTGAAGATTTGGGCATTTTATGTGTATTTGTTGGGTTTTGATTATCCACGTTTAAATGCAATGGGGAAGGAGGTATTATGTGCTGACAACTAGTGACAAAATCCAAGGAGCCAATGCCGTGTTGCACATCACCATATAACTTTCTTTTAGGAATTAGGATCAGGATGTAAGTCTTTCATTTTCACGGTTGTAGAAGATTTCACTTTGTGCATGATTTCATGAAATGTCAAAACAATTTTTTCCTCCTTTCACATTTATTAATACCATAAATTATTGCATATAACGAAAGTATGCCCCAAGCGTGCACCATCCATTTTATCACTTAGTAACGTTACAATTTGGTAAGCTTAACCCAACAAAAACAAGGTGTTGTTTCACTGGGTTGTCCTTGAAATTTATTTGAGATTTATGCCTTGAGTTCTAATTGGAGCTATGGAGGATGTAGAATCAAATCATTGAAGAAGTTGAAGCTTTGAAACGAGCAATGTGGGAGTCTAAAATTAAAAAGGTGTGCTGAAATATGGGAGTCTAAACTTAAAAAAGTGTGCTGAATTGCTTTAGGTTTTTGAGGAAGTAATTATAAGAACTAATGTGAGGAAGTGTGTAGAAAGAAAGGTCGAGGAAAAATGGAAATGTTCATCCAAATCCATCTTATTCATGTGCTAAATGGTAGCTTTCTAAGTTTGAGCCATGGTTTAGGATCTGAGTCAATTCGAATCATTTTCTCTAGAGCAAAATTCTCCATGGAAATAGCATTCCACTGATATGTTTGAGTCCAGTTTTTTGGGTTGCCCCTAAGGGGAAAACCCTCATCCATGTGGGTTTGTGGCATATTCCAAGTATATGTCAGTATATGCTCAAAAACATGACTTTGAAGTGTGATTTAAGCCATTTCACTCTCGGGTCACGGAGGGCAACCCTCCGTGCGCAGCACCTTGTTTATCTTGGTGCTCTTCACAATAGCCTGGCCAGTGCCAAAAGTAATGTCCCATAAAAAAAAAAAAAAAAAAAAAAAAAAACATAGATTCAAGATAAAAAATAATCACATTGGCTCACTGGGTACATTGGTTAAAGTAATCTTATTAGGATATTGAGTTATTTTGGTAGAGGTTCGAACCCCCGTATTTCATATTCTAAAATCTTATGCAAAAGTCGTATAGAGGTTCGATATTCCCTCAAAACCTTAGGCGAAATCGTGTTTCATATTTCAAAATCATAGGCGCCTCCAATCATAAATGACTATAAGCAAAACGAGAGGTGCCCAGAGGCCCCAACATATGATCCAGGTCGTAGGATCGACGAATCCGACGATTGTGGTAGTCAGGGTGCACCTCGTTTAGAATATGTATCAACTGTCGCTTGGGAGGAGCAAGGAAAGAGCAATGGTAGGCCTTAGCGATTCTAGCTTGTGCGTCCTGGAGGACAACTGCAGGAGGAATATCCAAACCCTGAAAGATACACAATCTTCTGCGCTTCCAGATGGACCACAATAACCATCCTGATGCTAAATGAAATGCTTGGCTCTGCAACTTATTCCAAGTATCTGGATAAATAGCTAGAAGCACTTGCTGACTTGTCAATGTCACGTGAAAAAGAGAAAGCAGCCAAGACCAAATAGGCTGAAGATGATCACATAAAAAGAAGCAATGCTCAATGGTCTCGTCCCTTTGCTTGCATAGTGGGCAGAGTGCTGACACTCGAGGATTAAATCTGTGGACAAGCACATTCACACGAGGGCATCTGTAAAGAATATGCCACCAAAGCACAGCCACCTTAGGATGGCGAAGTTTATCCCAAACCCAAGTCCACATACGTCTCCAACTTGGTGGTGAAAGCTGAAGGGACCACTTAGTGGATGGCGGAAGGATATCACCATTGACAAGCAGCCTATACATAAAGTTCACAAGCCTATGCTCGTGAACACTCTGGTGGGAAACCCACATGCACCCTTCAATAGCCTCTGGAGCAACCAATGGCAGAGTACTAGCAACGTTTTGCCAAATAGGTCTGTCCCATCGAGACAATAAGAATTTTGTTTGAAAGATTTACCATGTCGCTAACTGGCCAGAATCATACCATGCGCAAGTGTCAAGATTCTTGCTAACCTCCAGTGTCGTTGAGTTAATGGATGAACTGAGGCACAAAGTGGAAGATTATTTTCCACGGGTATCCACCAACAAGGGGCGCTCAACTGATGACAAGCAACAAGATCAATATGGAATAAGGTCCGTACTGTCTCCCAAGACTTCAGCAAGCCTTTCAAAAAAGGGGAGGCATTAGGAAAAGGGCAGGATCATCAAATATAGTAGGAGTAAATCGAAATGATCTAAAAGAAAAATATAAGATTAGACTATTATAACTTGTCCATGGCGTCTTTGGCTTGCAAATGGCTGTGTGACCCAGAAGTAATATTCAGTACCCAAATGAAGGTAAAGGCAAGTTGAAAAACTAGAGTTATTTCAAAAAACACCCTTTCTATCACGAAAAGGCAGTGTAATTGATTTTGAATGTGGATCAAATTCAGACCTCAAACCTTGACCCAACTCTTTTGATAGATAGATAGATAGTTGTCATAACATGTCATGTTTTCACGCCTGCGGACATATTATTTTCTGTTTTGCAACAAGTTCATGCATGCACCTATCATGCTCTTTAACTCTAACACTACCACATGCTTTGAAAATGCTTGAGGATGTAATTTCATTTTGCACATCATTGCATCTTTGTAAAGCAAGAAAGCCTTGTCATGCTGACCCCTCGACACATCTGTTGCCATAATGGCAATTGCTTTTCCATAGTTAAGCTCTTTCTGCACTAATACTTCATATTGCAATTGCAAGTGAGATGTTATACCTATCAGACATTTATTGCATCATATTGTTTGTGAGCATTACACAACTTTATGTTGTCCCATCTTCAAGTTGCTGCAACCCATTGCCGTCAAACCTTATATATGATTTGATGCTTAGCTTGTAAGATAAATATTTCTTATTTGCGTTTCAACTTCTTAACATGTTCAAATTCAAAGCAATTTTGGGAAATGAATCATTGAGGAAACTTTACTATATGTTCTTCTGAATGAGCAAAATCACAAAGAATATCTTTTCTGCTTGCTACTGGTACATCAAAGTTTCACAGCATACTATGTGATAGCATTCATTGATTGCATCACCCCTTTATTTCGGAGACATTTTGCGATTTTATTAAAGATGCAACAAAGATTTCACATCTGCCTTGCCATGACACGCATCAAATTTGAAAGAAATACCACCAAGGGCTTAAAGTAAGGCACTCATTGATTGCATCACCCCTTTATTTTTGAGACATTTTGCGAATTTATTAAAGATGCAACAAAGATTTCACATCTACCGCAGGGAAAAAGTTGCTATGACACGCATTTGAAAGAAATACCACCAAGGGCTTAAAGTAAGGTATTCATCTTTATAAATCATAAAATTGTAGGGGAAAACCCAACATCCACAAACACTGTCAAACTATAATGCTTATATCTTGGAAGAAAATCACTCCATTTGATATACAGTCAAAGGTTTTCCTTGCGCCAAAGAATATTATGTACATTATTTATTTATACAGCGATTATAAGATTTCACAAACCTGAATCAAGGTGTTGAGATTTTGAAACAGCCAGCCAATCCTACACATTGTATTAACTCTATCTTTTCGCATCTTCACTTGTTCTACTAGTGCCTGAGCTTGGGATGTTTTTTGAAGTTCTTTCTCCATTGTCATCAACAAATGGCAGGACTGCACATAGTACTGAAACACTACAAGATAGATATATTAAGAGAATTACTTAAAGGTACTTTTATATGAACATTAGTCGTACTCATGTAAAACCTTCTAAATCATAAGCTGCATTTATTTTTGTGCTACAATACACTAACCAGGTTAAGTGTGCCAGTTTGCTTGCCAGTTTCTACACATGCACATGGACTTGTAGAATTATAAATTTAATAACTATAAAAAATGTAGTTTAAATAATAGCGCTCAAGGAGTATGGAAAAACAAATAGAAGCCTCAAGAATGTCAAATTCCTAAACATTAAGTTTCATTGTAATTTAGAACTGCAGATTTTGTTAGATGTGTTAAAAACATTCAATGATAACTATTAACATCCATGATATCCAACACAGGAGCAGTGCTGGAAAAGTCTAATCTTGAAAACTGAATGCAATGTTAATATACGTGTCATCTAATGCTTCTAGTTTGCAACTGCCATAGAAGCAAAAGATTCCATTCTGGCCAACAGAGTCTCTAGCAAGAGAGATACATGGAGGCAGCTCACTGCCTGTGGTTTGAAACCGCACCCAAACTTTGATTTCTATTATTACAAAATAATAACATGTTTAAAAGAGAATGATGAAGAACATGCACATGAGAATGGATTTGTAAGTTTAACAGGTTAGAATCAGTAAAGATATACATAGATCAAGGTACGCAAGTCATTGAAAAGTTGGCGATTGCCCGTGAAACCACAATACAAAGAATATTTGTCAAAGCTTACAGTTGTATGACCTACCCTGGGCAATAAGGGTTCACCAACAACTTCCAACTCCTTCCAACTAAGTGTATCTAGATGCAAACGACACAATTGATGCTTTGGATGCTATTTTTGATTTGATAAAATATTTTAAAAACAAATTTGCAAACTCCAATTTCAAATTCATTGCCATACCCGTATCTATAATGTAGACATCCGTCAAATATGAATTGTCTGCATCCTCACCACCAATGATACCCAAATAATCATTGGATGATGAACATGTATGGCTATCCCTAGGAATAGGAGGAGTACTTTTTGTGGATATTTTGCTCCAAGTGAAGGTTTCTGCAAAAACAAATTTTGATTAAAGAAAAATGAAGCTGGACTTTAGCGACAATTTCTTTACATTCTAAACAAAGGAGCTCGGCCCCAGTAACAATATGCCAAAGACCCCTTTAGATTTTGCAGAATCTGAGATCGTGCATCACATGCACTATGAAAAATTAGCTATTGCATCACATACTACTTAAATTCTAGTCAAGAAATAATGAATTGGAAGAATACACACTCAATCATCTATCTATCAATCTATCATTTGTATATCTACCTGAAGCATGCAATCTTTAGCCATCCCTTTCGCATCCTCACATACATAGAGATAACCACCACTGGAATAAGTCCAAATAGAATTTGCCTGAACAAATGACAATGAGACTCCAAACAGAACTTGCTTGAACAAATGGCAATGTTAATCGTAGCATCTTCCCATAATCTATAACCTAAAAGGTACCTATGCAGTCGTCTTATTTTGTACATATTCTGTGAAGTATTACATCAACGCAATATGCTAGCATTAAAAGAAAGAAAATGCTATGCAAGCCATTGCCAGATCGCATGCTTAATTGTTCTTAATGGGGGCTTCTAAATAGTAAATAAATGGAATACATGGAATACCTTCAACCATGCGACGGAGGTACAAAATACAACTTTTCATAGTTGATCGCCCACCAAAATGGTAAAGGCGTTGTTGCTTACTGGGAGGTGAAAAGAGCACTCTTTTAGCTTGAAAGCTTGCAGCAGCATAAGTCAGGTCCAAAAATCTTAAAACCGGTCTTAAGTGCCATTGAGAAAACCATCTCATGTATTTAGTATATGTGGCATTACTGTATTGTAGTTTTGGCTTATATAACCTAACTTCGTTACCATTACCCAAATCTTAAATAATATATAAAAGCAATATAAAGCCAGTGAATTGGATGCCTGTGCATATGGATGGTTGTGGTGCACTCCAAATTTCTAAGACAGTGGTAGAATGGCACATGGCCATCTAATTAACTCAATTGAAAATAAAACCTACCTAATAACTTCTTTTGAAATACAAAGATGATAATCAGAAGAAATATTTACCTCTGCAAACCCATTGAAGTTGGATCCTACATTTTAAGTGATGGATTAACAATCCGCTTCTCATTAGTATCTACATTCTACTGCCTTAAGCCTACCACATTCAATTTGACTTATACATATCTCTGAAAAATTGCTCCCGCCAACTAAACTTAAGGTAAGCAACCAGCCAAAAAAGAGCAAGCACGATGAAGAATATAGCAGACCACTAACACTGTTTGCTCGCACTAAAAAAAATTACTACAAAAATAATGCATTTAAGTTACCACATGATGATATATGAAATGCAATAGAATGCAACTTCTTGCCTGATTTGAACAGAGCTTTGCTTCACAGTCTAGAATAGAATAGTCTAGAGAAGGTCTTAAAAACAATGCTGCCGAGGGAATTGTGGCTTAAGAATATAATCTGCATTAAGTGGAATAACAGAAGTAAGAAATTGGAAAAGAATTCCTAGAATAAAAAAGAGCGCAGAAGATTAAGCCCTCAAGAAGAATCACCTCGGAGAAGTGAAAGCATTGTACTTTGATACGCCATTGCAGAAACTGCAAAATGCCTAATTTAATGCTGCTCAAAAAATCGTGACTTAAGAACATAACCTGCATGTTGGAACAATATACATTCGAAAAAGTATCTAGGCACAAGTCTTGGCAACAATAACTTAGAAAAAAATAAATCTAGAATGAGGACAAATACTGTAAAAAAACATGCTATTCATTGCAATACCTTCTATCCTACAAACAATCAGTAGAACAAAGAGACAAAGTACCTGCATTTAGTTCAAACTGAAATAGACTGCATATGTGTTCTTGGAGCCGCCTAAAATAAAGAATATAATCCTTTATATGTTATGATAATAAAACCAATATTAAGTTCCATAAAAAGATAGATAGATAGATAGATAGATAGTATTTTAACGTCACGCCACTAGGCAGCATCCAACTGGACATGTGACCACACACCACACTAAATAGAACTAAATATGTACTAAAGCATTTGTCCGTCTTGAAAACATTTAAATTGAAGTCCATCTCTCATGCCTTTGAGGAATGAGATTGCTTCTGGAAACGAAATTGAATTGCTGGATTAAGAATCATAAATAATGTAATCTTTAGTATGGTGCTTTGCAACCATCTATTATTATTTCAAAATGGATAATGCGCAGGAGTGCTGAACAACCCTTACATCGATGAAGCGGCACTGGTGTTGCGATGGAGATTCGCAGCTTCGCATGGCAGTGGCCCGAAAGAAAACAACACAACAGAAGAATTTTAGTTTGGTTTGAAATTGATGCGCACGACCAAAAAAGTCCTGCAAGCGAGAGAGGGCTGCATGCGTCTGCACATGCGACGTTCTGCACAGATATCAACATCATCCCTTTTTAATAAAGAAGATTAATTTCAAGAGCTCAGTCCTGCGTCTTTCTCCATGGGAGTTGGAGGTTTAGGTGGCCGTCGATGCCAGAGCAAGGTGATGCCTGGGCCGATGGGGAGGGCAGCCGCGAATGTATCCTCTAATGAGAAAACGGTTGCCAAAGGCATCGCCATAAGCAATTTCATGCTCATTGAGGCGGCTATATCTTGGCCCAAGGCAGCAATGGCAAGGTCATGTCGTACTAGCACAAGGGTGGACGTGCGGTACGTGTGACCTGCCAAAGTTGATAAGGCACGAAGTGCCCACCATGATGCCTCGGCCTTAGGAGCTAGGTGTCGTGCAACAAATAAGAGCTGTCCTTCCTTGAATGCTGACAGGAAGAAGCGTGTGACGTGGTTGCCCAGGGCCTTCACTTCCTTCGAAGTGGAGGTAGCCACTTCCTTGTCAATGTCCACAGACATTTCCTCTTCCTTGGCCTCTTGCTTCTCCTCTCGAACACGATCTTTGTTTTCTAACAAGTCCCCTTCCTCATCTGATTCCTTGGAAACTTCGACGTTCTCTAGCAAGGTTGCTTCTAAGTTCGGCAAAGAGCTATGTCACATCGAGTGTGTCATAGTTTTGGGTCTGCATGGTACGAACCATAGCGGTGGAGGAGAAGATAGGTGCCTAGCTATGACAGAAGCAAGATTGGAATCCGATGGCTATGGCGTCTGCAGGAGGTGAGGAAAAGCACAAGAAAAAGTTGGAAGAAAAATTATCCCTAAAAAAATTGATAAATTCCTAATGTTTTTGAAAGCATATAAAAAAAATATTTTTATATGGCTAGATTTATATGGTGGGTATATTGCGGCGCCGAGGTGGTTTTTCTACTCTAAAATCAAATTCTAAACTCTGATTTCCCTATCGACACTGCAAGCAAGTGCTAAAAATCTTCTTCCTGGGGTGTCTCTCAATGGGGATTCTAGGGATTCTAGTCAATTTAAGTATCCTCTACGAAAAGACATAAGAATCGCCTCCATCCGATCTTTCTATGAAAAGTTATGACCTCCGAGAGCAAGGGACCTTGTTATGCAAAAAACTCAACAAGGCCCAACTCTTACATCCTACAATTACTTCCTAATTTGCTTAATTTTCATACTTAAGCTAATCAGTACAATACCTAAGGATTTAGGGTAATTTCCTACATTAAAGATCCCCCATACTAACTAATCGATCTAATGACTTAGAGCATGGCCAAGGCTATGATCTGGTCTACCAAGATCATGGCTCTGATACCATTGTGATGCCCCCCGAACCTACATGATGCTTTCATTGTATAAATACGGGTGTTATGCCCAAATATTTTGCAGGCCATTGTTATATATATATTGCATGTATGTTTGTTATGGGCTAATGGAATCATCTAATGCAATGGCATTATGATTATTATGGTCGCATGTTACCTAGTCTGAGTTGTTGTGGCGCACCATGGCATAGTAGGCTAGGATATGACATCCCCTTATCAGTGGGATTGCGAATAATTACATGGTGTTAAGAGTTATTTCCCTTGAATGAAACAACAAGGCAATGTATGGAATTCATACATTTAATGGTTATGGAACCATTGGAAAAAATAAAGGTAAGCACCCCTAAAATTGGAGGTCACCTGGACGTGACTGAGCCATGGCTCTAAGGCAGCAGACGCTGCCGATTCGGGCTGGCAGTTGGCCGGATGGGCTTCTGGCAGTCGTAGCTGACTCATAGGATGCCGCCACATGGCCTTGCCACGTTGGCAGGGGATTACATCTAGCAAGGTGGTGACCTATTACGGAGGAGGCTGGAAGGCTGACAGGCAGAAACAGAGACATTGAAGAGAAGTGTGAAGTAAGAGCGGTTTTGCAGTGAAGCTTGGGCAGACCGAATTGCTTTAAGACTACTTCAGAAAACAAGGATTGGGCTCTTAAGGCAATTTTGGGTAAGACTTAGTCTGTCTGGATTTGGAGTGGATAACCTCATTAACCAGAAGGATTAATTGTAAGATCCGAACTTCTTTGCTTAAGATGACTAGTGCTTTGATAAATTCTCTCTCTGGAGAAGGGTAAGCTTGCACACTTGAACTCTAGCTTCGTTCTCTTACTTCCTCCTTCTATTTGCTGAGCCTAGTGTAACAGAATTGTGCTAGCTGGTAATGAGTGGGCACTTATTGGTGTTGCCCCTTTTGCATAGGCCAGGGTCTTTGTAGGGAACTCCGTATATATCATCCGGGATGTGGTTAATCCGGACAAAACAGAGTGGTTAATCCGGACATCCGGTATCAGCCAGGGTGGTTAATCCGGACATCCGATATCAGCCAGGGTGGTTAATCTGGACATCCGATATCAGCCAAATGGTTAATCCGGACAAAAAGTGGTTAATCCGGACAAAAAACCAAGCGTAGAACTGTGCGGCGGGGGCAGAAATTTTGATCAGATCACTCTTGCTGCTCCGTGGGCGGTTTGATCCGCTTTAAAAAGCATGCCAATCGCTTTGTATGCCCCTTTTATGTTAGATTGATGAAGAGAGGAAGAGATTTAAGGCAAAATAGAGCAGAATCGATAAAAAAAAGGGCAAAAACAGTTAGTTTTTGGGCTTCAAACTGCGCAGGTCCGGATTAACCACAATGACTGATAACGGGTGTCCGGATTAACCACATCCCGGATGATATATACGGTCTTCCGTCTTTGTAGTGCCAACAGGCTTATGCTTGTTGTGTCTGGGAGACACCCATGTGCTGGGAAGGCGGCATGGGGCAATGGTATGGGACATTGCTCTATGTTGGCCAATAGCCTAGCAACATTGGGTTGTCTCCAATGCTCTGTATGTGCATCCTTGGGGTGCATAGCTCTATGAGCTGTAGTACAGAGCAGATAAGCACTTGGTGTTTATCGTAAGGGAGTTATGTGCGTGGCATAAATATGGATGAGCGTATCTCGTCTAGTTAAGAACTATGAGCATTGGTGAGGCGGAACCCGTCACTGGCATAGGATGGTGATGGATGTAGCTAACAATATGACGGCCTAAGTCCTTATGATGCTTGCAGTTTCTCTCTTATATTGCTTCATGTTGACTCTACTAAATAACTCGTATGCATGTTACTAACATGTGGAAGTATGCACAGGCTATGTGTGTGTATAGTTATCTTGTGTTGTCGTCTTGTTATATGTATATGTGGCTTTCATGTATATAGCCTCGTGGGAGGCAGTACTTGTCCTGTATACTCTGATGGTTTGAAGTGAATACAAATCGAAATTTTTGATACTAAAATTTTGGTTCGTAACAGAGTCTGAGTTGCGGCTTGGACCTTAAGTAGCTGAGATGGAACACGGCGAGACTAGTGCAGGCGCACATACTGTAGCAGGACAAGGAACCTGATGCACGAGGGCTAGCTGCTCGTATACAAGAAACTCAGAAGAGCATGGAGACCATGCAGGCGAAGTGGGGTGAGAACTTGCTGGGTGTGCAGCAGAGCCTCAAGGCAGTTTTAGACACACTGTGTTGAAAGTCTGCGGAGAAGGGGAAGTCTCCGACAGTAGTGGTGGTGGATCCGGATGTACCTGGTACTAGTGCTGTTGTGGAGTAGTCACTGAAGAGTTTCAGATTGAGCACGAAGGATATATGCAGTCTCGAGCGCAGGAAGATCTCGGATTGGGATGGGAAAGGCACTACTGTGGAGGCGATGGCTTAGATTGACAAGCTTGAGACCCTTTTTGAGGCTACCAATAAAGGCAAGGCGTGATTATTTATTGTGCAGATGCGGCTGAAATCGGATGCATATAATTGGTGGAATGGTCCTACCATGAGAAAGAGGTGAATACTTGGTCCAATTTCAAGAAGTACTATATTGGGAAGTATGCATCTCAGCATGATGCTCGTTTGCGATACTGTACGCAGATAGATTCTCTTTGTGCTTATATCAATAAGGTACGGGGTTATATCCACAGGGTTGGAGATTTTTTCATGGCTCGGCAGGTGGACTTCTTTCTAGGTGGCCTATCTAATGTTGCTCTCAAGAAGCAGATAATCGGGTTGAAGCCCGAAGATTTTGAGAATGCAACGATGTTGACCCATCAACTTGGGGAAGAGGATGACTCCTTTAAGAGGACATCCCAGAAGTTCTTAAAGAAGAAAAACAGGTTTTTCAAAAAGAAAAAGTCTGAACAAGTCTAAGCCTAAATCTGCAGGTGGAGAGTCCAAGAAGCGTAAGGCAGACTCTAAGTGTAGTGGTCCCAGGAAGGGGATTTTCTGGTACAGGTGTGGGGAGTCTGGGCACATTAGTCGTGAATGCTGTCAGCCACAGAACAAGAAAGCCAATAAGAAGAAAGCAAACGTGACTGAAAAAGCTGAAGAGGAATTGGAATCTAAGACGGTTTTAGCCGTTGCCATGGAAGAGTTGTGCACGCTGATAAGCCCGCAAGCACGGACATCATGGATATGTTTGCTGGATGGGTTATTAGATTCTTGGGCAGGATCATGGGTCGAAACATTGTGGTGTTAACACAAACCATTAACACACAACTACCATTAACATTATTAACACAAACCATTGCATTTGACACATTTAAATTAAAATCCCCCTTAAACCCCCTTTGGTTTGGGATATTCACACGGGGGGTTACTCTGAGCAACGAGAGCTGTCAGATGGGCATAATTTCCCTTTATTCCAAGATCTGGACCATACATAGCGATCCTCGTTTGTGGGGTATGCATGTACAAGTTTTTGTATACTGTATAAGGTTTGCAAAATACTATAAGGTTTGAGAGAATGTACTTAATGGTGTTAATTTTGTACATGTATTGTAAATTTTTTGGGGCTCTAGCTACCCTACGTAACCCCCCGTGTGAATATGCACCCAAACCAAAGGGGGTTTAAGGGGGGTTTTAATTTAAATGTGTCAAATGCAATGGTTTGTGTTAATAATGTTAATGGTAGTTGTGTGTTAATGGTTTGTGTTAACTAAAAATTTTTTTGGCCCCTTCGGGGCCTTAAGGGTGGTGTAGGGGTGGTGCATGTGATATTGTGCATGGAGTTTTCTTAGTGCATATGAATCATAATAGAAAATGGTAGTAGAGCTAAAAACAAGCTATTACATTCGAAGTCCTAATATTAAGTGTGACATAATACCATGATAGATAATAGACAAATGGTAACATATTTAAAAAACAGAAAACATTAGTTCAAGACCAAATCTGAAAGGAACAAGTGCAACAATAAAACTAAGAATTTAGAAACATGCTAACAATGACAAGACGACCATCATGGAAATTTCTGTTTCTGTAAATTTTTTGCCTATAAAATGAACCGCCCGGGAAGTCAAATCACAATAACTGACCTACCTTCTTCAAGCTACATATACTGGATACAATTGGTTACCCAAGACAATATGTACTAAGGATACCGCTTGGAAAACAAAGCATTTTAAACACAGTTCTAACATTCTGTACAAATTTGCCATTTAGACATAATCAATCATACTCGTTTGCTCTCCTAGCCATTTCGGAACTTGTATTGTAACCCATGAACTAGAACCAACAACCTCCTTGCAAGAACTGGAAGCTCTGGTCACCAGAAATGAGAGCCTCACCAGATTTGCTCGATATTGAAGACCCCAAACATGGAATCATCTAAGACTGCATTTATGGCAGCTCCAGCTACATCATCGGCACTCACTGGAGATGTAAGAAGCAAATCTGAACCTGGCAAAGAATTTAATGGCTTCACATATTTCTCCACGGTCAAAAGAAAACTTTCTAAAGGTCGACCGATGACATCTAAGGGCACATCCACACCAGGCAACAGAAGGTTTAAAATTGCTCTGTCTTGGGACACACTTACGCTCAGAGTGACAAGCCTTATAATGTGGCATGGGTTCTTCAGGATGGGTTACTCTGTTAGCCCTTTTTTGTTCGTTGGGCCTTGTCTTTGCTTCGAATTTCTGAATCAAAGTCTCTTTCATCTGCTCTGCTTCGACCTAGCAACCCTAAAAAAAACCAGACCAGACCCTAATCCACACAACCCTAAAAAAAACCCTAAAACTAATGGGAGGATATTCACACCCACCACAAAAGAAGCCTCCACCACATGATTTGCCCCCTTTTCTAAAATCAACGGCTAATAAAAGGATGCACTCTAGAAATACTATTTAGTACACCTGGATGAATACGGCTACCAAATCATATGAAAACCTTAGAGAAAACAGTACAAAAACACAAAAAAAACCCAGTTATAATGCTAGATATAGCTGTTGGGGTGCCCTCCTTGAGTATTTAAGGCTACCAGGAAAAGCTTGATTTTGACCTCTTGGATGTTGGCCGGTATGATGTGGTGCTGGGGATAACCTACTACAATAGATTGGAACACTTACCAGGTGATGTGGAAGCATGATGGACGCGAGATCTACTTGCAAATGGGCATTGATTAGAGTTTCTGAGACAATGTCGTCGCTTCAGGTCAAGAAACTACTACGTATATTTTCTTCTATTTATTGATAAATGTTATCCTGCCTTTGAGTGCTATTATATGAGTGTTGACAGGAAAACTGCAGGATCTGTTGTATGAATTTTGTGATGTGTTTTCTGAGGAACTGCCTGAAGGCCTTCCACCTAGTAGAGAGAATGAACATGAGATTGATTTAGAGCCTGGATCTAAACCTATGTTTTGTAGTCCCTATAGATTGTCCATCTTGGAACAAGAGGAAGTAAAGAAGTAGGTTCATGATTGTGAGGCCTAGCAAATCCCTTATGGTGCTCCTGTCATTCTAGTTAAGAAAAAGGGACGTATTTATCTTTAGGAAAGCAATTACTGAGCGAATTTCATGATGCACGTTATGTTGGGCATGGAGATGAATGGAAAATATATGAACCACTCAAAAGAATGTTTTACTGGCCTGGTTTGAAAGAAGATGTGTAGGAATATGTGAAAGTTTGTGAGACTTGTTAGCAGGTTAAAGCAGGTCGAGACAAGACTTCAGGACTTTTGAAACCTCTTCCTGTGCCAGAGGAAAGGTGGAGTGAAATCTCTATGGATTTCATTGTGCAATTGCCTCATATGTGCATGACTATATCCAGATACTTGTCATTGTGGATAGATTGACAAAGTATGCAGGCTTTTTACCTCTGACAAAGAATGCTGATGGCTTGGCGGTGGACAAGGCTTATATGCAGCATATATTCCTTATTTTTGGATTACCCACGGCTATTGTAAACGATCGCGATGTGAAATTCACTGGGAATTTCTGGCACGAATTGTTCTTTGCATTAAAATGCACTCTTAAGTTCTCTAGTGAAGATCATCATGAGACGGATGGGCAAACTGAAAGAGAGAATCAAATTCTGGAGGATATGCTTAGATCTTATGTGGCCACTCAACAATCCAGATGGGAGAACTATTCCCAAAGGGCCTGTATCGCTCGATTTTGATGGGCTGAATACATATGATGCAATAAGTATACTTGAAGGCATGGATGCGACACTTGGATTGTGTCAATTGCATATGAGACAGGCCCAGGATCGGGCAAGTGCCAATTTGTCTGGAGGCCCGATCGATCTGCATGAGGGTCAGATGGTATACCTTCGTGTGGTCTTTCCTGTAAATTTGAAAAGAAAATCAATATTGCATTGCTTGCAGGGAAGAAACCAAAGCTCTTCCCAAGATACAGTGGTCCTTATAAGATTTTGAAAAAGTACAACGATGTTGCCTTCAAGTTGCAACTCCCACCGAATGTGGACATTCGTCCAGTTTTTCATGTGAGGCAGTTGCGAGATAGATGTAGAAAATGGCTTGGAAGAATTGACAAAGGGCTGGAAAATCGCCTAAGAGGATGAGAGCAAGTTTGGTCGGATAGTGCGGATCCGCCAAAGGGACCAGATGGAATTTCCGGTAAAGTGGAAACATAGACCTGTCTCAGAAGCGACATGGGAGAGTCATCGTTTCATAACTTAATATCCGAATGTTATGGCTCAGTGGTCTGGAGCCAATTCTTGAGGACAAGAATCCAGAGAGGGAATAATATTATGCCCAAAAATCTTGCAGACCATTGTTATATATATATATTGCATGCATGTTTGTTATGGGCTAATGGAATAGTCTAATGTGATAGCATTATGATTATTATGGTCGCATGTTACCTAGCCTGGTGCACCACAGCATGGTAGGCTAGAGTTGTTCTGGTGCACCACAGCATGGTAGCCCTTGTCATTGGGATTGGGAATAATCACATGGTGTTCAGTGTTATTTCCCTTGAATGAAACAATAAGGCAATGTATGGAATTAATACATTTAATGGTTATAGAACCATTGGAAAAAATAAAGGTAAGCAGCCCTAAAATCGGGGGTCACCTGAACGTGGCAATGGAGGCCGCCGATTTGGGCTGGAAGTAGGTCAGATAAACCATCATCCAATTAAATTGGGATTATGTCAATTCCAAAATCGCGCCAACCTAGAGTCATTTCGTAATGAAGAATTGGTTTTTTACCTAGTTGTTTGTAATCATGAAATCTCATTTATGTTGCATTTTTGTAGGGTAATTTTTATTTCACTTCAGATATTATAGAAAAAAGACACAAACTTCCTAGAATTAATAACATTGTATCGTAGGGTGATAGGCCAAAAAATATCAATGTAACAAGTATATTTAGGAAAATATACAGCAACAGAAATATGTCAAATCCAAAACCAATAATATCAATAATGGAGGTTTTGATAGTAAATACAAATTTTTACTTCACCAAAAATACACTAAAAAACTTAGTTTAATTTGGGGAACATTTAATCAGAGGTTCTTTGGTCTTGTTTTTCACCTCATGACCACACGATCTTTGGGGTATAACCATCTTCAAATTTTCAGCCATTGCGATGAATTGTAGATGCCGACGCACCAAGGACGAGCTTGTTGCATCGAATTTCCATTACATCCAGTCGAAATTAGCTCTGAGTCTGGCTCCATTGATGGGCCTTTAAAGCGGCCTAGGATGGACCAAACTAAGATTGACACTCAAAATTCCCCACTTTGTTTCTAATCATGAACAATAGGATGAGGGAAAAACTTGTTGAAAGTTGATGACTGCACAGCTTAGCCAATTGCTTAGATTTTCTAAGCTATCCTTAGAGTTTCCTTAGAAAAGGCCCTCGTGACTTATCTGATTTTGATGATTCAGGTACCTCTTGTTCAAACTTGTCATCAAGTTCCTCTAATTCTCTACATGATACAAACAACTAAAACCTGGTTATGAAACAAAACAAATTATGCAAAACATGTATTAGTCAACATAATATTGCAAATAGAATCTGGTTATAGAACAAACAAATCATGCCACGCGTGTATTAGCTAGCATAATATTGTAGATAGAACCTGGTTATAGAATAAACAATTCACGCCAAGCGTGTACTGGCTAATATAATTCAGGCCATGTGTGTATTAGACAATATAATATTGTAGAGGACATTTGGTTATATAGAACAAAACAAATCACGCCAAGCGTGTATTGGCCAGCATAATCATATTGTAGATATGAACTTGGGAATGTTTCTATAGAAGACAGAAGAGAAAATCTAGTATTAAAAAAAAGGATTGGGGGGGGGGGATCTTGAGAGTTCCAGGAGGAGAGTCTTGCCTTGCCACTGTAGCCATCATGAATCTTTCAGCTCTTTTGTTGCATCAATACATTGCAGGTTCATGTCATATGTATCAGCAAAAGCTGGCATGTTGTTTCCTTTTTCTAGCCAGCAGCAACATGTGTTCTCTCAACATATTATTCTTATGGAATAAGGCCACGGCGAAAACAAAAACTATCGCATTCACGCACACTCCTTAGGTTCCATCACCGCCAAGGATGTCGCCATCGCCCGATCGATTTCTATGGCAGCAAATTACTCAAAAATAATTGCAAAGCATGTGCCAACAAATCACGCTTAGCGTGTTTTTTATTTCCTCTTAAGCATAAACACAAGCTTATATACATGAAATTTTATGCTACAGATTTGAAATGACCTTGAACTTCAATTGTCGGAATCAGAACAACAAATACAGGACAGCGAACCTAACATGGAGCAATCAATCAAATCATCATAGACATGACGGATTGCCAGCAATGGAGTATTTGCTCAGACCCATTGGCTCAAACCAAAGCATTTGCAGACCCATTGGCTCAGAACACAAGCATTTGCATAGAACCATTTGCCACCAATGCACTCAAAGCTTTTGCACATGCCGGTTTGCATCATACCGATTTGCTAAAAGCTCAAACCTTAGATGGATTTTCTCTGTAGACGAGCAGACGAGTATGCGTTCAAAGATGCCGACACTTGAAGGGCAACAGAACATCTATTATTTTTAAAATGGGCAGATTGGAAAGAGCTTACCTTTGCCGGATCAGATAGGCATAGAGATTAGAATGAAAGCCTTGAATCAGCAAAAGAGCCGATCTAGAACAAAACCTCCAGAACAGAGATAAAACTGTATCTTTAATTTGCTACAGACTGGATAACGAATTTGCTGCAGACTGGGGATGCTGTTGTCTCCGTCCGATCAATCTTGCCACATGCGCATTCTAATGTTAGGAAAAATAAGAGTTTCTTATGGTGATTGCTCTTACTTCCATTCCAGTGATTCAACGATCCATTCCGATGTTTTTTTTTTTTTTTTTTTTTTTTTTTTTTTTTGGAGGAAAAGGAAGGGTTTGATATTAATCATAACTTAAAAACATACAAAAAATAGAAGGGCTCAGAGCCCGAATAGAAAGTAACTGAATACAATGACAACTAGAATCCAGGATCATTTCTGACACTCTGATATATTCTTCAGCTTCATAGCCAAATACCACTTGCCGGAGCCGAATTCTGAGAGGGGGAGGTTTGAATCGGAAGAGAAGACAGATTAAGAAGGGAGGCTGGAATAGCAGGTAAATCAGGGAAAGAGTGGGTGGCATTGAGAGGCATGGCAAAGGATGGTGGGGCAATCCAATTAATCTCAGACCAGGAATGGGTAAGCAGCAACAATTCATCCAGGGGAACTTGGATTATGTCGAGAAGAACACCAAAGAAATACTTCACATCCGCCTTTATGATAATAGTAGATCGACCTCGGACATGAGAATTGCCTTTCGTGGCGGTTGTTGGTACCAATGAATTTGTGTAGGATATGCGCATTATAAGCTTCCTTGAGGAGGAATTTGAGCCCCAAGGTTGCTCTCACCGCTTGTCTTGGAGTTCCCGAAAGGTGCACAGGGGACATCATCCGGTGTAGTATCGTCCCCCGAAGACTTGGACCACACTTTGCTCAAAAAGGCTGCAATCCACAAATGAGTTCAAGTCAATCAAGGAGTCAAACCGAACAATGAAAAAATCAGACTTGAAGGCCCCCAAGGCAACCAATCCAGATCATATTTTTCCAGCTTAGAGGCCTTATGGGCCATAGCACATCTAATAAGCTCAAATTGGAAATTAAGCTTCATCCAAATAAGATCACACTTCCTATTTGCCATAGCCACATTATTCCTGTGTTTCCAGATAATCCACAAGGCTAAATGCAAGATAGAGGAGTCAACTCTGGATTTCTGAAGATTGAAGAATTGAGCCATACTAGAGATGGAGTCCATGTCAGGGATACTCAATTTAGAGCCAATCTGAGACAGCCACCTCCAGAAATCTTGGATCATAGGACAAGTAAAAATGTGAAGAACTGTCTCATCCTGACTGTTACACAGGGGGCATAAGGGGCTATGAACATTATTAAACTGTCTCTTGATCATATTTGTGTTACTTAGCAGGGCATTGTGCAGGATCAGCCAGGCAAACACTTTGATTTTAGGACAGGAATAGGACTGCCAAATTGAAGAAAGAGTCAGTTCTTGGAAGATAGGCCATGAAAAGCAGCATACTTTCTTCTCTTCTGAGGGAGACAGGCATGATAAATTTTGGAGACCTTATAGCTCCTTTTTACTTTGAAGAACCAGTTCAGAGGGGAGTGGCTCTCCCCCTTACCATCCTTTCCCAGGACAGAAGAGTAGGCTTGGACAACCTGTTTATAGATCAATCTGTTGGTTACCCCTCCCCCAACTTTTCTTTTGATAGACTCCCAAGGAATCCAATTATCATTCTCATCAATCAGATCCCTCACATATAAAATATTGGCTCTATGCCACTTCATGTAACAGGTAGGGTGGCAAATAGCCATGGCCGAGTAGGATGGGGGGGCTAGGATAGGAGACCAAAAAATTGAGGTATCCCTAACAGAATTGGTGATTTTATCATGGGTGAACTTACTAGCCACCATCTCCCAGGCCCTGAAAATGCTCCTAAGAAGGGAGGAAGTGTTAGCAGCACACTTGAAATCATAGAAGGCTGAATCTGGAAGTTGATGTCTTAAGGTGGCGCTCCCCAGGGGTTTACTCTTGTTGAACCAAAATCTAATGAAGTCCATTGCAGGGGACTGAAAACTAGAAATGGCCTTCCATACATTCTTGGCCCCTAAGATCTGAGCCTGTAGGAAAAGAGATTTACATCCCAGACCACCAGCCTTCCTGCTATGAGTGAGCTCCTCCCAAGCAGACAAGTGAGTCCCCTGCCAAATATATTCTTTAATGCATTGTTCAATCTTGTTGTAAGAAGCTTTATCAGCAATTAGAGCAGAGGAGAAGTAAACATGGCTGCTGGCCAAGACAGAGTTGGCAATTAGGATTCTACCAGCCAGAGAAAGTGATCCTTTAAGGATTAACAGCTTTTTATGAATCCTGTTAATCAAGGGTTGCCAGGCCACTTTGTGGGACATATGAATAGCAAGGGGGAGTTCCAGGAGGGTCAGGTATTGTCCCTCAGGAACAAATTTGATACCATGGGTATGGAGATGAGGGTATGAACTGTCAGAGAGAATGGAACACTTAGCAAAGTTGAGGTGAATCCCAGAGGCAGCTCCAAACCTGGTTATACACTCCATCAAATTATCCAGGCAAGCATTATCAGCTTTGGTCATGATGAAAGTATCATCAGCATACTGGAGGATGGACAACTGATTATCAGATTGAGGCATCTGGAGGCCATGGATCAGGCCCTTATCCTGATATGAGGAAACCATTTTGGTGAGAATTTCAGCAGCAATAATGAAGAGGTAAGGGGCCAGAGGGCACCCTTGTCTCACTCCTCTCTGGATAGGGAAAAAATCAGTGGGAGCTCCATTAATAATGACACATGAGGAAGCATTCTGATTTATACCCATGATAAGGTTGATGAGGTAGGGATGAATGCCTATGTGGCTGAGGGACTTCTCCAGAAACTTCCAGGAAATACAATCATAAGCTCTCTTAAAGTCTAATTTAAGAAGAATGCAGCCTTGCATGGATAGCTTATTCCAGTGAAGAGCTTCATTAGCTGCTATGTAGTTGTCCAGTATAGATCTGTTGGGCAGGAAGGCAGATTGGCAAGCATTAATCTTATTTTGGAGATGCACCACCATCCTACCAGCAATGATTTTAGCCACCAGTTTGTATAGGGTGGTAGTTAAAGAGATAGGGCGCCACTCATTTGTCTTGGACGGGGAATCAGTCTTAGGAATGAGGGAGATGACCCCAACATTATAAGTAGGATAGATGGATTTTGCTCTCCAAATCCCCTGGATGAAGTGGACAATGTCATCCTTCATAATGGGCCAGAATTCCACAAAGAATTCTGGCTGAAAACCATCAATACCCGGGCTTTTCCCCTTTTTCATACTTTTAAGGGTTTCAAAGATTTCAGGCAGTTCAGGGGTCTGGATCCAATCCTCCTCCATCACATCATTAGGGGGCCCTATGTCATCAAAAACCTCCTGTATTTTACTTTCCTCTATGTTTTCATCTTTGAAAAGATCTGAATAGAATTTATAGAATCTTGAGGCAATCTCCTTTTCATCTTTGTGTGTAAGACCCTGATCAGTCTCCAACTGAGTAATGGAATTGTTTATAAGCCTATTCCTAGCTACTCTAAAAAACATTTTGGAACTCTCATGGTCTAACTGATTGTGCATTTTGATCTTGCTTCTTAAAGCCATCCCCCTAACCTGATGCTCCTCCAAGGTCTTAATCTGAATTTCCAACTGCTCTTCCTTCAAATGTAAAGCATTATCATTGGGATTTTTTTCAATGAGGGATCTAACATCCTTGATCTGTTCCATGAAGTTATCCCTAATAGCCTTTCTTTTCTGGGCTAAGTCCTTACCCCATTTCTTCACCCAATCCTTGACTTTCTTCATCTTATCATTAAAGTTTTTCATGGATTGATGCTGCCCAATTTTGGGAAGGGAAAGGTAGAAAGAAGTGAAGTCTTGGCAGAAAGATTTCATCTGGAGCAGGGAAGTATTAAATTTAAATGGGGTATTCCTCCCTTTAGTTCCCAGAGGAAGACTTTTAGTATCCAGAAAGTGAGGCTGATGGTCAGAAATAGTGCTGGCAATATCCCATGTAACAATGCAGTTATCCAGCCAGCTAGCAGAGTTATGAATATAGAACCTGTCCAACATGCAAAAGGTTCTCTGGTCCCCTTTTCTCTTGTTATTCCAAGAGAATTTGGTATTGGAGGAAGGGATATAAATCAGGTCTTGATCAGTGTGCCATTGCTCCCAAGAGTATCTCTCATTCCTAGACATGTTAATTTTATTGCCAGAAGTTTCATGTCACAGTGGGGGGGTATTATTGAAGTCGCCTGTGATTATCCAATTCTCAATATCCTGCTGTTGACTCATCCAGTTATTGATCTCAGTCCACAATGGCTCTCTCTCATATGGATCAGTAGAGGCATAAATGTTTATGAAGGCAACTTGACAGTCCTTTATGCAAAGGGTGACACACAACCACCTATTGGAAGGGCTAATGTAAGTATTAATAAGTTTCTGATTGTACCAGAAGGTAGCAATTCCCCTTTTTGTACCATCAGTAGGGATATAGCAGGAAGCCATGCCAGGCTTGATCCACTCCCCCAAACTAGCAGACTCAAATTTGGGAAGTCTATGCTCTTGGATCATTATAATATCGGCCCTGAAGTCCCTCACTGAGGCAATGAACCGTCTTCTTTTAGTAGGTCCCTTGATACCTCTTAGATTCCAGGTTAGAATCCTCATGGGGAGAAAGGGGAAAGTTGGATGGCAGTAGCTCAGTACTTGAGCTTCCTCAGACCATGAGGAGAAGATCTGCTCCTAGTATTGTAAGTATGTGGGCAATTCTCACTACCTGTAGGGGACTTTGATGTGGACCTGTTCTTCATTTTCTTTTTGAGAGATCTAAGAGAGGTATTAGATATGTCATGCAGGGGGTTGCAGCTAGGATCCTCTTCAGAGTCAGGGACAACTATGTCAAAATGGTTTAGCCCCAAGGCCTCTAAACTGTCCAGGTTTGACTGTAGAGCAATTAGCCCTGATTCAATGTTCTGACTATCATTACCCATAGGGGTGGATTTGACCAGCTCACAATCCTCATCAGAGTCAAAGTTATCTTGTAGGGAGGGTGGGGTTTCCAACCCAGAGTCACAGTCTTGGGATGCCTGGCTATGACAAATAGGGGAGTGGTCACTTACCTGGATTCGCTCAGCATCCTTTTGAACATCATAGTGACTATCTCCTTTATTGTCCACCGGGGGGGCCTTCACTTGCTGACATGTTGCATCCACAGCCTCTGCTACCATTTTGCTGACCAAATCCACAGTTGATTTGCCATACTTATCATATAAAATAGGTAAAGGAGTATGATGGGAGGGAGTGAACAAAGAGGGAATATCAAAGTTGACCAGAGTATTGTTGGAGGCAGGGTCAACAGACAGGTCAACAAGAATTCGGTCATTCCTGCAAGTGGAGTTGACTAACGAAGAATCCACCAGAGCATCAGAAGTTGGAGTGTTAGATTCTTCAATCCGTGAGTGATCTTGGGTTGTATCCAGCAATGGTCGGTTTTGAGCCATGTCAAGAATCCTTCCTTTTCCTTTCGGGCTAGGGAGCCCAGCAGTATCATCTTCCAAAATGTTTGAAATATCCTGTAGCACTTTGAACCTGTTTGGCAGATGACAGGGGATGAGTCTGTTGTAGATGGTGTGGGGAGGCTGAGGTCCCCTTCCTCTATTAAATTGTGGGTGAGCCCCTTTATCCTATCTGCAGATTCTTTTAAATTGATTTGATTTGATTCAGAGATCTGCCAAGTGGAGTAATCATCCTCCCAAACTGTGTCTTCTCTGGCCTTAACTAACATGATCTCCTCAAATTGTACCTGACCAGGAGGTTTGTGTTTGTCAAAGGTTTTAATCATGTCTGAGTTGTTGAAGGAAACTCCTTTCATGGTGCTGCCCTTGTTTAAAACCTTGACAGTTCCACTACTATCCTGGGTCCGAGCTTCCAATGTGTTATATTTCTGCTCCAGTTCTTTATTAGCTCGAGCTATTTTTTCCCTGATAATCTGTTTTCTTCGGATTCTCCTCGAGCTGTCATTGAGATTCCCTTGGTGGCGGGGGGGAGCCTGATCCTCCTCCCCTAAGGTACTATGTTGATCAAGTATCGGAATACACTTCTGTCCTCCATGCAATCTTTTCCTGCACACAGGGCAAACAGGGGGCAATCCATTCCACCTTAAGAGCAAGGATTGATCAGTCCCAAACATATCTTGGAAGGTAACTTCAAGGGGGATAGGTTTGAGAAGATCCAATTGCATGAAGACAGTAGGAGGCCTATCAGGCCTGCGCTCCGAGGAGATGAAGGAACCAATGGATGAGAATATAGCTTTAAGGCATTGGTCCTCCCAGAAGACCGGATTAAGCTCATGCAGGTGAACATAGGCAGTATGCATGAGGGTAGAGGGACTCAGGGGATTAAATTGATACGACCATTTTTGGAATTTGATTCTAAATCCAAAATGGGTGAGATGACCCAATTTTAGGATGTGCTCGGCTGCTTGCTCGGAGCAGAACTCAATCACAAAGTACGGGAAGCGAGTCCAGTAAATGGAAGAAATTTGAACTGATTTAGATAGAGCACATATTTGTTTAGAGACATTCCCCAAGATAATTCCTTCCTTTTCAGTCCAACAAATAACAGCATGCGAAGATAGGAATTGAAATCGTGATTGACAGAGATCGGGGTTCAATTCAATACCTCTGCTGTGTCGGTACGTCGGAGGGTTGTGTTTCTTCATTGTCACGATGTCCTGTTTAATGGTGTTATCATCCTTGAAAGGTTGAGTTCTCCGAATGAAAGAGTTGCTTGAGTTCGCATTTAACAGAGCATAGCAATCCCAGAAGGGTCGATCCGGGAAAGAGGAAGGCGCATTCTTGGGCCCATTGTAACAGAACGAAGGTCGAAATTCCCCAAATTGAATTGGAGCAAGGTCTCCCCGGGCGCGAGGTTCTTCTTTGGACTAAAATTTGTTTCGCGCTTGGGGTTTTAATGCTAAATGTATTTAATATTGAATGCATTGGGGGAGATAATCCGCCCGCTAGATCCGGTGAGTCCATGGTACGGAGGTGTTGCAGAAAAAAACAGGAGAGCGTGAAACGAGAAGAGGGATGATTGGAAGTCAGAAGAGAAAGAGGGATGGCGAATGGCAAAGAGGAATGTGGAATTTTTGGCAGGGTCGAAGATACCTTTCCAGGGAGATGATGGGACCCAAAAAATCCAAGATCTAAAGCTAGAATGTAGATTACCTTACCTGCTTACCTCGATTACCGAGCCTGATCGTGATAGAACCCTGGTTAGGGTTAGGCTAGATCAGGGTAGCGCTCGCGCTCGCCATTCCTTAGGAATAAGATTGGTAGAGCAAAAGGGCTGGCGATGCAGAAATACGGAATAGGCAGATGCCGTAACATAAACCTGCTTCGAAGGACCTGCTTCAAACCTGCATCAGAACCTGCATCGAACCTGCATCGAAGGACCTGCCGTAACATGAACCTGCTTCGAACTTGCATCGGATGAATAGAAGGCCTATCTGATGCAAAATGTTTACAGGTACCAGGCATAACAATCCAAGTCCTTTGTACATCGAATCATATTTTTGATCAATCCAAAACCCTTGATGCAGCCAATGATACTGCAAAAAGCATGCTAGGCAATGCCATGAAGAGAGCAGCTATATCAAGTGGGCACAAATAAATTTGTTTCTTTTCAGAAAATAGGAAAGTTTCTTGGCTGAGACAAAGCAAAGGGCTCCATTTCCATATCTGTAAGGTAAGATTTCTTTTGTTAATTTTATTCTTCAATAGCTTCATGCATGCTTGGTGCTGAAGTTGTGCTGCTTACTAAGGCGGTGACATTGCAATCGCATGGCTTCTCTTCTTGATTTTTTTAAAGAATCTCTCTAATTTCTTTAAGCTTCTTCTGCCTAGGAGTTTTAGCCACTTTAGTTGAGCCATAAAAGCCACGTCAAGCGCGTACTATTTGTTTCCTATTTTTTAGCTTATTTTATGGTAACAAACTAGTGTTTGTTTGGACTCGTTTTCTTGGAGATGCCGTGGCCTGATCATAGCCATTGAAAATTCTAATACCCAAGAATCTAGACTGTTGAGATCAAAGGTAGAATAAACTAAATAACTTTGTTAATGTCTTATCCACCTTATCTAAGCTATTGTACCGAAAAGCACGTTCAAAATTTCTAAAGCATTTTTGGGATAACATCTATTCTTCTATCTATCTTTCTCAATGTCTTGTGCAGCTTTTTCCTTGGCTTTTATAGAAATAAGTCGTTAGGTGCAAATGGAATGCCGGTCTCATGTTTTTGATCACAACTGGAGATCCCGAACTCCGTTTCAGCTGAAATTTGGTGCATTGCAAAGCTCTTTCAGATAGCTTTCTGAAGGTATGTGATTTGCATATGCTAGAATAGGGTTTGTATAGCAAAACAGCAGTTTTCCGGCCTCCATCTCCAAAGGCGCTCAAACCCTAAGGCGGTGGTGCTAGTCACACGTTTTCACTCATAACAGGAGATCCAGAAGTCCGTTTCAGCTGAAATTTGTTGCGTTGGAAAGCTCTCTTAGCAACCTTTCCGATGGTGTATGATATGACCCTGGTTGGCTAAGATATTTCTGTGATAACAGCAATTTTCCGGCCGGTTTGCTCTTTTGGATTCTGGATTAGGGCTTCACATATTCCCTTGACTTGCCCTAATTTGTTGGTCCGTTTGATTCAAGATCTGTCTAGGTACCCATGGACACTCTCAGGACATCCCCAACCCAACTCGAGAACCAGACCCAGACCCAGACTCAGACACAGCTGCCTGACATGCCCACTTGGGAGGAGCATACAGGCGGCCCACCGCGCAAGAGACCTAGACCTAGCAGTCAGGCCAAGGGAGAAGCCTCTTCCATGAAGAAGGAGGCTCGTGCAAAGGCTCAGGTGGCAAGCTCAGCTCAGCCAGCAGCACAGTCGACAGACCCAGCTTTGCAGACCTCAGACGCTGATTCCACAAGGATGGCACACCAGTCATGCCATGAGAGGTGGAGACAAACACAGGCGATGGTTGAGGATCACACCACTCAGATCTCACACCTGGCAGAAGAGCAACAAGCCTCCGTCCCCCAAGTGCTTAAGAAGCAACTGGCTATATTAAAGCAACAGTTTGCAGGCATTGACACCCAAGTGCAACAATTTCTTGACAGTATTCGCTTGTTGCAGTTTGAAAGGAAGCAGGATAGCCAGACTCTTGCTGGCCTCCGGGCACAAATAGACACCATGTCTACCAGAGATGAAGTTATAATGAAGGACAAGGAGAGAATTGAGCAGGAGATGGTCACTGATATCTCCCGTCTTCGATCAGACATTGCAGATGTCATTGCCACTCAGGGGATGTACATTTGATCAACCACTTTCGGGTAGGCACAGACAGTAGAGATGAGGAGACAGACTCAGATCACCTTCCACTCTACCTGCAGTTGGCTTGGCAGGCTGTTAGAACCCCTTCTACGACAGCCCCTTGTATACCTCGCTTGCGATTGGATTATGAGCAGGCAAAGGATTATGCTGATATGCTCATAGATGACCTTTCGTGAATTTTGCGTGCTCCCACGCTAGAGCAAAAAAACGGGTCACCGATTGAGCTCCTTGGTACTCATTCTTGCGAAAAGATGTTTTGGGATAGCATGCCCGAGAGGTATCCACGAGGACTGCAACATTTCCCGTAATCGGTGGTTTGATCTTTGAGTGTAAGGAATACAAATGCCGGCTCGCCGGATCACGATCCCCGCAATGCGCCCACATGCCACCACACGCATGTCGTGCTTTCTTGAAGGCAAAGAAATCTCAAGACATTGCACATCATCAAAGGCAAATGTTTTCCATGTTGAAAAGCCATCCTAGAATCTTTTGGCGCAAGGTTCTTGAAAGCCAGCCCAGCCTACGGGGAACATCACTAATGAGCGGTGGGAACAATACCCGCAAAGAACTCTATGATCCTCAAGGGACACGAGCACTCATACCCCCACGTAATGGTCCGACATTAGAAATCACGAGGATGATGTTACCCGTGGTCCGCAAATTTGGCCAATGGGAAAACAACGGACTGGATGGTATGCGGCGAGTTGCTCAAGTGGGCGGGGGAGCCTATGGTACTAGTCCTAACCACTATGTTCAACAGAGCGCTACATGAAGGATTCCCCAAAGAAGGACCACAAGCGAGTTGTCCCCATTTACAAGGCGCGGGAGATCCACATAGTCCAACCAATTACCGAACAATCATGGTCAGTTCGGTGTTTGCCAAACTGCTAGCTGGCATTATTGAGCAACAGTTGACCATGTGGGCGTAAACAACAGTGTGTCGAAGCTCTCACACAAGCGTGGTTCAAACCCCCAATTCAACCATTGATCATATCTTCACATTGAGGACTTTGGTTGAGGATAGCAGAAACCGTCGGCGGGACCTGTATTGTTGCTTTGTTGACTTTGCGAAGGCTTTTGATACCGTGCCTCGGGAAAAGTTATGGGAAAGATTGCGGCAACTAGAGGTTCCTGTGGATATGCAAAATGCAAGATTATCTGAGGTTATGCGAGAGTTGTATGCAGGCGATCGGGATGACGGGACAACCATTCACTAGCAGTATTGGGGTCCGCCAGGGATGTCCTCTTTCCCCAACATTGTTTGGTCTTTACATTGACCAGTTGGAACACTGGCTCATGGACAATGGGGGTGGCGGGACCCAACTTTTGCATCAGGTCATCAGACAACTCATCTATGCAAACGATGTTGACCTCTTAGCTCACACTCCAGAGGATATGCAGTCTCACTTAGATGCTCTGGATACATTCTGCCAGGCCACATACATGAACATCAATCTGGCCAAGACCAAGGTGGTCCTAATCTCATCCTCGCGCCATCCAAGGCCCCCTTCATTCAGTTATCGAGGGCAACAAGTGGAGGTGACACCCACCTACAAGTATCTGGGAGTGGAGTTTCCTTCTACACTATGCTGGGACACTTCCATAAGATTGCGTGTAGCAGCAGGCTGGAAAGCACTCTATGCAATGCAGAACAATAACCACAAAGCAGAACTATATGATTGGGGGCATCAGGCACATCTGTTCAGGGTATTGGTAGAGCCCGTTCTTTTGTACGGAGTTGAAGTTTGGGGCCCAGTGGTGTCCCTTGCTACTTGGAGTGACTTAGAACAGGTGCAGAAGGCCTTCTTAGCACGGGCACTCGGAGTGAAATCCACGGTCCCATATCAAATTTTGTTGCAGGAGACAGGTTTCCTGCCACTTCAAATGAAGCGGCCCTTGATAGACACATCGCCTATTTCCGGAAGGTGGTAAATATGGATGATGATCGCCTACCGCGACTTGGCTTATGCAAAGGGCAATGGGACCACAACGACTCAAGAATTGTTGGAAGGATAAAAGAGTGCAATGGCTAACTAGATGGAATGTCCAGAGCACATGTGCATCCGTGTAGAAACAGAGGCGTCGTGGCTTTGAGATGTTACCTTGATGCTTGTTTCTCCAAAGAAGCTTTGGGATTCCGTGGCTCGAGCAAGTCAAAACAAAGACATTACAAGCAAAGACATAAATCCCACATTAGAACGAGGCCCACAGCGCTACCTACGTTCACATCTGCCCATGAAAAAGCGCAGGCATATCGCCTCCATTCGCACAGGTGCCCACCATCTCCGGATTGAGACAGGTCGATGGATTGGGGAGCCACGTCAGGATAGGGTTTGTCAGTGCTGCCAGACGGGAGCTGTTGAGGATGAGTGTCACACTTTCCAGAGCTGCCCAGCATATGATCAGATTCGGACACGCTATGCTCAGTTGATTAGACCTGATGAGCTGCTACACATGATACTGGGCACGACTTCGGTGCGCTCACTCGGATCATACATTCAGGAAGTACTGGACTTGAGGGCTCAGATATGCCCCCAGTCAACCATTTAATTGATGTCAGCAGTCTTATTGCTGCCACGGTTTTTCCCTCGAAAACCCTTCGGGGCGGGGGTTTTTTAATCCGGGCAGTAATGTGACTACTGCGCTTTTTGTATTGGGTCTCATAGGCCGATTGGCCTCCGTGGATGATAAAAACGATTCTATTCTATTCTATTCTATTCTATTCTATTCTATTCTTTTATCTTATGTAGAAAAAAAAATGTTAGTGCTATCTTTATTAAGACTTCTTGCACTTTAAAATCACGTTGAATGTAGGTATGATTTATCTGCGTTTCAAGATTAGCAGATAAATCTGCTTCTTGAGGCTAGTTGAGAGAGTTCCCCTTAAGAGTATTTATATAGCCTTTTGCGTCTCTTTCATTTTCATCAGCCGTCTTTGAGCCTCTCCCTTTGTGGTCGCCTGTCCCACCCCCCCTCCCCAATCTAGTTGTTTAGCCGTGCATTGTTGAAGTTTTCCTTTAGTCGGTGTCTTGGTTTTCATTGGCGACTTCTAGATCTTGTCATGGTATCTTGCACAATGGGTCGGGGGCTCTCATGCCAAGTATTATAGCTGTGGAAAGTTTCAAGTCTTGAGTGTTGGGATTTAAGTGGGTGATAAGGTCTTCGTGCCTTGTACTTGCATTGTGGTGTATCATTTGTGGTGCTTATTTCAGACGATATCGATGGCCCTTGTGCCATGTTGGTTGGCCCTTGTGTATCAAAGATGTATTGGTCCTCGTGCCAAGATTAAGGTCCTTGTGCCAGGTGTTTCCTTGTTTTCTTTCTGTAGATTTGCTCGAGATGGATGTGGTTTTGGACTTGCTCGAGATGGATGTGGTTTTGGACTTGTGACTATGCGGGCGTTCATAAGATTCATTATGGGCCAAGCGTTTGAAGGATTTCATTCGAGTTTTGCTAGAGTATTGGCGTGTTGAGGTGGTGTTGGGCATTAGTAGTGGGGGCATATGATTCTTCATGTAAAACTTAGTTTTGAAAATCTCTTTGCGGCATTTTGATGCCTTTTGTATGCCCAAAAAGGACAGTGTGCATTATTGGAAGTGAAAGTATTTGTAACACTATTTTAGAATAAAGGGGGAGGGCCATCCGGCTCATTCATTCATTCATTCATAGCATGGTTGTTTGGTGGTGTTGATTGAGTGCAACTAGGCTCTAGAATAGCGTGATTTAGTTGGGTGGGAAATTTTATATATCCACTTATTGTGAGTCTCTTACATGGATTTTGAATGACTAATATTCATTCTTTGAATATTGTAGCTCTGAGTTGAGAAGATATGCTAAGAAAGGTTTTACTTTGGACAACTGGAGAAAGCTGAAGAAAGTGCATTTATTGGGTGGATTAATTTAACTTAGGATGAAGGCTCTTGGGTTAGAAGTCTTAGGAACAAAACTATAATTTTAAGGTGTATATTTTCTAAAAGTTGTGTCTATATTGTTCTTGCAAAATAAGAAAATAATAGCAATGTGCACATAAAGTTGTTTCCATCTTTAAACGATATCATGCTATATTGTAAAATATAGTCAATTCTCTAAGTAATACAATATTACATTTTTGTACTTTCAGCATAAGATTTGTGAATTTGAATATGTTACTAAAAACCTGCAATATAAAATTCTTCCCAAAATCAATCTTTTTAATTTGGAAGTTTCCGATTTGGTAGAAAACTTTTTGGTATTTTTTTGTTGTGTGATATCACTATGATTTGGAGTTTTTCCGGCAGAGAAAAATAATTCCGGCTTACAAAAATTGGGATAACATTTTGTAGACGTCGAAAATGGGCTTGGATTTGCCCGAATTAGGCATGCTTGCTGGTGGCGCTCTGCATGCTGGCCGGATTTGGATGCCCATGCCAAGTGTAGAATGTATAAAAATTAGGGATCAAGGTAGACGGCGGACAAAAATATCGATTCAGCTTGCAGTTTCTGTGATTTGAGAGCAAAGGTGTGCCGCTCTTCCTAATCAAGAACAATTTCATTTATGCATCTTTACTTTAGTATCTTTTAATCGGCATCGAAGATACAAATCGATCAAGTTCACCTAATGAACTAGATTTCGGCTCTGAAAGGAGATCAGTCAGCAACAGATTTGTGACATATGCCTGGCTTCATATTCTCTGCACAAAAGCTTACCTATTTCGATGTAAGAATAAGCTCTGCATGTCAATTCTTCTGCCATTCTAAATCGTTTGCCTTCTCTGAAAATGTTGTCGTTCTTTCCCTCAACAATTGTGAAATTCATTGCCTTCCTATCTGGTTTTCTTGGAAGACGAATTTTAGTTTAATTGATACAGTATGTTGTATGTCCCTTTCGTCTGGTGCAAGCTTGAAGCTTACTATCTCATTTGGCTGGCAGGGTCTGGGTCTGTTTATCTAATCGTGATGTATACTTTTTCTTTGTTTTTTGGCTTTAGGATGAGGAATTGTGACAGGAGTACAGAATAACCAGTACTTCATTTACTCTGGATTGTACACATTCGGCAACTTGCCCAAGGGAACGGTCCAGATAAGTTTATAGGATTTGAAAATTATAATTGTTATTATTGTTGTACAGAGGTCCTTATGAACTTGAATATGCATTGTGCATGTATTTAATTCATTCCTTTTATTGCTATCATAGACTTATGTCTGTTGTCCACATGTCTAATATTATATGACATCCACTTTATGCTAAAGTATGATGCCTTTATTCCTCCAAACTATTGGTAAAGAGCCTGAGTTTTCTTTACATTTCTTCTGGTATATTCTTTCTCCATCATTTACTCAAACATTCCTTCGATAAAAGCTCCTATTGTCAAATTCGTTGCTTCTTACATGTATGTCAGAAGCTTTCAATTGATTATGGTTTCTATGTTTCAGAATTGATCAGTATTTAGGAGATTTTGTCAAAGAATTGTTATGTTCGGCTTCAGGAGCAAGATGCATGAGGTATACCAAGGTAAGTCTGGCAGGTTTTGTATATTATTATAATCCTTTCCAAGTTTTGTATGTTAAGCTCAGATCGCTGGAAACCACTTCGCTCTTCCAGATTGCTATTAGACACGATTTTGCCCCAGGTAATTGACTAGAACTTTAGGACAATTATGCCATTTCAAAAAGAAAGTTCTCATATTTTCATCTGTTTATATGTATAGCAGAGCAGTAATACTATAAGTGTCACATAAAGTTTATGTTTTTGTGCAACTATTTAATCTTATATCATTCTCAGATGTAGGTTCTCATTGGTATTATTTTTATGATCGTTCAAAGTGTAATTAATATATACTAGGGGTTTTTGAATACAGAGGCAAGATGTTGACTGGCACATTCCTTTTTTAGGTTGTCTCACCAACGTTCATATCTCTTCTCTAACAAATCTCTTCTGGCATAATATGAAATGGTTAGATGCATGCATGTTGGAACTGCTTGCCACAAGGTTTGGGAGTTCTATTCCTACATTTATTGTTTAAGAGATCACGCCTGCTTAATTTTTCAATTGATGGATAGACTGTTTGAGAGAGAACTTGAAGTCTTAGGTAGTATCCAGCATGGGAATCTGGTCAACCTAAGGGGCATTATGATTCAACCTTCTGCAAGGTTCTTGATTTATGACTACGCACCATGTGGAAGTTTGGATCAACTCCTTCATGGTAAGGATGAAAAAAAATAGCTTCATTTGCTATGTGTATGAATAAAGTGAAACAAATATTGTAAACTGCAATAGACAATCTTTGTACATTATGTTGCCCAATAGTTCTTCATAGTACACAAGTAAAAATTTTTAATATGATACTCAGTTAAAGCGATTCCGTGAATCGGGAAGCATTACTAAGTTGGCCAGCTAGGCTTAAAATTGCTATTGGAACTGCATATTTACATCATGAATGCAATCTGAGAATTATACATAGGGACATTAAGTCAAGCAACATACTCCTTGACATGAATCTAGAGCCAAGGGTGTCAGACTTTGGACTAGCCAAGTTATTGGAGGAGAATGAATCTCATGTGACCACCATTGTTGCTTTGGAACATTTGGCTATCGGCTCGGGCATGTCATAATTTATTGATGGATTGTATATTTCAACTACTGCAATGCTAACATAGAGGATACAGAATACACGCAACATGGAAGAGCAACAGAAAAAAGTGATGTATATAGCTATGGAGTTGTTCTGCTAGAGCTGCTGTGGAAGGAGACCAATAGACCGTGTTTTGTTGAAACGAGTCTCAATATAGTAGGATGGGTATGTGTTTCTGTGATTCCAATTCTGTGTTTGGTTTTAGGTTTATGCGTCATGATTAATCGATGAGGAAGCATTTGGCAGGCTACGAGGCTGATAAGTGAGAAAATATCCCGAAATTCTTAACTCTAAATGTTGCATCTTCACCCAGAGCATGGAGCCAGTCCTTCAAGTTGCAGCAATGTGCATCAGTGCAAATGCACATGATCGACCTAACATGGCTACAGTTGTGAAGATGCTTCAAGATAATTAGTTCTTCTGGACCTTTTAGTGATAGTCTGCCATTTCACAGTACAGTGAAGCATCTGGTTTTATCATTGAAATGATAATGCATATAGCGTTTGCTAAATACCTGAGGTCATATAGCAACATTTTCACCATTTTTCAGAGGAAGTGCCTATTCAGGGGACATCATGCTAGAATTTTTGCATATAGATCCACTAAAATGGCACAAGACTTTAATGTTATTCCTTGAGAAAAATGTCCTCTTTGATATTAGCATTCTAGAGTGAGGATGGAAACCCTAGACCAATGGCTTTGCCTTAAGACCATTCTTTGCCCTAGATGTAAACATCCAGACCAAAATTAGAGCCTTATATTATGAATTATAGATGTACAGGTGTTATTAGTTGCTAGATTCCAAATCAAATGAGATTGCTATTCTACAAGCTGCTTTTATAACACTCAACATGATGCCACATATAAAGTAGAGGTATTTTCATGAAATGATGTGTAGAATTATGAAATAGCTTTTAGTGTTGTAGTGATTAAGAGATGATTTGATTGCCACATAAGCTTTATGAATGGACCTAAAGTACTTTTCAATGCTTATTGAAGGCTCATTTTGATGGCTATGACTGATTATGGTCTTTTTAATCCTCAGAAACCAGAAACCTATGTGTTACGATCATCCCTATGTGTAAACACAAACAAATAGCTCGATAGATACACGAATGCAAGGACAAGTGTATTATACAAAGATGTTGTGTTGCAAAAGGATAAATGCAAAAGGATAAACATGATTGTTTTTTGTCTTTAACAAACCTCAAATAGTTTGATGAAATGATAAGAGTTCCAGTTGGCACAGAGATCCACAAATTAAAAATCGATATTAACATACGTTTACATTTCAACATATATTTGGCTTACCACAACTTTGCAAATTGTTTCCATGGTCCTCCCTACATTCGTTAGTCTAGACAATTTTAAGCACCGTGTTCTACGCCTTGCCTTCAATTGTATACAATAACGTCGCATGAACCATTTGCACTAAACACACTTCTCTACAAGTTATTACATATCATTACCACTTTCTTCGTCACATTTTTTGAATTTCATATTACACTCCCTCTTTCACATAAGTGAGTCATAGAACTCACTATAGATAGCAATTGGTATTGGCTAATCTTATATTCCTATAGAAAATTCATAAAAAAGTGAAGCGACATAATGAATTAATTAGACAAACCAAATTCCTCGCATTAACATGTCTACAACAATTACTATACTCTTTTAAATCTTTTAAGATCTACAACAATGCTGTTTTGTTTGATACACTGCTCAAGCCAGCATAAAACTATATGAAACTTACGAGCAAATGAAAAGCCCATGGTATTGTTAAAAGCAAGTCCATTCCCCACCTAATATTTCTAAATGATACATGGTTGCTTTACTTACCATATAGGCAAGTTTAGGGAAAGGATAAGGGTCCTCAGAGGCATAAAATTATGCAATGCAACTCGGTCAGTATCCCTTAAGTGCAGACCATAACAATAGCTCTAAACATCGACATAAAAGCATTTTAGCACTATAAATGCTTTTTAGAGGAGAAAGGTCATCAGAATAAGACACTTCAATGTGTTCGTGATTATACTCTTCTACATAGAATCAAAGTGTTAGGAGTAAAAAAAATATGTTGAGTCTTCCCGTTGAGTTATCAATATAACAATATTTGCAGCAAATCCTTCCCTAATATACAATGATAATTTAGAATAACATAACATTGTTTCAAACACCCAACTTTGCTCCAACATTAAATGAAGTAGAAACTTCATATTGCAACACAAATTTCTATAGTATGCTAAAGTCTAACGACATCAGATGAATTCATAATTACTTGCACAATAATTTTTTTATCTCTATCAATGAATCTTATAGCATTTCCCTATATTACCCTTGCCCCCTTCAAGCCACGTTGTCTATTCTAGCCAACATGGAACACCCACCCCTTCAATTTGTTACTCAGCCCGGCAACGCCGGGCACCATAACTAGTTAAGACATAATCCCAATTTAATTGAATGATGGTTAGATGGGCTTCCTGCAGTCGTAGCTGACTAATAAGATGCCGCCACATGGCCTTGCCACGTATGCACGGGATTACATCTAGCAAGGCGACGGCCTGTTACGGAGGAGGCCGGAAGGCTGACATGCGAAAACAGAGACATTGAAGAGAAGTGTGAAGTGAGAGCGATTTTGCAGTGAAGCTTGGGCAAGCCGAATTGCTTAAAGACTACTTCAGAAAACAAGGATTGGGCCCTTGAGGCAATTTTGGGTAAGACTTAGTCTGGCTGGGTTTGGGGTGCATAACCTCATTAACCAGAAGGATTAATTGTAAGATCTGAACTTCCTTGTTTAAGATGAGTAATGCTTTGATAAATTCTTCATCTGGAGAAGGTCAGGCTTGCACAATTGAAGTCTAGCTTCGTTCTCTTACTTCCTCCTTCTATTTGCTGAGCCTAATGTAACAGAATTGTGCTAGCTATAGTATGATGAGCTAGTACAGTAATTCTGTGAGTGGGCACTTATTGGTGTTGCCCTCTTTGCATAGGTCAGGGTCTCTGTAGTGCCAACAGGCTTATGCTTGTTGTGTCTGGGAGACACCCATGTGTTGGGAAGGCGGCATGGGGCAATGGTATGGGACATTGCTCTATGTTGGCCAATAGCCTAGTGACATTGGATTGTCTCCAATGCTCTGTATGTGCATCCTTGGGGTGCATAGCTCTATGAGCTGTAGTACAGAGCTAGATAAGCACTTGGTGTTTATCGTATGGGAGTTAAATGCGTGGCATAAATATGGATGAGGGTGTCTCGTCTAGTTAAGAACTATGTGTGTTGGTGAGGTGAAACCCGTCACTGGTATGGGATGGTGATGGATGCAGCCAACAGTCTGATGGCCTAAGTTCTTATAATGCTTGCAGTTTCTCTCTTATACTGGATCCACTAGCGCAGGGGTTCTAGATGATGTACTGTTTAGATATGGCAGGGTGCATCTGCTTGGCAGATGCTATGGTGCCTATGCTGGATTCCATATGTGTGTCCTTGCAGTCCTTCAGTCATTGCTTCATGTTGGCTCTACTAGATAATTCGTATGCATGTTACTAACACGTGGAAGTATGTGCAGGCTATTTGTTAGTTGGCGAGGCTAGGTATGTGTATAGTTATATTGTGTTATCATCTTGAAGCAAGAACACACATGTGGGAAATTCCTCTCCCATGGCAACTCAATTACCATGGAAAGGCCCTCCGTCTGACTCGGTCCACTTGTGATGGACAAATGGATAATCCTATATAACGGAAGCAAACATACATGTTAGCACCTAGCAACAATATATATAATATAATAATATGCCATCCCGAAGGGTGGCCCATCCATCAACAATTCGACATCGCATAATGCCAATATACATAACAATTGCATCAGAAATGAGGGTTCTAAAGCGGGCTCAAAGTCAAGGGGGTCAACTGATGGTCAGGGCCTCCAGATATCAACAGACAGAGTCATGACAATGGCTTTGGTTGGCCTAGAATAATGGTTGTAGTCCACTCCATCCACCTCTCCTCTGCACACTTTGCAGAGAGGCTGGAACATGCTATGGCATGGATGTAGCCTTCCGGAGACGTAATCTCATGGATTCACCCTACGAGACTACTCCAAATTGCATCTCCATGGTCCGATGAGGCAGGACAGGGTTGGATCCCTTTTCGGAGCACAATGGTTCCATGGGTGTGTTAGAGGATCGTGGCACCGGAGCCCACGCATCTATACCCGACTTACCCCTCCAAATTAGGTCAATCTGCGACCTAGGAGGTGTCAGACCCATATCCAGCCCAGATGCAGTGACCGACTATAAGTCTAGCACACTATATAAGCTCCAGTAGCCACGCTCAGCAAGGCTCCACCTCCACTTCACCATTGTACCCGTTATGTGGTGCTCATTCTTAGCATAGCATCCACAGCCAGGTGGGCTCTTGTGCACATGCTGCAATTATTGGGATTTAAGGGATTCTAACTAGGAGCATCTCTACCTCTACATAATCTTTAGGTCTCTACCCTCCTGTAATCCCACAAACACAAGAGGAGCAGAAAGAGAACAACCATCATACATACATCCATCCAAAACCGCAGTTAGATAATATAAGATAAGATAAGTTTTTTATCGTCCACGAGAACCCTATCGGGTTATGGGACCAAAACAAAGAAAGAGGGCATGAGCCCCCCAACAGAACAAAAAGGCCTAAGCCTAAACAAAGTACATCATGGAGACGAAGCCCGTAACAAAACATGAAAGAAATAACAAAAAGAGCTAACTAATAAGGCACTGTGCATATCCTAGCCAAGGGTGCTCAGGTCAGTGGTCGCGAATGATAGTTGTGCCCCCTCTGTACACTGCCCATTTGTTCTGCATATGAGCCTCTCGGACTTTACACAACTCCCCTCGTCGCCTAGTTAACTGTATAGGGGAGAGATCCTCCTGAACCGAGAATCTAGTATTCTTCAAATGACTGCCGTGCTGGAGCACCTATAATCTGTCCTGAGAGGTGCTGAAGTGTACGACGATATGACGAGGTCGGTAGCATGAAATAGAGATTAATCATACAACTACACATATAAGGGTTGCTAGAAGCTCATGCTATCTAAGTACTAACCTGTGTCTTGACTAGAGCCATTATCTCTTAAGGTCTCTATGTAGCTAGTCTGATTAGGATGAACAAGCAGCTCCTCCTCCACCAAATCCTTCCAAGTCGATTTGGGACAGAATTGGAGTTGGAGACCCACTTGTTTGCCTTCTAGATGGGCAACGTATTTTTAGGTTAAATACGTATTTTTCGTATTTTTAACCTACCGGCCGGAAAAAAGAAATTTCGCGTCGGCGAAACCTTCAGTTTCGCTTTTGCGAAACTTTTTTCGCGTAAGCGAAACCTTTATTTTCGCTTACGCGAAAAAAAAAAAATCGGATTTTTTTTTCGCGTAAGCGATCACTTACGCAAAAAGAGTTTTATGCGTAAGTTTTAACGATTATTTAAACTTTACGTGATTTTTTTTTTTTTTTTTTTTTCGGCGTAAGCAAAACCTTTTTCGCTTACGCGAAAATGTAATTTTTTTTTTTTATTATTATTATACATATACTGATATATGCATAGATACAATATGGTGTGAACTGGAGCCAAAAGGCTTGGTCCTTTGTCTCGATGTAAACGTTGGGAGCATATCCCTAGTGGAATGGCCAGTATACTACAACCCAGAATATGGCGAATATTCTATAGTCAAAGCAAAGGCAATGGCTAGGAACATGGAAACATTGAAAAGTGGAAAAGGAGGAATGTAGAAAACACTTTAAGGTGTCAGATGAGGTAAATGCATCTCATGTCAATGTTAAAGCAGTAATCAGTTATTTGAGGCTAAGTGTGAATAGATAAATGTTGAAAGGCAACCATATGGTGAAATTCTGCAAGAGAATTTATATAAGGAAAAAACCAAGGCTGTTGGACGTTTAAAGGCAAATGTTTTGAATATAAACTGAAGGGATATTTATGTGGACTGGAATGTTACATAAAAAGAGAAGAAAAAAATTGTAACGTTTTGATGTATAACAGATGTTAGGGTTCCGTCCGTGCTTTTGGCGAAACTGAAGATGTCTTTTGCTGGCTGACAACTTACACCGGCTTTCGAAATTAGAAGATAAGAATTACAGGCTGGATTTTTGCAGAATAGATCTTTCCTAAGGGCCTATGCAGACCATAAGCCCAAAAGTAAGTACACGTTTCTTAGTTGAGCATAAATAGAAGATGCTCGGCCAGTTGGGGTCTCAATTCCGCGATCTCTATCAGCATATGTGTGTTTTTGTGCACTCCAAATTTCTGAGAGACGGGCAAACTGGAGTTACTGGTGTAATTGATCCTAAAGTTGCAAATAGATTGCAACAAACAAGCATGCAAATATGGAAAACGACACAAATGCCGGAGCTATCCATGGAGAACTCGTCAATCAGGTTTTTATTTTTGTTTATTCAGCGTATTTTGACACGTATCAGATCAATAATGGTGGGCTAACTTCATATGAAGTAGATATGGATATGCCTATTACTTGCTTGCTATCTATTATGATGATTTGATCTGGTGTTGATCATGCTAGCCATTAAGAAATTTTTGCATGAGATCTAATGCCTAAGACTTTGTGGCATGGCTGGTTCTGCATGTTTTTTCCTTATTTGATTATGCAGGCTTATGTCTTTGGATGAGTTAATATTTTAGAAGTTACATCTTGCTAAGGCAGAATACTGTGTTAAACAGTTGAATATACATCAATGGTCTCTTCTGGCTGCACTTTATGAAATAATTGCTGTTTTACTTAATGGACCTGGCCAAGTGGGATTAATTATTCCTCCCTTAGGAGAACAGATCATGTTTATTTGTTGGTCTAGTTGATATAAGTATGGCTGCATTTTGGGATGTGTTTGGATGCAGGAATAGATCTGATGTTAACTCTGCCACAATAACTTAATTATATGCAACCTATACAACATTATTAGGATATGATGAAATCTTACTGAGTTACATACATGCATTATGGGTAAAACTCGTAGAGACTCAGAATCACTTGATGTTTGCAGATTTCTAGCGGATGGGTACTAATGATTTTATGAACCTTAATATATTGGCTTGCATTTATGTGAGAAATACTGGATATTAGCATCCTGCATTGTTATGTAGATATAAATTGGATGCTAAATGTTAACGTCTAGTTGCTTTTGAATTCCAATAGGAAAATGGAACTGATATACTCCAGATTAAGAACAGGGATATTAATGGAGCAGCCAGTGTAATGTAGCTGTGTTCTAACCTTTATTGTGCTTTGACATGCTTTATGTTATGGTACATCTTTTTAAACATGGTGAAGGGGATAACCCAAAAAACCTAATGCTTACCTGTCAGTGCTGTCATTATTACCCTTCTTAGGCTAATTTTTGGCTGGTTTACTGCAGGTAACAAGGTTTCTTGCTCCATGCTTTGATGTATCTATTTGTCTAAGCTGATGGTTCAAGCAATACAAGTCTTCAAGTAAGATTATTCCTATGGGATAACAAGATATATATCTGGAACTCATTTATATGTTATATGACTGTCTTAAGATGTTCTTATAGATGTTTATTTCTGAAAACAGTTTTCTACTGTCTACTCTTATGTAATTATATGAATTTTGAATAAGTTTGAATGAATGATTTTCAAAATAAAGTGTATAATGGTTAAAATTATTTAATGTCCTTTTCTTGGCCTAGTAAAATGTTCCTGTCATTTGTCTAGGACTGCTAAAGGCAGACTTAGTATTTTCAAAGGGAAATATTAAGTTTGGAAGTCTGGTTTCAGATTTGGTTTTTTTTTTTTTTTTTTTTTTTTTTAAAGTTTCGCGTAAGCGAAACCGCGAAAAATTTCCGACGTCGGAAAATTTTTTTGCCATATTTTTGACGTATTATACTTCAAATTGATGCCGTATTATTTGAATAATACGTATTGAGTATAAAACGTATACAGTATTGAACCTATCCCTGATACTAATTAACAATAATTAGCTAGGCAATTTAGTTATTAATTAGACATTTTAGCATAGCTAACTTAAATCCTTAATCCATAACGACCCCAAAATACCAGTGGTGACGTGTCATGTTATTTATACGTACACCGTATAAATACGTAGAATGTCACAGATATTACAACTTGCAAGTGAGAAAGATAATACAATTTGCAAATGAACTCCAATGCTAAGATGATTAAGATGCTTAAGGAAGATTACTTGAGATAGAATAGTTTCCCTCTTTCCCTCATGACTTTTAGTCATGATGCCCATTTATAAGCAGACGCTACTCTTGGAAGGGCGAGGCTAAATCTGATCAAGATGAACTTCAGATAACTTGATCTTGTTCCTATAATGTTTCAATTAGTTGATGGAACCGAATTGATATAATCGAGCTGCCAAGTTCAAGGCAAAAGAATAATAGTTTATTTGATAAAGATAGGTAAAATATTTACATCCACGAAGACCACCAAGGGCCATCTCTAAGCCCAAACCAAACAAATGAATTATGCCCCATCGAAAAATAATGAGCAACAAACATCAACAGGAAGTCCAAACAATGGAAGAGGGCACGGAGGCTCGAAAATAAAGCTGAACAAGAACATTTAGATTATTTGGGTGTAGCCAATCACGGATTTAGAAAACGAGTGGTCCAGAATAATTGTTGCGTCTCCTCCGTAAATTGCCCATTTCTTTTGCATGCGTGCTTCCTCACTTTGCACAACTCTTCCTTACAGTTACATAGCTGAAGAAGGGATAGGTCTTTATGCTAGACAGTATTTTATTTTGTTTTAAACAAGTAACATAATTTCTTCATATGGCATCACAATAGCAACTTATAAAACCATTCCGCCAGTAGCAATTGTTATTTGGACTCCGGCTACAATCCACAATGTGGGCATACCCCAGTTTTAGAGTGCTCACCAACATGCCTTCCAACAAATATAACCTTAGAAGACCTTCGAGTCTATAAGACAATAGGCCATCAAGTCTTTACGTGGAGGTTGTTTCTTTGTTCAGGCCTTGGAGAGGCGTCTTCACAAGGAGGTATGGCCTGGAGGCAGGACTATGCTTTGTTTCTTGAAGAGCTTCTAGTGCAGAATGCATGTTGCAGAGATTGAATTTCCCTGAGAAAAGCGTAGGATTTTGTGGGTTCAAATCTTGCATGAAGGAGATGAAATTATCCAAGTTTCGACCGGATTTTCCTTACTTCTCTCCAGCAACACTAGCTGTAGTCCTCTGTTTTGACCACTATGATGTTTATAGTCTGATGTGCGTTTTCAACCATTGTGTATCATTAGTATTGTTTGCACCATTGGAACTCTCGATTCAATTTTCATTGCAGGTATGCAGGCAGAATTGCTTAAGTGGGCAGGGCCGTCCATAATACCAGTGCTGACTGCCTTGTTCAACAAGGCATTACAGGAAGGTTTCCTGCTGCAGTGGACCAATGGCAGAGTTGTTCCCATATATAAGGCAGGTGACCCACACTGCCCAGCCAATTACCGAACAATCATGGTCAGTTCGGTGTTTGCAAAATTGCTTCTTTGGGGATTCTCGAAAGGCGGTTGGCCGGCCGGGCGGCGGCGGCGAGGTGCGGGCCCTCACCCGAGGCGGGATTCGACCCGGCACTCAACCATTGACCACATCTTCACGTTCGCGAACTCGATTGAAGACAGGCCAGAACCGCCCGTCGGGATCTATATTGTTGCTTTGTGGATTTTGCGAAGGCGTTTGACAATCGTGCCTCGGGAAAAACTATGGGCAAGATCAGCAACAGCTAGGGTTTCCTGTGATTTGCGAGAATCACGATTAATACGAGCTATCACGAAAGATGCTCGGGTCGGTTGCAGCAGACAAGCCAACCATTTGATAGTAGTATCGGGGTTCGTTAGGGATGCCCTCTCTCCCCAACATTGTTTGGGCTTTACATTGATCAATTGGAGAGCTTGGCTTGCTGATAATGGGGGCGATGGAGCTCACCTTCTCTATCAGATCATCAGACAGTTAATATATGTTGATGATGTGGACCTCCTAGCTTACACACCAGCAGACATGCAACGACATCTCGATGCCCTGGACACATTCATGCCAAGCGACCGATATGCGCGGCAACCCGCCAAGACTAAGGTGGTTTTCATATCATCTTCACGCGTCGGTAGGGTCCCCTCCTTCGATTCCCATCGAGGCCAAAATGTGGAAGTTGCATCCACATACAAATATTTGGGAGTGGAGTTTCCTTCTACTATGCACCGACACATCCATACGGGCTACGAGTGACTGGCGGTTCGGAAGGCACTATATGCAATGCAAAACAATAGTCATAGAGCGGAGTTGTATGATTGGGCCCATCACCACACCTGCTCAAGGTCTTAGTGGAGCCCGCCTTTTTATACGGGGTGGAAGTATGGGGCCCAAGGTATCACTTGCTACTTGGAATGACTTGGGCAGTCCGAAAAGCCTTCTTAGTACGAGCACTAGGGGTGAAGTCCACAAATCCCATATCAAATTCTACCGCAGAGACGGGATTCTTGCCTCTTCGAGGGGCGGCCCTTGATCGCCACATTGTCTATTTTCGGAAGATGGTCAATATGGACGATGCTCGCCTCCCTAAACTAGCTTATATCATGGCAATGGAGCCGCAGCGCCCTCAAGGCCCTTTGGAGGGAAAAGAGAGCTCAATGGTTGGCTAGATGGAATGTCTTTGGAGCACGGTGCATACATGTGCAAACAGAGGCAGATCGCCATAGCTTGAGGCAATATCTTGACGTTTGCTTCCTCAGCAAGCTTGGGGATGCCAATGCCCTTGAACAGGTCAAGACAGCACACTACCAGTGCCACATAAATCCTACATTGGAACGAGGCCCGCAATGCTACCTGCGTACCCACTTGCCCATGAAAAGGCGCAGACTCATTGCCTCCATTCGCACAGGGGCACATCATCTTCGAATTGAGACGGGCAGATGGATTGGTGAGCCACGCCAGGACAGGCTCTGTCAATGCTGCCAAATGGGAGTCATTGAGGATGAATCTCATACCCTTCAAAGTTGCCCAGCATATGATCAAATTCGGACACGATATACTGAGTTGGTCAGGCCTGGCCAGCCGTTACATGTGACATTGAGCACAGCATCCGTACGGGTCCTGGGATCATATCTTCAGGAGGTTATGGACATGCGAGATCAGCTATGTCCTCGGGCACACACTTGACATGTATATATACATTGATGTATACTTGTACAGTTTGACAGCATTCTTATTACTGCCACGGTTTTTCCCTCGAAAACCCTTCGGGGCGGGGTTTTTTAACCCGGACAGTAATAAGTTTGCTGCGCTCCTTATGGGTCCCATAGGCCGATTGGCCTCAGTCTATGTGTGGCAAAGTCCTAGGCGCTTCACAGAATTTCCGGTTCAAAAAATGATTTTCCGATTTGCTTGAAATATAGTAGGATATACGGCCGATCAAAAAAGAGGCGTATAAGGATTTTTCCGATTCATTTTTATATAGGTAGGATTTTTTCTGGTATAAAAAATAAGTTATAGGAGTTTTTAATATGGTTGGTTAGTAAAGAATAAGTTCAGGAATCAAGGAACAAGTTCCACATGGACACTTCACATCTCATTAGAAGGAGCTAATATGGAAGACTTTTAACTTTGCTGTAGTAAGCTATTCATTAACGAAATATTACTCATTAGAGGCACATTTTCCTAGGAACATGACGTATTTATATTATTTTTGCTACAATTTAATACTATATTGTGCCTTCTTTGTAGGCTACAAATTTGTTTTAGTGTCCTTTTGTTTATGAGATCTGAAGGCAATTTTCCGAACCAAAATTTTATTAGTAGGATAAGTCCCATTCAAATTTGCAGATGCCCGTTCATCCTAAGACTAGAAGGAAATTTTCCCATTCATTTGAAATACTTTGCCATACACTGGCCTCAGTGGACGATAAAAAAATCATTCTCATTCATTCTCATTCTCATTGAAAAAAATTTGTGGTCATTGATGTGGCACAAATGAGGGAATATTCAACAGATCAATGGCCACGAACAAAAGATGCAAATAAACCCATAAAGATGCAATTTCATTCAAGCATGGACGAACCGTGCAGGTTTAGAACCAAAAAATACATTTCTTATCTATTCCTTAACAGCCTGTCCCGAGATTTTCATTCTAGGAATGAATCTCAGACGTTGATTCAAGCGTGAAGAGGGCATGTATGGGCCGTAATAGCTTGGCTGGAATTGTTATCGCCATAACAATTTTGTTATCGCCATAACAGTCTTCTTGAACACCTATCGGAATAAAAATCTCTTGACAGGCTGTTAAAGCTGATAACAGCCTCTAAACGGCCGTTATGAGCCAGAAAGCGGCCTCGGCCAGTCGAGGCGGCTTCCTGGCCCATAACGGTCCTTGTAGAGGCTGTTATTCAGCCCTTATCTATGCTAATTACCGCATAACAATACTCAGCAATCCATGTATCATGCCATGGGTATACGTAGTATATTCAACGTGAATACGGCATCACACGACCCCAATTGGAGCACGGGTCTCACCCCTTTATGGACTCGGCTCAAAATTATGCTGCTTCCTTATTCTTTAATCCATCCGATAAGGCCCGTTCTTTCACAAGTACTTGATGCTACATTTGAATTAAGATATGCCCATGGCAAGGATACCAAGAATAAGAAAAAACAACCGGCTGCTGGAACTGATAAATCCAGCAAATTGAAAAATCCATGGAGTGAGGATACTGTAAGGGAAACTAAGAAAGCTACTGGTGCTTCCAAGGGTGCTGGAAGAAGGGTTTCTGCATTGGGTGTTGAGGGCAGAAGAAATATAAGCAGCAGGAATACTTCAGATAATAGAAATCAGTCTATAAGCAGCACAGATTCTTCAGATCATGGAAATCAGCATAGGAACCCCTTGTATAGAGCTAGCTCAGGTAATGGATCAACGTCAGAAAGTGGGCATGAGGAGGCCGAGGCTACTCCACCTGGAAGTGCTATCATTACTCCAATGTTTATTGTTGACAGGGAGGAGGTCTTGCAGCCTGAGGTCAGTTTTATATCACTTGCTTTATTCTAAACACTAATGCACAAGGCCTGAATTCGAAATGCACTGGAATGTAATTCCTTTCATAGAAATGCTCAAGAAATTGGAAACAGAATTTTTTCATGCTCCTCAAATTGCAGCTTATGTCTGGAGGACTTTCAATCTAAAGTTAGATGCCGTGGCCATATGTTGCCTTAGATGGAATTTGCCACTCACTTAGGGCTCATGCAACAATTGGTTCCAATGTGCATATTAAATGAATCTCCCATACATAATAAGAATGGTTAATACTTTAATGCTTTCTATAGCATCTGGAATTTTATTGGTTCCTCTTTCTTGTTCAGTAGGCCTAGATCAGTTCCTCCTACGAATCTGAAAGAATCTTGTGAGAGCTGTTCTTGCCTCATCACGTACACAGATTGAGTATTTTTTATTTTTTCCAAATTTTCCACGTATCGAATCAAAGTTATATAGCCATATAGTTATATACTTTTGAGCACTGAATATAAATTGTTTTCCATAAATTCACGTGCTGTATGCCTTTTGAATGTGATAGATGGAAGTAGAAATTATCATGATTTATAATGAGAAGAGCTCCATTTAAGTTCTTGCAAGTTTATCCCATGTTTCTCATGCCTACATTAATGCCATTAAACCTCAAATATGATGCCGTGGTTGTTATTATTTGTTTGTATAGTCAAGGGTCACTTGACTAAGATGTATTGGTTTGCTGTCAATAAGGAATTGATTGCCAACCCATCATGGGAGACCTTTGTAGGCAATAGTGCTGGTGTTTGGAGGGGAGTTGGAGCTGCCTTTTCTCCTCACACAGCTGAGATGGAACCAATTGCACTTGGCAAAAGTAACGAATATCTATATGATTTTCGTGTGTGGAACTTGGTGGACCGTTTTAGACCTTCTGAAGCAGATGATGCAAAGGAGCATGTTAGCCTTCAAAGAAAGGTACTTTGGAATGCTGGAAATTCTTTTGGTGAAGAAAACTGTCATTCTAAGGAGGAAAAAAATGGCTCTGCCAACTCACTGGAACATGAGCAGAATGACAGGTGCCAAGTAAGTTATTTTTGTTGGTAAAATTGTTTGCTCTTTTTATTCTTTTGCAAAGACATGGATATTTGGCTCTCTATTTTACATTGATGGTTTAACTAGGTAGTGCGGGTGAAGTTTGGTGATTTATTGTGTATTATTCTTGGAAATCGTGCTGTCATCTTCGTCTTGTTTAGTATCTGAGAATTTAAATGGAGATGTTTTCCAAAAGTAATGGTTGTTTGAAATATGAAGTCTGTCTTTCAAAACCAAGAGCAATGTATTTAAAGACAACAGATTGTCTGAGAGTGATATGACCATCTATTTTCCCCTCTGAATGCACTCATAGTGATTATCTTGAGAAGTTTCAAAATTGTTTCACACTTGCACACATTCTAATGGTCATGTGATGACAGATTGAAGACAGCAGTATGATTAATGGGGATGTTATGGAAGAAGATATTTTGGGGAAAGAGGCTGGTCTTATCTTCTTTGAGGTACAATTGCTTTCATGGCCAAGTCTCACTGCCAAATCTGGTTTATTACATCATATCTTCTGGGCATCCTTTGTAACATTACATAACACGTCGCATGCTTGTGTGCTTTCTAGATGAATAATAAATTGGCCATAAAGGTTTTTTTTCCTTTTTTTTTCCTCTTATTTCAAGTGGGCATTCATATCTTTTGCATCACAGGAATGGCTCCCAGCAGAGATAATACTTAAGACGTATCAAATATATACTTATGTATGCAGGATGGTTCATATTCCAGAGGGCCAACAGAACTTCTAAGTGACAGTGCCGACTATTACAACACTCCAACCTTTAAAATTGAGCAAGTAAGGCCCCTTAGTTTTATTAAAAGCAAGATGTGAACTTAATATTTCTTCTTGTTATTTGCCTAGCTTCTGTTATTTGGTATTTAAGCATCTGATGTACAGAACAATACGTTCTATGCAACTTAGTAAAAGGGCCATGGTGAAAAATTTGTCAGAGTGAGTCACGCATGATTTTCTCATCTGCCAAAGTCTCTGGTTAGATGATCCGGGGAGAGCTTGACCAGATGTGCTCTACTGTCTTTTGTAATAGGTAACTATAACAATGCTGCCTTATGGTGAGAAAGCACCACCGAAGGTTTTAACTTTGCAAGCCCCCACTGTTGGTGCTCGTGGCCATATCTTTATTGCAACTTTAACACAACCTTAAGCGGATCCATCTTTCTGGCTGATAAGCACTTTATGCTTAAGCTATCTGACCTCTAGTTTATTGCTGTCAGTGTCTTGTCAGAGGAGGACATTCTAGACTACATGTGGTGCATACCATCATGGTGGAGAATAAAGGAGAAAATATCCAAATCATGCGCATTGCTGTCCGCCAAGAAGAATGGATAGGGCCTTCAAGTTCATTGAATATTAGGTATATTTTGAAGGATTCTGTATGCTGCTTGAGACTGTCCAACATAATAAAGTTAACAGATTTATAAAAAAAATGTGTAATTTTGAATGAGATTTATTTTACAATGAAGACTTATTTGACATGATAAGGAAAAGGAAATGATATTTTTTCGTTGAATGCTGATTGAATTAAATGTTTGTGGCAGCCTTACTGGACATACAATAGATTGCTTTTCAGAGAGGCCAAGAGCTATGCCAGTAGAAATGGATGGAAGTTGTAATGTGTTCGAGGCATGTGCTATGGTTGTTGAAGCAAGCAAATCACTCATCTACACATGCAGAGAAGCCCGGAAGAGAAAAATATTTCCTAAGGCATGCGCTAGTGATGAGGATGCCAGTATCTTGTGGCTGAGAGGTGGTGTCTTCACATACGTGGATATTGGTAAAGATGGAAGCCTAACAATAGGCGTAGGGTGGGCAGCTGATGATGTAGTTCTCATAATTGAACGGATCTATGCACCAACTGGGATGTTGAGACAAGTATGTCTGCAAACAGAGCTGAGAAGCAAACAATTTTTAAAAAACTGAGCTGCATATATAACTTACATTCGTCTAAAAATAAGAATGATAAACTTACAAAAATTGCACCAGTGAGAAATAAGAATGATAAACCTACAAAAGTTGCACCAACTGGTGCTCGCCACGCCCATTCTGAAACATCCTTACATAATCGGACATCATAATGTTGATTTGCCATTTTAGAGACAACATCAACAAAAGTAGCTCAGGCATAATGACACTTACAACTTTGGGATCTGCGATGATGCATACACAATTCTTTAGATGCCTATGAATGAGAGATTTATCAATAACTGCTACTCAAGGTAAATGAATTCTGGAAGTTTTTATTGGGTAAAAAATAAAAAAGAACTTTCAGTGCAGCCAAGGTTAAATGTGCTTCGCACAAAATAGTTGTAGCTTGTAGAAATCTATTTAAAAGTGTCTCCCGCTTCTGTATAGAAGACAACCGTTTCCAATTTTAAACAATATTATGCTCTTCGAAAGATCCTTATGATCCTTATGCATATTTGTTTAAGCCATGCCTACCTTAAGCATATTTATTTAAGGAAGCCGGGCCTCCAATAACATGGCTTGTATTTCCTCCCGACTTCCAGAACGTAGCTTCGACGGATCAATGAATGTAAGCAATGCACATTCTATTGTCGATTAGTTGCACGTTCTGGGTGAAATGTCAACGGATGATGCATATGTGAGGCACACAGTAACATGGAGTGCGGATAAAAAAAAGTTATGCTTGCAGGTTCGAACGTATTTTCTTAACCCCATCGCCATCTTACACACTTAAAGATCTGCAGCTTTTGAATGGCAGCTTCCAAAGCTATGATCTGCAGTGTTCAAATGGCAGCTTTCTTTCATAGCCACTTTATGCAAACTTGTGCAGGAGCAGTGCTTCTGACATGGGCCATCTTTGCCTTGTACAGGACATGCTTTAAGCCCCTCAAGCTTAGAAGACACTATGAGAAACAAGGCATAAAAGGACCACCTTTCAGGCTGTTGGTAGGTAATCTACCTGAAATCAAAAGCCTGACCTTGGGCGTTGGAAAATATGCATGTGGATTTGAACAGCCTTCCAAGCTTTGTGTTGCGCCCGAACTGTGCAAATTTGTTGAACTGTATGGTGAGCTTCTTGTATATAAATCCTATGAAAAGGAACCAACTGGGTGAGCTAGCGAATTCGCCTGAAGCATGTTGCTATGCTATTTTGAATTTTGGTTTGCTGAAGTACATGTTAATTCTACAGCATAGGCTACATGTTAACATGGTTGGTGTGGTGTTTCTTTCAGGGAATGTTTCTGTTCATGAATTAGGTGCCATGACTAGGCTGGTCATTGCTAATCCAAAGTTAGCCAAAGAAGTCCTTGTTACCAAGGCATCTTACTATCAAAAATCAAGTATAAGCAGGGAAGTCCTTGCCAGTCTTGTTGGCAATGGCTTGGCTTTGTCAGAAGGGGAGTTCTGGAAACAACAGAGAAGAATTCTCAGCCCAGCTTTTAGAATGGAGTATCTCAAGGTGCTGTTCAGCATTCTATGACTCGTCCTCCCTGCTAAATTTATCAAAACCTTGGATCTTAATATTCTTGCAAGCAATTGTACTTTCCTAACGTATCTATTTCTTCTTTGCATTCTTTGATGATGATATAGAAATTGTTCAAGCACGTCTGCTCTGGAGGTCAAGAGGTTGCAAATAGGTGGAGCAAACAAATAAAAGATTCAGGAACGAGTGTAGAAATTGAAATCTTTAAAGAAATGTCTGTAATGGCCATGGATATCATAACGAGAGCATCTTTTGGAGCAACAATGGATGGATCCACTAAAGCTGCCAATGCATTTCAACTACTTGTTGATATTCTGAACTCCAGATTGAGCAGCGTATATAGCTACAAACGCCTGATACCGGAATACAGGTTAGCTTCACAAATCAAAAGGCTAACTTTTAACTACTGAAAAGCTAGTATAATATATATTAAAGAATGCTGATGGGTACCTCAGAAATTTGCCAACAATAGAGAACTTGAGACTGTGGAAGAAGGAAAAGTATTTGGATCAACAGTTGGAGGAGATCATGGAGACGAGATTAGCCAAATCCGGTGAGTTAGAAGGAGAAACGGACATATTTGGAGTGATGATTAAAGGAAAGCCGAAAATGAGTATCAACCAGATGATGGATGAGAGCAAAAACATATTTCTTGCAGGCCATGCCACTACAGCTCTCTTGCTTACATGGGCCCTAGCCATGCTTTCTAAACATACCTTTTGGCAGCAAGAAGCTCGAAAAGAAGTTTTTGCTATTCTTGGTGGCTCTGACCTTACATTTGAACATCTTGGAAAGCTTGAAATTGTGAGCACAATTTTCCTATTCTTTTTCTTCATTCCTCTAGATTGATGCATGTATTTTATGAATGTATAATATATGTGCATATGTACTCACGTACATATGGATGCGTGCGTACATATGCATATACACATGTACATGTAATGTCGGTATGTACGCATATGGAACTAATAGTTCCTATGTTCCTATGCAGCTAAGCATGATCATCAATGAAACTCTTCGACTGTTCCCACCTGTCGGCAGCGTGTCTAGGAAATGCTCTCAGGCTCATCAAATAGGCAACATATCAGTGGTTCCTGGAACAAATGTGTTGATCCCAATAATATTGTTGCATCAAATGGAAGAAATCTGGGGAGTTGATGTCTATGAGTTTAACCCTGAACGTTTCAGGAGAAGAAATAAGATCAAAGGACTAGAAGGATTTATGCCGTTTGGAGGGGGACCACGCATATGTGTAGGATCAAACTTTGCAATTATGGAGGCGAAGACTTTGCTAGTTATTTTGCTCCAAAATTTTGAGTTCAGTTTATCCCCCCTTTATGAACATGGTCCTGGCTGTCCCCTCAACATGAAGCCAACCTTTGGATGTCCCATCATAGTTCAAAAGATTTGAACCAACTTGTTCACATTTCAGGCTCTTTTCTAGAATGCCAATTGACATTTGTAGACAGTACTATCATCATGAATACTACACAATTTTACATGCGTTGTTGTACATCCGCGGAGTCTCTTGTAGATATACATTGCTTTTGAGAGTTTTTTCTCTTTGTGCATTAGGAGGCAGTATTCCACTTTACTATAGAAAGTGCATCTCTTTAGAAGAAACATATGGTAGGGTTTAAAAAGCAATGTTGGTGTTATATGTGTGGACTTCATATCAAGTGGATATTAATGCACTAGATTGAAAATGGGGTTATATATGAGATTCAACTTAAAAGATTTTGGCTTGTAGGGTGCTTATGTTGCTAACTTCAACTTCTAAAAGTATTGATGTAATGTTGTGTATCACGTTTAGTTAGAAAATTGGAACATGATGATGGAACGTAACAAGTTGCCAAAATCCATTTATTTTTATGCCCTGTACTTCTTCATGGAAAGGACACAATTTTATATTGCAACATCATGGGTATTTGGTTGGGGAGGCATGCCTACAACACCACGTATCTATGCATTAAAAAAATGGAGATGTAAGATAACAATTATTGCGTCACATGGTAAGCAGTTGGTATAAAATCTAGGAACAACAACTAATGCATATTCTAATGTAAGTGAGACAAACTAAAAAAGTTCTCATTATTTCCACTACAATATAATCATGTCACATGGTAAGAATATAAATATTTCATGCATTGCTATTATGCTTGAACTTTAACGACATAAATCAACATCATGAAATGTGCAGTCTATTGGAGTCACAACGAAGTAACCTTTATGGGTTAAATTCTCTATATCTGCATTATGTGCACATGGTTCTAAGCAATCACTATCTATAACTATGGAAAAATATTTAGAATTGAATTCGCTTGAATCCAAGAACCTTGATAGCTAGATTGATAAAACTTCTAATTTGCACGTTCTTGAGGACATAACTAGCAATATTGTATTTAGAGAAGACATATGGCATCCTTAACAGTCTTTGGCATCTTTACTAATGAGCTAGAGCAGTGGCTTAGGATACATTGTGCAGATGGAGCAATACATTGTGCAGATGGAGCAATACTTCCAGGACACCTGAGCCACACACTTCTACACATATGAGATTGTACTTTTATTATGATCCAATGAGGGCTTCCATGCAGCTAAGATATGTTTTGATCGATGCAAAATCAGAAACACGTTAATTGGTTCTAATGCGCAATATTTTCCTTGGAATGTATGGTTTGATGATCAATGCAAAGTTCTCAAAAGGCAGCTTTGACTTGTGGTAGACCTAGGGCTCATGTCCAGGCCATCAAGCAGTACAAGACTTTTTTGAAGGAAAGAAGGCACAGTATTTGGCATAGCGTCAATACACCATGTTCTTCTTACTTGCTAGAAATCTTAAGGCATTTTGGAGTAAACTCTTGTATAAGCTAATGCCAGTCCTAGGTGACATTTCCTTGAAATAATGGATATTCTACTTGGCTCAACTATATGACATCCATGGGGTTTTAGATGTTGTTCCAACACAGACAGGTCCAGCCGTGACTCTAATGGCAGAAGATGTGGAATGAAGCTTATAACACCTTGATAATGGTAAAGCCATGGGTTTGCAGGAGTTGCAAGCAAAGCTATTGAAATGGGGAGAACATGTAGAGTGGTCTCAATCTACAACACTTCCCTTCCATTGACTGCACCATAATGGCCAGTCCTTTTACTTTGCAAAGCCTTTTGCTGGGAAAAAACCCTCCTCCCAAAGGGTTTCTGAGGGAAAAAACTTAGCAGTAATAGGGGCATGCTGAGAAACTGTATCGTGATACATTATGATATATTTTTTTTGGTGCAGCATGTGGGGGGCATAACTGAGTGCACTCATCCATGATGTCTTGGAGATAGGATCCTAACGAACCCACTGATGGTGTGTCCAGCAGAAAATGGCACACCTAGTTTTTTTTTTTTTTTTTTTGGGTGGGGGGGGTCAACTTAGCATAGTAGGCTCGGATGTGGGTGAATGTTGGGCAGTTCTGAATAGTATGGCATTCATCCTCAACGGTGCCCTATTGGCAACACTAACAAATTTTGTCCCTCCGCGCCTCCTGAGCCCATCTTCCTGTCTCAAAATAGAAGCAATGTGCATTTGTGCAAAATTAAGACTATCAATCTACATTTTTTTCAGTGGCAAATGTGCACAGAGGTAGTGCTTTGGCCCTCCTATGAGTATGGGATTGATCTGTTGCTGGTAATATGTTATCTTAACATGCTTTAGGATATCAACATCCCAAAGCTTGCTAAGAAAGCAAGCATCAAAGTACTACTACAAGTGATGGCGATCCTCTTCATTTTCTACTGGACGCACCTATGTCATTCCATCGGGTGAACTACTGAGCTCGCCTTTCCTTCCAGTAGGCCTTGAAGCGTTGCAAATCCATGGCCACGATATAAGCAAGGTTGGGAGAGACGCTCATTGCCCATACGAACTACTTTCTGAAAGTAGATAATGTGGTGGTCGATCATGGCCCTTTATAAAAGTAGAAAATCCATCAGGTGCAAAAGAATCTGATATGATATTGTAGATTTAACCCCAAGTGCCCAAGCCAAAAAGGCTTTATGTACATGCTCCAGATCATCCCAGGTGGCTAGGAATATGATCAGACCCCAGACTTCCAACATGTGCAAAATAATAAGTTCCATCAAATCCCTTAATAAGTGTGATAGATTGACAAAATCTTGTAGCTCTGCCTTGTAGCTGTTGTTCTGCATCGCGTACAATGCCTTCTAACCTGCTGCCACTCCTCATCGCATGGAAGTGTCCCAGTATGTGGTAGTTGGAAACTCTATGTCCAAGTACTTATATGTTACTTCCACATTTTGCCCCTGATAAGTGAAGGAGGAAAGACTTAGTTGACGCGAAGATGAAACAAGCAGTACCTTTGTTTGGCCAAATTAACCTGCATTTTATTTGCTCGACAAAAGGTATCCAAGGCATGTAGGTGAAGTTGCATATCTTTTGAGGTGTAGGCTAAGAGATCCACATCATTGGCTTATATGGGCAGCCTAATGATCTGGTGCACAAGCTGAGCTCCATCACCCCCGTGTTCAGTAAGCCACCCTTCCAATTGATCAACGTAGAGGCCAAACATCATTGGAGAGATCGGGCATCCCTGGCAGACCCGTATCCTACTATTGACAGGTTGTCCTGACGATGTCGTTCGACCTGAGCATGTCTCATACAGGCTGTATACCGTGTTTTACAAGTTTGTATGGGCCCCTGTAGAGGCACAATGTCAAAAGCCTTTGCAAAGTCGACAAAACAACAGTAAAAGTTTTGGCAGTTGTTCCTCTATCCTCCACCAAGGTCTACAGTGTGAAAATGTGGTCAATGATGGAGTGTTTGAGCTTGAAGCCTGCCTGTGTGAGGGCTTGTAATTCTGTCTCTTCTGCCCACATCGTTAATTGTTGCTCGAGAATGCCGGCCATCTATTTTGCAAAGAGTGAATTGACCATGATTGTTCTGTAATTGGCTAAGCTGTGTGGGTCGCATGTCTTCTATATGGGAACTACTCTCAGTGGTCCACTGTTGGGAGAATCCTTCCTGCAATATGCCATGTTGACTAGTGAAGTGAGGATGGGCACTATTTGATAGATGGTATGCACCCTGTACACATGGTTTGGATTGGTTGGGCCAGATGTGAGCATGGCAAAAAGCGGTGGGCCATGTAAAACCATTGAAAGGGGCTGCAGCGAATTAGGATTGCGCGTCTTTTTTGAATCATAGAGCAATCGAACAGGTAGGAGGTGATTATAGGATCAAACGAAGCCGAAGTTATCTGTCTCGTTGCATCAGTTGAAGTTCCCCGACAGATATATTGCTCACTATCTGATTGGCAGTAAAGAGACCTCACAGCTTGTTTCAATCTCAATTCAGAGAAGAGCTATTCGGCTGCACCAATTCGTGGGTCTATGCCAATGTTGTTAAAAAACCCGTTTTTTATTTTTAAAGTACCTTATAAAAATCCTCACGTTTTTTAAAGAATTTTTGTGATTTGGTATTGCCAAAAAAAAAAAAAAATACACATTCTTTGCACTGCTTTATTGAACATATTTGCTACTGTTAAAATGCACATTTTTGCTACAAGTTACAAGATGTAGCATGCCAACAAGTAAATCAAAAGCTTATGCTGCTATTAGAAACTATAGTACAAAGATATCATAGCTGTTTTGCTATGCAACTTTTAAGAAAGTTCAGAAAAAACATTATTATAAAGGTTAAGAAATATAAGAATTTCATATAAAAGGATAAATAAGTTCAAGAATCTCATATATTTGGATATAAAAAAATCATAGTCTAAGGATTTTTAAGGATTTTAAAGATTGGACAGTCGGAGATTCTGTCCATAAGTCCAACAATGGTATCAGAGCCACTGCCACTATGGCCAGTAGGCTTGCTTTAACGTACTTGAACAGTAGTCAAGTATTTGAGGGAGACGAGGCAGGATTTCAATTATGGAAGACAAAGATTACTCAAGCTCTTAAGGTGGACAAGGTATGAGAACTTGTTTCAAAGGGGAAATCTGTCATGACATCTACCAAGGTAAAGAATAGATTTTTTATCGTCCACGAAAACCAATTGGCCTATGGGACCCAAATAAAAAGAGAGAGCAGCAAGCATATTACTGTCAGGATTAAAAAAACCCACGCCCCAAAGGGTTTTCGAGGGAAAAACCTTAGCAGCAAGTATGCTGGTACACAGTACTTTTAGATGAATGGAAATAGGCCAACACAGATATAAAACGCTATCTGCCAGTTACAGAGATAGAGGGAGAATCTGGCTGCTGAATCCGACTTCTATAGGCCGATTTCTATTTGCTCTATCTTCTCTGAGTGCTGCAAGCCGATCTGGCCTCTTTCTGCCTCACTGCTTGGCCGCTGAAGCTGATCCAGATCACCATTGCTGATACTTCTTGAAGCTTATGCAAGCTTGGATCTTCTGTAACCGATGGGTCACATGCCAGAAGGGAAATGGCTGTGATCGATCCCTTCTAACTCTAAGTTCTTTGATAATTGCCTTAAGCTGTGGATCCGATTGGGCGGATAATGGCTGCTTCATATCTTGTTGTGGAAACAGTGTAATCTTACTTAAGTATTGAGCTGTTATCAGATCTATAAGATTATTCCTAAGTTTGATCCTTGCTACTGTGACTTAAGGGAATTTAGGATTGTTTATTATACCAGTCCTCCAGTCTTGTGTTGGATTGGAGATCATAAATCCATACTTGGTCGGGTCTTGAGTAGTAAATATCTCTTTCGTTGTATTAGAGCCTATCTATCCATACACCTAATCAATGGCCCAGAACCGCTTCAACGTCACTGAAGGACAATACCAGCAAGCCTTGTCCAACGCTAGTTATATTGCATCTCAGCTAGCATTGCCTATGCCTCGTAATCAACAAGAGTATGACAGGCAAGTGGAATTGCTGTCTATTCTATACCGCTTCCTTCCAGATATTTATCTGCGGTCTCCGCAACCTCCTCTGCCTAATGGTCCTCCACCAGTAATTCCTCCACCGCCACCTAAGCTGAGAAAATGGTTAGAGAAAGCAAACATGCCATCTTTCAAAGGGGGAAAGATGAAGCCAGTTAAGGTCGTCAGTTTCATCAGCCAGTGGGAAAAATTCTTTGAACGTGCGCAAGCGACAGATGTGGAAATACTGCAAGCCATGGACACTTACTTAAAAGATCAAGCCCAAACATGGTGGCAAGGCAGACGGGAATGTGATTCCAGGATCAATAATTGGGAAAGTTTCAAAACGGCATTTGAACCACATCATTTACCCTCTAATTATCAGAGTGAGCTACGTAGGGAATGGGATCATGAAACAGGGGGAAACCGAGAGTAGTCAGTCCTATACTTCCAAATTCACTCATTTAGCGGCACTAATAAAGAATTTGGATGGGAATGAACTTCTAAAAACATATGTCAGCGGATATAGGGATGATATCTATGCGGAGATAGGCTATAAAATTAGCATCTGCAGTAGAACGGAAAATAGATCCAAAGTCTAGGAAACTTGATTTTTGGGATGAGGAAACCCCGGATCAGGAGAATAAAAAGAATAGTAACGAGAAAAACGGAAACTAGCAAAAGGCACACCAGAAGGCTTTAGCAAGGTCAAATTTCACGATACTGGTATTTCTAAAAGTCATATATTTTATCAAATGATATTTGGCCACTTCTTGTCCTAAAAGAAAATCAATTTTCTACTATGAAAATAAGACATGCCCAAAACGTTGGCATTTTGAGGCCCAACATATCCCAGAACACAATCATATCATTTCCAATATAATTAAGGTATAGTTGTTTGATTGAATGTTCCCACGTAACTCGTTAACACCAAACCCTTTGTTCCCAGCAAGAGGAAGAAACACTCATCTTTTTTCTATAGAGAGGCAAGCACTGGTGTGCAGAAATTAGATGATTAATATCAGCAAATGCATTGACCCAACAAATCAATCCTCTCGGGAAAAAAACCATGGTTGAAGTTGCAAGAAAGAGGAAAATGATGTATAGACCCGAAAAAAATGACAAAATGCTTTATTTGCTTAATTCCATATTCCATTCCTTCTATGAAGAACCACACTGGCTTAAATTGATTAAAGGGACAAACAATAAGAATTCGACAAATAGAAGAGACGGTTATAGGAAATTCAGGCTAAGCTAAAGAATAGATGAACCCAAAATTTAAAGGAACTCCTAAATGGATGAACTCCTAAATTTAAATGGGAAGAAATCAAGGTAGATATAGGAATCTAAGACGAGCAACTTCTTTTCCACAATGCACATGACTGGCGACGATAAATAACCAGCTGGCTGACAAATTGCGTATCATCTGTAAAATTAAAGTATATGTTTTAGCAAACAAATCACAAGTACCTTACAATGATGCAACAAGTTATACAAGGCACAACCCAATGGAGGAATTTTGCAGCTAAGGGAGTACATTCAGATTGGACCATTGTAAGAAATTAAACTGACGTGCTTTGCATAACCACAACCATGACTCTAAAACATGCAGGCTTGGGTAGTTGTGAATTCAGCATTCTGATTCAAAAGAAACAAACATAGAGGAAGGCTCAAAAAACAGAAAAAATCACACAAGAAGACCTTGATTCTTCCAATGTAAGGTGTTTTGTGAAAAAACTCAATACCTTGTCGCCAAACAAGATACAACCACCAAAATGCTGAGCTCCAGCAATGCCTTGCTCGAGCATCACCTTGCAGGCGCTTTCTTTTCTCTTCTTCGCCCTTACCTTGGCTATGGCAATGAACCTCCAGCAGTTGCTAAAGGCTTTTCCACACTCAATCTGACGCAAAGTTAGCCTTTTTCTTGGCTATAGTGCAATGCTGCAAAAGCCTAGTTACTACAGCTAGATAGATACATGATGTAACTCCTAGATACATGTAGAAACATTTAAAGTACATTATCAAAATGAAGACAAACAATCACAACCATTTTTCGTTAGTACCATGTAAGAAAAGCAATGCTGGAAGGTAATCTCAATACTCTAGCCCTGACAATTGCTGTAATGTTGTGAACTGTAGAATACTAGCATGTTGTGGTCCAGGACGCATTATTCAAGCTGTCAAATTTATTTGAATATACTCAGCCTGCAACAGGAAGCTACTATCATTCTGCATAAGTTAAGGACATGATATGCAAAGGACAAAAATGATAAACCTAGATGATCTTACTGCAAGGTCGTTTTTGGAGCCAAAGTTTGAGGATGCCATGATTTCTTCTCATTGCCGAAGTGGTACAAAAGGAAGGAAATAGAAAAAATAGAAAAACACACAAAAAACAACAAATTGTCTATAATTTGACTCTTACATTCTGCCATAGCCAAAAGCTCCCTGCAGCTTGCAGCTGAACATATTGACTTGGGGCTACAGCAGTATGTGGTGGAGGCTTAAATATGCTCCATAATATTCAATGGTGTTGCTTTCTGAATTGCACCAAAGAATAACAATTTCAATTCTCAATTTTATCCATATACGAAGATATTAAAATAACCATTTGCTTTACAGGTCTAGAGTTCTAAATCTCAAAAATCAGAAGAGAACATAAAGAAAACAATAAATTAACCTGAATAACAGAGCAACAATGAGAGATGGACAGTCAACTCGTCTTGAATGCTAGCTAATCTGCATAGAAAAATATAACAATGAAATATAAGGCAAAGAAAATAATGACCATTCCAAGTTGAAGAATATCCAGATAGACTATGGGAAATAAAGTTAACTCATGTCGGATCATGCAGGTGCCTTCCAAAATGCCCATATTTGTAAGGCTTGGAAAATTGACTGAAACATACAAGATTTGACAAACTAAAGGCCTGCATCAAAGTACCTGAACAATGTTTTCATGAGTCCTTTGAGATGTGCAATTTCATAAGTAATACCCCATATGTTATAATCCCTTCTTTACAAGGTTAATGTTCTCAACTACGAGATGAGCAAATGAAGTGACATATGGAGATTTTCCTAGATTTGGAGCAGCGTGCACAGACCACTAACTGAAGGTAATAATCAAATTAAAATAGTAAGATCCCAACATACCTAAAAACCTCGAATGGTGTGCTTCAGCATGAAACAAATCAGATCGTCATGAGATCAATGGACGGCGAGATCCTTTAAGCTAAAAGCATAATCAAACTGCATGCGAGTGACCCATTTGCCAATGCTTGAGATGCCAGGATTTAAGGACTTGTCCAGTATACTGTTGTCACCTACATACACCAATAAAACAAATATATCTTTAAGATCTTCCATGATCTACCATGATCTACAGATGATCTATGGTACTACCATGATCTATGGACATGATCTGTACCTTTTCTATACACCAATCTGCTTATAACAACGATTACTATTTTATCTGATAGACGAGCGGCTGGATCAGGCTGGAACATGGCTGTGTCTACAGCATTAGGTATCACAAAAACTCTATCCGGAGATAGGCCTGATCTCAAGACCATATTTTCCTTGCTTGTGTGTGACACACAGATTTCTTCTTGTACATCAGCAAGGGTAAACTGAAGCACCTTATTCATGTGAATGCTGCCAAGATCGGCAAAATCCTATAAAGAGTGATCTGTAAATACAGTCTTATATCCCATTGTCCTGGCATGCATAATTCCCTCATGACAAAGGGTAGAAAATGCCTAATGTCCATGCACAACAGTAATGCGTTCCCGAAGAATGAGAGTGCCATAGAAGGGTAGAGTGCCATAGAATGCGGGCAATGTATTCTGCATTGTGAATGGAAGCCAGGGAATGTAATATACTTCAAGTCCATTGGTCATGTAACGAACACCACTGCGTTTACCATATGCATGAGTAGCTACAACCACCTAAGAGAAAGTTAAAACAAAGGCAGTGGACTATAAAGTAGAAACCAAATTACTTATGCAACTTGTACGGAGCTGGAAAACAAGCAGTTACCTTGTGTCCACGCTGCAAGAGGCGCTGAGAGAGGTAGTATACATTATCTTCAACTCCTCTAAAACTATTATTCTGTACGTGTGAATCCAAGCATTACCAAAATATTCACTATTTGTTTGATGACCTATTCGCCTTGAACCTATCACAAATCTCGTTCATAGAATTGATCAAAACTATGTGGATGGACGTAGGAAAATGAAACTTCTTGATGATGCCTGTTCTTCTGTGACATTTTGATCATCTAAGTTTTTGCATTTGTTTGCGTTGAATCATTTGATCTAATAGTTTAGTAATTTTACCTGGTGAAACATAAGCCTGCGGTCCCTTGAATTTTGTTAGCCAAATTTCGTGTCCAAGCCAGCAAATAATCTTCAAAAACACAACAGGGAGGGTAAGAAGAGATTTCTTCGCCATGGCCATGGTTGTTGAGCGATGGCCATTTTAATGCTCCTCATCTACAACAAATGCATGTGTATAATACCAAGTGTTCAACTACCATGATTGCAGCATATGTTCAGCATGGACATACTCACGAAGCATTCAAGATTCTCCAAATGTTTCACCAGTGGTCAAGCCAGATACGTTCATGTTTCTCTATAAGACCGGACTGATTGTAAGAGGAACTTGCATGTTGCATGTTCTTGTCATACCCCAGACTTGTACTTGTTTATAATATTTTCAGTAGGACTCCATTTTTCCAAAGCCAATGCCTTTGTATAAACAAGTTTACTCCAGAAGCAATGCATGTATCATGCTTGTAATTTTAGCTGCCAGATTACTATGCCCAATACAGGGCACCTATGCCTACCAGATCCATACAAGCATTGGTCTTGAGAGTATACAACGATTCTGGAGGAAATCATGCGCCTTCCTGCATATAGAAGGTACAGTTCTAATAGGTTGCATGTTGCTGCATAAAAGTTCTGTGCTGCACGTATCCAATATACATATGTAATTGCTTGGTATTGCTTTCGTGAATATGCAGGTTCTATAAAATGAAGGCAATATATCTATTGTAGACGATATGATTCTGGTGATAGTAAAAGGCAAATATGAAGCTAGGTAAGATGTTCCAAATAGACTCTACTACAGACAAAATTCCATGTCCATGAAAATGAAATCCCCAAGCTTCTGGCCACTCCTTAAACATCAGAGATCACTTTCTTGAGGCTGGAAACTGATGAGGGAATAATCAAGTGCAAAATTTTAAGAATTCCACGGAGGGTCTGATGTGTTTTTTCTTATCATTATACAATTTAGTTGGAACATCCTTGGTCTAACATCCCTGTCTCGCCCTTGTAATGATGCAGCAGGGATGAATGGCGCATGGAATATTATTATTATTATTATTATTAAAATTAACTTGCTCTCTTGGGGCCTTGAGATCCAAACAATATATCGAATTAAGTCAAGGCATAAACGCAACATCATCTTTGCATTTCGGACTTCACGCATTATATTGCAAGTAAACTTCAGAAGCCTTGCTTGACCCCAATAGTACCTTTGTGATCTCCAATATTGGCTGTGATTGTCTTGTAATCTTAAAAACTAAATGGGACTACTTTAGCGAGCCAATGGAAGAGGTAAGCAATGTTAATTACAAAATGCACAAGAAATTCAGCTGGAAGGTGGCATGTCTATAAACAAGAAATTATAATGCTCTCTTGTCTTCTCTAGTCTATGTAGAGAAACCTTCGAAATGACTGGTTTTCTTCCAAAACTTAAGAGATTAAAATCAACTAAAGGGCTCATTTCTCATTTGGCAAATTTTGCAATTTTCATTCACAGGACGGTTAATTTCTTCCTGAGCTTTCCCTTAAAGTCTAGTTTATGTTTAATTAAGATATACCAAAACCTTCGCAAATTGACTAGACATACCTGTATCTCTTGCCATCTGCCAGAGGAGCCTTGTGCATTCCTTGCTGTATCAACAATCACTCTGGCAACAATTAACAATGTAACAATTACTGTCCAGCATGGAAAATGTATATAAATGAAATTCAAATACAAAGATTAGGCCATTATGCATGCGTTTACAAGAAGAGAAGAGACTTAATCAAACTCAATAGAAGTGACACTAGGCCAGTCAGGGCCGAAAATAAAAATCTGCAGGTTTGTTAAAGAACAGGAACAACTCAAACCTTACTTGGTTCAATGACAACATAAGCTCAATTGCAGAGATGTAACAGAGAAATGAAGAGGACGATATCGTTTAAGAAAAAGAACCTCTCGATTTGGTCATAGAGTTGCAAGCTTTGCTGCTTGTTGGAAGCTCCCCCTGAATTCGCAAAAACCACAAACGCAGGCTTGGCAGCTTGAAGATGGGGCAATGTTAAATATGACACCAAGGATGTCCTATTGGAGGAATGAGCTTGTATAATGGAGAATTGATGGAAGGAATGGAGCACTCCCAACGACGAAGCCGCTGCCATAGTCAATATAGTCAATATATATAGCAGGCACGTAAACAACAGATTTTCCCGGAACAATTTTTAGAAGGGTTTTGTTTGTGCATTCATAATTTCTTTTTTCCCAAAGGTTCAGCATGTAGCTTCTCGCTATGACAGAGTAGGGGATCGATGAAGAGCTATGGCAGAGCAGGGGATCGACGTCCTTTCCTATCCCCGTTCTCCAATTTTTTGGGCTTTTCTAATTTTCGTGACCGTGGATGAGAAGAAGCTTAGATCTAATGGTATATTTGCATGCCATCTCAGATTTGGCTGAGGTGGAAATAACACGTGGATAGCTTAGAATTTCAGGGAAGGCTGTAGGCCCGGTAGGGCTGGTGTGCTAATAAGAAATCTTCTAGAAATTTCAAGAATAAGAGATACAATGGCAATAGTAATGGTTCCGAAAGGAAGCGAGAAGAGGGAAGTCAAAGTAAACAACGGAAGAAATCTAAAGAACCAAAAGGAGGTTTAGATGCGGAGGAAGTCATTACATAAGGGATTGTCCATTTGGAGAAGGGGGGATCACAAGAGCTGAACCACCTAAGTCCCAAAAGGTTGCGCAAATGCATGCTATTGACGCTCCCAAACCCGTGGAGGATGTAGCTGAGACTTCAAAAGCTGCTGATGAGCAGAAGAAAAGTGTAAGTTTCCAGGATGAGGAGCGAGCAAGAACCATAGCCAAGGAGAGGAAATGGCTCCAAATTGGAACTATAAGATAGAATTAGTAGAACTTACATTTCTTTAGGGTAAGATTTGATTTGTATGTTGATTTTTATGTGGAATACAAATTAGACTATTATGGAAAGTGCACCCTGGTAGACTAGTAATTACGATTGCAACGTAATAGGCCTGAACATGGTACACTAGATGTGAATGCCTCTTGGTAGATTAGTAATTGTGCTGCAGCGCAATAGGTTTGAACAAGAGTGCATGGTGTATATTTTTGAAGAGAGGTAATTGTGGTTGCAACACAATAGGCCTGACAAAAATTACATCTGTATCGTGGAGATACAATAGTTTGGTATCGCGGAGGTACTGTATTGTGGAGATACAATTGTTTTTGCAGATAAACTATTAATTGGGGGGAGCATTGGCAACTGGCACAAGATAAGGGAGCAGATCAGACAAGAAAGGGGCGTGATCAAAATAAAATAGTATGACCCACTAAAGGGCAGCATCGAAAATAGAAAGATCAGTTATTTTCTACCATAAAGGAAGGTTCGAGCCTGTCGCGAATGCTTTTTAGATGAATGGAAATAGGCCAGCACAGATATAAAACGGCATCTGCCAGTTACAGAGATAGAGGGAGAATCCGGCTGTTGAATCCGACTTCTATAGGCCAATTTCTATCTGCTCTATCTTCTCTGAGTGCTGCAAGCTGATCCGGCCTCTTCTTGCCTCACTGCTTGGCCGCTGAAGCTGATCCAGATCACCATTGCTGATACCTCTTGAAGCTTATGCAAGCTTGGATCTTCTGTAACCGATGGGTCATATGCCGGAAGGGAAATGGTTGTGATCGATCCCTTCTAACTCTAAGTTCTTTGATAATTGCCTTAAGCTGTGGATCTGGTTGGCCGGATAACGGTTGCTTCATATCCTGTTGTGGAAACAGTGTAATCTTACTTAAGTATTGAGCTGTTATCAGATCTATAAGATTATTCCTAAGTTTGATCCTTGCTATTGTGACCTAAGGGAATTTAGGATTGTTTATTATACCAGTCCTCCAGTCTTGTGTTGGATTGGAGATCATAAATCCATACTTGGTCGAGTCTTGCGTAGTAAATATCTCTTTCGTTGTATCACATGGACAATAGATCGGCCGATTCTCTTAAATTGATTATGGATCAAGCGTTCTGGAGGATTGAAAAACATGGGGGGGCCTGGAAAAAACCTTAGAATTGAGATAGACAGATGGTCCCGTGAAGAGCGAGAAAACAGGGTTTGCCAATGCTGCCAGCTGGAAGTTTTTTACGATGAATGCCACACTTTTCATAACTGCCCAACATTTACACCTATTCAGGCACAATATGACAGGCCGGTTAGAGAACTTCATTGTTGATGCGCATGTTCGTTTGGACATAGACCAGCGGAGGCAATTACGTGCGCAAATAAATAGGCTAACTGCCCTTTGCAGGTTGTTTGATAGACAAATCAACCAAGATGTGTATCGCATCTTAAATCGCTATCCATATTGAGTGCTTGTAAATTGACATACCACTTTTACTTATTTCCAATGACTAAATAATTTATAAATAATATATTTTTAAAGCATATATAATAAAATTACATTATGGTATAACATTATAGTTTCTTACTTATGCTTTATGTTAATATTAGTTTTCATTTGTTATAATGGTACATATTGCTACATGTTTTACATCCTACATATAATTAATTACACAACATAACATCAACTCATTTAAGTGTAATGTTATGTTGTTTGTTTTTGGCCCCGAAGGGGCAACATGTTTTTTAGGTATTACACAAACCATTACATTACACACTTTGAAATTAAATTCCCCCTTAAACCCCATTTGGTTTAGGTGCATATTCATACGGGGGGTGACGTAGGGCAGCGAGAGCTACTGACGTTAGAGATGCTACTGATCGTAGCAACAACGATGACATAGTTTAAACAAAATCCACAAAACATTAGGAATTTTACTTACTAAATTACACTAATAAATGGCAAACAAATTATACTTTGAAATCAATTCCACATCACTTAACCAAATACTATGTCATAACAAATGTCACCAGCACCACAATTTTCATTTGTAGAAACGATAAATGTTATTAACAAATTCCAATACAAATACAGTAAACATGTCAAAACGTACAAACAACATACCAACCTCACAACGAAAAACATCAAAATCTTCAACAATCATTACAAACAAAGACATATTCATCATCTCTAGACAAGCGCTAACATCAAACATTCACAACAAATCTACAACCAAGAAGTCCAACGAAGGTGATGTATGCCATACAAAACAACAGTCATAGAGCAGAGTTAAATGACTGGGCCCATCAATCACACCTATTTTGGATGCACATTATACTCTCGCAAGGCATTGGGACGTGCTTTCTTTCATTTGCCCATTTCTGATAGAATTACTTTTACAAGAAATTTATCGTGGCGGCCAAAGCCACTGCGAACATTTCTGTAGTTCGCAACTTGTGAGATTGGGCCCACTACTAACGTCCAACCTATTAGTGCAATGCCTGCTTAGTAACGAGTTCATGTCTATTCCCAACAGTGCAAAACACATTAGGTGCTCATAAACATAACCTTCATCTCCCCGGAAAGTAGAGTATAGGGGATTACCTATTCAGAATATACAGGAGTTGAACCTGCATTCTTTCCCTGTGTTTTTTTTGCTTGTAGGATAAATGGGTGCTATAATTGACAACCGTGGGATTCCCACTATTGGATCATCCTTATCCGATGATAATCAAATGGGTTTTGGACCTGGGTGGGGGTTGCTCATAACCAATGGCTTGACCACTGAATTATCATCTCGATGGATGCTTTCCCCATTTTTTTTTTTTTCTTTCTTTCCACCCAATGCTTGTCAGTGGGTTTTGGGCCTGGCTGGAGGCCTCCCATAACCAATAGCTTGATCACTAGACCCACATCGTGATGGATGTTTTCATTCTTTTTTCTTCAATGTCAATTAGTGGTTTTTGGACCTGGCTGGGGCCGTCCGTGACCAATGGCTTGACCATTAAATTGTCTTCGCGATATTTTTTTCTCTTTCTTTCCACCCAATGGTTGTCAGTGGGTTTTGGGCCTGGCTTGGGGCCTCCCATAATCAATGCTTGCTTCTGGCTTAGCCGACGCCTTTAGATATTCAAAACTCAAAGGCTCTCTCTATTTTCCATTTCTCAAAATATTGCACCTTTGGTCCGTTTTGCACCATTGGAGTGGGGATTTCTAATCAAAAATTTAATGGCCTTTGATCTGGCATAAAACAAGGAATATCTGCCAGATCAACGATCAAAATTGGAAGTTAAAAAACCATTCATTAAATTGGAATAAGTTATCGTAGCCAAAGTTTTAGCACCATCTGCTTTATTATGACTCTTGGCAAGCCATATTTGCACACCGAATCTTCACTTTCATGCAATAGTCGGGACATTAGGAAATGTATCATGTGCTCATGTTGGCATGACTATTTGTCATGTTCAACGAGTTTGTCAAGGCCTGTAATCCTGGTTTCTAGAATTTCACAGAGTTCATTTGAAGTAGCACACTCATACAAAGAACTGCCCAAAACAAGCTAAGATAAAACTCATAAACCAATGAACCTTTATAGCATTAACGTAGTTGATTACATCATAACAATAGATTACTGCCGACAGGATAATTGATATTTTCACGAACATGGACCATTTTATTCTATGTGGTGATCTACAACCACGCTACGTTTCATCTTCAGATTGGCTTCTTCGATTATTAATCAGTGCAAATCTAATTGTACGTCGAAGTGTCTTACTGCCAAATGCTCACAAACACCATCACCATGAGCTCACTGTTCGCTGATCCCATGTTCTCCACAAATTAATATTGATTTAGGCAGTTGCTTTGACATGGCAGCCTGATACAACCAGGAACTGTAACTGGAGACCACAGCATGATATATGGTTGAGCACAATGAGAATTAGAATTTACAAAGCTTGGGACAACAGCATTGACAAAATGCCAAAGGCTACATTTTGTCGGAATCTCTTAATCTGCTACAAGGCGGCTTAGTGATTGTATCAACTGCTTCAAATTGTATCGTGTCCCTGCATCTCCAGTAAGGGTACTAACATCTTCACTTATGCTCTGCTTAGACAAAACAGTTGGTTTTTATAAGAAGAGACTCCAAATAAAACATGCTGAGAGTTTGAAACAAGAACTTATCTTTTTACCATGTTGCATTCCTATGGACATATAGGCACAGGCTTCTACCATGAGATCTATTTATTACACATTAATAATATATGAACTTGGAGATAATGTTTCTGCAGATATGTTTTCTCCTCTTGCTTTATTTAATACTAGCATAATTAAATTACAGTGTTATCAGCTCCTATTACTCTGTTGACCTGCAGTCCTAAAATGGTAAGAGCCCCCAATGGCTTTATGAAGGATGTGTCACTTTGAAGGCAGTGGGAGCTAAAGCTTAGAGACTGGTGCAAATATGCAAAAGGTTTATTGTCTCAATAGGATGCAGCATGTAAAGGCCTTTGTCCTCCCAGTCATTAAAGCTGGATGGGAACCTTTAAGATAGCCAAGATAGACAGGCACTGCTACTGAATACATGACTTCCACTCCAAAGAGCTAGCTAGACTGTAAACCTGGCAAGGTATAAAATAGAATATTTCTCCTACCACATATGACAAGGATACTGTAAAGAAGTCTGTAAAGAGCTGCAGAAACTCGTGCAACACAGACCAGCGGGTCAAAGAGAAACTAATTTCCATCTTGAGATGGTAAGGAATATCTTTTCCCAAGATGATCTTACCTAAGGAATATCCTATTCCTTAGGTAAGATGAAACAAGAATTACATAATCTTACCTAAGGAATATCTTTTTCCAAGCTCGCCTTCATTTTAGTTACATAATCTTATCACCTAAGCTTGGATCTGCCAATTTGAGTCTTCATGAAGTATTTAAAGGCATGCTAACAATTGCAGGAGGCCTAAGAGAGATGCAAAGAAGAAATCGAACCTCAAGGTGCTTTAACGTTTTTGTTAACGTAGCCACTGACTGCCGGAGCAACTCTGTGTTTTCTGCAGTCAATATTGAGCTGTTGATTCGCCTGGAAAAGAAAGTGTAAAATGCATAAGTGATTTTCTATTCCTTTGCATGTCTTATGTGACAAGACCATATTAGATTTAACAAAGAGGAGGACAATATAAGAGACAGCAGGTGAAACAGTTTATGTTACACTTGTGATCTTGATACTGCCATTAAATGAACCTAGAGGTCATGCAAAATAACTAAGGTTACCTAGCACAACCCTCAAGGGCTCTTTCCATAAGTACTGCTGCTAATGCAAACTACCTACATTTAACTCATAATTATCCCTTGAGATATGAGATTATATTAAAGATACAAAATTAATCACAATTACACCCAAGCTAAAACCACAAGGTATTTTATCTTGTCAACACTCACACCACATACCTCAAGTCTTGCCCTGCTTCTGTCGAAAGTCTTGCTAATTTCTCAAGTTCTGCCAGGAGGCCACCTTCTCTTAGTTCATTTATCAATGGTTGGATATCTGTTGCCATGGACTCCATCTATACAATATCAGAAACTGAAAATATTACAAAAGATTATCAAATGATATTCACATACACGTTTAACACTTACGTCACTCAAAATCAATCTTACCTTGGTGAGAAGAGGTTTGGCATCCTCTATAGCAAGACTGACACGGTCAGCAATATCATATAATCTTCCAACTCCCTCATTGTCTATCTGTTTGGCAAGTTTTGTACAAACACTTACTAGCTCATCTAAGCTTACACCTTGTTCTCCCTTTATCCTCTGCCTGTCGCAAACAATAAGACCTTCACTGGTGCATCCTGGATCAAGTGGTCCAACTGTAGGCTTGGGGAGTGGATGTCGAGGTGTAATATCGATAAGCGTCTCGCTTACAAGACCTGATTGATTAACTTCCACCAGTGCATTGCGAGGGATGACCAAATTTGTATCTACTATCTGCAAACATTACTTTGATATCAGTGTCCCTCATTTATATAAACCTCCACTACACATAATCCGTGCCATGCTGAGGAGGAAGATATTGTACCTGAACAGTGACATCTAGCCTCTCCAAGCTCGGCCGCACGCTAACCACACTTCCAATGTCAACACCCCTAATTCTGACAGGAGTGCCCACATTGATACCCCATGCTTTCTCAAATTCAAATGTTGCCTTGTATTTCCGACTGCGCGAACGAAACTGAATCCCTTTGACCCACATTAGAGTCAAGCCCATAAGCACAATACCTGTAAGCACAAATAATCCTACACCAGCTTCCCACAGACTACGTTTACCAAAACCAAAGTTGCCCAGTTGAAGAAGAACTTGATTCCATATAGACCTTGGGACTTCCAATACAAAGGAAAACCGGCTATCCTTTTTCCTGGACATGCTAATTTCTGTGCTAACTTCGGATCTGTCATTGCAAGCTCTTGTTCTTAAACAAAGCTGCAATCTGCCCTTTTTCAACTGCAAATCGGCATTTTTCAAAGTAAACAAACCCAAATCATGGGTCCATAACAAGCTTCGTGTTAAATGTACTCCTGTAATAGGCTTGAGCTCATTGTGCAGATTACGTTTTAAGATGCAGAAGTGGAGACTGGAAACTGATAATGAAGAAGATTTCACATAAATTCCACCTACCAAGTTGGAGTAAAAAAGGAGGGAGCACTTCGAGGCAGAAAAAGGGGTTTGAAGACTGATCACCATGGCCGAGCTCCTCTTTCTCTGTTACATTTGCGCTATGACATCTGTGTTGTGACAAATCATATAAAAAAAACCACGACAACAGCATGCATTAGATTAGACATTAAACGGATATTGGAATGAGCAGCTGACGTAAGCAACCCTATCCCTGATGTGGCTCGCTGACCTGGCGTGATGACGCAGCACTTACAAATGCAGCACAGATTTTATCACAACTACTGACCAATGAGTGTACTACAGAAATACTATTTCCATGCAACCAAAAAATTGGATACTATCTTCCTTATTGAACTTCAACCAAACACTTCAATATCCCAGTTTAGGGTGCATCCCCATTAGGCCGTTATCTAGGCCGGACTTTGCCACATGGCAAACCTAGCCAGGAAAAAATCATTCCCATTACCTTCAAGGCACCGGAGTTCTGCTGACGAGTCGAGGGCACCTTCCCTTGCCCAAGTCAGGGCTTGGGTTTGTCTTCTAGCAAGCTGGATTTGTCCTCTAGCAGATATATTCGGGTTGTAGGTCAATTCTGGTTTGTCCTGTAGCTCGCCAAGAAACCAGAAGTTCACCCACGGTAATAGGAATGGTATGCACCTGATATATTGTAGGAACCCAGTTCCGATGACATGGCAAACCCAATTTTCGTATCATGGGGATGCACCCTTAGGGCCGGTTCATGTGCAACCATCGCCGGAGAGGGGGCCTGTTTTGCCCAGTGCAAATTGGCGATGGTGGGCGATGGTCGGCGTAAAACGGTGAGCCCTTTTACGCGATGGTGAGGGTCGTGAAGGTGCATGTGAACCCACCTTAGGTTCATTAAAGAAGTTGAATACTTACCACACACGAGCCAGTTGTATTTAATTCATCCACACTTAAATTTGCAAAAATGTATAGGCAAAAGCTTTTGATACAATCCGTAAATGGAGGAGATTGTTTCAATTAAGTGTTCCTAATCAATCTTGTTAATTTGGAATTTTCCAGTCTGGAGGAAAACTTTTTTGAATTTATTTTTAGGTGATTTCTCTAAGGTTTTAGGGCTTTTGGCTAGCCGGAAAAAAAAAAATTGATAATCCAAAAATTGGAAAAAATTTATTGGGCACAATTTCAATTTTGATTTTAATTTTAATTTTTCCCTTTCCAATCTTCAGCATAACGATTCTGCCCCTTTCAATTTCTGCATGCATCTGCCACAATTATGCCAAGGTTGTGCGGCATGGAAGATGGGTGGAGTGCCGTTGTGCTTTGAGACTACTCTTTGTTCATCGCTATAACCTAATTGGCCAAAGTCCTTGGAGTTTGTAGCCTCTGCTTTTGGTGGCTCAGAATTCTGTCGACTTTCATTACTATATTTGAGGTAATTATATTTGATTCTTAGAATGTTTATGGTCTTATGAATCTGAGTTCATTGCCATCGTGCATGTTTTGATCTAATCAGATGAATGATATTTTAGATTCTCATGTCCATGCACTTCTAATTTTGCAGGCACTAGCTACTGTCCGTAGCAAGAAGCAGCACCCAGATTTTTTGTAGACAATTGGAAGGGCTATATAAAGGTAAGACTCACATTTGCTTATGGTCATACGATTATACAAGTTCATAATCTCTACAGTTCGTGCAGTGCTCATTGTTAGAATCCATAAAGGTTTATGGGCTAGAGATTATCAAGCTACTCAGGTGAAGCATAGAATTCCCTTGCTACTGAAGGATATCATTACAGATGAGTGTTTAGTATATAATTTTACTTCATAGCATAGCCATAAGACATCGTATGGTTATTTGCATCTCTCAAATCCGGAACTTAGCCCTTGCATTCTTTGTCTTGATCTATTTTAGCTTGGTTAGGTAAGCAATTCTGTAAATAATTGTATGACGTGAGGTTGCTTTGCATTTGAGTACACCTCAGTCACTAATGCATTTAGATTACGTGATCTTCATGGTCTTTTTCTAGATACTCATACATGATAAAACAAGAAGTGAGCTCGGATCTTATATGATGTCCTCTGTGCAGCAAGATCTTCTGCAGCAAGGTCTTCTTCAAATGTGGCTTCTTCTAAATTGTTGTACAACAACTTGCATAAACAACTACTGCTAGAGAGGTGAGTAAGATATGCTCCTCATGCATAGTATCCATGTTTATATATGTTGAAAGTTATATTTGCAGTTAGCAATATTAACCTTTTGTTTGAACCTGTTTGAGAGTTTTCTTTGGTAAGGCTCAAGGTGTTCTTATATATTGGAATGAGAAGTCATCTTACGAGCAGCCTGATTGAAACACCTACAACACACTGCTAACCAACTCTCCACTATTCATGCATCAAAGCATTACCCTAGACTTATTGTAACATTCCTTTTCCAAGTCCTTATAGAAAAAAAAGGTTGCAAGACCAAGATGTACTTTGAAGGGCATGAATCCTTTTCATATAAAACTCAATCAAGTATACATATCCAATGCAGCTCAAAACCTGGCATGCACAACTACATGCAATCCACTCTGCCTTCTATTGTATTTCCAATCTAAAACATACAAAAAGTCACTATTTGATGCATATTTGTTTATAGCCTTTGCTTTGCGTATTTTATGTTGTATTTGTATTTAAGTACTTAGAGAAATAATTTTACATTTTCATGTAATCCAATTTGTCAGAAATAATGGAGAGGATATGACTACATGCCTATGCACTTATGCTTGGTGGAATGAATGAAAAACCATTGTACATCTTTGAAGTTGGCATCTTTGTTGGAATCAGTGCTCCTATTTTAGTTAACATAAATTTAGGATTAACTCGTTGTGCATTTTGACAGCTCAGACATTCAGAGGTGAAATTTCATTTCTGGATGCTGGAGTGGGACCCATATAACACATTTCTGTTGATACTAAGTATAGAAATTATTATGTGCAGACTGTGATTTTGGATCTGTAGCTACCACATGTGCTTACAGTTCTACACCGACATCTTGGTAAAAGAACACACCACAAGAATAAACAGGAGATGGTGGATGTCGGATCTCTGATCATGGATTATGTGGGATATATGATGTGGAGTAAGGTACTGCATGATTTAAAATATCAATATTGTTAATTTGGGTTTTCTGGTTTGGAATAGAATAGAATAGAATAGAATATGATTTTATCGTCCACGGAGACCAACTGGCCTATGGGACCCAAGTACAAAGAGAGAGCAAAGCGGCGACATTACTACCGAGATTAAAAACCCCGCCCGAAAGGTTTTCGGGAAAAAACCTTAGTAGCAATAAGGATCTTTGACATCTTTACCTGCTTATATACATAATCACAAGTGCAAAATGAGGTTAATGCCGGACGGGGGGCATAACCGAAGTCCGCGTATCCATTACCTCCTGAGGTACGATCCCAACAAGCCTACGAGGGTCGTGTTTCGGTGAGCTCATGCAAGGCCCGATGGGGCACACCTAACCGAGCATCACCGGGAGCCCGGATATGCTCGCGTCTGGCCCGGACAGGGCACGGAGGCGTGACTTTCATCCTCAATGGCGCTGTTGGCAAAGATTGACGGACTCTGTCCTCACGCGGCTCCGAATCCATCTCCACCGTCTCAATGCGGAGGTGGTGTGCACTGTCGCGAATGGAAGCAATCACCTGGCGCTTTTTCATGGGTAGATGGGTGCCGCGGGTAGTGGTGTGGGCCCCTCGTGAGCATGGGATTAACCTGCTGTCGATAATTTGCCACCTTGACATGTGACAGGGGCCTCTGCATCCCAAAGCTTGGCCATGAAGCAAGCATCAAATACTTGCTTCAAGGCGGCGCGTTCCTTCGGTGTATGCACCGGTCCACGCGTCGTGTGCTGCACATTCCATAGCGAGAACCACGGGCTTGCTTGTCTTTCCAGCCCAGGCTTTGAGTCGCCAAGGGCCCATCGCCACCGCCAAAGCAAGGTTGGGCAGCCGGCTTCATCCATAGCCCCCACCTTCCGGAAGTAAATAATGTGACGTTCAGTAGCGACCCTCGTAATGGAAGGAAGCCCGCTCTCTGGAGCAAGATCGATATGGGACCGTGGATTTCACTCCCGGTGCGGGCCAAGAAGGCCTTCATACTGCTCTAGATCGTTCCAAGTGGTGAGGGATATCACCCCCCCACACTTCGCCCCATAGAGGAGGACCCGGTTCAACCAAGGCCACAACAAGTGTGCTGGTGACCCCATGCATCTGGCAAATGCTTTGCCTTGATTTGTTGTTTTGCATTGCATCTGGGGCTTTCCGGCTGCGGTGACCCGTAACGATGGATGCATCCCGGTGTGTGGTAGTAGAAAACTCAATGCCCAAATACTTATAAGATCGAGCCACCTCCACTACCCCCTTACGGTAAGTGAATGAGGGAAGGCGTGGTGCCGGATGATGGGACCAGCAGCACCCTTGTCTTGGCCAAGTTAACTCTCATGTCGATAGAATTGGCGAAAGTGTCCAAAGCATCCGGTGGCGTTGCATGTCCTCCGGGTATATGCGGCGGCAGTCAACATCATCGGCATATATGAGTTGCGGATTATGTGGTGCATCAACTGAGCCTCCCCCCGTGCTCGGTAGCCATTCTTCTAGCTGGTCAATGTACAAGCCGGAAGAGCGTCGGTGATAGAGGGCAGCCGGGCGCACCCCAATGCTACTAACAACGGGCTCCCCGACAATTGTGAGATGACCGGAGCAAGCCTCGATAGTCCAGATATAGCATTCTCGCAAGTCGACGGGGGTCCCTAAAACGCCTCAATCTATCCCACAACTTATCCCGAGGCAATCGGTCAAAAGCCTTTGCGAAATCCACAAAGCAACGGTCATGGTCAAGGCCGATTCCGGCTATCCTCTATGAGTGTTCGCAGAGTGAAGATATGGTCAATAGTAGAATGCCTGGGGAAGGAAGCTGCCTGGCGTGAGAGAGCCCGCCACTTCTCCATCCTCCTCGCCCAAAGTGTCAATCGCCGCTCAAGAATCCCGCAAGCAACTTGGCAAAGACGAACCCGACCATAATGGTACGATAGTTGGCTGGGCGTGGGGGTCCCCTGCTTTGTATATGGGCACAACTCTACTAGTAGTCCAATGTGGGGGGAAGCCTTCTTGCAATGCCCCGTTGAAGAGTCTTTGAGAACCGCACCATTGGGGGCCCGCCCACTTGAGAAGCTCTGCACGCATACCATCCAAATCTGTTTGCCTTCCCATTAGCGAGGTGTTGCGGGCCCATTATGACATCCCCTTCAAGTAATGACCGATTAGGGCTAGGCTCAATGCGGATGCGGGTGCCCGGCTTCCCATTGGGTCATCACAAGTGCCGCAAAGTATCTCACCCATTGTTCAGGGGTAATATTTCACGTAAAGGTGGCGGGCTTACTCAAGACCTTTCTCGGAAGGCCCTAGGATGGCGGTCTAGAAGACCAAACATCATTTGCTGGTGCTCACGCAAGGTACACGGCTTTCTTGGTCTTGAGGAAGGGCGGTATTGATTGACGGGCTGGCTGCGGGCGAATGGTGGGGTCCGACCTTTGGCGGAGCCATCGTTTCAACTCCGACATTCGTCATCGAACCCGGTGATTGCGAGGGAAGGTGATTGCAGCCCCTTGGATCGTCGAGGCGGCCTCTCCCAAAGCATCATCCCCTACCCTCGAGGAAAAGTTGTTCGTTCACCGTCTGGCTGTTGAAGTGTGGGGAGTTCACGGCCTCCCGCGGACTCATGCTCAAGCATCCTCGCATAGACTGCCGCCGACGATCATAGTCCGGGCGTAACCGTGGTACATGGGGTATTGGGGCAATGGGTGCTTTCGGTTGGCTGCCAATCTATCTGCAAACGAGGGGCTGATGGTCGAGTCTACTTCCTCGTCCGGCCACCGTCCCCGATCTTCAAACGAGTGATCAAGTGTAGGCATTGCTCGTCCTCTAGCACGTAATCCACCACACTCGTGCGTCCCCCGGTTATCCTGTCTACAAGTGAAGCGGCCGGAGGATGGCCACCGTGCCCGACCATTGCAAATGACTAGGTCAAAGATACTTGCCAAAGAACAAAGATTCTCTGCCGGCCATACCGTGTAACCTGGTCGTCATCGGCGCCCCAAACCAAACCGCCTCTGCGGGGTCCATTTGCAACACATCCTCGGCTAGAGGTGCGAATTTTGGGATCTGCTCTATCCCCTCGCGGCGCATTGAAGTCTCCAAGCAACATGACCTTGCCCAATTGTGCATCTGGCCAGATGTCATCATATAGATCGACATAGGGCTCTGCGCCGTCCACATCCAAGTGCGTGTGGTAAAAGTTGCTCTCAAAGATGTGGGAAGTAGCAAGCCGCCACAAAGAGAGGGCTGCCATCGGCCGTTTCGCACTTTTACCCCAGTGTCTGTTGTGCTGCGCCTTGCACTGGGAGACCGATTGGGCCAAAGGTGCCCGGTAGTAACACGCAATTCCTCCGTGTCCCTCGTTTCCGGTGCACTCATTGAAGACGGAGTAAGCGGTATCCCGGCAAATCGGGTAGCTTTGTGACCCGGCATGTTCCCATGTTTCCATGAGGAAGATAAGGTCCATGTCCATGGCGACGGAATTGAGACTGTCCCCCTTCTGCCATGGAAAGCCACGGCAATTCCAGGATACCACGCTGAGGCACGATCCCTATTTAGTGGCATGCATCGCCACTTCAGGTCCAGTGGTAGTGGTGGTCCCAGGGGGAGCGGAAGATGTGGATGCCTGTGCCGCTGGGGCCCCCTCGGAGGGGACTCGAGGGGCCGGAGTGCCTGCATCCCTGTTTGGCTGCCTGAATTCCCGCATCCGAGAAAAACCTTTTCTGAATTTTTTTAAGTTAGTTTCTAAAGGTCTTTTCTGAATTTTTTTAAGTTAGTTTCTAAAGGTCTATTCTATTTTTTTTTTGGAGTTTGGGCGCCGAAACAAATTCCCGATTTTCCAAAAATTGAACCCTTACTAGATGTGCCTTGCAACTGAGATACAGTAGTCTGGGGTCTTTGTCTCTAACGACAACATGCAAGCAAGTTTTATGATTTTTTTCTAATGCAAGCAACAATCATGAATCCCTTTTCTAATTTATTTTTTTGTTCACCTTTAGTGGATGCTTTTGCTTTATTTGTTGTTGCAAACTGACATTTCAAGCAGCATCTCAATCTAGAGCTTATTAGGACATTAGGATGCCAACTTAGAAGACAGAAAAAATGGTCTCTCTTTTGAATACCTGGTCTGCTCAGATAACGAGGGCTTCAATAGAAGTTTTGCGACATTGAATCAATACAGTCTGAACCTTGGTGTTTGGAAAATTGCTAAGAGCATGACTGTGACTCACATTTTTCACCAATGCATATCAGTCCAATGGGTTCTTCGGCGCTTAATCTCGGTAAGTAGAACATGTTCATCATGATTTGTTAACATGTATATACCAGAAGTCCACACTGGAGCACTGCCATAACTGTTCTATATTTTTGTTCTTAATTGTTCGTTCCCATCTTACCATAGCATTTTTACAGAAAATACGCATAACGTAGTCGTTTATCTATATTGTTTTGTTACATCAGGTGCAAGAAGGTTTTAGTAGGTGATTATATGCTGCACAACTGTCTTTTATTTCGATGCATCAGTTAACTTGGAGTATGCCAATTGGTGCTTCAATTATCATGTTGGAGCGCACCAATTGAAGTCTTTCTAGGTTTATTTTTCATGAGCATGCCAACTTTCTTTTGGATTGGTTTTCTATTTTTTGATGGAACAAGGGAATATCATAAGGTCCTATCTTTCGTCCCGTGAGAGAGACAACCATTAGATAACCATCTGGAACATTGATTGTTATGCAGATGATGTCTTGTATGTTTGGATATCTGGAAAAGAATATTATTGCTATCTTCAATAAGGACGTTTATGTTGATAATCTTAATTCCATATTTTAGACTGAGTCTTCCATTATAGGAGACCGATTGGACACGTGTAAGGGCTCTACTTTTGATGTAGTGATAAAGCTAGGATGTGGTTCTATAGCTGATGTGGTCATACTATTGCAATGACAAAAAAAAATGAGGGTATTACAGGTTGCCACAATGCCTCCTTTTTAATCCTTAGTCTGTTGCCTTTCTTATGCCTGCTCATAACGTTGATGTCCCATTACATAGCCTTTTGGAACATTGATTGTTATGCAGAAGATGTCTTGGCTTATCCCTATAAAATGCATGTCTATACATAGCCTTCTGGGACATTGTTATGCAGAAGATGTCTTGGCTTATCCCTATAAAATGCATGTATTTTACCATGTTTTGGATTGTTCAAGCTGATTAAAATGTGTGTTCAGACCTCTGGAAAAGGATATTATTGCTAACTTCAACAAGGACGTTTATGTTGATAATCTTTGGTCCATATATATTGGACTAAGTTTTCCATTATAGGAGACTCACAGAATGGAAGGTGGAAAGGCTATATTCTTGATGCTATGGATGTTTCTTCTGTGGTAAATTTAATGATAAAGCTAGGATGTGGTTCTATAGCTGATGTGGTCATACTATTAGAAAGAAATGAGGGTATTACAAGTTGCCACATTCCCTCTTTTCCAATCCTTATCTGTTGCTTGCCTTATGCCTGCTCATAACATTGATATTTACTTAGAAATGAGGGCATTACAAGCTGCCACATTGCCTATTTTCTAATTATTAGTTTGTTGCCTACATTTGCTGATGAACACACCGTCAGTACGTGCTCTGGGGTCGTACATTCAGGAGGTACTGGATATGCGAGCTCACCTTTGCCCCCGCCTGGCTGCCCGCTGATCAGGCACTACGGGTGCGGTGCATGAGTGTATATATTTGTGTGTTTTTACATTTTATATATTAGAACAGTTTGTCAGCAGGCTGATTGCTGCCACGGTTTTTCCCTCGAAAACCCTTCGGGGCGGAGGTTTTTTAATCCGGGTAGTAATCCGCTTGCTGCGCTTTTGTATTGGGTCCCATAGACCGATTGGTCTCCGTGGACGATAAAAATACCTTCCTTTCTTCCTTCCTTCCTTATGCCTGCTCATAACATTGATGTTTACTTAAATTTCTTGCAGATGATGCCATTTGCAATTTTAGCATCATAACATAAGATCTGAAGACCATTTTTATTGCATTTCCTTCTTTTTGTTGCTTCCATTGTATAGTTCGGATTCAACATTGTTGCCTTTTAAGCTCCCCGTTACTTGAAGGTCATGACGTCATCACTAAGATCAAATAATGGGTTCATGTTACTGGCATTTCCTCCTCATTTATACTCTACAATTGGTTAGACACTTTGTAGCAACAACTCCATGTGTAGAACTCAGACACATTATCGACATACGTGGTGCAAAAGATACATAAAAATACAGTTAATGTGTCCAATTTGCAGTAACATTTGCACTTTATAGCAACAACTCTATGTTTAGAATTACACAATAGGTGCAAAAGATATAAAAATAAAATTAATATGTCCAATTTGCAGTAATATTGCAATTGAAATTCCATAGAGTAAGAAACTTAAACTCAAGTCTTAATTCAATGCAATATGCAATTGAAGCGTATATAGGAATGCTAATGTACTTCAACAACGATAGTTTAAAAGTGCCATTTTAGTTGTCTCATCAAAAGGGACTAATAGCATAATGTGCGACCAAATCATCCTCTTCATCTTTAATTCAGTTCATGATGTGCTAAGTTGGCTATATATTCTCCATGCTTGCAAAGTGAAGGAAGCAGAGCAACACAAGAAATGGGCAATCTATCGATGAGCCACAATGATTATTCTAGACCAATGGTCTTTCAACCCTTAGACGGGCTATGTCTAGGAAAACTTAAAATATACTTCCTTCCTTCCTTCCTTCCTTAAGTAGCATTATCTTCTCACTAGCATAATGCTTATTTTTATTTACTATTGTGTTTTATGTTCACTTGGGCCCCTGCCCCTTTTGCTGATTGGGCTCCATTGACAATTTGGTCTCCGTGGATGTTAAAACCCTATCTATCTATCCATCGGTCCATCCGTCCATTCGTCTTTATGCGTAAGTGTGTCAATTGGAACATCCCACATCGACTAGCTGGGAACAGTTTTGTTATAAATTGCTCTGTAGAGAATGAAAAGTAGCGTATATGTTATGCTGGTAACCTATGGCCTCTATAGCTGGGCAATGTGTATGCTGGGTGTGTGGTGAAGTGTAGAAGTAGAACGATCTGTTTCCTGTTATTATTATACTTCAACTAAAATAATACTTCAACTAATTATGGCCTTCAGCATTGCAATTTGGCATGCTGAAAACGCTAATTTATCTGCCATCCTCAAGAAAGTCCTGATTTTTATGAGATGTGAATGCATAATGATCCATATATAATTGAGATCAAGATCCAGATAATATACTTTAAAGATCAAGGGTAGGGGATGTATATTTACAGATAATATGGAGCAAATAAAGCTACGGATCTTCAATGCCATTCTACATCAAACAAGATAAAACTCTAAAGCGGAGTACCATTTGAATCTGATTCTTAATCACTTCTTTTTTTATATAATATGGCCCTATTTGATCTCAAAACAATATATTATAGCAGTATCCTATTTGAGCTCACAATATGCCCATTTGTTAACGTGGCTATGTGAAATACCATCATATGCATTGCCATAACTTAGAGTATGAGTAGAATTATTTTGCAGCAAAGGCAAGAGCCATATCTACAAACTCATATGTCTTCCTCTCTATTCCAATTTGTTATAGCCATCCAATTTTGTTATGTTTTGAGTTATATATTTCTGCTTCAAAGTGCCACACATGCATATTTTAGAGGTGTTGATGCTAATGCTATCAAGATGAAGTTATGAAGATAAAGGACATCAGCTATCAATATCTACCAATGTTTGGGACTTTCAAACCATCTCAATCATCAATCGTATCATTTAGCTATTCTTCCCATAATGCACAATACCTAATTTTAAACCTATAACAAACATAATCTAAATGACTTTGTATCAAGTGGATATATTGTTTATAGGTGAGAAGGAAAATAATTATTAATTAAATATCTTAGTCATCTACTATGCTTAATGATCTACTGTTGTACAAGAATTGATGGACAATCTTGCTATATAGATTTGCTTCTATGACCCTTTCAAAGATTGAAACAGAATTGATCCTCATTCATCAAGATAATGCAACCCCACTTACATCGCTTGCATCCATTTTTTCAATTCATAAAAATTGTTGCCAGCACCATCAAACCTCAACCATCCTTACAAATCACTAGTAAAGCTCGACAACACCAGGCAACATAACTAGTGAGTTATAGAATGCCTTGTATTATCTTTATGAAAAGGTATACATAGGCATGGCCCCAGTCAGATAACCTTGTCAACAACAATGTGGGGGTATGTCAAGGTTGTCCACTTTGCCCTATATTGTTTGGTTTGTATGGCTATGTCGTGAGTTTCAAGATTCATCACTTTGTCCTTAAAAAGATGCATTATTCAAGGGTATGTGCTTATCAAAAGGGCCTTCGCTCATTCAACAGTCTGTGAACGGATCATGCTGCCTTGCCAAGCTCCACCAAAACATAGAAAAGAGGGAGGGAAAGATGCCACCTTTCATAATTTTATTAGAAATTTCAGCCTCTGGTTGATTACATAAGCGAATCCGCTTTTCTCATATTTTTATGGCCCAAAATATTTATCGATGGCACTCACGGCTCTGCTACTTGTGTTGCCTCAATGGCAATGCGGCCTCAAAATTTCCTCGACAGAAGACCCTTGACATACTGATTCACTTATACATAAATTATATCTTAGAGAACAACATTGGAGGGGATGTTTCCATGGGGAGGGTGTGGGATGAGATTTTGCAGGGGTTGCAGAAATACATCAATTGGTGGAAGGGTAGCAAGTTGTCCATGGCAGGTAGGATCACTATTGCCAAGTCAGTACTTTGTAGCACTCATGTGTATACAGCATCTGCGATGTTAGCTCCTGAAGGTAAGATACAGGCTTTGGATAAGATTGTTCGAAATTTTGTGTGGGGCAGGGATGATGAAGGGGCGGTTGTTAAAGTGGCTTGGTGGAAGTGTCTCCGCCCTTGGGAGGATGGGGGCTTGGCCATTCTGGATTTGGCGCTGCATAGTAAGGTGTTGGTCTCCAAGTTTGTTTGGAGCGCTCTGCAGGATGGAGCATCTTCTCACAGTGCGGCCTGCTTGTTGTTGCGCAGTCTCTTCGCCATTGTGTGGCGTTTGGGAAGCCGTCGTGCATGTGGAGTTGCCACGGCCTTTGTTGTATGGTCTTCGGCCTTTCCCGCATGCATCCCCTTTTCTCACGGGGGTGTTGCGGGCTTGGGATCATGTGCGTGTGCTCTTCCAGCTAGATTATGCCTCAGTTTATCACCACTCTTCTCATTTCTTGTGGGTTCCTCTACCCCCTCGCACTTGCCCCCTCGGCCGCCCTCGTGTGCATGCTTTCGGACGCGAGGCCCGTTGGAGGCGAGCTGCTTGGCGTGCTCACCTTGGAGGATTAGTATTGGGCGGTCCGCTAGCTTTGTGGGAGTTCTTCGAGCTCGTTTTGCACGAGGCGGCGGCCAGGGCTATCACGGGAACAAGTGGCGGGGGGTATTCCGCTACATATACCTATAGTCCCTCAGGATGATGTGGTGGTGCAGGTTTGGAAGGTTCATCTGGATGTTGTGTCTTCTTGTTTTGTGCGGTCTTGTTACCGGGTGCTGGCTATTCATGTTGCAGGCTGCCTGGGATTGGGTCAGGGCTCTATTTCAGGTGAGATTGACTAGCCAGCAGTTGCTGCTTCATGTGTATCCTGGTGCTTGGCCGCTCTTGCGGCAACAAGCCTTGCATCTGTGCGTGGCTTGGTTGGTGTGGCTGATTTGGAAGCGGCGGCGGTTGTGGATCTTTCAGGGGATTCAGCAGCCTGTAGCCTCTCTGATTCCTCGACTCAGGTACAAGCAATTTTAAAGCTTTCTGGTGTTCCCGGGATTAGTAGAGCGGAAGTTTGCCATTTGGCGGGACTTCTTGGGTGTTGTAGATGGTGATGGTCGGTTTGTACCCTTGTACAGCAGTAGAGTTGCAGTTTTTTTGTTTGTGAGTTTGTTGTGGAGTGTCGAGGTGTCGCTGTCTCTTTGGGGCAGTTCTCCTTCCTCCTCACTTGCTTTGTAACATTACCATTCTTTTAATATATTGATGACACAGTTCTTTAAAAAAAAAAAAAAAAAAAAAAAAAAAAAAAAAAGCATTAAAGCATGATACATATAAATGTCCTATGGTATTGAAGTATGCTACATTAAAACTATAATATCAACTGCTTTAGGTGCTTTATCCTTGGACTAGATATGGGGCCAAATTTCTTGGAAAAACATATGATTATATCCTCTCCTAATCAAGTCTTAAACTTCAATAGTGGGGACCTTAAAAATCCATTGCCTCGGGATCACGGGTTCAAGTATGACCAATCGGTCCTGTGGTAGAGACCTTAAACCTGCCATATGTACTCGATAATCACATGCAAAGCAGCTCCTAGCATATCGCACCTAGGCAGTGGATTGGCTTCCATGTGATATGTAGAATAAAGTGATGTAAAATGTACTCATGATATGATGATAAATAGAATGACGTCCTTCAATATAAAAAAAAGTCTTAAACTTCAATGTTGCGACGAGCATCCAAGGAACTAAGTAATCTCTACTTTATTTAGTGTATTAGTTCTAATATTATTATTTTTGTTTATTGCTACTACTTTTGGCTTGAACAAATTGCATTTATGTTGTAATCTCGTCATGGAGATGTTATCTTTTCCGGCAAATATACATGATGTATATATTCTAGATGAGATAAGTGCAAGTATATATTACAGATGAGATAAGTGCAAGAATATAATGCAACTTTAGAAGCTGACAAACTGATTATCTCACAGAAAAGTGACATTTAGTTCCAGTATATTACGACAACTTCGATGCTATTTGATGGGTTACAAACTTGTACACGTGTGACTACTTTGAGACGTGTCAGGATCATGTAAGTAGCCCTTGAATAAGCGCGTGGCATGAAGGGTTTCTTTTCAAAGACCAGAAGTTAGAGGTGTTAGGCTGAGATGTTCTGGTACTGTACATAGCCATCTGACCGCTGTGGGGGTGTCAACATTCTACTTTGCAAGTAGGCATGGTTTCTTCCTGATTATCCAAAGTGCTTGGGAAGAAGTGTAGGTTCATGTGTTAAGTGAAGGAAGTGCAAGTGACATGTTGTCTTATAGGGCAAAAAGAAAGAATAAGATAACTATGAGAACTAGGGATGGCATAAAGGGGCCAACGTGCCTTTGCACGAAAGCACCATGTTCCTTTTTTTCTTTCATCCCATTCCAAACAGAATATTACCTCATTTCCTTTTACTTTTTCCTGCCCTAAAGCACTAGCAAAGGCGAGTCTTCTTCACCAGAGCTGGAGTTCAGAGTACCCTCTTTTTTTATTCATCTCTGTATGCCATACAATTCATTTCTGTGGTAATTCGGCATTACCTCATGGCGTTGAATCTGATGCTTGTAGCTGGCTTTTGGGTTCCATTTAATGCTCTCGTATCTGTGATGAATTGCTGCTGGTAGAATTTCTTTTCTGATCAGAGTCGGTTCAGATTCAAACTTAAAAGCTTTTGCTTGACAAAAAACATGCGAGCAGAATAATGGGTTGTGTTCCTTCGAGAGAAAGCAGAAACAGAGCAAAAGGTTACAGAGAAACTGGGTGCAACCCAATAGATTTGAGCTTGATTCAGGAAGATTTAGACGAGAATGTGAGCCAATCTGATGAGCAGAGCAGTAATCCGGCCTCTGTTTTTGCAGATTATGGGGATAAGAAATTGATGAAAACTTTGGGCCAGCTTTTAGCAGATGATAAAAGCCCAGAAGTTATCAATGTATGGGAGCTTATGCAGGGGCTTGAAGACGGAGAACATAATAATACTTTTTATTGTAACAGCGATTATGGAAAGCTTAGAATCAGAAAAACTCCTCTCAAATTAGAACTCCAGCTGATTCCGGCTGCCAGATCTACAAAAAGTTCGCCGGAAATCGAGAGCACTACAAGCACAAGGGAAGAGATTTGTTACAGTACAGATGAATCCGGCACCGGAAACGATGATTCCGAGAAAAGTTTAGAAGAATATGGTGCAAATTATTTTGATTTGAGAAGAAGGGCGAAAAACTGGTGCAGTTCTAGTTCTGAAGAAGAAATTGTTGTAAGTGCAGATTCAAAAGATGCAAATCTTGTTCTTGCTAGAATTTCTGTAGATTCACAAGAATCTGACACTGAACTTGTGAATTCGTTTGAAAAAATTTTGGACCAGATCTCTGTTGATGAGTGGTATTCGATCAGGATGACAAATGCAGACATACATGCAATTTCAAAAAGGGCTAAACAGGGCTACTCTTCTGTTCCAAGAATTGAAGCATGCAAAAGAGGCACTGAAATTGAAGAAGAACATGAACATGAACATGAACATGAGGGTGTCACACTTTATACCTCAAGTTCACTCCAAAACCTTCAGGAGTATCTAGATTGCCAGACTGTGAAGCAAATCCTTGCCAGCTATGGTGTCAAGTTTAAGGAGAAAGATGTTTCCATGTTTCCCAAGTACAAGGAAGAACTCATCAGACTCACAGAAATGGGTACTCCAGTGCCTCGAATCTTCATTGACGACAGGTAAATTTTTTTTCACCCTATTCTACTATTCATATCTTGCAAATATGAACTAGTTCAACAACATTATGAGATGTTTGGTAATTCTAAATAGATTTCATCATGAACTATATACTTCAAAATGTAGGGTATGTTCAAGTTGACATCTCTAGCGATTTGCAGGGATCTTGGCGGTTTTGAAGATATTCTTCGCATTCATCATGAGACTAGACCTGTTGCAGAGGAACATCATGCCTGTGGAGGTTGCGGGGGTTTATGCCTTGTGCCCTGCCTGGATTGCATTGGGGACCTAAGGTTTATTGATGATGAAGGGCGTGTTCAATATTGTAATGCTTGCAATAGGAGTGGTGTTGTAAGATGTCCTCTTTGTTCTTCATGTTGACAATAATAAAGTATATTCTCGCATGTCATGTTGCATACGTGTCTCATCCTCTTAAGAGAAGAATGTATTTGGCCATGACTTTCTATTGAGATGTTGACTACTTTAAATTTACCTTGAATTTAGGTTATCAAAACAACCACAGTAAATAAACATAACATATCTTAGGGATTTACCTACCTAAGTTGTCTATTTGAATATGTCATACAAGCATCTACCAATGATATTTGTGTTATTTCAATAGAAATATATATTGACAGTTCACTTTATTCTTATGTCTAGTATTGTATTTAGATTAGTTGTCTAGTTCTAAACAAATATCAGGTCTTGTGTCTTTTGTTATATTTAAATTAGTTGTCTAGCTCTAAACAAATATCAGGCCTTGGTACTATTTTAGACATCCTTTGGTTATTTGAATTAGTTGTCTAGTTCTAAACAAATATCATGCCTTGGTACTATTTTAGACATCCTTTGGTTTACTACAACCGAGTATGACTCTTAATTCTCTCTGCACAATGTTATGTTAGTTACATTATACTTGACTCCATGGTTTCTCTAACCACACCCATAGTGATGTTGATCATGCTTCAATGATGTTCTACTTGTAAGCTCCAAAAATATTTTCTAGAGATGACACGAATCCTCTCGAAGAATTTTGGCATATTAACTAACTACAAGAATATATTTATGACTATGCCATGGTCCGAAGTTCTCTATAGTCCAAAGTTGGGCTTTCAGCCTCGCTTCATCCTTGTATTGTTTAAATTGCTTCGAGCAAATATATAGGATCATTTGAAGCTTCATTATAGATGTACCAAAGTGAAATATCTAGCATAATAGTAGGGAGTTTCTTTTGTATTTTTATATGCTTTTGTACTATGAATATGTAGCAAAATAACAAGGGGTTCCAAGGGGATTTTATATGGATGTAAAAATAACAATTTTTGAAACCATAGACCATATATCCCTAAAACAATTGAACGGGTTGTGAAAAAATAATCACATTAGCTCACTGAGTACATTGGTTAAAGAAGTCTTATTAGGACATTGAGTTATTTTGGTAGACGTTCAAGCCCCCTATTTCAAATTCTAAATCTTAGGCAAAGCCATATAGAGGTTCGATATTCCCTCAAAACCTTAGGCGAAATTGTATTTCATATTTCAAAATCATAGGCGCTTCCAATCATAAATGTATATAAACGAAACGAGAGGTGCCCAGAGACCCCAATATACGATCTGGATCGTAGGATCGACGAATCCGACGACTGTGGTAGTTCAGGGTACACCTCGTTTAGAATATGTAGCAAAATAACCGGGTTCCAAGGGGATTTTATATGGATGTAAAAATAACAATTCTTGGAAACATAGACCATATATCCCTAAAATAATTGAACGGGTTGTGATAAAAAAAAAAAACATAGATTCAAGATAAAAAATAATCACATTAGCTCACTGTACATTGGTTAAAGTAGTCTTATTAGAACATTGAGTTATTTTAGTAGAGGTTCAAGCCCCCGTATTTCATATTCTAAAATCTTGGGCAAAGCCGTATAGAGGTTCGATATTCCCTCAAAACCTTAGGCGAAATCGTATTTCATATTTCAAAATCATAGGCGCTTCCAATCATAAATGACTATAAACGAAACGAGAGGTGCCCAGAGACCCCAATATACGATCTGGGTCGTAAGAGAACGAATCCGACGATTGTGGTAGTCCAGGTGCACCTCGTTTAGATTATATTCGAAGAGGACTACTAATCAGTATATCTAGAGTGCACATACACTAGCATTAATTCTAGTTATTTGCTTTAATGGTTGAGACCTATGTATTTTGTTTTTCTTTTGTGCTTGCCATGGCTCAAAAAATATATTTTAGGTTCCGTAGCAAAAGGGTTGCATGTGGCAGCAACAACGGATGAGTACAAGTTAAGACAAGGAAGCTATCTGAGGTATAACTGGAAGATCTAACAAACTGGGGAAGCTGATTCAATATGTGTGTTGATGTTGGGTAGGCATAGATGTTACTGAAAAATAAAAAAAACTTTCTCCTTTTGCTTTGATGAGAAAGTTTCTTGGCCCTTATTCTCCTTACTAGCAGCTTGATAAATCTTAATAATCATATATAGTATCTTGATTGTTGGCTACAGATGGCATAAGGTAGATAAATGCCATTTTTCTAGAAAGTTGTGAAGTCGCTGAACCGTCGCTTTGCAAGTTAGTGCCACGATTCTCTTGCGATAGCAACAGAACCGACATTCCTTGGATGGGGACGTCCTACATGCATCTCCTATTTATACCGCCTCCTTCCTCATTTCCAGTCATCGGCATTCGCTTGAGCTTCTTTTCCGTGTTGCTCTTTTCTAGCTCCACAAGTTCCCCCCCCCCCCATCATATCCAAGCTTGTTGGTCATATCTTCGTCCATTTTCCCGTTTTCTCATTTCATGTTCCATCGTTGAAGTTGCTCCATTTCCTTTTAGTCAGTTGGTCATCTATATGTGTCTATTTGTCTATACTTCTCGGGTCGCTCTGCAGCACCTCATCATCTTCCTGGCCATCCAGAAGAACACATCCGCACACTTTCTCGAAGGTCTTCCACTGTCTGAGGGAGCCCTGTTTCCTTTATGCCGCTGAGGACAGCCCAATGCCTTCCACTGTTGCCGAGCATGTATGATCTGGTCAGGATACGGGCTACAATGAATAAATGGAACTATGTGTTGCCCCCAAAGGGCAACATGCTAATTGTGTTCTATGCATTCAAGTTAGGTTAAGTCATTTTTGAAGACTATGTCAAAGTTTGGAAGAGCTTGGTAGTCAACATTGGTGTGAAGGTCAAAGGATGCTTACCTTCTAGGACAACAGATGCTCAAGTTAACAGTTCACAAGAGGTATCTTTTTTGGGTCAAATGCTTAGTCAAGAATATACTCTAGAAGAATCTGGGTTATGAAGTTTGGAAGACATCTCTTTGAAGTTTGGAAGATAAGAGTTTGGAAGACTCCTGTATACATGGTACCAAATTATGATTCTCTCCTCTTTCCCATCTCTATATCCATGTCTCATTCCCATTTCCTTTTATTTAACCATTGTGCCACTTCTCTACTATATTTGCCAAGTTCGCCTATCTCAAATATTTCTCTAGCCATATTTTCCTTTTCTATGCACACCCTCTTGGGACCCCATTATTCTAGCCTTTCTCATGCCATATTTCTTCACCTTCATGACCATCATTCATTTTCTTCCTCCTACCTTTGCGCCTCATGGCATATCCCTACTCTAAGACCTAAAGATGCCCTAGAATATTCTATGATTCCATTCCAAGTGTGCAAAATTTCCATGGTCTCAAAAACTTTCCAAGTATTCCTTGATTATTTCTAGAAAGACCTTTAAGACCATGCTTGAGAATTTCAAAAATGCCAAAATACGGCATATTCTGAAGGTATACCCACAAAAATACGGAATCATATCGCGCCATTTTCATGAAAAATACGGTCGAGAACCCTAAAGTTTCTAGCTCGAATCATGCCGGATTTGATTCCATAGACCTCGCAACCTACCTATTCTTACCTTCCCGCCTCTCCATAAACTAAGGCTAAGAATGAGGAATCATTAAAAACTAAACTATATACAGAAGATTCGACAAGAGTACTTTTTTGAAGGCCCAGACGCACTCAAATCCGACATTGATCAATGTTGAGCATGACCTGAAAGATTCTTGAAGTTCCTGAGCATTCCTCGACTGAATTTGCAAAGATCTAGTTGATATTACCTTCAAAAATTATCTTATGACTTATGATGATTATTTTTCAGTATCTGAAACTTTGAAGCATCATTATCTATTGTTATTATGATGTACTTACCTTCATATCAATATAAATTGACTGCCAAGTTGTCAAATCCATCTCTGATACATTTCTTAGCAATTCTTGACTCAAAATAATTTACAGAAAATCCCTGAGTGTTCCAAAACACTATTGGCCTATTTGCCATCTATCCTTAGGGCAATTGTGAGCTAAAGGCTTTGAAAACATCAAAAAATACCCCTTCTAGTTCAAGTTAGAAAAATTAGCATTATGTTCTGATCATTTTTTTACTGTATTTTGCCAAATCCAGCCTCAAAAAATACTTCTACAGTTCCAAATGGAAGTTTGACTTCATGCCTCTCTTTCTCATCGCCATTAGAGTACATGTGCTTTGGAAATTCCCAAAAATATGCTCGGCAACTCCAGATCTCATTTTCTGATCACTATTTTCCATAGTTGACCTCTATTGACCAATTTTTTACCCCAGTTTGAGATCGAATATCTTTCAAATTTATAGTCTGACTTGGTCAGAGACTTTATCACTGGGTTCCTACAACGTTTTTGAGCAAGTCTGAAGCAGTTGACTCGAAAAATCAATCCATTTTTCATCACCACAACTGTTTGAGTCAAGGCCCCTTTTTCTAGAAATGGGAAAGGTATGAAATTTGAGTTTTTTGAACTTCTCTCTAGATTTATCTTGCATAGACTGATCACCTTAAGTGATCTGGAGGTTCTAATCCCAATTTGGGTGTAAACTCAAATTGGTTCCTTGTAGTTGACCTTTAAGCCAAGTTTAGGGTCAACATTTTGGAGGTTCTACCGAGATCTTCCTGGATTTCAGAACTCATGGCTCCAAAACAAAAATTTCCAGCATAGCAAGAACCATTAGAGGATGTTGATGTATCAGATCATTGCAGAGAGAGACCATTGCCCTCGAGTTTTTCAACTAGTTTGCTTCAGAATCTGCCATATCAATTTGAATTGAATGTTCCTGTTCCCTTACCTACTTTTGATTCCAGTATGAGTGCTAACAACTTTTTGAAAATATTTGAAGATTATTACAGGGATTATGGCTTCAAAAAAGGGTGCAAGCTTTCAGAATTTGAAAAATGCTTCAAAGAAGAGAGTGAGGCTGGTGCTTGGTTAACTTATGAAAAGTTAATGGGGACCACCTCATGGGATGAGCTTGTTAAGAAGTTCTTAGATAGGTTTGGTAAGTTAGCTGCACCCAAAGATTTGGTTAATGAGTTGCAAAGTTTTTCTATACATGCAGGAGAAAGTGTGAATCAGTGTCAAAGAGCTCAAGTCACAATTCCAACTCTATTTTAGGTCACTGCTTTCATCAATGGTTTGGAAAGAAGACCAGATATCCAAAGAAAGCTGCTCAAGATCCAAGCTGCTGAAGGTTTCGATTCTATATACAAAGTTTTTGCCAAAACCACTGACCTTACTCAGATGCTTTCTACTTTACCAGACAAACACCATGCTTCCTACCATAATCATGACCCTTTCTACCCTGATGCCACTGATGCACATTATGACCCTCACCCTTCCATTCCAGTTTATGCCATACAGAAGGAAAAGAAGAAATCTAAAGAGGAAGAAGCTAACTCTCAAGTTGCAGAAGTCAAGGCAGATCTATCTAAAGTCACTGAGGCTTTAGCAGAATTAACCAAACAACTGGTTGAGCTCAAGGCTACCAGAACAGGTAAAACTTATCCTGAATATATTCATTGCAATAGGAACTCTCATCCATCAGAAATTTGTTACTGGCAAGTGTGTCCCAAATGCAATAGAAAAGGTCACTTTGGAAAGGAATGTCCTATTTGTTCTTTTTGTAAAGAAATTGGCCATACTGGATATCAAGTGTGTTGTTAAGGAATATTTTGCTAAGCAGGAAAAGGAAAAGAGACCAGAACCCAACCCCCCTATGAGATTTGCTGAACCAAGTACTTCTGTAAGGTTTATTCAAGCTATAGAAGTCCTCAAAGCTGAAGAGGTTATGGCAGTGCAAACTAGAAGTATGAATGAAGCCAATGTACATGCTGAATCAAGTAGACATTCTACTGCCAGGCCTTCATTTTCTTCACCATCTATAGTGGAATCACCTACTCAAATGATAGCTCCACCTCCACAGCAAAGATATGGTAAGAAAGATCAAGACCTTGATGAAGTTGATGTTTTGCTCAAAAACTCCAAGGTAAGTATAGACCTCTTCACCTTGTTAAAAACTGCACATGGCTACAGAAAAAGAGTACTCCAGCAAACTGGTGGTGAGAAATTAAATGCTTGTGTAAGTTTTGTTGATGCCACTAACCTTGTTTTAGCACAGAATGAAGAAGATCCTGGAGCATTCACGTGTTCAGCTGCTTTAGGAGGATATACTTTCTCGAATGTATTACTTGATGGTGGATCCCCCTTTAATATCATGCCATATCACATTATGAAGAAGTGTGGCTTTGAGGTGGACAAGAAGGCTTCTATATTACTATCATTTTATAATGCCAAGATTACTCCTGTTGGTGTGGTTACCAAAGTGCCTGTTAACACAGAAGGCATAACTGTAGCTGCCAACTTTATTGTAGTGGCTTTTGAAGATATAGGGGATGAATCTGACATCTATGATTTACTTTTAGGGAGAAGATGGCTGGCCACTGTAGATGCTAGGCCAGTCTGGTCTCAAGGGAGATGCACCATCTCCAATGGCTCTCAAACTGCTACAATCTACAACCAAGATGGCTGAAGGTAAACTTTGTTAAGGAAATGTTAATTGAAGAACCCTTGGGATCTTACAGGATAAAAAACACAAGACCAAAGAATTATGAAATGGTTCCTCTTATTATGGAATGTGCACCCCCCAGCAAACGAGGACCATCAGGATATAGTTTGATGGAGGTATCTCTAAAAAATTAAATGTTGCATCATCTGCTGCTATTTTGAAAGATTCTTCTCATAGACTCTTAGCTAAAGTAGGAAGGATCTTTCCCCAAGTCACTTCTAATGTAGCAGAATATAAGGCTTTGATTGCAGGTCTTCAGGAGGCCAAAGCTATGGATATTGCTAACATCCACATCTATGGTGATTCACAACTAATCTGTAGACAGGTTTCAGGAGATTATCAAACAAAGAATGCAGATATGGAGCTCTTAAAAAATCAAGCAATGGGAGTACCCTCAAGTTTTGCTTCATGGGAGATCACTCATATCCTAAGAGAAAAAAAATTTGAAGCTGATGCTTTGTGTAGGGAGACTCTCATGTCACATTTAACTGAGGGAGCTATTACTGAAGATGATCTTGATGCTAGTGAAGTGAAAGCACTATGTCCTATTTTGACCATGAATGGGTATCTTGCATTGTTCCTGTAGAGAAAAAAAGTGGAGCATTAAGAATTTGCATTTACTACCGAGATCTCAACAAAGCCACCATCAAGGATTGTTACCCTTTGCCTTTTTTAGAGGAGATCTTATATGCTGTAGCAGGTAAAGAGGTGTACTCATTTTTAGATGGATTCTCAGGATTCAATCAGATCAGCATTAAAGAGGAAGACCAGCCAAAGACTTCCTTCATCATTCCCTGGGGCACATATGCTATGAAAAGAATGCCCTTTGGTTGAATGAATGCTCCAGCTACCTTCCAAAGGGCAATGGATGTTATTTTCAAATCAATGTCTGCTGAAGAGTTCAGGGTGTACCTAGATGATCTTTGCCTAGGCTCTCATCCTACTAATCATGTGGAATTACTTGCAAAAATTTGTTCTCTATGCAGGAGTTCAGGAGTTAATCTAAATCCAAAAAAATGCATCTTTTTTGCATCAAAAGGACAACTCTTAGGACATGAAGTATCCAACCAAGGCATTCAAGTTGCTCAAGACAATATTGAAGCCCTCAAAAAGCTAGCACCTCCCAAGAATCTAAAGTAGGTTAAGAGTTTTATTGGTATGACAAGTTTCCTTAGGATGTATATTCCTAATTTTGCTCATATTTTGAGTCCCATTTCTAAGTTGACAAGGGTAGGCAAGTTTTCTAAGTCTGGAAGCAAGCATATACCTATCACATGGACTTTAGAATGCCAAGAGGCTTTTGACTTTCTCATTCTATCCATATGTGAAGCCACACTTTTGAAAAAACCAAATTTGAACATGCCATTTGAAGTTTATATCACTGTTACTAAAAAGGCTATAGGATTAGCCATTTTGCAGGATAAACACACTATAGTATTTGCAAGTAAACCATGGTCTGCCCTTGAAGAAAGGTATACCAGAATAGAAAAGAGTGCTACTGCACTCATGTTCCTTATCAATAGGCAAGCACACTTGCTTCTGAAATGTCAAGTCCAAGTCTACATGAAGCAAAACCCAATGGGTTTACTAGTTGGTAAGGCAACCTAGAAGCCAAAGATCCAGAGATGGGCTTGTAAGTTGCAAAGTTATGATATTTCTGTAAAAGAATTGCATTTGGTACGAAGTCCTAACCTCTACTTGCCTTACATATTTTTTGACCATGAAGATGAGTTGGATACTACTGACACTTCACTTGCAGTAGCTCATGTAGAGGTAACTCAAAGAGATCAAGCTAAGGGAGGATGGCAACAACCTATTAGAGACTTTTTACAATATGGGATCATCTCTCCAAGCCTCACTTCAAGCCAAAAAAGGAGACTCAAGGACAAATGCAGACAATTCAAGATGATAGACAATGTCTTGTGCAAAGTCAACCGAGATGGAGTCTTGTTGAGGTGTGTAGATGAAGATGAGTCTGCTCTAATTATCAGGGAAATGCATAAAGGTGTTTATGGAGGACATTTTGCTGGTGATACTATAGCAAAAAAGATTCTCAGGTCTGGATACTACTGGCCCACTGTTTTTAAAGATTGTTATGAGATTATAAAGACCTGCCATCAATGCCAAATTTTTAGCAAAAGAATTTTACTGCCAGCTGCCCTTAATCCTATCATATCTCCAGGGCCTTTTCAGATTTGGGGGCTAGATTGTATTGGCCCCATTAATCCTTCTTCTGCAGGTCAACATCAACATATTATTGTAGCCACAGACTATTTTACCAAGTGGGCAGAAGCCATACCTTTGAGGCAGGCTAATGCCTTCACAACTGCAAGGTTTTTACATGAATATGTTTGTTCTAGGTTTGGTATTCCTTTCCAGTTGCATTCTGATAGGAGTACACCTTTTGTTAATGAAGTCATTGCTAACCTGTTGGACATTTTGAAGGTCAAGCATACCAAAAGCTCCTCATACTATCCTCAGGGTAATGGACAAGCTGAAGCCACTAACAAAGTGTTGAAAAATATTTTGCAGAAGACAGTTGAGGTCAACAAGAGGGATTGGCATGTCAAAATAGTGGATGCACTTTGGGCTTATAGAGTCACTATCAAAACAGCTACAAATCACACACCTCTCAATTTGGTTTATGACATAGAGGCAGATTTACCAGTGGAACTCGAGTTGCCTTCTCTGAGATTGGCTCATAAATTATGCTTACCTTTTGAACATGCCTTGCAAGAAAGATTGGATGCCTTGCTGCACCTAGATGAATATAGAATGGAAGCTGAGAATACTAATTTGCTGAAAAAGGCTAAAGATCTGGCTGCATTCAAAGATGCACATAGAATACATGGTACTTTTAGGAAGGGGGAGCTTGTCCTTAAGTGGAATAAGTCAAAAGAAGACTCAGCTGGCAAGTTTGATAATATTTGGGAAGGACCCTTTGTGGTGCTGGAATCTGCAGGCACCAACTCTTATTGGCTACAAGAGGTTGCCTCAGGAATGTTGTTACCAAATCCTATCAATATCCTGCATTTGAAAAGGTATTGGGACCAGCATGTTTGCTTGTCCCTCTTTATACACTAGAGAGTTCAAAGATCTATAGTAGGTTTAGAATAGTTAGATCTATTTGACTTTTGAGCATATTACTTTGATGAGTTAATTTTATGTTTGTAGGTTGGGCTGACCTGAGGACAGTATAAGTGATCTTAAGAAGAGAGTGATTACTAATGCTTTACCAAGTGCCATATGCAGGAGCATCCTTTTTTCCATCTTTATTCACCTGCCATAAGTGGTCCTGCTACCCATCTAGACTTCTTACTCTTGTTTTCATTCCCATAAAAGCACTCTGCAATTCAGCTTCACCACCATAGCAGAGCTGTAAGGATTTGAGACTAACTAGTTTGTGTGTTTCTATGACAGGTGCATCCTTTCTCCATTTTTATTCATCTGTCATAAGTGGTCCTGCTATCCATTTAAACTCCTTATTCTTGTTTTCATTTCCAAAAGAAAGCACTCTGCAATTCAGCTTTACCATCATAGCGGAGTTGCAATTTTAAAGGATCAAGGAGGCATACATTTTCTTGTTTTGGCGAGATCTCAACACTTGCACATTCACCTCACCCTCATACACTCCATCCCCATCACCACCCTATCATATTCACACTCATTCTCACCTTTTTTCACTCATCATATTCCACTCACATCCTCCCGCCACCATATTCACCTTTATTACATCAACACTTGCACTTTACACCCTCTCTCTACCGTGATTCTCACTTAGACACCTTGGTACAAAGTTGAAGACCCTCTATGGCTGAGGGGACCAACCATTCTCTTGTTTTGGCGAGATGTTCCCCCAAAGGGCAACATGCTAATTGTGTTCTATGCATTCAAGTTAGGTTAAGTCATTTTTGAAGACTAGGTCAAAGTTTGGAACAGCTTGGTAGTCAACATTGGTGTAAAGGTCAAAGGATGCTTACCCTTCTAGGACAACAGATGCTCAAGTTAACAACAGTTCACAAGAGGTATCTTTTTTGGGTCAAATGCTTAGTCAAGAATATATTCTAGAAGAATCTGGGTTATGAAGTTTGGAAGACATCTCTTTGAAGTTTGGAAGATAAGAGTTTGGAAGACTCCTGTATACATGGTACCAAATTATGATTCTCTCCTCTTTCCCACCTCTATATCCATGTCTCATTCCCATTTCCTTTTATTTAACCATTGTGCCACTCCTCTACTATATTTGCCAAGTTTGCCTATCTCAAATATTTCTCTAGCCATATTTTTCTTTTTATATGCACACCCTCTTGGGACCCCATTATTCTAGCCTTTCTCATGCCATATTTCTTCACCTTCATGATCATCATTCATTTTCTTCCTCCTACCTTTGCGCCTCATGGCATATCCCTACTCTAAGACCTAAAGATGCCCTAGAATATTCTATGATTCCATTCCAAGTGTGCAAAATTTCCATGGTCTCAAAAAGTTTCCAAGTATTCCTTGATTATTTCTAGAAAGGCCTTTAAGACCATGCTTGAGAATTTCAAAAATGCCAAAATACGGCATATTCTGAAGATATACCCACAAAAATACGGAATCGTATCGCGCCATTTTCACGAAAAATACGGTCGAGAACCCTAAATTTGAGTTTCTAGCTCGAATCATGCCGGATTTGATTCCATAGACCTCGCAACCTACCTATTCTTACCTTCCCGCCCTCTAAGAATTGAATGAACCCATAAACTAAGGCTAAGAATGAGGAATCATTGAAAACTAAATTATATACAGAAGATTCGACAAGAGTACTTTTTTGAAGGCCCAGACGCACTCAAATCCGACATTGATCAATGCTGAGCATGACCTGAAAGATTCTTGAAGTCCCTGAGCATTCCTCGACTGGATTTCCTCGACTTCAAAAATTATCTTATGACTTATGATGATTATTTTTCAGTATCTGGAACTTTGAAGCATCATTATCTATTGTTATTATGATGTACTTACCTTCATATCAATATAAATTGACTGCCAAGTTTTCAAATCCATCTCTGATACATTTCTTAGCAATTCTTGACTCAAAATATTTTACAGAAAATCCCTGAGTGTTCCAAAGCACTATTGGCCTACTTGCCATCTATCCTTAGGGCAATTGTGAGCTAAAAGGCTTTGAAAACATCAAAAAATACCATTTCTAGTTCAAGTTAGAAAAATTAACATTCTGTTATGATCATTTTTTTACTGTATTTTGCCAAATCCAGCCTCAAAAATACTTCTACAGTTCCAAATGGAAGTTTGACTTCATGCCTCTCTTTCTCATCACCATTAGAGTACATGTGCTTTGGAAATTCCCAAAAATACACTCAGCAACTCCAAATCTCATTTTCTGATCACTGTTTTCCATAGTTGACCTCTATTGACCAATTTTTGACCCCAATTTGAGATCGAATATCTTTCAAATTTATAGTCTGACTTGGTCAGAGACTTTATCACTGGGTTCCCACAACTTTTTTGAGCAAGTCTGAAGCAGTTGACTCGAAAAATCAATCCATTTTTCATCACCACAACTGTTTGAGTCAAGGCCCCTTTTTCTAGGAAATGGGAAAGGTATGAAATTTGAGTTTATTGAACTTCTCTCTAGATTTATCTTGCATAGACTGATCACCTTAAGTGATCTGGAGGTTCTAATCCCAATTTGGGTGTAAACTCAAATTGGTTCCTTGTGGTTGACCTTTAAGCCAGGTTTAGGGTCAACACTATGTCAGAACAGTTATTTTAATAATCCATAGGAAGAGAACATGCAGAGTGTTTGGGGCTTTCTCGAGTCGCAAGTCAAGAATACTCGGAGGAGGACAAAAAAACAGTGGGTGCGGGGGCTTTCTCGACTTGTGAATCGAGAAAGTCCCCAACTGCTAGGAGGCCTCTGCATAGCAGTAAATTTGAAATTCTGGATATTCTCGACTCGCGAGTCGAGAATGCCCAGAGGGAGACAAAAAACAGAGGGTGACTATTAGGAAGCCTCTGCATAGCAGTAAATTTAAAATTCTAGGTATTCTCGACTCACGAGTCGAGAATACCCAGAGGAGGACAAAAAACATAAGGTGCACGGGCTTTCTCGACTCGCGAGTCGTGAAAGTCCCCAACTGCTAGGAAGTCCTGGTGCAGACTGAGTAAAATACCTTATGTAGCTAGCACTTGCTGCTATTGTATTCTGACAGTGGCTAATGCTGATAAGCTCGGTGGGTGGTGTATCTATCGAGAGAACTCTGCACTCCCGTTTGGAATACCGATCCTTAATCCTTTGTGGCACCTCCTTTTCTATCTACACCACTTGTGCTACCCTCACGAAATGCTGACTATCCACAACCCAGAACCTCACATCTTTGCCCTTCAGGTCTTCCTCAGTGCTCCACCCGAACAATTCATTTGTAGCTCTGCTGAATAGTATAACGTCCGCAGGCATTGGATCTGCAATAGGATGACGCAACATGAGGTTCAGAATCTCTAGCATGTGAGCTGGATTAAATTCCTTGTGGTTGAAAAGGACCGCATCACCAGTGCAAACCTTCAACCGTCTTATGTCCACTAGCAACTTGTGGCTAATTCCCAGTGGATAAAACTGAGCCAGGCGCTACAAGCACAAGGGAAGAGATTTGTTACAGGACAGATGAATCCGTTACCGGAAACGATGATTCCGAGAAAAGTTTAGAAGAATATGGTGCAAATTATTTTGATTTGAGAAGAAGGGCGAAAAACTAGTGCAGTTCTAGTTCTGAAGAAGAAATTGATGTAAGTGGAGATTCAAAAGATGCTAGAGATGCAAATCTTGCTCTTGCTAGGATTTTTGTAGATTCACATACGTTATATTCTTGTTTTTTTTTTTTTTTTGGGAGGAGGAGGAAGGGATTACAGTTTTAAGGCCAAGAGGCAATTGTACAAAGAGAAGTTGACCCAAAATATTTATTTGTTCTTTGTGCAGTTTACCGTGGCCTCACTGACGAGGAAGCAAAAGCCAGTGTCAACATTCACTATGTTGACAATGAGTACAAATTAAAAATGAGTTTTGTGGAGAAAATCAAGTTCATGCCCTATGTCACCCCCTGTGTGAATATGCACCCAAACCAACGGGGGTTTCAGGGGTATTTTAATTCAAAAGTATTGGATGTAATGGTTTGTGTTAATTAATGTTAAAAATAGTTATGTGTTGGCTATATTACAAATTTGGGCACTTCGGGCCCTAACATAAGCAAACATAGGTAAATTTTAAGGGTCTAAATATTAATTACCATGAAGTTTGGGTATTTTAATTGAACACATGTAGCCTTAAAGAAGGACTACAACAACTATAATACTACAATGAATTTAATGTGAATCATGGAATTAGCTACACGTATTAATGACTGTGGATGCTTATAACCACCATCCACTAATTACAAAACCAATTTAAGTAATTGCAATGATCTTACTAGGAATAAAGGGCATATTTCTGCCATCAGTAGTCTCATTGCCCAAATTTAGGTCGGGCAGAATATGCAAAGATAGAACCTTATGGAGGTATGTTGCTGTAAACCGAGCCATTGTAGGAAAAAAATATTGCAAATACTGAAAGTAAAATTTCTCTGATTAATCGAGAAGCAATAGAATTGTAAGTGATCACCATAAATGAGATAATAAAATTACAGAATAGACCCTCTAAGGGTATGGTCACATGAAGATATCAACATAGACTCCTTCATGTCGACATGAGCATCTAAATTTGAACAGGGTCGCATGAAGATGTCCAACTGCACCGGAGCTCCTGCACTGTTCTTCTCTCTGCTAAGAACTCTGCATTGCCAAGTGTCCTTAGATTTACCACGTGTTGAGATCCAAAGCACATAAATCTATTCAACCGAGTAGAAAATCGGTGGACGAGATAGACGTCAACATGAGTTCCTTCATATCAGAAAACTGCATGTGACCCTTTTATTTTGGGTTTTTTACATCTACTGATCGATATCAACATCTTCATGTGACTCCACCCTAATCCAGCATTTCCATGCATGATAGTGACTAATATAATATGCCTCTGCATTATTCATGAGTGACTTGCCAAGCCCGACTCCCTCAGAAGAAGATACAGCAACCAGATACTATAGGGATCTTGCACCTCTGGATGATGGCAATGCAGCTTCCATTTCTGCTTCAACTAGCAACACTGACCAACCTTTGAATAGTACAAATAATATTGAAATCATGAAGATAAGGAGAATACTATGGCATCATGTCCCTTGCAATAGAACATGGAAAGGACCTAAAGATAATGAAAAGAGAACTCTGCAACGTAATAAATAGCAGAGATCTAAGAAGGCAGCTTGTGAGTCCAATATAAACTGAAATGAATAGCATAAACTAAAATGAATTTCTGAGGACGAACTCTATTTGCCATGCACTCTGAATGAGCAACAAAAGAAAGATATGAAGGACTATCACTTGTTGAAAGAAGTTGCACCAGAGCAAGATAGAGCATCAACCTTATCATTGGAGCTGTCTTAAAATCTTTTATAAGAGCTGTTTCAAATCCTAACTCTAACTAGGTCCACTTCATCCCTGTATGGCCCGAATAATTTAAGGCTCTTGAAACTGAGCATTGTTTCATGCCTTACATCTTTTGCAGAGTTATTTGACGATTCTGACCATGTCGTCCTGCACAAAAATCCTTTTGCTTAACCTGAGATGCCTTTGCAACTAATAAACCTTAATGAATCTGAAGAGTTAAACGGAATGAGTACCTAGAAACTGTCAGCTCTATATTGCTATCTCAGAGCATCTGAGATCGGCATGAGCTGCTCGGATGTGTGCATATGCTGGGCATTCCTGTAGAGCATGGTGTTCATCTTCTACTATCTGCATGTGATAGCACTGGCATAATCTCTCATCATGCCGGGATTCCCGCCCTCCATCCATTCCCCCGCCGGTCTCAATTACGAGATGGTGGGACCCCCCTTATTGCAGCTATAGCTCTTCGTTTCTTGGTGGAAATGTGTGCCTTGAGATCTTGTGGGGGCGTGTTCAAGTGGCGGATTGACCCGTGTGTGGTAGTGCTTTCTGTTTTGGGCTTTGCAAGAGTGGGCGATCCCACGAGAGAGGCGACAAAGCGGCGCATTCAAATGCAGCTCTGCTTTCTGCGATATCGACATATCCACAATGTGTTGATAGTCTATGGACCATCGTGCGAACCATCCCCTACAATGCTCTTGCCATACTCTCTTCAGATATTGCGGCCCTTGTGCCAATAACAGAGCACGGGGAGGAAGACGTTGTGCATCAATTTCGTCAACCTTATGGAAATACGCAAGGTGCACGCACATAGCGAGAATCTTTGCGGGGGGGCCAAAAGCGATCTCATACTGACAAAATTGGATAAGGCCGACCATGTCCTTGACGGCTAGGCTGTATATCAGGAAAGCCTTCTGCACCCTCTCTAGCTTATCTCAAGTACCCTTGCTAATCGGCTGGCCCCGGACCTCTACCCCATCTGGCCCATCTTGGTTCCACGAGTGCTTTCGGAACAAGTGTGCTTTTCGCGTGCCCAATCGCGAGATCTATTACGTGGAGCGGCTATTACGCATTGCATCTGGGGCTTTCCATCCCGCTACCCCCTTCTTTCTACACACCCATCCCATAGCATGTTAGCGCGGAAATCGATTCCCGGATACTTAAAGGACCTTACAACTTCCATCCTTTGTCCTCTCAGAATAGAAGTCACGGGATATCATCTTTGCTTGTGACAGGGATTGGTAACAACTTGGTTTTACGCTAGTTGGTTTCATTCTGCTATGTCACAAAATTGACCGAGAGCATCCAAATGTTCACTCATACTCGATTTGTATGGGATAATAAGCCCAGATCGTCTGCATAGAGCAACTGTTTTACTGTATATGCCTCTGGCAACTGCGGGCCACCACCTCCATGTTCTTGCATCCAGGTCTCCAACTTGTCAATATAGAGTCCAAAAAGCGTTGGAGATAACGAGCATCCCTGTTTAACACCTATGGTGCTATTCACCCCCGGTGGTCTGACGCAGGCAAAGTGGCATATATTCCGTCATACAGCCGGTAGATGGCATTCTGCAAATCTTGTGGGGCATGTAGCTCCTGCAAGCATTGCCACAACATGTCCCGAGGGACCGTATCATATGCCGTCTTAAAATCCACGAAACAGCAATACAGGTCACGTCGTGCATTGCCGTATAGAGGTTTGATATTCCCTCAAAACCTTAGGCGAAATCGTATTTCATATTTCAAAATCATAGGCGCCTCCAATCATAAATGACTATAAGCGAAAGAGGTGTGTCCAGAGGCCCCAATATACAATCTGAGTCATAGGATTGACGAATCCGACGATTGCGGTAGTCCAGGGTGCACCTCGTTTAGAATATATAGCAAAACGAAATATTTAACATGTTTGAGCTCGTGGAGCTAAAAAGAAAAGGAAAGGTCTTAAAGAAGAAGAAAGGCTCCGATGTTTCAAAAAAGGAAATGACAATCACTATCTGGAGGGAACTGCATGGTCTTTATAGACTTTGCCTTACTCAAAAGGTTGTTGCAGAAGTTGGTAGACAAAGTATTCACCTTAGAAGAAATATCAAAGGAGTTGCACAAGTAACCTCATTGTATTCCAGAATAGATTTGCCCATCCAAAAAAACATCATTACATGTCAAACATGTTTGATGGAACAACTTAATATGCAAACCTAGTAAAGGTGCAGGGAACTTTAGCCTATCACCACATTCGACGAGCGTATCATACAATACACCCCAAATTTTGAGGGATGGGTAGGTCTTTTTGGTTTTTTACTATCTTCCTTACTCATGTACTAATCATATTTTCTTTTTTCAGAACAAAAAGCAAAAGAACGACCCTTCTGAGGGCTTCACGTACCTGGTAAGGATTATTCGCGAAGAGATAACTCTGGCTGGCAGGAGGACTTTGGAAGTAGAATCCTCCTACTATGAGAAGTTTAACATGTTTGATCAGAACAACTTGTTTTCAATCATTTATGGAGACTCACCAAGTTGATCAGGACTGTGAAGTGTGACGTCCCCTACTCATATACGGTGCACTCACCGTATACAAGCAGGAGTTCATCCCCCATACCAGCTTCAACTGATACAGGGCCCTCCACGTATCACTGCAACCTTGATGAGTTCCAGTGGGAAGAATGAAGGGGTCATTTTATCCTGTCTCCCTCAGGGCCTACCTAGCTGCGGAAGCGTAAATATACATGTCAGTATACAACAACAACATCACATGACCATCTCGAAAGATGGCTCACCACATATCTGCATAGACAAGATCAGCACATCACATGTGGGAGTCCTACCCAAGGCTCAGACTCAAGGGGAATGACTGACGGCTTGGGTCTCCAGAGTTCATTGCAGACAGAATTCATGGCAATGGATTTGGCTGGCATGAGAACATGGCTTAGGGTAGTCCACTCCATCCGCCCCTCCTGTGCACACTTTGAAAAGTAGGTTGAAAAGTGTTGGAACCGGCGGATGTATAGCCAAAGGGGCTATTCCTGGGTTGCATCTCCCCAGTTCTGATGGGGCAGGTAAGGATCACTCCCTCCAGAGATCTACATGCTGACTCAAGGTGACTAGAGGGCCACTGCCCTTATTCGACTTGAACCCAATAGAGAGTGACGCATCACTCCACGGGTGTCGAGCCCATGCCTTGCCCACACGCAGTGGCAAGCCATTAGACCTAGTCCATTGTGATCCCCGGTAGGCCTTACACACTAGAGGGATTGTTCAAGAGTCAGAACACGAACCTCTTTATAAGCCAGTCTGGCCCCTTCACCCACAACCAGGTGTGGTTCTTGTACACAGGCCGAATCTACAGTGTGCTAGAGAGGCTAACTAGGAGCATCAACTACCATGCTTTAGGGTCTCTACCCCCCTTCCCAATACAATGAGTTCACAAAGATACATCATCCATATACATCACAGAAGAACTAAAGAACTAGATCTAATCTATATCATAGAGTTAGGTTCTTTAGTTAGAGTTTGGTATTTGGTAATCTAAATGGCTGCTATGGGCAATTTAATAGGCTAAACCTACTGATTTAATGACTGGAAGACGGTTTAGGCTATCAAATTGACTAAATACCTGATCCCTGGCTCGCTCCTCCTCCTCTGAACTCGACCATCCTGCTGAACTGCTAGAAGATGAAGCTAGGAAGGAAAACTAATGAGTCAATTCGCTCAGACAGAGTCTGGGAGGGGGTTTTGACTCCTGGAGCAAGCAAAACAGAGCCCTAAAACCCTATGGACGAAAATGGCAAGTTAGGGTTTCTCTTACCTAAATAGACAAGGGTTTAGGGCTGGGGTTTCCAATTATCCCTTTAAGCATGTGGGATAATTGGGGGTGGCCCACTTGCCTTTAATGACTAGGTGGCATAAAGTGTCCACATGGGAAAATGTGCACCTAGATAAATGTGCACATTGGTAATTGTGCACATTTATAAATGCACACACCTTGCAAGTTGCCCCCCTAGGGGCTACCCGCTTGGCTACACGTCGGCGTACACGTCAGTCGAGGTGGCGTGTACGCGTGATGAGGCAGTACAGTATACGTCCTGGGACCGTATACTGTGCTGGAACGTCACATTCTTCCCACCTTGAAATGATGCTGTCCGCAGCATCGTGGGTCTCCCCACCTTGGGATCTTCCTAACCTGCAATCAACTTGATGCATACAATATACTACTATGATACTTACACATTTATTAAGATTACCTTAAGGTAGTATTTTTAGAACATTATTACGCCATTACCTTATGAAATAACTTATCAATTCGTAACGTCATTAAAACAAGTTACTCAATAGTTTCACTTATCACATCATTTTAGTTTATCAAAATTTTAACATTTCATATACAATTATCCTTCGAGGTGCTCTTCATTCCTTGCAACACATTCCAACAAAATTTGTGTTGCAAGTCTTCGTAGCTCGACTTCCTTGCCCTCCGTTGGCCTGCAGGTCGACACTACGTTAGTACCATTTTAATTATTAATAAAATTTTTGGTTATAAGGTGACCACCCCACCTATCTACATGAATGCATGACTAATCTCCCGGCGTAGGAAGAGGATGCTTCTTCCATCGTGGCCGTGGAGACAGCGCCCTATAATGCTTATATGACGCTCATGCCTACACCTTTAGTTGCTCAACGTGGAGGATAAAGTCCTTCCTGTATATGGGGCGTGAAGGATAGGGTCCTCCCCGTAGGCATTGACTAGAGGTGCTTTTCCTATCAATGCATTCCTGAATGACCTCTTATCTCTCGAGGTCGTCTACTTCCGTGGGACAGAAGTAGACTTTCTAATCTACCTTCCAACTCATCCAAGCGGAACCGCGGTCATGCCTACTTTGACATTACACCACGTCCTAGAGATCACCGTAGTGGTCTCATCATCGGTAACAACGCATGCAACCCATACCTAGCATAGGTTGCATGCGTAGATTAATCTTAACTACACATGGAATTAATCTACACAAATCGACATGCCTGAGCCGATTTCTTCGGAGATGACCTTACCGTCCCATTGCTCCATAAACTGTGGGTACTGCTTTATTAGATCCTTCTTAAGTACCCATGTCGCGTCTTCCACCGGCAAGTGTTTCCACTTGACCAAATATTGGAGGAACTCTGATCTCCTTGTTTTCTTGAAGGCTTTAGCAAGAATCAATTCTGGAACTATTTCCAGTTGCTCTTCTATCATTTCCAACAACGTTGGAGTGTCCAAGACTTCATCTGGATTTGGAGTATGCTTCTTCAACAAACTCATGTGGAAGACTTTATGAAACTTTAGGTGTGCTGGTAGATCCAATTTGTAGGATTGATTACCTACTCTCTTGACTATTCTGAAGGGTCCAGCCCACCTTGGAGCAAGCTTCTTACAATTTCCGATGCGGAGCTTCGCTTGCTTCACTTTGATCTTGAGCCACACGTTGTCGTCAACTTGGAACTCTCTGAACGTCCGATGCTTATCGGCGATGCTCTTTTGTCGACTCCTTGCTGCCAGAAGATATCCTCGAACCTCTTCCACCAGCTGCTGCATGTCGGCCAACATTTGCTGCGAAACCTCTACCTTTGACACGGGATTGTGCCAAGTGTCTGGAGTTAGGCATTGGTAGCCGTAGTTGATCATAAACGGCGATATTTGGGATGATTCCTGCTTGGTGCTATTATACGCAAACTCCACCAAGTGAATAAATTCTTCCCACATACCTTGCTTGTTCCAGACATAGTTTCGTAGCATATCCTCCAAAATTCTGTTGGTCTGCTCCGTTTGCCCATCCGTCTGAGGATGATAGGCCGTGCTCATGGATAACTTCGTCTGAATCATCGCAAAGAGATCTTGCCAAAAGGCACTCATGAACTTTGGGTCCCTATCGGAGATGATCTCCCTTGGCATGCCATGGAGCCTGAAGATTTCTTTGGTGAAGAGCTTTGCTGTATCCATAGCTGTGTCAGTTGTCCTGCAAGGCACAAAATGTGCCATCTTCGACAACTTGTCGACCACTACCATCAAAGCATCCTTCCCTCTTATTGTCCTTGGAAGCCCTGTTATGAAGTCCATGCTGATGACCTCCCACTTAGCGTTCGGCACCGCTAATGGTTCCAATGCCCCTGGAATTCGAAGCTGCTCTGCCTTTGTCTGCTGACATAACTGACATTCCTTGATGTAGCGAGCTACCTGCTTCTTCATTCCTGGCCAATAATAGCTGCTGCGCACTTTGAAATAAGCCTTCATAAATCCTGCGTGGCCAGCTATTGGGTTGTTGTGGGTGTCGTGGAGGATCAACTTCCTCACCCCTGATGATTCAGGCACGCACAACTTCTTCTTATGGTACAAGAGATTACCTTTCTTCTTAAAATTTTTGAAGGTTTCCCTTTCCTTATCTGTTCTTGCCTTTTGCACAAGCTTGCCCATACTTCCTTGAAGTCCACATCTGTTGATAAGGATTCTTCGATCTTCTTCCCGAAGTCGATGGAGAGCACCGAAATTGCATTGCAATGCACTCTAGTTGTCAGAGGATGCCTTGAAAGTGCATCCGCTACTACATTGAGCTTCCCCGGCTTATAGACTATATCAAAGTCATACTCTTCGAGGAACTCCATCCACCTACGCTGCCTCAGGTTAAGGTGTGGTTGCATGAATACATATTGGAGGCTCTGATGATCTGTGTCCAACTGGAACTTCCTTCCCAAAAGGTAGTGCCTCCAAATTCTTAACGCCTTGACAACTGCAAGCAATTCTTGATCGTGCGCCGGGTAGCGCGTTTCGGCGTCGTTCATCTTCCTGGAATCATACGCTACTACCCGCTCTTCCTGCATGAGCACTGCACCTGTGGCTATCTTGCTTGCATCTGTCGCCACCAACTTGTCTTTCTCTGGGTCTGACAGGGTCAAGACGGGGGCGGTTGTCAAAGCTTCCTTCAACAATTCAAACCCTGCTTGGGCTTTCTTGTGCCAATGATCTGCCCAATCTTTCACCTTTTCTGCCCTTGTCAAGTCCGTTAGCGGGGCCGCTATCTTTGTAAAGTTCTTCACAAACTTCCTATAGTACCCTGCTAGGCCAAGAAAACTTCTGACCTCATGGACATTTTTCGGTGCCGGCCATTGAATCACTGCTTCAATCTTGGCAGGATCCGTCGAGATTCCTTCTGCTGAGATCACATGCCCCAGGTATTCCACCTTCTCCGTTGCGAAGTGGCACTTCGACAATTTGGCATACAACTGGTGCCTCTTCAACTTCTCAAGCACTCTCCTTAGGTGTTGTACGTGCTCTTCAAGGGATCTGCTATACACCAAAATGTCATCAAAGAATACTATTACAAAGGTGTCGAAGAACTCCCCGAAGATGTCGTTCATGAGCCTCATGAACGTTGCTGGGGCGTTTGATAAGCCGAAAGGCATTATCGTGAACTCATATTCATTGTATTTTTGTTGCTTCTTGGTCCTTTGGGTCCAACGAGGCATGATAATCAATTTCAATTTCAATTTCAATAATGCCCATACCGCGTTCTGAAGCCGGTTTTATGGATGTCTTCTTCCTTTATCCGGATCTGATGATAGCCTGACCTTAAGTCAATTTTGGAGAAGACTTTTGCCCCTTGGAGCTGGTCCATCAAGTCATCCGATCTGGGGAGCGCATACTTATTCTTGATGGTGTGCTTATTCAACTGCCTATAATCTATGCACATCCTCAAGCTAACATCCTTCTTCTTGACAAAGAGAATGGGTGCCCCAAATGGTGAGACGCTAGGTCTAATGAAGCCTAGGTCGAGCAACTCTTGCAATTGCTTCTTTAGCTCTGTAAGCTCCTGCGTCGTCATTCTGTATGGGGCCTTACTCGTCGGCTTCATTCCTGGTTCGAGTGCTATCTCACACTCGACTCCCCTGTAAGGAGGGAGGTGCTCGATCTCATCCGGGAAGAGATCGTGAAACTCCGTGATTAACTTAGCTATTTGATTGGGCAACTTGCTGAGCACCTTATCTTCCTTGCCTTCTTCTGCTTCGGGCTCTTCGATCTCAAGCTTGAAGATGTATGCTACCTGCTCGCTCTTGATGCACTTGAGTAGCCTCTTACTAGACATACACTGCATGATGGAAACAACTTCTTTTCCTGTGATCTCAATGATCTTGCCGTCGGGCGTTGTGAGGGTCACCTTCCGCTTTCCACAATCAATGATGGCCCCTGCTGGTCCAAGATACTCCATTCCTATTATCAAGTGCCCATTACTTCTGCCCCCATGTGGATGTCAATTCCTGGCAAGTCAATGTCGAAATTAATCCTCTTGCCTGCCGTTTGTCTTACTGCTCCACTTGCTAAGATTACGGGCCTCGGTTTTGACTTCAATGGTTTCAACTTCAACATCTCAACCATTCTTGGGGATGAAAAGTTATGGCTACTTCCCGAGTCTATCAGGACTATGAAGGACTTGGCCTTGACCTTCCCTACTGTGGAAATTACCTTATACTGATTCTCTGCTTGTTCTGTATCTATGGCGGCAAAAATACGACACTCACCCTGAATATAGTCACGGGCTGCCTCGCCGTCATCGTCAGACGGAGTGTCCCATCCACCCAAAGAGAAGGAGGTCCCCCAGTACGGAATCCTCCGACTCAAGTTCGGATTCGGACTCCGACTCCGAAGAAGAGGAAGAGCAGATGCAGAACCGAAGGGACGACAGGCACAAGGACACGAGGACCTCGGACTATCAGAAGAAGGTAGACTCAGCATTGAGTAACGTATGGAAGGCCAGGAAGCTTGAGCAATTCTCAGGCAAGAACAGGTCAGGCATGGAGGCAGAGGTTGGCTCGATGAGATGAGTGAGTATGGTAACGCCTATGGTATGAAGGACAAGGACAAAGGCAGGGTGGCAACAGCCAACCTGAAGGGAGCAGCACGCGTTTGGTGGAAGGGGTATGCCAAGGCCCACGGCTTAAGCAGGGATGGTTGCAGGTTCAGAAAGTTTGCTAAAGCTTTCAAGCGCCATTACGTCCCAAGGGAACACAAGTCCAACATGATGCAGCAGTTCTACAGGTTGCAGCAAGGCAACAAATCAGTCCAGAAATACACAGAGGAATTCATGAGACTAAGGCTTTATGTGCCGAAGTTGAGTGAGAAGCACGTAGTGGAGAGCTATATTAAAGGATTGAATGAGGAGATACGCAAGCTTGTAAGGGCAATAAACCCCAAGACGGTATCAGAAGCAGAGTCCAAGGCAATAAGCTTGCAAGGAACGGGGCCTCAGAACAGCGGGCAGAGGCAGCAGTATTACCAGGATAAAGGCAAAGCAACAGGGAGTTATAGCCCTAGAGCAGCCAGCCCAGGTCCAGCTAAAGCCCCATATAGTGGCAACCATGGAAAGCAGCAGGAGAGGAAGCAGGTGTCCTTCAAGAACAAGCAGGAGGGGTCAAATTACTCCAATGCAGTGCGGTCCTTCTTGCAAGTCCTCCTCCGGTGTCATAGGGCCAAATGCCTCATACAGGCTCCTTGTCGGGTGCGGCCTAGGCGGACTCCGTTCCTCCCTGCGGTCTCGCCATTGTTGTTCCCCTGAGCCTGGGCCTCTAGCTGCATACACAAGTAGATCATGGCCTTATGGTTAGCTTTATTTGTTATATTGCCTTATGGTTAGCTTTATTTGTTCTATTGCATTATATGTGTTTGTTGGTATAGTTGGGGAACAAAATACATCAACAAAACATTTAATAGTGCAAAAGAAAATGTATTTATGTATATCTAATATCTTAATACAAAAATCCTCCGGGATCAAGAGTCTAACTATTCTTGAAATCGCCGGTGGGATGGATTATCCTCAAGAAACTTCTTAACTTGGGCCGTTCCTACCGAGCGTCCCAAGTTCCTGAGGATGTTGGTTGGCGTCCCGCCCTGCAAGGCTTGCACCAAGTCTTCTACTCTGCGGTCGGAGGTGTAGGCCGCGGTCACTGCCAGTCTTCCCTGCCGTCGGTAGGGCACAGCGAAGTCGAAGATGTAGTGCCATCGCTCTCTTGACTAAGACGGCATAGTCGATGTTTGCAGCCAGCCGAGCATGCATGCCAAAGCCAGAGAGTGCGATGAGCATAAACACTCCTTCTTCGCCCCTGGGGCTGAATTTGTAGTGTATTACCGCTATTCTCCCGTCCAGCAGCAGGGGGAGATAGTATCTCAGCGACCAGTCGTTGTGCGGCGTTGTTGACTCGTCGCCCCCTCGGCCGCCAGCTCTATGTCTTCCGGCGTATTCATCGACCTCCACCTTAGTGATTTCTCTGTAATCCCTGATTGTCGATGAGACTCGCCTGATGTCGATTCCTCCTCTTCTGTCTGTGGGAGCTGGTGTTGAAAAGCTCGGCATCAAAATGCTCGTGGTCTTGCCACGGATCCCCATCCGTTCCTGGATGGCATAGAACTCCTCGTCAGATGGCAGTTCCCGAGCTTCCATTATTTGCCTGATGTTGCTGTAGGCTTGGAGGTCCGAAGTCGACTCTCCTGTATAGGTGTCGGCCTCTCTTACCTGAAGCGGGAAATCTGAAACTCCCCGGACGATGAAATCATCCAGATCGGATTGTTGCCGTAGTTGGTGCAGCAACTCGTCGAGTCGGTACTCCCTTTCCCTGCATTCGGGAAGGTTCTGGATGTCGCTGAGGAGCAGGTACTCCTCGCCGTCGATGATGATGGGGGCTAGACTTGTGATACCTAGCCCAAGTGGTGGGGCGATCCTGGGGGTTTGCCGGCTCCGTTCAAATTCCTGTAACTCCTGTTCTGCTAGCTGCCGCTCTTCCTCCGGGTCGAGCTCGACGTAGTCTTCGTCTTCCGATTCTTCGTCCTCTGCTCTTCCTTCTTGCTCCTGTTGGTACTGCAAAAGGAGCTGATCTGCTGCTGAGGAGGCTATAGGGTCCACCTCCATGGGAGGGATAGAGGTTTCCCCCATGGGGTTTTCAGCACGGTGGGAAAGGAAGATTGCTAAGGCTGCGGTGTAGAAGAAATACTTGGTCCTATCAACTGTCAAGAACATGTAGTCTGGCAACCTCTGGGCCTTGTTGGTCAGGTACTTGGCAATGTTTGGAACATCATCCAAGGCCGCTTGAAGGGATTGTCTGGGAACAAAATAGCCTGTATAAGGGGGGAGCTGCACTAGGGATGGTCCTACCCTAGCTTGGAACTCGGACAAGACTTGTCTATATGCGGGGGTTGCGTGCAGAGTGGCTTGGACATCTATCTCTTTTCGAAAAACTTGAAAAATGGCATTGACATCGGTCTCGGCAGCATGGGCACTGGCGCTGTACCATCGCCTAAAGTCAGCTGTTGCCATGGATCTAGAGAGGATGGGACTAACAAACGGATGCAGAAGCGCCTCAGGGATTGGAAAATCGCCTAGAAGGTCTGGAGCAAACTTGTAGGATGGTAAGTTTAATTCCTGTGTTGCATCTCCCCAGTTCCGATGGGCCAGGTAGGGATCACTCCCTCCAGAGATCTACATGCTGACTCAAGGTGACTAGAGGGCCACTGCCCTTATTTGACTTGAACCCAATGGAGAGTGACGCATCACTCCACGGGTGTCGAGCCCATGCCTTGCCCACACGCAGTGGCAAGCCATTAGACCTAGTCCACTGTGACACTGTGATCCCCGGTAGGCCTTACACACTAGAGGGATCGTTCAAGAGTCAGAACACGAACCTCTTTATAAGCCGGTCTGGCCCCTTCACCCACAACCAGGTGTGGTTCTTGTACACAGGCCGAATCTACAGTGTGCTAGAGAGGCTAACTAGGAGCATCAACTACCAGGCTTTAGGGTCTCTACCCCCCTTCCCAATACAATGAGTTCACAGAGATACATCATCCATATACATCACAGAAGAACTAAAGAACTAGATCTAATCTATATCATAGAGTTAGGTTCTTTAGTTAGAGTTTGGAACTGGGAATCTAAATGGCTGCTATGGGCAATTTAATAGGCTAAACCTACTGATTTAATGACTGGAAGACGGTTTAGGCTATTAAATTGACTAAATACCTGATCCCTGGCTCGCTCCTCCTGCTCTGAACTCGACCATCCTGCTGAACTGCTAGAAGATGAAGCTAGGAAGGAAAACTAATGAGTCAATTCGCTCAGACAGAGTCTGGGAGGCGGTTTTGACTCCTGGAGCAAGCAAAACAGAGCCCTAAAACCCTATGGACGAAAATGGAAAGTTAGGGTTTCTCTTACCTAAATAGACAAGGGTTTAGGGCTAGGGTTTCCAATTATCCCTTTAAGCATGTGGGATAATTGGGGGTGGCCCACTTGCCTTTAATGACTAGGTGGCATAAAGTGTCTACATGGGAAAATGTGCACCTAGATAAATGTGCACATTGGTAATTGTGCACATTTATAAATGCACACACCTTGCAAGTTGACCCCTAGGGACTACCCACTTGGCTACACGTCGGCGTACACGTCAGTCGAGGTGGCGTGTACGCGTGACGAGGCAGTACAGTATATGTCCTGGGGCCGTATACTGTGCTGGAACGTCACATGAAGTTGCAAGACTTCACTCTTATTATTGCAGACATCCCTTACAGCTTAAAATAAAGGACATCTATTATGATGACAACCCGTTCAAAAATTCGAAATTCAATGACTTTAATAATGGCTTGAAGCAGGTTACGACAGCTAAGCACTGGAGTTGGTCGTATTCTACTCCAATATACAAGCTGGGCTTGTTGAAGCGAGCTTTAAAAATCATTTTGGCGCTCCATAGCAAGTGGGCTGTGAATTTGTTTCGGTAAGCATTTTATTCTAGAATATATTGTTTTCAATTCTTGTTTTTGTTTTTTTATTTTATTGCAAATAAGTTAATTATGCCTTATATGTTTATCTTTTTCTATTCTAAAATAGGAAACTTTCAATCCTAATAACAAAATCTTGTCATTTTTTATTGCTAATTGCAGGTACAAAACCAACATAGATTACCATGATGGAGGCCCAAGGCTACTAAGCAAGATCGAATATCTTCATGTTGTATACTAGAGCTTCGATGGCAAGAGAATGATGGAGCACTTCAACACTGCTGGCTACTTTGACTTCTCCAATGTAATGGAATTTCCAAGGTTGATTGACACCTCCAGGATGTTGCAAAATTTGCAAGATCCAAGTGCACAGAGCAGAATTGTCAATCACTATTAGAAGCCCCCAAAGCTTATCAACCATCTCATTGACATGTTTTCACGTCAAGGAGATAGGGTTCTTGATGCTTTCATGGGGTCTGGTACTACTATAGCATGTGCACTTAAGGACCGCAACTGTGTTACTGTGGACATAGACAAGGAGGTTATGAATTTATCAAGATGAGATTGGCTGCCTTAACTACTCTTCCTGACAAGAATCAAGAGTTAAGCACTAAATCTTCGTTTGATTATGCCAAGATGACATCATCAAAGATACAGCCTCCTCTTACAAGCTCCACAAAAGATGAGGTCATTTTTAAAGAGATGAAAGAAGTAGCTCTCACGTTTAATCCTGGCTATTCACAGAGAGAGATTATGATGATAATATCTATAAATGCGAAAGAGTATGAATTATATTCGTGCATCAAAGGCAGATCAACATCTATCGCATCGTTTCCTTTACAACAAACTAATTATCGGCATTTCCATTTCAATCACATGTAAAGGATCCTTGAGCATCATGTCTCTGCTCCCCATCAAGAATGAACTTGTACTACCAAGGATACGTCATATATGCAACTACAATCAACAAACCACTGCACACATCCTCTTTCTCAACAAGCAGAGAATTCTAGGAGACAATATCTTACCAATGACTTACTATCTCAAACAATTGTCTTGAATCCTGGAATATTAAGAACAACACAACAGCAAATGAAAATGGCATTTCCGTGAACATATAACCTCTTGCTTGATCTTTGAATTGCTAACTGGCATTGGCATATACCTGTGCATTACAAATAAACAAATCAAAGGACTTACGATCGAAAGCTATATTTCTTGATGAAAGCCAGAATAACTTCTGTATGCAATATTTCAAACCCGCATCTACCACAAGATCTATGAGCACATTTTCTTTATTTTGAAGATTTTTGCTACCAATTTGGCAAATATACGCCTAAGATCATTTGTAGTTCTTCCTTTCCTCTTTCCAGTGCATGCTCCCGCACCAAAAAGGGAGGTTGTTTATGGAAGTTATGGCCATGTTTCTAATCAGCTCTAAAATTCAGACAACAAACGCGACATATCCTAGGGCACCGAACACCGACTCCATATTGGTCGGATTGCCTGTAAATAAATGAAGAAGGATGCAGAGAGGATTGGGACGCATAGTATAAATGGTCTGATCATGTTTTTGAAATAGGGTTGTATATTAAGATTTGTATTCTCGAAGAAATTTGCTCGATTGTTTTTCATTGAATAAACCTTCAATATTTCTGGTACAGTGACATTGTATTATTATATCAATGGTTATGAATATTTGAATAGAATAGAATAGAATAGAATAGATTTTTTTAGGATTCGTGCTGATGCCTAATAATGTAATAGTATTGCTAGCTTCTTGGAATCGAAAATTTAATCCTTATTTATCATTAATGACAGATCAGAGCAAGCCTTCTTCAAGCAAGGGAAATGAGGAAGACTATGAAGTCAATTTTTGACTTGCCGTCAACAATATTTTAATAGCCTAATGTAAAACAATTAATTGAATTCTTGGTATTTTTTCTTCTTAAGTATGATGGTTTTCATGTCTTGCTTTCATAGATTATAACATTTGTAAATTTTGCCCTTTTAAGTATGTTGATTTACAAAAGGAAATTAATGCGTTTAACCATTGAGCCAAAATGCAGGAAAAAAATATCTTAACCTTTAGAAATTTGCAACTTTAACCCAAAAAGGTCAATTTTAGGTGCACCGTGTCTTTTTTAAAGGTAATCTTTGAAATGGGAGTGTCGCTCCCATTTAATATGCAACCTTGTTGCAACTATTTGAACTTATTCAAATAGACAATACTTTTGTAAAAATTAAAAGTGAAAATGCTGAGGTGGATTTTCTCCGGGCACCGAGAGCTGTTGGATGGGCATATTTGCCCTTTATTCCTTGATCTGGACCGTATATAGCGATCCTCATTTGTGGGGTATGTCTGTATAAGTTTTTGTATACTGTATATTAAGGTTTGCAAAATACTATAAGATTTGAGGGAATGTACTTAATGGTGTTAATTTTGTACATTGTATTGTAAGTTTTTAGGGGCTCTCGCTGCCCTCCTACGTAATCCCCGTGTAAATATGCATCCAAACCAAAGGGGGTTTCAGGGGGGTCTTAATTTAAATTTGTTGGATGCAATGGTTTGTGTTAATAATGTTAATGTTAGTTATATATTGGTAGTTAAAAAAAAAGTTGGGCCCTTCGGCCCTAACAAAATCAAACAAAGAAAACAAGATAAACGCATTGAAAATGCAACATATACTCAAGTTATAAGAAGTATTTTAGAATTTGTCAAATCACATACTCAAGTTATAGGGCGTATTTTAAAATGTGCCAAATAGTTAAAGAAGTGCTTGTTTCTTATGGTTTCAAAACACGAATACTCCATTACATTCCAAATCCATAGGCTAACCTCAGAATATGTAGTATATAATATTAGGGACCAGGAACTCTAAAGACAAATCCACCCAGAGCTCCTTTGTTTCCAACCCGTTTGGATTTTGAAATTTGTTAATATTAAACGCCAATAAATGCAAATTTTGTTGGTTCACTTCTATAGCTTCAAACATAAACAAAATTATAGAAATATCCCCAATCATATGAACACTACAATCTATTCTATTTCAGGTACATCGTGCATTGCAGATACAACATTTGTGGATGCCAATTTTCTGCGCATCCATAGAAGCCAATATGTTAATGGTGCATGCAATGTAAAAGGCATGCATAAATGAATGGTTAACTATCTAAACTAATAATAGTAAATTGAGGTTATGATGATGTTTCCAGAAGTCAAAATCCACCTTCAACATCTTGTACAGAAGAACTAGTGGAGCGCATGAGATGGCTACTGTTTTCACACTTCAAATTTCACCTAAAGAGAAAATAATCATGCTGCCCAAAGGAAGTTGGACCATAAACAAGAGAATGCCATTTACGAACATTCTATAAAAGCTATTCTACTATGAATATGTAGCATAATAACAGGGGGTTTTCTTTGTGTTTTTGTATGCTTTTCACTAAGGTTTTCCTATGATTTCGTGATGTATTCAAATGGATGTACTAATGCGTACATCTAGAGTGCACCATTTCTGAGCCATTGATTTTAGCCTTTTTTTTTCCAATGGTCAACAACCAATGGCTCACAACAAAAGCCCTTTTTTTTGTGCGTGTGGTGCATAATGGTCAACAACCAATGGCTACAACAAAAGCCCTTTTTTTGTACGTGTGGTGCATAATGGTCAATAACCAATGGCTCACAACAAAAGCCCTCTTTTTGTGTGTGTGGTGCATAATGGGCACATGAAGGGCTTGAAGGGCGCATGTAGTGCAGTTTCCCCGCCGGCAACACATTTCTTATCATAACTTTTGATCCAGAGCTCTGTTTGAGATGATTTTTATTGCGTTGGAAAGCTCTCTCCGAGATCTTTTCAATAGTGTATGATATGGATATGTTTGGTTAAGTTATCTATGCTAAAACAGCAATTTTCCGGCCGGGTTTGGTAGGCTTTCACATCCTACCAGCTGATTAATACAGGATTGCGCTATTGGATATTGTTTTATGGCTCATTCCGAATGAAGCTTGCAAAAAATTACCATGCATTTTTAGATTTTGAGGCTTCTAGATCCTTGTGCTAACAAGCAGAAAAGTTTTCCACTTTGGTTTCTCACCACAAGAATCCATGGAGGCCAAAGGCTGCTGTTAATTTTCAGTTGAAAAATGTTTGTGTATGGGTGTTGCAAACTTTATGACTTTCAGAATAATGGGATCAATCTGCTCTATCTTTATGGTAACTTTTACTTATGTTCTATTTGTTTTATTGTGATGAAATTCAAAAGCTACAGGTGATGAAAGCCTCAAATGAATTCTAGTTTTTTTCTGGTTTGAATTTTAAAATTTTTGTCACACCGGGGGTGTGGCGTCCCTAAGGCCCCGAAGGGGCCAACATTTTTTTTTTTTGCAACACAAACCATTAACATCCAACATATAAAAATTAAATCCCCCAACACATAACAACCAACACATAACAACCATTAACACAACCATTAACACAACCATTAACACAACCATTGGGTCCAACACATTTAAATTAAAACCCCCCTTAAACCCCCTTTGGTTTGGGTGCATATTCACACGGGGGGTGACGTAGGGCAGCGAGAGCCCTCATAATTGTATTTTGCACGTACGAAATCAACACCATATAGTGTTCCGCTTGAAATCTTATAGTATTTTGCGAATCTTGTTATACAGTATAGCAAATTTTGTACTTGCATACCCCACAAACGAGGAACTTTACGTACGGTGTAGATTAAGGAATAAGGGGTGAATAAACAGATAAATTATTTCGTAAGCCACCTTACATCCCATTATCCGCACTGTATATATGATCCAATGTTGTCCCTGTACTAAAACCAAGATTAAGACACTGCCCACAAATTTGAAAGGCATTCGAAAGAAATAGAAGATTCATACCTCTGAAGAAGTTGGACCTCACAGGCCATGGCATCCAAAGTAAAGGAAGGCGACAAAATATGCTTCAGGCTTCCACCAGTCTTAATAATTTTCTCACCTGCTCTTCGGATATGGTATCTTGCCTTTGACATGTCTAGCTTCATCGGCACTGTAAATACCACTTAGATCGGCTCTGTAAATATTACATAGAAATATAAAAAAAGGGGCCTCTGCGGGCTGCTAGCCAGGATACTTGCCAACAGAGCTGTTTCACACCACATAAAAGGCAGGAAAGCTCTGACAGAAGAACCTACCTTGTTGCACTACACATAAATCTGGCAAGCTCTCAGAGAGCCTGATTCAGCATATCAAAAGCAGGTGTGCTCCATAGAATTCCTGTAAAAAACAGTGAGTCTTACCTCCTTGAGTTTGGCCTCCTCTGTTCACAGACAACACCCATCCTGAAAGCCTAAAATAAACCTACAAACGCAAAGATCCTCGATCCTTGCATGCCTTTTTCGCATTTTTTGTTGTAAGGGAAAAATATTCAATGCAAAAACCATTGCAAAACCATAGATAACATGCAATTCAAATATGACAATACAGTGTGCACTCTAGATGTACTGATTAGTATGTCTTATGCAATACGCCCATCAAATCATATAAAAACCATCGACAAAAACGTACAAAAATACAAGAAAAAACCCATGTTATTATGCTATATATTCTAGTCCGCATCATAATAACATGTGGGGAGTTAAATTCTCATTTGATTAGTGAATGCCTTGTTCTTGAGTTCACTTGAGAAATCTCAATACTCTTTTTGTAGCTATCCATGCAGTTTCACTAGATTATATGAATATCTATTGAGTAGATATATTGAGAATGAAATATCAGAGCTTGTGCAATTAGATACATGGAGTAAGCATCTTATTAGTTCCCTTAACTGTTCCCTCCATTTCTTCAATGTCCATTCCTGTTTTAGGGAAGATTTCCTCTGAGGTTCCATAACGAGGAACTAGTGGAATACATACTGTTTGCAAAATTCCAAGCCAAAACGTTTTAGCATATCCTGGACTTTTGACGTTTGTGCAAGTATCAACTTCTTGTTTGCTCGATCCTATGCACTTCAATTCTTTTGAACTCCCCTAGATTTGTCATTTTGAACTTTTCTTTGAGCATTGTTTTGCAATTATCCAAACACATTGTGGCATTAGCAATCATTATACATATCAATATATAATGCAATAATAGAATAATCAACTTCCTATTTCAAGATGTATATATTACCATCAGTTTGCATCTTTGAGAATCGTCCTTACATGAAGGTCTGGAGGCAGAAGTTCGTCAAGTGTAGAATATGGTGTGCAGTAGGTTCTGCATATTCTATCAGCATTGTTGAAGTCGTATAATTCCTCTAAAGCCTTTAGTATAATATACTTTAATAAAAATATAACTATTTTTTTTAAACATCAGAAAGTCACAAATAGTCCGAAACACGGTCAAGAACCAGTCGACAGCCAGCCAATGGCCAGCCAAATGTTGATAATTGATGTATGACGCTCTTTGGGCCAAAAAAATTGTGGCCCAAAAAAACTCCATTTTCGGCTGTTCTTGTTGGATTTTTGGGCAATTTTCGACAGTCTTAGGCACCTTTGGATGATCTTTTAGTGCTCTTTAGTTTTAGGGTTCTTAGTTTTAGTTTTCTTATTTCTCTTTTATTTCTTCTTTTAGTCCTCCTTTTATTCCCCGTTGGTTTGGGTGGGTAGCCTGCTCGTCCAAACAGGTCGATCATGCAGCCATAACGGGGGGTGCATATTTGCAAGAGCTATTTTTGTACTCGCAAAAACTTTATAACATACTAGTTATAGTGCCCGGCGTTGCCGGGCTTTAGTAGCAATTTGAAGAGGTGGTTGTTGTATTTGTTGCTTAGAGCAAACAATGTGGCTTGGAGGGGGCAAGGGTGAAGAACCATTGTGCAAAAAATAATGGATTTGGTCTCACATGTTGAACTGTGGAAATTTTATAGTGCGTTGTTTTTGTTTATGAGATAGTTCTATCGAAATGATTTTATTGTGAGGCATTGGTAGGCTTTAGCAACCTATAGATATTTGTATTGCAATGTGAAAGCAACAATAGCTGTAATTTGGATTGTGTCAACTATAAGTAATGTCTGATTTAGAGGGCAGAAGTGGTAATTAGGATTACTCATGAGTTTATTTTGATTGAGTAGGTCCTGATGATTGTGAGCAAATTGAATCTCCTCGATTTGAATGGCAATAGGTGAAGGGATGGAGTGCACAGAAATGTATGCGATAGTTTTTTCCTCTATGAAATTTGGAAGGTTTAATATGTAGTTATAATAGTTTGTCGAAATGTATAATGTCTACAATGAAAATTTTTATTGGATTAAGCGTAGAACTAAGGAAACAACATAAAATAAGACCATATCTTACCTTATTTTGTTGGAATATGAGAGATTATTTTATTAGGTTAATTTATTAGGTTTCGTTGGAATATGGGTGATTATTAACTTGGGCACCCACACCAATAGTCGAGCACAAAAAGAAAGTGCATGAACTTATGAATCAACCCTTTTAAATGCGAATTCCTAATTTCTAGTCTTAACTTCCACCAACACTTTTGTATCAACCTACATCTTATCTTTGCAAAGGACCCGATGTCCAACGTGAACAACATTTGAACCCATATGACTGCCGTGTTGTTTCACGAAACATGTTCAAAACATGGTCCAATGGCTAAAGCTTATGATACATGGTTACTTGTGATTGTATTCAAATTGTTGCAATGTGGCAATAAACAAATTGTCCTAATAACTATCATTACTCCACTGAATTAACAAAGCAAAGCATTGGTGTGTAAAATATGAGCAACACCATAAATTTTGTGCACAACACTTCTCTACAAACACTTGGAAATAAAATGTGATAACAAAACCAGTTATTTCTGTTACAAATTTAATTGTTAATGGAGTTTTTATAGCTTTCTAAAATGGATAGAGTGTCGATTTATGCACTTTATCATCTTTTTCTTTTCAGACGTTGTATCCTGTTATTCTGTTATTCAACGTTTGAACTACGAAAATATTGCTAGAACTCAAAATGGTCTCTCTAGAGTCCGAACTCGTTGATTGAATAGACGAAAGAATTAAGACTCACCTTCCCAGATTTTATGAGAAAAACAATAAGATATGCTGCACATCAACCATATGGTATCCCCAATGCAAATGGCAACCTCAAACTCAAAATTTGTTCCAAAGATATGCACTAAACATCCTTAGCTATTTGGCGTCAATCCCTGTGTACCCATTTATGCTGCCTAAAGATCATGCTGATACAAAATATCTGCCAGAAATTGAAGAAAATAAGAACTTTACGTAAATTACAACAACAAAGATATTGATCGAGCTTCTATGTTTGATTAATAGGTCATGGATATTCTTTGCTTCAAGAAGCAAAAAGTATCACAAATTTATATATTTTGCAATGTATAAAAAAGCAAATGATTAGAGATACGACAATTGAAGTGATTTGATTAAATCGTTACCTCACATTGGTGGCTAAGCTTCTAGCCGATGAATTTATTTGCACTTTTGGATGAAAGGAGTAAACATCTGCCACATGGTACCCCCAATGCAAATGGCACCTCAAACTCAAAATTTGTTTTTTTTTTTTTTTTTTTTGAAGGACGTCAAGCTTTATTCACCAACTAGAAACCAGAGCAACATAAATGCAAAGACAGGATTATAACCCCAGTGGACAAACCGATCCAACTGAGCACAACCACCTGCCTATGCAAAAGAATGAATCTGAAGGTAAGTATGCCAGATCAGTACTTTCTTCTCTTGATCAAGAGAAGAACAATTGTAAGCCATAACAATTTTATCTTGCGCTTAATCAAGAACAACCTCATCTGCGAGATCTATGCCCTTAAAGATAAACAACCTCCTTCTCTTCTAGATTGACCATAAAAGCCAGCCACATGCGAGATGAAAAGCTCGTTTCCGTTGTTTGGGCCAAGCATCAGGATAGATAGCAAGCAAAATTTGCCGGCTAGATCGAGACGCGTGCCAAAAGGGTCAACAACCAAGACCATGCCCCCGCCAAGCCTCTCACACAAGAAAAACAATGCTCAATACTCTCAACCCTTTGTCGGCATAAAGGGCGAGCTCAAACCGATTATCCATTTTATGGACTAACCTCGTTGACTCGAGGCATCTATGGATCACTTGCCACCACAAAACTACTACTTTGGGGTGAAGCAACTTATCCCATACCCATATCCAAACACTTTTCCATTGTGGTCGAGGGACTAAGATGCCATCTATTAGATGGAGGCGGGATTTCGTAATGCACAAGCAATTTATACACGAAGACACAAACCGCCTCGGCCGGGATATCCCGATGGCAACCCCATATGACTACCTCAATCAGGGACCAGAATCCCGTGGGCAACAATGCAAAGAATATGATTCCAGACACTACGTCCCCATCTGTACAACAAGAACTTTGTTCTAAATGCTTCCCATGACATGAGATTGTTGGCTTCAAAGATAAGCACTGAACATCCTTAGCTATTTGGCCTCAATCCCTGTGTACCCATTTCTGCTGCCTAAAGATCATGCTGATACAAAACATCTGGGAGAAATCGAAGAAAATAAGAAATGAGAATATATGGCAAAACCAAAATTGAAATTAAAGATGACATGAGAAGTTCATAGTATGAGAAGAAGGGCCAGAAAGATATGCATATCGACACCTATGCCCTGCAAAAAATATGATATATTTAGATGTGAAGGAGGTTGTTGCTCCAACTTTATGTCCCTTGGACAGATATAACTCTCATTTTTTAGCAAAGAAATAGCAAGGCTTAAGAATCATCATCTACATAGAAATTGAAAAAAGGTCGTAGATGATGACGTGTGGAAGATATCCAAATTGATGTGGGATAGAGAGATGTCCACCAACCCATTTTGGCACCCTCAGTTCCCATGAATTCAAAACAAAAAAGGGGCTGCCTTTGCTTAAATGAAGTGCATTTAATGTTGTGCTTTGATAAAAGAAAATAATATGGGCAAATAAAAAAGAAGAGCAAAGATAAGGAAGTTACTGGTTGCAAAGGTAGTTGGGACTCCCTCCCAGAGCTGCATCACATCAAACAAACATTATAAATCGGACTTTGAAGTTTGAATACATTTAACAAATGATCGGACATTCCCAATCATTTTTGATGCACAAATTGGCATATGTTTGGCAATTAGCTTGCATGGGTGACATCTTTAAACTTCAAGCTAAATCAAAGGTATGAAAATTTAGACCAGACATAATATGCCATTTCCATCCATGGCAATAGAGGGATGGAAAATCCAATATTTAATTAAGATTAATCTAGTTAGATGAATTTATGTATAAAGACCAACCAATAGAGTACCAAAAACAACTTGTGTTGCAGAATCAAGAATGTTGGCAAACAAAGCAAAGTAGTTATTCCTGGCCTGATTCGTCTAGAACTGCCTGCCTATCACTTACTTCTAGTGTATATTTTATATTCTTCTATCAGCTTGTCTAGTATTACACTTGTCCAGAAGCCCAAGCCCCTACACCATAATATTACAAATGCAAGGTTTTCCTGAGTATTACATATTATCCATGGATAGTGCAGCACCCATTTCCTTTAATATTGGATAAGCTGCTGTAACTCAAAGACCTATTATTTCGTTGGATAAGCCCTTGCCTCATGATGGGGGGTTAGAAATATGATGGGATATCTAAGAAAAATGAAATGCAAAGATCTGTTGACTTCAAGTCACCACGTGACATCTTAATGTACTAAGGGGATACATCTACTACATAGAAGATATTCATCACCTTCATAGTGGAGATGTGAACTGTTTAAGTAGCATAGGTTTGCGAACTCATTTTTTCAACATTACTAAAGTGCACCTGAGTAGAGTGGCCTTTCTAGAAAAGCAAGTCTGAGTGGCATTTCTTTGCAGCAGGAAACACTGGAGCTGTCGTTGGCTGCCTCACATATCAAGTGTTCTATGACATAGAATTGCATGATGTGAAAAGCAACTCTTTGGCATTTTATGGCTGGTATTAGCATTTGCCTGGCTCCAAAGCCTGATTTTCCTCTTCATTAATGCAGCAAATTCTTCTGTTTCCATGAGGTTGTCTAAGCTCCAAGCTGGGCCTGCAGTCATTTTCCTCGTTTCACTAATCCAGTTCAATGCATTGGAGTAATTCACCAAACTTCGCAACACATTGGTCTTCTGACCACTCACACTTCCCTTGAGGAAAGGCAAAATAATGGATGGAGTAATTAAATAATAAATGTTGAAGAGAACTGACATTTAATCTAACATATAACCTTATGAGAGGTTCTTCATCCTATTGTCCTTCCCGAAAAAAGATCTATTATGCAAAACCCATGCTCACAGTCCATGTCAAAATGATCGGTTCTGCAACCAACTCTAATGCCACGCATATGTAATGAAAGGAATCTTACATGACATTTTTACAAACTGGGATGCATAATTTATCTCATACATTTGGCAGCCTGTTATTTACCTAGCTGCGAGTAGGTGGCATGGCAATGTCATTTTCCAGCCATTTTCCTTCATAGTAAAGCTTAAGCTCCATTCCAAAAGCAAGACTGCAAGTCTGATGTAGACATTTGACAATGGAGTATTATCAAAACCATGGGCAATGGCATAATGGGAACAATGAATATGAACAGATAAATGCATCTTAAGTAAGTGTATAAAGCGTACATATTTAGTGCAAGACAAACCTCACACCAGTGCAGTGTTGTTTGACATTATGCCAGCTTCTTGCATCCACCAGAAAACTTCAAGGGCATGGAGGCCTTGTCCATGTTTGCATGTCCAGAAATATTTCCATCTCAGCCACTATATTTGAATATTTCGATCCTTCAAAGATCTGCAGTCTTTTTCCACACTCCCAATACCTAGCATACATATCCTACAGGATGTTTCATCAGACTCATACTTCCTCTGAACGAAGTGGCCATGTATGAGCCTCCCTTGCACTATTTCTCCTTGTGTTGATTTTATGCTCTTTCTTTGCATTATCTAATCAAGGATTTACTGAAGATGCTATGAGTCGCTTCCACATTTCGCACAAAACTAAGGTCCAATTTTTACAGTTTGATCATGAATCAACCTGTCTTGTTCTACGGCTCCCATACTGGCACATGCTTTGAGGATGCTTAGAAATATAACACTTGTTGGTTATGCACTTTCTTGTTGCATTTTCCCAAAACATTTAACACAATGAAACCTTCATTCTACTGTACATATCATGCACGAAATCACTACATCCCATAGCACAGCAGCGCTCTGATGACTTGTCAAAAACTTCCACTTAAAGTACATCTCAATGAGGCCTGATGCCACCACAAAGAAGAAAAATGTTGATAATGTGCCGAAGAGAGGATGTCAGCTTGCATACTGCAAAAGTGCCAAGAAATAAATATTTTCCACTTATCCTATCTTTGGATTTGCAGATATAATTGCACATTATGTATACTCGCTCGACGTGCATAGTATCAGACTTTTAAGTAACTGAAGACTAAATCGTTGAAGCTACAATTATCTGAAAAGATACATTTACCTGAAAAGCACCAATCTTGATGTACTACATTGGCATGCATTTAATGTAGTACAGTTGTAAGTAATGACAAAATCATTGAAGCCACAACTATCTGAAAAGATACATTTACCTTGGTGAGAATTCTGCTCAAACAGGAAATAAACATTCAAAAGCAATTCGACCAGATGCTAATGGAGTAATTGTGATTTAATCAAATGCATTCAGGAAAAAGAAGCACGGTGAAGATACCAGTATCAACTAACTCCAAACATCATGAGGAATGCTTGTTTGTTGGTTTTTTAAGGACAAAGAAAAAGGACAAAGAAAAGATACGACAACAAAATTGCTTGCCTGTGGCTGGCTGTTATTGACAATGGATTTTGGAAGCTCAAAAGAGCCCAGATATGCTGCTTTCTTGCATAATTATTAGCTTACATGCTTACTCTGTTGCCTCTCTTACCAATATAACTGGAACTTAGCTAGCTCCATTAAAGCTCTGATATAATGCTACAAAAAAGGGTTTCCTTAGAAAAGTGGAGAAATGTGAAGGAAGTAGTCTAGGAACCTGAAGTAGTCTAGACAATGGATTTTGGAAGCCCAAAAGAGCCCAGATATGCTGCTTTCTTGCACAATTATTAACTTACATGCTTAGTCCGTTGCCTCTGTTACCAATATAACTGGAACTTAGCTAGCTCCCTTAAAGCTCTGATATAATGCTACAAAAAAAGGGTTTCCTTAGCAAAGTAGAGAAATGTGAAGCAAGTAGTCTAGGAACCTGAAGATCAAGCCAAAGATTCTTAAATGCTTTAAATATGAAGGTTCCAAACTCGTGTTACTTCAACCCGGCACTGAAACATTTTATTTATTAAACCGAAATTCAAGAAAATAAAATAGGAAACGGAGGATCTCGCAACTCAATTCAGGCAATTGCTAAAATGAATGAGAAACCTATTCTAATCACAATACTGAGTAGATGTCAAAAAGTTTCCATGAACCAGGACCTATCATGATGACTCAAATGCTTCCAGGTTCCCAATCAAATGTATTCCTTTCATTCATCTCTACGTTGATCAATATTGCAACCTTGTATTCATATTCTAGCCACATGGTTAGACCAGAAAAATCAGACAAAAGGAAGAGAAAATGTAAGATTGTCTACCTTCTGTCGACTCCTCCCAATAAAACCCAGCAAAAGAAAGGCAAAATGAGAACTTATCCACCTTCTGATGACTCCTGCCTCTGAACGCCTCCCTCTAAACAGAGAAAATATTGCAACTCATACTTACACACATCGATTCATATGAAGTATAATCTGTATGTGTGGTTTCAGACATCTCGAAAACAAATAACGTGCATCGGCCGCTTTTTATAGTCTTGAAAGAATCCATTTTGTTGTATGCAAATCCCCCTCCATCCGGCATAAAATGCCCCCGGAGCCACGCGCCTCCGTGATGTGGACAAAAATTTAGACACTTTGAGCACAACACACATTTTCAGACAATCTGAAAACTTTTCAGTACCGGAATATCCAAAAACCTTAGGGCCATCCTCTAAAAAAAATTCCAAAAAGGTTTTTTTCCATACCGGAAAAACCCAAATTAAAAGAGTTGATGTATAAAATCAACACCATTTAGTACATTCCCTCAAACCTTATAATATTTTGCAAACCTCGTTATACAGTATACTAAAACTTGTACAAGCATATCCCACAAACGAGGATCGCTATCTACAATCTAGATCGAGGAATAAAGGGCAAACATGCCCATCCAATAGCTCTCGATGCCCGAAGTCACTTTCGTGTGATATGCACCCAAACTAAAGGGGGTTTCAGGGGGATTTTAATTGAAAGTGTTGGATGTAATGGTTTGTTAATTTAAAAAAACAAATGACCCCTTTGGGGTCTTGGGAATTGTGTGGGGATAAGATACTAATAATTCTCATCACAAGCACAATAAGCATAAATCCTTCAAAAAGACCACAAGACCGATTGGTCATACTTGAACTCGTTCGACAATGGGGATCCATTAACATATCCAGAGTATTGGAAGAGATACTTATGCAATAAATGTTTCCTAGAAGTAGTTATGAATTGAAGTACTTAGAAAGATTGAAGACAAAGGAGATATTATAACCTAAGCAAATGCGTAATGGAATTGCATAGAGTATTTTAATGGTTCTAAGTTAAATTGCTTAACTTAAAATACCACGTGAACTTTCAATGGTTCAATGGTTTGGTGCAAAATATTATATATGTGGCTATGATCCAAAGAGTATCGTGTTTGAATAATGAATATGGAATTTTCTACATGCTACTGTGGGCATAGCATTCTTGTGAGTTTGAGAGAAGTAATCTTGTTATGCTAATGTACTGAACAAGTTGTGATTCTAAGTGTGTGATACCTAAGTGTTTTTGGGTTGCCTCTAGGGGGGAAAACCCTTGCGTACGTGGGTTTGTGGCATATCCTAGGTATATGCTGTAATATACCTAGGATATGCTGGGGACTGCTCCAAACTGTTTGTTGCCTATAAAATGGCGATCTCCCGTGTTCTGATCGCGGACATTCCAACCGGGCAACTGGCAGGGCAGACCCGAAGCTCCAATCTTGATGCTGGGCTCTGTGCTTCATGCAAGTCCTCTGAAATATTGCTAATCGGTTAAAACTCAACTCCTACAAGGCGGCCATTTCATCTTGGGCATCGTAGCATATGTATGGCAAAAAAAAATCGGCGTCCCCATCCGCAAGTGAGCAACATAGCATAATAAACATGTTTAATTGTTGAAGAGTGTTTTAGGCTGCGACAAGATGAAGTGCCAACAGAAAACCTTGGAAATGACAAAGACTTGCTTAATCTGTGAGAATTGTTTTTCCTCAGTAGAGACAATTCATTGTTATATGGCAGGTAACTTATGTTGTCAGTGTATCAGTCTAGCGATTGCTTTTATAAGGTTTAGCTATTAAATTTCCTTTTAAACAGGGACTAAAGGGTATTTTAGCAGATGAAGAGGAGCTTCAACTACAAAAACCACTTACTTTTCACATGTAACCCCAGAGTTTTTCTCGATCTTAAGAAGGTAGTGAGGTTGAGGCATTGGATGTTTCCCTGGTAAGCCATTTTCTTCCTAGGAATTCTTATTTGTTGAAAAGCCAGTTTAGTTTAATAGATTTTTTTTTTTTTTGAAAAGCCAGTTTAGTTTGATAGATTACAACATTTATTGAGGTGTGCATAATTATCTGGAAGTTATGTACCTCCATTTTTTGCTTTGAATTTTTGGTTGCAATCGCATAGAGTGATGCTCGGCTTTGGCGAATTCTTTCAGTTCTGCACATGAATGAGCCTTTGAATTATTTCTTAATGGCCATGACTAAGGGCCTCAAAACAATATACATTCCATAGTTGATATGTGGCCTTGTCAAGATGAACTCTGCAAATCTGCAGTAAAATCAAGTGCCCAAAATTTGTCTAAGCTTCTAGATGAAGCAACAAGGTGATATTTGTGCCTATGAGATGATGTGCAACCTCATGGAAAGAAACAGAGAGGTTAATATCTGTTGTAAAGGCTAGGCACATTGGATGCCAAGATGCAGCTGTTGTGGCCATAGCAGACCTGAATGGAAAAGTATATGTTTAAGAGTGTGCGGTGTTTCATTAGTTGCACGAGACATTAAAATGACAGAGCCAAGATACTTAAGGTGTCTATAGCTAATGAAAGCTTGGAAGAAGGAAGGAAGGAAGGAAAGAAGTATATTTTAACGTCCGTGGAGGCCAACTGGCCTATGAGACGGTCACAGTACAATATATCAAATAGTATCCAAACAGAAAAGAAAACCATAAAAGCCCTATACAATGTGTCTCTACCACTGGGACGAAAAAACCCCCCATGTGGGAGGAAAAACCCTTGTAGTAGGCGTTCAAATTCTCTATGTGGGCGCTCAAATTCCCTGTGTTGTGAGGGACTCTCTGACGGTGAAGACTTGCAGAATGTAGGACGCGAGACGTGCAACCATTGGCGAAGCCAGCAATTGATGAATTGCTATCTCAGAGCATCTGAGATCGGCATGAGCTGCTCGGATGTGCGCATATGTCGGACGCTCCTGTAGAGCATGGTGTTCATCTTCTACTATCTATATGTGGCAACACTGGCATAATCTCTCATGCCGGGGGATTCTCTGCCCTCCATCCGTACCCCAGCGGTCTGTCTCAATTCTGAGATGGTGGGACCCTGTCCTCATTGCAGCTATGGCTCTCCGTTTCTTGGTAGAGATGTGTGCCTTCAAATGTTGGTGTGGGCCATGTTCCAGCGACGGATTAATCTGCGTGTGGCAGATCTTTGTTTTGGGCTTCGCAAGAGTGAGCACATTCCACAGAGAGGCAGCAAAGCGCTCATTCAAATGCAGCTCCTGTTCGTCGCTATCTGGCATAGCCATAATTTGTTGATAGTCCATGGACCATCTTGAGAACCACACCTTACAATGCTCCTGCCACACTCTCTTCAGGCGTTGTGGCCCTTGTGCCAATAACAGAGCCCGGGGAGGGAGACGTTGTGCATCCATTTCGTCAACCTTATGGAAATATGCAAGGTGCCTGCTCATAGCAGAATGTTGCAGGGGCCAAAAACCAGTCTTATACAGCAAAATCGGATAAGGCACCGTGTCCTTGACGCCTAGGCTATATGTCAGGAAGGCCTTCTGTACCCTCTCTAGCTTATCCCAGGTGCTTTTGCTAATCGCTGGACCCCAGACCTCTACCCCATACAACAATACTGGTTCAACAAGTGCTCTGAACAGGTGCACTTTGCGTGTCCAATCGCAGAGATCTATTCTGTAACAGCTATTCTGCATTGCATACAGGGCTTTCCATCCCGCGCTGACCCTTCTTTCTACACAGTCATCCCATGGGCCCATAGCATGTTAGCAGAAAAATCGATTCCCAGATACTTAAAGGTCCTTACAACCTCCATCCTTTTCCTCTGTAATAGAAGTCTGGGATATCATGCTGCGCGGACAGGATTGCAAACAGCTTGGTTTTCTGCTGGTTCACGGTCATTCCTGCTATGGCACAGAATCCACTGAGAGCGTCCAAATGTTCCTGCATACTCCTAGATGTGTGGGACAATAAGCCCACATCGTCTGCATAGAGCAACTATTTTACTGTATATGCCTCTGGCAACTGTGGGCCACCACCTCCATGTTCTTGCATCCAGGTCTCCAACTTGTCAATATAGAGTCCAAAAAACGTTGGAGATAACGGACATCCCTCCCTATGGTGCTACTCACCCGATGATCTGACGCAGGCAAAGTGGCATATATTTCGTCATAGAGCCTGTATATGGCATTCTGCAAATCCTGTGGGACATGTAGCTCCTGCAAGCGCTGCCACAACAGGTCTCGAGGGACCGTATCATATGCCGTCTTAAAATCCACGAAACAGCAATACAAGTCACGTCGTATATTGTGATTAGTTTCCATAAGAATTCTGAGAGTAAAAATATGGTCAATCGTGGAGTGGGCAGGGCAAAAACCTGCCTGGCCAACTGCACGTACTCCAGCTTCCTCAGCCCACTACGTTAACTTCTTCTCCAACACGCCTGCTAGAAGTTTTGCGAGTAATGGGCTCACCATGATCATACGGTAGTTGGTGGAGTCATCCCTACTTTCCATCTTATGAATAGGGGTGACCTTGCTAACCATCCATTCCTATGGGAGGCCCTCTCTAATGGCCTGATTGATTATCACTGTCAAAGGCCCTAGCAAAGCTGGCCCACCCCATTTCAGCAGCTCGACCTGAAGTCCCTGCAAGTCCTTTGCTTTACCATTAGCAAGATGTCTAAGACCCTGGTGGATGTCCTCCTCTGAAAGCTATAGCGGTTCTCCTAGCTGACCTGGTACCTCAGCGATCGCTCATAGGGGGTCATACAACTCCTCCAACCGTTGTCTCCACTGGTTTGAGGTAATATTGCCAGGTGGTCGATGCCTCTTATACAACACTCTACGCCAAAAGGCTTTTGGCTCAGTCATCAACAGATCAAACATGCGCTGCTGATTTTCTGCAATATACCGATGCTTTTTGGATTTCAGTAATGCCTTATAGTCCCTAATGGCCTGTTGCCGGAGCTGTGGATCTAAAATGTGGCGTAGCTGGCTCTTTAGAGCCTTACATTCAGTGTTAAACCAGGGGTTCCGAGGGGAATTGCGCAGTGTCCCTTCGCGGGGGCTTTCTTGCTGCAAAGCATTCAGTGGCTGCTGCGAGTAAGGCCTTCACCAACCACTCACACTTATCATGCAATGTATAGAGGGCATCAATCCCCTGCAGCTCACGTTCAAGCACACCCTCATATTCTGCTTGCTTCCGATAGTTCGGGGTGTATCCCAAACCTCGAGGGCGTCTATCTTGTGGCCACGCCACTGAGTATCTCCAATCCAAAGTGTCATAAAGTGGATAATGGTCTGACAAAGTCTCTTCATCTCTTGTTCTTGTGTCTGTCGCGAAATCTCTAATCATATCAAGTTCTGGCACTGGAGCTAGGAGATAGTCCATCACGCTGGCTCCACCATCGCATCTGTCGCTTATGCAAGTAAAGCCCCCTGATCGCGACCATCTGAGCATACCATTGCAGATCACCATGTCAAAGATCTGGCAGAGCTGGACCAACTCTTTGCCAAAGGCTCTAGAGACTGTATCCTGGGACCGTCTTGCATGCTGGGACACACTTATTTCTAGCGAAAGCGGGTTGGAGTCAGCATTTTCTTGGAAGGTGACCAACTGCCACTGTGTCGTACGTGCATTGAAATCTCCTAATAAAAACACATGAACCTCCTAGTGATACTGCTCTATGTCATCATACAGTTCCCTATAGGGCATATGCACATCTATATCTGCCTGATGTACCCTGTAGAACTTAGAAGTTTCATGGGGTATATAACATCCTGCAATAAACAGTGGGCGATGGTGAGGCTACAACACTTGTATCCACAGATAGCGGTTGAGTCTATCAGCCTTGTGGAGCGAGACTATGAATGTTATAGCATCTTTGAAGTAGCATGCGACTCCTCCATATCCTCGCTTGCCATGACGCTCATTAGCCAGTGAGAAATGATGGTACCCTGGGATGTCCAGTAACAGATGACCACTATATTCCCATGTCTCCTGCAAGAAGATGATGTCCATGCCTGTAGCAACTTCAACAATGCCCTTGCCTCGCTTCCAAGGGAATCCCCTACAGTTCCATGATACAATTCGAAGGCACCCTTCCTATGCTATCTGGGTGACTGCCCTATCCCAATCCCTCTGGAGGCTGCAGGAGTTGGGCCATTGGCAGGTGTTGGGGCTCCCCTGTCTGGCTCCGCTGCTGTGGGTGGTGCCTGGGTACTTGGTCCTGGATGTTGTGTGTGGTCTGCCATTCTGGAGGTGGGGGATCCAGAAGTGCTTGGCCCCCTAGTCGCCGTTTCTGCCACTGTTGGCCGTGGAGGCACAAATACCTTCATCTTGCCATTAATCAGGCCTGCCAATCCCCCTGCCTGCCTGACCTGTCTAATCTTTGCAAACTCCTCTTGCCTCTCCTTCTGTTGAGCCGGGGTCAGATCCATGTCTAAGTATACTGATGTCCCCTCTAGCGCGTTGCAGCATCAACGTCTAGTAGCAGTGGATTTCTTTGAATAATAGTGTAGGAAAAGAAATGGGACACCTTATGGCATAGAAAGAGGAATTTCAATTATGCAAAACTTGCGGATATCTCATTACAGAGAATACAGACTTGACATCCATGAAAGGAAGAATGGCTATGGCGTTGCCTGCCATCTTGGGTCTGCAGATTCTATTCCTCATAAATAATATTGTTCCAGCTGTCAAATTGGTCTGAATTCTTTAGACAACAGCTAGCAACTTTAGTTTGTGTAGAATCATATGGTCTGCCATTATAATATTAAAAGCAGAGTCTAATTGCTTCCCTATGTGATGCTTTTTTATGGCATGATACCTTTTTATGGCCTTTCGCCTCCTAAAGGAATCTACATCATGAAGAATGTTTTGCACATTTAGCATTTCAAGATCTTCAGCAACTACACTGAGTCTCATGCAAGATATGCCGATGGATCTCCATTGATTAGTAATCTTGCAGTACAAGTGTAAATATTTTCCTGTTCTTTCCGTTACATTCATTCCATTTCTAATTCATTGCAAGCACATGGACGATCCTCTGCGTGACTGGACATTGGTAATGTCGCACTTGCTCTTATTTGCATAAACATATGCCATAAGAACGGGACTAACACGTCAGAATTTCGTCTTGGGTTGAGGCTGCATTTGATATTTAGCACCAGCTTAATTGCAACAAGTAAACACGTTAATGCATACAAATAGTAAGGGCTTCTATAATTATAGAATTTATTCTAGATTTAACATTTCATATTAGCAGGACAAGGTGAATAATGTCTCTGTTTTACAAAGCAGTTTCAAATAATATGCCAATGTGCTTTGCCGTTATTTTGCAGTTGAGTATCAGTCTTCTTACCTCAAAGTTAAGACACATGGAACTGTTTGAGTTGTACAGGCCGAACCTTCATGAAGATCTTAGTTGATTCTTTCACTGAGTGCATTGCAAAGTCCTCATTTCTTCTCAACTTGCTAGAGCTAGCCTGATTCTGCAGAAAATGACCTAAACATAATGAATCAGGAATCTGGCTTGTGGAATTGATATACTTGTGCATGTGGACCATCCGGCTTGCTTGAATCTATGTTTGAGCAACTGATATAGACAAATACGTTTCATGTAAGCATATTCAATGTGCGACAAATTACATATAAGCTACATTGTTTGCATTTTCTTTCATCTATTAGCTCCTTAAATCGATGTGTTTTTTAGAAGTCGTAATTCAAGATTTCAATGTCTATATTCTTCATGTATGTCTCTAAATCATTTCTGTAAATGCCAAGTGTATAGAGAATCTAGATGGTGTGAATGGCAGTAAAATACTTGGCTTGGATTTCAAGAATGATCTCCTGCTTTCTAAATGATCATTTGAAACAATATCAAAGTTATAGTCCGATGTTCACGGTTTGAACAATATATAAACCATGTATCTAAATTTGCCATTGTAACAAAGCAATTAAAATGCTTATATTTGTATTCAGAACTTAAACTAGTGTACGGAGGCTTTCTATTTTGTTTAAGAATCCCTCTCTTAGGTCAATCCATGTAAACATACAAGCATGCAATAGATACAAGCAAAAGCTGAGCAAAACTTGCAAGAGAATCTAAGCAAACTTTTACCAAATCTTGCATCCATAATTTTAGCTTGACAATGCCATGAACTTGACAGTGTTCTTATTTTATGGCATATTAGTATAAACTTGCATTCTATACAGAGCCTTAAATAAATCCATGCAAAGTATGCAAGAGAAGCAAAATATACAAGAGAATCTAGGAAAGCACTGAGCAAATCTTTGATCTTCTATACATAATTTTTAGCTTCACAACATGACAAATTTAACATTGTTTTCCTTTTATACTGACTTAAACTTACATTCACTTATAGAGGAATTCTTTTATAATTGAACGTTTTTGGGTTGCCTCTAGGGGTGCCTCGCTTACGTGGGTTTGTGGCATATCTTAGGTATATGCTCGAATATACCTAGGATATGCTGGCGACTGCTCCAAACTCTTACCCTGTAAACTTACGGTCTCGTGCGTTCTAAATCGCGGATGTTCCAATTGGGTAACTGGCAGGGCAGACCGAAGTTCCTATCTGACGCTGAGCCATGTGCTTCATGCAAGTCCTCTGAAATATTGCTAGCTAGTGTGCGTCTAGGAGGTCTGACCGGTGGACGCCTTCCAACTGAGAGCTATCTTTACAGTGTTCCAAGGTCGACAGATCTAATTCGCAACAGAACTGGTCGGATGCTCATAGAGGTACGTCGTTATGCTCAACCCAGCTCGCATTTCTAAGGGAACATTTTGAACACACAGCCTGGCCAGGATATAGAGTTGAATACAATTGATTCAAAGGAAAGAGTTGTTCTTGATTCTCTTGCAGCTTGTTTGAACAAAAACGATGTAGTGGGAAACCTTGTTCCAAAGATTATGGAAGGGAATTTTTGTGATGTTCTGATATCCGAAAGTAGGCCTCTAAGGCCGGAGCTTGTGACTAAAATACTTGGGTATATTTTTGATGCAAGAGTTGCATTAGGATTTTGCAAATGGGCAGAGAAACAAAGGGGTTATAAGCATAATGTAAATGTATATAATCGTCTTCTTGTTATATTGATATCGGAATCTTTGTATGAGCATGTGCATAATATTTACAGGAAAATGTTGGTGTTTGGTTGTTCTCCAAATTGCTATACCGTAGGGAATTTGGTGAGATGCCTTTTGTAAAGAAGGTAAAGTGAATGAGGCGTATCACTTCCTTAATGAGAAAACAAAAGAGGGATATGATCCTGCTGTGGTTGTTTACAACATTTTGAGTGATGGACTTTGTAAATCTGGGAACGTTGAGGAAGCTGAAAAGTTGCTCTTAAAAATGGTTGAAAGAGATTGTGTTCCAGATGTTGTAGCATACAATACCCTTATTACTAGTTTATGCAGTGAAGGTAGATTGTCAGAAGCACAAAACCTTTTGCAGGTCATGGAAGAAAGAGGGTGCTGTTGGAAAAGGGTTTGTGCTACACGTTATAACCTATAATGCTTTGATCAATGGCCTTTGTAGAGTAAGTATAGTAGATGAGGCAGAATAACTTTTTGAAGAAATGGTTTGTAAGGGTTGTGTTCCCAACACTGTGACATATAATGCACTCATCAATGGCCTACGTAAATCTACCAGGATGGAAAAAGCAAAAGCGCTTTTTGACGTCGTGTCAGATAAAGGTTGCAATCCTAATTTCGTTACTTATAGTACCATATTTCATGGGCTTTGTAGACAAGAGAAGGCCATTGAAGCACTTGAAATATTTGAGAGAATGGTTAGGATGGGCATAAACCTAACATTATAATTTTCAATGCTATTATTGACATGTTGTGTATGTTAGAGAGGATAGACGATGCACTTAAAATGATTGAAGAGATGAAGGCAAGCAAGTGTCCTCCAGATGTCATTACGTACAGCTCTGTTCTTATAGGTCTCTGCAGGTTAAAGCAAATGGCAGAAGCTTCTGAATTTATAAAGATTATGTCAGCAAATGGCTGCAATCCTAATGTTGTCACATATAATATATTCATATATTCCTATTTGTAAAGCTGAGAATCTAGATAAGACAATGGTTGTTTTCCAAGAGATGGCAGAAACTGGATGTCATCCAGATCTCAAAGGTGCACATCCCTTATTGTTGGACTGTCAGATGCTAGACGAGTTGATGATGCAAAATCTTTACTACAGGAGATGGCTCAGAGAAGTTGTCACCCAAATATCATAATATTTTAACTCATTCCTGAAGGGACTGTGTAAAGTTGGAAAGTTGGATGAAGCTGAAGGCTTTTTCAAGGTTATTGCTTCAAATAAGTGTCATCCCGATGCTTGAGCTATAACACTGCTATAACACTCTCTTTCTTGCTCTTTGTGAGAATGAGAGATATAGTGCAGTAATAGACGTCTGTGAGCGGATGGTTGAGAAAGGTTTTGCTCCTAGGGCTTTAATATTTAGGGACCTTGTTGACAAGCTTTGTAAAGTGGGAAAATTAGATGAGGCACAGAAGTTGTTGGCTTTAGGAGCTCGTGTTCCCAGCGTAGAGTTCCAAATGAGTTTCTGCAATACTTCTTTCGTGCCGAGCACCAAAGATTTTCTTTGGGCCAATTCCCATAAAGTTATGGTATCAAGTATTCTATTGTCTAGAAGCAGCAATTTGAATTGATTGTCAAAACATGACTTTGAATTATGATTTAAGCCACTTCACCCTCCGGCCATGGAGGACAACCCTCCGTGCGCAGCACCTTCAAGTTATATTGTTGCAATTGAATTTGAAAAACTTACAAGAGGATCACAACTAACCCTTTGAGTTTCTTGCTTGTCAAGCTCGGGGCATATGGATAGGTTGGAAGAGGCCTCGACATGCTATTTTCAAAGCCCTTACTTGTTCAACCTCTCGCTTACTTCTGAAAAATAAACAACACTTGTATAAGTCATTTTTTAATTATTACAATGAGCCATAACAAAAAGAAAGATTTCATACTTTTAGTAGATGATAAAGATATTCCACTATTCTAATTTTGTATTTTATAACCGTGTAGTATAACGCGCTTTCTTCCCAAAAAGAGAGGGAAAAATTGCAGGACTTGTGCAACTGGTCGTTGTATAACAGAGGTGTATATTATGAGAGACTTATCGATAAAAACGTATAAACATTTACTACAAACTTTTAAGAATAGAATAGAATAGGATAGTTTTTATCGTCCACGGAGACCAATCACCCTATGGGACCCAATAAGAGAGTGCAGCAAACTTACTACTGCCTGAGTGAAAGAAACCCTGCCCCCAAAGGATTTCAAGGGAAAAATCGCGGCAGTAATAAGAGTGATGTCAAACTGTATAAATATACATATCGTATACACACATACAAGTCAAGCGAGTGTTTGAGGACATGGTTGATCCCGCACATCCATGACCTCCTCAAGTTATGACCCCATCATTGTACTGAAGATATGCTCAATATCACATGTAGCGACTGGCCAGGCCTGACCAAGTCAACGTAACATGTCCGGATTTGACCATACGCCAGACAGCTCTGAAGGGTATAGCCATGGAAGATAGTAGGTGGAAGGTAGAAATTCTGCTGGAACTCTACTCAAAAATCTCTCAGAATATGAGATGTACAGCTATTGTTCTTGCCTTTGTCGCCTTCCTGCGCAGTAAGGAGTTGTTATCTTTGCTTTGGAATGAGATATTGATTCCAGATACCCACGCGAGCCTTTTTATTCATTCCTCAAAGACAGACCAATTGGGGGTTGGTGCCTGGGTCTCTATTGCACGTCTCTCTGGTCCTTATTGCCCTGTTAGCCTTATGGAAAGATTGTTGAATTTGGGAAATTTTGCTGAAGTAGATGGTGTAGCGGGTGGCCATTTGATCAGAGGTGTCCGTGTGACACGTCATGGTTGTTTTTTGAGGAGAAAGTCTGTTTCTTATTCTACTCTGAAACTCACTCTAGAATCTCTGCTTAGAAATCTCTCTAAAACTCTGCTCAGAAATCTCTCTCTCTCTATCTAAAACTTAAAATCCCGTAAAACTCTGTTTTTATTGAAACAACTCCCCCATTTGCTTCCCCATTTCTAGTTGTAGGGGAATGGATTTCCGATTTTACAGGTGACCCAGTCCGAAGGGAATAGAGAACCAACCACCATTCCCTTATACATCATGATTCCTTATGGGTTTTGTACAATTATGATCATCTTCTAGGCTTGATAGTGTCACAAAAAAATGATATTATTTCTACTGCATGCTCATAAATAAAAACGTGCTGATAGATGAAAACACGTATGTGGTGAAGATGGCACATGAGCTTTTGTGTTTTTTATTTGTGTGCCGCTTCATGTGTATGAATGATGTGGCAGCGACGTGGATCAACAGCATATATGTGAATAACTTACAATGATGTGGACCCATGCCGATAAAGTCATTATGATGCAATATAGTGTATGCAAAGGTTAAAAATTCCCTAACCTGCAAAATTACATATCGGCCCATTCTAGAATATATTTGGACATATTCGACCAAGCCAAACTTTGCCGTCGATATCATTTTAAAAATATTAAGACCCAGAAATGGTGACCTGGCAGAAACGTGGAAGTAGCCAGTGTAAAGCCGCCCCTGTCCTTCATGATTAGCTGTGCCAAACACTGGATTCAGTTTTTCCTCTCGTCCATTTGCAAATAGCGTGCTGTAACAAAAGATTAATTCAGCTCCGGCGGTTGTGGTGCAAGTTAAAAACTCAGGATAGATCGACCAAGTCACAATGGTACTTTCCTTTTCTCTTTCATAAGACGGAGTCGTTGCTTTTAGCCCGGCCTAAAGTATCTCTATTTTTTTTTTTCCCCGAGTAGTTTAGTCGTACAAACAGACCTGCATTACTCTTGCATTTCGATTATATGCATTCGGCATGTTCATATTGACTCTGTAAGACCTAAACTTGCAATTGGGTCTTTTCTGCTAACGACTATTGCGCATCTGGCCCGATTTTTCAAGGAAATTCATTTGGGTCCGCTTTGTACAAGTATTGAGTACCTGGCAAGATTTCACAAAAGGAATCTAGTGTTTTTGAGGCTTTCAAGTGTGGCTGCCTTGCATTTTACATCATGAATGAGATGGTAGTTACCCCAGTTCCGATCTGTGTTTTAAAGTCCCAAATTAGTCATGTATATGGAACATTGGAAAACATATGCTCTGTGATTCAGGTTCCACGAGTAACATAATGCTTTTTTGCTTACTAATCGTGGAATGCAATCATTTTGATTCAGGCTAGTGAATCCAAAAAGGAGGCGTTTAGGAAGTACTTGGAAGCAAGCGGGGTGCTAGATGCTTTGACAAAAGGTACATTCTATCAAGAACGAATTTATTAGATTAAGTTGCTCTTATATTTTGAAGTACCTTCTTGGCTGTCAGTTAATTACTGGAATTTAAGGGGAAAAGCACACGTTTATTAACCCAACTTGTAAATTCCCTTTCAAATGCAGTTCTTGTAGCTTTATACGAAGAAAATGACAAGCCACCCATTGCAATAGAGTGAGTTATCTTGCAGCAATATGTAGTTTAATCCTCTGGTTGATTTGTATGTAGAAAACAAATGCCTACCAATGTCCTTTTCTCGTTGGGACAAAGGCTGTTTGTTTCTCTCAAATTAAAGTCTAAGATCCAGTGCTCCCTCTTGAATGTGATTCTTATTCTGGATACTTCTGTTAAATTGTGTGCACAAGACTGAAGCCTTATAACACTGCCACATTTTTTCTGTATGCTTAGTCTGTGAGGCACTTTTGCAGATTCATCCAGCGGGCTCTAGGTGGTCCCACTACAGCTGAATATGAGAAGCTAAAGGCTGAAAGGGAGGAATTACAATTGAAATATGACGAACTAGTAAAGTCCCATGAAGAAGTGACAAAGAAGGTGTGTTGCACAATCAACATTTATAAATATCGCACTCGATAAATCAGTGCAGGTTAACCATTTCCATAATTTGTGACTTATACTATTATCTGTTCTGTCACAGTTTGAGGAGTTGCAAATGCAAATGCCTTCTGAGGATCAACCTGCAGAAGTCTTCACGGATGCGCCTTCATAGAATATATATATTTATGTTGGGAAATACTCACCCTGTAATATAAGTGCCTGTCCATAGAAGTACCTAAGATGTACCTAAATGTTTTAAAGAAAAGGGTATCAGAATGCAATGTCATTTGATTTTGCTATAAGTATTTGTCTGGTGCCTGGTTCACAATCCTCCTTTTGACAAGCGAATTGAAAATTTTCTAACAAGCTTTGCTATTAATGAGATTCTGAGAGAAAGGCATGAATGTCTAACCAAATGCATTGCAGCCAAAGCTGTATTCTGGGAAATGATAATCGATCTGTAATCATACAAAGGATAAAACAAATAGTATCTTGGAAACGTGACACTTCTAAATATTTTCCTTTTGCTCAATGGGTATAGCGGGCTGAACAATTTCCCTGGCTCGGAAGAATGTCCAGCATATTGATACGCCCTTAATTGACAAGTATGCGTAGTCTTCCTTCCGGCAATTGTAAGCCTACAAGGATGACTGATGGATATGTCCATCATGGCAAGTTAATTTTTCTATGTGCTAAGAACAGGCAGCACTTCCAGTCCCAGCTACTAAAAACAAGATTAAAAGAATTGCATTACACATTGCAGTAAAACATTCCACATTGCAGTTAAACGGTGCCCTATATTTGCAGGTACGCTTGTGCAATGTTCTATCTTCAACAACGTTTCTACAACTGCATGATAAGGTCACTCATTACAGGATACTGAGGGAGTAGTGTGAAATGTCATCTTCAATTGTCAATTATCAGGTGGGCATGGTGTGGACGTCCCCAAGGCATACAAAAGAAATACATCTTAACTATGCACAAGCATACAGAGTCCTCATTTCTTTAAGGACTCTCAAAGATACCTTAAAGATAACCTCTTAGGAGATATGCATACAATAAGCAACTTAAAAGTTAAGTTGGCCTAAGCCAAAGCAACAGCATCATGCTACATTGTTGCTATTTTCCTCCATCCTATGTACTAAAACAAGCTTACAATAACTGCATATCATATTGCAGAAAAACAAAATGCTTCATGTATCATTACAGGTAGTATCTTGTGCAATGCCCTATATTGAGAAATGCATGCATCAATTGCATAACATTGCACCCCTCATAAGCTGACTATTGCAACTAACTGTCAAAATGCATCTCCAGTTATATAGTGGCGGTCCCACACTGAAAGGTGCAGCAGCCTCTCCTCAGTCAAGCGAGCTTCTTTTATGGCATCTTAAAAACTGTAAACGTTCTACGTTGCATTTCTTTTCTGCTCAAGATGCATCTTTTGTGTTTCTATACTGCAACTGTTCACCTCAAGAATTAAATATTGACCTTCTTGGGAAGGAGGCAGCCTTCAACTTCCAGTTTCCATTTTGCCTAACATTTCATGGTCAGACATGGTTCCTCCCAGTTGTGCTCTGACAGATGTAGCAGATAATTTTCCAAACTGTGTATCTCACAAAGCAATCACAACCATCAACCTTCACAAACAATGGTACCGTGCTAATAACTTCCAATGAAAGGCAAAAAGATATCACTTAGACTCTTCTCACCAAAATTCTCCAAGTGGAGAGATTTCAATCAATGGCCTATCTCACATTACCTTCGTAAACAAACAGCTGTACAAAATGAATAGGAATGGCATATTCGGGAAGAAAAACTTTTGTTTGTTGTCCACTCCCACCCTTGATGCCCCCCATTGAAGTTCATAATCAATTTTTTTTTTAAAAGAATCAGGTAATGTGGGTTCAAAAAATTTCGTAGCCAAGTTCCTAAACTGCTTTGTCTGGGGGAAATGATTTCCCCTTTTTCCCCATGCAGAACTTCTCCTGATTTTTCTTTTTTCCATGGTTGGATTCCGAAAGACTATTTTTGCTTGTTACCTTATCAGCATGTTTTGCAAGCTTTTTTGCCTTTGAGCCAGATTTCAAACGGAGCTTGTGCAGATGATGATCACATAGTAAATAACCTACCTGGGCAAGCAATGGACAATGCCAGCCTTTCCCATCTGATCGATTGCATCGATTCCCAAGACCAGCACTATCTTGTTTAAGGGATTTCAATCTCTTTGTGCGAGGCTGTGATGCTTCATCATCCATCCTTGGATTTTTCTTGAGGAAGGCAGGGCACAATGTAGATTGTGGTGACACATTCTTCTTTCTGGTTTTCTCCGTTCTTGCTCTTCTGATTGCCTGAGCAGCAGCCCAATGCTGTGACGTGCCTTTTTGTCTCATCTTTTTTGTGCTTTCAGGTTTAGTGTTACCATCTTCGGTATCCAATTCTACCACCTGGTTAACATCTACCTTTTCTGCAGCACGGTTTTGCTGGTCTTCACTGGCCACTATTGCACTACATAATGCAAACTTTGAATCTCCAACATCCATGAAATAAGGTGATATGCGCACTACTTTTTCAACTTCTACCCTTGGAACAACTCCGCCTTCATGCAACCCGGGAAGGCCTTGTTCCAATATTTTTGAGACTGCTTCACGTGCAGTCAGGCCCGTTTTGCCAGCCTGGAGAAATACTTGATAAATAGAGAAGAGAATAGAATCCTTTGGCTGGCAAGCTGGATGATCAGATGGAAAACTTAAGCCACCAGATAGCCCAACTACAATACAGAAAAAGCAAATAATCATGAACTCAATCTTTGAGAAATGACTCTAAGGTCTTACAAAATCTCACCGTTAGTCTCTTTAAGCTTTGTTGTGGACTGTCTTTTCCTGTTTCAGCATATTAAAAAAATATCAGACACCTAGTAATCACAACAAGGGATTCTAGCAATGATAAATTCACGAAACTCTTAATATAACCAGTCTCAACCCCATCTCAAACCTGTGGTGTGTAGTCATGTTATGAACCACATTGCCAGGTCTCCAACTTTGCTTATACTCCGTCTGCCAACACACAGCTTAGCATCCTTTTCACTCAAAGAGCACCCCAAAACTTTTATCAATTCTAATTATGTTGAAAGCTAAGATAAATAAAGCAAGAACGAAGTAAAAGATCCCTCTTTGACTTGTAAATGTGATGGGGCTAGGAATTTGAGCAATCAGTATGCATTAACACATTACAGCATCCATTTAGCAGCGCATAGAACAACACATAGAACTGGAATGAAGAGGTAAAATATCGAGGTGATTGCCAACTTTATCATATATGAAGATGCCCTCCATGATCACTAAAATGCATGAAGCATTTGCCTAAAAAGAGCTTCACAGGATCATGTTTCCTAACATTCAACATCATTATGATATATAAAATGACAGATATCCTTCAGATGCTTTGAAGGACTTGTTGACTTCAAGTGGCAAATGTCTAAGTGGGAAGAACTCTTAAACTGTTACTGATGGAGCAGAATATATGCTCTACAGACTACACAGAGATGAATCTATCAGCTTACATATAGAGCCATGGACATCAACCACCAGACCGTTATTCCATGGTATCTCTTTTATTGGATCTAAAATATGCATAGCCATTCAGCTTTCTGAGTATGCTTCGCAAGACTGTTAGCACCTTCTTCTTCAGATCACATATCGACTTTCTTTTCAAAAAATAGATTTAGATGTACACCATCCTTATTTACAGAGCAAGAGACGCTAGAATTTAGTTACATAATGTGCAAAGTGATCATCGCCCAAGAGGTTTGCGTTATGCTGTGTTTACCGAAAACCAATACGAAATATAAGGTACAATGTCCAAATACTGCAATGGCTCCCTTGTATAGAACATGGGTGCATTAGCACCATATGCCACCCTAAACGTAGTTTGTTGTTGACAAACATAGACATCACAGAATGATCCCTAACAGAGTGACATCTGTAATTACAATGGTTTCCTCGCCAGTTACCATGCATGTTACATAATGTTATAGGATAAATTCTTTGCCAAAATTGGAAGAACTGGGATTATGTCAGAGATAAATGCTTTGCCATGCAGTCTCAAGAAGTTGCAAAAACAAAAAATCTGGCATAGTACAACCAATACAATATGAAAATGAACAGATGAGGCTTACCGCATGCAATGGCATTGTAGAATGCATTTGCCTTTTCTGTCTGCTTATATTCACTAAACTATTCACTCCTTGGCAGGCCCCTGTTTTCATCTGAATAAAACTTCGAGTCCTTAGTCCCTTCTTCTTAGATACCATTGGGGGGCATTGCTTTAGACTGTCCGCAGAAGTATCCATGGAAACATTCAAACTAATTGTTGATGCCTTGTCTTGCTCATATGGTTGACAACTGCCAAGATCCACACAAGCCTGCCTTTGATCATCACAATGGCTCTCCTGAGAAGCCACATTGTTCTTGCTAGAGTCAGAGCAACTACTTTCACCTGATAACTTTATGGAAGCAAGGTTGTGCAGATCCCCATCGTGATCAGTAGAGGTATATGACACTGTACTTTTTATAGATGCCTGTGGGGAATTGGCGCTAATCTGTTTTCTCTCCATAACAATTCCCTTGATTCCCTTTGGTTGTTCACCAGCGTTCGGACAAATTCTTGGCTTTTTCTGCTTCCTCTGGTGTTTCTTAGGAGCAGAATAACCACAAATCCACTGTTCAAAATCTGCAAGCGCATCCACAACCCCATGACTCGAAGGGCCCTTCCCAACATTCTCTGCAGTATCACAGGAAGAAGGATTTTGATGCAAAACAGCTATATCATCTTCAAAATCCGTTTTTGGGTCATCATCCATCATCTTACTAAGCAATGACTCTGATCCACTATGTGCTTTACTAGGATCAAAAGAGTCACTTTGCTCCAACTTAGATATTTGAGAAAACTCGTTTGCACTAAGGCTACTGCAGTTACGGGTTTCAGATATAATACTGCAGTCAAGCTTGATGGAAGCAGTATCACCTGCACAGGACTCGCCGCTACCCGGCGAGCATTGATCAATGCGTTCAAGGCTTATCGAAGCATTGGCATCACATTTTGAAGATTGAGCAGAATCATTGTTTCGATCGATCAGACGCTTCATAAAATCATCTATACCAACATCTTCCTCCAAAGGAAGCCCCTTGGCAGCTTTTAGCTTGTTGAGCCAGTTTGATGGTGTTCTAAAGGCATCAAAGCCGCTACCTGAATCCTCAGATTCAGTTGAACAATTGAAAAGATTAGATTCGCCAAGCTTAGCTGCAGTCTGGCGGGTCTTTTTCTTCATGATAAGAGGAGGATCGACGTTGTCAATTCGACATTGCCTTCGAATACGCATTTTCATTACCTACATTCACAGAGAAACATAAGCATGCAAGACCCATTGGCAAAACTATGCAAGAAAGCAAAAGAAGGTGCATGGGGAGAAAAGTGTCAAACGTTAAAAAGCCTGCAGCTGGGATGTTGAATTCTTCAAACGGAGCTTCAGATCCAAACATTTTCTGCCATACCCAACAACGCGCAGAGACAATAATTTCCAGACAAGTAGCTAAACCGTCAGGCAGGCTTGGTGGGTGTGATTAATCCGATTATTAGATCCATGCAAACGACATAGCCCGGTGGACAGAGACGAACAAGACCCATATCGGAAAGCTGCATTTATTCTTAATGCAAGATATACAATAGGACAAATGACAACGCTAGTGCTGGCACTAAATGTGGTCGGACTGCAGAAACTAGGCTTCATCTTTCCGGCACGCAACAAAACTGCAGTCTTATTAGCAGTTTGCGAGTTGAAAAACTGCAGTGACAGATCAAATCTGAGAAAAATCACAGACTAGATTGGAAAAGGGGGTAATCCAGTCCTGCCTGATAGGCTGAGACCAGAGGCATTAAGGAACCCTAACCGGCAAAGATTGCGAAACTGCAATTTCGGCAGACCAGATTGAATGAATAGTTTAAGCTTGCTAGATGGAAAAAAAGCTCTGCGAATCTGGGTCCAGTAGGTTTGATTCGGCTCAGAATGCGAGGGTTCGGTAGAACCCCAGAGCTCAAAAATCAACAAAAATGGCTTGAGTTTGAGGGCCCTAAAGGCTGCTGCAGCGGCAAAACTGCAGATGAGAAAGCTACAGAAACCTAAAGGAGCATTCTCGTGGTAATGCGATTGAAAGGGTGGATTTGCAACAGGATCAGAAGGGCTTTGGACGAAAAGGACCTTCCGGACAAGACCAGAAAAGCAGATTTGGGTCTTAGAAGAAGGGGCAACATAGCCGGAGCTTCAATCCGCCCAAGCACAGGGAGTAAACCGGAGTACAGAAATGGCTCCATCAATCGACAAATCTGCGGTTGGATGTTGAATCCATCACCACCTTCGCATCGTCATTAACGAGATGGGCTATTTTAGTGATGGGTTTAATAACTGCAGGCTTCCTGGGCTGTTAAGAAAGAGGGCATATCTGGCCCTGCTGCTACGGCTGCCATAGCTGCCGCTGCAACCTCTGGCACAATGTTCACCGATTGCGGTACTGCTGGCGTCGATGGATCCCCGGCGCCATCCCCCATAGCTCCGATACGAAGAAAAAAAAAGAGAGAAAAGGCCTTGCTTGTTGTTCTTCCATTCTGGGGGTTGTTCACGGGCTTCTGTATCCACAATAAACGGCTACGATTGATTCCGTGCATATCTTGGATTGTACGTAACGTTCATCCGTCCGTTAAAGCGACAAACCCGTGTATATACGTATGTACTTGTTTTAATACGTAGGTATATGCGACACACGCACAGCCCGGAATTTAAATAGTATTATTATTTATTTTATTTTATATTTTATGTAATTAAATATGAGGGCATAATTATGGAGGAAGTGGTTGGGAGAAAAGAAACGCGAGGCCTGTGTCCTTTGGGGCAGTAGACGGCAGAGATTTCGCAGAATGGCCGGTTGGTGGGATCCACACCGTCGGATGTGTTAGATTGGGATTGCAATGTGGGCCCCGGTTGTAAATATTGTAAATATGTGAAATATGTTCGTGTTGGGACATTGGAGACGACAAAGTCTGTTCCCCCCCTTTTTTTTTCCTTGTTTTTTTTTCCTCGGTGTTAGGCTTAATTTAGGGTTTAGGGCCTGGCCCATGTGTTGTGGGGTCTATTTCTGACCATGACATACCCTCTACTCACTCAAACCTTTGTTTTTTTTTTTCCAAAATTTAGCACAACAAATATTTCATTTGCCAGGAATATCATCATGCCTTCTCTCACCCTGTCAGACCATCCCAAACTATGAGAACCTGTCTCTCAGTCTCCCTTTCCCCAAAATCTTCAATGGTTTGCTTATCCCTAGCCTGCTTTCTTTTTCATCAGCATTGCTCTAGTTGGACTTTTCTGTTTCTGCTATTGACAATGTCACTTCAATGATCAATAATTAGCCGCGAATGACCTATTTAATCTTCCACCTACCGACATGCCATCCTGTTGTGGACTGCTTCTACAGGTTAGGGAGATGATTTGTCCCTCTCTCAATATGAACTGTTCAACCTTCTTGACAATATCAACTGCATGTTATGGACATAAACTTTAGTTCTTATGATTGCTTTTCTAGACTTTTGATACTGAGGGTAGCACGTACAACACATATGTGCTTTTTCATCATCAAATATTATGAAAGAAGAGCGGTTAAGATAATTTATTCCATAAATTCGGTGGTGGGTCACATAACATAACAGTTGTTAGACGATGATATCGTAGTATATGGACCATGATGTGAACTAAAAGTGTGTAGAACATATATTAGACTAAAATAATTCATTTCTTAATGTTTTATACAAAGATAATGACAAGAAAAAAATGCCAAAAACAAATGCACACCATTGGTCAACATAGACATGAATAGGAACCCTATAGTCCAATAAAGTTTGTTATATCTTTGGATGAAGATTTGATTGTTTATATGCAATGTATGCTATTGTTATATCTTTGGATGAAGATTTGATTGTTTATATGCTGCGTTATGAACATTTAAGATGCCAAATTTGCCATGCTGGTGTTTAACAAAACCACCATATTTTAAGTGCTTATATTATCAATATTACTAAACTATGGGGGTTCTATCAGTCACAAGTATGTGATGGTAGTGTGGTGGTTGTTTCTTGTTGAATTAAGGCTTTCGAGACTTTGCTTTTGCAAAAGCTTTACATTGCTTACTGAAACTAGTCCCCATCTTATGCTTATTCATTGATTCCTAATTGTAGAATTTGTTAAGCCATGATATAAGATAATGGCTCATTGAGCTTTAACAATATTTTTTGGCAAGAAGTCGGGGATTTTGAAGTGGAGCGATTAACAAATCACAATAGGTCTAGCGATTGCATACAAGTCGAAAAGCTGGACAAAACAATTTCTACATTGCTTGTCAACCTTTTATGGTTTACAATGTGGGCCCCGGTTGTAAATATTGTAAATATGTGAAATATGTTCCTGTTGGGACATTGGAGACGACAAAGTCTGTTCCCCCCTTTTTTTTTTCCTTGTTTTTTTTTCCTCGGTGTTAGGCTTAATTTAGGGTTTAGGGCCTGGCCCATGTGTTGTGGGGTCTATTTCTGACCATGACATACCCTCTACTCACTCAAACCTTTGTTTTTTTTTTTCCAAAATTTAGCACAACAAATATTTCATTTGCCAGGAATATCATCATGCCTTCTCTCACCCTGTCAGACCATCCCAAACTATGAGAACCTGTCTCTCAGTCTCCCTTTCCCCAAAATCTTCAATGGTTTGCTTATCCCTAGCCTGCTTTCTTTTTCATCAGCATTGCTCTAGTTGGACTTTTCTGTTTCTGCTATTGACAATGTCACTTCAATGATCAATAATTAGCCGCGAATGGCCTATTTAATCTTCCACCTACCGACATGCCATCCTGTTGTGGACTGCTTCTACAGGTTAGGGAGATGATTTGTCCCTCTCTCAACATGAACTGTTCAACCTTCTTGACAATATCAACTGCATGTTATGGACATAAACTTTAGTTCTTATGATTGCTTTTCTAGACTTTTGATACTGAGGGTAGTATGTACAACACATATGTGCTTTTTCATCATCAAATATTATGAAAGAAGAGCGGTTAAGATAATTTATTCCATAAATTCGGTGGTGGGTCACATAACATAACAGTTGTTAGACGATGATATCGTAGTATATGGACCATGATATGAAATACAATTTTGTAGAACATATATTAGACTAAAATAATTCATTTCTTAGTGTTTTATACGAAGATAATGACAAGAAAAAAATGCCAAAAACAAGTGCACACCATTGGTCAACATAGACATGAATAGGAACCCTATCGTCCAATAAAGTTTGTTATATCTTTGGATGAAGATTTGATTGTTTATATGCAATGTATGCTATTGTTATATCTTTGGATGAAGATTTGATTGTTTATATGCAATGTATGCTACTGCGTTATGAACATTTAAGATGTCAAATTTGCCATGCTGGTGTTTAACAAGAACACCATATTTTAAGTGCTTATCTAAACTATGGGGGTTCTGTCAGTCACAAGTATGTGATGGTAGTGTGGTGGTTGTTTGGTGAAATTGACACACTTCATTGGTGTGCATTTATCTCATTGAGCACACCAAGTGTGTTGCCATAAGGTACAATGTACCAAATTTGATGTACACTTATATCCTTAAACTAGCCCTAGATTCGACCCTTCCCTAGATATACAATTCAATGTAGATGATAGCATTCAATATGATCGTATGGAAATACACAAAGCTTCTACATCTATTACATCTAATGTGATGATTTCAAAAAGGTTTTTGTATATGGATTGGAACCTAGTGAAATAGAATTTAATTAGCACACTATCTTGTTCAATTACATGCTCCTAGTATCAATTCTTGTTGTTAAAATTATATTTCTCAAACTAAGCAGCTACGTTAACATAAATTTAATGAACATAGAAATGATGTTGATGTCATTCATATCATCATAGTCACATAAGATGGAATATAATTTGCATGCAATTTGACGTGACATGTTATCGATTCTTTAGTGTTCATCCCCACGTAACTACTTGATTAATCTACAATTCCTGATTCTTAGTTAGGTTGTTGGCAAATGGGATTGGCATTAAATACTAATAAAAAGGAAATTTGTTACTTGTTCAATGTGTTGTATTTTTCAATAATAAAACAAAGGAAAATTTTGCTCCTATTTTTTGCATCGATTCCAAAAAATGATGAGTCGAATATGTGGAAAGGGTATGCGACGAATCGAATGCCATACGAAATTTCAGCAAACGAGTTTTTTGGCAATCTAAAGTATTCCGCCCAACATTTCTGTAAGTTGTTTTAAAACGTTGAATACAACAAGTCAATAATATCTCTGCAGTGCTTTCCTACCAAGTTCGAGGTTATGTTCTTATAACACAGGTTGCTTTATTTTCAATTCTTGTTGAATTAAGGCTTTCGAGAGCTTTGCTTTTGCAAAAGCTTTACATTGCTTAATGAAAACTAGTCCCCATGTTATGCTTATTTATTGATTCCTAATTGTAGAATTTGTTAAGCCATGATATAAGATAATGGCTCATTGAGCTTTAACAACATTTTTTGGCAAGAAGTCGGGGATTTTGAAGTGGTGTCATGTCCTAAAATATCTAGGGGTCTTCTCAACAGCGATTAGCAAATCACAATAGGTCTAGCGATTGCATACAAGTCGAAAAGCTAGACAAAACAATTTCTACATTGCTTGCCAATTTTTTATGGTTTACAAGCTTATTTTTTTTTTTTTTGCTTTTACATTTCGTTTATCTCTAACATATAATTGTTATAGAGGGATCAAACGGGGGAGGGGGCTATCTATGTTCAAGGGGTGGCAAAAAACCTCCCGTATACAGATTTCAAGGAAGCCAATTTTGGCCCCTTCCAAATAAGATTTACCTAGGTTAGTGCCCAGTACCCAAAAAAAAGGGACCCCATACGAAACATCATGGTCGTAAATGGGTAAAAAAGAATACTCCTCGTGCATGTAGATAGGTTATATATAAACAAAAAAAATGTATAACTAGAATACCACCCCCAACCCCTCCAAAACCAAGAAAAAAAAAGAGAGCCAATCTCTTATAGAAGGCCATTTTAAATGTATGTAAAAATGTTGTGTTGTTTAAGAATGTGGAAACATATGAATAAGACAAAAAGGGGGGGGGCTTTGAAGATGATGATTGTTCTATGTTTGTCTAGAAGCTGGTTCTAGACAAGGATTGATTCGGCCGTAGAAACTTCTGGAGAAAGCTCCAAAGTTTTCTAAAAGCTGGTGGAAGCTTCTTTCTAATTTAAAAGGAGGCTTGCAAAGAAACATGGAGGCATTCAAGTAGTAATTCAAGTAGTAGCTGCATTTGTGACCATAAATCTCTAGAAGATTGAGCCTTCCAAATAGTTGTTTATGCTATCGGTCCACTCCCTTGGATCAACGTTCTTTCATGCATGTTTTGCATGCAATTCTGGACCATCGGTTTCGTTTCTTATATCAGGAGTCTTCTTTAGCTTGTCAAATTGGTGTTTCTTCTTTATCTCAGCAATTTCCTTTCTTTTTCTCTTTAACCATACAGGGGAGGGGCTTCTTCCTATATAGATAGACCATTCTTGACGTTTTTCATTCTTCTCTTTTCATCCAAACCTGGTTGTCTAGAATGAGGTAATTTTCCTTCGTTCTTTACGATTCTTAAGAGTTAAGCAAAGTTCTCTTTTTATTAGAAGTTTTGATGCATACTGCAAGTTCAATCACAAGAATGCGATCAAGCCACTCCGTTGGATCAACATTCTCATGAGGAAGAGCATGCATGCATGCATGCATGTTTTACATGTAATTTTGGACCATTGGTTTTGTTTCTTATAGCAAGAGTCTTCTTTAGCTTCTTAAATCGGCAGTTCTTCTTTGTCTCAGTGATTTTCTTTCTTTTCCTCTTACCCCCCTCAATTATGTATATTAGTTCTGTCTCTTTCTATCCTCCTGAAATCCTAAGGCACCCGTGATACCGGTCACATGTTTTCAATCATAATTGGAGATCCAGAACCCCATTTCAGATTTGTTGCATTGGAAAGCTCTAAGATATATCTTTTTGAAGATATGTGTAACTTGTATTTGAATAAGATTTCCATGGAAAAACAACAGATTTTCGGCCTGCACCTCCACTCCCATGTTGTTATTCATTTTTACCCATAACTGTTTTTTATAACTCTGATTTTCATGAAACTTGCGCCATTAGAAAGCTCTCTCAGAGCTCTTTCCAAACATATTTAATTTGTTGATGATTGGCCAAGCTTTCTAAGTAAAAATAACAGATTTCCAGCCTAGTTCTAAGGTTTTTAGCTTTCTATTTATTCAACATTGCATATTTTTCTTTATAACTTTTGATCTACAGCTCTATTTTGGGTGAAATTTATATAAAGCCTAGACTTGATCCAGGACCAAGTCCATAAGTATATGATTTGCACATATTTGACCAAGATGTATGAGCAAAAACAACAGATATCCAGCCCAGTTTTAAGGGTTTTTAGCTTTCTATGTATTCAACACTGCATACATTTCTTCATAGCTATTGATCTACAGCTCTGTTTTGGGTGAATGTTGTATCATTGGAAAACTTGTTCTGTGATAACGTCAGAAGAATACGATTTGCACTTGTTTGGCCAAGACTTGAAAGGGAAAACAATAAAATCATAGCCTGATTTTAAGGGTATAGGAGTTCCACTGCTCTAGGCAAGTTTCAAAGGATTTGCTACCTTCCAATCGCTCTTGATTCAAACATTTGCATGTCAGAGGTTTTCAGATGGCGTATGTAAGCTAGGACCCAGTGCAAAAGCAAATTTTGGAGAGGAAATCAATGCTACTACACTTTTAGATGGGCGTATGTGAAGTGACGGAGAATGCACGTGATCTTACACTTGAAGGCTTTCAGACTGGTATCTGTAAGGTAATAGAGGTTGTGCATGATTCTAGCACTTGGAGACATTCAGACAAGCGTCTGTAAGGTGATAAAGGCTACTGTGATTCTTACGCTTGGAGGCTTTCAGACAAGCATATGTGAGGTTATAGAGGCTGCATCTTGTGATCAAAGTATTTGGCGGCTTTCAAACAAGCATCTGTAGGGATACTCTAGTCATGGCAACCCCAATGATAGAAGAGTTAGACGAGCCATGCATCCCTTCATTCCGCCCCATTGATATGCATGTGGATGGCACTGACACACAATCCCCTCTACCTAAGGCCGACATGGCAGCGAAACTTCTCTTACGAGAGTAATGCCATTCCCAACCTCAGACTAGCTGACACATGCAAAATTGACAGGTATCGTCAAAGATATGATAGATACTGTAGCCTAGCAACAAGCCACATCCGCGCATCAACGCCACCAGATGAGTCACCTGAGGAGCATTGGAAACATGTTCAAGCAATGACGGAGGGCAACACAGCTCAAATTCCTTGCTTAGCAGAGGAGATGCAAGACTCTTCACCCAGATTGCTCAAGAGACAGCTAGCTACAGAAAAGCAATGCGTTTCCAGCATGGAGACCTGCCTGCAAATCTTAAGAATGACGTTTGCCTAGCACACGCTAAAAGGCAATAAGATAGGGCAGGACTTGCTGATCTCCAGACTAGTTTGGACGCCATGTCCATGAGCATTGACACCATGGTTCGCACTAGACAACATTTTGAGAGCAAGAGACTCAGGCATTCCTATCCCAACACATAGAAGCTAAGAAGATAATAGCCATATTTCAAAATCAACAACTCACAACTCCATCACCTCCAGATCCTCTATTCCAAGGTCAGTAGTTTAGAGAAAATCTCTTCAACTAAGGATGCGGAGGTGGGCTTTAAACTTCAGGAATTGGAGCTTAGGGCAGTTGTGCAAGATCGAGATATACAGGGGTTGTATACCTTAGTTGCTCAACAAGGAAAAGATCTCCATATAGAAGCTCCTACGCAGTTGCAACATTATGTGCGTGAACTGTCAAAACAGGAAAAGCTCCGGCAAGAGCTAAGGTCTCAGATATAGGAGGTGAAGGCTATTCAGCATCCTATAGCTGCTACTCATGCCCATGTTCCTGCATCTCCAACCAATCCACCTAGATATGTGAATGCTGCCTCACTCCGATAGCCACAACGGCCTCAGCACAAGCAACCAGCAGCTCTTCATGGGCTACCAACAGCATCTATTAGGGCAGAGGGCATTGTCTGGAAGCTTAGCACGCAACAAGAGCAAAGACACAAGAGCAATAATGTGGTGGTTCTTGGCCTTCCTGAAGAACCAGGGAAGGACCTCACTGACCGTCTTCAGACATTGGTTCTTTCATGCATGAAGTTCTATGCTCTTGTCCATATTGCCAGGGCAATTCGTCATAGTGTTCAACTCCACGAATGCTTGCGCATTGTCAAATTATACGGTCGTGGATGCACTGATAAAAGAGGCCATATTGCATCAGGGTGTGAAACTGAAGGGCACAACATTATATATCGATTATAGCCTCACCTCGCAGCAACAAGAACATCGTAGATAGAAGCTAGCCCGCAGGCAGACCATCAACTGCACCACGGAGCCATTGCCCTCGTCTAGGACAGGGTTCGAGTTTTAAGGCTATCTAATGTTGAAGTCAAGGATGTGGTACACAAAGCTCCTAAACCCCCTCAAGATGCCACTATAACAGCTGCGGCTATTGCTGACACTGACACTATTGCTATTGCTCCTGTCGCTGCCATTTCAGCTCTTTAATGGTAATACTGCTGCTCCTTCTTCGTCGTTTATCCGTATAGACACCCCTCGGGGTACTGCTTGCTGCTTCTACTGCTCCTCTTGCCCTTGTATCGTACCTTGATGATGCCCCCCCAATGCGGTTGTGACTTCAAGGGGGCCTACATCTACCACCCCTAAATAGAAAGTGTGCTTGCATATGGTCTTCTGGAATTGTAGGGATTTTACTTGGTAGAAGGGAGACAGTCTTAACTCCATCGCTACAGATATGGATCTTATCCTCCTTATGGAGACCTAGGAACATGCTGGCCACAGGCTAGCGGATCTGCCGGGCTATCAGCACTGCTCATTGTTCAATAAGTGCACAAGCAAAAGGAATGTTGCCTACTACTATCGAGCAAACATGACACCATTAGCTTCTTTGCAAAAGACAGACAGACGCAATTAGTACCTATGGGTAAAGGTGTAGAATTGCAGTGGCAATGCCCTTTTTCTGGCAGCATGCTATTTTTCACACACCGGTTCCAACTTCTATTGCTACAATGCAAATATGGATAGGCTAGCCCCATATGCCATATCTATATGATGACATATAGCAATATAAGCAGTTTTGCTTGGAGACTTCAATGCACGCACAAGAATAGAGCAACTCGCAAGATTTGACCTCTTGGCAGAGCTCACCAGGTCATGCGCCATGGCAGGCAATTGCTTCATATGTGCAGCATTTTTTACTTAGTCACACGCAATGGCCTAGCGCAATAGCCACTATTCGCTAGATATACCTGTAGGCAGGAAAATTGGGGAGGTGGCTCCAGCGCCATGGATTACGTGTTGGTAGTTGAGCATGACGTACACCTTATCACTCACCTTCGGTTTGGCACAGACAACAGAGATGAAGAGATAGACTCAAATCATCAACCACTATTCCTGCAAATGAATTGGCAGTCTGTACAGTTTCCGTGTGCTCCAACCCTTTGCTTGCCTCAGTTGTGCTTGAATTACGACCATGCAGATGCTTATGCCCAGATGCTCACAGCTGACCTAGAGGGAATTCTGCAGCTTCCCACGCCACAACAACAAGCTGACTAGTTGGTCAATGTGCTTATAACTGCTGTGGAGAGATGCTTTGGCAAAAGCCAACCACGGAGGTCCTTAGGGGCCATAGCCTTCCCTCGTAACTAGTTGATTTGATGATGAATGTAGGGAGCTCAAATGTTGGCATCGACAGATCATCGAACCCACATCGCGCTTGCAAGCAGTTAGATAGTACCATCTTTTTGTAAAAGGAAAGAAAGCTAGCTACATTGCAGAGCACCAGAGGGAAATGTTCTACTTCCTAGACTGGCATCCGCGAACATTTTGGAGAAGAGTGCTACACAAATTTTTGCAGCCCACAGGAACACATCAGCTTCGACCAATGGGGCAATACTAGCAACAACTCTATGGTCCTCTTAGGGTCCAAACAGAAGTAATCCCATAGATAGGCCAAAAGCTGGAAATAATAGAGGCAGAGGTATCTTGGGGCTCGCAATGTCTCACCAATGGCAAGGTGACAAACTTGAAAGGCATGCATGCAGAGATGCTTAAATGTGCAGGACCACCATCCCCTCTGTCATCCCCCATTATTTTCATATTTCCTTTAGAGAATGAACCCATCCAATCTGGTCCTTCGAGAAGCTTCCTCTCCTCTATCCAATCTAGGCCATGCTCATGGCACTGTAGCTTCTCCCGCTTCTTTAGCTCCAATAAACTCAATCTTATCCTCTTCTGAAGTAGAGAACCCATCCTTCAGCATCATATTCGGCCAAATCGAAGGAAAAATGGTGGACAATTTGGCCTCTCATCTGCTCTAAAATCAAAGAGCTCTTGACTGGCATAACTATGCCTTTGGTGTAAATCTCAGTTTTCCTAGACCTGCTCTACAATTCTACTCCAACAACGAATGGCTCGAATGGCTCTTAAACAAGAAACTTGAACACCCCTCAACCCAATAGCTAACTCAACGTATTCACCTAAATTTCGATTATGTTAAAGCTAGATTCTTCCATTTAGGTGATTTTACTGTTACTGAATGGTCTGAAAAAGAAGGCTTGATGCAATTGCCTCCCGAATTCTACCGCTTGACCATAACATTCAAATTGATGCCATCTATTGGTTTAACTTCCCCTTTTTATGATTAAATTCTGCTCCTTAGAAGCTACGACTGTGATTCTTCAGCAAGGACGAATCCATCATGGATTTTAGGTTAACTCCCAAAAATGAGACAATATATTTAATCCCTTAAGGCTGAAAACCCTACCATTTGTAGTATTTGCGTCCTGTCACGATCTTAATCTAGTATACTAAAATGTTGATTGTCTCAAAACTCTTTCCAACTCTGTGGGCCAATTTATCCCAGTCTAGTTTAACCCTAACCGCCCTCCAAAAGCCTATATTCAACTTGATCTTCTCTAGCCAATCCCCCAAGAGATTAAATTTTTTTACTTATTTGGAGTTAAAAGCATTTTCTCCCTAAATTGGAGTGACCTTCCCCCTGTCTGCTCTATCTGCAATAAAAGATTGCATGGAGGATTAAAGTGTTCTCCCCATAGCTCAGCTAACGACCATGGAGAAGCAAAAGAAACACCTCTTGGGTGTTAATTCATTGGAAGAATGGGAAAGTGCTCTTCATTACCACCAGATTAACACAGACTTTGGGTACAGCTCGAGATACAATGTGAATGGCAATCATAGAAGAAATCAAAGAAGGAAAATTCAGAGAGAGAGAATTCGTCAAGCAAACTTTGATCTGAAATATAAAATCCAACAAGCTCTGCAGGAAAAGAAGAAAGAAAAAGAGATCCACAAACATGGAAATATTAAAGTTCTCACAAGGGGCCTTGAATATCATGAGTCCCAACTCCAAAAAGAAAGGTAGAGGTAAGGCTATAGGGACTTATCCAAAGTGGCCCCCTCATCTAATACTAGAGACTCTGCCACCAGACTTAGGTAATCTTGTTAAACCTTCACTCTTTAGCTTCTCTCATTTCCCAACAATGAGAATTATCTCATGGAATGTGGGACATTAAGGTGTTCCATCTCTCAAATTAGAGACTATAAGGCCGATTTATCCTTGTTCAAGAACATCATTTGAATCCTCAAATATGGGGAGCTGGATTACTGACGAGTCTTCCTCTATCTTTATTCTTGCTTAGGGTACAAAAGGGAGGATTGCAACTATCTGGAAAGACTTAGATTTTTATGACGTTTACAATTCTACAGGCAATTTGCTTAAGGCATGCAGGCAACAAAATCGCGATCATAAATATCTAATGCCCTCACTGATCGTAGACAGAACTCTCATCTAGGTGGAAATCATTCTCTGAACAAGTGCGCAAAATGACATCAAAGATTGGATTGTGTATGGGGATTGGAATAACACTCAAACTGAGAGCTCAAGCTGGGCAACAAAATTAACATGTCTAAAGCAGAGAAAGTTGCTTGGGGAGATTTAGTCAAAAACCAATGATTATCTCCCTTCCTCCAATGCTAAATTCACTTGGAGTAACGAAAGAGATGGTTAAGGGAAAATTTTCTGCACCCTCTACAGATTTTATGTGGCCAATCTAAATGCTAACTTTCTAGACAACTGTCCAATGTCAAGTGATGAAGGCAAGTGATGAAGGCAACATTTTCTCACTCACTCTAGATCCTAGACACTACTGATAGGCTTCTTGCTCGTCCTAAATCGAATGCCCCCTTCAAGCTAAACTGTAATCTCCTTGATAAAGTTGATTTCATTAATGATTTTACTCAATTATACCAATCTAAACATTCCCTGGGGATCCATCAAAGCAAGCAAAAGGATAAAAGACTGCAAACTGGATAAAAGAATGAGGAAAACTTTATCACTATAAGCTTATTGCTGAGAAACTTGAGCTTGTCATATCTATTAAAGATATCCGACAGGAACTTCATTCTGTTCCCAACAATATGAACTTTCATCAGCAAGAAATAGAGCTAGAGAACAAAATCAAGTCATTTGAAGAGAGGGAAGCTAAAGGAATGGCTTTGAGAGCTAAAGTCAAATCCTTCATCCATATGGATAACGTCAACTCTGCCTACTTTTTTAGAATGGCAACAAAGAAGCTTATTAAAATGCTATTGCCGAAATCACAAATGAGCACGCCTCTTAAGTCAAAAGCTATTGAGGGTGAGTTCCTTAAAAACTATCTGAAGTTATTTAAGGACCCCCCTCCCAACCCACCCCTCTTCCCCCCATTACTGACACGATAAAGGTTAAATCAAGGTGCTATGGAGATCCAGTAGATACCATGGAAGAAGACTGTCTTCTGGTTCCTGATGAAAAGGAAATCATTGACACTCTTAAATCCATGGATAAATGTAAGAGTTTTGGTCCAGACGGACACCCCCAAAAAAAAAAAAAGAAAAAAAAGGGGGGATTTGTCAATAAATTCTAGGAAATCATGAAGTATTCAGGGTCTTAGTCTGCAGTGGGTCTCCATCCAATCTTTTTCCTCGGCTTCATTGCCTTGAATCCCAAAGTTAGTAATCCTAAAAGATCTCAAAGTGGAGACACATTTCTCTCACCAACTGCACATACAAGATCACAGCCAAAATCATTGCAAACAAGATGTTGAATCATTTGCGAGAGAATATCAGTAGGAACCAATTTGCCTTTCTCCATCAGAGATTCATTCTATACAACTATATTTGGCCTTAGAGGCCATTCACTGAAATAGGCTCTCCAAGCAAAAGTGTATGCTCATCAAGTTAAATTTCAAAAGAGACTTCATGGAAAGAGCTTTCTGCACCTTGGCATTCACCCCCTTCTAATTGATAAAATCATGGGGCTCAATAAGTACACTTACTTTGCTTTGTTGATTAAGGGTGCCCCTCATAGATACTCGGAATGGGAACCGGAATGGGAACTTGGACCCAAGATTCAGAATGGGAACGGGAATGGATGGGAATGGGAACGAGATGGGAACGGGATATTCGGATATATTCAAGGGATCCTTTGAGTATATTCGAGGTATATTCCCTTTTCTACTGGGAACTAAAGTGGGAACTTATGGAACTCTGCACCCTGGGGAACGGAGTTGGGAACGGGAACGGGAATGGGAACGGAGTTGGGAACTTGGTTCCCGGTAGCTATGGTGCCCCTACCAGCTTTTTCCTAATTGAAAGGGGTGCCAGATAAGGCTGCCCCTTATCTATTTCTTTGCAAAAATTCTTACCCGATTGGTGGTAGTCTTGGAAAGTGTAAACAAACTTAAAGGGCTTAGAATACCAACCTCTAATGACTAATTCACCATTCTCCAATATGCAGATGATACTTTCATTATCCTTAGAGCTAAACAAAAATATATATTTAATTTCATCCATTTTGTCAAAAACTTTGAATCTGCCTCTGCAGTGACGTTGAATATGGAAAAAATGCAGTATTTTTGGGAAAATATTGATAGTAATATCAACACCTATAGAGTTAAAATCATTTAGCTAAACCAAGCTATCACTTTATTAGACCTGCCTCTTGCAATTAAATAATAAGCAGCCTGGGACCCTATAATCAACAAGGTCAAGAAGAAAGTTGGCTACCTGAAACATTCGATGTCTTTTGCTACTAGAGTCATCCTAGCAAACTCCATCCTTGCCAATACCCATGTATACTACTCCTTTGCTCTTATAGAAGATAAAAGATCCTATAAGCAACTAGAGCAGATAATAAAAAAAATTATATATGTGATGGAATGCATTGGGTAAACTCGTCTGAAATCATACATCCTAGGAAAATAGGAGGCCTAGGATGCAAAGATCTTTTCCTGCATGCTCAAGCTCTTGGAGCAAAATATAATTAGAAAGTCATCCATGACTCTCAATCCCCTGGGATGAAGTTTATTAGATATTGGATTCAATCTAGCAAACCATTTGGCAGCACAACGGTTAAACACGAGCTCCCTGATTCAGCTTATATAAAATTTGACCCTGCTCCTAATACTTCATCTATCATTCGAAATCTAATTAAGGCTTGGAACTTCATATCTCCTAATTATATTTACAAACCTATTGATATGAAATGTGTTGAGATATCTCTCTTCTGGTTGGCCTATTTGCCAATGACCAAGCTCATGTTCTGGTTGTCCAACATCCCGTTCTCTAGAGAAGATGGAGGAATGCTAGACGTTCTAAGGTGAAAAATCTCTGGCATGAACAAGGTCAAAGATGGAAAACTTGGACTAAAGTTGCCCATATATCCTTAATGGTTCTACAACAGGCAAAAGATATTCAATACTATTATGTCAACTCCAGCCAATCTCGGAATGCTTGGACAATGCCAAGCCCCATTGGACTTTAGGTGGTTACACTATAAAAAAACTTACATGTCCATTGCTCCGCTCAAACCTATCAACGCCGCGTATAAATTGCACATTGGCAACAACTAATTCATCAAGTTGCTCAGAAATATTTGGACTTCTTATGCTAATCCAGATCAAAGTTCACATCTAGAGAATGATGCATCAAAGTATCCCGTCTAGCCAAAATGTTAATCAAGAATTGCTATTGCTCAGTTGGATGTCAATTGTAAGGTATGCTCAAATGCTACTAGATCAATTCAGCACATTTTTTCCTGTGCAACTATTTAAGAATTTTAAGCTTGTCTCTATAATTATCTCAGACCCAAATGCTTTAATATTGGCAACAATAGATTCCTAAAGCAGTTTTTTACTGGCTCTAGTAAATTTATAAAATCTGTTAGACAAGTTGCCCTTTGGATTGTATGGCTGCATAAAAACTCAGTGGTCTTTTATAATTCCAGAGTTGACATTACTTGGATGAAGGCTACATGGCAGGTTGAAATTGCCAAAACAACAATGGCCCACAAGCAAAATTGTGGAGCCAATTATGATCAGAATTGGAATATTGTAGGATTCTTCATGGGCTCTAGTGGTTTTTTTATATAACGGTATGAATCTAATAGTTGATACCTCTTTTCACATAGAGCTGCTGATAGCAATTACAACCAGGTTCTTCTGCAAGCCTCATATTGAAAATCTTTTCCCGGAAGGAGCTTGGCTCTAGCTCTTGTCCAACAAATGGAATTTTCATTTTATATTTCCCGATGCACTACTTGGTACGCACCCATTTATATTTATCTGATGTTGTCTCTAAATCGTTTGCTCTCTATATTCGAAAGTCTTTCATCGAGGAACAATGTCCATACCGCGGTCTAAAAGTATTCTTATAAATGTCTTCCTCCTTGATCCTTATTTGATGATATCTAGACCTTAGATCAATTTTGGAGAACTTGCTCCTTGGAGCTGGTCCATTAAGTCGTCTGCCCTCGGCAACGCTTGTTCTTTATCACTTGCTTATTAAGCTACCAGTAATCAATGCACATCCTCAGACTTCCATCTTTCTTCTTCACGAAGAGGATGGGTGCCCCGAAGGGTAATGCTCTTGGCTGAATGAACCCAAGTTCTAACAACTCCTACAATTGCTTCTTGAGCTATGCTAGCTTTGGAGTGCTCGTCATATAAGGAGTTTTGCTAATTGATTTTGTATCTGGTGTAAGAGTAATTTCACACTCCGGATTTCATCCAATAAAAGTTCGTGGAACTCTTTAATTAATTTAGTAATTGCCCTAGGTAATTGCTTTGAATTATCCTTCTTATGCTTTTGATCAGGGTCAACGACTCCTAGCCTAAGGATATATGCAACCTCATTCTTTATGATGCATTTAAGTAATTGCTTTGACATGCATTGCATTACGGAAGCACTTTTCTTACTATTGAACAGGAAAAGCATTTTCCATTCGGGATGATCGAGATTTTATGCTTATCACAATCGATCATTGCTTTCGCCAGCTTCAAGAATTTTATTCCGACTATGAGATCATACTTCTCAATATCTATGACTTTGGTGCCCATGCTTAGATTTGCTCCGCTCACATGATGTCAAAACTAACTCTTCTTCATTTGGTGTGGCGGATTGCCCCGCTTGCCGTATTTATTGGTCTAGGTTTAGACTTGAGAGTCTTAGTTTTGAGCAATGCTGCCATCCTATAATCTCATCTCAAAGTAAGGCCGGCCTACCTTTTAGAATAACCAAAACGCAAAGTTAACCTTATTTGGGTTATTTGCTCAGTGTATAACATTATACTAAACCTCTCAAATAGAATAAGTGAAGTTCTTGTCACCGATATCACCAAATGTCATGAGAAAATTCCACTAAAGGATGTTTTGATATAGAAAGGACAGTGAAGGTAAATACACGACCAAGTTGTTTAAACATGTTCACAAGAGAAGTGCTGGACTTTAATGAGTTGCCCTAGACCTATTAATGCCAGCAATTGGCTATTACAACAATGATACATTGGTATGAGAGTTTAGTATGGCAGCAGATAAGTGATATCCCAATGGGTTTCCCATGTAGCCCCTGCTGATGCCACATCTATTTAGCCTCATGTGAACTTAACTTCATAAAAATCTAGCAGCACAACGGAGATACAACAAATAGAACTTTTATAGATATTTATTTAGATAATGGATGGAAAAGCATCAGATCTAGATGGCACGCATATAGAACTATTGAAGTGGGCTGGACCTCAGATTGTCCCAGTCCTAGCTAGTTCGTTCAATAGGGCCATCCATGAAGGCTTTTCCTAGCAATGAACCGTCAGCAAAATATTTCCAATATATATATATATAAAGCGGAGACCGACATTGTCCTGCCAATTACTGTACAATTGATAAGCCCTTTCTTAGAAAAACTGTTCGTCGAGATCCTTGAAAAGTAGTTTACCGAATGGGCAGAGAAGATAGGGGTACATGCATTTGGACAAACTAGTTTTAGACCCAAGCATTTTACTACTGGTCATATTTGTACATTGCGTACCTACTAGAGGATAACATAAATATTGCTAATTCACAGATTTTTTGAAGGCTTTCGACATTGTGTCTAAGGAGACGCTGTGGGACAGATTAATGCAACTGGACCTCCCACATGAATACAATATAGGGACTGTATGAAATAGTCATGGCTCGAATGCCTCCATTATCTCACCCTATCAATACTAGTGTGGGAGTGCATAAGGAATGTCCACTGTCCCTTACGCAAATTGGACTATATATTGATGAGTTGGAGGAGTGGCTTGCCTTGGCTGGAGGGGTTCGGCCCGCTGATTACGTCATTAGGAAGTTGATATATGAAGATGGTGTGGACCAGTTAGATCACATCCAACAAGAATGCAACATCATTTGAATGCCTTGAGAAACTTTTTTCAGAATACTGGAATGCGGGTCAACTTGGCAAAGACCAAGGCACCACTCATATCATCTTTTCGACAGCATAAATAGCTTCATTTCACTTATCAGAGGCAAAACTTAGAGGTGGGACAAACATATAGATATCTTAGAGTAGAGTTCACTATCACCATATATTGGAACACATGTATCCCAACAAAAAGGAATGGCATGTTGGAAAGCACTCTATGCCATGCAGGACAATTGCCAAGAAGCAGAGCTATATGATTTTTTATCAAGCCGTTTCTTTTATATGGAGTGGAAGTGGGGGCCAGTGATATGGAAAAGTTTGGATGGGTCCAGAAAGCTTTTCTGGCTCAGCTTGGAGTCAAGTCCACAGTTATGTAAATGATTCTCTTCTAGAAGCAGAATCTTGCCTCTATAGCATGCCACCTTGAAGCGACACATACTCAATTGCCAGAATTTGGTGAACATCGAAAACACCCCGCCTTTTTAAGTTAACCTACACACTAACCATGTATCCAGAACGTCTTAAAGCTTGTTAAAAAAAGAAACATGCACGTTCATTTTCCAAATAGAAACATGCATGTTGACCTAGTTACACCTAATCAGCTGCTAAATGTGTTCTTGTAGACGCCTGCAGTAAATGGCATTACCATCCTTTATGTTGGAGGCTATCGACAAGCAAGATGAGATAAGTCCTGCATAATCACATTGATATGTACTGTTATATAGATGTATAGTTTCTAAGTGAGTCTATTACTGTTAATGTTTTTCCTTAAAAACCCTTCAGAACGGTGTAATCCTACGCAGTAATGGGCTTCTTGTGCTCGTTCTTATATTGGGTCCCATAGATCTTTTGATCTTTATGGCCGTCAAAAATCAATTTAACTTTAATTCAATTTAAAACAAAAACATGTTAAGTGGACTAAATTAACATGTAAAGGTACAATAGTTTAGGTTAGGGATAGACAGAAAAGATATGAGAACTAGAACATATAGTTCCATGCAAGTGATTAATGCTTCAAGTTGGATTGAAAATGATGGAACCGACAACTATGATCCTCAAAGCATTCAATCAAATGAAGGTGCAACCTATGGGAGTTATAAGATATGTCTTGTGCAATGTATATGAGGTGGAAGCAGTGTTGGATTTCATAGTTTTGAAGTTTCCAGAGAGTGTGCATGCTGAAACTTATACTTTGTTGCTGAGCTGTACATGCTTAGATGTGTATAAGCTGAGACTTCATCGAGGAAGCATGAAATGAACATCTTTCAAGGGGGATACACGGTTACTATAAATAAGAGTCCATTCAAAGACCCATTCGTGAGACTTTATTTCAGCAAAATATTGATCAAGATCAAGTAGAGATATTGATTTTGACATCAAGCATGAATGGGATAAACAGAAATCAGCCTATTATACAAGGATAAATGTATTTTGATGGTGCATTCTCTAAGCTCAAGAATTATGGAGGTGTAGGAGTATTTCTGATATATGGGCATAAGAAGAAGCTTGTTACATTGAGTATGCCATGCAATGCAAGCAGCAATAATGAGGCTGAATATCGTGCACTTATTCAAGGGATGACTTTGACAAAGAAGAAGCGCATTGATTGTTTGACTATTATTGAAGACTCTTTGTTGGTGTGTCAACAACTTATGGATCAATTTCAGATTTTTAGTGCTAATTTGAGAGGTTTACATCAACGAGCCATGGATTTGAAGTCCTATTTTCAGCAGTGCATTGTGGTACATGTTCCAAGAGAACAAAACAGTGTGGCAGATGCTTTAACACAATCGGCAATGGTTTGGAGGATGAGGTAAATCATATCAGTCTATGTTCACCCCAGTCATCACAGTCACCACATGCACCACACTCATCACAGTCACCACATGCACTACATTCACCACCTGTACCACATTCATCACAGTCACCACATTTACCATAGTCACTACAGTCACCACATTCACCACAGTCATCAATGCACCATATTCATCACAGTCACCACATTCAGTCAAGAACATCAATATTTCTCAAGGAAATTAAGAAGAATTGGTTACTATTGGGGGAGATTTTACTCAAGAGGAGGAATGTGATTTAATATCTTTGTTAAGAGAATCCAGGGATGTTTTGGCAAGAAATTACAAAGAATTGGAAGGCATTCCACCAGAGGTTGTGGTTCATACCATTGATTTGAAACAAGGATCAAACCCAGTCCAACAAGCTCAAAGATAATGAGTCCAACCATAGAGGAGCAAGTAAAGGCTGAAGTCATGAAGCTTTTGGAGGTGGAATTTATTGTCCCAGTCCCAAATTCAGATTGGATCAGTTTTATTGTACCAGTGAAGAAGCCAAATAATTCAATCCGAGTATGTATTGATTACAGGGATCTCAACAAAGCTACCAAAAGGGATCATTTTCCTACACCATTCATAGACACCTTATTGGATATTGTTGCAGGAAATCAGACCTATTCTTTTTTGGATGGTTACTCAGAATATAATCAGATCCAAATCTATCCATTACATCAAGCAAATCTATCCATTACATTATCCATTACATCAACCTTTTGGCATCTATACCTACAAGGTATTACCTTTTGGCCTCACAAATGCTCCAGCCACATTTCAGCGCGCTATGACCTATGCTTTTCATGATATTTTAGAATTCTTGAGAGTCTTTATAGACGACTTAACAATGTTTTCGAATCCAAAAAGGGATCACTTGGATCATCTAAGAAAAGTTCTTGAAGGATGCCGATTGTATGGCATAAGTTTGAATCCTGCTAAGTGTGTTTTCTTCACTAGAGGAGGAAAACTATTAGGCAATTATGTTTCAGAAAATGGGTTACAAGTGGATCATGGTAAGAGTGCAGCCTTGGAGAAGATGAAACCACCTACAAATGTATCACAAGTGAGAAGCTTATATGGCCAACCCAGCTCTAATAGGAGATATCTGCACAATTTTGCGAAAGTAATCCATCCACTTGTAGATTGTATGAAGCAAGGACAGAATTTTAGATGGAAGGATGATTGGACAAATGAAAGAGAGAACTTTGATGATTCCTCCAAGAACAAGTGAGACATTTCATTTATTCTTTACAATTTGGGAGCAAGCTTTGGCTATCACACTATATCAGAAAAATCAGCAAAAGCATTATGATGTGAATTACTATGCTAGCAGGTTGTTAACTCCACATGAGCAGAAATGGACTCATGTGGAGCATCTTGGGTTGGCATTGAAGTGGGCCTTGAACAAATTTAGACATTATCTTCTTCCTTCACAATGGAATTCAACAAATGTACAATATGTTTATATGGATGTGAACCCGTTGCCATGCATTTACAATAAGATTGTCCAAGATCCTAAGTTTACAAGATGGCTTTTATTATACAAGAATTTGAGTTGAAGTATGTTAAGATGACTCAAGGAGCTCATAATTCAAGTGCTTATTTGAGTAGTGGTGCTGAAATAGAAGAGGAACCATACCAGCAAGTAGCATTTCAGGATGATGCCGTGTTACAAGGATTCATTGAGACCGTGGATATTTGGTATACTAATATATGCAGGTATTTACAAGATCAGACTTATTCTTCATCATTTTCAAAGCAACAAAAGCATGCTCTTAGAGTAAAAGCAGCTGGTTATACGGTGCGTGAGGCTATTCTTTATAAGAGGACTCTGAAAGGTCTCTTATTAAGATGTGTTGCTGGTCAGCAAACTCATGATTTGTTGCAACAAGCACATGATTGTCAAGGGCATTTTGCAGCCAGAACAACAGCTAGGAAGATCCTTCACTGGGGATATTATTGGCCAACTCTTTATAAGGATACTGTGAAAAGTGTCAGAGGCACAAGCTGTTAATAGGCCATAATAATATGTCATTCCATCATATTTTGAGTGTTGGTCCATTTCATATGTGGGGATTGGATTACATTGGGCCTATCAATCCTCCATCTTCCAAAGGTCATAAGTATATATTGGCAGCCACATGTATGTTTACGAAGTGGGTAGAACCAATTCCAGCAAAGCATGCTATAGAAAGTACCACATTAAGCTTTCTTTATCACAATTTGATTTCTCGGTTTGGTGTTCCAACCATTCTTTTATCTGATCGGGGGACTCATTTCATGGGGAAAATAGTAGCTCAGTTGATAGAAAAGATTGGTGTTCAACATGTGCAAGCTTCTGCGTATTATTCACAGCGAAATGAACAAGCTGAGTCTACTAACAAAATTTTGAAAGCTATCTTGGCTAAAACAGTGAAGGATAATTAAAGAAATTGGTATGAAGCTTTGACTGGTGCCTTATGGAGTTTCAAGTGTACTTACAAGTTGGCTACAGGATTTACACTATTTGAATTGGTTTATGGAGTGCAAGCTGTAATGCCTATTCATCTGGACCTTCTTTATGTTCATTTGTAGAGCTATCTTATTATGAGAATTTAGGAAAATCAAGTGCATAATTTCCAACTCCAAATCAAGTGCATAATAGGATGGATGATTTGCTGCAATTGCAAGAGATGAGACAAGAAGCATCATACTTTAATATGAGGCATAAACAAAAAGTAAAGCTTATTAAAGACAAGTTACAGGTTGTCAATCCATTTGAGGACGGGCAATTGGTGTTGTGCAGGGCCACTAAGAAGCATCTATCCAAATTTCAAAACCCATGGGAAGACCCATTTCTGATTGATAAAGAGGTACCAGGTGGGGCTTTCTACTTGATGACTCCAGAAGGGGAATTGTTGCCTAATCCTAGAAATGGCAAGGATCTCAGGCCTTATTTTGAAAGAGAAGTGCTATTCTAAGGAATTCCGCTTTGGCATAACTTCAATTACAGAGAATTTGTGGAGAATGTTTGGGTTATAGCAGGTCTCTTTTCTGTTAAAATAGATAATGACAGTTCAATAATACAGATCTATCTTATATCAATGGATGTATTTTGGCGATATGAATCCAAAGAGCTATGGTGCAGGTCAAGCAAAGTTCTGGATCTCAAGATATCAGCTTTCAAAGTTTGCCACAATTACGGAGGCTCTATTTCGTCACTGTCATTTTGGACCAATTTGTTTTCTACTAGTCATTTGGATTTGAGGAGGGTAATTTTCTTTCTAAACATACATGTAAATGTGTCATTTGGAGACATGTCCCAAGGACCATACTAGTATATTTTGTTGTGGGTTCTCCACGACGGAGTGGCACATTTTCCCACTGTGGTCGCCACTGTTGGGGTGGTCACCACAGTTACCACATTCACCACAGTCACCACTGTTGAGGTGGTATAGGATACCATATACCATATATGAAGGGATATATGCACATGCACGCGTGGAGGACATATGCACGTATGCATTGTGGTGCGGGGGATCCATTATCATCACTGTGTTATCTGAGCAGAGAGAGAAAACAGAGAGACGATGTATTGAGAGAGATTATTTTTGCTTGATCTAGCTATGGAGATTATGAGTCTGCATTACATAGATCTGGTAGATTGAAGTTTGGATTATTGGTTTTTCATCCTTCTTGCAAGGTTGGAGTTTAGACTCCAACAAAAGGACCCAGACATAGCAAAGAAATATGTTATTTCAACACCTGACCCAGTTAAAAAAATGGCTAGATCAAACTAGTCCACCATTTTGATCGATTACAGTAAAGAAATTTGGGCAAATGTCAAAGCTACAAGTGAGCAAGACATCCAGTATGAACCCGAACAAGGATTTATAGAAATTGCTCCTACTGCATTAAAGGGCTCCCCAAAGCAGGATAATGATGCTCCAGTAATAGAAGAAAGATCTAACTCAGGAAAGGACCACCACACAGCCTCATTTTGGCATTCCTCCTCTCCATTGACACACTCTCCACCTCTCCCCCATCTCCCACTTACCTCGTGAAGATATCCAATCTTCTTGTGGACTAATTCCTCAATTGGAGCGCACTCATACTATTGGAAACATGGACACTTCGTGTTGCAATAAACATGATGGAAAAACTAACATTGATATGAATACAGTGGAAACCAACATTGATGCCCTAAAGAAAAATCGATCTATAGAGGAAGAGCCACTTCAACCAAAGCAACCTCAGCGAGCTATACGACCTGTCGAGGTAAGTGCCTTAATTCTTGGTCTAGAAAAGGTTTCCTCTATTTCTTCAACTACAATCCAGAGGATGATGGAGAGAACAACCCAGAAAAAGAAAATACAGGCCCTAGCTCGCTAGATGGCTCTAGATATTTACTCTCAGATATTAGCAATATCCCAACTCTGAAAAAGAAAAGTAGAGGTAAGGCTATAGGGACTTATCCAAAAGTGGCCCCTCAGCTAATATTAGGGACTCTGCCACCAGACTTAGCTAATCATGTTAAATCTTCTCTCGTCAGCTTCTCTCGTTTCCCAGCAATGAGAATTGTCTCATGGAATGTTAGGGACATTAAGGGTCCTATTAAAAGAAGGTGCTTCATCTCCCAAACTAGAGACTATAAGGCCGATTTATCCTTGTTCAAGAGCATCATTTGAATCCTCAAATCTGGAGAGCTGGATTACTGACGAGTCCTCCTCTATCTTTATCCTTGCTCAGAAGACAAAAAGGGGGATTGCAACTATCTGGAAAGACTTAGATGTTTATGACATTTACAATAATAGGCCAGCTATCTTATGGCAGGCAATTTGCTTAAGGCATGCAGGCAACAAAATCGAGATCATAAATGTCTATGTCCCCACTGATCATAGAGACAGGACTCCCATCTGGGTGGAAATAAATCTCTCAACGAGTGCCCGAAATGATATCAAAGATTGGATTGTGTATGGGGACTGGAATAACACTCCAAACTAAGAGCTCAAGCTGGGCAACAAAATTAACATGTCTAAAGTAGAAAAAGTTGCTTGGGGAGATTTAGTCAAAAATCAATGATTATCTCCCTTCCTCTAATGCTAAATTCACTTGGAATAACGAAATAGATGGTTAAGGGAAAACTTTATGCACCATCTATAGATTTTATGTGGCCAATCCAAATCCTAACCTTTTGGACAACTGTACAGTGTCAAGTGATGAAGGCAACATTCTCTCACTCACTCTCGATCCTAGACACTACTGATAGGCTTCTTGCTCGTCCCAAATCTAATCCCCCCTTCAAGCTAAACTGCAATTTCCTTGATAAAGATGATTTCATTAATGATTTAACTCAATTCTCCCAATCTAAACATTCCCTAGGGGTCCATCAAAGCAATCTTAGCAAAAGGATAAGAGATTGCAAACTGGATAAAAGAATGAGGAAACTCTATCATTATAAGCTTACTGCTGAAAAAATTGAGCTTGTCATATCTATTAAAGATATCAAACAAGACCTTTATTCTGATCCCAACAATCTGAACCTTTATCAGCAAGAAATATAGTTAGAGAACAAAATCAAGTGAATTGAAGAGAGGGAAGCTAAAGGAATGGCTTTGAGAGCTAAAGCCAAGTCCTTCATCCATATGGATAACAATAACTCTGCCTACTTTTTTAGAATGGCAACAAAGAAGCTTATCAAAATGCTATTACTGAAATCATAGACGAGCGGGACTCCCAATTCAAAAATGACAAAGCTATTGAGGGTGAGTTCCTTAAAAACTATCAGGAGTTATTTAAGGACTCCCCCTCCCCCCCTCCCATTACCGACACTATAAAAGAAGAGATAACAACATGGTTCAGGCCGTTTTAGGACGTAAGGGCATGGCGAGCCTGTTAGGGCGAGCGATGGCTGAGCATCCTGAGGCAGCCTACTGCAGGCCGTTCCTCAACGTAAACTTCCATAGCAGGCAGTTTCAGTCGATTAGTATGCAAAATCAAGGGAAGATCCAAGCAAAACTAGATAAAATAGCATGTACGGTTACGACCAGGCCGTTTCAAGTTATAACGGCATCAGCTGAAACAGCCTGGTGTGGAAGTTTACGGTTAGTCAAGATGCTATGGAGATCCAGAAGATACCATGGAAAAAGACTGTCTTGCGATCCCTGATGAAAAGGAAATCATTGACACTTTTAAATCCATGGAGAAAGGTAAGAGTCATGGGCGGATGAACCCCCTTCCCTCCCCCCCCCTCCCCCCCCCAAAAAAAAGGGAAATAAAATAAAAAAAAAGAATCTTCATTAAATTCTAGGAAATCATGAAGTAGAACTTTACCAATTTTATTCAGGGTCTTTGGTCTGGAGTGAGTTTCCATCCTATCTTTTCTATGAGCTTCATTGCCTTGATTTTCAAAGTTAGTAATCCTAAAAGATCTCAAAGCGGAGACACATTTCTCTCACCAACTGCACATACAAGATCATAGCCAAAATCATTGCAAACATGATGCTGAATCATTTACCAGAGAATATCATTAGGAACCAATTTGCCTTTCTCCATCAGAGATTCATTCTATACAATTATATTTGGCCTCAGAGACCATTCACTGAAATACGCCCTCCAAGCAAAAGTGTATGCTCATCAACCTAAATTTCAAAAGAGCACTTGATTCCATCAGATAAGACTTCATGAAAAGAGGTTTCTGCACCTTGGCATTCACCCCCTTCTAATTGATAAAATCATGGGGCTCAATAAGAACACTTACTCTGCTTTGTTGATTAAGGGTGCCCCTACCAGCTTTTTCCTAATTGAAAGGGATGCCAGACAAGGCTGCCCCCTTGCCCCTTACCTATTTCTCTGCATATTGCTGAAATTCTTATCTGATTGATGGTAGTCTTGGCTTAGAATACCAACCTCTAATGACTAATTCACCATTCTCCAATATGCAGAAGATACTTTCATTATCCTTGGAGCTAAACAAGAATATATAACTAATTTCATCCATTTTGTCAAAAACTTTGAATCTGCCTCTGTGGTGATGTTGAATATGGAAAAAATGCATTATTCTTGGGAAAATGTTGATAGTAATGTCAACACCCATGGAGTTAAGATCATTTAGCCAAATCAAGCCTCTTTGCAATTAATCTTAATAATAGGCAAGCCTGGGATCCTAAAGAAAGTTGGCTACCTGAAGAATTCCATGTCTTTTGCTACTAGAGTCATCCTAGCAAACTCCATCCTTGCCAGTACCCATGTATACTACTCCTTTGCTCTTATAGAAGATAAAAGATTCTATAAGCAAGTAGAGCAGATAATAAAAAAATTATATCTGTGATGGAATGCATTGGGTAAATTGGAATGAAATTATACATCCTAGGAAAATGAGAGGCCTAGAATGCAAAGATCTTTTCCTGCAGGTTCAAGCTCTTAGAAGCAAAATATATTTAGAAAGCCATCCATGACTCTCAATTCCCTGGAATGAAGCTTATTAGATATTGGATTCAATCTTGCAAACCATTTGGCAGCATAACAGTTAAACACGAGTTTCCCGATTCAGCTTATACTTAATTTGACCCTGCTCCTAATACTTCATCTATCATTCGAAATCTAATTAAGGCTTGGAACACCATATCTTCAAATTATGTTTACAAACCTATTGATGTGAAATGTGTTGAGATATCTCTCTTCTAGTTGACCTATTTGCCAATGACCAAGTTCAACATCCCATTCTCTTGAGAAAATGGGGGAATGCTAGACGTTCTAAGGTGAAAAATCTCTGGCATGAACAAGATCAAAGATGGAAAATTTGGACTGAAGTTGCCCATATTTTTAATGGTTCTACAACAGACAAAAAGATATTCAATACTATCATGTCTCAACTCCAACCAATCTCAGAATGTTTGGACTTTAACACTATAAAAAAAGCTTACATGTCCATTGCTCCACCACAGCCGTGTATAAATTGCACATTGGCAACAACGAATTCATCAAGCTGCTCAAAGATATTTGGACTTCTTATGCCAATCCAAAATCAAAGTTCACATCTAGAAAATGATGCATCAAAGTATCCCGTCTAGCCAAAATGTTAACCACGAAATTGCTACTGCTCAATTAGATATCAATTGTAAGCTATGCTCAAATGCTGCTGGACCAATTCAGCACAATTTTGCATGTCCAATTATCCAAGAATTTTAAACTTGGCTCTAGAATTATCTCAGGCCCAGAGGCTTTAATATTAGCAACAATAGATCCCTAAAGCAGTTTCTTACTGGCTCTAGTAAATTTATAAGCTTTGTTAGACAAGTTGTCCTTTGGATTCTTGCACTGCGACTCGCATGAAACCAACAAAGCGCCCGAATACCAAAGGACTTCCTTAACAAACTAGGATCGAGGACGAAGGTCACAGGATGAAGGCTAAAGGCCGAAAAGGACAGCAGGAAAGCAACGCCAAATTGGCCAAACCAGGCAGGAAGAAGCCCCTCCCCTGCCTGGAAACAAATCAAAGATAGATAGATAGATAGATAGATAGATAGTATTTTATTTCAAAGAGAATAAGGTACTGCTGAGAGAAGAGGATAGATAGGCTTCTCATTCATCTCAGCAGATTTCTACAATGGTGGACAGTGGATAGCCGCACACATGCGAACTACCCACAAAAAATAAAGGGAAAATCCAATTATAACATTTGGATCCCAAAAACAAATACAATGCTAATAGATGAGTGGCTGATGTACCTGCCGAAAGCTTATCACCGGGATTAAAAAACCCCGCCCTTTCGGGTTTTCGAGGAAAAACCCTAGTGATAAGCCTTCGGCAAGAGGCTTAGACAAACGTAAGGCATAGAATCGCTCCCAAAAACCCGCGCATGGAGAAGTCAAAATGGATGGCGCTCGCCAACCTGTACCTGCACATCACCAACAACAAACGAGAAACATACCAAAGAATAGCATCACCCAGTGGGTGGAAAAAAAGCATCACCCACCGGGTGGAAAAACATGATAAACAGAACTTATACAAAATATAGTAAACAAAGAAGGGGGGGAGGGTGGGTTCAAAGAGAATAAGGTGCTGGCGAGAGAAGAGGAAGCGCCGATGAAAACGTCGATGAAGAACTTCTGCAATAAGAAGCAAACGCCCAACCTGACGAACGGCCCAAAACGCATGCGATGCATGCATGCGACGCATGCAATGCATGCATGCTCGTCTTGAGCAAGAATGCCGATTCGCTACGCGAATCGACGACATTGTATGGTTGCACAGAAACTCAATGGTCTTTTATGATTCCAGAGTTGACATTACTTGGATGAAGGTTGCATGGCAGGTTGAAATTGTCAAAACAACAATGGCCCACAAGCAAAATTTTAGAGAAATGACTTTTTTGATGGTTCTTGGCGCTGGCGCTGTCACCTCCGTCTGCGGCTAGGGCGGCAAGGGGAGAGGACGCCGCCCTCCTCTTCCCTGATTCCGGCACTGCCCCAGTACTCCTTGCAGGTCAGAGATTGAACTGGATACTAGCGGGGTTTTGCCATCAGTTTCAGGTGGATCTTTCGTTTCTTTAAAGAATGCTCCGGAGTGCTTGCCTGACACTGCTTCAAGGCGGTCCTAATGTTTTTGCCTGATGCCACTAACGTGGCCCGATTTGCTAATGGATGAGCAAGATCATGTAAGTTTTCTGGAATTTACAATTTTCTTGTTTATCAAGATCCGAAATGGCATACAGCCTATAAGGTAGCAGATTTTAGCAGAAACATGAAGAGAGCAGTTTTCATGTAAATATATTCTGGGCAGTCTAATCTATGGTGGATCTTAGAATCTTTGGCTTTTTCCCTTTCCTCTTGCTCTTTCTTTCTAGTGGAAAGATCTAAGAATGTTGTTCGGGGAAGGAGTCGGGGTAAATTCTTGATTTCGATTTCCACGGTTTAGGAGCGAGAATGCTTAATTTTTCTGAGATTGCCGAGCTAGGGAGATAACTGTGTCCAGGAAGACGCTTCCATATCGATTCAGATATCATGAACCAAAATTTAGGGAGGTTTTGGTGCTGGGCTGTGTGTCTAGCTTTACAGGTAGGCTGACTGGCACATCCCGACAATGCAGCATCTCCTTTTAATTTCGCATTCTGTAGAAAAATTGCTGAATCAGATCATAGTTTGAAGCAGTTGGGCTTCTCTGAGCAGTGCGGGAGAATTGGTCAGATTACTCTTCAGCTCTTTTCTCTTCATTTTCAGTTTTGCAAGAGGTTTTTTTGGAGCATTCACGACTTATCTGCAGTTTCTGGAAAGCTTGTGCTAAGCTCCTGTAGTATTTTATCTAAACAGGAAGATTGGTTTTAATCATGTAGTACTGTTTAGATAGAAGAAGATGTTGAGAAAGACAGATTAGTACAGGAATTATGGATATGAAATCTGATCTACATGAGATCTTTGTGCTTAAATTCTTTCTGGTCTATGTGAGACCTATGATGTAATTCTTCCTATCTTTAATAAAATTTTTCTTACCTTCAAAAAAAAAAAAAAATTTAGAGAAATTATGATCAAATTTGGAATATTTTAGATCCTTCATGGGCTCTAGTGATATTCTGATATGCAATGGTATGAACCTAACAATTGATACATCTTTTTCACATAGAGTTGCTGATAGCAATCACAATCAGGTTCTTTTGCAAGCCTCATATTGAAAACCTTTCCCCAGAAGGAGCTTGGCTCTGGCTCTTTGCCATCAAATAAAATTTGTATTTTATCCTTCCCGATGCACTACTTGGTATGCACCCCTTTTATATTGCATGACTATCAAATGCTGTCTCTAGATATTTGTTCTCCATATTCGAGAGACTCTCACAAAGGAACAATATCCATACTGCGTTCTAAAAGTATTCTTATGAATGCCTTCCTCCTTGATCTTTATCTGACGATATCCAGACCTTAGATCAATTTTGGAGAACTTGCTTCTTGGAGCTGGTGCACTAAGTCGCCTGGCTTCGACAACATATACTTGTTCTTTATCACTTGCTTATTAAGCTATCAGTAATCAGTGCACATCCTCAGACTTCCATCTTTCTTCTTCACGAAGAGGATGGATGTCCCAAAGTGTGGTGCTCTGGGCCGAATAAACCCAAGTTTTGACAACTCCTGCAATTGCTTCTTGAGCTATGCTAGCTTTGGAGTGCTCATCATATAGGGAGCTTTGCTACTTGGTTTTGCATCTGGCGTAAGAGTGATTTCACACTCCCGATTTCATCCGACAAATTGTGGAACTCTTTAATTAACTTAGTAATTGCCCTAGGTAATTGCTTTGAATTATCCTTCTTATGCTTTTGATTAGGGTCAACCACTCCTAGCCTAAGGATATGTGCAACCTCATCCTTTATGATGCATTTAAGTAATTGCTTTGCTGACATGCATTGCATTATGGAAGCAATTTTTTTACCATTGACCAAGAAAAGCGTTTTCCATTTGGTGCCATGATCGAGACTTCATGCTTATCACAATCGATCATTGCTTTCACCAGCTTCAAGAATTTTTTTCTGACTATAAGATCATACTTCTCAATATATATGACTTTGGCGCCCATGTTTAGATTTGCTTCCTCAAGGTGATATCAAAGCTCACTCTTCTTCATTTGGCGTGGTGAATTTCCTCACTTGCTATACTTGTTAGTCTAGGTTTAGACTTGAGAGTCTTAGTTTTGAGCAATGCTACCATCCTATAAGCTCATCTCAAAGTAAGGTCAACCTACATTTTAGAATAACCAAAAGGCAAAGTTAACCTTATTTGGGTTATTGGCTCAGTGTATGACATTATACTGAACCTCTCAACTAGAATAAGTGAAGTTTTTGTCTAACAAGGATCACTATCTACGGTCTAGATCGAGGAATAACTGGCAAATATGCTCATCCAACAGCTCTCAATGCCCAAAGTCACCCTTCGTGTGAATATGTAGCATAATAACAGGGGGTTTTCTTTGTGTTTTTGTACGCTTTTCACTAAGGTTTTCCTATGATTTCGTGATGTATTCAAATGGATGTACTAATGCGTACATCTAGAGTGCACCATTTCTGAGCCACTGATTTTAGGCTTTTTTTTTCCAATGGTCAACAACCAATGGCTCACAACAAAAGCCCTTTTTTTTGTGCGTGTGGTGCATAATGGTCAACAACCAATGGCTCACAACAAAAGCCCTCTTTTTGTGTGTGTGGTGCATAATGGGCACATGAAGGGCTTGATGGGCGCATGTAGTGCAGTTTCTCCGCCGGCAACACATTTCTTATCATAACTTTTGATCCAGAGCTCTGTTTGAGATGATTTTTATTGGGTTGGAAAGCTCTCTCTGAGTCTTTTTGATAGTGTATGATATGTATATGTTTGGTTAAGTTATCTATGCTAAAACAACAATTTTTCGGTCGGGTTTGGTAGGCTTTCACATCCTACCAACTGATTAATACAGGATTGCGCTATTGGATATTGTTTTATGGCTCATTCCAAATGAAGCTTGCAAAAAATTACCATGCATTTTTAGATTTTGGGGCAGTTATTAAGCAAATTCCAAGGCTTCTAGATCCTTGTGCTAACAAGCAGAAAAGTTTCCCACTTTGGTTTCTCACCACAAGAATCCATGGATGCCAAAGGCTGCTGTTAAATTCCAGTTGAAAAATGTTTGTGTATGGGTGTTGCAAACTTTATAACTTTCAGAATAATGGGATCAATCTGCTCTATTTTTATGGTAACTTTTACTTATGTTCTATTTGTTTAATTGTGATGAAATTCAAAAGCTACAGGTGATGAAAGCCTCAAATAAATTCTAGTTTTTTTCTGGTTTAAATTCTAAAATTTTTGTCACACGGGGGGAGGGGACGTCCCTAAGGCCTCGAAGGGGCCAAATTTTTTTTTTTGCAACACAAACCATTAACATCCAACATATAAAAATTAAATCCCCCAACACATAACAACCAACACATAACAACTATTGACATTAACAACCAACACATAACTACCATTGACATTAATTAACACAACCATTGGGTCCAACACATTTAAATTAAAATCCCCCTTAAACCCCCTTTGGTTTGGGTGCATATTCACACGGGGGGTGACGTAGGGCAGCGAGAGCCCTCATAATTGTATTTTGCATGTACAAAATCAACACCATATAGTATTCCGCTTGAAATCTTATAGTATTTTGTGAATCTTGTTATACAGTATAGCAAATTTTGTACTTGCATACCCCACAAACGAGGAACTTTACGTACGGTGTAGATTAAGGAATAAGGGGTGAATATACCTATCCAACAGCTCTCGTTGTCCGGAGTCACCCCCCGTGTGAATATGCACCCAAACCAAAAGGGGGTGAATTGAGTGAGTATTTTCTGGACAAAAGAATTACAGTGCTATTTGAGCCAGAAAACTAGATTCCCCCCAGAAAACCCCTCAGTCAAGCCCCTATCCGTATGTATACATACAGTTTAGGGTAAAACAAAACCCACCCCATTCATTCACATGTTATATACGCCTTAAACTATGTGACATCCCTGGGATTTGAGCTTAAGTCAGTTTGAATTATGTAGCATGTATGATCCCAAGAAAAAAAGTGGTGGCAAATGTAATATGATTGAATGGGCAATGCCAACAATGGAATGACTAGCAAAAAGAACTCTATGGGTACATCAAGCAACAATATGTAGCATAATAACAGGGGTTTTTTTTTGTATTTTTGTACGGTTTTTCCAATGGTTTTTATATGATTTGATGGGCGTATTACACAAGGCCTACTAATTAGTACATCTAGAGTGCCCATTGTATTTGCATACGCTTGAATTAATTTTAATGCCTCTTTTCAATGGTGTAGACCCATATATGTAGTATTTTTCAGTTAAGTTTTATTTTTCGTATTATATTTTATTTTGCTCGACATGCAAAGCTCGAGCAGCTCATTTTAGGGTTTTTTGCTGTAAGGGCGTGGTTATGTGGGTCGGATTCAAGCAGCATTGGATTTGGGCAGCGCTTAACCGGTTCCAGCAGAGAGCTACCTGAGTGCTTGAAGCAGATGCTTGCCAATCCATGAACGGGCAGATCCTTCCTTTTCTTCGTCTTCGATCCGCCTTATACTCCGGCTCCAAGCTCTTTTATCCGCGGAATCATCGGATCGAGCTCGCGAGCCTTCAATATGTTGATTTCGGACATTTCCCCTTTGATCCGTGGTTTTGCAGCTTGTGGCTTGGCCATTGGTTCCTTGATCTTTGCTTCCGTTTTCCGCTTGCAAGATGGGGCTTCCTTGGGCGATTCGAATATATTTCCACCAAACGGAGCTTCTACAACATGAAATAATTATTCATGTCCGTGATTCGAAAGTTTTTAAGAGTGGGAATCGATTTCTCTAGTTATTTGCATTTGACGACCAAAGATGAAACGGGCCTACAAACTCCGTATCCTTTGAATGAAATCTTGTAACATCTTTTTGCTTGATGAGACGCGTTTTTTATTTGTTCGTAAGGAAATGTATGTAGCCCCTTGACTTGGATCTCGCAGAGGAGTTTGTAGCACATACTTCAGATGTCAAGCTGCCTCAAGATTGGCGTAAAAGTCCTCCGTGGTACTTTCGTTCGGAGGCTAAGATCATAAAGTAAACATGTGGGCAATTGGAAAACCAATGCGATTCTTGTAAGTCTTCCCCAAAACATTTGCTTTGATCCAATAGCTCACTAGTGCTTGTTGGAATAAATTAAATAGATTAAAGCTTCCCTTTGGGGATCATGCAGAGTCTATCGGGGCATTCAAGCCGCCATAGAATCAGAACGTTTGATGCCGGCTTTGAGGCTTTGGTAGTCGCGGTATTTGCCGATGGGACAATAAAGCTTTGGGATTTAGAGGAGGCTAAAAGTAATAGCTTCAGACAAACTCTTTCCTCTTTACTTTCAGAAATAGCTTTATTGGTCATCCAAAATGCCTAAATGCTATAAACTTGGCTTTGCAGTTGTCCGCACGCTCACGGGCCATCGTTCAAATTGCATCTCGGTGGACTTTCACCCGTTTGGTGAATTTTTTGCATCTGGATCCCTCGATACAAATCTCAAAATCTGGGACATCCGGAGAAAGGGTTGCATCCACACTTACAAGGGACACACCCGTGGCATCAAATGCATAAAGTTCAGTCCGGATGGTCGCTGGGTTGTCTCTGGAAGCCAGGATAATACTGTCAAAGTATGACACCCCACATAATTGTATTTAGACTGTTCATGTCTAATAGGGTGTCCATATTAACCGTGCAGCTCTGGGACTTAACCGCGGGAAAGCTTATGCATGATTTTAAATACCACGATGGCGAAGTTCAATGCCTGGATTTTCATCCTCAGGAATTTCTTCTTGCATCAGGTATTATTACCTTATGCATTGCACTCATAACAGATCTTACAAGCAATATTTTCCTTTTATCCTTTCCAGGTTCTGTTGACAAAACTGTCAAATTTTATGACCTCGAAACTTTTGAGCTTATTGGGTCGTCTGGACCAGAGGTAAGTAATATCATTCTTAGAGTTGGTTGAAGACCGTGTAACATGACATACCTGTCCTGACAGTAAGTTTTTGCTGCTTAGGTTCCTGGCTTACGTGCAATGTTGTTTGATCCTGATGGCCGAAGTTTGCTCTGTGCAGCACATGAAAATCTCAAGGTTATTTCCTACTCGATATTCATTGCTATTGTAAATTTGGCTCGAAAAAGTTTAGAGTTCACGTATGCAATTCCATGAATCATGTATTTAATAATCATAGCTGCAATTGTCATGTGACCCTCGCTTTTGGTCGGGCGGTATTTTCCTTCCTCATAATTAAACACACAAGCTCACTCTCTGCAGAGGGCTTTTTATCCGTCTCGGTTAAATGTCCTTTCCCTTGTGCAGGTACTATCTTGGGAGCCATTAAGATACCACGATGTGGTTGATGTAAGCTGGTCCAAAATTGCCGACTTCAACGTTCATGAAGAAAAGCTTCTTGGTTGTTCTTACAACAAGAATTGTGTCAGTGTTTGGGTCAAATTCATTGTAAAGCCTTGAAATATAAATTCTCTTAGAAGCATCCCTCTGAGTATACCTGTTGGTGAATTTGCTATACCCTTTGTTTCAGCTGGTTATCCTACTAGATTAGTTAATCTTCTCGGTTGAGCCTTTTAATGTTCAAGCTAATGTATTTGAAGAAGTTTCTAAAAGGTGAGCTTCTAAATATCTAGTACACTTCAAATATTAAATCCTTAGTGCATATTTCGATTCCAAGGTTCAAGATGCAACCCTACACTATCTTTATGTTTTAAATGTCTTTTATATTCTCACGTCTGTTTTTTTTTTATGGCCCGAAGGGCCAAAAATTTTTTTTAGTATAATAACCAACACATAACTACCATTGACATTAATAAATATAACCATTGGATCCAACACATTTAAATTAAAATCCCCCTTAAACCCCCTTTGGTTTGGGTGCATATTCACACGGGGGGTGACGTAGGGCAGCGAGAGCCCTCATAATTGTATTTTGCACGTACGAAATCAACACCATATAGTATTCCGGTTGAAATCTTATAGTAGTTTGCGAATCTTATTATACAGTATAGCAAATCTTGTACTTGCATACCCCACAAATGAGGAACTTTACGTACGGTGTAGATTAAGGAATAAGGGGCGAATATGCCAATCCGACAGCTCTCGATGCCCGGAGTCACCCCCCGTGTGAATATGCACCCAAACCAAAGGGGGTTTAAGGGGGATTTTAATTTAAATGTGTTGGATCCAATGGTTATATTTATTAATGTCAATGGTAGTTATGTGTTGGTCAAAACTTTTAATATCCTTCAAAACATGCATGCACACACACAAAATCAAATAAAGATCATGATGCTGACCAAGACGAGTATAGGGCAATAAGTATGTAATTGCGAGCTGACTAATTAATATAAACTAGAAACGTGTGCCCGGCGATGCCGGGCATTAGTTGTGGACGTGCGGAATGAGTAGACGTAACAGGTTTTGTAGGTGGAACTAAAAGCACTAAAATGTATTCGTGTCTACAGATGTATGTCAAGCATTAGCTGAGGATAGGTAGGAGTAGGAACAATAGACAACATGGGGTGAAATAGAATGCGTAGATGTAATGAAGTCCATTAAGTTTAGGGTTTTGCTTTAGGATTTTGTGGTAGATTGCAAATATAATGCCTGGTCTATAAAATTGCATTTATAAGGTTTATAGATCCTATTAACATACATCACAATATAAGGGTGATATCATTCTACTTATTAAATTGTTTTGATTGTATCATGTTGGGGTGGAGGAACAATTCACCTATTTCAAGCCTAGCTTAAATTAAAAAAGATCTTATGACATAAGCCAAAACGACTAAAGACGTTAGTTAGTACATTTGACTCGTATGCCTGTAATTGCGCCATGTGGCTCCTACCAACAATCGTGCTCTTATGTAGGATGTGGAACTGGCTTGTCCTAGGGGGCTCGCCAACTACTACCCCGAGTAAGGGCCTCTAAGAAAAATAGAATTTGGCAAATCCACCATTAAAATTGTCTCCATCCCTAAAGGATGCTTAATATGTAATGAGGATGTTATGCTATCTAGAAGCACATCCCAAACCCTAACCCTAAATTTGTGTGTGATGACATAGTCAATAGAATTGCATGCTCCATTCATGTTACATCAACCCTAAAACCGTGAACCCTATGCCCTAACATGTTACATCCTTTGAGTTCTTCTTTAATATTGTGATAAATCCTTGAACCAACTCTAAACTCTAGATCCTAAAAAACCATGAATCTTGTGCCCCAACGTGTCACTTTTCACATGTTTGAAATGTATATGCATAATTTTTTATTGTGATCTTAAGTAAAGTAGTTTTCCTTAATAGAAAAACCAAATTGATAGAACATAGACCAAGGTACTCAAGTTGCCACTTACAGCAATATCTTTTGAAAGAAAATCCACGTGAATGTTTGTCCACAAAAGGGGTGGGGATAATGGGCCTCGAACTTTTCAAGGGGGGAAATGCAAGATGTACCACGTCGAGCGCATTAAGGTTTGTTTTTGTCAATCTATATACAATTCATGATTGTCACCATTCACTTCCAAACACCAAATCCAGCACAATATTGTAATACTTAAAAACAGAAGTCCTAAACCCTCATGAATAATAACAGAAACCTGTGATTAGAAGCTCAATATTGCTACTTCCTACCTAATTTGCCCAATTAACTAATTAAATTATTTTTCTAGAGTAGTCAAAACTAAATCGGCATAACCGAATGCACTGGAACATTGTGCATTTTCGTAAACTATTAGGATCAAGCCACAAACAACCAGGAGCAACAAAGAGCAACAAAGACACCTGCCCTATAAGAACACAATACAACTATACTCTAAAAACCTTACGAAACTCGAATAGCAAATGAGAAGGCAACTCATAGCAGAGTTGTTGAACACTCCTACATCTAGCAAGCATGCCCATATAGAATTGGCACTGGCTGATGTCATTCCCAATCGCATTATTGCATTGTAAATTGCATTGCATTTTGATAGTCCAAGAATAAACAATCAGCATAAAGCAAGATTTGTTCCAATGACTTACATCTTCATGCATCATTAGGCCCAACAATTGTGAGTAGGCCCAACAATTGTGAGTGCTGGTAAACGATTCGTTGATTGGACCCTCGTGTTGCACCACTCTAGCTCCTATGATGCCGTCAATTGCAGGTGGGCAATTGCATTGCTAGTTTCAAATGCAACTCCTGTTCACAACTAATGAATTAACAATCTAAAGCAATACACAAACAGAGTCAAATAAAAAAGATATTACCTTGTGCCACTGTTCTAGCAAGACCTTTCCATCATAGACCAGACCCAAAAGGCTGCTGCGACCCTGTACATAGAAGCCCTAATGTCTGATTACAGTAAACTGCATTCATTTCCATAAAAGAAATAAAAGTCTAGCATGGAACTTTGTCCTTTTGAAGCATCAAAGTAGATCAAAACAACACATAACATGGTTTTTGCATGAGGGACTGCCAATTCTTCTTCGAGGCAACCCTCCAAACACTATTTATAAAAGTCTAGGCGTGTTGACCCATGCACAAACAAAATTATCTGCAAGTGAAAGCAGTAGCATTATGTATATTTTGCTCTAATAGAGACTTGAGACCTAGAGTAAGAAGGATAATAAACTTCTTAGAAGAATACTTCCTTGCTTTCAAATCCTTACTGGGCAATGCATGCACTCTGCTCCAATATTGTAAAGGCTATTGAATTCTGTTGGGATCATCAATGTGTAAGAATGCATGAAAATCTTACAAAAAATCATAGAGAAGGCATCAAGCTTATCAAGCTTGAGGACGACATATGACAGAGCTGCAATCTAGAAAAGAGTTCGAGCTACCAACATACACATTGCCTATAATATGAACCATAGACTGCGTGTATATGGAAAACAATCAATCCACAATATTTTGATACATACCCAACCCCTCCAATCCACCAAATTGGAGAATTTGATGCCGAACATAAGCTCGAAAATCTCAAACCAGAAGCATGGCAACCTGGAACAGATCTGCAATAATGCAACCTCCAATGGGAACAGAAATAGCACATCGAATAGGCAATGTGTTTGACAAACCAGTACCTGAGCATCACCAAAACCGAGTATGATACAGTTGTTCCGGAAGATGAAGTAGCTTGCAGGATCTCCATCATGAAAACCACTGTTTAAAAGCCCCACCATTCAGTTTTGCAACCCTGACGAACATAAATGAAATAATAACAGACTACTCCAAGCATGATACTTCTCCACATTATATGAAGTGTAAATTCACCTTAGGTAGGATGCGAGATTCCCATCTACCTCTTGCATGGTTAGCTTACAGCTCATAAAAATTTGAATCCATGGCCTAAGTAAGGATTGAAAGACCTCCTATAACAAATAAAAGCATTTGCAGAATGGCATGGCAGAATCATCAAGAAACCAACAACCCTTAATACTGACCTAAAGATAAAAGCTTTTTATACTTGATCTGACTGAGGTAAGGACTGGTCAGAGGCGCATGCCCATCTTGCTACAAAAAATTTGAAGGAAAGGAAAACAAAAGGCATTTATATTACACCTCTGTCACAACCTTTCTTCCATCTCTTACATCTCAAAAAGGCGTGTATGGAAGCTAAACACAGCCTTGCATTGAGATGACAAAAATCAGCTTGTATTACTCTTAATGGCACGATACCTCCAGCGGATGCTCTCACTGTGCAATCGGTGCTCTGCTTGCAAGTTAATCGGAACTTTGCTTGCACAGCTACCAGCAACTGCAGGAGTTACATAAAAAACCCATTCCGGTTGTGGCTGTGCAAATCCAAAAGACATCATCATAGTCCCACTTCCGGGCCAGATACACACTCCAACTCTACACCCAGACTGGGGAACCGGCTATGACGGGATGCCGTGAAACAGACCAAAACGAAAAGTTTAGGGAAAACGAAAGCTGACCTGTTGCTCTGCTCCGCACCGCAAAGCTTCGCTCTCGATAAGAGTTTCAATTACCTTCGTATTCAAAGCTGCCAACCAGCGTCCCGCAAGAGGGGAGAGGGAACGCCGCATGCGGCGTTACATGCGGCGTTCCGGGCTCAAAAACCAAAGCCCTCTCAAATTAAAAAAGAAGATGACTAGTAAAAAGAATGAGAGTTTATCAACCTCAACTATGCATGCAAGATAGAGATTTCAGGTTTAAATGGTTCTGGGGTTGAAAATACCAAATGAGAGACATTAGTTTTCAGTTTATTACACATTTTTGTTCCATAAAGAAGCTGATAGCATGGTATGCACAAGGAAAAAAGCTTGAAATCATTAAGTTATGGCAGATGCTATGAACTAATTGTTTGACTTGCTCCTATTTATAAAGTTAATTTTGAAGCTGGTAAACAAATTATTTGCTCTTATTTTTATTGCCCTTAATTTTTTCCAGCGAACCATATGTTCATTTTGTACCATTGACTTTGGCATGTGTTTTTTTTCTCAAAATTCTGATGGCCTTTGATCTGGCATAAAGCATAGAATATCCACCAGATCGATGGTAAAAAATGGAAGATGAATATAAGACCCATAAAAGACACAATTTGAGAAATGGAAACATGTTCTTCGAGTTGAGACATCTAGAAAATTAGAACGATAAAGAAGAGAGGATTAACATAGCCTCTGGGCAAGGATGATACACAAACCAAGAGCCCTCCAAGCCCTTTTCCAAGCCCAGAAAATGGCCCTCCAGCCAGAAACAGCCAAAAACCCTATACAAGAAATGGAGGCCAGCCAGAAACGCTTTCCACCTCGGCAATTACTAAGCACCTAGACCGTGAACTTTCGAAGGTAAACCCTAAGACGTGCCATTGTGGCAGTCCAGCCGGGCCACAAGCATCTGACGTAGTACAGAGCAGACAAAGCTTCCGCCTTGTTGCGATGGTGGACGCTTGGGATGATTCCGCCCTTATCAATGCCTTCAATGCCGCTATGAACAAATACCAGGTTCGATGCTGGACGTAGCTTAGACATGTAGGGTTTAGGGTTTAATGTTGGTTATTGATAGCCTTCCCTCTTTGAACTTACAGGAAATGCATACTTCACCTCATGAAAGTAACAGAAGTACGGGACTGCAGGATTCTCAATGTATACAGAAGTGTGAAACGTCGTAAGTTCATAGCTTTATTTATCTTGTCCAGTTGAGGCAATCTATGAGACCTCTGGTGAATTAATTATCAGATCAGTAGGATTTTATAGCAGGTTTTATTCTTAGTTATTCTTGACAATTTTTGGATATGAAATTTTTGGAATCTCGATTACTTTGTTATTTGAAATGTAAATTCTGCAACATGCAGGGATGATGTGATCCAAGATTCGGATAAGGCAGATGTTTCACCTCAGGAGGTATCACAGGATATCCAATCAGAAAGGGAAACCCAGGGAACATCACAGAAGCCAAATGCTGCGGCACATGGTGAATATACCCAGCAGTGGAGTATATATTATAAACAGCAAGAGTTACAGCAACAATGCTACCAGTTACAACAACAGCTTCAGCAGCAATGCGACCAGTTACAACAACAGCTGATGTCTGACCATACAGATTCCCACGAAGCTAACTATAGCTCTCCTAGTGCATCTTATCAATATCCATACCCTTATGTGTATCCCCATCCTTATCCTAGTTACTATTCAAATTACTCTCAAGACCATCATCCGCAATGTTTCCAGTCTTGCAGTAACCCAAAAGCCACATCTTCAGTTAAGCTGGGACAAATTCCATGTAATCAGTCAGGTGAGAAAGCTGTGGCCTATGGTGCTGCCAAAACTGCCATTCAGGAGGTTTTGGCATCCTTACCAGGATATGGAATTGGCGAATTTCGAGGTAAGTCATTTATACTGCCTGCCAGAATGTGAAAAAATGTTTATGATGATATGAGGTTGTTTATTTTTCAGAGCCAGGAACTGAAGATGGCCATGCTTCATCATCTAAACTCTCCGAGCTCTTGCTTGCATGGTTTAATGCTGGGTATTGCACTGCACGGTATGTTTTATGCGTGTACTTTTGGCAATGCATGGATGACTTTATTTCAGAGTGGTACATTGTACAAAGAATGGAATAGACTTTACATTATTATGCTTCAGAATCACTCGTGCTGATCTCGCTGTTTGAGTATGTCTCTTTTTGTGTTTTGACATTAAGTTTAATTATGAGGTTTCTTCTTCTGTGTGCAGATACTTACACGACAAGGAGGAAGGCAGGAATGATTCTAAAAACCATGTAACGGATCTGAAGGAAAGTGCACAGAACATTTAATGCCTTCTCTTGTAAATGGGTAGTTGCTTGGTTGTATATTCTGACTAGCCATTGATTTCTGGAGAAAAGAATTGGAAGGTATGCAAAATACTTTGCACACCGTTTGTTCTAAATTGGGCAAACAAGTTTTGCTAGTTATGTAAATATTCTACTTCACCTGCTTGCAGGAAATTTTAAGATAACAAGCTTTTAAGGTGCAATATTTCCAGATATTCCTGCTTTGGAAATGACTTACATGCCTCTAGATTTAAATATAGTGTACTGTATTAGTTACATATTTTGGAGATAGAGATTGCCATCTGCATATTATCTAATGACCTTTGGAGCATTGCACTTTCGTATTTGGAGCACATTAAATAACAAAGTGCATGTTAAATGAAAAAGAAATGTTACTGCAACAAGTAATGTCATCTTGAAAACGCAATTAGTACGCAATTAGTACGCTTTCTAATGATCCTAGGAATTAGGTTTCTCAACTATCATTTTAGGCGGAGGTTTTTTCCAAAAAATCTTATGGCGGGGAATAAGGTATTGGTGATGGTTAAGGGATAACGTGTCTGCCATTCAGATCGGAAAAAATGTTTATTTTAAAGGAGCTGCCGACTTGGAAAAAATCTTGTTAGAGTTGTGGCGTTGCGTTGGAAGGATTAGCCAGTTGAAATTTGAAAAGCAGGTAAGGCACAGATTTGAGGAGCTTGTTGCAAAAGAAAAGACGTTCGAACTGGAAGGCAAAGAAATCCAAGAGTTGTTAAATAAGAGGAAATAAAAAATCGCTTGCAAGTGTTCAATACTCCACAGCCTTATAAATATATAAAACACAACAAAAGGTGCTGCACACAAGGGATTGGCCTTTGGTAGCTCATGGTTTCTGTAGAGTGTGGGGAGTGTGGGTTTATTCGGGTTTCATCATCCCATGGTTTTTTTTTTTATTATATTAGTTATATGTGATGAGTGTATTTTGTAACTTTCTAGAACATGTGGCATGCACTGAGAATATTGGTATCCTAAATAACTTAGGATGTAATAGGCAAGACCCTTTGGGTAGATATTTGCTTAAATTATATTGATTGAGGGACTTACAGGTTTTGGAAGATAGTGCATCTATTGTAAGATATGTGTAATAAATAAGTGCATTTGGTACGTTTGAAAATATTAGGCAAGCACCCCAAATTAATGCTACCCCAATTAATTTGGGAGCCAATAGTGTTGACCTTTGCTATGGTTCACTACATAAATGATTTATTTAATGCATGTCAAACTTTTTTTGTGGACTATGTAATTTCGGCTTGTTTGGAATTTTCTCACTTTATTAGGGCAAAGTGGCCGCGGAGCTTGTACACAAAAAAGTGGCATGAGTGGCCCGGACTTCTTGCATTTGGTATTATTTCATGGTAAGCAGAGTCTCATCTTGACAGCCTTCACTTCCGCTACGAAGGGTCCACTTCTGCATACGGTAGCCTCCACCTCTGCAATGGAACTGGGAAGAATACGGCAGAGTCTAAGGCTACGGAAGCAAGCGAGCAGTAGCAGTGCAATAATCCCAGTAGCAGTGCAATAATCCCTGAGAGCAAGACCATTGAGTGCAGAGACTGTAGATGAAGTGTAAGATGAAGATCCCAACAAGGCAAGTGGATTTCTGGAGATTTCTGCCAATGAGGAAGCAGTGCAGGCACCTCAACAAGATCTGGAAACTGGCAACAAGGAGCATGAGCACAAACAAGAAAATCAGGTTAATATTAGTAGACAAGTACATTTTTGTAGATTCAGATTTAATTTATGAAAATTAAGTGCTAGATCTTGTATTATAATACCATCCTTAGTTGCATGGACGAAATTTTTTTCAGTAGCTGATAGAATTGGGCTTTTAAATGGTCCTTTGAATATGATTCAGGTTAAACTTCTGAAAATTAAGAGCTAGACCTGCATATGGTAACGGATAGTAAGTGCACTGCTCAAATATTTAAAGTGCAGGAAGATTCATGGGCAGTAAAAGCTACAACATAATGGTGTAGCATAAGGGAATGATTAAAATATGGAGCTATTAAGAGGGAAGAATTGAAAGAAACATGAATTATGAAATATAGAAAAGCTAAATGCAATTTATCTTTTCGTAAAGAGTAATCTAGAAAGAATAGGTGCAGAATACTAAGATCTAGCTGTAGATCTAATAAATAAATAGGCATGAGATTAACAATGGTGTATGATAATGCCTAGAAGTAGGATGCATGGTCTTGAATATAGCCAGACTGATAGATCAGGAAATATGGCTTAAGCCAGTATACATGCAGCTGATAAGTTCTGGCTATTAAACCAATGTATAGAAGGCTTGTATTAAGGCATATTTGAAGTGCAGTGCTAGAACTAATACTGAGAAATCCAGGCCTTGTTAGAAGCATAATCTTAAGATGGGCCAGACTGGCAGGCTAGGGAAATAATGCACCACAAGTCGGCTTCTCTAGAAGCTTAATGTATAGAATAGAATAGAGACTTCTCTTGCATATTCAATAAGTCTTACATGTTATATGCATGTACTGATGGAGGTAGTCTTCTAGATAAGGATGTAACTGCAAAGGTTTGAATTATCCTTGTAAACAAGCTCTTTAGGCTAGGTATTGGTCCACTGAAATACACTGTAGAATAAGACATTACAAGTAGTGAAATATGCGTATCTATATGCTCCTGTGTTGCATGACAATGAGGAAGGCCTGGTCATTAACATGATTATTTGTATAGTGGTCTATGCTTATTATACTATTCTGAAGATTGCATTAAGGCAGAATGGCTTAAAGGAAACGTAATGCAATGCATGTATTAACGTACTGCATGCATGTAGTGCATGTAATGCATCCATGCATGTAACCAGGCTGAAAGTTTCATAAGAACGAAATAGACTACAATATTGCTTTTACATACAAGGGCGATCAGATCATGCTGTTGCTACTTGCTACCTAGAATTTGCTTAATGCTATGATGCAATATCTAGGGCTGCTAAGCCAGATTAATGTGAAGTTAAAGCTAACATAAGTTTGCTGCTGTGAAACTCTAGAAATATTGTAGTAGTAGTTGAAACACTAGAGTCCTCAGCATGCCATATTAAATGAGGTAGATCCACATGGACAGATGCTGAACAAGTGTTTTGTACTCACATGAACATGGGTGGCAGCAGTGATCATATGAGTATTTGGTATTTGCCTTGGTATACTCCATTAGATTATATCTGGTTTTCTCTTAATGGTGTTATTTTGGATTCTGTTTGCTATTTTGATAGCAGTGTGAAGGGGGATGACCTCAAAAGATCCCATGACATCTGCTACCATGTACAAGGCAACCATTTCTAATGCTTGTTTTTTGTAATGTTGGTGCAGGTAACAGGATCTTTTGCTCATTGTTATGTATTCTTAAAAAAAGTGGAAGCTGGATAAAGACCACGGATTCATATTGGAAGATTGGAACTAAAGCAAGTACACTTATGGAGCTAGAATGAACTACTCAGTTTACATTGGTTTGGCCTAAATAGTATAGACAATGGATATTTTGGCAGTAGCTAGATGTACTTGTAAATATAACTGTTACGATTTGGAAATGTAATAAGGAAGGAAAAATTTACATTGGAAAACACTTGGCATTGGATATGTGGAATGAGAAATTTCTTGAGTTAGTTAATGTCGAATAAAGTAACATAGTCTGGGCCTAAGGTTAGTACACCTGACTAAACTTAGGGCTGCTTATTGTATCAAGTTATTTCCTTGCAAAGGTATAACGAGATAAAAGTCTGGAGACAGATTTAAAAGGTGGGTTTTTTTTTTTTTTTTGGGTGTGTTGTAGAACTTAGTAGATTTTGTGCTTTGCATTGGTTGTATGGTGTTGCGGAGAAGCATGCTGTGTGCATGTTATTTTTGGAGACATTGTACATGAGGGAGCACTTACAAATAGGGGTGGTTAGAATAAGGAAATTATGAATGCATTTGAGAAAGGAATTCAATTAGCTAATAGCAATGAGATTGATGTTTATGTTTATGTTGTTGTTTTTAGAGCATGCATGGTGATTGCAGATGTAGAAGGTAAAGATATACATGTAGATACAATGGAAAACAAACTTGAATTGAATGCTATCATCGCAAGTATCCTTACTGAGGAGGGGAAGAGAAAGTACTGATGACTTTATATTGAGTAGGCTGAGCCGATTTAGTGTTTTTTGGAGTTGTGTTATTTTTCAAGTGAACGCTATATATGCCCGTATGTGGTCATTCCAGTAGCAATGGTCGATATCACAGAGCGCGAGCTTGAAGTTTGTCCAAATGTGGTCAAGCAGCGACGTGGCGCGTGGGGGCGTTGGCTTGCGGAGCGAGGCCGGGCATGGTGGCTTGGTGGGCCGTGGTAATGCATTTTGTCGCAGGGCGTCTATATTAAAATCTCCCATGAGGATGGTCCTGGTGGCTTCCATTGCATTGTTGGCGTCGACTATGGGTTGCAATATTGCACTATTGGCAATCACTTCGATGTTGTTGTTGAATTGCTGCATGTTCCCATCGTGGTGCTCGTATATGTTGGTAGTGTGGACGATGGTCCTCGGGGTGCAGTCTCGGAACGTGGCGAAGATAGCTGTGACTGACTCCGTGACTTTTTAGTGGTGGAGGAGCTCGAGGCTGTTGTTGTTGTAGAGTGTGGCTATTCCGTCCACGTTGTTGTTAGTTGTCTCGAAGATGGCTGGATTGTCCGATCTCGTCTCCTGTAGGTAGAGGATATCTGATGACATCACCCGTGGGTATGCTAGTATGTGGTCGATGTACTTTGTTGTTGTTGTGAGGATGTTGAACTTTGCTACGACGAGTGTCGGTGGCCGTTTGTCAGCGAGGTAGGGGATGGTCATCGTCCATAGCATCTCTCTATTCTCTAGATCTCTTCTGTGACTCTGTCATCAACGGTGAATTCTCGATTGGTTAGCGAGTGCTTCAGGAACATGCCCATCATTGTTTTCACATGTGAGACAGCCGTGTAGGCCATTCCGTGCATGTGCATGCCTCTAGACTTGAAGCATAGATGTTTGACTGTGCCGCCCTGTGACCTGTAGACTTTCTTGGCCGCAACCAGTTGAAGGGGGAACTGGCGCTGCATGATCTTGTGCCTTTCATTTTTGCTTGTCTGGCGTAGCTTTGTCTGCTTTTGGATTAGCGTCCAGGTTGGGTCGATTCTTTGTGCGTAGAGGTATTTGAGCCTGTCTCGGTAGTTTCTTCATGTTATGGGCTTCATGAATGATATCCAGAGTGCATATGTCTCGCCCGCACCCATGTGCTGCTCTAAGATGTCGTCGGCGTCGTTGACGAGTCCATCGAAGAGGTCGATATTGCTCGTGAGCTCGACGAGCATAGTCTGTTTGAGGTCTAGCTTGTCTTAATCGAGAGTCTGTGGGCATGTTGACGTTCCTCGACAGCCGTCCTTGTGAGTGTCTGTGGAGTGGAGGTGGATGCCTTGCTCTGATATTTCGACGTAGACTTTGTCGTTGTGCTTGTCCTTGTCTTTATTCTTGTGGAGGTGTGGGCCGCCGGGTGCTGGCCAGATAGAGGTGGAGTTGACGAAGTGCAGGTCATCTGCCATTTGCTCTAATTTCCTCATGTGGAAAAGGGCACGTGCGAAGGCCAAATCATCTCCTTGCCTGACGATCTCGGTGAGCTCGTAGTACCTAAAGTTCGGTTTCCATGAGTGGTAGGAGTTTGGGAACTGGACGGTGTCTAGCCGTTCGGCGTCTGAATCGCAAAAATTCCACTTGTCGAACATTGACCTGAATTGATAGAAGTCTTCGGCTGCAATGACTGACATGCTTCCGAACGGTGTGGGCGTCACGATGGTCCTGCACCTACAAGGGAATTGTGCAAACGTATTAATTGCACGTGCCTGGGTTGTTGTGTGGGCTTGCGGGAAGCGAGTGGATTGGGATGTTACTTGCTTGTTGCACAGTGCGTCGATGTGCAAGAGGAGGCGGGGGGACGTCTGCGCTGTTCGTGAGGAAGAGGTTGTACCTGGTGGTTGGATTGTGTGTCTTTTTGTACATGATGTCAGTCGTAGAGTAGCCGTTTTCCTTTTTTCGGCTCCTGGAGCATTGAGTGGTATATCTCGTTGGGCATGATTTGTTTGTTCGGTACCATCATCCTCTGGGCCTGCAAGGAACAAGAGGGGGTCAGTTTGTTATAAATGGTGGGGCTGTTTTTGGTTTGCGTACCTCGTGGGGGGGTCGGTGTAGTGTGTAGCGTAGTAGGTATGTGCCTACATCAAACTTGTTCTCGCCTTTTGCTTTATCGTCTCTGTTCTGGCGTCCCCTTCTTTGGTTGTCGATGTTGTTGGCTATTCTTTCTATGTCGCCTCAGTTGTGGTTGTCACCTCTGCACTGGAATGCCAGCAATGTGTGGGATGTTTCGATTTCTTCCTGTTTTGCATTTTTGTGGTTGGTAGGTGGGGTTCCCATCGAGGAGATCGTGTTCCGTCCTGAAATGGACATGTAGCATCAGTAGTTCGTATGCCCACCCTTCTGTGTCTTTGTCCTCATTGAACTTGACGTTCCTGAGTACTGCCATTTTCGGGTTGCCTGATCTATCCCTCCTCATTTGTTCACAAATTTCCCGTGCTTTCTTGGGCAAGGCTGATGTGTTCAAGCCCTTCTATCCGCCGCTTATATTTGTCGATGATGTTGGGTGCGAGGACTCTGTGCTGTTTGGATCGAGCTTGCACGGATGCATGCTAGTGTCCATAGGTATGTGATTGCATCTGTTCCTGTGTGATGATGGGATGTGATGTATGAGGCTGATGTTGTGTGATGTGGATGGGATGTGGTGGTTGTGTCTACTCTTGCATGGTGCTTTGTTTGTGACTGCTCCCATATAGTGGATTGTGTAGTGGTGGTTGCTGTCGATGGGCTGTTGTGGGGGTGTGAGTCAAGGAGCAGTTGGCTTTGTTTTGCACTCGTCAATCTTCTTACATGGTCGATCACTGTATTTAGACAGGTTCGGATGTGGTTATGCCGTTACAGGAATGCAACTGCCCTTCTTTGCGCTGATGTCGCCTTGTCTTCTTGCATGTCCCAAAATCGAAAGAGGATCGGGTCGTCTTCCTTTTGCCAGCGTTTGTGCACCATTGTGGAAAGTTCCTGTTACCATGCATGGGTATGTATTTGTAAGTTCGAGTGCCAAATTACCCCGACAAGACAATCTAAGACAGAAATTTGATTTAATACTACAGTCACATACCTTTTCTCAAGAAGTGACGAAGCAACATCAAATGGCATATGTGCAGCAAGGGGCAAGGTTGAAAGTGCAAGAAGCTTGTAGGGACCTGGATTTATCTTTGGGTCTGCTCGGTTGCTTGCAAGATTAGATCGAGGTTTGCACGTAGATGTTTGAACAGAAATGATAGTGCATGTCCAAGTGTGGAAACATGCATGCAAGCAAGATTTTTAGTTGTTTCGTTACATGTGAAGCCTGTAGGCCCTGTAGCGTTTTGTTTCTCCTACATCTTGTTTCTTATATTTACATGAATGTAATCACTAACTGGACGTCCTATTCTAGAGAAATGAGCCTGAAAACTCAGGAAGCAACATGTGTCAGGATATTTGAACAAGTTAAATATGATGTGACATGGTAGCTGATGTGACATCATTTACATGTAGTGTTGTTGATCCTTTAAACTTTTAGTTGACTTTTCTTACCTTTAAATTCTTAGCCCTATCCTGTGGTGCACTAGGACGACATATATAATGTTGAATGTGCAAGACAGTCATGATGATGTGTCAGCTAGTATCAATGTTCTGAGTTACGTTTGTGGAGTCACAATGGAGATGTTATATTAGAGGCCAAGTTAATGGAGTTAGTGGGCCCTAGAGCAATTACATTAAGCCCTATGTGATACTAGGGTGTTAAAGACTAGTGAGACATTTTGCATTCTTCTATATCCACGTACTTTCCTCTTTATTCTTCATTCTCTCTGGTCACCTCATGCTTTATGTTTGATCACTATCCATTTTCGTTATAGAGGTGGTGTTATTGGTCTGTTTGCAGTCGGACTATAGAAAGAGAAAACCTTTCTATTCCAGAATTTTTTGTTTTGATGGATGCACTCAAGCTTAACTCCAATGACATTTTAAATGGAAAAAATTATAACTCTCGGAAGCATGTTAAGATGCTCAAAGTTTAAGCACCTACTGAATGGATTAGAGGAGGGACTGGAACTTACTGATGCAACTTGGGAAGAGAAGAATTCAGTATTTGGAATCTTGCCAATGATAGTCTGTCCAGAGGCTCAAGTGCATAGACTTCAAGGAAATTTGAGATAATCTAGCTAATGCGATTGTGCTGTAAAAATGAGCTAGAATATCTAGTCTTAGGGACCAGCTTTATAATCTCTCAGGTTAGTAGACTTCAAAGAATGATGAATACCTTCCAAAGTTCAAAGAAATCAAAGATCAATTAGATAATATAGATAAGAAAGTGGAAGATAAAGAAATGCTCACATTTATATATAAAGGCTTACTTCCTACCTACTCAAATCTTGTTACAACCCCCAAAGTTTAGTAATAATTGTCCTATTGTGGAGACACTTTCTGCCTTTCTGTTATATGGAGAATCAGAACTACAGAAAAAGAGGCTTCTTCAACCGCATTTTTTAGAATGCAAAGAAGCAGAAGAAACGTTGGGAAAATGAAAAGGCAGCTTGAAAAGAGGATTCAAACACCTCTTTCAAGAATTATGATCAAGGAGTGAGCAATTCCAAGGATAAAAAATCAGGAAAGAAGGCCAGATAATTCAAAAATTGTGGAAAGACTGGCAGAGAATATTGTTCAAAATGAAAGCAACAACTGTATCATGGAAGAACTCAAGAAGAAAGCCATTGAGTAGAAACCGATGGCATTGGCAGCCAGTCCCTTTACAATAAAAGTAAAAAAGGGATCAAAAGCAGCTGGTATCTTGATTCTAGAGCCACCTACCAGATGACAGGCGAGAAAACTCGCTTTTCAAACATTGATATGTATGATGTTTTATGTCTCTTGTGGACAACTCTTCTTGCATATCAAAGGAAAAGAAGTTCCTTTTTGGGTCAATAATATAGATGTGAAATCAAGTAGAAGGTTAATCTTTGTGATATCTTTGCCGTTCATACACAAATGTGATATGCAGTTTATTGCAATTACTAGCAAGACTTAATGTCGTAATTCTCGTATACTTAAAGATTGGATAAATTCAATTTCTTTGGTAATCGTAGATATTTTTGTGATCCATTACTTTTCACAATAAACAACAATAGATCAATGAGCTTCATGCCCAATGGATAAGGCGCCAATCTACGAAACTGGAGATTCTAGGTTCGATCCTTAGTGAAGTAGCTCTAGGATGTTGATTTTAGAATAGGTTACTAGATATAGTTCAATTTATAGATTTTGAACGAACATTTGCTTTCTTCTATAGTTCCTTTATAGGTTATGAAAGATAGTTCATCTTATAGACTTTGAACAAACATTTTGGTACATCTATAGTTACTTCAGACCCGTTAATGATTGCTATGAATTTTTGGCTTGATGGACACGACACTTTCTTAGGTTAGTTTCCTCGGGAGCTATTAATTAATACAATTGGACATTCATGTCTTGCCGACAAGGGCTTTTTTTATTAGCTCATTCGATAGCTTCTAATGATCAATTGGACTAACACAATTAGTGAATTACGAGCACACGGGGTAAATTATTTATAGTGTTTCAATTATTACCTCTGTATTCTATTATAGTGGTAAACTTTATTATTAGCTTTATATGCATAGCTGGTGTAGTGGTATCATAGTACTCTCCCATGGTATTGACCAGGGTTCGATTCCTTGGCTATGCAACTTATCTTCCTTTTGCAGAAGAAAATGGGGAGGGGGGGGGAGGGGGTCATTCTTGATTCTTGAAAATATGAGGCATCTTATCTTAAATTTGGTAAGAAAATCAATATGCAACCTCTCATATGGTCTCCACAAACAAGAAAATCAACACAGTTCCATTCATGATTAATTAAGTGATAAGCAAAAGGCCATTTTTATAAGTCAAGCTTTATAAATAATGCATCAAATTTGTTAAATATATTGATAGTTCTTCAATGTCAATAGAAATAAGATCTTGCCGTTCATACACAAATGTGATATGCAGTTTATTGCAATTACTGGCAAGACTTAATGTCGTAAATTCTCGAATACTTAAATATTGGATAAATCCAATTTCTTTGGTTATCATAGATACTTTTGCGATCCGTTACTTTTTACAATAAACCATAATAAATCAATGAAGTATGAACTTGGATGTCTTTTGACTTCATCGCCCAAAGGATAAGGTGCTAGTCTACGAAACTCAAGATTCCATGTTCGACCCCTGGTGAAGTCGCTCTAGGATATTGATTTTCGAATAGGTTACTAAATATAGTTCAATTTATAGATTTTGAACGAACATTTGCTTTCTTCAATAGTTCCTTTATAGGTTACGAAACATAGTTCAACTTATAGATTTTGAACAAACATTTTGGTACATCTATAGTTACTTTAGACCCGTTAATGATTGCTAGGAATTTTTGGCTTGATGGACACGACACTTTCTTATGTTAGTTTCCTCGGGAGCCATTAATTAATATAATTGGACATCATGTCTTGCCCGACAAGGGCTTTCTTTATTAGCTCATTCGATAGCTTCTAATGATCAATTGGACTAACACAATTAGTGAATTACGAGCACATGGGATAAATTATTTAGAGTGTTTCAAACATTACCTCTGTTGTTCTATTATAGTAATAAACTCTATCACTAGCTTTATATGCATAGCTGGTGTAGTTTCATTATAGTACCCTCCCACGGTATTGACCAGGGTTCGATTCCCTGGCTATGCAACTTGTCTTCTTTTTGCAGAAGAAAATAGGGGGGAGGAAAAATACTTCTATTATTTTATCTTTCTTGAAAATATGAGGCATCTTATCGTAAACTTAGTAAGAAAATCAACATGCAACCTCTCTCCACAAACAAGAAAATCAACACAGTTCAGTTCATGATTATTTAAATGGTAAGCAAAAGGCCATGTTTACAAAGTATGCTATAATTGGATTGTCAATGAATTAAAGAGGGTATCTGAGTTATGGAAAGTAAAATATAAATTAAGTTAGCAGAGAACATATCCTCTGACAAACATATTTGAAAGAAGGAGTGGATTTGAAACCTATAAAAAGTGTAGAAAAGTAACTCAAGAAATTGTTGGTTGGCATCTAATAGTTTTGAATATTGTCTTTTGTGGAATAATAGACATAATGGGAAGCATGGGATCCTATGCAATTTTTTGTTGGAATCTTTGTAGATTGCATGATTGATGCCCAAGTACAAACTTTAAACCACTCACAGCAAAACAGATGATACAACAGATCCTTGACTCGTTAATACTGAACCAGAACTATAAGAATTGGTGCATGGAATGGTTATTAATGCTGCAGAATGTGTGTCTAAGACAATGCAAAACAACAACAGTTCTTCCCCTTCTGCCCATAAATTCAACTGACTCTGATCTTAATAAGTACCTTTTGTCTGCCTGATGGCCCGTCTACTCGCCCTCATATAGGAATCAGAACCTTTTTGCTACCCTTTTCTAAGCCGCCTAATTTTCTGTTGGTAGTGTCGCCTCTGATATTTTGGCTCTATGCCTATCCGATTTTGTCTCAATGCAGCCTAAAAATAGATTTAGACAATACTTTTTCTTTAGAATGTGTTCCACGTATTTATACGCCTTTTTAAATATAAATACATGACACGTCACTATGAATAATTAATGGCACATTAATTATTCATAAGCTAAGGTTGGCTATGTTAATTATTAATTATTAAGGTGGAAACCTTAATTCGAATTTAGGGCTTGAGTCTCGTAATCATCAAGTAAAGCTCTTTTGCTTCTTCTTGTTAGTTTGGGATTTCATTAACTATTACGACAGTGTACATGGCATCATCTAATGGCACCAAGCACGTGGTAGACGGGGATTCTGTTGACATGCCTAATCCAAAGTCAATAAAGGCGCTTTATGACATATTTCACAAAATTCAGACTTATTCAAATCTAATAAATGTACTTGAAGGATGTCATGATAATATTTCATGCATTTGTGGCTCTTACTGATTTTAATAATTTGTTCTGTTTATCTTTAAATAAAAAATATCATACTTATTAAAGTTTAAAGTTGCTTTTTAAACTAATTATCGGTTTCATCTATTTAGAATTAAATTTTCATCTAAGATAACTTTTGTATAATTAAAATGCTATTCTTTTTAAAATATTTAAAGAAAGTTTTAGATTGAATTTAATTAAATGATGATGTTTATGTTTAATAAAAAATGAATAGTCTATTATTGATTAAATGTCAATATATTTTATTAATAATAAATTATTCAATATTTATTATTAAACCAATAACTTTATATCATTTAATTAATTTCAACCTAAAACTTTTCTTAAAGTATTTTTAAAAGTATAAAAGTTTGTAAATTGTGAAATAATAGTTTTAAGTTAATCGCTTATCAAACTATCAGATTTCATTTAATTATCATGATTGTTAAATTTTGAATCTGTTAAATCACTAAAAATTAAAAATTTTATATTCTTGAAATGTCTAATTCTAAATAGATTCAAATGAAAATTAATTTGGAAATCAACTTTATTCTTTGATAACCATTATAGCTTTAGTTTAAAGATAAACTTATATAATTAAAACTTATAAAAATTATAAGAATCAAGAAGAATCAAATAATACATATATTCTTATAATGGCGTTCTTGAAGTGCTATCTATTAAATCTGAATAAGTCCAAAAATTGTTGAATATGTCCTTTAGACTGAATAAGATACATGTCCTCGTCCTAATCTAGTATGGGAATTTGCTATGGGCAACATCTAACAGTTATAGAGTATTGAATATAGATGTGGTAGGCGAGTATGCAATGCACATAATCACGGTAATTGGCGACGAGGAACGGGGCGTGGCGAAGCATGTTGAGACCCGGATTTTGGGTCTCATATGTAATTTTGGTGTGAGGAAGAGAAATCCGTTGTATGAATTTGGAGATTGTGTAAATACCATAAAGATTTTAAGGAACATCGAGGTGGCATCCATTAAAGGACATGGAGTTTTGTTTTCTTTATTGCCCACAGATGGTGCAAACATTCGATTACTCTTAGGCATGACCTATGACCAGCCTATACACATCAATCTGTAGTTGTTATTGTCGGGGTCAAAGAACATAGAATGTTCCCTTGTTTGCTAGTTGCAGCTGGCTGTGGCAAAAGGGATATTGCAGAATTGAAGTTTTGACCTGATCAGGGATGTATTTTTGAGAAGTTGAAACATTTGTTTGTTTTAGGGGGTAAACCCATTGTCTTAGTCAAGACCTCGAAGGTCAGTACGTTCCGTGGCCAGACTAGTTTAGCATCTGCAGAGGCTACAATGGCATTTAAGATCGTAGAGGATGCAGTGTCAAGCTGGTTTCCAGATGAACTATGGTTTCAGGATGATGAGGTTGTCACGACACTTGGAAATGAAATCTTTGCATCACATGTTCCCGAAGATAGCAAGATATACATTTTGCTATTAAATCTAAGTCAATTTGTTCTTGTAGCTTGCCTCATTTTTTGATACGGCTTTCTACTAATCAAACATTTTTATGTGTAGATATAAGGGACATTGATATTGAATACAACTGGCGACAACAAGATCGTGAAGGTGTGCAATGCTTGCAAGAAGGCAGTGCTGGATAGTAGTGTGGAAAGGATGACATCATGGAAGAGCTAACAATATTCGGTGACACAGGATGCAAGACGCTAAATGTGACATTGGTGTATCATGTGTCTTGTGTTTAAGAGGCATATAACTTTTTGAAACAAAAGCTTGGAAGATAATTCTTAGGCCTACAATGTATGAAGATGATTCTTAAATATATGCTTTTAAAAAGAAAGTGCAATTGAATGCCACGAGCTTGTATATTAGCCATTTCTTCATGAATGCAAACCAATAACGCACATAGCCAAAATAATGCATTTACCAGGCGTAACCATTGGTGGAAAAATTATAGGCTAAAGGTTTGTTCCAATTGATCTAGTGCATTGTAGAAAAATTCCTAGTAGATTTTATATATATTTCTATGAAGACAATACAAATTTCCATTTGGGAACTTAAGAAATCCGATTTGCTATATGAGGGAACGTTACAAAAACTTTCTAGTCGGTTTTAAAAAGTTTGTCCAGCACTTCGTGAATCAGAATGGTGCAACACTGTAATTCCTATTCACGATAATCAAACATTTTTTTCTTTTTAAGGATCAGATATATATTAATTGAAACTCATCAATTACATACATATGCTAAGTGATATCATACACCTACACAACATATTTGATTATATAGGGATAACCACTAAGCTATAAAATTGAACTTTTACAAGAGCAATAAAAGAGAATCATGGGCTTTGGAAGCCCACTTCTCCTCCTCAAGTGCTACAAGATACTGGCAAAAAGTGCTACAAGATACTGGCAAACCTTTTGTTTCAAAGATGGCCATAGATCATTAGAGTGAAGATACTGTTGAGAGAATACTAATTTTCTCTGCCTCTTCCATATTGGCCATAGAAGCCATCCTTTACATAAATTCAAAGCAACTCTTCTTTCAATTTGCCATGATGATGGATACATGCCTAACAAAAGCTCCTTCTCTAAAAGGGAAGTCTCAAATACTTTCTTCAATTTTTCACATACTGGAAAGAGTTCCCGACAATGCATGAGACAGTGTTCAATTGTTTCCACTTTCTGCCTGCACATTGGGCAGCTCGGTGAGACATCACGGTTGAACTTGCTCACTAATACGTTGACCTTGATTGCTCTGTGAGATAGTAGCGTGGATACCTTTGATGGCAAGTGGCTCTTCCAGATTCATTTCCATACTCGAGTTACTTGATCATCTTCTAATGTTACCTCCCATTGGGAAGGGAAGCTTATCATTTCATTCGCATGCAGAAATGTGTATGCCTTTGAGACAAAATGTTTTTTATCAAGATTTTCATGGGGAAGGCGGAAAGCACCTACCTATGGAAAGGCAAAAGGTGATATACTGTCCAGTACCATTTTCCAAACCCGTTTGTCCCGCGCTCTCAAGTTAAACTCACTTTGAAATGAATCCCTGGAGCGTTGTATGCCACATCGATACCAATCCCCAATGCAAGAGATACCAATCCATCTGCTTTGAGTTCTTTTATTCACCACCGAAAAAAGTGGCACGCGATCTCTGTTGCTTTCCACTTGCAGCCACCACATAGGCATAGACACGGAGGTACAATTTTTGATGTCCAAGCATCATAAAACTTTAATTATCTCCCAATCTTTTAACAATTCTCTAAGAAATGGCGATACTCCTATGTAGGGCTTCAATTTATAAAAAAAGGGTCCAAGGCAGATCTACTTTATGAGAAGGCTTTCTGCACTGCATATAGTGAATTAATGATTGCTTTAGAAGCTCAAGGCCTGGAGACTTTGAATCCTGCTGAAGAATTTTCCACATGAACTTGCAAACTAAGATCTTACTGTGCAACTTAAAGTCAACCATTCCTAGTCCCCTATATGATTTGGATCTCAAACATTTCCTCCAAACTACTTTGACATTTGCCCCTTCCTCATTTCCACCCTAGACAAAATTTTGCACCATTTTTTATAACTCTACTAGCTTTGATTCAAGAGCCAACAACATTGATGCAGCATAAATATGAGTACTGCTTAGCACTGACTTAGCTACGAGTATCCTTCCTGCCATGGAGAGCTTACTGACCTTCCATCACCTCAAAAGTTTGTCTAAACTAAGCAAGATCTCATTTCAAATATTCGAGGATGAGGCGCATACCCCGATTGGAACACCCAACAACATCGAAGAAGACCCAACTGGCACTATGGTCCAAGGAAAAGCAATAACATGAGCCGAAAGAGGCTCATCTAATGGCCAGATGGCTCATCTAATGGCCAGATGGCTGCACATTTGTTCCAATTGAGAAAACAACCTGATGCTATAGAGGAAGAGTCCAATAACTGCTTCGTATTGGAGAAATTTTCTTCTGAGGCAAGTCACTAACAAGTCAACAACTGCTTTTGTCAATTTACCCAAGTACCTGGACAGAGTTACAAGGCCAGGCTTTTCATCTAGCAGCAGGATGGTTGCTTTGGACTATCTGGAAAAGACGAAGATTGGTAATCTTCAAAGGTCTGGATGTGGCAGATAATCGTGTTCTCCAAGAAGCTCAAGGTTACATTGTAAAGTCGTATCATTGTTCTTCACTTGCCCCTCGCAAGAGGCGATTGATTTTTGAGGAGTATTTGGATGTGCACTCTTATGCTTAGGCAGGTTGCTTCACTCGGTGGGTCTCTGCTTATCCGCTGAGATTTTATTCCTGTCTCTGCATTTATACTTGTATTTGACTCTTTGATTGAATAAAGTCTGACGTCCTTCAACAAAAAAAAAAAAAATTCTTCTGAGGCATCTAGAAACAAGAAAGGATCATTGGCATATTGGTTACATATTTGTTGTAAGCCATCCGTCATCTGCAGCCCTGTTATAACCCTATCTTCCATTGCTGCCAGTAGCACTTGAGATAGTCCTTCTGCAACATTTTCGAAAAGGAAAGCCATCCTTATCTAATGCCCCTGCTTATGTCAAAAATAGGAGGTCTCTCCAAAAACTAGCACAATGCACGCGATTCGATTTTGGAATAATGGTAATACACCCAGTGTTTAGTTTGCTGCCAAGCTTATCTGCTTGTAGAAAGTCCTGATAAGCACTATACACACAAGGATTTCTAGTACTCCCAGAAAATTTTTGAGAATGCCATCTATAGGGCATTTATTTTTAGCCAAAGAGTAGACGGGCTCATGCATATCTTCCACGGATAGCGGTTGTCCGAGTTGTTCCTTTTGCATTGCAGATACTTTAGATATAAATTTTGAAAGAGTTAACTCCTCAAAGCAATCTTGAAAGTTTATATTCTTCTTCGTAAAAAAATCTTCAAAATGTTTAAAAACAACCTCCTTCACCTGTTGTGGGTTCTGGATGATGGATCCATCCTCCACCTGTACTGAGGACAATGTGGCTGATTGTTTTCTCTATGACATGGACGTAACAGGATGGTCCCAAACACCATACTTATGCGATAATATTATCTGCTCAATTCATTAAATTCCCAAGACCAAGTAAAAATACAATGCAGTTGACCAAGGAATGGAGGATCCAGCGTAACATCAGAATTCCGGCTCGCATAAAGTCAGGTTCTAATGTAATGGCCTCACCTGAAGCTTCCTTAGGCGGAGCCAACTAGAGCCGCAATGGGCAGATAAGATAATGACCCTTTGTTGCTGGGCAATCCTTATTCCATTCGGTTGGATAGACTGTTCCTAAGATTTTGTCCAACAGCTCCCATTTGCTCTGAGATTCCATTATGGAGGACAAAACAGCACAGAAGAAATGAAGAATGCTACTTGTGTTTGTGGGCACCATGTCCACTTAGATGTACAAAGAATTATGCTACCATAAACACAATTTTGCAGCTGCCTATGTACAACTTCAATCACACCAGGAGCAAATCCTGCATAAGTCAATTACAAAGTAGGGGAGAGGGATCGAATTGCAAGATATATTACACAACATGAGCCTGCCACCCAAGGCCAAACTGCTCTTACATGCTTATCTCATCAAAATCATCATCAGCCTTTTTAGGCACTGCTTTCTGAGTCCGCGAGAGCATATACTACAGCAGTTCTGCAGGGAGCATAAACCAGCATAGAGTATGGCCTTTCATCGAACCATCCCTCCTGCAATAAATGCACTTGGCGTTATTAGTCTGCTCGAGTTGTAAAGACATGTGGTACTTACAGCTGTAAAATAAGAAGCAGAATGGTCTATTCTTTCAAAGCCACCGAATTCCTCTTCATCTGAGTCCAAAACAACCTAGACAGAGAGAATGCATATTGTAATCGCTTGCCAGAATGGATATCCTCTATCAAGAAAATCAGTTTTAATCCACCCTCTTCTTCCTGCTTACCGTGTACTTTCCAGGCTTAAGACAACCAATCCGGTAATTTGTGAAGCTTTTATTCCAATGGAAATTGAAGACAAACACCAAATCCCCCCTTTCAAACACAATCAACTTGTCGCTTTCTTGTTGTCGAGAAACATATTGATGAGGTGAAACCATAAACTGCATATAACGAAATTTATAAGCTAGGCCAAATACCCCATATTACATACCCCATATTGTTTCTATTTTTTCATACCCCATATTTTTCTTCAAGCTCTTGCATAGCACGGTCGAATTCTTGTAAACCATGGTACCGTAGATATTCTGCATCCGCCTAAAAGATTAAGCAATTTTATTAGTGATCGAACAAATTGAAACAGAAAAATGTTGAATACATAAATGGTACACAAGGCACTACAACTGAGACATTGCCAACATATCGACTACTATACCAGGTCAAAACGTCGACGACACTTGTCGAAGCTGCCACCATTACCAGGGATGAGCTTCCCTTCTGGGGTCATCCTATCATCTCGCGGAAAATCGATCCATTCTGCAAAATAATTTTTAAGTTAAAAGGGTTCTGGTTAATGCCTATCCTCTCCTGCATCCTCACCAGGGTGGCCAAATTCGTTGCCCATAAAATTTAAATAAGCCTCCCCTCCTAGTGCCATTGTTATTAAACGTATCATTTTGTGAAGAGCAATCCCACGATCAATACGTGGTGTGGTTGGACCATTTAGAGCCATGTAGTCGTACATGTCCTGAGTCAAAGACCACACTAAATCATGAATGAAATAACATACCTGGTTGACTACTTGAAAACATATATATATATAATGACCCAATCTGAATAATGCAAATCAGCAGACCTTATCCATGAGCCAAAACGCAATAGTCTTATCCCCAACCAAAGCCTGATCATGACTTTCTGCATATGCAACTGACTTCTCCATCCAACGCCGATTAGTCAACGTAAAAACTATATTTCCTATGTCCCAGTCCTCGTCCTTCGTTCTGTAATAACAGAGAATAAATTCCAAGAGCAATGTAAAAATAATTAACCACTAGCAATCAATATAACCTACTTGGATAGAAGTTCTATCCACTTGTCAGCAATCGCCATTTGCATACGATAATCAAACCCGACTCCCCCTTCATAAACAGGACGACATAACGTAGGCATCCCACTGACCTGCAAAGAAATCAGATATTTCCTTATCAGCCAGGTGTCAAAAAATAGGAGTATGAGCAGTGCTCCATTTTGATCTCAGTATCATCACTTCAATTCCTAAAACATAATCTAAGCCACATGTGAGCTTCAAGGATTGTAGTCGTAATAAGTGGGAGCGAGAAACGCCCCCAAATGCACGAAGATACATATATGTTCAATTTTTGAGAATATCAGCTGAATGGTAAGAAAAGTGGATTGTGCATAAATATCATTCCAAGCAAATAGTCCTATGTTTCACAATAAAGAACAATTCAAGAAGTTGAACGGAATTTAAGATGGCAAACATACTTACATCTTCTGCAATTGTAATTGCATCTGGATATAGGCCATGCAATAGATCATTGGCAAGCATCAAATATACCATAGCATCGACATCTGTCATTAATCCAAAATACTCTGAATATTTCCCCGTAAACGTTGTCTGTAAATAAATCAATTGGCATTAATATAGGACTCAGCATGATTTAAAGATCTCAATTTATATGTTTCTGACATGCTAAAACAGTACCAAGACAACCATATGCCCGTCACCATTTGTCTACAATGCTAAATGTAAATTACTTATGCTTCAGTCAGGTATAATATGCATATTGTGTTGCCTGGAGCGGTCTCCTCCCATAGTTCCTTGGGTTTCCAAAGGCATAAATATACTATACCACCCTCAGAGGAAAATGTGTAAACTGCATCGTAGATGAAGAATCTTAATTGCAGTAGTCCGAAAAAAAATTTGAAGCATATCATGCATCAGGTATCGCTTGATGACTACATTTTCCTTCTAGTGTCTTCTTGAAACACACTAACTTAAGCCAACAAAGCAGATGCAAGGCACGGGAGAATTATGTTCTTATTATCTGCCAGTTAATGAAAGAATGACAGACCTGGAGCCCATGGTGAGTATACATCATCGAGGTTATGCCATCAAATCGAAACCCATCAAACTTGTACTCCTCTATCCACCATCGCAGATTTGACAGTAAGAATCTCATAACCTAGTCACGAGACAAAACCATAGTAAATGTCAAAACTGGGTTGAGGTTTACCAAACTGATACTTCTATACACACCTCCCAATTTCCGTAGTTAAACAAGCGGGAATCCCACATCCAATGATATCCCCGTGCACCAGAATGAAAATAATGAGTATCAGTTCCGTCAAACATGTTCAATCCGTCTAATACATTCTTTGAGGCATGGCTGCAAACATGAAGCAGTAATTAAAACCAAAATTCGTCACAGAAATGGCCCACTTGCTGATCCTACAATAATACCATCAACATGCACCAAACATCGCTGTTGGCCAAAGGACCCTACAACAATGATATGGCTGTTGGTTGCGTATTTTCATGCACTTTATAGAAAGCATTCACAGGATGTCATGCAAGTTGAGATAATTACCTGTGCACAATATCCATAAGTACAAAAAGGCCAAGCTCGTGGGCCTTGTCGATGAGACTTTTCAAGTCATCTGGTGTGCCACAACGGCTACTCGCAGCATAGAAATTTGTAACATGATAACTGCAGTAAATTTCCATGTGAGTGATCTGAACATTTTTCAAATAAGACTGTATTACAGACAAAATATTTTGTGATGCCCTTGCGCATTGCCAATGACTAAAATAGTTCTACGTAAGTGAGATAACCGATTCCAATGGACTAAACCAGCGATGAATGAAAAACATCAACTCAAGGGCCATTCTATCAGGTTTCAAGACAAATTCTTAAATGTACAGCTCATAAAGGTAGAAGTATTGGCAACACTAGATTTGAAATCTTATTCCACCTTGAATGGTCCTTTGCATGACCAATTCGGATATAACAGTGTTACAGGTTTAATGCCATTACTGAACATGAATTACATGGAAATTTCAAGTGGCTTGGATCTTCTGTATCTTAAAGAGTCTATAGAGGAACTTATAGGATGACAAACGGCCAACTTTAAGTTATCACAATAGGTATAATGGTATCTGGCCACGTCCATGAAAACACTCTGCACACAAAGGGAAAGTAATAACAGGAAGAGATCATCTGATATTATTGCCAGTGGTATCCATCGAAGCGTTACTATCAACAACTAGACATCTCCATTCTCCAATTATCTAGACTGTCACTAGACAATTTCTCCTTTAACATGCAATTTGATACATTAAATTTTGTGATTGCAATAAGATAACAAGGACATAAAAAAATTAACCCGAAGCTCCCATAGTAAGCATGCTCTTGAATAGCCATCAGTTGCACAGCGTTGTAACCAAGTTTCTTTATCCGAGGAAGGACATCATCCCGGAAGGAAGCATATGAGTTGATCTTAGGCTCCTGCAAAAACAGTTGAGAACTTAAAATACTATCACTTGAGCTTGCGAATTGCCTTTATAGCAAAATCAGCTTGCCAGAGAAAAGGCTAAATCTGCAAATTGACACCCAAAAAAAGAAAAGGGGGCACAGAGAGAGAGGAAGCCAGGTACCATGCTTGTGAATATCAACAAGGCATCCCAAAATGGAAACTTGCATAATTTATACATTTGAACCATCTTTGGAGCCATTAATAGCAACAGTGGAACTCCTTATATAGTAGCATAGATTTTAAAATTATGCATTGGAAATGGTACTAGAAAGATTAAGGACAAAAAACAGATGCTCTGCACAAGAAAACTTATATACGTTGAAAGGTGCTAAAGCCATCATGAATAAGCCATGCACAAATAATTGGAATCAGAGGAAGGTAGATAAACAAACTGTGCTGCTCATCCCAACATGTGCTTCATAAATCCGCAATGATTTGGGCCGAGGTGGACTTGGATGCTGAAAACTATACTTCTCCTACAATATAGAAACATCACCAGAGAAAGTCTTAGAATAACAGGTGGAATGTTTTGTCCAAGTTCCCATATGGAAGAGACATACAGAGGGAGGGGGGTCGTAATATATCCCATTGTATGGTATTTCCCCTGGAGCTTGGACTGCAAACTTAATCCACGCAGGAATCGCATCTTTCCATCCAGAAGGGGTATCCATATGTATCTGCAAGAATACATGCTTCGTGAGGTTCCATAACCTGGCACATGCTAAGCCACAAGCTTCCAGATAGTGGAAAGGACAGAAACAGTTGGCAAAAGTTCACCACAAGTCAGAAGCTTTGCGCACCTTTACCCTTGATCCATGTGGGATTGCTGGTGATCCATCTGAATTGTCTGGCAGAAATATTTCCCAGACACCAAATTCATTCTGTCCAAACAGTACCTGTAAGAGCGACTGTTATATCAAATTACTGCAAAGCAATATTTCCAATACCTTCTTCATAACGTCCGCATTTGGATTCCAGTTATTGAAGTCACCCATTAGTGATGCCCACTGCCAAACCATAAAAAATGGCGATAAGAATCTTGCTTTGACAATAATCATACAACTACATACTCTAAGAGCATATCATGACTAAGCCTAACACGCATTCTGGACCAAGCAACGCACCCAAAGCCTGATAGAATCCAGCCTCTTGTTTTGAGTCATAGACAAGCCATATATCAAGAGAACCAAGGGTCCAAGATGAAGTATATAGGCATAGATATACATATACACTTAATTTGATCCAATATGACAAATAACATTCCAAGTGAGAAACTTTTATGAAGCTTTTTTCTGCTGATTGCCTCTAAAGACACTACAACAGCTTTATATCTACCTTTGCTCCTGGTGCCCATTCTCTATAAGTGATGCCTCCAGGACTGCAAAATTTTAAAGATGAGCACAAGACAAAACTGATACAGATTTAAACTATAAAAGCTAACCTAGACTCATCTTTCAAACGTATATGGCATTCATTACCTCCTAGTAAAACCCATCTTTTCATAACCTCGAGAAAATGCTTCAAGCCCACCTTCATAGTTGTCAATATGTTCCCTCTTTTTCTTATATTCATTATATCTGCAATAAAGTGAACAGAAAAGGCGCGGCATAAGCTAAACACCAAGTCCCAAAACTACTTCATCGGGATTAAATACCAGTCTTCTATATGTTACAAAAACAAGTCCCCAGTCGATCAGTTTAGAATATGCCCAAAATCTTGAACAACTTACATTTAAGACAAGCCTAGAGTATGCCAATTAAAAACACAAAGTGCTGTCCAATATAAAGAGTAAAAGCCACAAGACTGCTAACCGGTACTCGAGATGGTCTCTGTGATTTTTCAAGTAGGTATCAAGCTCATAGATCTTTTGCCCATCACCAGGAGGAGGAATCACATTTCCACTTGGCTGCTCTAGCATATGTTTCCTCAATTTAGCATTTTCTTCTCGAATAGACTACATAATAAATCAAATGCTATCACAAAGATAAATCTATTCAAGTGGAGACCCCCATATATATTCTATAAATGCATACCCAAGATCAAAAGTCACGAGTTATAGAACATAAGTATTAACAAGCTTACTTTTACTTCTTCCTCCATCTCATCTATTTCCAATTTATCCATCTTTTCATCCGTAATGGTTTGACCTGCGCTTGAATTCAGCAAGTCTTCCGAAGGACTTAACGAAGTAGTGGATGTAGAAGCCGATGAATATTCAGTCGATGAAGTATCGCCGCAAACAATTTTTACTGCAAAATTGAATTCCTAGTATAAACTCTTGAACTTTACACAACTAAAAGCAGATTTCAAGCTGTCAACATTATAGAAGGAAAAGGGTATGGCTTCAAAGCACGTCGATCACTTCCCATCTGATACTCTAGGATATGCAAAATACACATTCATTTGGTGTATGAAAGCTATTCCTGCCATATGGTGAGAGCACACAGCTGTCATAAAGAAAGACCTTGAGAGATCTCTAGTTCCTACAAAGAGAAATTACGCATGTGAACTTTGTCTATGAGACCACCCTGGCCTAGTAAATACCGCTTGATGCGAACTTCATTGCCCCACAATGAATGATGGCTTGTAAGCTGTTCTTTTATTGTCTTTTCTGTTCTTTTCTGGCAGTAGGAATACAATGGTACATAGAGCATATTGGTGAGAGTGCCACAAGAGCAAAAAGACTTCTTCATTTAGAGTATTCCTGTGCATTAGACTGCCTGCCTTGGACAGAGAATAGCGATGCAAAGATCAAGCTGTCAGCTCATGACTGTAACAAGACGAGGAAATTGCCAATTTGCCTACATCTATCACAACTCTCCACAAATCAAACAAAAATCCATAGCCTATTATCCAGGCACCTAGAGGCCACCAGTGCCATTTATTTTAAAACATAAAACAATATTAAAGCATACCTGGGAATCTTCTGGAGGAGGATACTGAGAGATCTAGAGTTGGAGCTGCTGACCCACTGTACCCTGTCAGATAAAACAATTAACGTTCTCATAACAATAACCTAGTTGTTGCAGTCTCAGGGAACTTGATTTTTCCACGAATTACCAAAATGTAGAGTGTACTTTTGAATGTACCTACTAAATGCAATATGATTTATTGTGCATATCAATTGATGGTTTTTTATACTCTAGGAGGGTATCAAGTTCCGCTCATTTCTGTGAAGAAGAAGCTCAAATTACTCTCTGATTGTCTTCATTAGTAGATCTACGTGTTATATCAGATATTACAAAACTATGTCATTACCAACATTTAAGGAATTTAAGATCACATGCCAGAATCAATTAACAAAAGTCGATCGTGTAAAAATGCTGAACCTGACAACTGCAATGCAGTGTAAATGAGGGTTTAAAAATAAATTGAGCTTGAGAAACTCACTAAATCCTGGCAAGATTGAGCATCCGCGATTGGAAGGCCGACGGTGCGAAACAGAGGCAGAAACAGGTCCGGAAGAAGAGGTCTGGCACGAGGAAGAACACGCCGGAGCTGCGGGCATGGACGGAGCTGCGATCATCTTGGATACAGTCCACGCCATCCCTGCCGCTGAGCAGGAGGAAAGGAGCAAAACATGTGTCTAAGCTCTTAGCTAGTCACCCAATGAGAGCCCTCCACGTCACATAATCCTTCGTTAATAATACTGCAATGGGAAACCCTCCCTGTTACAGATACTCCTAAACATTTTTCCTATTACTGTTTTTTTGGCCTTTGGTTTTTTTTATGATATTTAGATCCTGAATGAATGGCTTTGTTTGCTCCTTCATTAGGATCTACTTGTCATATGTATGTCCCCACTTGGATCTCCTCAGTATATCCACCATCCATTTTTCATTCAAAATTGTGCCTTTTGCCAGCATGAGAATTCAAAACGTTCTTTCAGGTGTCTCTTTCTCTGACAATTTGCCTTTCTTGGGTATAGGCGGCTCATGTCATCTTACCAATATGAAATTAGTAGAATTTGCCATTCTTGGGTATAGGCGGCCTATGTCATCTTATCAATATGAAATTAGTACAGTATTGGACTTGCTGCTTGCATATTTAAAATAGCATGAGGTTCTTGTAAACTGTTGAGTTTTTTCATGTTTATGGTTTCAAAACCATGAGTTAGTGGTAAGATCTGTGCAAAGTAAAGTATAAATGTAGACATACCGATAGTATGCAAGAAGTTACAAACATATGCATTTTGATGAGCCTTGAACAGACATTCTTTATTTAGGATGTTTAAGGTACAATTTCAAGGGGGGCATTTTTTTTTTAGGTCATCTCATTTTCCTGGTGGCGAGGTAATAGTTATATGATAGTCATAGGCATAATCATAATAGTAATTAAAATAAATTATTATTTTCTTTTTCTTGGGCACTTGTATTATAAACCAACACTCTAGACTTTGGGCCAAGAAAATAAAAGTAGTCCAGCTTTAGAAGTAGAAAATGAAATTAATTACACTAATCAACTTCTAACTCTAATAGGTACAATACTTTCAGTAATTATTGAATTTGGAATACTGTATTCAAATATAATTATGAATTGTTTGTGCATGCATATGAATTTAAACAAAAAAAGGGGTAAAATATGTGGACATGCGTTCTTGTTGGGGATGATTACTTAGATAAGGTAGTATGTCAAATTTTTGCTTTTTTATTAGCACATGTTCTTCCACAAAAGACTGATGGGCCCAAAATATCTTGCTATTTAATATGTAAAAACCAGTTAGGTGCAATTTAGCCTCGTTCGCCTATCATGTCATACCACTTGACATCTTTACTTTCCTAGAATGTTAACAAAAACAAAAAATACAAGCATCGAACTTTATACCCGACGTTCTGTAAATTTCACCTGACATTCTACGATTCTAGCCATCATTCCGACCACTTAATTGCATCTAATTAATTGTCAAGTTACATGACAAAGAGCTAATGTGTGTTAACATTGTTGCATGTAACCATACAATTCATCTCAACTATCCTTGGTCCCAAACTATTTGGCCTATAAGAATCCTTACCAACTTTAAGTTGTCCGAACTAAAATATATTAGAAGAAAATGCATGGAATGTTTACAAATATAAGGGAGAAAACATAGAGTGCGTCTCACACACTTTTTAGCATAGCTTTGGCCTCTTTATCAAATTCAAGTGTTATGGTGTTATAAAATATAACTTACTAGAAACGTGTGCCTCACAATGCCGGGCATTAGTCGTGGATGTGTGGAATGGGTAGATGTAATGGAATTCATAGGTGAAATAGATAGTTGTAGGTTTGTTGTGTATATAGATGCAATGGAGCATGAAGATGTTATAAGTATTTTACATGTTGAAGTGGGCGAAGAATGGATATTCCTGCGAAGGATAAAAATTGACCTTGCGTTTAAGTAGGAACAAAGTATTAAAGAAAGTGCATGTGAAACCTGTTCAGATTTGGCTGTCGAAATGCCATTTTCTACTTAGAACAAATGTACAAAAACTATTCAAATTTAGTTGTCAAAATGCCTGCTTTTAGAGTTAAAGTAGATGAACAAAATATTAGGTGCATATATACAAAATATGCACACCTTCAGGTTCCAAATCCACTTTCAAAATTTGTGAAGGTGGACAATGGAATTTCATAAATCTCACCAATGACAAAGTTCTATCATTACTATTGAATGATAGGGAGTAAATAGGGGTTTATAGTTGTGTTTGAAATAATTATTGCATGAATTTTGTGCTTGGATGATAAATTCAGCATGATGAATATTTATTGCACACATGACGAAACACATGAATCTAAATCCAAACCCCAAACCCAAGCTCCTTGTATTACCCAGTATCTTTGATATTGTATAAAGCCAACTTAAGGAGAATGTCTCCTAGGAAGGAAATATAATACAATGCCATTGTCTATAAAAAAGTTGAGATCGTCACCATTATAGATATGATGGGCTCCTAGAACTATATTTACAAATAATAATAATAATAATAATAATAATTCTTAGAGGTGGCAATTAAATGTATAAATATAGAAGGAAGGAAGGTTCTTTTATCGTCCGCGGAGGCCAATCGGCCTATGGGACCCAAATTACACGGGTGCAGCAAGCCCGTTGCTACCCGGATTAAAACCCCTCCCTTAGGAGGGAAAAACGTCGTAACAAACAAGCACTGGGCACCGTACAAATATACATACACACATGAATTCCCATGAATTCAGGCACCTCGGTGGCCAGGGGCGGTGGGTGAGTCCCTTGAGATCCAAAACCTCCACGGAGGTAGGAGCCAAGGGATTGAACCCGGCAGCATCTTGAGTAGCTTCGTCGAGAGGCGGAACCGTGTCGCACCAAGAGAATGTAGCGAGCCCGAATCGACTATAGGGTACGGACAGCTCACGGAAGGCATGGCTTTCATCCTCAACAACCCCAGTAGTGCAACACCACAAAAGCTTTGTCTGGCCCGCGGTTCTCCAACTCACCGACCCGTCTCAAGCCGAAGATGGTGGGCCCCTGTTCGAATGGATGTGATGATCCTGCGCTTCTTCATGGGCAACTGAGAACGCAGGTAGAGCTGTGTGCCTCGAACCAGAAGTCATATTATGAACTGACCTCTGATTTTTAGACTTGGAGCATAAGCTAATGATTGACGAGTATAAGTCTGCATGTACACTTTTAGATGCTTCAACCTAAAAAGGGAAACCATTGTTAGCAAAGGAATATCAAATGCAATTTCTGAGCTCAAATTTTATGGCATGTAAATAACAACTTACTCAACAATGCTTACATGTCTCAGACCTTACCGTAGAGTTGTCCGCAAAAGAAGAATTGTTATATGGAGAAGCTCTATGTCCAATACAGTTCCAAACGTTGGACAATTTATAAGTGTCATCTGCAAGCTGGAGATTGAGATTGAGATTGGCTTAGTTGTGCCCATTCTGTGATCTGAATATGGTGACCTGAGCCACTTATCATTTTTACCTGCCCTATTAGACCATAAGAGAAATCCAAAACCTCAATCTAATAAGGTTGACTCTACTGCAGGGAAATAGATAGCGAAAATCTAATTGGGGAAGTATCCACTGAACTGTTCAACATGCCAGTTCTTGAATCTCTGTGAGTAGGATGTTTGTTGTCTTCATTTGTAATTCTAACATATTGCATGTTGTATACAGATCACCTGTCTCGAATGAACTCAGTGCTCACATTTAAATACGATCCAAGCTTGCCAATAATCCTGTTTTTAGGGATAGCCATTACAGTTTTTCCAATAATGCATGCAGCCAAAATGCTCCAAATGCTTCAGGCCAGTGGACTCATAACTTCACATGTACAGTATTTTTGGCTTATATGATATAATTAAATGACCATAGAAGAGTATGGCAGGGTCAGGTTTCAACTCACTTCATTAAGTATATGCATGTAATATTCGAGAAACAAATTAGAGGAGGTGTAACCTTACGCCTCATGACTGGTCAGAATTATATTCTTCACCCTATTGTGTTTCAGGAACAAAAGATCTATCATTGTCTGCATGATTTAACCAGCCCGTCCATAACTTCCGTCCCGTTTGGGAAATCTTGGGCCCTGATAGCTATCATATCCCTTTTTGGAGTCAGACCCATTGCCCCTTCCAAATTTACCCATGTAATCAACTTCAATACTAAGTCTGCAGAACATAAATCCCCTCTCAAGAACAATATCGTTCAAACTTTTTTCTATGGCGCTGGAGGAGCCAGAACCCTTTACCATAGCAAATGGTCGTAAAGATAAGGGCGGGAGATATTACTTACCTGATCCCTTTGCTCAGTGATATGTTGCCAAACATAACAACACTAAAGTATTACTATTTAGATATAGTAATTTTTCAATAGAAAAATAATCCAGGAATAATATAAGGAGACCTAAAATACCCTATGTAATGTGTGGCAATACCTCAACTACAAGGGCTATTTACCCATGGTTATATCCAGCTTCGAGCCAAAAGATAACAAGGTGCTGCGCACGGAGGGTTGCCCTCCGTGGCCGGAGATCATACTTGAAAGTTATGTTTTTATAATCGATCAAAATTGCTATTTTAGAACATTGTCATTTTGTGAAGATGATGGTACCCATTTGCATCACTAACATGTTGAGCTCCTCTTGGACTAGGATCCAACTAGACACATGGACATTGGGGTTTGAGTGTAACGTATTGGTCTGTGGTGCTCTAAATGGATACATGCTTTCTAAATTGCTTTGTGTGAAATTTTTGTGCAGTTGCACTTGTAACTCGTTAAAAGATGAAAAGATATAACCTATTGTCAGGCAGCCATGGCTGCAGCTCCTGCTCTAAAAAGAAAGTCTATAATTAGCTACTGGTCAGCTTCAATTAATGTTTGTAATAGGAGAAGCTACAAAACACAGTAAACTTAACTAGACTGGTACGAATGCATTCCAGTTAAGTTAACATTGTAACTTAACTAAAGCTTGTGTGAAGGCATTTTGGTTAACCATTAACTTAACAAGACCATGTTTGAACAAATAGTTAAGTTAAATTTTCTAACATAACTATGCTTGGTGTGAAGGTATTTAACTTGTCTTGGTTAAGTCAAGTTATTTAACTGAGACTTAACTATTTTTAGTGCGAATGCAATTGTTATAGTTAAGTTTAACTAGGTAGTTATTTTTTTAACTTAACCTAACTTAATGGCGAGTGTGAATAGACCCTTCCGCGTGAGATAAAATAATATTCTCTAGTTATGAATAAAATTATAATAACGAACATCTCCATTAAAGCCAAATTGGGCCTTCAAGAGATCGCCATTAGTGACCAACTGGGCCTCATCATGCTTTTTCGCTTGGTCATGTTGTGAGGAATAACTTGTGCTCATTTTTTCACCAAAATATGTTTTTGCTCCCTATCCACTATATATAATGATCCTTCAAGTAATGTAGGGACTCGATTTCTTTTTCATTTCTTCTCATTTTGGAATCATGTGTTGGAATCAATGTCATTAACACAATGCTTTTCAGCACCAGCAAAAGGATCAATCCACCGAACACCGAATATATCCCAAGCTTCACTCCCACCGGCTGACTTCTTCACTCGCACCCCTGTTCTTTAACATCATTTGTGTGCAAACATAGGGACTTTCCATGGTGCTTGCACTCTTCACATTGGTACCGGCAATCAACATCTTAATCAAAAGTCATTCTCTTCATATGGAGTAACTTCTTAATTTTGAAAACCACCCTCTTTATTAATGCACATGAATAAATTACAAAATCACATGGCCTGATTACACAAGGCACGTGAAGATGTTCAGCTCATGAATATGTTCAGTTCTCAGTTTCAAGTAATAGGTGGAGTCCTATTCGGGGTTAATAATATTGCAGTCTGAGACCTCAAAACCATATCGTATATCTCTCACGAACATAATATATCATGGTAATGGTATCTTCCCCAATCAAGACTGGCTGAAACTTCTGAAAGTAAATCATAGTCTAAGTGGAAGACTTTAGTGCCTGAGCTTGACTTCAGATATAAAACAATAGTCTTTTCTGCATCTGCGCTTATGGGAAAACCCAAAAATAAGATAGTAGCCTTTTGTACATCTGCACTTATGGGATCGTCAAAACCCAAAAGATTTAAAAAAAATTCTTGATTTCCTCCACAACAAAAGTTTCAATGCACCCATTTTTCACGTCGCATTCTGCAATTTTAGCAACTGTTGAAGTTATATATCCACCTTATAAAACTTTTTCAATCTCCCTCATTCTGCTATGCTACCCTTTCTAGCTACTGTCAAACACTTGGGCCAAGAGCCTAAGGAGGACAAACACATCCAACGTATGTTGCAACTTTGCAAAATAGGATATTCTCTATTTTATCATCAGAATGCAGAGGCAAAAATACAAGATGGATAGTCTGATACCAAGCCTTGAATATCATCTTGACATGAAAAATCACAACTCCTTCCACCCAAATGGGTTGTGGAGATGAATGCATCATCTCTTCATCAAATGCATAATGTTGTGCATGTGTTATCTTCTCTTTTTATCACTATATTGTGCACATGAATTTCCCTGAGACAAACATTATAAACCATTTCTCTGCTTGTCCCTAGTGCCTTTCAAAGTGCAAAAGGTTTGTTATCTGAAAAACATAAGGGGTTATACTTAAACGGAAAAAATGTGATTAACCAAAGAAATAGGTAATACCTGGGGATTATCAATGAAACAAACCATGGACACTGTTATCATGCTTTTGCAATATCTCCATTGATGGTGAGACCCTGTGGACCAGACAACATTAGTCCACTATATAAAGATGGGGTTTGAAATGTAGACCCATTACCTTTTTATTCCTGTTCTTGCCTGGATGAATTATTGGAGTAAATGTACACTCTTTCATCTCGCTTAATTCCTTCTCTTTCTTCTGACTTTCTAATTTCTCCAACCTTTTCCTATCCTCCAATACAAGCAACTCGTACCATTCATGATAATTTCTGCCACACCAAGAACATCATGTCAGAGCTCCTGAAGTAGATATCAAGTATTAATAATCATTATGCAAGAGCATAAGATACTTGAACTTTCTTCTCTCCTTTGCCAAGGAACGACATAAAGGTGCCATTTTAAACTTGAATGGGGCCCGTAGTCACCAGTTTTTTTCGTTTTCAGCAAAGATAATTTGGATCCACTCTGTACAGAACTTTTTGTTTATGAAATAGCCATGTCCTAGAGAACAATAGCATGTAAAACAAATGGTACAAGTAATTAAGCGTTGTTAAATCTCAACACTAGCTTTGCTTCCCAAAGACTTTATGGTTCCATATTACCTTTCATCACAGAAGACCAAGCTGAAGTTAAGAAAAGACATGAATGCTCCTGGGATGAGAATAAATGTATTGCATCAGCAAATAAGAAAATAAACATAGTATTATACCTCTTGTTTCAGATGGAATGGCCTTTCCTAATCCATTGAATGATCCTGTTATATTCTGCATTAGAAGAGAACGTTGAGTTTTTTGAGAAGCAAGCGAAGGGAACAAACAAAGAAGATTGGATCCACCCCCATTGCACCTGTAGCAGAGTCGGCAGAATCGGCTATGGTGGGTGCTACCGGAAGCATAATGGCTCTTCAGCGCTAGAGTGGCAAAGCAGCGCCCTTTGTGGCAACGAAGAAATATGGCCCCTGTTTTAGATAGATTCTAGCAGGCTCAAGATGAAAAAAAGTGCCAGAGTCGGATCTGCAACTGCCATCGCCATGGCTCCAGCTGTGCAAGAATCGATTCCTGAACAACCGGTTAACCAGTTCCCACGCCAGCCGCACAACAACAATGGCGACCGAGAGTTTACAGGTAAGAGTAGGTTTGGAGCAGTCATCAGCATATCCTAGGTATATTCCAGCATATACCTAGGATATGTCAAAAGCCCACATAAACAAGGGTTTGCCCCCCTAGGGGCAACCCAAAAATGCCTGTGTTCTTAGGTAATAAAGCATACATGCAATCAGTACGCAAAAATAAAAGAAAAAAAAGAAAAAGAAAAAGAAAAGTATGACATGTATTTTTCTCTAATCAATATAACTATATACGAAACTTATTTTCCTTAAAACTTAAATTCCATCTTATAGAACATTGTTATTTAAAGTTAAACAATATATTAAAGCAAAAACTATTAATGTTTGAATGGTTAAAAGGCTGATAATGGGTCGTACCTACGAATATTTCATTCCAGTCTTCAAGATCGCCATAGAAAGGCTCGTAACTGCTATAATTTCTGGATCTATCTGGCTTAAGTTAAAAAGAAACAAGGTGCTGCGCACGGGGGGTTGCCCTCCATGGCCGGAGGATGAAGTAAATTAATTCACAGTTCAAAGTTTTTGACAATCAATTTAAAACCATAACCCTGAACATTTGGAACTAAATTTTATATTTGCTCAATATTTGATCATGTCACAGTAAAATTCCATTTGGAAGCCTTCTCTGGCCATATATGTTCTGTCTATACATAAAGAACTCGGGGACTCATAGAAATCATAAATGCTTATGTTACAAGTAATAACAAAGAACCTCGGCTCAAAACAAGTTGCTTCCTAGCGTCCGTTTCTACTCCATGCCATGGTACATTTTCTGTGGCTTGCAGAAAAAATTCAGTTGAAAGCATCAATAATAAGTAGTATTGGTGCCCAGTGTTGCGGGGCATAAGTTGGATGTTTGCATAAAGCTCATACAAAGCCTCAACTGACATCCAAGTTGCCACAATTGTTAATCTCCACATCGAATTCCTCTGCAGGCCCACAAAAAACCGCAAAGAGCATGCAAATGGCCGCAATTGGTCGGATGTGTGCCGATGCCGGAGGTCTATTCCTCTCCTCTCAAATTAGAGTAGGCTTAGTCAAGTTGTATGGGTAGCTAACCAAAATGTAACTAGCCACATGCTATTTAACAACCATATTTGAACCACTTTCTTTTTTATTTTTGTTTTATTTTTTTTTTTGAAGGCAAGGTTGGTGGGACTGGCACCCACCCACATCTCCCACCCGATGATAGGTAGTGGGTTTTGAACCCTGGTGGGGGTCACCCCAACCCAAGGTCTTACCACTTTCATTATGGTCACTATATTAGACGAATGTTTCCTGTGAACTTAACATGGGCTAGATTTCGGCACAAATTTCTTTCAAGAATGTCAAGCCAAAAAAAAAAAAAGCGACTTCACAAACTAATTAACTGCATGCATAATCATTTTATGTTGCCTCAAAATGGTAATTGTGTCTTTTCTCAAAGGGAATGTGGGCTTTATGGAGAGTGTAAGCCTACTCAGACCTCCAACAAAAGTGTTTAATGCTTAGATTCATGCGCCACTTCCAAACCATGCACATATTCACATTGGGTAATCCTACACATGACAAAAAGAAAGAATCATTGTAGTAGACACATTTTGAGACATCAAGTTCAGCTACTAGTAAACTAGCAAACATGACTTTGAAAATTTTAAAGTTATCGCATCTTAACTTTCTGCAAATCATAAGTTCTACATAGAGGGCCAAAGTCAACACAGTTGCACCCAATCCTTACTACAGATTATGGTGAATGCAGAACAGGCTGTGCCTTTTTTTTGCAATGTCTCTTATTTCTTTTTACTATTTTTTCTCCTTTCAATTCCAATTCACTAGTCCTATATTTTAAGAAATAGAGATTAGAAGCCCATCAATGAATGATCATAATCACCAACAAATAGACGATTGCAGCAAACATACGTCTTAAATGGCATAGATCTTGACCAGACCTTTAAGCCGTTAAGAATACATGCTAATCTCTTGCAACTCAAAACATGATCTTATTGTAAGCCTTCAAATCATTTTAAGTTGACGACCTAAACTGTCTAAACTGTTTAAACTGGGACAAGGTTTGTCCCCAACGTAAAAAGTGCAGGCAACATGTTATATTGCTTGTTAGCCTATATTAACGCCTGTTTAAATTCCAACAAAAGGAGGTTCTTGTTAATCATATGCAATAGAGGAATTATGCTCCATGAACACATTAATGACTCAGCAATCCTGCAGCCATACCGATGATTACATGAGTGCCTATGCTTCATCTGCATGAACTATTTGAATGATAAATGAATGTGTAACAAAAATCTCGTTAGGGCACAACTGTTCTTTCAACTGTGTTATACATTGTTTGGTTGGGGCGCTCCGTGGAAAATTCGTAATAGCAATAGCATGAAACATGACAACCCGCAGCAAACAATCAATTTCAGCCATTATGGCAAATCACTTGACAGCACAAATAAAGTAAACAGTAAATAAATACGCAAATAAAGATTGCTAAGAAAAAGGGGTGACATACAGCTGCACGTTTCTCTGCAGAAGGCTCATTGCTGTTGGTGCTTACATAACCAGGCGCTTAACTGCAAAGCTTATAAAGATCCGTGTCATAATCTAATAACATTCATGAAAACCATTACAACCCAAACAAAAGTCATACCTGCTACATCAGTATAGAAAAAAAGACCATCAGTTGAAAGGAACACCCCAAGCATATTCCAAGCGCCCACGATATCGACAAACGTTGGTCTGTGCGAGAAAAAAGCGGGTGAGATGAGATGCGTCAAGACTCTTCTCTTGACAATGCCCAAAGAACAAGGAACTTTCTAAAAACGGCTCGGACAAGGATCAAGAGGGCTTTCGATAAGAATGAGACAAAGAACAAAACACATAAGACAATGTAGCTTGAGATCAAAATGTGGCTGAGATGTAAAAAACTGAAAAATCTTGAAGAGGAGAATGCAAAAACAGACCGTTCTTTCCAAATTTTTGGGAGAAAGGCACTACCGTGAAGACACAGAAACCAACTTAAACAACAAAAGGTACTGTGCTGATCTGATATATTTGCAAGATCAGTAATTCCATGGTTTTCTGCAATGGGTTGCCATATTAATCGGGCTCAAAACATCGCTGTAAATCTTGTTATTTGGTCTGAAACCTAAACCCCCTCATGTCTATCTCAGAATAAACATCTGCAATAACCAGTACATGCATAACAAGTCTTCATAGCTTACAGTGGATGCAAATATCAGGAGAAAAATGCTTATTGCGGAATTATCTCATTCAATATGCTATATTACCACGTGACATTGGCTCTGCAACAGGTCTGTGAACTTATGCAATTTGATACTCGAAAAGGAAGATACATCATATCTTATACCCTTTTATCAACCTTCTAAATTATCATGTTTGAATAAATGACCCTTCTACAACAGTTCTGGGAATCTACATATTTTGATACTCAAAAGAACAGGCTATCACAAGTAATAAGGGAAGTTTGAGTCAAGTGATTACATCTAAGAAGAGGGAAATGACTGATCACCCAGCAACTTCTAGGCATCCCAAGATTCTTTGCTCGGTAACTTGACAATGTTACTATGCCCCTGTATGGCTACAGATAATGAAGTTAAAACTTAGCGACTCAAAGGAAAAAAAAAAAAACAACAGCAAGAAGAACAGGCCAGCTTTATGAGCAGGAGTGCACGCATCAGAATCTAAAGCAGACGATTGGCTGGTTGGCTCCATACCTTAAGAGCAGCCTCACAATCTCCTTATGCCCTCATATGATGCTCTGTGAATACCCACTAATTCATTGTTTTTATCTTCAACTCCTGTTTCAGCATCGTAACCATCATGACCATTTAATTTCGTGACTGATTCAGGCTGTAGCATTTGAGATTTAGTTGTTGCTCCATTGTGTCTGATACTCTAATTACTATTAGCTTGTCTTCCCATGTCTATATGGCATTTCAGGGATCCATTTCCATATTGGCTCTTGCAACCTTTAGTTAACAGTCGATCCTGCATGGGCAGTCAAAGAAAATTATCTTCGCATAAACCATGCCATAATGAAATAGTAAATTGTTTGTCACTATAATACCTCAGGCGGATAAGATGGCACAACATTCTTCACATCTACATTTCCACTTTGTTTCTTGGAGTTGCATCTCCTAGTTTTCCCGCGTGCTGTTTGACTAATCATTTCATTCCTTATTCTATCAGAAGTTAAAAGATCAGCTTCAGCAAAACCATGCAATTATACCACTGCGTACTCTTTCCAACAGCAATACAACTGACGCTGATGCAAATACTAATTGTAAAGGACCGCAAAAAAGATAGTCCATCTGCAAGGAAAATAGCGTGGACTTCATTTCAACTGATTCTAATATCAACTCACTTGCTCTTATATATGGAGCAGCTGGAGACGCCTGTAACTTCCCGTTTAAAGTAGACGCACTGTTTAGTGATGACTTTGTTTCCTGTATAACCTTGATGGCCTGCAAAGAAAAACCTCATGAATTTATTCAAGCTTAGGGCTAGTCGGTGCATGGAAAATACTCTGCATACAGGCTAGCCTATCCATCATAAATCATACTTGTTGTTTCTACTGCAAGAGCAACCTTGATATTGTGGAGCTATGACTTGAGCAGAAGCTGATGTGACCTTGTTGAACTACGACGCCGGATTAACTGGGCCTTTGAGGATGCTGCTGTTTGTCCACTGAACTGGAGAAAGAGGGATTAGAATTGGGACCTTCTTGTCGATCAGGGAGCACCGGTTAGCCCGTTTCCAGAGTGGCCGTCTAGAAACAGGGGCAACCGAGAGTTTACAGCCTATTAAGGGTTTGGAGCAGTCATTGACATATTCTAGGCATATACTGGCATATGCCTAGAATATGCCACAAACCCACCTCAACAAGGGCTTGCCCCCTTAGGGGCAACCCAAAAATGATTAAATGGGTAAAAAAGGATTGCCTTTTTATAAAAAAAAAGTCTATAATCTCTAAATCAATGGATTTGACTCTCGCAGAGGAAGAGATATCTTTTTCTTAATTCAAGAAGAAGAAGCATTTTGAGAAACTCCAGTTAGGAGTGCAGATCATTTAATATCTTCAAACACTCCTTTTAAGCTAGTGCTCTTGTTCTAGATTCAAAGCCACGTCTTTTTTTAAATTCTGAAATTCAGAGAAGATATGATGGTTGTTCTATCAAGATTTCTCAGAATTGTGCAAAGAGATTCGTTTCTAGTGAATTTATTTGGTTATGCTTGATTGAGTTTACAGGCAATAGAGATAATCTATAATATTTTTTTGGTCTCTCTGGACAGAAAGACCAATTCTATTATATATTATATGTTGTTTTTAAAACTAATCCGTCCATAGTCATACCATAAATGTTGTCACCTGTCAAGAAGCAACCAAGAATCCATGCAATAGGGTTGGTCTTTTGCAAAATAGAGAATAAAATTCCAATTTATGATTTTAATCAACCTGAGTTTTCGTCTTTCTGCCATCCATGACATGAAGCTAAAGAAAAAGTCTCGTACTTGGAGTCCTAGCTTTCGTTTGTACCTAACAATGTTCCTTTAGTTGCTCTTGCTTGAGCAATGCACTTCTACCTCTCCGTATTTCTTGCTTGTATCATCATTACTGCAAAGGTTTTTCCCTTGAAAACCTTTCGAGGCAGGGGTTTTTTAATCCTAGTAGTAATGATTGTACTAGCCCATTGTATGGGTCCCATGACCTATTGGTCTCCGTGGACGTTAAAAAAACTATTCTATTCTATTATATTCTTCTAAAAGTCCTTCAGCATTGCCATGATCTGGCAAAATAAGAACTTAAGACTAGATGATTATTATTTTCACAGGAATGAGGCAATGTGTGACCTCATATCTAGCATTATAACATGGGGTTTTTTTTATGTTTTTGTACTGTTTTCTCTAAGGTTTTCATATGATTTGGTGGCCGTATTCATCCAGGTGTACTAAATAGTATTTCTAGAGTGCACTCTTTTCTTAGTCGTTGATTTTAGAAAAGGGGGCAAATCCTATGGTGGAGATTTTTTGTGGTGGGTGTGAATATCCTCTCATTTTTCTTAGGGTTTTTTTTAGGGTTTTTTTTAGCTTGGTAAGTTTGGAAAAGGAGCTCGGGAGCATTTTTTGGAAAGCAACAGGGCAGATTGGCCCGGGCAGGGCCGAGCTTTACAGGGCCGATATGCTTGCAATCAATCAGAGGCTCAACCATGGAGCGCCCTTGAAGCCATGTGGCGTACTTCTTGGGACAAAAAGCTTCCGATTCCTTGCATTTTCTTCCAGCCAGCTTTGTGAAATTCGAAGACAAAGATCCACAGTTACTCCGGATTTGCGGTAGGGATTGGTTTCTGCAGGGTTTTTGCACTGCCGAATTTGCCACAGGACTGGCTTCTGCAAGGTTTTGCACTGCCGGATTTGAAACAGGATTGGCTTCTGCAGGGTTTTTACACTAGCAAGAGGGATTGGCTTCTGCACGGTGTTGGCCGGAATATAAAGCTTGGAAAAATCAGTTTTGCTGCAGGCTTTGAACTGTAACCAATGGAGAAACTTGTGTTGATCTGTTACAACCGGCAGTAACCTGTAGCCTGAGCTGAGATAATAGAAGGCAACTCGGGCACAATACTCATTTAGGTGCTTTGCTTGTTTTTTAAGACATCGCGTAACTGTTAACTTTCACTATTGTCGAGTTGTATCCATTCAAATACTCCCAGATGTCTACCATCATCCCAAAGGCTGACTTTACCAGTTTCAAAGGTATTTTGAAGCTTATGTGAGTTTCATTTTTAATCTTACTCACAGTTTGTTCGTTTTCAAGGTGCTGCATTTGAGAAGATTAGAAACCCCAACAGTCAAGCCTTTCCAAAAAGGGTGATCAATGTTAAAGATACAATTAGGAGTGATGGTGCAGTTATCTTCTTCAAGCCAGACAACTGGAATTTTCACATCCTATCTCATAGATGGATCAAGGAGATTACGGAACTTAGCTCTGTATCATAGTTTTATATACAGATTATACCATAATGTTATTGCTATAAAAAGTGGCGAATGTCTTTTATTTCAAACTCAGAGCACTTAGCTCTGTATCATAGTTTTATATACAGATTATGCTAAGGTAAGCATGTATCCCTTAAATAGCAGATGCAAGTTATTTAATGGCATGTCTGATGCAAGCTATGAAGTTCAAATGCACTATTATTCTCTAAATATTCCAGGGTTTCATATTATTATTTGTTTTTTTTTTTATAATGCTACATATTGGATATTGCTACATGTTTTACATCCGACATATTATTAATTACAAAATATAACATCAACTCATCCAAGTGTGAAGTCATGTTGTTTGTTTTTAGTCCCGAAGGGGGAAAAAAAATTTAACCTATAACAAAAACCATTACATTACACGCCTTTATATTAAATCCCCCTTCAAACCCCCTTTGGTTTGGGTGCATATTCACACGGGGGTGACTCCGGGCAGCGAGAGCCCCTATAATTATGTTTTGTACATACAAAATCAACACCATATAGTATAATGCCTGAAATCTTATAGTATTTTGTAACTCTTGTTATACAGTATAGCAAATTCCATACATCCATACCCCACAAACGAGGAACTTTGTGTACGGTGTAGATTAAGGAATTAGGGGTGAATATGCCTATCCAACAGCTCTCATTGCCCGGAGTCACCCCCCATGTGAATATGCACCCAAACCAAAGGGGGTTTGAAGGGGGATTTAATATAAAGGCGTGTAATGTAATGGTTTTTGTAATAGAACTTTGAATATTGGTTCATGGTGAAGAAACCAAGCATTCGTTTATAGCATCACTATGGTAGAGTATGTGGTTATTTAACACGTATAGATGTGAAGAAACGAGCCAACAACCGATATAATGAGGCAAAAGCATAAGCAAAAGGTAACCAGTAGTAGAAGAAGACCACAATCATCAAAGGTAATTTCATTTGATTTTCTAATTTCATGAGCAGTAGATACAGCATTTTGAAGATCAAACAGACGCTATTAATTAGTTAAGCTGGCTTGCTATGTGGATACCTTAGGAATGAAGAACGATCCACCTTCAGGTAAGGCAAATTTGCTAAAAACAAAAATTTGATCTACCAAATTGCACAAAAAGTATAGAAATATACAATGGAAGGGATCATCTTATTTTTAAAAAAGGGAAGGTTTTGGTATGTGTGCCCGAACGCTGCATATGCAGATGCATGTAACATTCCACTCTCCACCTGCAGGGCTGTTTTGGTCGTCTGCATCTATATTTCAAATCATCATGCATTGCGAGCTCTATTAACGAATCCAGCGATGGAGCTCTGTTCACCGGCCGATGGAGATGAAGGGAACGGACTGGGAGGAAGCTCACCCTTCTGTACTATTTTCACATGGAATTTATCTGGCAGAGCATCGATTTTACTCACATATGAGACAAGCGCAAGTCCTCTAAGTTTTTAGCAGCCAACACAGGTTGATGAATCTCAAGTTCTCAGGTTTGTCACAGAGCAGTGCTTCTCTTTCATTTCGAGGTTGACAACATATTGCCCAAATCATGGAGTGTCACAGACAAGATTAGGAAGATAATCCAGCTTCTTCCATGTCCGTCTTTTCAGATATCGCTAGAAAAATAGTCCAGCTTCTTCTATGTCTGTCTTTTCAGATTGCATGATATTGCTATCTCGGCATATACAAATACAAGATATCATGCTCAAGTAGAGAAAGGCCCACAAGCAAGGAATATTTAAGATGAACAAGCTTCTGCATATTCTGCGTAAGATGAAGTTTGCAACAAGAAAAAGTAAAACTTTAGCATTTGGGATATCATCATCAAACTAATTTGGCAAGAATCACATGTTGAGCACTATGCAAACGTACTTAACTTGGTCTCTGATTTCACCATCATTGGAATGCACCGACTATCCATTGGGATGCTCTATATTCCATCTACACACAATAGATTCTTCTCATTCCATATACCCAAGACAATCATGTCGAGCACCCTGCAAAGTCTAACCCTAAACCTCACATGTCCACGAGTATGCTATTTGAGTTGACGCTTTTGTCTAATTTTCTTTATAACATCTAATTGCCTTCTCTCTATTGCTTGATTCATTACCCATCTATCTATGAGAGCATTCCAATATCTGATGTCATATGGATTTGGTTGCAGCTTTATTCAAAGAAGTACATGTTGGCTAAATATTTGGTGGGTCTACACCTATTGATTGCACCGTAGATGGATTCTCAAGCTATCTGCTCCTTTTTAGGAAAGCTCTTGGGACGCTAAAAATGATGAACTGAAATATTGAAAATACCTGTGACGTTCCAGCACAGTATACGGTCCCAAGACGTATATTGTACTGCCTCGTCACGCGTACACGCCACCCCGACTGACGTGTACGCCAACGTGTAGCCAGGCGGGTAGCCCCTAGGGGGCAACTTGCAAGGTATGTGCATTTATTAATGTGCACACTTACCAATGTGCACATTTATCAAGGTGCACACCTTTCCATGTGGGTACCTTTATGCCACCTAGCCATTAAAGGCAAGTGGGCCATTCCCAATTATCCCATATGCCTAAAGGGATAATTGGAAACCCTAGCCCTAACCCCTTGTCTATTTAGGCAGGAAGAAACACTAACTTGCCATTTTCGTCCATAGGATTTTAGAGCTCAGTTTTGCCTGCCCCAAGAGTTAAAACCGCCTCCCAGACTCTGTCTGAGCGAATTGCACCATTAGTTTTCCTTGATTCAAGCAGTTCAGCAGGATGGTCGAACTCAGAGCAGGAGGAGCGAGCCAAGGATCAGGTATTTAGTCAATTTAATAATCATTGAATCAGTAGGTTTAGCCCATTAAATTGCCCATAGCAACCACTTAGATCCCTAGATACCAGACTCTAACTAAAGAACCTAACTCTATGATATAGATTAGATCTAGTTCTTTAGTTCTCTGTGATGTATATGGATGATGTATCTCTGTGAACTCCTTGTATTGGGAAGGGGGGTAGAGGCCCTAAAGCTTGGTAGTAGATGCTCCTAGATTAGCCTCTCTAGCACACTGTAGATTCGGCCTGTGCACAGGAGCCACACCTGGTTGTGGGTGAAGGGGCCAGACTGGCTTATAAAGAGGTTCGTGTCCTGACTCTTGAACGATCCCTCTGGTCTGTAAAGTCTGCCGGGGATCATTGTGGACTAGGCCTAATGGCTCGCCACTGCGTGTGGGCAAGGCATGGGCTCGACACTCGTGGAGTGATGCGTCACTCTCCAGTGGGTTCAAGTCGAACAAGGGCAGTGGCCCTCTAGTCACCTTGAGTCAGCATGTAGATCTCTGGAGGGAGAGATCCCTACCTGCCCCATCAGAACTGGGGAGATGCAACCCAGGAATAGCCCCTTTGGCTATGCATCCGGCGGGCTACAGTCAGGTCCCAACACTTTTCAGCCTACTCTGCAAAGTGTGCACAGGAGGGGCGGATGGAGTGGACAACCCTAAGCCATGTTCTTATGCCAGCCAAATCCATTGCCATGAATTCTGTCTGCAATGAACTCTGGAGACCCAAGCCGTCAGTCATCCCTTTGAGTCTGAGCCTTGGGTAGGATTTCCCATATGTATTGTGCTGATCTTTGTCTATGCAGATGTTGATGTACCACCCTTCGAGGTGGATATGTGATGCTATTGTATACTGACATGTATGTTTATTTAAGCAAAAGTTCTTACTTTGCATGTGGGTTCAGCTAAGGTAAGAGTTTCATGTACAATGCCATAGGAAGTTTATCCCGTAGTGGGGAATAAAGTTTAGCAAGGAGGCAGTGGCAATGTTTGTGGTACACAAACAGAGAGACTTTGAGAACCTTGAATCTGCAAAACTGCTCTTAGACACATTCTCTTTGGCTTCCGGTGTGTTGGTGGGTTGGCAAAAGTGCACGGCCTTATGGACGTTGAACACTCTGATTCCGGCATGTCTTCATGATTATCCATGGAAGCTTCTTACTCATGGACAGGCCACAAAGCTACTTGGAATTCCTATTGGCATTCATGTTGGTGAAGGAGCAACATGGACAGAAATTATTAAGGGTTTGGAGAAGCACCTATTCTGGTGGTCAACTGCAAAGTTGTCCCTCACATGTCGCATTATAGTTGCGAAATCAGTACTCAACAGTACCCATATGTATATGGCTTCCTTGTTGCTAGCCCCACAGGTTAAGATATAGGAGCTCATTACAATCGTCCGAAATTTCATATGGGCTAGCACGGAGGAGGGTGCGGTGGTTAAGGTTGTCTGGTCTAAATGAGTGGGCATGTGGCTTGGGTATGATGGATTTCTTATTGCAGAAAAATTCATTTGGAGGCTCCTGAATGGTGAAGATGACTCTTCTGGCCTTCGCCTTCTCAAACAATCTCTCAATCATTGTACTCTAGGTAAGAAGGCAGTGAAACGAGTTCTTCCCTGGGCTCTATTTCACCCTCTTGAGCCTTTTCCAAATGCATCTCTTTTTCTTCGAGGATTATTGATAGCATAGCATGTGGTCAGACATCTATTTTGGCCATGTCCATCCACCCATGCTCTCCTAGATATTCCGTGGTGGTGGGCACCATTGCCGTCAAACCCCTTACCACACCCCCCACTCGCTGCATCTGTTCATCCCCTTATGCAAAGATGGTGGGTTGTAGCAGGTGTCGTCTCAATTTAAGCATGGTATGAAGGTGGTCGCCTCTTGCCATGGTCGGCATTTCAAGAAAAAATCTTACTCTCACGTTGGGATGTAAATGTATGGGAGAAAGTGGCAGAGAACTTGCCTCTCATAATAGAAGTCGACGTCGGGAAAGGGGTGCCATGGAGTTGTCATGAGGATATTCACAAAGGCAAGTACTTTGTCCGCGCTATATACCGTCTGCTCTTAGCTCCACGCCCCATCCCATTGCCAAATGGATGGCAATTACAGATCCCAAAACCATGCAGGCTCGCACATGGCGCTGGCTTTGGGATAAGTTGCTCCACCTTAGAGTTTCTGTAATTTGGTGGAAAGTCTTATATAGGTGTTTGCGTGTAAACACCTTGCCGCATCACTATGATCCTCACAACTCGACAGTATGTCCACTTTATCTTTCAGATGTTGAAACACTTGAGCATTGCCTCTTTTCCTGTCCAGAAGTTCAACCAGCATGGTCTTGGCTTCAAGCATTATTTAACAATACACTAGATTGCCAATTTATTCTCCTAGCGTCCTACCAAGGTGCATGGGTCCCAGATAAACGGAAGGCATTTCATCTCAGGTATGGATAGTTGTTGTGTTCAATCTGGGAGCGTCGTATGCTACACATTTTTCAAGGCATTTATTCACCCGTTCATAGAGTCATTGTTGTAGCCCATGCTAAGATACTGATGGCTTATGACCCTTCCTCCCTCAGGGAAGAAGTGAGAGACCATATTTGGATTCAGTATCTCCAAACTAATTCTTATCATTAGTCTCCTATGCTGGAGTGGGTATATAATGCTTCAGGCTCGTGCTTCGAGAGCGTTGTCTTGTGCTTGCATAGGTAGATGATATTTGTACATCTTGTAATGTTTACCTGTGATCAATAAACTTGCTTTTCATTCCTTTAAAAACACACACACGCATGCATGCATGCACGCATGCACGCACAAAGTGACTTGTTGAGTTGAATCTACAACAGTTGATTTGTTTTAAGTCTGCCAAAGAAGTTTATGTAAAGCAATTTCAAAAAATGAGTGCAAGATTAAATGGATGTTTTCTTTCCATGACCCCCCAACTTGAGTAGCTAATTTGTTTTGCTAGAACTTAGCTTTAAATTGATATGTATAATAAAGAAACTATAGTTTGCTGCAGAAGTTAAGCTTTTATTGTATTGTGTAAGATTGCATGCTTCTACTCTATTTTGAAAAAGATATCCTTTATGTCTCATGCTATACATGGAGAGAGATTTTTTGTACCTATACCATTAAGAGATACAAGAAATTTATCGCGGCGGCCAAGGCTGTCGCGAACATTTCTTTTTATCGACTTGGTGTCAGTTCAAGCCGAATTAATTTCCAATTAAACATTTCGTTGGACAGTCATATGAACCCTGAGAACATGCAGGATTTGAACCCACAGCATTGCCTTGTGTTCCAGTGTCCACATGATACATGGAAATTGTTTTGACGATCACGAGATTCCCACTCTTAATCATCCGGTGGTAGTCAGTGGATTTTGAGCCTGGATGGGGGTTGTCCACATCCAATGGCCTGACCACTAGACGACCAGCGCAATATATGTTTATTTTGATCTTTTTGCTGTACACATACAATTTTATTTTTTTGTTACCCGATGCTAAACAGTGGGTTTTAGTCCTGGCTGGGGGCTACCCATATTCAATGGATTTACCACTAGACCATCACCGCGATATTTTTTATCGTCCACTGAGGCCAATAATGGATAATGGATTTTATCTCTTTTTTTCTTTTCACCATCCAATGGTAGTCAATGGGTTTTGAGCCTTGGTGGGGGTTAGCCCTAACCAATGGCCTAACCACTAGGCTTCCATCGCGAAGGGTTTTATTCGTATTTTTTAAACCACCCAATGTTAGTCAGTGGGTTTTGGTCCTGGCTGGGGGCTACCCATAACCAATGGATTAACCACTAGACCATCACCGCGATGGATAGATTAAGTCGTTATAGTTTCATAAAGTGCGAACGAGGGGAATCTCATTATAATCGAACATCAAATCATGTATCATTTGGACAGAAAATGGTACCTGTAAAAAGCTGAGAGAATGTATATTGTTTGAGCTCCAATTCTTATCATTAGTATCTTTCACGTAAATCTTGTAAATAGTTATTGACGAAAATATGCTTGTGATACCTGTAACTGATGGCGCCGATGTACCTTATGTGAAGTCAAATTGTTTACCACGCTTTGGCTCAACCTGTTAGAAAAAGGACTGAAGAAGATGTATCTCATGAGCATAACAATTTACTACTCACAATACCTTCAATGCACTTCATAATGTTTTCATATAAGAGTAGGATGAGCGACGTATGTTATTTGAAGCCCAACTATTTATGTTTTTTTTGTTTGGTCTGTATGTACACAAATACATAAAGAAAAAAGATCAAGCGAAAGACGCTTTATCAACATAGCAATTCTTTGTATACAACATTTTTTGTGCATTTCATAGTATTATCTGGTGATAGCAGGATGAGCGCATCTGATCGCATACGAGTGAGTGCAGTGTATAGCTGGCCATGTGCGAATACATCAGTACGTAGGTCGATAACAACACGGTCTAACGGTAGTCCTTGACAATTATTGAACGTTGTTGAATAAGATAGGTGAAGTGGTAACTGTCGCCTGTGAATGGTCCAAGGCCTATTTTCTGGTTGATAAAAGAAGTCACGTGTATAGGTCCTCTTCAGTTACGCCATCTAAAATTTTTACCATCACAAACTTCGTGTGCATTGATACGACCACGACTCTCGCATTTTTCACTAAACCCTTTTCCATGTCTAGTCATTTCATAATGTGGCATATAGCTCCCACCTTAAGTCTCAGTTCATGATTCGGTATTCCAGAATGTGTGAAGTTATTCAAAAAGTCAGATGTTGCATAAGGATGATCGTATAATTTGATCTTGTTCTGTAATGTGATCATGACTATAATATGGCTTATCATGGTTAGGTACTCTCTTGAGTACATAATTATTGATATTATCAACACTTTTGTTAACTGGTGCCAGAAAGTTGTGTTTTTTGCACTTTGCCGAGTCATGGAGGATGTTAGATGGATAAAGAAAATCGACACTATTTTCCACGCTCGTGGTTGTGTTGAAGATGTCTAATGAGACAGTAGATTCTTTCCCATTCTCTCCTACGCGGTCAACAAACTCCATTAATTCGGGATGTTTTGCATTACAGACTGGTTGTTCTAATCTGAACACTTGAAAGCTTTGCCACCGCGGCGAGGATTTTATGGATGCATTGTATGCTGCAGTCCTTCCGCCTCCCTTGACAACATGGGCAATTTGTCTAAAATCTCCAGAGGCAATAAAGTGTTTACCTCCAAATGGAAGACTATTTCTACACAACCTTTGTAACACATGATGGGAGCTCTCTATAACAGCCTTGTTAGCCGTTGGGAATTCATCCCAGATAATAGCCTTAGCTGCGATGAGCAAATCTGCTTCCCCAGAGTCATGTTCTATCATTGAGTGGAGTCCTGCATTATTTTCGAAAGATCTAAATTCAAGCTAATTTCATCTAGCTCGAGGATCTAGTGACAACCCAAGCAACATCAACAATATGAATGTTATTTTCGTCTTATTCATATGTTGTTGATCAACAATATGAATGTAAGTGCCTGCAGACCACTTGTTGCTGCAAGTACTACATCTTTGGTCTCTTCAACTACCTCTCACTATTGATACTTTGATTTTCCTTGCTTTTGGATATACCTATACTACTATCCAAGCATTTAAAGGTCTTTGCAAAAAAGATGCAGAAAGAGTAGTGCAAGTGTTTCGAGGGTAGATTATATTGGATTTATTAATGATGAACTTATATGACCATAAGAAATGTACATCTCCTTAATGCTGTTGGTGAACGAAACATAGAGTATGAAAACACCATGTGGAACTGGCTCAGACCTTATGGTTCTCAAATGCTCTTGTGGTGATAAGTGCCAAGGACCAAAAATTCCGTGGTTTGACCATATACTATGGTATATAGTGAATAATCTGAGTAAATGCTTTACAGAGCTTAGCTCTTTGAAAGACCAAATTGCTGCCTTCTTACAATGGTTGATGAAAGATACAATCCAACAACCAGTCAAGGCATTTATAATCATTTGAATATAAGGGAAATGATGCTAGATGGTGCTACTGAATATGCGAATGGCAGCCCTCCAAGAATTCTTCAAAAGTATGATAATGCAGAAGCAGCTGTCATGATAGAAAATATAATCATGCCACAATCTTTTTCTGTTAAAAGTGGCAGAAATATCAGAATTTGGGCTACCAATAAGCGTCCTTTCAATCTGAATGAAACATATAATGATAATGATGCTAATAATTCACGAGGAGGTCGGGAGTTTCGAGGTAGGCATAAGGCCAATTTTGCTGCACCTATGTACTATAATCGGGGCTGGTCGAATGTTAGAGCTTCACAAACTCCATCACCCACCATTGGGCATGGAAGCTTTGGAATCCTCAAGCAAGTGAATTTAGCTCACGGAATCTTTAATAATAGTCCATCCATGATAACAAAGAGATCCAAGTTTTCTAGAAATCCTAGGACACTTTAAAATATGATTTCTATGTGTTTTATTTCAAGTATTTGGAATTTAAGGTGAATTTGGTTTTAATTTCCAGTTATAGAAGAATATATTGATGGAAATAATATTTATCCCTGAAAATAAATCCCTTGTTTTAAACATGGAAAATATGTTATACATGAAAGAGAGAAGATGGAGTGCTATATCCATCTGCTATACCGCAATAGTGCTTTTGAACATATTGAACTAAAAAAGTTTTTTCTTCTTGTATTCATCATTGGTTTGAACAACTTGATTGATGGAAAGTCTTGGGAAAAGTTGTATTTGGTTGAAGTACAAGAATAATTTAAGCAAATTATGGCATAAACCCTTCAATATCTTTTTGCAACTTCTCCTATGAAACATATAAAGGATGCATAAGTCACTCTTTCAAAAAGGTTCTTGCAATTCAAAAAGGCTTTGATGGAATTGGATCACATGTTATTACCATAGATTCTTCTTCATTAGGGATGAGGTATTAAGAAATGAAACCATTAAAGGCCTCAATCATATACCCTTGTCTAGTTTTAATGTTCAAGAGTTGATCTTAGAACTTATGGTGGCATGGAACAAACTTATGAAGTATGTTGAAAAACACACAACTATAGATACTTCATCATATTTTGACAAAGCAAAGAAATTTATTATACGCTTTGTTAAAAAATCAATCATTCCACAAGAAGACAAAATGTGGAGGGTTCTACTCAAATAAAAATGCCCAAGATGAAATCATATGGCTTACTTCATCTACATGTAGCGGGAATTGATAAAGCCCTACAACGCCATCCTTCATGTGCAAATATTTGCTAATACACATGGCTCTAGAACATCTTTTTAGTTCCAATTTTGTAACTTATATAAAAATAACGACAGGGAATGGATAGCACTAGATGATTGCCAAAAGTATATCATGGACGAACTTCATAATATACTTCCATATTTTCATGTCAATCAAAAAACAATTACTATATCTCATGGGCATATATGAGGCGCATAAGGATGCAATGAGATGGATCACTAATGCATCAAATTGCATCTTCTGATTTAGCATCTATGATTTCCAATGGGCTCAAACTAGTCACGGAAATGTTTCAAGAGAAATGTTATTTATTAGACAAAGAGATTGAACTTCCACGGGAGTGAAAAGCCAAATCTTTGATGTTTTGACTTCTCCTCACATGTGGCCATCAACCTCCCAAAGGAGATCTCAGACATTTTTGTTGGAAATATTACTAGATGTTATGAAATGATACCATTAGAGGGTGATAACGGGCTACCCCATGCCATCCAAGAGATTATTATAAAAACATATGCTTTTGCAAAAAGCAAAGGACATATTGTGATTTAGCCCTAATCCCTACTGAAACAAGGTTGCCTTTGCCATTAGGTGAACCACCGGGGCAAAAATGTAAGGTGATGATGACCTCATGCAAAGATTATAGAATATCCTTAATATATATGTTTTATTTATGAATGTCGATGGGGATAATAATAATCATTTGTGGACATGGCATGCTCATAAAACATGAACCCCCATGGTAAGCTTAACCACATATTTATCGGTGGATTTAGTAGTAATCCTATGGGAGAAAGATTGCCTTGAACTTAGATGAACCATCCCGAGTAAAAAATGCAAGGCAATGGCATACCTAATATGGGTGAAAGCATACGCTCATGTAATCCAAGGTTTTTCAAAACATGAAGTAATAATGGGAGACTTTCTATACACAAAACCGCTGGCCTACTTTTAAAAGCCTTTAGTAATAATAATAATTCTAGAATGGGACTCTAAGAAGAAACCAACAAACCTACTCGAGATAGGCTTCTCATTCATCTCAAAGCAGATTTTCTACATTGGGATGGGGTAGCCGCAATCACGTACTACCCAATAAAAATAAAGGAAAATCCAATATATCATTTGGACCCCAAAACAAATACAATGCTAATAGATGAGTGGTTGATGTACCGCCGAAAGCTTATCACCGGGATTAAAACCCTCACTTTCGGTTTTCGAGGAAAAACCCTAGCGATAAGCCTTCAAGGGGCTTAGACAAACGTAGTATAGAATTGTTCCCAAAACCCCGCGATGGAGAAGTCGTTAAACTGGCTGCCGCCAACCCTGCACTGCACATCACCAACACAACAAACGAAACATACCGTGAGAATAGCATCACCCGGGTTGGAAAGAACATCACCCAAATGGGTGGAAAACATGATAAAACGTAACTTGTACAAAATATAATAAACAAAGAAGGGGGAGGATGTAGTCAAAGAGAATAAGGTAATCGGCCGAGAAAGAGGAAGCTACCGGCGAGACATGGATGCGTAAACGCTACCAAATAGCTTAACTCCCAACCCAAAATCCGCATGCGCCACCCGCATGCATGCATGATGCATGCTCGCCCCATTCTAAATGGCTATCCGATGTTCCTGACGATGCGATTCTAGAATGGGACCGCAAGAAAACCAACAAAAACCGGCCTCGACTACCGTAGAACTTCCTTACAAACTAGGGTCGGTGATTTGTCACAGTGATTTGAGGCCAAAGGCCTAGGAAGGATAGTAAGAAAAGATACCAAATTGGCTAAAACCAGTGAAGAAGCCCTCCCCGCCTCGAAAAAAATTCAAAGAGAATAAGGTATCACAGAGAAGAGGAAGGCTGATGAGACATGGATGCGTAAACGTCAAATAGCGTAACTCTAACCTAAAACGGCATAAGTACGCTTCGCATGCATGTGCACATGATAATATGCATGCTCGTCCTATTCTAGGAATGGCGATCCGGCTGTCCTTTGATCACGCGCTAATAAGATCGTATTAACGTCTGAACAAAGACCCGTAGGGCCATGGGACAACTCTACAATTTCATACATCTACTTTAAGATAAGAGTATCTTTTCATCATCACCGTTCTCAAGGATTTCAATAAATTTTGCCACTTTGGCATATTGTAGAGTATTTTGAAAAAGAGTTGCCAAGTTCTTTGAGTACTTTTTCCTCAAGTGAATGGAACCGAGGGCAAATGTGAAATATTACATGTGATTCGCTTTCAATATCTTGTTTACATTCAGACAGATCCTCCCAGGCGTTCTAATATCTCCCTACTTCAATCATAAGATGATGTGAACCTGCCGCAAGATTCAAGTTATTGTTTGTACCATTCCCAGTATGTTCTTACATGACTAAGATATAATCCAATGCCATGTTTTGTTTCCCCGGATTAAAACCGCCAAATAGTATCTCGACCTCTTCTTTGTATCACGTAACTCAATGTACCGCCAAATGTTTTTTTGTTTAAATTTCACCTGTAATCACCATCAAGATGTAATCGGTTCAACCATCAGATACATCCTGCCAGCCTTTGTTTCTCCTCCCTCTCCCTCCCCCCAAAGACATGGAGGCTATTACATCCTTATGCCAGCTTGCTTTTCCTCTCCCTCCCATAAGGGATGGAGGCCTCGGATTGCCACCACACATGCCAAAGATGTTCCCCTCTATTATTTTATTCAAAGTATCGAATGAGTTTGCCAAAGGCTGCTTGGATCTCCAATGGGTATGATCCACTTTCCATTAACAAAAAAATGCATCTAAGACCGATCTTTTCACTTTAAAACCATAGGTAATAATGTTTTTTGTATTTGCTCCAACGATTCCACTTCCCTTTTGACAAGGGATGGCCCCCCATAGTTCACAAGCATAGCAACGGCATGATTAATGTGTCAAATAAAGCGTTTCCATATTGGCCAAGACCCGCACATTTGCTTGCCTGCCCTAATTAAGCATCAAATGCATAGAATGCTTTCAATGTAATTTGAAATCCACTGCCAATTCCTTGGTCCGGCTTCTCCTGCCAAAGATAAACTTCATGTCCAAGGTATTTGTAAAATTAACTTTGTTGGACATGCGTTCTTGATAGGGATGATTACTTAGATAAGGTAGTATGTCAAATTTTGCTTTTTGGCACATGTTCTTCCACAAAAGACTGATGGGCCCAAAATATCTTGCTATTTAATATGTAAAACCAGTTAGGTGCAATTTAGCCTCGTTCGCCTATCATGTCATACCACTTGGCATCTTTTACTTTCCAGAATGTTAACAAAAACAAAAAATACAAGCATCGAACTTTATACCCGACGTTCTGTAAATTTCACCTGACATTCTGCGATTCTAGCCATCATTCCGACCACTTAATTGCATCTAATTAATTGTCAGATTACATGACAAAGAGCTAATGTGTGTTACATTGTTGCATGTAACCATACAATTCATCTCAACTATCCTTGGTCCCAAAACTATTTGGCCTATAAGAATCCTTAACAACTTTCATCCGAACTAAAATATATTAGAAGAAAATGCTTGGAATGTTTACAAATATAAAGGGAGAAACATAGAGTGCGTCTCACACACTTTTAGCATAGCACAGCTCTGTCAAATTCAAGTGTTATGGTGTTATAAAAGTAGCTTCACCCCAGAAACGTGTGCCTCACAATCACGGGCATTGAGTCGTGGATGTGTGGAATGGGTAGATGTATTAAAATTCATAGGTGAAATAGATAGTTGTAGGTTTGTTGTGTATAAATTTTGTGTGATAAGAACTGAAGATGTTATAAGTATTTACATGTTGAGTGAAGTAGAATGGATATTCTACCCAAGGATAAAAAATTGACCTTATAACGTTTAAGTAGGAACAAGTATTAAAGAAAGTGCATATGAAACACATTGATTTGGTACATCGAAATGCCATTTTTCATAGAACAAATGTACAAAAACTATTCAAATTTAGTTGTCAAAATACACCTTTTAGAGTTAAAATAGATGAACAAAATATTAGGTGCATATATACAAAATATGCACACCTTGATTCAAATCCACTTTCAAAATTTGTGAAAGGTGGACAATGGAATTTCATAATCACCAATGACAAAGTTCTATCATTACTATTGAAATGATAGGGAGTAAATAGGGGGTTTATAGTTGTGTTTAAAATAATTATTGCATGAATTTTGTGCTTGGATGATAAATTCAGCATGATGAATATCTGTTGCACACATGAAACACATGAATCTAAATCAAACCCCCAAACCCAAAGCTCCTTGTATTACAAAGATCTTTTGATATTGTATAAAGAAAATAACTTAAGGAGAATGTCTCCTAGGAAGGAAACATATAATACAACGCTACCTAAAAAGTTGAGATCGTCCACCATTATAGATATGATGGGCTCCTAGAACTATATCAAATAATAATAATAATAATAATTCTTAGGTGGCAATTAAATGTATAAATATAGAAGGAAGGAAGGTTCTTTTATCGTCCCGCTTTAGAGGACCTATCATTAAATTAACCAGGTGCGGCAAGCGGGCTGCTACGGGATTAAACCCTCCCCTTAGGAGGGAAAAAGCGTCAGTAGCAACAAGCTTTCTTGGCAGTGTACAAATATACATACACACATGAATTCCATGAATTCCCGGCACCTCAGTGGGCGCCCGTGATGAGTCCGGATCAAAACCTCCACAGGAGGTAGGAGCCAAAGTTGAGCCCAGCGTCTGAGTAGCTTCGTCAGGGGGCGAGACCGAGTCGCACCAAGAGAATGTGAGCCGAATCGACTATAAATTTGGGCCGACTGGAAGAGCATGGCTTTCATCCTCAACAACCCCAGTGAACAACAGCAAAGCTGTCTGGCGCGGGTTCTCAACTCCATGAGCCCGTCTCAAGCCAAGAAGATGGTGGGGCCTGTTGAATGGATGTGATCCTGCGCTTCTTCATGGGCAAAGCCCCGACAGCGAGTAGGTACAGCAATGCCTCGAACCCGAAGTCATATTATGGTGACCGATTTTTAGACTTGGAGCAGCTAATGATTGGCGAGTATAAGTGCGCATGTACACTTTTAGATGCTTCAACCTAAAAAGGGGAAACCATTATTAGCAAAGGAATATCAAATACAATTCCCGAGCTCCATTTTTATATGTAAATAACAACTTACTCAACAAATGCTTACATATCTGGACCTTACCATTAGGTTGTCATAAAGAAGAATTGTTATGGGCTCTATGTCCATCTGATTTCAAGCGTTGACCAATTTATAAGTGTCATCTGCAATGGAGATTGAAGTTGAGATTGAAAGCAGATTGTGCCCGATACTGTGATCGAATATATGGTGACTGAGCCACTTATCATTTTACACTATTAGACCATAAGAAATCCAAAACCTCAATCTAATAAAGGTTGACTCTCACAAAGGGAAATGAATCGCGAAAATCTAGTGGGGAAGTATCCAGGCTATTCAACATGCGATTCTTGAATCTGTGGAGTAGGATGTTTGTTGTCTTCATTTGTTCTAACATATTGCATATTGTATACGGATCACACATCTCGAATGAACTCGGTGCTCCACATTTAATCGATCCAAAGCTACTTAATAATCCTGTTTTAAAGGGATGACCATTCGGTTTTCCAATAGTACATCTGACAAAATGCTCAAATGCTTGAGCCCGGTGGACTCATAACTTCACATGTACGGTATTTTTGGCTTATGTGATATAATTAAATGACCATAGAAAGGTATATGGCGGGGGTCAGGTTTCAACTCACTTCATTAAGTATATGCATGTAAGCGTCGAGAAACAAATTAGAGGAGGTGTAACCTTCGCCTCATGGTAGTCAATTATATTCTTCACCCTATTGTTTGAGACAAAGATATCATTATGCGCAGTTTAACGGCGAATCCACAACCAAAGTCGGGTTTGGGAAATCTTGGGCCACACGATGGCTATCATATCCCTTTTTGGAGTCAGACCCATTGCCTTCAAGTTACCCATGTAATCCCAACTTCAATACCTAAGTCTGGAACATAAATCCCCTCTCCAGAACAATGCTCGTTCAAACTTTTTTCATAAGTTGGAGGGCGGAACCCTTACCATAGCAAATGATATTGAGAATATTACACGATCCCTTTTTTGCTTTCGTTGATATGTTGCCAAACATAACAACACTAAAATATTACTATTTAGATGTAGTAATTTTTTCAATAAAAAATAATCCGGGGAATATATAAAGGAGACCTAAAATACCCTATGTAATGTGGCAATACCTCAACTACAAGGAACTGTTACCCATGGTTATATCGACCGAGGCAAAAGATAACAAGGTCTTTTTACGGAGGTTTGCCCCTCAAGTGGCGGAGGATGAGGTGGCCAATCATACTTGAGAAAGTTTATGTTTTATAATCGATCAAAATTGCTATTTTAGAACATTGTATTTTTTGAAGATGATGGTACCCATTTGCATCACTAGCGTATTTGAGCTCCTCTTGGACTAGGATCAACTAGACACATGGACATTGGGGTTTGGAGTGTAACGTGTTAGTTACCTGGTGCTCTAAATGGATACATGCTTTTCTAAATTGCTTTTGTGAAATTTTTGTGCGTTGCACTTGTAGCTTTCGTTAAATGAAAAAAGATATAACCTATTGGCCGAAGCCATGGCTGTGGCTCTGCTCTAAAAAGAAAGTCTATAATTAGCTCTTGGTCAAAGCCAATTAAATGTTTGTAATAGGGAAGCTACAAAACGTTAAACTTAACTGGTGATGCGAGATGCATTCGATTAAGTTAACATTGTAACTTAACTAAAGCTTGTGTGAAGGCATTTTTTGGTTAACCATTAACTTAACAAGACCATGTTTGAACAAAATAGTTAAGTTAATTTTCTACTTTTTTATAACTAATGCTTGGTGTGAGTCTTTAACTTGTCTTGGTTAAGTCAAGTTATTTAAGCGAACTTAACTATTTTTAGTTGCGAATGCAATTGTTATATTAAGTTTAACTAGGTAGTTATTTTTTTTAACTTAACCTAACTTAATGAAGTGTGAATAGACCCTTCGCGTGAGGATAAAATAATATTCTCTAGTTATAAACAAATTATAATATGAACATCTCCATTAAAGCCAAATTGGGCCTTCAAGAGATAAGCCATTAGTGACCAAGCTGGGCCTCATCATGCTTTTTAGCTTGGTCATGTTGTGAGAATAACTTGTGCTCATTTTTCACCAAAATATGTTTTTGCTCCCTATCCACTATATATAATGATCCTTCTAGTAATGTGGGGACTCGATTTCTTTTCATTCTTCTCATTTTGGAATCATGTTGGAATCAATGTCATTAACACAATGCTTTTCTTTTCCAACAAAAGGATCAATCCACTTAGAAACAAGATATATCCCAAGCTTCACTCCCATAGGGTGACTTCTTCACTTCACCCTGTTCTTTAACATCATTTTATTGTTGCAAACATAGGGACTTTCCATGGTGCTTGCACTCTTCACATTAGTGCCGGCAATCAACATCTTAATCAAAGTCATTCTCTTCATATGGAGTAACTTCTTAATTTTGAAAACCACCCTCTTTATTAATGCACATGAATAAATTACAAAATCCCATGGCACGATTACACAAGGCACGTGAAGATGTTGACTCATGAATATGTTCGGTTTCGATTTCCATAATGGGTGGAGTCCTATTCGGGGTTAATAATATTGGTCTACGAGACCTCAAAACCATATCGTATATCTCTCCAGACATAATATATCATGGTAATGGTATCTTCCCCAATCATTTGAAACCAATCATGAAGTCTAAGTGGAAGACTTTAGTGCTGAGCTTGACCGGATATAAAACAATAGTCTGCACTTATGGGAAAACCCAAAAATAAAGATAGTAGCCTTTTGTACATGCACTTATGGGATCGTCACCAAAGATTTAAAAAAATTCTTGATTTCCTCCACAACAAAGTTTGATGCACCCATTTTCCGTCGCATTCGCAATTTTATGGTATTGAAGTTATATCACCCTAAAAACTTCTCAATCTCCCTCATTACGCTATACTACCCTTTCTAGCTCTTGTCAAACACTTGGGCCAAAGAGCCTAAGGAGGACAAACACATCCAACGTATGTTGCAAACAAAATAGGATATTCTCTATTTTATCATCCGAATCACGGAGCAAAAATACAAGATGGATAGTGCGATGCAAGCCTTGAATATCATCTTGACATGAAAAACAACTCCTTCCACCCAAAGCGGGTTGTGGAGATGAATGCATCATCTCTTCATCAAATGCATAATGTTGTGCATGTATTTATCTTCTCTTTTTTATCACTATATTGTGCACATGAATTTCCACCGAGACAAACGTTATAAACCATTTCTCTTGCTTGTCTAGTGCCTTTCAAAGTGCAAAAGGTTTGTTATCGAAAAACATAAGGGTTATACTTAAGCGGAAAAATGTGATTAACCAAAGAAATAGGTAATACACAGGGATTATCAATGAAACAAACCATGGACCTTTATTATCATGCTTTTGCAATATCTCCATTGATGGTGAGACCATGGACGAGACAACATTAGTCACTATATAAAGATGGGGTTTGAAATGTAGACCCATTACCTTTTTTATTCTGTTCTTGCTGGATGAATTATTGGAGTAAATGTACACTCTTTCATCTAAACAATTCCTTTCTCTTTCTTGACTTTCTAATTTCTCAACCTTTTCCTATCCTCCAATACAAACCTTCATTACCATTCATGATAATTTACGCCCAAGAACATCATCGGAGCTCTGAAGTAGATATCAAGTATTAATAATCATTATGCAAGGTATAAGATACTTGAACTTTCTTCTCCCTTTTGAGAACGACATAAAGGTGCCATTTAAACTTGAATGGGGCCGTGAGTCACCCGGGGATTTTTTTCGTTTCAAACAAAGATAATTTGGATCCACTCTGTCAGAACTTTTTGTTTATGAAATAGCCATGTCCTAGAGAACAATAGCATGTAAAACAAATGGTACAAGTAATTAAGCGTTGTTAATCTCAACACTAGCTTTGCTTCCCAAAGACTTTATGGTTCCATATTACCTTTCATCACGAGAAGACCGTCTAAGTTAAGAAAAGACATGAATGCTCCTGGGATGAGAATAAATGTATTGCATAAACCAAATAAGAAAATAAACATAGTATTATACCTCTTGTTTTGATGGAATGGCCTTTCCTAATCCATTGAATGATCCCGACATATTACGCATTAGAAGAGTAACGTTGAGTTTTTGAGAAGCAAGCGAAGGAACAAACAAAGAAGATTGGATCCACCCCATTGCACAATAGCAGAGAGAATCGGCTATAGTGGAAGCACGAAGTTATAATGGCTCTTGACGCTAGAGTGGCAAAGCCCTTTGTGGCAACCAAGAAATATGGCCCTGTTTAGATAGATTCTAAGCGTGCTCAAGACAACAAAAGTGCAGTCGGATTCGAGAATCGCCATCGCCATGGCTCCAAATAGCAAGATTCGATTCTGAACAACGGTTCCCACGAGTTCACGCCGGCCCAACAACAATGGCGGCAAAAGTTTCTGAGTAAAGTAGGTTTGGAAGCGGTTATCAAGATATCCTAGTATATTCCAAAGATATACCTAGGATATATCAAAAGCCCACATAAACAGGTTTGCCCCCTAGGGCAACCCAAAATACTGTGTTCTTAGGTAATAAAGCATACATGTTCAGTCGCCAAAATAAAAGAAAAAAAAAAGAAAAGAAAAAGAAAAGTATGACATGTATTTTTCTCTAATCAATATAACAACTATATCTGAAACTTATTTTCCTTAAAACTTAAATTCCATCTTATAGAACATTGTTATTTAAAGTTAAACAATATATTAAAGCAAAAACTATTAATGTTTGAATGGTTAAAAGGTCAGATAATGGGTCATACTCCTACGAATATTTCATTCCAGTCTTCAAGATCGCCATAAAGGCTCGTAAGCGCTATAATTTACGGATCTATCCGGGCTTAAGTTAAAAGAAACAAAGGTGCTGCAAGACGAGTTTACCCTCCATGGCGGAGGATGGATAAATTAATTCCACGTTCAAAGTTTTGACAATCAATTTAAAACCATAACCCACAACATTTGGAACTAAATTTTATATTTGCTCAATATTTGATCATGTCACGGTAAAATTCCATTTGGAAGCCTTCTGCAGCCATATATGTTACATCCATACATAAAGAACTCAAAGGGGACTCATAGAAATCATAAATGCTTATGTTACAAGTAATAACAAAAGAACCTCGGCTCAAAACAAGTTGCTTCCCAGCGTCCGCTTTCTCCATGCCATGGTACATTTTACGTGGCTTGCGAAAAATTCGGTTAAGCATCAATAATAAGTAGTATTGGTGCCCGTGTGTTGCGGGGCATAAGTTGGATGTTTGCATAAAGCTCATACAAAGCCTCAAGACATGACATCAAGTTGCCACAATTGTTAATCTCCACATCGAATTCCTCTGCAAATTAGAGTAGGCCCAATGTCAAAAAACCATAAAAGAGCATGCAAATGGCTTTTTAAAAGCATTTTAATTGGGATGTGTCTATTAAGAGTCATGGAGGTCTATTCCTCTCCTCTCAAATTAAGTAATGGCTTTTAAAGATTTTTCCAAAAATTTTAAAATCTTCAAAAAATCTCCAAGTTGTATGGGTAGCTAACCAAAATGTAACTAGCCACATGCTATTTAACAACCATATTTGAACCACTTTCTTTTTTTTTTGTTTTATTTTTTTTTTTTTGAAGGCAAGGTTGGTGGGATTTGGCACCCACCCCATCTCCCACCCGATGATAGGTAGTGGGTTTTGAACCTCAGTGGGGTCACCCCAACCCAAGGTCTTACCACTTTCATTATGGTCACTATATTAGCCGAATGTTTCTGTGAACTTAACATGGGCTAGATTTCTAAGCACAAATTTCTTTCAAGAATGTCAAGCCAAAAAAAAAAAAAAAAAGCGACTTCACAAACTAATTAACTGCATGCATAATCATTTTATGTTGCCTCAAAATGGTAATTGTGTCTTTTCTCAAAGGGAATGTGGGCTTTATGGAGAGTGTAAGCCTACTCAGGACCTCCAACAAAAGTGTTTAATGCTTAGATTCATAAGCCACTTCAAACCATGCACATATTCACATTGGGTAATCCTACACATGACAAAAGAAAAGAATCATGTAGTAGACACATTTTGAGACATCAAGTTCAAGCTACTAGTAAACTAGCAAACATGACTTTGAAAATTTTAAAGTTATCGCATCTTAACTACGCAAATCATAAGTTCTACATAGGGCCAAAGTCAACACGGTTTACCCAATCCTTACTACTGATTATGGTGAATCGTGAGGTAATTTGTGCCTTTTTTTGCAATGTCTCTTATTTCTTTTTTACTATATTTTCTCCTTTCAATTCCAATTCACTAGTCCTATATTTTTAAGAAATAGAGATTAGAAGCCCATCAATGAATGATCATAATCACCAACAAATGAGCGATTGCGGCAAACATCGTCTTAAATGGCATAGATCTTGACCCGGACCTTTAAGCCGATTAAGAAAATACATGCTAATCTCTTGGCTTCGAGAACATGATCTTATTGCTTAAGCCTTCAAATCATTTTAAGTTGACGACCTAAAAGCTGTCTGGCTACATTTTAAGCGGGACAAGTTTGTCCTAGCGTAAAAAGTCTGAGCAACATGTTATATTGCTTGTTAGCCTATATTAACTTTGTTTAAATTCAACAAAAGGAGGTTCTTGTTAATCATATGCAATAGAGGAATTATGCTCCATGAACACATTAATGACTCGGCAATCCTGCCAACATCTGGAATGATTACATGAGTGCCTATATGCTTCATCTGCATGAACTATTTGAATGATAAATGAATGTGTAACAAAAAATCTCGTTAGAGGCACATTTGTTCTTTCAAGCTGTGTTATACATTGTTTTGGTTGCTCAGTGGAAAATTCGTAATAGCAATAGCATGAAACATGACAACCCGCAGCAAACAATCAATTTCAGCCATTATGGCAAATCACTTGACAGCACAAATAAAGTAAACAGTAAATAAATACGCAAATAAAGATTGCTAAGAAAAAAGGGGTGACATATAGCTGCACGTTTCTCTGCAGAAGGCTCATTGCTGTTGGTGCTTACATAACCAGGCGCTTAACTGCAAAGCTTATAAAGATCCGTGTCATAATCTAATAACATTCATGAAAACCATTACAACCCAAACAAAAAGTCATACCTGCTACATCAGTATAGAAGAAAAGACCATCAGTTGAAAGGAACACCCCAAGCATATTCCAACTGCCACAGATATCCTGACAAACGTTGGTCCTGTGCAGAAAAAAAGCAGCTGGTGAGATGAGATGCAGTCAAGACTCTTCTACTGACAATGCCCAGCAACAAGGAACTTTCTAAAAACGGCTCGGACAAGGATCAAGAGGGCTTTCGATAAGAATGAGACAAAGAACAAAACACATAAGACAATGTAGATTGAGATCAAAATGTGGCTGAGATGTAAAAAACTGAAAAACCTTGAAGAGGAGAATGCAAAAAGCAATTTATTCTTTCCAAATTTTTGGGAGAAAGGCACTACCGTGAAGACACAGAAACCAACTTAAACAACAAAAGGTCTTGTGCTTGATCGATATATTTGCAAGATCGAGTAATTCCATGGTTTTACGCAATGGGTTGCCATATGTCCGGGCTCAAAACATATTTTTGTAAATCTTGTTATTTGATGCGAAACCTAAACCCCCTCATGTCTATCTCAGAATAAACATCTGCAATAACCAGTACATGCATAACAAGTCTTCATAGCTTGCAGTGGATGCAAATATCAGGAGAAAAATGCTTATTGCGGAATTATCTCATTCAATATGCTATATTACCACGTGACATTGGCTCTACAACAGGTCTGTGAACTTATGCAATTTGATACTCGAAAAGGAAGATACATCATATCTTATACCCTTTTATCAACCTTCTAAATTATCATGTTTGAATAAATGACCCTTCTACAACAGTTCTGGGAATCTACATATTTTGATACTCAAAAGAACAGGCTATCACAAGTAATAAGGGAAGTTTGAGTCAAGTGATTACATCTAAGAGAGGGAATGGTGATCTTGACAACTTCTAGGCATCCCAAGATTCTTTGCTCATTAACTTGACAATGTTACTATGCCCTGTATAGCTCTGAGATAATGAAGTTAAAACTTAGCGACTCAAAGGAAAAAAAAAAACAAACAGACAAAGAAGAACGAGCCCGGCTTTATGAGGCGGTGCACGCGATCGGAATCTAAAAGCGGAGCGATTGGCTGGTTGGCTCCATACCTTAAGAGCAGCCTCACAATCTCCTTATGCCCTCATATGATGCTCTGTGAATACCCACTAATTCATTGTTTTTATCTTCAACTCGCTTTTGACATAAGTAACCATCATGACCATTTAATTTCGTGCGGATTCGATTTTGTAGCATTTGAGATTTAGTTGTTGCTCCATTGTATACGATACTCTAATTACTATTAGCTTGTCTTCCCATGTCTATATGGCATTTCGGGGATCCATTTCCATATTGGCTCTTGCAACCTTTAGTTAACGGTCGATCCTGCATGGGCGGTCAAAGAAAATTATCTTCGCATAAACCATGCCATAATGAAATAGTAAATTGTTTGTCACTATAATACCTCAAAGGATAAGATGGCACAACATTCTTCACATCTACATTTCCACTTTGTTTCTTGGAGTTGCATCTCCTAGTTTTCCGACGTCTTTGTTTGACTAATCATTTCATTCCTTATTCTATCGAAGTTAAAAGATCGCCCCAAAGAAAACCATGCAATTATACTGCTGCGTACTCTTTCCAAATGTTAATACAACCGACGGCCGATGCAAATACTAATTGTAAAGGACCGAAAAAAGATAGTCCATCCGCAAGGAAAATAGCGTGGACTTCATTTCAACCGATTCTAATATCAACTCACTTGCTCTTATATATGGAGCATTTGGAGCCTTTGTAACTTCGGATTTAAAAGTAGGCCGCTTTGTTTAGTGATGACTTTGTTTCTGTATAACCTTGATGGCACGCAGAAAGAAAAACCTCATGAATTTATTCAAGCTTAGGGCTAGTCGGTGCATGGAAAATACTCTGCATACAGGCTAGCCTATCCATCATAAATCATACTTGTTGTTTCTCTTGCAAAACAACCTTGATATTGTGGAGCTATGACTTGGCGGTGATGTGACCTTGTTGAACTACGGCGCGGATTAGCTGGGCCTTTGAGGATCTTTAGCTGTTTGTCCATGAAGCCCCGGAGAAAGAGGATTAGAATTGGGACCTTCTTGTCGATCGGGGAGTTAGGTTGCTTGCGTTTCAGCTGGCGGAGTCTAGAAGCAGAGGGGGACAGCAGGAGTTCTGACCTATTAAGGGTTTGGGCGGTCATTGACATATTCTAGGCATATCTACTGGCATATGCCTGGGAATATGCCACAAACCCACCTCAACAAGGGCTTGCCCCCCTTAGAACAACCCAAAAATGATTAAATGGGTAAAAAGGATTGCCTTTTATAAAAAAAGTCTATAATCTCTAAATCAATGGATTTGACTCGGCATGAGAGGAAGAGATATCTTTTTCTTAATTCAAGAAGAAGAAGCATTTTGAGAAACTCGGTTAGGGAGTGCGGATCATTTAATATCTTCAAACACTCCTTTTAAGCTAGTGCTCTTGTTCTAGATTCAAAGCCACGTCTTTTTAAATTCTGAAATTGAGAGAAGATATGATGGTTGTTCTATCAAGATTTCTAATTGTGCAAAAGAAGATTCGTTTCTAGTGAATTTATTTGGTTATGCTTGATTGAGTTTACAGGCAATAGAGATAATCTATAATATTTTTTTGGTCTCTCTGGACAGAAAGACCAATTCTATTATATATTATATGTTGTTTTTAAAACTAATCCGTCCATAGTCATACCATAAATGTTGTCACCTGTCAAGAAGCAACCAAGAATCCATGCAATAGGGTTGGTCTTTTGCAAAATAGAGAATAAAATTCCAATTTATGATTTTAATCAACCTGAGTTTTCGTCTTTCTGCCATCCATGACATGAAGCTAAAGAAAAAGTCTCGTACTTGGAGTCCTAGCTTTCGTTTGTACCTAACAATGTTCCTTTAGTTGCTCTTGCTTGAGCAATGCACTTCTACCTCTCCGTATTTCTTGCTTGTATCATCATTACCGCAAAGGTTTTTCCCTTGAAAACCTTTCGAGGCAGGGGTTTTTTAATCCTAGTAGTAATGATTGTACTAGCCCATTGTATGGGTCCCATGACCTATTGGTCTCCGTGGACGTTAAAAACTATTCTATTCTATTATATTCTTCTAAAGTCCTTGACATTGCCATGATCGGCAAAATAAGAACTTAAGACTAGATGATTATTATTTTTCACGGGAGAATGAGGCAATGTGTGACCTCATATCTAGCATTATAACATGGGTTTTTTTATGTTTTTGTCTTTTTTCTCTAAGGTTTTCATATGATTTGCAGGGGGAGTATTCATCGGGTGTACTAAATAGTATTTCTAGAGTGCACTCTTTTCTTAGTCGTTGATTTTTAGAAAAGGGGGCAAATCCTATGGTGGAGATTTTTGTGGTGGGTGTGAATATCCTCTCATTTTTCTTAGGTTTTTAGGTTTTTTTTAGTAAGTTTGGAAAAGGAGCTGGGAGCATTTTTTGGAAAGCAAGCAGGTGATTGGCCGGGCGGGGCCCGGCTTTACTGAGCCCGATATGCTACTTGCAATCAATCGAGGCTCAACCATGGGCGCCCCTTGAAGCCATCTATTACTTCTTGGGACAAAAGCTTCCAGATTCCTTGCATTTTCTTCCGGCCCAGCTTTGTGGAAATTCAAGACAAAGATCCACAGTTACCTCCGTTTTTGCGGTAGGGATTGGTTTCTGTGGTCGAATTTGTTACGGGGATAGCTTACGTAAGGTTTTTTACCTTTGCCGGATTTGAAGCGGGATTGGCTTCTGCGGGTTTTTACACTAGAAGAGGGATTGGCTTCTCGCGGTGTTGGCCTAATATAAAGCTTGGAAAAAATCAGTTTCTTTGCGAGGCTTTGAATCAGAACCAATGGAGAAACTTGTGTTGATCTGTTACAACCTAAAGTAAACTTTGATGCTTTGAAATGAGATAATAGAAGGCTTCGGGCACAATACTCATTTTAGGTGCTTTGCTTTTTTTAAGACATCGCCAGAATCGTTAACTTTCACTATTGTCGAAGTTGTATCCATTCAAATACTCCAGATGTCTACCATCATCCCAAAGGCCGACTTTACGGTTTCAAAGGTATTTTGAAGCTTATGTGAGTTTATTTTTTAATCTTACTCCACGGTTTGTTCGTTTTCAAGGTGCTGCATTTGAGAAGATTAGAAACCCTAGCAGTCAAGCCTTTCCAAAAGGGTGATCAATGTTAAAGATACAATTAGGAGTGATGGTGCGATTATCTTCTTCAAGCCGCATTAACCTGGAATTTTCACATCCTATCTCATAGATGGATCAAGGAGATTACTTTTAACTTAGCTCTGTATCATAGTTTTATATCTGATTATACCATAATGTTATTGCTATAAAAAGTGGCGAATGTCTTTTATTTCAAACTCAGAGCACTTAGCCTCGTATCATATTTTATATCTGATTATGCTAAGGTAAGCATGTATCCCTTAAATAGCAGATGCAAGTTATTTAATGGCATGTCTGATGCAAGCTATGAAGTTCAAATGCACTATTATTCTCTAAATATTCCAGGGTTTCATATTATTATTTGTTTTTTTTTTTTATAATGCTACATATTGGATATTGCTACATGTTTTACATCCGACATATTATTAATTACAAAATATAACATCAACTCATCCAAGTGTGAAGTCATGTTGTTTGTTTTAGTAGAAAGGGGAAAAAAATTTAACCTATAACAAAAACCATTACATTACACGCCTTTATATTAAATCCCCCTTCAAACCCCCTTTGGTTTGGGTGCATATTCACACGGGGGTGACTCCGGGCAGCGAGAGCCCCTATAATTATGTTTTGTACATACAAAATCAACACCATATAGTATAATGCCTGAAATCTTATAGTATTTTGTAACTCTTGTTATACAGTATAGCAAATTCCATACATCCATACCCCACAAACGAGGAACTTTGTGTACGGTGTAGATTAAGGAATTAGGGGTGAATATGCCTATCAAATGCGGCTCGTTGTTCGGAGTCACCCCCCATGTGAATATGCACCCAAACCAAAGGGGGTTTGAAGGGGGATTTAATATAAAGGCGTGTAATGTAATGGTTTTTGTAATAGAACTTTGAATATTGGTTCATGGTGAAGAAACCAAGCATTCGTTTATAGCATCACTATGGTAGAGTATGTGGTTATTTAACACGTATAGATGTGAAGAAACGAGCCAACAACCCGATATAATGAGGCAAAAGCGAAGCAAAAAAGTAACCAAGATGGTAGAAGAAGACCACAATCATCAAAGGTAATTTCATTTGATTTTAATAGAACTTTGAATATTGGTTCATGGTGAAGAAACCAAGCATTCGTTTATGGCATCACTATGGTAGAGTATATGGTTATTTAACACATATAGATGTGAAGAAACGAGCCAACAACCGATATAATGAGGCAAAAGCATAAGCAAAAGGTAACCAGTAGTAGAAGAAGACCACAATCATCAAAGGTAATTTCATTTGATTTTCTAATTTCATGAGCAAAGAGATAGATCTGACATTTTTGAAGATCAAGCAGACGCTATTAATTAGTTAAGCTGGCTTGCTATGTGGATACCTTAGGAATGAAGAACGATCCACCTTTCAGGTAAGGCAAATTTGCTAAAAAACAAAATTTGATCTACCAAATTGCACAAAAAGTATAGAAATATACAATGGAAGGGATCATCTTATTTTTAAAAAAGGGAAGGTTTTGGTATGTGTGCCCGAACGCTGCATATGCAGATGCATGTAACATTCCACTCTCCACCGTTGAGAATTTGTTTTGGTCGTCAGATCTATATTTCAAATCATCATGCATTTGCGAGCTCTATTAACGAATCCGGCGATGGAGCTCTCCCATTCCACCTACGATGGAGATGAAGGAAGCGGACCGGGAGGAAGCTCACCCTTACGTACTATTTTCACATGGAATTTATCGGCGAGCATCGATTTTACTCACATATGAGACAAGCAAGTCCTCTAAGTTTTAGCAGCCAACACAAGGTTGATGAATCTCAAGTTTCGGGTTTGTCCGCAGGCGGTGCTTCTCTTTCATTTCGAGGTTGACAACATATTGCCCAAATCATGGAGTGTCACGGCATAAGATTGGGAAGATAATCCGACTTCTTCCATGTCCGTCTTTTCAGATATCGCTAGAAAAATAGTCCAGCCTTCTTCTTCTATACGTCTTTTGGATTGCATGATATTGCTATCTCGGCATATACAAATACAAGATATCATGCTCAAGTAGAGAAAGGCCCACAAGCAAGGAATATTTAAGATGAACAAGCTTCTGCATATTCTGCGTAAGATGAAGTTTGCAACAAGAAAAAGTAAAACTTTAGCATTTGGGATATCATCATCAAACTAATTTGGCAAGAATCACATGTTGAGCACTATGCAAACGTACTTAACTTGGTCTCTGATTTCGCCATCATTGGAATGCACCGACTATCCATTGGGATGCTCTATATTCCATCTACACACAATAGATTCTTCTCATTCCATATACCCAAGACAATCATGTCGAGCACTCTGCAAAGTCTAACCCTAAACCTCACATGTCCACGAGTATGCTATTTGAGTTGACGCTTTTGTCTTAATTTTCTTTATAACATCTAATTGCCTTCTCTCTATTGCTTGATTCATTACCCATCTATCTATGAGAGCATTCCAATATCTGATGTCATATGAATTTGGTTGCAGCTTTATTCAAAGAAGTACATGTTGGCTAAATATTTGGTGGGTCTACACCTATTGATTGCACCGTAGATGGATTCTCAAGCTATCTGCTCCTTTTTAGGAAAGCTCTTGGGACGCTAAAAATGATGAACTGAAATATTGAAAATACGTTCGGCGTTCCAAAGACGCGATGCTCGGTCCCAGGGCGTATATTGTCTTGCTGCAAATCGCGTACACCCTTACCCCCCGACTGGCGGTATGCCTAACGTAGCCAGGCGGGTAGCCCCTAGGGGGCAACTTGCAAGGTATGTGCATTTATTAATGTGCACACTTACCAATGTGCACATTTATCAAGGTGCACACCTTTCCATGTGGGTACCTTTATGCCACCTAGCCATTAAAGGCAAGTGGGCCATTCCCAATTATCCCATATGCCTAAAGGGATAATTGGAAACCCTAGCCTAACCCTTGTCTATTTGGGAAGAAACACTAACTTGCCATTTTCGTCCATAGGGATTTTAGAGCTTCGGTTTTGCCCTGCCCCCAAGAGTTAAAACCGCCTCCCGTGACTGGTACGAGTAATTGCACCATTAGTTTTCCTTGATTCAAGCGGTTCGGCGGGATGGTCGAACTTCGAGAGCGAGGAGGAGCCCGAGCCAAGGATCGGGTATTTAGTCAATTTAATAAATCATTGAATCAGTAGGTTTAGCCCATTAAATTGCCCATAGCAACCACTTAGATCCCTAGATGCAGGACTCTAACTAAAGAACCTAACTCCATGATATAGATTAGATCTAGTTCTTTAGTTCTCTACAGATGTATATGGATGATGTATCTCCGCGGAACTCCTTGTATTGGGAAGGGGGGGTGAGGCCCTAAAGTTTGGTAGTAGATGCTCCTAGATTAGCCTCTCTAGCACACTTGTAGATTAAAACTACTTACGTGGAGCCCACACAGTTGTGGGTGAAGGGGCAGGCTTGGCTTATAAAGAGGTTCGTGGTCGGGCTCTTGAGCGATCCCTGCAGTGCATGGAAGTCTGCGGGGATCATTGTGGACTAGGCCTAATGGCTCGCCCGCTGGCGTGTGGGCAAGGCATGGGCTCGACACTCGTGGAGTGATCGTCACTCTCCGGTGGGTTCAAGTCTAACAAGGGCGGTGGCCCTCTAGTCACCTTTGAGTCGACATGTAGATCTCTCGAGGGAGAGATCCCTACACGCCCCATCGAACTAGGGAGATGCAACCCGGGGAATAGCCCCTTTGGCTATGCATCCGTGCTGGCTACTGATCGAGGTCCCAACACTTTTCAGCCTACTGCGCAAAGTGTGCGCAGGGGAGGGGCGGATGGAGTGGACAACCCTAAGCCATGTTCTTATGCCGACCAAATCCATTGCCATGAATTCGCGCAATGAATGAACTGAGACCCAAACATTAGGTCATCCCTTTGAGTCCGAGCCTTGGGTAGGATTTCCCATATGTATTGTCTTTGATCTTTGTCTATGCAGATGTTGATGTACCACCCGCCAGAGGTGGATATGTGATGCTATTGTATCTTACGACATGTATGTTTATTTAAGCAAAAGTTCTTACTTTGCATGTGGGTTCAGCTAAGGTAAGAGTTTCATGTACAATGCCATAGGAAGTTTATCCCGTAGTGGGGAATAAAGTTTAGCAAGGAGGCAGTGGCAATGTTTGTGGTACACAAACAGAGAGACTTTGAGAACCTTGAATATGCAAAGCGCTCTTAGACACATTCTCTTTGGCTTAGGTGTGTTGGTGGGTTGGCAAAAGTGCACGGCCTTATGGACGTTGAACACTCGATTAGGCATGTCTTCATGATTATCCATGGAAGCTTCTTACTCATGGACAGGCCACAAAGCTACTTGGAATTCCTATTGGCATTCATGTTGGTGAAGGAGCAACATGGACAGAAATTATTAAGGGTTTGGAGAAGCACCTATTCTGGTGGTCAACTGCAAAGTTGTCCCTCACATGTCGCATTATAGTTGCGAAATCAGTACTCAACAGTACCCATATGTATATGGCTTCCTTGTTGCTAGCCCCACAGGTTAAGATATAGGAGCTCATTACAATCGTCCGAAATTTCATATGGGCTAGCACGGAGGAGGGTGCGGTGGTTAAGGTTGTCTGGTCTAAATGAGTGGGCATGTGGCTTGGGTATGATGGATTTCTTATTGCAGAAAAATTCATTTGGAGGCTCCTGAATGGTGAAGATGACTCTTCTGGCCTTCGCCTTCTCAAACAATCTCTCAATCATTGTACTCTAGGTAAGAAGGCAGTGAAACGAAGTTCTTCAGCAGGGGCTCTATTTCACCCTCTTGAGCCTTTTCCAAATGCATCTCTTTTTCTTCGAGGATTATTGATAGCATAGCATGTGGTCAGACATCTATTTTGGCCATGTCCATCCACCCATGCTCTCCTAGATATTCCGTGGTGGTGGGCACCATTGCCGTCAAACCCCTTACCACACCCCCCACTCGCTGCATCTGTTCATCCCCTTATGCAAAGATGGTGGGTTGTAGCAGGTGTCGTCTCAATTTAAGCATGGTATGAAGGTGGTCGCCTCTTGCCATGGTCGGCATTTCAAGAAAAAATCTTACTCTCACGTTGGGATGTAAATGTATGGGAGAAAGTGGCAGAGAACTTGCCTCTCATAATAGAAGTCGACGTCGCGGAAAGGGTGCCATGGAGTTGTCATGAGGATATTCACAAAGGCAAGTACTTTGTCCGCGCTATATACCGTCTGCTCTTAGCTCCACGCCCCATCCCATTGCCAAATGGATGGCAATTACAGATCCCAAAACCCTGCAGGCTCGCACATGGCGCTAGCTTTGGGATAAGTTGCTCCACCTTAGAGTTTCTGTAATTTGGTGGAAAGTCTTATATAGGTGTTTGCGTGTAAACACCTTGCCGCATCACTATGATCCTCACAACTCGACAGTATGTCCACTTTATCTTTCAGATGTTGAAACACTTGAGCATTGCCTCTTTTCCTGTCCAGAAGTTCAACCAGCATGGTCTTGGCTTCAAGCATTATTTAACAATACACTAGATTGCCAATTTATTCTCCTAGCGTCCTACCAAGGTGCATGGGTCCCAGATAAACGGAAGGCATTTCATCTCAGGTATGGATAGTTGTTGTGTTCAATCTGGGAGCGTCGTATGCTACACATTTTTCAAGGCATTTATTCACCCGTTCATAGAGTCATTGTTGTAGCCCATGCTAAGATACTGATGGCTTATGACCCTTCCTCCCTCAGGGAAGAAGTGAGAGACCATATTTGGATTCAGTATCTCCAAACTAATTCTTATCATTAGTCTCCTATGCTGGAGTGGGTATATAATGCTTCAGGCTCGTGCTTCGAGAGCGTTGTCTTGTGCTTGCATAGGTAGATGATATTTGTACATCTTGTAATGTTTACCTGTGATCAATAAACTTGCTTTTCATTCCTTTAAAAACACACACTGCATGCATGCATGCATGCACTGCACAAAGTGACTTGTTGAGTTGAATCTACAACAGTTGATTTGTTTTAAGTCTGCCAAAGAAGTTTATGTAAAGCAATTTCAAAAAATGAGTGCAAGATTAAATGGATGTTTTCTTTCCATGACCCCCCAACTTGAGTAGCTAATTTGTTTTGCTAGAACTTAGCTTTAAATTGATATGTATAATAAAGAAACTATAGTTTGCTGCAGAAGTTAAGCTTTTATTGTATTGTGTAAGATTGCATGCTTCTACTCTATTTGAAAAAAGATATCCTTTATGTCTCATGCTATACATGGAGAGATTTTTTGTACCTATACCATTAAGAGATACAAGAAATTTTATCGGCCCAAGGCCGCGAACATTTCTTTTATCGACTTGGTGTCAGTTCAAGCCGAATTAATTTCCAATTAAACATTTCGTTGGACAGTCATATGAACCCTGAGAACATGCAGGATTTGAACCCACAGCATTGCCTTGTGTTCCAGTGTCCACATGATACATGGAAATTGTTTTGACGATCACGAGATTCCCACTCTTAATCATCCGGTGGTAGTCAGTGGATTTTGAGCCTGGATGGGGGTTGTCCACATCCAATGGCCTGACCACTAGACGACCAGCGCAATATATGTTTATTTTGATCTTTTTGTTGTACACATACAATTTTATTTTTTTGTTACCCGATGCTAAACAGTGGGTTTTAGTCCTGGCTGGGGGCTACCCATATTCAATGGATTTACCACTAGACCATCACCGCGATATTTTTTATCGTCCACTGAGGCCAATAATGGATAATGGATTTTATCTCTTTTTCTCTTTTCACCATCCAATGGTAGTCAATGGGTTTTGAGCCTTGGTGGGGATTAGCCCTAACCAATGGCCTAACCACTAGGCTTCCATCGCGAAGGGTTTTATTCGTAAGATTGCATGCTTCTACTCTATTTTGGAAAAGATATCCTTTATATCTCATGCTATACATGGAGAGAGATTTTTTGTACCTATACCATTAACAGATACAAGTAATTTATCGCGGCGGCCAAGGCCGTCGCGAGCATTTCTTTTTATCGACTTGGTATCAGTTCAAGCCGAATTAATTTCCAATTAAACATTTCGTTGGACAGTCATATGAACCCTGAGAACATGCAGGATTTGAACCCACAGCATTGCCTTGTGTTCCAGTGTCCACATGATACATGGAAACTGTTTTGACGATCACGAGATTCCCACTCTTAATCATCCGGTGGTAGTCAGTGGGTTTTGAGCCTGGATGGGGGTTGTCCACATCCAATGGCCTGACCACTATACGACCAGCGCAATATATGTTTATTTTGATCTTTTTGCTGTACACATACAATTTTATTTTTTTCTTACCCGATGCTAAACAGTGGGTTTTAGTCCTGGCTGGGGGCTACCCATATTCAATAGATTTACCACTAGACCATCACCGCGATAATGGATTTTATCTCTTTTTTTCTTTTCACCATCCAATGGTAGTCAATGGGTTTTGAGCCTTGGTGGGGGTTAGCCCTAACCAATGGCCTAACCACTAGGCTTCCATCGCGAAGGGTTTTATTCGTAAGATTGCATGCTTCTACTCTATTTTGGAAAAGATATCCTTTATGTCTCATGCTATACATGGAGAGAGATTTTTTGTACCTATACCATTAAGAGATACAAGAAATTTATCGCGGCGGCCAAGGCCGTCGCGAACATTTCTTTTTATCGACTTGGTGTCAGTTCAAGCCGAATTAATTTCCAATTAAACATTTCGTTGGACAGTCATATGAACCCTGAGAACATGCAGGATTTGAACCCACAGCATTGCCTTGTGTTCCAGTGTCCACATGATACATGGAAACTGTTTTGACGATCACGAGATTCCCACTCTTAATCATCCGGTGGTAGTCAGTGGGTTTTGAGTGTGGATGGGGGTTGTCCACATCGACCAGCGCAATATATGTTTATTTTGATCTTTTTGCTGTACACATACAATTTTATTTTTTTGTCACCCGATGCTAAACAGTGGGTTTTAGTCCTGGCTGGGGGCTACCCATATTCAATGGATTTACCACTAGACCATCACCGCGATAATGGATTTTATCTCTTTTTTTCTTTTCACCATCCAATGGTAGTCAATGGGTTTTGAGCCTTGGTGGGGGTTAGCCCTAACCAATGGCCTAACCACTAGGCTTCCATCGCGAAGGGTTTTATTCGTATTTTTTAAACCACCCAATGTTAGTGGTGGGTTTTGGTCTGGTGGGGCTACCCATAACCAATGGATTAACCACTAGACCATCACCGCGATGGATAGATTAAGTCGTTATAGTTTCATAAAAGTGCGAGCGAGGGAATCTCATTATAATCGAACATCAAATCATGTATCATTTGGACAGAAAATGGTACCTGTAAAAAGCTGAGAGAATGTATATTGTTTGAGCTCCAATTCTTATCATTAGTATCTTTCACGTAAATCTTGTAAATAGTTATTGACGAAAATATGCTTGTGATACATGAATGATATCGATGGCGCCGATGTACCTTATGTGAAGTCAAATTGTTTACCACGCTTTGGCTCAACTTTGTTAGAAAAAGGATTTGAAGAAGATGTATCTCATGAGCATAACAATTTACTACTCACAATACCTTCAATGCACTTCATAATGTTTTCATATAAGAGTAGGATGAGCGACGTATGTTATTTGAAGCCCAACTATTTATGTTTTTTTTTGTTTGGTCTGTATGTACACAAATACATAAAGAAAAAAGATCAAGCGAAAGACGCTTTATCAACATAGCAATTCTTTGTATACAACATTTTTTGTGCATTTCATAGTATTATCTGGTGATAGCAGGATGAGCGCATCTGATCGCATACGAGTGAGTGCAGTGTATAGCTGGCCATGTGCGAATACGTCAGTACGTAGGTCGATAACAACACGGTCTAACGGTAGTCCTTGACAATTATTGAAAGTTGTTGAATAAGATAGGTGAAGTGGTAACTGTCGCCTGTGAATGGTCCAAGGCCTATTTTCTGGTTGATAAAAGAAGTCACGTGTATAGGTCCTCTTCAGTTACGCCATCTAAAATTTTTACCATCACAAACTTCGTGTGCATTGATACGACCACGACTCTCGCATTTTTCACTAAACCCTTTTCCATGTCTAGTCATTTCATAATGTGGCATATAGCTCCCACCTTAAGTCTCAGTTCATGATTCGGTATTCCAGAATGTGTGAAGTTATTCAAAAAGTCAGATGTTGCATAAGGATGATCGTATAATTTGATCTTGTTCTGTAATGTGATCGTGACTATAATATGGCTTATCATGGTTAGGTACTCTCTTGAGTACATAATTATTGATATTATCAACACTTTTGTTAAGCGGTGCGGAAAGTTGTGTTTTTTGCACTTTGCCGAGTCATGGAGGATGTTAGATGGATAAAGAAAATCGACACTATTTTCCACGCTCGTGGTTGTGTTGAAGATGTCTAATGAGACAGTAGATTCTTTCCCATTCTCTCCTACGCGGTCAACAAACTCCATTAATTCGGGATCTTTTGCATTACAGAGTGGTTGTTCTAATCTGAACACTTGAAAGCTTTGCCACCATGGCGAGGATTTTATGGATGCATTGTATGCTGCAGTCCTTCAGCCTCCCTTGACAACATGGGCAATTTGTCTAAAATCTCCAGAGGCAATAAAGTGTTTACCTCCAAATGGAAGACTATTTCTACACAACCTTTGTAACACATGATGGGAGCTCTATACTTGACCTTGTTTAGCGTTGGGAATTCATCGGATAATAGCCTTAGGCTGCGATGAGCAAATCGCTTCCCCAGTCATGTTCTATCATTGAGTGGAGTCCTGCATTATTTTCGAAAGATCTAAATTCAAGCTAATTTCATCTAGCTCGAGGATCTAGTGACAACCCAAGCAACATCAACAATATGAATGTTATTTTCGTCTTATTCATATGTTGTTGATCAACAATATGAATGTAAGTGCTACTGAGACCACTTGTTGTTTGCAAGTACTACATCTTTGGTCTCTTCAACTACCTCTCACTATTGATACTTTGATTTTCCTTGCTTTTGGATATACCTATACTACTATCCAAGCATTTAAAGGTCTTTGCAAAAAAGATGCAGAAAGAGTAGTGCAAGTGTTTCGAGGGTAGATTATATTGGATTTATTAATGATGAACTTATATGACCATAAGAAATGTACATCTCCTTAATCTTTGTTGGTGAACGAAACATAGAGTATGAAAACACCATGTGGAACTGGCTCAGACCTTATGGTTCTCAAATGCTCTTGTGGTGATAAGTGCCAAGGACCAAAAATTCCGTGGTTTGACCATATACTATGGTATATAGTGAATAATCTGAGTAAATGCTTTACAGAGCTTAGCTCTTTGAAAGACCAGATTGCTGCCTTCTTACAATGGTTGATGAAAGATACAATCCAACAACCAGTCAAGGCATTTATAATCATTTGAATATAAGGGAAATGATGCTAGATGGTGCTACTGAATATGCGAATGGCAGCCCTCCAAGAATTCTTCAAAAGTATGATAATGCAGAAGCAGCTGTCATGATAGAAAATATAATCATGCCACAATCTTTTTCTGTTAAAAGTGGCAGAAATATCAGAATTTGGGCTACCAATAAGCGTCCTTTCAATCTGAATGAAACATATAATGATAATGATGCTAATAATTCACGAGGAGGTCGGGAGTTTCGAGGTAGGCATAAGGCCAATTTTGCTGCACCTATGTACTATAATCGGGGGCGTGGTCAGAATGTTAGAGCTTCACAAACTCCATCACCCACCATTGGGCATGGAAGCTTTGGAATCCTCAAGCAAGTGAATTTAGCTCTGCTGGAATCCAGAATAATAGTCCATCCATGATAACAAAGAGATCCAAGTTTTCTAGAAATCCTAGGACACTTTAAAATATGATTTCTATGTGTTTTATTTCAAGTATTTGGAATTTAAGGTGAATTTGGTTTTAATTTCCAGTTATAGAAGAATATATTGATGGAAATAATATTTATCCTGAAAATAAATCCCTTGTTTTTAAACATGGAAAATATGTTATACATGCGGAAAGAGAGAAGATGGAGTGCTATATCCATCTGCTATACTGCAATAGTGCTTTTGAACATATTGAACTAAAAAAAGTTTTTTCTTCTTGTATTCATCATTGGTTTGAACAACTTGATTGATGGAAAGTCTTGGGAAAAGTTGTATTTGGTTGGAAGTACAAGAATAATTTAAGCAAATTATGGCATAAACCCTTCAATATCTTTTGCAACTTCTCCTATGAAACATATAAAGGATGCATAAGTCACTCTTCAAAAAGGTTCTTGCAATTCAAAAAAGGCTTTGATGGAATTGGATCACATGTTATTACCATAGATTCTTCTTTCATTAGGGATGAGGTATTAAGAAATGAAACTATTAAAGGCCTCAATCATATACCCTTGTCTAGTTTTAATGTTCAAGAGTTGATCTTAGAACTTATGGTGGCATGGAACAAACTTATGAAGTATGTTGAAAAACACACAACTATAGATACTTCATCATATTTTGACAAAGCAAAGAAATTTATTATACGCTTTGTTAAAAATCAATCATTCCACAAGAAGACAAAATGTGGAGGGTTCTACTCAAATAAAAATGCCCAAGATGAAATCATATGGCTTACTTCTCATCTACATGTAGCGGGAATTGATAAAGCCCTTACAACGCCATCCTTCATGTGCAAATATTTGCTAATACACATGGCTCTAGAACATCTTTTTAGTTCCAATTTTGTAACTTATAAAAATAACGACAGGGAATGGATAGCACTAGATGATTGCCAAAAGTATATCATGGACGAACTTCATAATATACTTCCATATTTTCATGTCAATCAAAAACAATTACTATATCTCATGGGCATATATGAGGCGCATAAGGATGCAATGAGATGGATCACTAATGCATCAAATTGCATCTTCTCTGATTTAGCATCTATGATTTCCAATGGGCTCAAACTAGTCACGGAAATGTTTCAAGAGAAATGTTATTTATTAGACAAAGAGATTGAACTCTCCACGGGAGTGAAAAGCCAAATCTTTTGATGTTTTGACTTCTCCTCACATGTGGCCATCAACCTCCCAAAGGAGATCTCAGACATTTTTGTTGGAAATATTACTAGATGTTATGAAATGATACCATTAGAGGGTGATAACGGGCTACCCCATGCCATCCAAGAGATTATTATAAAAAACATATGCTTTTGCAAAAAGCAAAGGACATATTGTGGATTTAGCCCTAATCCTACGGGAAACAAGGTTGCCTTGCCATTAGGTGAACCACCTGGGGCAAAAAATGTAAGGTGATGATGACCTCATGCAGCATTATAGAATATCCTTAATATATATGTTTATTTATGAATGTCGATGGGGATAATAATACTCATTTGTGGACATGGCATGCTCATAAAACATGAACCCCCCATGGTAAGCCAGAACCACATATTTACTGGTGGATTTAGTAGTAATCCTATGGGAGAAAGATTGCCTTGAACTTAGATGAACCATCCCGAGTAAAAAATGCAAGGCAATGGCGACCGAATATGGGTGAAAGCATACGTTCTCATGTAATCCAAGGTTTTTTCAAAACATGAAGTACACAGAGGAGACTTCTCTATACACAAAACTGTTGGCCTACTTTTAAAAAGCCTTAGTAATAATAATAATTCTAGAATGGGACTCGCAAGAAACCAACAAACCGCCCGAGATAGGCTTCTCATTCATCTCAGCAGATTTTCTACAATGGTGGACAGTGGGTAGCCGCACACATGCGAACTACCCACGAAAAATAAAGGAAAATCCAATTATATCATTTGGACCCCAAAACAAATACAATGCTAATAGATGAGTGGCTGATGTACCTGCCGAAAGCTTATCACAGGGATTAAAAAACCCGCCCTTTTCGGGTTTCGAGGAAAAACCCTAGCGATAAGCCTTCGGCAAGGGGCTTAGACAAGCGTAAAGGCATAGAATCGCTCCCAAAACCCCCGCATGGAGAAGTCGAAGCGGATCTTTGCTTTCGCCAAACTGTACACGCACATCACCAACACAACAAGCGAGAAACATACAGAGAATAGCATCACCCCGGTTGGAAAAAGAACATCACCCCGGGTGGAAAAACATGATAAAACGTAACTTGTACAAAATATAATAAACAAAGAAGGGGGAGGATGGGTTCAAAGAGAATAAGGTGCTGGCGAGAGAAGAGGAAGCGCCCGATGAGACATGGATGCGTAAACGCTACCTGAAATAGCGAACTCCCAACCCAAAACGGGCATGCGCCACCCGCATGCATGCATGACATATGCATGCTCGTCCCATTCTAGAATGGCGATCCGATGTCTCGGATCGATGCGATTCTAGAATGGGACTCGAAGAAACCAACAAACCGCGGACTACCGGAGAGAACTTCCTTACAAACTAGGGTCGAGGACGAAGGTCACAGGACGAGGCCAAAGGCCGGTAAAGGATAGCAAGAAAGATACGCCAAATTGGCTAAACCAGGCAGGAAGAAGCCCCTCCCCTGCCTGGAAAAAATTCAAAGAGAATAAGGTACTGCTGAGAGAAGAGGAAGCGCCGATGAGACATGGATGCAGAAACGCGCCTGAAATAGCGAACTCCCAACCCAAAACGGGCATGCGCTGCCCGCATGCATGCATGACATGCATGCTCGTCCCATTCTAGAATGGCGATCCGATGTCTCGGATCGATGCGCTAATAAGATTTATTAACGTCCAACAAAGACCCGTAGGCCATGGGACAACTCTTACAATTTTACATCTACTCTCTTCTGATAAGAGTATCTTTTTCACTACTGTCAATGTTCTCAAGGAGCTCTCTAATAAATTTTGCCACTTGGCATATTGTAGAGTATTTTTGGAAAAGAGTTGCCAAGTTCTCTTGGGAGTACTTTTCCCGAAGTGAATGGAACCGAGGGCAATGAAATATTACATGTGATTCTGTTTCAATATCTTGCTTGCATCTGCATGTCCTTTCTTCCCTAGGAAGCCCTAACCATCTCCCTGTTTCAATCATAAGATGATGTGAACCCAAGCGTATTCAAGCTATTGCTTGTACCATTCCCGGGTACATGTTCTTATGACTAAGATATAACTAAATGCCATGTTTTGCTTCTGGATTAAAGTCTGCCAAATAGTATCTGACCTTCTTCTTATCACAGAACTCAATGTACCGCTCAAATGTTTTTTGTTTAAAATTCTCACCAAAATCAGCCATCGTAAGATGTAATCGGTTCAACCATCGTATTACATCCTTATGCCAGCTTGCTTTTCCTCTCCCTCCCAAAGACATGGAGGCCTATTACATCCTTATGCCAGCTTGCTTTTCCTCTCCCTCCCAAGGACATGGAGGCCTGGATTGCCACACATGCCAAAGATGTTCCCTCTATTATTTTATTCAAGTATCGGGCAGTTTGCCAAGCTGCTTGGATCTCCAATGGGTATGATCCACTTTCCATTAACAAAATCTCGTACGGCACTGATCTTTTCACTTTAAAAACCATAGGTAATAATGTTTTTTGTATTTGCTCCAACGCATTCCACTTCCCTTTTGACAAGGATGGCCCCCATAGTTCACAAGCATACAAAGCAACTGGCATGATTAATGTGTCAAATAAGCGTTTCCATATTGGCCAAGACCGCACATTTGCTTGCCTGCCCTAATTAAGCATCGCATAGAATGCTTTCAATGCAGCTGAAATCCTACTGTCAATTCCTTGGGTCCAGGTTCTCCTGCCAGCATAAACTTCATGTCCAAGGTATTTGTAAAAATTAACCTGTTCTACTTATTCTCTTTGATATATAACATTAGCCTCGATTTTACCAAAGCATACAATCTTAGTTATTGTCAAAGGTTAACTAAAATCCTTCCAATGGACTAAGGTAATGATTAAATGGTTTTTGTCCAAAAAAAATTTAGGGCAAAAAAATTTTTCCCTGGAAAAATTCATGGCTGCATCTCCTTGGATGCCAACATGCCACAAAAAGCCTTAAAAATGGCCGATTTTGTCCTTTGAGCATATGTATCAGGCCGAATCAGCCAGATCCGGCCATATCAAGGCCTGCTGGTTTTGAGGGAGCGTAGGTTGTTCGCTTCTGGAGTTTTTCTGTGAGCCCATATCTAGCAATAAGCCCTGAAACAGTGCAAGAATTCAGAGTGGGGTGCAAAAAAACTTTCTATTCTTAGACTGGGATGCTTATTCATGACTGTCTAGAATGTTCTAGGACTATCTAGAATATTATAGAACTTTTCATAACTATTTAGAAGCTTTTACATCATTCTAAAACACCCAGTTAAAAAAGCCTTCTATTTTTAAAACAAGATACTTATCTATGAGCATGTAGAACAATCTAGAACATTCCAAAACATTCTATTTTGGTTTTCTGCAACATGTCTAAAAAAGCTTCTATTTTTAGATTGAGGTGGTTATCCATCAGCATCTAGAACATCTTAAACCATTTTATTTAAAAAAAACTTTTTATTTTTAGACTGAGGTATTTGCTCATGAGCATGTTTTATAAGATTCTTTTAAACTTCGTGAGATTTCTTTATTCTAGAATGTTCTAGAACCTTCAAATTCTAGATCATCCTAGACCTTTCTAGGAGGTTCTAGCCCATTCCAAAACGTCCTAGAACATCCTAGAAGTTCTAGGACTTTCCGGAGGGCTCTTAAATTTTCCACGATCATTTGGAACATCCTAGAACTTTCTAGAGCACTCTAGAACTTTCTATCCAAGAATCAGAATGCATATCCTCATATGGATAGTCTCCTTATATATTGAAAAAAGATGCTCTTTTTTGCATCTATGCATGTGGGATTACTGTGCATGCCCTAAATTCTAAAACAATCTTGAACATTTTAGAACCATAGGGTTTCAAGTAACCTTAACAAGAAAAAAACAAACATATATTGAAGATTGGTTAAGAGGTTGGTGTGGGGGTGATGGGGTCAAGGGTTCAATTCCCTCCTAATACAAAAGACTTTGCTAAAAAATGGGAGATCCCCAACAAATGGACGGATGAGATGGGTCATGGGTCGCCAAGAAGCTTCCAGAAGCCACCAGATCTGACGGTCGAGATCGCAAGGGAGCAGATGGACGGTCTGGATCTGGCAATATAGATATAAGAGTTGGTTAAGGGGCTGATGGGGTCAGGGGTTCAATTCCTTCTTAATACAAAAGACTTTGCTAAAAAGTGGGAGATCCCAAACAAATGGACGGACGAGATGGGTCGCCAAGAAGCTTCCAGAAGTCACCAGATCTGACGGTCGAGATAGAAAGGGAGCAGATGGACGGCCAGGATCTGGCAATATAGATATAATGGAAGCTTCCGGAAGCCACCACTAGTAATTACATATATATTAGGAGATGTCAGGTGAGTGGTTGAGGACATAGCCGATCCTGCAGATCCATGACCTCCTGAAGGTATGATCCCAATTTCGCACCGAAGCCATGCTCAATATCACATGTAGCGGCTGGCTGGGCCTGACTAACTCAATATAATGTGTCTGGATTTGATCATACGCTTGACAACTTTGAAGGCTATGGCATTCATTCTCAACGACCTCCATTTGGTGGAGCATTGACAAAGTCTGTCCTAGCATGGCTCCGCAATCCATCTGCCCATATCTCAATTCAAAGACAATGTGCAACAGTGTGAATGGAGCAATGAGTATGCACCTTTGATGGGAAAATGGGTACGCATATAGCATTGCATGCAATATTGAGCTCTCTTTTCCCTCCAGCAGGCCTTGAGACGTTGTGGCCCCATTGCCACGATATAAGCCAAGTTAGGAAGATAAGCATTGTCCATATTAGCCACCTCCTAAAAGTAAGGGATGTGGCGATCAAGGGCCGTCTTCTGAAGAGGCAAGAAACCTGTCTCCTGCAGACTTTATCCCCAGTGCCTATGCTAAGAAAATTTTTTGCACCTGCTCCAAGTCATTCCAAATAGCGAGGAACACCACCGGGCAAGGATGGGCCCTACTAAGACCCTGAACAAGTGTAATTGATGGGCCCAATCATAGAACTCTACCCTGTGACTGTTGTTCTACATTGCATATAGTGCCTTCTAGCCCGCTGTCACTTTACAGCTGTCTCAGTGCATAATAGAAGGAAACTCCACTTCCAGATATTTGTAGGTAGTTGCCACTTTCGCATTTGCTCTCCCATTCCCCCCCAAACTAAAGGAGAGGGCCCTCAGTTGATATAAGGATGATATAAGGACCACCTTAGTCTTGGTCAAATTGATGTATATATCAAGTCACCTGGCAGAATGTGTCCAGGGCATCAAGATGGCACTGTATATCCGCCGAAATGCAAGCTAGGAGGTCCACATCATCAGCATATATCAACTACCTAGTGATGTGGTGCAGGGGTTGAGCTCCGTCATCTCCATTGTTAGTAAGCCAACTCTCCAACTGGTCAATGTAAAACCTAGACAATGTTGGGGAGAGAAGGCATCCCTGGCAGACCGGATATTGCTATCAAATGGTTGGCTTGTCGGCTACAACCGGTCTGAGCATATCTCATGTAGCCTGTACACTGTATTTTGCAGATTCGTAGGGACCTACAACTGCGGCAATCTTACCATAGCTTTTCCCAGGCATAATGTAAACGACCTTGGCGAAGTCAACGAAGCAACAATATAGGTCCTGCAGACAGTTCATGTTGTCTTCAATCAGAGTCCGAAACATGAAGATGTGATCAATGGTTGAGTGTTAGGGCCTAAGTCCTGCCTGTTTGAGAGCCTGCAACTCTGTTGCCTCTGCCCAGTCTGTCATATTGTTGCTCGAGAATCCTGTTTGGCAATTTCGCAAACACCGAATTGACCATGATTGTTCAGTAATATTGGTTGGGCAGTGCGGGTCACCTGCCTTGTATATGGGAAAACTCTGGTAATAGTCCACTGCAGGGGAAAACCTTCCTGTAACACCCTATTGAATAAGGCGGTTAGGACCAATACTATAGACGGCCCTGCCCACTTTAGCAACTCTGCCTGCATACCATTCAAGTTAGGCGCTTTTCCAGTGGTAAGACGCTGTAAGCCCTGGACCACATCTGCCTCTATGATTTCCAGTGCCCAGCCTTCCTAGGGAGGTAATGCTGCTCGTGCACCCTACGGATCATAAAGCTGCTACAAGTATTGCCCCCACAGCTCGTGAGTAATATTCTCTATAGATTGTATTAGATTTCTGAGCACCATTCGCCAAAAGGTCATGGGATGACAATTCAGGACGTATAACATTTTCCTTTGATGCTCCACAATGTACTTGGCTTTTTTTTAGACTTAAGGAAAGCGCGGCACTGTCTAGCTACATGTGGGCATAGAACAGGATCTATGACCTGGCGGAGCCAACATTTGTGTTCCTTGCACCATCAGCATCAAACCACTGATTACATGGGAAGCTTATGGTTCCCGAGGTCTGTCGAGGGCGGTCGCTCCCAAATCATCTTTTTGCAGCAGTCTTAAGCACATCAATCAACTGGGCCATCAGTTGCCCTAGCGTAGGATACTTCAAAATTCCTGCCAAGTCATCTGCGAGCATTCGGGCGTAAGCCTCTGCATGTTCATAATCCAGCCGAAGCATGTGAGGATATGTCACATAGGGAATTCGAACAGCCTGCCAAGCCAGTTGCACGTAATGTGGTAGGTGGTCTGAGTCGACCTCATTCCTACTATATGTTCCCACCCAGAAGTGCTTGACCACATGCATCAACATATGGTCCACCACACTAGATTCGCCCCCCTAGTTCTCCTGCCTACAAGTGCACTATGGCCATTGTGCCAGTCCATTGCAAATTACTAGGTCAAAGATACTGTAGGGCAAAACCATAGCGCATGACCTGATTGTCATCTGATGCCCGTGGCCAAGCTCCTTGTACAGGTGCAACTGCAACACATGATCAATTAAGGAGTCAAATCTCATAGGTTCTTCCACCCCCGTGCATGCATTGAAGTCTCCAAGGAGTATGACGCGGCCCAAATGCTTGTGCTGTTGTATGTCATTATATAGATCAACATAGGGGTCCAACGTATCTACATCCGAGTGGGTGTGATAGATGCTGCTCTTGGCATATGGGAAGTAGCAGGCTGCTACAAAGAGAGGGCTGCCACTATAGTTTTGCATGTGCACCTACGGGTATATGCCTGTCCATCTTGCATAGGGAGATTGACTATGTCAGGGCTGTTTGGTAGTAGCAGGCAACCTCTCCCCATGTCCTCGCTTTCTTATGTAGTCATTAAAGACTCAGTAGCACTGGTATCCTGGCAAAGCAGGTAGCCTGTGTCCTGCATGCTCATATGTTTCCATAAAGAAGATGAGGTCCATATCTGCGACAACAACTATATTCTTTCTGCCATAGAAAGCCCCAGCAATTCTAAAAAACCACGCATAGGTACAATTTTTATTTGCTAGCAGGAGCTGTAGCTGCAGATTCAGTGGTAGCAGCAAAAGGGGGGGCGGGGGGGCAGTAGAAGTGGAAGTAGCATGCGGCATGTGGGCAACGATAGGTGAGGCAACCAGAGCAGGACGAGTGGCTGTAGCGAGCAAAGCAGGGGCATGGTCAAGAGCGATTGGGGCCTCAATAGAAGGGTCCCGAGGGCTCGCAAGAACATGTGGTGGCTGAGAGAGCTGCGTCTTGCCTCGGATCAGTCCTCAACTCCCTCCGGTCTGCAGACGCTCTTAATTGTGGGGTTTACGTGGTGCTGGTAATGTGTTGTGGTGCTAACATCCCAAAGCTTGATGAGGAAGCACGCGTCAAGATACTGCCTCAAATTATGGTGATCTACTTCTATTTGCACATGCATGTACATGTACTTCTGCACATTCTATGTGGTTAGCCACTAAGCTCTCATTTTCTTCCAGTAGACCTTAAGGCATTGTAGCCCCATTGCCACAATGTAAATCAGGTTGGAAGAGCATCATCCACATTGACCATCTTCTGATAGTAGACAATCTGGCGATCAAGGGCTGCTCTCTGAAGAGGCAAGAAACCTGTCTTCTGCATCAAGATGTGATATGGGACCGCAAATTTCACTCCCAGTGCCTGTGCTAAGAAGGCTTCTAGCACCTGTTATTCAGGTAACAAGGTACACCATCGGGACCTAGACTTCGACCCCGTATAGAAGTTCTTGCCTAAACACCGTCACAATAAATCAAGTACAAAACAATAGTTTATGCTATGTGGAATGCGAAGAGGGAGGGCATTTTTGCCATGGTAGGTGCAGTCCAAGTAATTTATGCTATGTGGAATGCGAAGAGAGAGGGCATTCCCACCTTGGCAGGGGCAGCTAGACCTGCCAAGGTGGGAAGTCCCTTCCGCTTCGCATTATGGCATCAAGAACAGACGATTTAGAGAGATTTTAAGGGGAAGACAGAGTGTAGGACCAAGAACAAGCAATTTGGGGGTAAAATGCTGAGAGTTTAGAGCCAAGAACATGTGATTTGGGGGCCACGAAATGGCAGGGGTTCAGAAATCCAGCAGCCATAGCCGTAGCCATCATAGAGGTTCTTTCACCGCCAGTTGTAGATCTACTTCCATTTTTCATTGCCCATTGTGCTCTTGATGCAAGTAACTTGTTGCAAGAGGTCATCCTAGGATGCTCCTTTGACTTTTCATTTGTAGATAGAATGGTCGCCGCATGGCAGTTTATAATTAGAGGATAAACAAGAATGAAGAGCAACTTTCCTTGACGATTATGTGAACAAAATAAAAAAGAAAGAAAACTAATGTGCCCATAAATTAAGTAGGTGATGTGCAAAGCAGTAAGTCTTGCTAATTTTGCTCGTGTTAGAAAAGACATTAAGAGGAAAATATATATATTTTTTTCTTTTTAATCTTTTATAGCTTAGTTGTTGGTCAAGATGGAAAAGAGGAATTGCATGGGTGATGACATATAGTGGGGATCATGTTTCATGACAAACACAAGTGTGAAAGCTCACCTAAGTGGTCATGTTTTAGGAAAGAATGGCCATGACTTTATCATGGCCATATATTAAAAATAAAAAAATAAAATCTAGTTTACATACATGGAGCCACACACCACTAATGCACATAGAAGACATCATTGCAAGTCCAATGCCCTAGGTAAAAACACAGGTAACCAGTGCAAATACATATCTTTTTTGTCGTATCGACATGAACTGAGTAGTATTCTTTGACGTGGTATGGAAGATTGAGGGAATAGGTGATAGCGAGGATTAAAATTATGTGCAGAGTTTCTGCTGTAGAGGAAAGGGAGCGGGGTATTGAGCATGGCGAAGAAAGCAGTGGAGAAGGGGTAAATTATCTGGGTAAGTTGTGGCCAGGCAAAGAAAGTGTGGTTGTGGGGTGGAGCTTGACTGTGGATTAAAATTGGAAGGAAAGATGGGGGGCAAGGAAACGTGCAACACGGAAAGGAAAAGAAAGGAAAGGAAAGGAACAAAGGGTGGAGAGGAGCATATTAATATGAGTATATCCCCGGCAGCCCATTAATTTAAACTTTACAAGGGAAAAAATAGACCATGCAGTTTTCAATACCTACCACGCGTCCCACACTCTACCACTCCATCCCAGCCGTCCATACGCATAGGCTTCAAACTACCCACGTACAACCACCACGGCCATCCAACCGTTGGACGGGCATTGCGACCCCGTCCGTTGGCCGCTCGTGCGGGCTCATCGTAACCGTCAAAGGCTCAAGAGGGGTTCCCGCGCTCAGGGATTAACGGAGGTTGGGTCACATGGACGGAGTTGGGCAGTCAGTCGCCGTAGGACTAGATAGAAAGATAGATAGATAGGGAAGGAAAAAAACAAAGGAAAGAAGCAAACGGCGAAAGGGAAGAGCCACGGATTGCAAACCATCTCTAGACGGATCAATCCTCAATCGATCGGCCATATTTGGATCCACCGATCTGCAGATTCATCTCTTGATCCGATTTATTCTGATTCATCTGCCGGCTGATAGCTCGAGAACACAATCCCCTACGATCTTCCATACGCACTCTCGATCCAGGCTCGATCTCTTTGGCTTATTGGGTCGCTGTTTCACCTTGTATCGAATCGGCTGTTGAAAGCCCCAAGAGGTTAGGGTTTGCATTTTTTGCTTTGTTATCTGCTTGGGTATGGAAACGTTATCGCCAAGTGGTTAAGCTTGGTGTGCGAAATCGGCCTGGGGATTTATTGAAAAGGGCTTTTGCTATATTGGGTTGAAAAGATATGTGCGCAAGTCGGAGGGTAGCGCTTGGGTTGTGGAGGGCGTTTGTTGAGGAGTGTATGGGTGAAGGATGCCGGAGCTGCGTAGTGGTGCAAAACGAGCCACAGGTGCAGCTGCCGCAGCCGCTGCTGTTGATGCAAACCGAGTAGAAGGGGCTGCAGAAGGGACCAGAACTAAAAGAGGTGCACATATAATAGGAGACCCAAACCCATCTGCTGTAGGAAAAGTTAGAACCAGGGCTGCAGGTGCTCAGGAAGCCCCATTGGAAGAACCAAAAAGGGGAAGGGGCAGGGGTAGAGGTAGAGGCAGGGGTAGAGGTGCTGCTGCTGCTGCTGCTGCAGGTCCTAGTGCTCCTGGGCAAACATCAGGAAGAGGTAGAGGTAGGGCTGCTCCAAAAGGCAGACAGAGAGCGGCCGGAAGGGGAAAACAAGTTGTTGAGGATCCAGTTGCTACAGCAATAAAACTTGGTGCTTCTGCACAGCCTGAACCAGACCTTGTCATTGTGCCAGAGGCCCCAAGGGGTGAGCCATTTGTAGACTTGGAGAAGGCAAGCGGAGCCATTGGACTTGATCAGGAAGATATGGAAGAGGAAAGTGCGGGCCGGAGTGCAGATAAGGTTGCTGGTGGGGAGGAAGAAGGAGCAGCTCCTCTTCCAGAACGGGTACTTTCTGCCACATTTGGATTGTTTCTTTGCTAGAATCAAACTAGGCTGTGCATTATTGAATCCAAATATTTGTAGACCATGCATCTCATAAAGGCTGCTCTTATTACAGGTTCAAGTTGGGGGTTCTCCTCTATACAAGATAGAGAGGAAGCTCGGGAAAGGTGGTTTTGGGCAGGTGTATGTAGGTCGAAGAGTAAATGGTGGTTCTGGTCGGACTGGTCCTCAGGCTCTTGAGGTTGTGCATCTGCTTGTTCTTTTCTTTTCTTGTGTTTCTGCTAGCGAGATGAACTAAGTCAGCGTCTTCTACATTACAGGTGGCATTGAAATTTGAACATCGTAGTAGTAAGGGATGTAATTATGGTCCACCATACGAGTGGCAAGTCTACAAGTATGTCTTTGATAATAGTCTACTGTACTTCAATTAATACATTTTTCAATTTTTAATCGAATGGCAAATGACTATTTTTGTTCTCAGTACTCTTGGAGGTAACTATGGTGTCCCACGTGTACATTTCAAAGGTCGGCAAGGTGATTATTATGTTATGGTATGTATGATGCATATCTGATGATCTCTCATTCGTTTTTATATCTCTTTTTTGTGATCATTGTTAGTGATTATATAGGTCATGGATATGCTTGGTCCCAGTCTTTGGGACGTTTGGAATTCATCTGGGCAAGCGTAAGTATTTGGAAATTTGGCTCTAACAAAGCCTCCTTTTTTTCCAACATTGACTTTGCTATTATGATTTTAACAGGATGTCCACGGAGATGGTAGCTTGTATTGCAGTAGAAGCTATATCTATATTGGAGAAAATGCACTCTAAAGGGTATATCTTATGACATCCAGTTATAAGCTAGCATATGTATCTCTGTTGCTTGAACTTATTGGTGATTTAGGTATGTACATGGAGACGTGAAACCTGAGAATTTCTTACTTGGACAACCTGGGACTGTAGATGAAAAGAAATTATTTCTTGTAGATCTTGGCTTAGGTAAATGGCTAATATTTATTCACCTTCTGTTAAATATAGCATCAGACACTTGGGTAACATAATAGTTTATGACGTTTCAGCCACTAAATGGAAGGATTTACCAACTGGCAAGCACGTGGAATATGATCAAAGGCCAGATGTGTTTAGGTTGGTTTTATTTCCAGGATGGGAGTTTTGATAAAACTTAGACATAAATTAACTGGCCTCTGAATGGGTGACATTTTGCAGAGGTACTGTTCGTTATGCTAGTGTACATGCACATTTAGGTAGGACTGGCAGTCGAAGGGATGATTTGGAATCCCTTGGCTATACATTAGTATTCTTACTTCGTGGGCGACTTCCATGGCAGGGCTATCAGGTGCGCAAATTGATGCAAATTGGTTTTTGGCATATGTTAGGCTTTCTGCTTTTTGATTACTTCAATAATGCTTGTTTGTTTTATTTTCAGGGCGACAATAAAGGATTCCTTGTCTGCAAAAAGAAAATGGCAACTTCTCCTGAAATGCTTTGTTGCTTCTGCCCACTTCCGTTTAAGCAGTTTCTAGAGAGTGTTGTTACAATGAAGTTTGATGAGGATCCAAACTATACAAAGCTCATCAGTCTTTTTGATAGCGTTCTTGGTGCAAATCCTGCTATTAGACCAATAAGTACAGATGGTGCAACTGCTTTAAAGGTAAAGCATGTTTTGGTTCTTGGAAAGCAGAACCCAGCGAATCTTTTTATATTTGGCATATTTTTTTGACGACTTGAAATATGACACAACTGCATTGATTGTGCAAAAGGTTGGGCAGAAAAGATCGAGATTGACTGTTGAAGAAGAAGATGATCAACCCAAGAAGAAAATCAGGCTGGGAATGCCAGCAACTCAGTGGATTACTGTCTATAATGCCCGCCGTCCCATGAAACAGAGGTATGTTATTGGGCCACCAGTATGAAAGCTTCAAGCTCCAAATATTTTTAGACTAACGCCCTTTGAATATGATAGGTATCATTACAATGTTGCTGATACTAGGCTTGCACAACATGTGGAGAAGGGCAATGAGGACGGCCTCTACATAAGTAGTGTTGCTTCTTGTACAAATTTGTGGGCGCTCATCATGGATGCTGGAACTGGATTTACTGCTCAAGTTTATGATCTTTCACATGTATTTCTTCACAAAGTATGTTATAGACTATGTGTTCACAACATTCTTTTACATGACATGCTCAGCATATTCACATGGTATATACAGGAGTGGATTATGGAGCATTGGGAGAAGAACTTCTATATTAGTGCCATTGCGGGTGCAAATAATGGTAGCTCTCTTGTTGTAATGTCTAAAGGTACCTATCTCTCTCTGTTAAAGTGGCAAGACCTTTGTAATTTTCACCCTTTTTTGACCCCCAGTGGATTATAATAATTTAGGAACACCGTATACACAACAGTCCTACAAAGTAAGTGATTCGTTTCCATTCAAGTGGATCAATAAGAAGTGGAAGGAAGGGTTCTACGTGACATCCATGGCCACAGCCGGGAGCAGATGGGCTGTTGTGATGTCTCGGAATGCTGGATATACTGATCAGGTAAGTAGCCACACGCATCACATGATTATTAGCCTACAACTTTGATCCAAAATGGAACTTATGCATTAGGTGGTGGAGCTTGATTTTCTGTATCCCAGCGAGGGTATCCATCGTAGATGGGATTGTGGTTATAGGATTACTGCTACTGCTGCAACTTGGGACCAAGCTGCATTTGTTTTGAGTGTACCTCGAAGAAAGCCTACGGACGAAACTCAAGAAACGCTTCGCACATCTGCCTTTCCTAGTGCTCATGTTAAGGTTGCTTCCATTTTCAAAAGTAGATGGTTCGGGTTTTTTTATTTTTATTTTTGTAGGTTAGAACCATGAATATCTTATGTGATGATCATTTTCACTAACAAGCTATGTTGCTCTAAACAGGAAAAGTGGTCAAAAAATCTCTACATTGCTGCTGTTAGCTATGGCCGCACAGTTTCTTAGATTGAGGGCATTTCAAGCTGATTGGAAGGCTATTTTAGAAGGGGCTTATGTGGTTATGTAGAAGTCGAGCTACAGATCTGTACACATTGATAAGCATATATTTGGCTTTTATGGGCAGGCATATGCAAGTTCTTGCCCACATTCCATGTTAACACTATAAAGTGGTGCTCACTTGCATCTGCAGCCATTATGGTGCTTCTTAATTGCAGAATTGAATACCCGCTTGCAAGGATGAAGTGCCTTGTTAGATATAGTATTGGAGGCCTTCTGTCTTTGCCTGGATTATAAAGCAGTGGCAAAGTTTCGCAGGATTGACTCTTTAGTTACGGTCTTGTAGCCAACCCAAGTAGAATGGCAAGTTGAGCTTTTATTTCTTAAGGTGCATCAGGCTATCACCTTACTGTAAATGCGAAACCGTTGGTGCATGGCAAGTAAGATCAAAGGATCTTGTGTACCTTGTATGTACTCGATTATAAGATGTAGTTGTATTTAACCACTAGAATCTAAAAAGGAGTTAAATTTTTATATGTGAGCTAGTGAAGATTATATTCTACAATGATTTCTGAAGGTTCATTTTTGCATCGTTTATCACAGAATTTCAATTAAGATTCAGTTTCATTTGGATGAGTTTTTGTCATTCCCATCTCTAACAATTTATTACTTTTGAGTTTAGTATTTAAAGGGCCAGGAGATGAAGTAAATATGATGCAGGTTATAGACTCAGGATGGATAAGGATCACAGTGCATTGGAGTTCTGAGCTTCCTCAACAGTATTAAGAGTATGCTGTAAACTTATTATCTCTTCTCTCTCAACAAACATATTTTCTAGCCAGTTTCTGGTGTCCATACTGTTTTTTCGACTTCTGTCTTTATGCAAAATTGCATACGAAAAACTGTACCAGCGTTGGTGACCTTTAAGCAGCACTGCTGCATAATTAGCCCTTTGTACTACAGTTCCAAACTGATAACCATCTTTAGTGTTCATGTGTTTGATGTCTTTTTGCTTCTTTATTATCCCGATGGCGCACACTAAAAACTTGGGTGATGGTTGCGGTTATGTACCAGCTTTATTGTGCTGCATAGTAGCCCTTTCTCTGCAGTTGCAGAATTGTTCGACCATCAGATAACTTTGTAGTTTCACATTACTGCACTGCTATCTTTTTCTTTGTCGGTAAACGCCTTTTCTCTCCCTTCTACGTAGTTGTGAAGTTTACAATGCCATCTGCAGCTACGATCCCTTTTTACGTTGCATTGACTTACCGTCTTTTTAGCATTGACATACAACCACATCATTTTGCATTGATTACCGTCTTTTGCATTAACTTGTTTGTATGATCCCCTCCCATGTAAAAAACAGGCGTGTATCTACCATTACGAAATGTAAATTCAACTGCTTAATTTAACTTGCATCTTTTCAGTGTTTTTGTTTGGAGTCCAAATTTTTAACCTCGCAGGTCAGGTTTGAGAGGTGCCTGAGTTAAATTTTGGTAACATTATGGTCAAAGTAATGAAACTGGTGTTGAAATTGTGTTATTGAATTCAGGTATAGCTATTGATTCTAAAAACACATTCTGTAAAAATAGAAGTTGATTCTAACTTCTGCAATTGAAAATGGGTACACAGGATGGGTTGCCCGAAGGGCAAGCCTCTAGGAGGTGGACTGATTGAATGTTATGTTTGACAATTGAATATGCTAATTTGAATATTATTTTGTACGATTGAATATGCTAATTTGACGGATGAGATTAGAAATCTCTCTGAAACGACTCCGGTGAAAATTTCTGAACGTTATTTGAAGTTTCCCAAGCGCCTGAGTCATCATTGACCCTCGTGAGCTTGCCTGGGTCGTCGTTGATCCTTGTGAGCTTGCGTTAGGGGGCCTGCCATGGCTAGCTAATTGATCGGTCTCAGTTTTTGCAAGGCATGGTCGGATTGTTTTCCAGGATACTCCCTTTTTGGCAAGCTCATGAACAAGAATTTATGGAAATTCTTAGCGGAAGTTTTTTTCGTGAGATGCTTCACGTTGATAGTTATGGAAGGAAGCTGCAGATTGCACATTGACTAATAGTTGTAACTCCCAACTTTTGCAACTTCATGTTGCATTATAACATGTTAGACGTTCGCTTTAGACAAGGATAGGAGCTGGACTCTCAACATTTTTGGAACATTGAATTCAGGGGGAGTTTATGTACACATGAATCGTGCTATTGCATCTTTGTATTTTATGACTTGTTCTTGACGAACAAAGATTCAATCTTGTCCCGTCTTTTCCTGAGGCAAGTTTCCATCTAACTCATTGATCAGAGAGAGCATTAGCATCTTGGATGATTTTCAATCAGCTTATTATGGAAGAGCCACATTTGAAAGGTATCCTAACTAGATATAAAAAGCAAATGCCGATGGTTCATTTCAAGGGAGTTTGGCTTGTGCGGAATAATGAAAAATGCTGCCAATTTAGTTTCAGACCATTGTTATCCAGTGCATACCTGCATTGGCAGCGATCAAGGATTTACGACATTTCATATTATTGCAAGGTATGTGTTTTTCAATATTGTAAAGGCTCTTCTGAAACAAGTTCCATTCATTCTGCAAGGATAATCGCCATGGATGGGACTCTTTAAGTTCCTAGAGGAGGCAATGTAGTAAGCAACAGAAGTATAGCAAATCTTAAAAGGAATCGATTGGCAGGAAAAAAAAAACTCATCAGTATTGCTTCTTTTATATATGTTGCATGTTGAGTTTCAGATGATCATAGCAATACATAATGTACATATGGAAATGTATAATTTGTACATGTTTGAAGAACTTTGTACAGGATTGGAAATGCGTATTTCACACACATAGGTTCAAGGAGGAATCTATACGTGTGACATGTACATACGTGGACACATACTTGTACATCGTTTGTATCATTTTATCAAAGAAATAGTTCGGCCAATTCTCCTCGTTCTCTTGCATTTTCTCCCATTAATCCTAAATTCTAACAGTTGAATGACTATCAAAGCAGAATCATCAAGCAAAGGGAAAGAAAAAGACTGATACCAAAGAAGTAGTTTAAAACATTCATTTATCAGCTATATCCGACTTTAGACTTTTTTAGCTCAAGCCATAGATTAAATAAATGCTGTCAGTGTGCCTCGCTACTAATCCATTCTAAAAAGGGATATGAAATGATGGTCGCACATTGCTTATATGTGACACCATTGTCACAGATTGTTGAAAGTCTTGAGTCTATGCGGCAGTCTATATAATATCTGTCCTATTTGTAGTTTACCTTGTCATCGTATTCGAAGGCCACAATCCGTTTTCCTTGCATCAATGCAACCCTTGAAGCTATACCGGCCGAAAAAACATCTAAGATTGTCCCATCCAGCGGCACTAATTCCTTAACCACATGGTATATGTAAGACGTTTTCACTTGACTCTTCAGAATAAATCCATTTTTAGTCCATGAAAACTTAGACTTGCCAGTGAAATATATGAGATATTTCTTTTTAGTCTTGGCATCAACATCCTCGTTGCCGCTAATTTCATACTTCGACAGGGACATGTTTTTTGGAGCATCAGTCACTTGTGTGAGTCGAAGTTCCAATTTAGGCTGCAGTGATATAGTGCGAGCCTCGCTTCTATCAATAAATACATGCATTACGTAATACTGAAACTCCTTCACTATTTTCTTTATCATCCAACCTTGCTCTTGATATGCTCCAACTGAAACATGTGAACTACGTTCACTTGGCTTTGGCTATATAAACAATTTGGCAGTTGCCCAAATCTCAAAAAAATAATGATATGATAAACTTTGGTTGTTGCCATGTTAGCAATTCTGCTAAAACAAATCCAGATATTTTTTGACCTCCCAAATCTTCGTGAAGCTCCTCGTATCAATGAATACCATTGTATCGTTCTCATACATGTGAGCATATACAGGGATTCCGAACTTAGTCGCATTTGATATTTCTTTTTTCTTTCATCTTCTTTGCCGCCTCTGGCCAGAGAATAGATCTGGTAGCCTCTAGAAAAGCACCAGGACAAAAAGGGGTGACATTTTTTTTAGGCACGAGCATGCAAAATTATGGCTCTCTAGCTCGCCTGTAGTTGGCATGGACATTCTAGTGGGGAATGATCTCCTCCTGCCTCAACGGGGCTGAGGAGATGCAACCTAGGAGTAGCCCCTTTGAGTATGCTCCCGACATGCTACAGTCAAGTCCTAAGACTTATTAGCCTACCTGCAAAGTATGCACATGAGGGGCGGATGGAGTGGACTATCTAACCGCCATAAAAACAATCAATTGCCATAAATTCTGGTTGCAATGAACTCTGGAGATGCAAGTCGTCAGTCTATCCACATGAGTCTGAGATGGGGTAGGATTTCCCCTTGTTGTTGTTGTTGTTGTTGTTGTTGTTGTTGTTGTTGTTGTTGTTGTTGTTGTTGTTGTTGTTGTTGTTGTTGTTGTTGTTGTTGTTGTTGTTGTTGTTGTTGTTGTTGTTGTTGTTGTGATCCCACCTTTGGAAGTGGTTATGTATTTAATTGAATTGAATTGATTATTCACGATCTCTTAAAGACCCTATGGCCTAGGAGACAAAATGTTTACATAGTAAACGCACTTCTTAAAAACCTTATGACCTAGGTTACTTATATAGTTGTGCATGCCGAACAAGCAACATTTCTGTGAGGAAATTTGCTAGTTTCCATGATGGCAACTGAAAAAAAGTATAGATATTCACACAATCTGCTTCCTGGATCTTGTGTCGCCCTCTTACAAATGTATAAGCCGCACAACTAAGCAAAATGTGATGCTCATCCTCCACTTCCCCTGTCTGACATATCTGACATATGCGACTGGACTTGGTAATTTATGCCACCTTCCACACTCGACTTGTAGGTGATGGGAGCTAACCCTCATCCAACTAATCTGGTGTCTAGATGACATAGGCAGATGGTCTATCAAGTACTGTTGTGCTGTGTACATAATCATGGGATTTATTTCAAGCATGTAAAAGTCCTCGATCACTTTGGTCCTAACAAGATCCCGAATAGCTTCTTCTTGTGATGGCATATCGTCCATACTGATGTTCCATCTTTGCAGCCATAATTCTCCATCTGCATACCATCCACTTTCTTCCATTGCCTTATATGGTAGCCTTTCATGTGGTAAGGCTTTAACTCTGGTTACATAAACAAGGTATTGATAGATTGCCTCTCCCTCCAATGGCAACATACCAGCTTCAGCAAGCATCATAGCATATGGTGTTTGGAGTTTAACTCCTAGCTCATCCATTAGATAGCGCTTTTGGACTGCTTCTATATCTTTCCATTTTTTTCTTGCTAAGCCTGGTCCCCATATCTGGCATCCATACAATATATATTGCATCCATATAATTTGTTAGCCAATTCATAGACAAGCCTTGTTTGAATCCTAATTCAGAACTCATAAACATATCCCAGAGATCAGATCCCATTGGCAGTGTTCGCAAGTTCGAGCCAGTTGGATGGTGAATTTGTGCTAGAAGATCCAGTTCCAGAGTTTTTAAGTTATTTTGGTTAATCGTGTTTGTTATTTTTGCAAAAAGAAGAGCACAATCGTAGCAATTTGTATATCAAAGCTGCATTTCTTTCCATAAAGCTTGTGGACAATAGTTCCAGATCTTAATCTTACATCAAAGAAATAGTATTGCTGAATTTTCACACTAAGCCAAGTTCTAATTAAACCTCGAAGCGTATATGCTCTCGAGATGGTTTGAAGTGTGTGGCTAAATTGGAATCTGGAAGGGAACATAAACTAATATATGTACTTGCTTCATCTCAGGAGGATGACAGTAAGGTTCTAGTTGCAGAAGAGAACATTTGCTAAAATGGTCTTACAAAAGTTGAAATCACCTTTGCTTATTTTGCCAGACCTTTGTAGGAAATTAAAAATCTAAACCTATAGATTTATTCCGATACTCATTTGTTCTTTTTGCTAGACTTATCTCTAACAATTTGGCTTGTAGCAGCTGGTTTTATCTGCTTATCTGCTGGATGTGGCATCACCTTTGCAAATATGGTATTCGATTATGTAGTTCGAAACACAAAGTTGAAGTTAAACCTATTTCTGCAGCTCTTGAATAAATAGTTATATTAAATCCCAAGCAGTTTCGATATCCAAAAGTTGCAGATGCACGAGCATGGCCATCTCACGGTTAAAAAGCTAAAAGAAAACCAAAGTTTTAAAAAATGCTTTGAAAGCGAAGCCTTAAAAAAAAGGAATTTCGAACTTGCTAATTTCCTTAGAATTTTGGTAAATTTAAGGAGAGGTTTTTACAAATTCTACCTTGTATTTAAAATTGAATTTTAATATAATTTCTGCTTGAATAGAACCATCATTCTTAGAAAAGGGACGCCTTCTTTGGCTCAGGTCTCATTTGACTCCTTTTCCCCTATATATACTATGTTCTCAGTTCTCATCAGTGTTCTCTTTTAGTTGGATCTTTGTTTCTTGGTCTTAGTTTCTTTTATGCTTACCTCTAGTTTATTCTTAATTTTCCTAGTTATACTCTCTCTGTTTTGTTGTCCTATTTTTATTTTTTGAGGATCAAACCTTTCAAGCTTTTCTCCAAGCTCCTTTTTTTTTCTTTTCTGGCTGAAATTGTCGATCAGATTTTTTTGCATTGCCAAGTTATTTCCTCCTGACCATAGTGCTTATGTATATCATTGAAAATTTCATTGGCTAAGCTTTCCATCCATCCAAGAATTGCCTAAATCCAATATTCTAGGAGGGAGATATATGAAAAAGGAGTGATGCTGAGCTTTTTCTGGCCAAAATTGTAAATTGCATTTTCCACAACCTTTCTGCTATCCAATATATTCGAATTATATTGCTTGGAAAGCTCATTGGATAAGTTTTCCATCTATCTAGAAATCGCCTGAATTCGATATCCTGAAAGGGAGATGTGATAAAAAGCGTTATGCCGAGCTCTCTCTGGCCGAAATGGTGAATATGCCTTTTTTACGGCTGTTCGATAGGCTTGAACCTTATATCCTCGGAAAGCTCTCTAGATAATTTTAAATCAACCAAGAATTGCATGAATCCGATACTTTGGGTGAGAGATATGATCAAAGCGTTTTAGCGAGCATATGCTAGTATAAAGTCATTTTGTTTATTTTCGTCCTTTTTGATTTTTTGTTTCCTTTGTCTTTTAGCCTCATGATCACATAAGTTTTGTATTTTTAGATTGTAAGTGCTTCGTTAGTTTTGATGTGGTTGTATAAATAGTTATCTGCTCTTTAACTGATGTTGTTTTTTTTTTTATTATGGGTTTGTGGACTAACAAGTTATTATATTTAGTATATGGCGGATGCTCTCATTTTCTTTTCTTGCAGATTCAATGTGCAGATTCAGATGCATGCAATTCCAATACAACTTGACAATGACTTGACTTTCAGATGGACGCAACTTTTTTTTGTGATATGGGTATAGAAATAAAGAGATATTATACACCCCTAAACACACCAGTAGTGTCCCATTTTTTATTATAATAATCAGAACATTTTCTTTTATGAGCTGTTGCAGTTGCCTCAATATCAAATTGAAAGTCCATCATAATCCAAAAAACAAAGAGTCTTTTACCCCCATGAAAAGTCCTGTTTCTAACTTTCCATATATTCCATAGAGCAAAAAACATCAAGGTATTAGCATAAGTATCCTGGATAGAAGCAATAATTCCAATGTTATCTTCCCTGAAATATATACCAAGTTTGTTTCTAAACCGACATTAAAATGGAGCAACCTTGGAGTAGTAAAAGATGTGTTCCATAGTTTCCATATAGCCAGAACGACAGGTTGGAGAGATAATTAGGGATTTTCTAGAGATCGATTTCAGATTATGAACATTTCTATGAGCCAGAAGCCATATGAAAAAGCTGATCTTCGGGGAGCAATAAGAATCCCACACGTTCTTAAACAAAGTGATATAATCATTTTCAGAGAGAAGCCATTTAGAGATGGCTTTCACAGGAAAAACGGACTTATTTAGAGTATAATAGACTTCGCTAACCCTATATTTCGATAAACCAGCTAATTCCATCCCAAAAGACACTATTATTGTTGGAGTGATTTCTGAAATTAGAAAGAATATTTTTGAAATGAAGGTAATTCTTTTTATCACTCGAAGTCCTTTGAATGATAATTCTCAAATTGGTCCAAGAGATAATATGGTCATTTCTATAAAGGTATTTAATCGAAGATAAGCCACTGCTCACCATTTCTTGTAGATGTTTGGATGCTTGATAGCAAGGATTTGGCCATTATGATGCTTGAAGACAGGAGATCAGAATAAATCGTATACAGATGAGCATCCTTATTAGTGTGATCAAAACACTTACTCACTTTGTTCCAAATTGTAATTAAATTATACATAAGAGGAGAAGTATTAGGACATGGATGCATTTCAGTAAAAGCTGAGCGAGGAAGACTTTGCTTGATAGAGGGATGACCTATAGGATATGAATTTTAAAGCCAATATATTTAGTAAAGGTGGAGGCAATAGAGCTATTACCATTTAGAGTTCTCCAAACATATTTGCCAGCAAGAGAACAGGCTTGAAGATACAAATTTTAGCAGCCAAGGCCACCAAGAGTTTTAGCACAAGCAACTATATTCTAGTATACAAGTGTGAACCACTTCAAATGAAACTTCTGATAGTCTTCTCAAGCTCAGAGTAGACAATTTTTGAAGCAACCAATGCAAAGGAAAAATAGACATGAGAGCTAACTAAAACAGAATTAGCAATTAAGGTTCTCCTTGCAAAAAATAAGCAATTCCTGTAATTGTTTAATTTCCTTTTAATTCTCTCCAAAATAGGTTTCCAAAGTCTTTTTAGATTAGGATTAAGAGAAAGAGGCATACCAAAGGAGCTCAGAACTTGTAGAGAATTGTGAACACGAATTCCAGAGATGTGAGTCTGGCTTAAATCACCAACAACCACACTTTTGGCAGAATTTAAGGCTACCCCAGATGCAGTAGATAATTTAGAGATGATATCCAAGAGAAATCAATATTAGTCACATTAGCATCCAAGAAATCAGAGGTGTCATCAGCATCTTGGGAGATATAGTGAGGGCATCATCACTATATCTTTAATCTGACTATTGTTTTGGTAATGCACAATGACTTTAGTAAGCATATCAACAACCACAAAGAACAAATAGGGAGAGTAAGTGGACAACCCTCCTGACTACTCGAGGTAATTGAAAGAACTTGGTAGGGGAGCCATTAACAATAACATCAGAATTGGCTTTAGAGGTAAGCCTTGGGATGAAAGCCACTTTCAGAGAGAGACAAATCTAAAAACTCCGACGTGATATATCAAATATGCTCTCTTAAAATCTAACCTAAAAAAAAATACAATTATGCTTGGAGACCTTGTTTCCAATGCAAGCCCTCCATAGCTACAATGTAACTATCAAGGATAAAACGATTCGGAAGGAAAGTAGATTGATTATGACTAATATCTAATATTCTTCTGAAGAAACCCTTGAATTCTCTGAGCAATGATTTTAGCACAGAACTTATAGGTGCAATTGGTGAGAGATGTAGGCCTCCATTCAGCAAGGGAAGAGGGATTGTCAACCTTAGGAATAAGAGCAATGAATTCCCCAGAAATAGAAGGATGGAGATGATTTGCACCCCAGAAACCATGAACAAGAGAGAATGTCAAGCTTAAAAATATCCCAAAAATACAGGTAGAATTCAGGGGGCAGACCTGGACTGGGAGATTTCCATTTATTAAAACTTTTAATAATAGTGAAGATTTCTAACTCACAGGAAATGGCAATAATAAAGTTGTCCATCATGTCAACAGAGTTGGAATAATATCATCTAGAGTAGAAAGGAATTTACCATCTTTGGCAATTTCAATCTGGCGTGCAGGATTATTGGAACAAAGAGAGGCATAACTATCATAGAAATGATTCTTTATTTCACTGTCAGTGGTCAATGAAATATTGGTGTCAGTCATGACTTGAGCAATGGAGTTTTCTAGCAACCTATTTTTGGCCACTGGAAAAGAATTTTGAAATGCCTTATTTCATTGTTGTATTTAATCTTACATTTAATAGCAACACTTTTGACCTCCATTTCCTCTTTATCTTTTATATGTCTCTCCAAAACTTCTTCACCAACTTAAAGATTGAAATTACGAGGATCAATTTGAAGAAGAGATTTAATTTCCCTCATTTGAGTGAGAAAGGTTTCCCTCTGTCTAATTCTTTCCAAGGTCTAGTTTTGGACCAGTTCTTGATCCACTTCTTAACTTTTTTAATCTTATGATAGAAAGCCTTCATAGAGTGATGATTTGGAATAGAATTTAAATTTGAATAGAAAGCTCTAAAGACCAATTATAGAGAATATTCCCATCCCTTGGCTTATTAGTCAAGTGACAAGTATGAAGAAACTGTAGTTGGTGATGAAAAATAGAGATTCACTCATCATTTATGACATAACAATTTTCCCAAAAGGAGGAATTAGGATTGGAGACATAAAGCCTGTCAAGGGCACAATAGACTCTACCCGAGTTCTTCTGCTTATTGGATCATGTGTAAGGAGTAGTAGAAGATGCCACATGAATAAGATTGGAATCAGATGTGAAAGAATTCCAATTGATTTTCTCAAGGTTTAGTCATGTTGATCCTATTTCCTAATTTCATGTCCCAGGAAGGAGTATTGTTGAAATCCCTGCCTACAATCTACACTAATCCAAGCATTTATAGCAGACCATAGATATTCCCTCAATTTTGGGGGACAGTTGAATAATCCGGCCCCCCTCTACTGAACTATCCGGCCTTTCCGCTTACTGTATTATCCGGCCCTCCCCTTTGAACGAAGCCGGCCCCCATCCGTGCTTCTGCATCGCCGAGAGAAGTCAACATAAACTAAATTTAACTAAATTATTCACCTAAATCGGCAGCAGAGGGGGGCCGGATTATTCAAGCTAGCCAATTTTGGATTGGTAGAAGCATAGATATTAATATGTAGCACAATAACAGGGGGGTTCCAGGGGGATTTGATATGGATGCGTAAATCATAATTCCTAAAACCATGGACCATACCCCTAAAACGATTGAATGGAGAAAAAAAGAAAAGAAAAACAAAAATAATAGATTCAATAGAAAAAAGTAAAAAAAAATTCCAATTACAATCCTCAAGTTTGAGAAAATTCCAAAAATACCCTCCAAATGAAGAGCATTTTTGGAAAAATGGTAATAGAGTTTTTCAAATTTAAAAGTTGTCTTCATAAACACTATAGATTAGGATAAGGTCTTTCGAACAACAAATTCATCAAAATTGGAGTTGAAATTCACAAGTTATGCTCATTTACGTTGGCTTTTATAGCATTTACTTAAAATACTATAACTTGAATATTCCAATTAGCCTCACTTTCATCTATAAGTTTCATGGTGAGCACTTTTTTAGCTGGTTGATTGCAAGAAAGTTATTGCCATTTGAGCCAAATACCCTGTTTCTAGAGGTATTTTTGGAATATTTATATATTTGAAGGGTATATCTGAAATTTTTCCAAAACAATAAGCATGTTCGCTCAATGGTTGCATTGGTTAAAGCATTTTTATTACGATATTAGGATATTGAATTTTGTTGGTAGAGATTCGAGTTCCCATATTTTATATTTCAAAACCTTAGGAAAACCTGTATTTCATATTTCAAAATCATAGTCGCCCCCAATCATAAACAACCATAATCGAAACAGGAGGTGTCCATAGGCCTCAAGATACGATCTGGATGTGGGATGGATAGATCCGACGACCGAGATAGTCCAGAGTGCACCTTGTTCAGAATATATAGCATCAAAAAATAGTATTATAGGAAGGGGTGACAGCTTGCCACATTTTGCAAGGGCTATTAAAGAAGGACACTTGGCTGACATTCTTACCTCCACTAGTTCCGCATGCCTCAATCCATATAGATGAAGAACCAGGATAAATCCAATCTTCTAAGTTGGAACATTCAAATTTAGGGAGTTTAAGCTCTTAAAGCAATATAACATCAACATTATATTCTTTCAGCTGCGAAATAAGCCTTCTTCTTTTAACAGGACCTTTTATACCTCTTATATTCCATGTTAGAATTTTCATAAGCCAGAGGAATATTCAATGGAAATTAGAGGAGACAAGAAAAGGCTAGCAAGATTGTTTATTACTTCAAGTATTATAAGCTGGAGTTTTATGTAAAGAGGAAATTGTATTAATCCTAGCCTTTGATTTCTTGCCCTTATTTTTAGGAGAACCTAGGGCAATGCTAGTAGTAGTATTATCTTTTAAAAATCCACCTCCCTCCCCTCTCTCCGCCCGTCCAATTCTCTTTCACTAGCTCCTCCAGGAACAAATTCAAACATCTTATTGACTTGATTTAAAGGACAGCTATTTGAAATGTTGAAAAGAGGAAGTTCCCAGGGAGACTTTAGCTCCATGTTGTATCTGGATAGGCCTATGCTACTTGGTACCATAGCCTGATCATCATTAAGCACAAACTATCTTTCTGGAGTATGGCTGCTTTCGATGGTACCATCTTGAACCTGGTAACTAAAAAGTTCTTTCCAGAAGATATAAGGAGTGCATTAACATTCCAGTGGGGTCTAAAGAAACTCACTAGAGCATGCACTAAAGTTAATAAAATCAATATTAACTTTAAGATTCTGGAGAAAGTGTACAACCACAAACCTCTTGTAGGATCATATAAAGTGGTCAATACACTCTTGCTTGATGACCATCTGTACAAAGGCTATAAAAATGCCCGACACACTATAGTCACTCCTATCACCTTCAATCCGGAGCAAGGTGATCGAGACTATTTTACTAAAGTTTTGAAGCCATGGTTGTTGGGCCTTTCTTCTGCTGATAGTGTTGCTACATATGTACAACATCATCTAATAGAAAATTGGTTGGATGATATCTCTAAAAATTTATTGTGGCTATGAAGAAAAAGAACAAGACCTGATTATTACTAGAATCTATTTTAGATCTAATTTGTTACAAAAAGGTTGTGTAAGATATCTGAAATCTACTTTGAAATCTAAATTTGTTAAAACTACTTTCCCTTTGTGAATTTTGCATTTGTTTCCTTGGATTGTATTATTTACCTTAATAACAGATTGAAGAAGAGGAGCAAATCCCTAGTAGAATTGCTCGACAACTTTCTACCTATGGTATTGCGCGAGTCCAACCCAATCACTATAACGAGGACAGAAGTAGACATTCTGGACAATGAGACACGATAGCTTAATAATACGATCATCGATCTGTTCATGAGGTAAATTGTTGCATACCCATGGATTGTACTTTCTATTGTGATCTTTTTATAGCATGGTGTGTTTGCTTAGAAATGTCTGGCTACATTTGGATGAGGAACGGAGAAAACAAGTATACATATGTCATGCACTAACATATATATATATAAAAATGAAAAAGAAACTTGTTATATCCAAATTGTTACTGAGATTGGAGATGGACCATTGTGATGTTTGATTATTCCTATGCGCCGTACGTACCATTGGACTGCAGCTGTGATATTGGGTCTTTTAGCCCTTACCAATTATATTTATCCAGTTATATTGCACTTTGATAGCCTTGGTTGTCAAAGGTATGCTTGGACACCCATAAGCAGGCAAGTGGTCAATTTATGAATTCAAATGTAAACTTATTTTGATTATGTAGGAATTGACTTTCATCTCTTACAACATGCTAATAGAAGCTTTCCCCACGAGCAGAGAGAATTTGCGGTGGTGCCATCTTAGCCCTCATCCTCTCCAATCAGATGGTTATTCATGTGGACTGTTTTTTCGTATGTTTGCTAAAATCATCGTGGAGGAAGATGCTGCCATACAGAATTGGATACAGTATTCAAACTGATGTTTTACACCAGAGGTTGTGTCTAGTATAAGGGATTACTTAATTATTTGTATATGTAATCAAGTTTTTAGAGATTATGGATATAACTTGTAATAGACATGAGATTACTTGCTTATTCAGATTTTGAATATATTGAGTTGGAGTTGAATTGGAAGTTTGAGTTTATGTAGTAACAAGCCACAAAGAGAATTGGAGTTTGAGTTTGTAAAGTTTGAGTTTGTGTATTGTAATAGACATGCGATTACTTGCTTATTCAGATTTTGAATATATTGTAAACATAAAGTTGGAGTTGAATTGGAAGTTTGAGTTTATGTAGTAACAAGACACAAAGAATGAATTGACGGTGTTTAACACTACTCTCCTTTTTGTTGCACCACTTTTATCCAATCGATCATGACCTCCAATCTTCACCAATGCCTCATTAGCTTCTTTTTGTCTTTTTCTCTGCCTTTGTTTCTTCAGACGTTCTTGCTCTGTATCTCTCTTTTTCCTCTTCTTGATATTCTTTTTGGTATTGTTCATAATACTAGGATCATGAGCAATTGTCTTATCATTATCTGCATTCTCAAGGTTGAAACTAGAAATAGTTGCATGTTCTAACCCACAATCTAAAACTTCCCAGATTGAATTTCTTTCAACAATGATCTCAAACTGACCCTAAAAAATGGATCTTCATTCTAGATGTTCGGATTTCCTCATCTGCCATACCTAAGAATACATCTTTCTTCTCCATTTTTCAGAAAGGTGTTTCACACTGTAGACTTACCAAAATACGACTGAGCAAAAGAATGAGGAACAAACTCACTCTACATGCTCCACCATGTGAACGTTTGAAAAGATTCCCTCCAGCATTAATGAAGTGGTTGGTTATTATTAGAATTACTCATCGGTTATTGGAAAAGGCGTCAACGTAATCAATGTTATACAATTTCGCAAACCATAAATACATTTCTTAAACCACAAATACAAGCTATACTTTTAAGCTATTTTTTTTTTTTTTTTTTTTGGGGGACACCAAAACTGATCCACTATAGCGTGAACCACCCTGAGAATAAAAATGTAAATCCAAAGAAAAAAAGAAAATCAAAAGATGCAGCACCTGAGGTTGTTGCATCAATCAAAAGAATAACTGAAATAAGCGAAAAGGCCTAGGATGACAACCTTGCTCTTGAGAAGGAAAAATTAAATATGTTGAAGGGAATATCTCAGAGTTTGCAAGGCCTTTTTGACAAACTACAATAGTAGCCAATTTGGGTTGTCAAAAGCAGTAATTCATTTGTTTTCGACTTCTTGTTTCCAATGAAGTGTTGTTTTTCAATTGTCAAACTAGTCTTGCAATTGATGTTTCTCCAACCAAGCAATTGTGGAATTACCAAGTTTTGTTTCATTTCCATGTACTTACATGTCATTTATTTCATTTTAAAGGTTTTGTTTCATTTTCCATGTTTCTGAATGTATCCTCTACTCACACTTTTTTTCTCTTTTTTGGGTATTCTTAGTTGGCATGGATTCGACTTTGCGGCAGGGTCTACTTCAAGTTTGTCAAGCACTGCATATTTTCATCATGCTTGAGTTGTTGAGGCCTAGTGATGCACGACCATCTACAAGATACATGAGGCGTGTATACAAGTGATTGAATTAGTAAGTTATATGCCTTTTATGAAGAGAGAAAAGCCTATTTGCTGGGTGTATAAGCGGGTGGAAGGCTTCTATGAGAACATACTATCAGTGAGCCACACAGATAAAATGTTTCGTCAAAGAATGAGGATCTCTGGAGCAACCTTTCAATGGGTTTGTGATGTTTTGCACATGGGAATGGCAATAGAAGTGCCAAAAAAGGTTTCTATAGGATTGACATGCCTAGCTTCTGGATCAACTCAAGACTATGTGGTAGAATTATATGGAGTTGGCACCACAACAGTTCATAGATGTGCTTTAGAATTTAGTCGAGCTATAAAGCTCAAAATGAGAGAATTGCACTGTGGATTACATTGGCCGAATGAAAATCAGTGCAAAGAGTTTGCTATTGCGTATGAGGCAAAACAAGGCATTCCACATGTCATTGGGGCGGTGGATGGTAGTCATATTCCGATCGTAGCTCCGGTTGATCATGGAGCAGACTATTACAATAGAAAGGGGTTCCATTCCATACTTCTATAGGCCATTGTAGATTCCAGATGTTTGATATGGGACTATGATATTGGGTGGGCGGGAAGCATGCATCATTGAGCTCTAATGCAAAGAACAATAGCTTATGCAAAATTTGAGTCTGGTGAAATGAAAAATTATTGTTTGCTTGGTGATGCTGGATACACTCCAAGGCCTTGGTTGTTGACCCCATTCTTTAACAAACGGACAAGATTTAAGGATCATGAAAAACATTGGAATTTCATCCAATCAAGCACTAGAATGTCCGTGTAGAGGGTCTTCAGGATACTAAAAGCATGGTTTGAAGAAGACAGAGGCACATCTGAAACATGTACCAATGGTTGTTGTTGCTAATTTATGCATCATACATAATGAAGCATTTGCTGAGGATTGGGTCAATGAAGCAGCCGCAAAGTTAGAAGTAAACGAGGCAAGTGCACGGGAGGCTTTATATAAACTGGGTGCAGCAAGCGTATACCCAAATGGGAACTTTGAATACCCAAATGGGAACTCTGAGGAGCCTGAGGAGAATGGAGAGAGAACTGTGAACGAGGAAAAAATTTATGAAGAACTAGTTCTTGAAGACATTGCAAGAAGAACTGCATTGGCAAGGGCTCTATATAGTGTTCGTAGTTCTATGGATATAGATGAAAGCTAAAAATGTTGTTTATAAAGGAGTTTATAGATGAAAGCTAAAGGAGTTTATATTTTTATGACTTTTGGACATGTATTTAATAATAATAAGACATGTCTTATTTTATATAATGGAAAACTGTGAATATAAGACACGTCTTATATTAATAAGACGTGTCTTATATTAAAGCAGTGGAAAAATGATTTTTTTAAGACACGTCTTATATATGACATAGAGCCCAAAAGAATTTCTTATAATAATGTGACATCCATAAAATTAGACTGCTGTGGAAAAAGGGCCTAAGCCCCATCACAAATCATGACATAATAAGAAGAGAATAAAACCAAACCAAACAAAAGAAGGAAAAAGAAACTAGAAGTATTAACCCAACCAAACGTTTTGAGGACCCCTGTTTGGTCGAGAATGAGTGTTGTGCCACCCCGATACATTGCCACTAATTGTATTAGATACATAGCATTTAACTCATGGTTTTATGCCAAGTGTATTCTCAATGGTTCTAAATAATAATATTCCGAACTGAGACCACCCCATAGGTTTAATCAGACTCCTCATCCATGGATGTCCCATAGGGCCTAGCATGGTTCCTGTCATGCCTCCCCCAATATACAGTGACATTATTGCAATCACTATGTCATGGGTTAAACTCAATGGAATTATCATTTTTCTTTCTATTTAGACCTGGAAAAGGTGCACAAACAACACGTTTCCTTTCTATAAAACTCAAGTTTACTTCTTTTGTTTTCATCTTTTGCTACAATACTGGGGTTTACAAAAACAGTAGCAAAGAGAGTGCCCAAGATCACTGAGATGGATAGACACAGGACCCAAAACCTGCAAATACAAACAAGAAAAATCTATTACAGATTGATTCACAACAGAAATGGAAGAAACCAAATGAGATAAAGCAAGAAGAACAAGAACCCAAAAAACAAATGGAGGATGAGAAGACTTACTAGGATCACTAACACTGAGCAGAGCAGCGCCTCGGAAATCACAGTTCCAGTAGTTCCTGCCATGTTTCTGGTAATACATATTGAAAGCAAAGGAAGCATGGGAAGCAACATTGTTAGGCAGGAAGCAAGAGCCACCAGGTTGAATGGCAGAGCAATCTGCACCACCTTCACCACAGGCATAATTGAGGGCATTCTGGAGCTTAGCAGTATCAACTCCAGGCTTAGCAATGCACCAGACTCTGGTAGGGTTTGGGCTAGGGTTTGAAGGGCTTGGGGTTTTTGGTGGAGGCAGAGGATTTGGAGGTGGAGGTGCATACCTAGGTCTTCTGTGAGGCCTTGGAGGAGGTGAAGGTGGTGGCTTTGTAGCAGGAGGCAGAGGAATCTTTGGAGGTGGAGATACTGGAGCTGGAGGCTTGGTAGCTGGTGGCAGTGGAATCTTTGGTGGTGGTGGTGCTGGCATAACTGTTCCATATGGTGATGGTGATGGTAATGCTGGTGGTGGTGGTGGTGCTATGTATATCCCATGGCTCCTTAACCCAACATCATACACTTCTGTCAGATTTGTGTAGAACAGCCCAAAGTTTCTCTCTGACTTTGGCCCTGGCTTTTGGTTCTCATTAAACAGTGCAAATAAAAATACCTGTGTGTCCATGTTTGGCCTTGCAGGTGTCCCTCTGTTGGATAGCACATGAGCAATCAGATTCTTGTTGTATGTCATGGCATTCATCAGACTTACTCCAGATTCAGCAGCATCTCCTGCAGATGGCCACCCTGTTTCTGATACCAGAACCTTGATTGAGTTGCTGTATCCAAGCTTTTCCATGGCATAGTATATTGCATCAATCTGAGCATCAAAAAGGTTGCTATATTTAAGCCCTGTGTTTGAATCTAGTACCCCTTGGTTGGCTTGAAACAGGGCATATGCCAGAGAAACATGCTGAGGTTCTTTTTTGTAGGCAAAGTAAGGGTAAGTATTCACCATGAGAGGGGATTCAGTCTGATTCAAGAACATTAAAATCTGCTTCATGAGCTCTTGCTGCTGGAAAATGGCTGATGAAGGGGGAAAGGTTTTTGACAGAATGGAAAAAGAATGTGGTGTAGAGACCATGATATGTCTTCTTAGACCTAACTCTGTTATGGCTGTGTGAAGATTTTGCATTGCAGAAAGCAGTTGAGCATGTAACAGAATATTGTTAGATGTCAGGACTTCATTCCCCACAGAAATCATCTTGATTCTAGTTGCTGGCAGATGGGAGGCCACATTTCTCTTCACCCAGATTCTGGCATACTGCAGATCATGCAGAGGAGCTATTTCTTCATTCTTTACTCCAACTATGACATCGATGCCACTGTTAGAAAATGCTCCAATAACAGCAGGATTAGAATCGTATATTTTGAGAGTGGTGATGCTGGTGCTCTGAATTAATGCTTTCACTCTGTCTGGAGATGGAAGATCATTCCCAAACTGGCCATAGTTTATACCAATCAGATTAGTCTGGCCAGATGTGGCAAGACCTGCAAATAACAGATTTAGAACCTTAAACCTGGTCTGAAATCTCTGAAAATAAGCATTTATGTAAAAGACAAGAAACATCTACATAAACAGACAAAGAATATGATTTTTGAATAATATCGACATAAGCCATGAAGCAACTGAATATATTCTAGTGTAGCATAAGATTGAGAATGAAATACTCACAAGGGCCAGTAATGCCAAGCATCCATAGCAAGAACACAAAAATTCTTATCCCCTGCGCCATATCCATAGCTTCAGGACGAGGCAAATGAAAAACCCACTTTAAATATTGCCACCTCTGAGAGATTCCTTGGCTCTTTATAGCTTTAATCTACAGTATGGCACCTGAAAGAAGCCACTAAGCAGATTCTTGGTCCAATAGGCAACCACTCAAAGATGAAAAATCTATTCAAAGGGTCCAAGATTCTTTGCTTTGGAATGCATTAAGCATTGGATTCAAAAAGCCCATCAAAGCTGCAGCTGTCTAGCTGCAAGGCACTGATACAGAAGAAAAGAGGGCTTTCACTGTGTGGACAAGAAAAAACCCAGAAAAAAACAGGGCAAAGATCTTCGAACTGGGAGTGAAAGAGGGGGGTTTTTATAGCAGAGTCTGTTCTAGATTTGAGACGTAAAGCTCAGCTACGGATTGAACCGTTGGAAAAACAGGGACAATGGTGATGCCTTTTCTCGTGATTGGGCGGAGATGAAATCTCACCGCCCAACATCATTTCACGGGCTGTCACCTTTGTTTTTAAAATGTCGTTTTACACAATCATCGTATTGTCGGGTCCCTGGCTTGTGGGCTTAAAGGCTGAGAGTATGATGCATTTGACATTAGGCTATACTTCTTTGATTGAACCCTCTCTTGCATGCAGTGGTTGGTATCATGTCACTCACCGTTGTAAAAGTGCCCAAAATCCACAATATGGAGTCCTATGCCCCAGTTTGATTGCAATGTTTTATAAAGCAATGTTTGGTTACCCTTAAAGGAAGACCTTGTTTATGTGGTGGGTGGGCGAATATTCGCCTCTACCCAATCTATTCTAGGAAGCAAGGAGTGGTTGTATATACAGGTTTTTTACGTCATGGAAAGTGGGCCGCTGGTTCCGCCTCCGGAATGGAAAACGGCAGCATCATTCCGTTCAAGCGGTCATCTGCAATCGATCAACAGGTAAAAAAAATGCTGGCGCTCCCCACTTACCATGATGTTGGGAGGGGGGGACGAAACATGGTCGATGATTCCAGGACCCGCTCCCGGCTGCCGCCGGTCGCAGGACCCCTTGGAATCATCTCCCCTGTTTCCATCCCCCCCATACATCCTAGCAGGCCATGAGCAAATATGTCAAGCAACCTTATATTGAACAACTATTAACCAACCTTATATTAAACAACTATTATATACTTCTCGCTTACCTCCCTTCTGTTTTGGTGCATATTCACACAAGGGATGCCTCTGGGCATCGAGAGCTGCTAGATGGGCACATTTGCGAGTTATGCTTGCCTTTTGAACCATTGATAGCGATCCTCACTTTTGGGATATGCTTACACAAGTTGGGGTATGTGCAGAACGAGATTGGTGAGGTACTATATAAGGTACAACAATAATTAATCTTGTCTAATTCATACACGTATTGTAGAATTGCACAGAAAGAAAAACCTCCCTCTGCCCTATGTCGCTCCTCATCTGAATATGCACCAAAACAGAAGAGGATTTTAAAGAGAATTATATAATGATTGTTTAATATAAAAGTGATTAAAAACTTTTGAGCCTCGAGCAATGGGAATTTAGGAATACAAATTGATACCCACACTCAGTCTTTTAGAAACACCAGCATCAAACCATAACTAAGCAAAATTATCTTGTTTTGGCAATGCTAGCTGAATGGGGAGCTCCAAGTTGGGTATTTGATTACTTGCATTTAATTCAAATTTTCCACATGGGTTTGACAACAACTTTTCTTCTAAGGACCCACTTCAGCAATGTAAAGTGGTGGGGGCAGGACCCATCTGGGTGTGTTGTAAAGTGTCACATGTCCGATAGGACGCTGCCTTGTGGCGTGACGTTAAAATCTCTTCTTCTTCTTCTATGAAATTTAAGGCCTCAAATTCATCCACCTTGTTGTATAATGTTACCTTTTTCTTACCATTGGAAATAGTGCATTCCCCTTTTGACCAAATAGGCCTGGCATCAACTGTAGAAAGCCATTTCCTTCCCAAAAGCAAATCATAAATGTCTGACTTGTCTTCTATCCCTTCAAAAGCAACCACAACAAAGTTAGCTGCAACAATTATACCCTCAACATCAATAGGCACATTGCTGACTATTCCTACAGGGCTGATCTTTGTGTTTGAGAAAGATTTTAAAACCATTGGAGCTTTCTTATCTATCTCAAGGCCATACAATCTCATGACATGATGAGGCATAGCATTCAGAGGTGATCCCCCATCCAATAGGACCTTGGTCAAGATTTTCTTGCCCATTCTGGCAACACAAGTGAAAGCCCCTGGGTCATAATCCTCTGAGTAAGCATGTGTTCCTCAATATGATTAGTTAGAGCAAACTCATCTTCTTTGGTCAAATTGAGCACCTTTTTTCCTGTAAGATGGAGCTACCTTGAGCAGAGTCAGCAAGTCAACACTGGTTTTAGAATTTTTAAGCAGATACTTAAAATCCTCACTATCTTTATCTTTTTTCAAATATTTCTAAACAGGGAGGAGGTACAACCATATTTTGATCAACTTCTTTGTACTTTATAGAATTGATTTCCTCATTTGCTCGTGCTGGCTCCTTCTCCTTTGCATTGTTCATTCCCCTAGTATGCACAGCCATGATCTCCTCCTATTCTTCAATTTCCTGCACAAATCTGATGGAATCATTTTGCTCATTCGGCTTAGATTTTTCCTGTCTAGCAAAATATTCTTTCACACTATACCTGTCTTTATAATGCCCAACAGCTTTGCAAAAGGTACACCCAGGGCATTCCTTACCAAAATGCCCTCTTTTACCACATTTTGTACAAGGCCTATACTAGCAGTAATCAGAGGAATGAGAATTCCTTGAACAGTGAGCATAAGGTGGATAAACTTTGCTCAAATTTTGAGTTCTTCATCTCTTGAAGTTGCTTGGTCACCTCGACTAAGGCCTCTGAGACTTTGGTAATCTCAGCTTTCACATCTGCCACAGGACCCTCAGCATCCTCCACTTTTGTTTTTTTCTTCTCCTTTTGAATAGCATAGACTGGTGCAGGTCCTGGTCCCATGTATTCCTGTTCATAATCTGGAAAAAAAGGATCATGAGCAGGGTAGCCCTTAAGCTCGAAATATCGCCAAAAGGCTATTTTTTTGGACTTTTTTAGTTTTTTTCACTATTATTGAGTAGGATCAATTAGGAGTGGTGCCAATAAAATATCGCCACCTTGTCTACGAAATTTTCTCCCTCCACTTATAAATTAGCCTACACCACTAAATGATGGATTCTTGGATTCGCCCCTATGTGAATTTTATTCTTGGTAATTATTCTAAAATCGCCCCTTAACCCCCTAAAATCATGTAAAATTTTTTCGAATTCTATCCTTGGTGAGTTTTTTAGAATTGTCATTTACCTCCAAGAAAAAAAAAGGGGGAAGGGAAAAAACCATGCATGTTATATGGATTTCACGACGTGGTTCCAACATCCAAGTATGCAATCACGAGTATTTTTGCTTTTTGGTGCATTTGTTTATCCAATCTTAAAAAGATGGTGAAATCAAATTGGTTTGTGCTTGCCCACCATGATATGCAATCATGCCTCGGCTAAGTTTATGTATTTGTTGTTTTTTAGCCCTTAATGTGGAGCTATTGAGATTTACAATCATATGCCAATGTCTGGTAACATGTATATTCATTATGTGAGCATTACGCTTACAACTGTATACGGACATAACAAGTATATATTGTAGACCCAAATTTTAATTGAGAAAAAAGTATATATTCCATCGCTTGATGGATGAAAGATTCGCCAAGGTTGCTACAACTCAAATTGAAGCCCGAAACAAAATCGCCAACATAACTAATCGAAAAAAGCTAAGATTCGCCTCACATTCTAAATTACACCTATAAAATTTGGGCTTAAGGGCTACCCTGATCATGAGGTGAGTGCATATCACCTAGTAGGTAAGAAATCATATCTGCAATTTCAGTGGCTTTAGTGAAAGCCTTATGTATTGTGTCAAAGCCTTCTTGTTTTTGAATTTTGAGCATCTTCCTGTGTATTCTTGATCTACTGCCTCTGATAAAAGATGCCACAAGATGCAAAGTATGGTTAGAAACTTGATTAATCTGACACTTGACAAGATAAAGATTAAACTTTTCCACATATTGGTGAACACTCTCACCATGCTTAATATGAAAGGTTTGCAATTCAAAAATCAAATCCCGAGGATCCAAAAGCTTACCAAACCTTGCCAAGAATTTATTGACCAATTCATCCCAAGGGTAGCTCCTAAACTCATAACATACTCAAGCCAAGCTCTAACCTCATCATTCTTGAAACATTTTTTAAACTCAGAGAATTTGCAACCTTTCTTGTGTCCATATTCTTGGTAATACTCCTCAAAAATCTTTAGAAAATTGTTAGCATTCATGCTTGGATCAAAAGTAGGAACAGGAATTGGCATATTCAACTCAAAGTAATGACAAGGCATACCTGAGTTTGCTTGTATAGTCACATTAGGTGCTGCAGCAGAGGCTTCATGATTCTCCTGTGCTTCAGCATGCTCAGATGTTTCATTTGTTCTCCCAGGAGCCATGAGTTCAAATTCCAGGAAAATATCTCGGTAGAACCTCCAAAGTGTTGAAGGTGTTCCTGGCAAAACCTTCAACCTCAGTTGTTTAGAACCTCCAGGTTGCTTGAGGCAACCACTCTGAGTGAGAAAAATGCAAAAAGAATGCCCAAACAACAGTTTGAGACGGCTTTCCCTGAAGGGTGAAAAGTCTGCCTTACAAGAATGTATATCAAATGCAAACCAAAGGGAGTTTGATCATGATTCTTGTTTCTATAGTTGCACAAGACCTTAAAGTATCTTGGGACAAAAGTCAGAAGGATTTTGATGAGGGTAGATTTGCCAAACAAGCACTAGGTCAATTTTTGGTCAATATCCCTGGCAGAGAGCTAGATTTTCAAACTCGATGCTGGTGGTCTCTTTTTGAGATCTAATGCTTTTGCCTTCCTCCAAGATGTTTGCACACAATATTCCCAGGTGCCCTTTGCAAGAAGAGGTCTACTCTTTTAGGATTTTGATTTTTAGAATGGCTGACTGTCACAAAATATGAACAGAAGAGAAAAATGGTTTTGCTGGAAGTTTAAATGCACTTTTTTGCTTTTTTTATGCAATACTTATGCCTGCCATGACTTGCTAATGAACTGATGAATGCTTGATGATTGCTATTTGAACAATATACAGATTTATGGCTCAATGGCCCTAAGTGCAGGCTCAGATCTATGTCAATCAATCAAGCAAATATTATGACCATCGTATGCTTCTATTCTAGGTGTCTAAATGCAATGCTTCTACTTCTCTTTTCCTCAGAATGATGTGCAAGGGTAAAATAATGCAAGCAGAATAAATTTTGTCACAAGATCGATAGGAAATACTCATAAGTTTGGCAACAAGGCTTGGATTTTCATTTGAATCAGGTTCACACAGGCAAACAATATCAATCCTAAGCTCTAAGTCTTGGGCACAGGATCGAATAGGTATACAATCAAAGAAATTGCATGAATTCGTCAGTAATTCAAGCAAAATATCAGGACTGGAAGGCAAAATCAAGCTCCCAATATGCAAGCCGGTCCTTCTTCAAGGTAATCAATCTCTTTTTCACCTCAAAGCCCTCGAAATTTCTCTGAGCACAAAAGCCCCTTTCTAAATTCCTTTGTTTCGTCTGGTTCTTGGCTAATTCGGATCAATTCTCTCTTTTAGCTTCTGTGATGCATTCTTGGTGTAATACAAGACAATTCGGCCGCTTAGAGTCATAATTAAGTGGTTATTTCGGGCCAATTAGCCGGATCTTGGCGTTATCAGAGTTTTAGGGTTCTTGGCAGTTCAGACGAAATATCCCACAGGCCGAATTTGATCTGGAAGCTCAAGGTATATAACAAATAATAAATCCAATATTATTAAGAATTAACGTGTAATATCCACGTGGGCCTCGATAGCTCCACTGCCCCACACGCCCGGATGTTCCACGTGGCAAGGGGTGATTGGCTAAGGAATCTAGGCTTCCACGGGTATAGGACTTTTTTTTTGCAAAATAGGCTAAGGCACCATTCCCAAGAAACTAAATTTGAGGGCCAAAATAAACGATTTTTTTTAATTTTCATTTTTGCAAAAAGGATCTTTTTTGATGCTCTAGAAGATGCTGGAATCTTTTTTTTGCATATGAGCACTTGTAAATTTTGGCCTTAAAAGGTATATATGGAAGGTGATGTGGCATGAGGGCATGATGAGTTGGCAATGTAAGGATGACATGGCAAACAAGGGTGGTGAAGTGTCAAACAACTTGACTAAGAATATTTTTTCTAGTCAAAACTTGGGATGAGGTGGACATGATGTGTGTGACATGTATATGATGATATAGAGGTGTTGGTGATGGTGTGGCATGATGATTTGTCTCCCTTATGGATTCAAACATGTAATTTGGAGAACTTTTTGCAACAAATAGAATTTCAATGGGGTGACACATGCATGGTATGAGATGGCAATGTGGATGACATGTATGGTGACTTGGCCTCTTTTTGAATCTTGTCATAGGTCAATTTATGCATCAATGCAAATAATTTGCATTTTCTAGGCAAATTTTGATTTTGAGTGCTTCCCTTAGGAATTTTTGCATTCTCTCTGAGAGGAAGTTGACGTTTGACCATATGTATGACCAAGTCAAGCGGAATTTTGTGCTTGAATGATATGGTGATGGCATGGCAAGTGTGTGGAATGTGAATGACATGTAAAGGGGAAGTTTTGACTAGAAAAAATCTTTAAGGCCAAATTTGACTTGGGAGACGAAATGTAGGCATGGAACTTGAGATCTCATGAGCATTTCTTCATGGCAAAGGGTATGGAGGATGTAGAATGGGAATCAAAGGGTGTAATTATGCCAAGAACTCAAATGATAGCATCACATACCAAGAACTCTTCAAGGGGTCTTTAAATCTTCAAACTTTGCTTGATTCTCCTCATGTCTTGCTTGTGTGACCTAAGTCAAATGTCCTCACCTTGCTCTTCAAGTCTTCAAAGTGTGCAAATATGAATTCTCCTTGTGTCTCTAATTCAAATCAAAGTGTGAGCATAAGAATGTGAAATGTGCCTTGCTCTTCCACGCTGCCATAGCATGGCAGCAATGGGTTAGGTGAGGAAGAAAGTTCTATTGGAGCAAGGTTGCTTCCTGGGTTTGCTATGCCTTATCCAAACTCTAATGACCCTTGCATCCCGCTGCATCAGAACCCAGGCTTACCTATACATGTGAATCCAGAGGCTGATGCCTGTGTTGGTGAAATTGGAGAGATGCTGAACGTAGACGATTTATCTAGGAGGTTGTCTGCTTTTGTTGGCCAGTTGTGTGAGGCTATGGGCAATATGAATTGCTGCCTTGATCTCCCCCTGATGTACATGGATGTGTTGTTGTTGTTGTTGTTGTTGTTGTTGTTGTTGTTGTTGTTGTTGTTGTTGTTGTTGTTGTTGTTGTTGTTGTTGTTGTGAATGTGAACCGTGAATGGCCTGTTCTATGATATGGTTTATGATTCCGAAGGTCTATTATGGTTTGGCAACATTTTGAATGTGACATTAATGTCTTGGGAAAGATGCTGTTCAGGATGAAAATGGAGATGGAATGTAGATCTCGTGCAATTGTTTCGTGCATTTGCAGGTGAGAATATGGACCTCTGGAGCATCGAGCAAGAAAGCCAGGTATGATTTCAATTTTAAAGCTTGCTGGCAATACTTTGGCTCGGTCCCCAAGGAGCTTATTCTTGTACATAGCTTTGTGCAGAATAAGGTGTTAAATAACAATTGATTCCAATTCTATAAAATAACGTGCTACTATGTTTCTGTTTGCATTCATATTTGTTTGAATTTGTAGTGTATGAGGAATGTGGATGGAATTCTATTAGGTAAGGGTATCCATCATGTATTCATGTGTTAAATTAGATGGACCATTGTGTATTCATAAGATAAATTTATTTTTATGGCGTATTTTAATACTGTTGGTATTCCAAATTTAGGGTTTCCATCATAATGGCTAGGATTTAGTTTCACATGGAATATTCCAGTTTGGTCCTAGCACGAAGGGCCAGGATTTAGCTACAAGATGGATTTAGCCATAAGATGGATAAAGAAGTTCTTCAAACCACCCGTGAATCAAAGCTCATAAAAACATCTAGCATTGAAAGTCAAAACCATAATATGCAATGTATCAACACAATCACATTAAATTATAGCAGTCACATGTAATATTTACGTAAAGATATTTATGGAGTAGGTTTTAGAATCATACACGTCTCCCCATATATCATAATCTACAATTTTTGTTGATGTTAAACAAATTAATATTTATATTTTGTCTAGTTAAACCTCATAGATTGCAATCTAGGAGTATGAGATCATTGCAATATAAAAACTATAAAAGAAGAAGTTGCACGTATGTCAATGTGATATATGCAAGTTTCTAATAATTTAAGCTCTGAGAAAATGTTGCCATCTCAAGAGAAGAATGCACCATTTATCATGATGGAATATACTGTTTATGAAAGCTTAGTATTTGTGTAGTTGCTAGTAGTCTACATCATTTATATATGTGACAAAACATCGAGTTCTAAAATTAAGATTCTTGCTCACTGGTTTATCTAAGAACCGTGAGGGCACATCTGGCTCAATGCAATATTGTTTGATGTGTTTGTAGCTATTTATATGTCGCAAATTAGTTTTTATATTTTATCTAGTTAACCTCATAGATTGTAATCTAGAAGTATGAGGTCCTTGCACGTATGTCAATGTAATACATGCAAGCTTCTAATAACCCAAGCTTCGAGAAAACATTGCCATGCTCAAGGGAAGAATGCACTATTATCATGATGGCATATAATGTTTATGAAGGTGTAGTACTTGGCAAGTGGCTAACCGTCTACATCATTTATATATGACAAAACATCGAGTTTTAAAATTAACATTTGGCTCTATGCAATATTGTTTGATGTCTTTGTAACTATTCATATGTCGCCATATAAGGTCCTCAAATGCATTATATTTAGAAAAACTTGCTCAATGTTCGAATAAAGATGTCATCAGTTGTAAATACATTTACATTATAGACCTAGGGTGACGTCAAACAAAATATTAATCGCTCAAATTTGTTTTTGGGAAGGAAGGAAGGAAGGAAGGTATTTTTATCGTCCACGGAAACCAATTGGTCTATGGGACCCAATACAAAAGCGCAGCAAGCGGATTACTACCCGGATTAAAAAACCCCCGCCCCGAAGGGTTTTCGAGGGAAAAACCGTGGCAGCAATCAGTCTGCTGACAAACTGTTCCAATATATAAAATGCAAAAACACACAAATATATACACTCATGCACCGCACCCGTAGTGCCCGATCGTGAGCGGCCAGGCGGGGCAAAGGTGAGCTCAGAGATCCAATTACCTCCCGAATGTACGACCCCGAGCACGCATCGACGGTGTGTTCATCGGCAAATGTAGGGGCAAGTCCGTCGTACTAAGGGGCGTATCCGCCCGAATCTGGACCGAATCTTTGCCGGGCAACTCGAAAGTGTGAGACTCATCCTCAATGGCACCCGCTTTGACAAAGACCGCCGAGTCTGCCCCGGGGCTCCCCAATCCACCCAGATCTCGATCGAGCGCGAAGATGGTGGGCACCGTCGGGCGAATGGAGGCAATGAGTCCGCGCTTTTTCGGGGGCAACCGGGAACGCAGTAGAGTTGCGGGCCCCCGCTAACACGGGGTTGATGTGCTCCTTGTAATGGGCCGTTTGACCTGCTCTAAAGCGCCGGGGTCCCGAGCTTGCCAAGGAAGCAAGCGTCCGTGTACTCCTCGCAGTTGTCGCGGTCGGCATGTGTCCACCAGACGCGACTGTTCTGCCCGACGTTTCATCGGCAAAACCGGATCTCTCTTACCCTCCAACGAGGCCTCGAGCGTGCCGGGCCCATTGCCACGGGCGTAAACCCAAAAGCGGAGCTGAGCATCACCCATATTAACCACTTTTTCAAAATAGACGATGTGTCTATCAAGGGCTGCCACCAAAAGCGACAAGAATCGGTTTCATGCAGCGAGAATCCCGATAGGGGTGAAGGTTTCACCTCAAGTGCCGGTGCCAAAATGCCTCTCGCGACTGCTCCAAGTCATTCCAGTCGCCAAAGAGCGATGGGCCCCAAACCTCGACCGTCTGAAGGACGGGCTCGACCCGGTGCAAACAGATGTGGTGATGGCCCCAATCATAGAGCTCTGCCGGTGGATTTGTTGTTACGCATGGCATAAAGCGCTTTCCGGCCTGTTGTCATCCGCAGCGGATGGGCGCCTCCGACAGAGCGAGGAGGGGAACTCCACCCTAGGTACTTGTAGGTGGGCGTGACCTCCACAGTCGTGTCCCCGATATGTGAGTGCGGGGAGGTTTGGGGTGGCGTGAAGAGGATATGAGAACCACCCACGGTCTTGGCCGATTCCGCCGCATCTCTGTAGCCCCGAGAATGTGTCTAGGGCATCCAGATGAGACTGCATAGCTTCTGGGGTGTGGGCCAGAAGGTCAACATCGTCCACATAGATGAGCTAGCGGATGACCCTGGTGCAAAAGTCGTATGCCACCCCCATGCCGAAAGCCGGGGCTCTAAGCGATCAATGTAGAGGCCAAAAGTGTTGGTGAGAGGGGGCAGCCCTGGGACCCGATACTCTTGGGGTGAATGCTTGGCCCGTCGGTGCATCCTGCCAAAACAACTCTCATACAGATATGGCATTACGCACATGCGTGCGTGCAGAGTTACGCAGCTTCTAGCCCATAGCTTTTCCCCGGGGCCGGTATCAAAAGCCTTCAGCTGGCCCACAAAGCGACAATACAAGTCCTGCCGATGGTTCCGGCTGTCTTCAATCAGTGCCCGCAGTGTAAAGATATGGTCAATCGTTGAGTGGCGGGGTCTAAAGCCTGCTTGTGTGAGGGCTCGCACATCTGGCCGCCCGCCTGTGGGTCAACTGCTTTGCTCAAGAATGCCGACCAACAGGTTTGGCAAATCTTGGAAGCTGACCATGATCGTCCGGTAATTGGCCGGACAGTGTGGGTCGCCCGCCTTGTGAATGGGGACAACCCTGCTTGTGGTCCATTGTCGGGGGAAACCTTCCTGCAATGCTCTGTTGAACAGGGTAGTGAGGATCGGCACCAGCGGCTGCCCTGCCCATTTGAGTAACTCAGCCTGCATACCATCGAGGTCAGCTGCCTTCCCATTAGCCAGCCGTTGCAGGCCCTCCACAACATCCTCCTCCGCGAGAACCAATGGGGGGCCATCCTGTGGGGGTATGGGCGTACGCGTCCCGGGGAGGGGTGCGCTTTGTGCATTGGGCTTTTATATATTTGTAATTTACTTTTGGATTGTCCCATTTGATGGCAATTTGTTAGGTGCAGTAGTTAACTTTTGGCATCTTCTAGTATATTCATATCGACATATCTGAATATTTGATGGTCGTATATTTGCATGTGCCTCGCAAGGCAAAGGGTTGCACGCTGATGTTGACGTTCACGAGCACGTGAACTGCAAAAGCACACAGCAAAGCACGAAGAGCACACGACAAAGTACTAGTAGCTCAACTCTGAGCTACAAGCATTGACGACAAGCATAGGCGCTATAGCTACCACCCACACTAAACTACCTTGGATGTGCTCGGCACGCCCAGTATGCCAGCCAATAGCTAGTGCACAAAACCAAGGACAACCAGGTCCTAGTTCAGGTAGCCTTATAGATCCTAAGATCACTTAACTAAGGATCCTAACCATGTATGTTTAGGTAGATAGATTAGATATTATTTAGTATTTCAGTTCTTCGATGATGATGTTCTATTTTATATGCACTCCTGTGTATCGGGAAGGGGGGTAGAGATCCTGAAAGCTTCAGTAGTAGATGTATCTAGATAGCCCCATTAATTCCCAATTCATGCGGCCTGTGCATAAGAGCCCGCCTAGTTGTGAGTGGGGGGGCTAGACCGGTGGAATAAGGAGGACTTGTCCCATTACAGACTGATCCCTTTGGTGTGTAAAGCCTACCAGGGATCTTAGCGGACTAGGCTTAATGGTTTGCCACTGCGCGTGGGCAAGGCATGAGCTCGACACCTATTGGGTGATGCAACGCCTTCAATGAGGTTCAGTCGAAGACGGGCAGTGGCCCTCTAGCCGTCTGTGATGGCATGCATGCCTCTAGAGGGAGTGATCCCCTTCCTGCCTCATCGGGATGGGGAGACGAAACCCAGTAGTAGCCCCCTTGGCTATGCACCCGGTAGGCTACAGTCTAGTCCCAAGACTCTTCAACCTATTCTGCAAAGTGTGCACAGGAGGGACGGATGGAGAGGACTTCTCAATAGCCATGTTCCTATGCCAGCCCAATCCACTCTCATAAATTCTGTCTTACCATGAAGTCTGAGCCTTGGGTAGGATCTCCCATGAGATGATGATGTTGTTGATATGCTTATACATGTATGCTATGGTGTAACCACCCTTCGAGGTGGCTCTATTTGCATTTGATGTCATGTGCTTATGTTCATTTATGCTTCCGCAGCTAGGACGTTCCCGAGGAAAGACAGGACAAATGACCTGTCTATTCTTCCTCGTCGATCCCTTGCTAAAGAATTGTGTCAGGTGGACGGCCTCTGTCAGCTTGGCTGCCAGGGAGATGAACTCCGCCTTCCAATACGATGGGAGCATCGTAGACGAAGTAGGGGAGATCACAGCTGTATTGTCATGTTGTGCCTCTGTGATGTCATCTATGCATGTGTTCTGTGCTACTGTGGACGTTTCGTGCAATGGCTGCCACAATGATAGATGAGGTATGTGTGTTCTGGTGAGTGGTGAGTTGTTGGCATGTTGTTTGTGGTCTAGTGATGAGAATGATGCTAGCATTTGTGATGTGATGTGTCTCTGTCGTGGTGGAGTGGAGTGTTGTGCTGCCAATGGTGGTAATAGTGCTGCTACATTGTGGTGCGTGGCAGTAGTAGCAAATGAGGTATGGTGTACCAATGTATAGGTTATTATGCTGCCAATAATAGTGATAGTGCAAACTATGTTGTGTGGTGTATGCAGCGTGTTGTGTGGTGTGTACTGTGTTGTGTAGTGTGTGGTGTAGGCTGCCAATAGTTGTGATTGTCATGAACCTACGCGAAAAAAAGGAAAATACGTGGAAAATATGCAAGAAATATAGAAAAAATACGCCAAGATTGGCAAAGAATCTGATATATGAACAGGAATCAAGAGTACAATGGCTCGAAGACAAGCAAAAACACGAGACAGATGACTAGAAGGCTCAAGAATGACGTTGAACTGGAATGATTCGACAAGAAGGGGGTGTCTCCTTATATATCTAGGCCAACTGTAAGGTAAGGGAAATCCCCGTTTTAGATCTGTAACACCTTTTTAGAATAGGAACCGATCTGGAGAATGAGAAAAACTGGAAGCGTTCGCTAGTGGTAGACAGCTTAGTCGCCCAAGCCTGCTGTAAGATTGCTGATAATCTGTTGATTGAGTGTTCCTGTGAATCCAAGAGAGGCTATCCAGTTGGTTGGCAGACTCTCAGAATTGGGAAGGATTTGAGCCCAGACTTGCTGTGTTTGCAAATCAGAGCCCGGTTGGGTGGAAAAGTTGTGCCGGAAGAACTTGATCTGGAGTTCTAGATCATTTTGACTAACCGTGCTTGACAGTTTTGCAGGCAGAAAAGACCGTTTGTATCAATTGGTATCAGAGCTGTAACATCCTAAGATTCTGTGAAATGGCCCAGAACAAATTTAATGTCCTCAGAGCTCAAGATAATCGACTATGAATCCGCCGCTGCAGCATTGCATCTGATTGGCATGCCTACATCTGCTAGTTTTGAGGAAAATCAAAGGAAACTTGAATATGTAGCAATTATGTATGGGTATTTGCCAGACATATCCCAACAGCCTCCTTTGCCTGCAAGCACGCCACCAGTTACTCCACCACCACCTGATGTCTTCAATGACAGAACCGGTCGAATTAAATGGTTGGAGAAGGTAGAAGGAATGCCGTCATATGCAGGAGATAAACGGAGTCCACCAGTAGTTTTAGGATTCCTGGCCAGTTGGAAAAGTTTCTTTGAAAGAGTTAAGGCTACGAAGGAGCAAAAATTGACAAGCCATGGACAAATATTTAACCGATGTAGCCAGAATATGGTGGCAAGAACGGAAGAAATTGTTACCTCAGATAAAAACCTGGGCCGCTTTTAGAAAAACATTCGAGTCGCACAACTTGCATGCAAATTATTATCCAGATCTTAAAAGACAGTGGGATATTTTTAAGCAAGGGGAACATGAATCGGTACATCATTTTTACTCCAAGTTCTCCTACTTAGCGGTACAGATGGGAGAATTACAGCCAGGAGGACTATCTGAAAGTGAAGTGACGCAAAAATTTGTAGTTGGACTACGAGATCCATTATATACAGAGCTATGTTTTGCAGAACCATCGACTATTGATGAAGCGGTGCGAAAGGCTGAAGCTGCAGAGATGAAACTCAATCCCAGTATAATGCGGTATGATATCTGGGAGGGGTATCCTCAGGAGAAGAATTTTAAGCCAGATAATGGCAAGGTATCTGAAAGAGAGAATAAGAGGTATCGAGTAAGTGCCTTGCTTGGCAATGATGAAACCCGAACGAAGGGAAGCAATGGAGAACGCGGGATAGCCAAAGCACCGGCAAAAGCACCCCCGGGAGGATGTTTTATATGCGGAGGTCCTCATTATAAGAATCAATGCCCAAAAGTTATATCCAAAGTAGATTCTGAGCAAGCAAAGAAGGATACTCAAACAAAAGCCCGAACATCTGCGTAGGTTGCCCATGTTCGTGTTGTAGAAGAAGTTCCTGAAAGTTCCCACGCTAAGTTTGACAAAGAAAAGGCGGAAGCCTATGAAAGAAGTCGGCTTCAAATCGGCTATCTGGGTAAAGATAAGTAGAGTAAAACGTCTGTGTAGACATGTGTTTGTTGAATGGTTTGAGCATTGTATTCGTTTGAATTGAGATAATGAAAGTTTTTTTCAAATGAATGTTGCTCTAGAGTTTAGGAGGGGGCAACTGTGACTGCAGCATAGAAGCCAGATCCTTAGAATTGTAAGGCAGATGGTAAGTTTACCAGCCTAGAAGAAATCCTTTCAAAGCAGATAGTCAGGCGACTAGCTTGGAAAGAAAGGTAGTTATTCCAGCAAAGCGGATAGTCAGTTGACTAGCTTTGGGAAAGATTGTTACTTCCCTAAGGCAGATGATCGAGGACGATCCGACTTGGAAAGGGAGGGAATTGATACGGCACTAGCTTGGGGGCGTGGCTCAGAGAAAGGATTTGTAGAGACAAACACAGAGGTAAGGGCTTTTTATTTGATTGAATGTTTAACCTTAGGAGTTTTAAATTATAACTTATAAACCATTGAAATGTTAAAGGCTATAATAAAGGAATTATTGAAACCTTAAAAAACTAGTAAGAACGAAACTGTTACAAAATTAAATACAAAGTAGAAAAAGCAAAAGAACGGCTGCCCAAAAATAGCTCCTGGGGCCAATGTAGCTGGCCGGATGGCAGAGAAGGGTGCCTGATTTGTGCCAAAAGGTAAGGGAAACCCCTGATTTAGATCTGTAACACCTTTTTAGAATAGGAACCGATCTGGAGAATTAGAAAAAACTGGAAGTGTTCGCTAGTGGTAGACAACTTAGTCGCCCAAGCCTGCTGTAAGATTGCTGATAATCTGTTGATTGAGTGTTCCTGTGAATCCCAGAGAGGCTATCCAGTTGGTTGGCAGACTCTCAGAATTGGGAAGGATTTGAGCCCAGACTTGCCGTGTTTGCAAATCAGAGCTCGGTTGGGTGGAAAAGTTGTGCCGGAAGAACTTGATCTGGAGTTCTAGATCATTTTGACTAACCGTGCTTGACAGTTTTGCAGGCAGAAAAGACCGTTTGTATCACACAGCACTCCAATGGATGAGATCATGCCAAGTGTCATGTATGTGTGTAGGTTCTAGACTAGAACCTCCTAAAGATAGCCCCGCATATGAGAAAGACATGAGGAAATATCTTTAACAAATATTGATAGCGTACTTGGCAAAAGGTGTGTGACTCATAACTAGAAGGTTGCGAGTTCAAACCCTGTTTTGTGTAACTACCATTTTGCATCCGTGTGATGACCATCTTTTATACATACGAGTATAATGTTCGTATGATACGAATATCTGTATGGTCATCACACCATCCCCCTTCTACAGGCGACAAGTCCGTGGAGCTGGGGCCAGAGTACTTAAACTTGGCTGATCTGGGTAACGTCGATGAAACTCCACAATTTTATCAGGAGCATTAGTCACTTGGCAGGCTCCCAGGTTGTATCACTTGGTGAGTAACCTTTCCAATCGACAAAGCAATATAATCTTTAACGAAGGAACTTGGAGTCCAAAATCTCTTGAAACTCGAACTCCTCATGATCATCAGTTTCCATTGGTGGTGGCGGCGGAGGAATGTGATCGAGGAAAGTATTAACTATGTAGGGCTCCAATAGAGAAACATGAAATATTGAATGGAGCCAAACAACTGGAGGGAGCTCGAGCCGGAATGCCACATTACTGATCTGAGCTGTAATCTGGTAAGGACCAAGGCGACGATAGTCAAGCTTATTACAGGGATGTGAGGTTGGGAGGTCCCTACGAAAAAGCCAGACAAGGCCACCAACATGAAATTTAGGAGCTTCCTGCCGATGCGAATCAGCATAACATCAATAGCGTTCCTATGTTCAGTGAAGATGATGTTGAAGATCTGATTGAAGAGTCTGGAGTTTTTCAAGTCGAGACTCGGCACTAGGATTGATAGAGTCACTGCCAGCAACACTAAGCGACCAACTAGGATGTTGACCGGAGTTCAGAAAGAACGGAGTCTGGCCAATGGAAGTATGTACTGAGATATTATCGGCAAACTCAGCTAATAGAAGATAATCGACCCAATCATCCTGCTGATAACTGATAAAATGCCTTAAATATTTCTCCAGAATCTGATTAGTGCACTGTGCCTGCCCATTACTTTTTGGATGATGACCAGATGTCAGTGAGCGATCGATATGCAATAACTCCAAAAGTTGCTTTCAAAAACCTGCAACGAACTGTGGTCCACGATCGTTGATGATAGTATCGGGCAAGCCATGCAGTCTGCTTACTTCACGAAGAAGAAGATCTATTGTTCCCTCACTGGTGATGGTGATATTGCAGGGAATAAAATGAGCCATCTTAGAGAACAATCAACAACAAGCATGATGGCATCATAACTCCGAGAGAGTGGCTGCTTGGGAATAAAGTCTATAAAAATGCTCTTCCAAGGTCCATTTGGTACCGGCAGTGGCTGAAGAAGGCAATGAAGAAGATGCCTTGGAACCTTCGCTCGACATTAGAGGTCACAGGATCAAATAAAAGCTTCGACAGAGCGACGAAGCCCAGACCACCAATACTCTCGACTAACAAGTTCAAGAGTCTTGGCTACTCCAAAGTGTCCGGTCATAGGTGAATCATGGCAAGCCTGGAGAACCCGAAGCCTAGAAGCATCATTTAGAACATATAGAAGCCCATCACGGAACAGAAGTCCATCTCGAACCTCAAAACGACCATAGTCTGATCACATATGATGAGAAGATGATGCAGAGCCAAGGTGTGAGAATACATCTTGGGCCCCTGGATCGGAGGGCAGAGATGCTCGAATAGACTCCAACAAGGCTGTATCAGGAGGCCTCTCGAATAAAGTGAGGGCCATAAGCTGGAACTGATCAGGCCCTAGAATAACCTGTGATTGCTGATCAAATGCAGGATCCCCTAGCTTAGGTTCAAGGTAGGACAGTACTTGATCACATGGTTGAGCGCTCGAGCAGACTAAAAATATTCTAGATTTTAATTATCTGTATGAACTGTGACCTTATAAGGAGATCCCTCCAGGAAACGTCTCCATTCCTCGAAAGAATCAACTATTGCCAATAATGCCTTGTCATAAATGGAATAGTTGATTTCAGCAGCCTGAAACTTCTGCTTGTGACAGGATACCACCAAAAGCAAAATTAAAGCACCTGCTTCGACAATATATGCCCGCAAAGGATCTGCATGAGCAAGAACTAGTGCTGTGGTGAAAGCATGCTTCAAAGTAATGAAAGCAGATTCTGCTTCCACACTCCATTGAATTGACACGTCCTTAACCATGAGGCATGTCAAAGGAAGGGCAATCTCCACCGATGGAAATTGACAAACCCAAGAAAACACTGAATATCTCGAACGGATGAAGGTGTTTGCCACTCTAAAACAATGCTGACCTTTTTGGGATTTATAGAGACTCCATGTGGAGTGACATGATAGCCAAGGAACTCCATTTATCCTGTTCGAACTGACACTTCTCAAGTTTGGCATATAACCCGTGCTCACAAAGCTTCTGAAGGACCTGTCGAACATGCCTCACATGTTCTTCAAGGGTCTTAGAATAAATAAGAATATCATCCAAATAGACGGTGAAAAAAGTATCTAAAAACTCCCAGAAGACATCATCGGCCATATGTTAGAATATTGCTGGAGCATTGGTAAGCCCAAACGGCATAACTGTGTACTCAAAATGGCCATAACGAGTACAAAATGTTGTTTTCCACTCATCACATTCTCGGATCTGGATAAGAATGTGGCACCCCGACAATCAATCTTCGTAAAATAACGCGCACCTTGGAGTCGCTCCAACAACTCTGGGATCAGAGGAAGCGGATACCAATATGGCACTGTGATTTTATTGAGGCCACAATAATCGACGACTAGATGCAGAGAATCATCCTTCTTTGAAGATAGGTGCTTCAGCGAGAGACTGAGAATGTCGAATGAAACCAGTGGCTAGATTCTCTTCAATATAATCTCGCAAAACCTTCAACTCAGCAGGAGATATACCATAAATCGGACCATATGGTGGCATTGTGGCGTGCTGCAAATCAATAAGACAATCATATGGGCGATGCTCTGGAAGCTTGCTGGCCTTAACTTTGTTAAAAATATCAAAGAAGTCGCCATATTTATCTGGGAGCATCGGGGTAGACTTCGTCGATGCAGAGCTAGCCAACGGATGAATTTGGATTGCAAATACTGAACTTGGATCTTGCCTTTCAGATTTCAGAAACTTATGAAGTGAAAATCTTCGAGATACCAAAATTAGAGCATGAGAATGCCTCTACAGAAGCAAGAGCGGGAGCAGGAGCAGGAGCAGGAGCAAGAACTGGAACTGAACTGGAACGAACTGGAACTGGAACTGGAACTGGAACAAGAGCAGGAACTTGAACAAGAACTGGAGCTGGGACATGATCGAGAGCATGTTCAGAATTTGGGGCATAAACTGGAGCAAAGACAAGAGTCGAATCAGAACATGGCGCAGAAACAAGAACATCCAGGACAGATTCAGGAGCCCACGATACTGCATGGACTCAAGTCAATGTTGATGCAAAGGCCTGAACTGCAGATTTACCGGAACTAGAGCTAGAACCAGCAAATCGAAATGATCTAGTATGCCAATCAATCTGTGGGTTATGTAGCTCGAGTCAGGGCAAACTCAAGACTACTAGCGCATGTGGGCTAGCGATGAGATTGAAGGAAGTGCCACAAGAAACTCCCTCGAACAAAACTTGAAGAGGCGCAGTACATTCTTTGATTGCATCCGAGGAGATCTCCCAGCCATCAATCACTTCGACATAACTGGGATGCCCAACCTGGCTTCTAGGGATGGCGTGGTTATTGGCGAACGCACTATTCATAAAGTAAGCATTTTCACTACAATCAAGTTGCGCCAATGCTTCCAACATTCCAACCTCTGATTTCAATGATATAGAGATGAAAAATGCCTTGTTGACCTTATCCGATGGAATAAACATGTTAAGAAGTGTGGAAGGTGTCTAAGAAAATGCGGGCCAGCCGACGAGAGATTCCTGCTACTCAGACCGGCCCCTGAAATTTTCCGACTGATTGGGCTCTTCACAGGGCATCCACGAGTAATATGACCAGCTCCTCCACAGTAGAGGCAAAGCTTAGTCTCTCTCCGACGCTACTTCTTGGCGGCAGATAAAGGTCCTCGAACTACTCGATCAATCTGCATAGGCTCAGGTCTGGACCTGCTGGATTCTACAGATGAGACTGGGGAAGGCATAGCTATAGGCGCTTGTGTGATTGGGAAGATCTGACTACATCTCTCTTGCCTACGTTCGAAGAGCTGATTATCACATTGAACTGCAAATCTGATGGCTTCTTTCAAAGTCTGAGGGTCCTCCATAGACAACAACATATCTTTGACATCCTCTCGTAACTCCCTTCGGAAACAATCTCGAAGTGCAACATCATCTCAGGCAGTATCTACCGCAATTTGACAAAATTCGGATGCATATACTAAAGCTGGACGAAAGCCTTGTCTTAAATTGCAAAGTTTTGTGACTACTGTGCGCTGACGATCGGTCCAAAGCATGCCTCGAGCTCTGCAGTGAAAGCATCAAAATCTTACAACTCTGGGGCTCCTTTCTCCAATAAAGAAGCAAACCAACGTAGAGCTGGCCCTGTGATGAGAGAACCAATCAGCCCAACTTGTGGGATATCTATGAGGGTGGAGCTAGATCACAAGCCTGATCTGATTCAAAAAACCACGGAGCTTGGACCGAATGCCATCAAACTTCTTTGGCAGGCTAATCTTAGGCTCTAATAGCCTCAATCCAAAGCTAGGGGCAGATTCATGTGAAGCAACACGTTTCTTGCGCTCTTTATTGTTCAACTGCAGTTGCTGGCATACTTGAGCAAGCTGCTGGACCTGCTGTAATAAAGTTGAAACCTCCTCCATAGACATAAAATCACCAAATACGAGCAAAAAAATGCTTAGGGTCAGAGCAAGCAAGAACTGGTAAGGGATTCCAGTTTAAACTGTCATGAACCTACACGAAACCAAGGAAAATACGTGGAAAATACACAAGAAATATGCCAAGATCGGCAAAGAAGCTGATATATGAATAAGAATCAAGAGTACAATGGCCCAAAGGCAAGCAGGTTTACGAGACATGCCTAGAAGGCTCAAGACTGGCGTTGAACCAGAATAGTTCGACAAGAAGAAGGTGCCTCCTTATATATCTAGGACAACGGTCAGGATCGCGCCACTCCAATTGATGAGATCATGCCAAATGTCAGACATGCATGTAGGTACTAGAATATTCTAGAACCTCTTGGAAACGACCCCATATATGAGAAAGACATGAGGGAATGTCTTTAATAAATATTGGTAGCGCACTTGGCAAAGATGTGTGATTCGTATTTAAAAGGTTGCGTGTTCAAATCCTGTCTTGTGCAATTACTCTTTTGCATCTGTGTGACGACCATCTTTTGTACATACGAGTATAATATTCGTATAATACGAATATCCGTATGGCTGTCACTGTGATAGTGCAACCTATGTTGTGCGGTGTGTACGATGTATTATGTAGTGTGTGGTGTGGTGTAAGTTATTGTGCTGCCAATAGTGGTGATAGTGCAGCCTATGTTGTGTGGTGTGTGCAGCATATTGTGTGGTGTGTGGTGTGGTTTGTTAGGTGTACCTTGTGTCAGGGATCATCATCGTATACCCCCAGTAACCACATATTTGAAGTAAATATGGACCAGTGGGAACTGTAGTGGGATAGATGGTGGGGTGATATGCGGTGTGGTGGTGGTGACAAATGTGGTGAACTGTGGTGGTGAGAGATTGTGGGGTGAAATGTAGTAGTGGTGACAAATGTGGTGGAGTGTGGTGGAAGGAGATTGTGGGCTTCAAATGTGGTGGTAATGAAGAATGTGGTGACTGTGGTGGTGGGGGGTGGTGGGCTTGAAATGTGGTGGTGATAAAAAAATGTGGTGAATGTAATGGTGATAACGTTTTTGGGAGTGGGGGGTCGGTGGATAGTGTAGGTAAATGTGGTGGGGGCATTGTGGGGGAGGGTTGGGGGAGAAGGGGGTGTGGGGGAGAAGGGGGTGTGTGGTGGGATGGGGTGAGGGGGTGTGAAGAGGGTGTGGGGTGAGAGGGAAAAAGAAATAAAATAGTGAATCCACACATCATATATTTAACATGTATACACCCACATGACACCATAAATATCATGCATCCCACACCACATCACACCACACCACACATCACATCACTTTCCGATCATATTTGTTCTGTCATAAAAAAATCTGCATAGCGTTCCCTCATAACATTTCTGAAATTCACACCCTGATAATGATTACATACCTTTACTAATATTAAAAGATCTACTTTCTTACTACTCACTAAATTCAATCCCTGCACTGATTTTCAGCATTTCGCTCTCAAGCTTCTGTTCCAAGCTAATTCCGGTAGCAATGGTTACAGTTTCAGAGATGATAATGGTGTTGGTGGAGTGGACGAGGATGGCCTGAGGTATGCTTTAACCAAGGCCGTGGCCTATCTTTGAAGGCAGATATACCAAAATCTACCTTCTTTGCTGATTTTGAAGCCATGTTGCCTGCATTCAACAGAATAGATGCTTGGCCATCAATGGCTATTTTTGGGGTCGGAATGATAGAAAGAGAGCTGAAAGACAAGGTCTCTGACTTTATGGTGCATGCTGCTGCAAAGCGAGATATAGAATGGGTCAATAGGCACTTCAGAATTCTGATTCAGCAACAACGGGACCTATTAGCAGGGATGGCTTCACACCACGAGGGGATGCAGGAAGCTATGGCGAACCCGATTCTATGCACTTTTGACATGACAACACAAAGCTTTTGATGCACCATCATTGGAACCAGTAATACCAGTTCCTCGTGCTGCTTAGGAAATGCATGGGTAAAAAATCTCGTGTACAGAGTCAGATCTTTCAATAAAAATCCAAATTTTGTACTATAGTGCCTTTTTTTAATATCAATCTTGTTAACTTGGAAGTTTCCGATTTGACCGAAAATGTTTTTAGTTTTTTTTTAAGGTTGTTTTCCAAAGGTTTTAAGGGGTTTACCTGCCGGAAAGAATTCCTGATTTCCCAAAACTCGAGATGCATTTCTTTAACGATTTCATGCCTTCTTAAAAAATACGATGGAGGTGCTTATCCATATCCTGGCAATCGAGCGTGCATGTCGGCCACGCCTTTGCATTTTCAGCTTCATAATAACTCATTTCTTCCAGTTGCATTTTCGTGGCATCCTTCATTGTGGATCGAAAAGGGATTTTTTTGGTGCTTGCCTGAGATGATTTGCCCTAGAAGAGGCCCTATTTTGCGTGCCAACTTTGTAGCCTTTCTTTTTCGTGTGCAGAGCATATACAAGGCCAGGAATATGCCAAACTAAATGGTCAATGCAGTAGCCTCTTGGGTGATTGTATTACAGAGGTAAGCTAGTCCATAACCAAGCAGTTTATTATATTGTTCGGGCTCTTAATTCCGGAGATTTTCTAGGGTTTTCTCTATCCACACTTATACTCTTGAGGCAGTGGATCTACAACAACGGTATGTGTTAATATTTGCCATTTTTTTTTAGGTTATCATTTCTTTGAACCAACTTCAGTGGATTTAAGCAGGAACTCAAAGATCAAGCATAGGATTTGGGGTGCTTCAATTTCTTTTTAGTGAATTTAGAATATCAACAGAGATAATATTAGGAAAAGCAAGTAAACAACAGGGTAGATGGCTAGGGTTTCTATCTAGGGCGGCGGCGGCGGCCGCCCGACCAGTGAAGGCCCACGAAATCTGAGAAGAGCTGGAAGAGCAGCTAAAATAGCTGCTGCAGGATCGATTCAAGTGGTGGAAATGGCAGAAAGGTATCTCTGCCTCGTTGCTTTCAGGATTTGCTTGCAAAAGGGGAGGGTTTGTGGGGATATGGCCGCTATTCCTGGTTTCTTGCCCTCTTGTAGCAGATCGTGACATGGTAGGGATTGCTCTCTTTTGTTGTTGAAATGAGCTTGAAGAATGCTGCTCAAACTAGCAGCTAGCTACGATTTCTAGTTCCTTCGTGCTACTGCTAGGGTTTGTGATCTATATCCATGCATGTTTTTCAGTTCTGTACAGATTACCCTCTTCCTGTTTCGTGGTTGCACTCATTGCAACCTAGAGGTTGCACTCACTGCAGCTATTTTCAGACTGAGCTGGTGCTGTATATCAGGGCTTTTGTGTTGTTTGCAGGGATCTTGGTTACAGGCCATATGCACAGTCGGATGCTTGGGCTCTTGCGCTTCCAAAGCACATAGGCCTTAGAGCTACCTACTGTCAAACCATGCCCCATCCCAGCTAGGGGAAGATCAGGTTACATAAGTCAGCATTGAATCGGTCAGATTGGTAAAGGAAAGAAATCAAACAAGGTATCCTAGGATGGGAGGCCAGGGTTCTTTACTGCTGCATAGAGCATCAGGGTGCTATGCTGGAGAGTGAGCAAGGGAAGCGTCTAAACCACCCCTTTGGGGCAGGTCTGTGTGAAAATCAAGAGGGAAGACAGAGCATCCTCTTATAGTACCGATGAAGGATATGTACCAGACCAAGTTAACGCGCTGGGCTTACTGCTTCCTTCTGTTCCTCAATGGTTATAGCTCCCCACCTTAATGTGGATTCCTTCCTTCATTGATTTGCGAGAGACTACTCTGGCTTGTGTGAGTGATCTTGGTTTCTGGACACCCAAGTTGAAGAGATGGTTGGAATGCTTCTTGCGGGCGGAAAGAATCAAGAGACGCTCCAGTAGTATCTATCTTCTGGGAAGAAGCTGGGGCTTGAAGAGTCCGCTGTAGTACCAGTTGTAGTAGAGAAGATGTAGAGGTGTTTTGATTTTAGTACTAAGTTAGGTAGCATCTCACCTTTCCTCTCTCTTGGGTGTGGTGCAAATACTTCCCATCTAGCCTGTTGAGAGGCTTATAAATAAGGTTGTATACCATTTCTTATTAATAAAATCTAAATATCTTGCCACCGAAAAAAAAAATATTAGGAAAAGGAAGCTCTTCAGAGGATAGGCCCTTTTTAATTCCAGAAATTAGTGTGCGCTTAACATAGCATGGTAGATGCATATCTAGGCAACCTAAATATAGCATTTACATCAGGAATTTAACTGCATATTGCCTTTAATTCGTTTCTCTGGTTGTAGCTAGTCGCAGGTTGCTTTTAAAGGTTTATTGTTAAGGTAATTGATTTGGAAGATTTGCTTATTGAATGACTGAGGATTCTCTAAAAGCACATCTGCTTGGATCCTTATGTACGGACCAGGTTAATATAACCCCTCCTTATTTCTTTGAACAGATGAGGTGGTCTTGGCAGGAACAAGAATACTTGGGCAAGAGTTGTTGGAAGAGGAGCTTCAATCACGCCATATTTTACATCAGAGGAAGCCAAGATCTATAAAACCTGCTGGCTGGGATGAATCTTTGGTTAGTGCGCTACCTGTAATCATGGGCTTTTGTCGTTACGTTTTACACCCAACACATAAGTACCATTAACATTAATTAACACAAACCATTGGGTCCAACACATTTAAATTAAAATCCCCCTTAAACCCCCTTTGGTTTGGGTGAATATTCATACGGGGGTGACTCCGGGCAACGAGAGCTGTTGGATAGGCATATACACCCCTTATTCCTTAATCTACACCGTACACAAAGTTCCTCGTTTGTGGGGTATGAATGTACAGAATTTGTTATACTGTATAACAAGATTTGCACAATACTATAAGATTTCAGGCAATATACTATATGATGTTGATTTTGCACATGCAAAACATAATTATAAGGGCTCTCGCTGCCCTACGTCACCCTTCGTGTGAATATGCGCCCAAACCAAAGGGGGTTTAAGGGGGATTTTAATTTAAATGTGTGGACCCAATGGTTTGTGTTAATTAATGTTAATGGTAGTTATGTGTTGGTTGTTATACTAAAAAAAATTTACAAAATACTTGCTAGGGTCTAATCTAGCAAATACTATACTTCAAGAATTAAACCTAGTTAGAAATTGAGAATTTGTCTGTCCTGGTTTAAACCAGGCCCACGCCCTTCATCTGGCACACACATATGGTGAGGTATATTACCCCTAGCATTGAGAGGTTGTCTGCCCTGGTAATATCCAGGCCCATATCTTAAAACTGGTATAAGTGTAAACAGAGGTAACACAGCTCAAATCAAACTTAATTTACGTTCAATAAATGGTGTGCAGGGTAGGGAGCTGAAATATCAAACCCCAAAACCCTGTCGCCACCATTTACAGACCAGCTCGAATTTTACTAAGATAAGACGGATATGAATACAACATACATTGGTGTTACGAACAAGGAGGCTGAAAAATCAAACCTCAAAGTGCATGTTCCCTTTGTGTTATAATGGTGTACTAATAAAAGCAAACATAGGTAAACTTTAAGGGCCTATATATAAAGCAAACATAGGTAAACTTTAAGGGCCTATATATTAATTACTAAGAAGCTTGGATATTCTAAACGAGGTGCACTCTCGACTACCACAGTCGTCGGATTCGTCGATCCTACGACCCAGATCACATGTTGGGGCCTCTGATACCTCTCATTTATGATTGAGGCGCCTATGATTTTGAAATATGAAATACGCTTTCACCTAAGGTTTTGAGTGAAAATCGCACCTCTATACGGTTAGGGTTTTAGAATATGAAATACGGGGGCTCGAACCTCCACCAAAATAACTCAATGTCCTAATAAGACTATTTTAACCAATATACCCAGTGAGCTAGTGTGACTATTTTTTACCTTGAATCTATGTTTTTTTTCATAACAACTTATTGGATTGTTTTAGGGATATATGATCTATGGTTTCAGGAATTGTTATATTTACATCCATATTAAATCTCCTTGGAACCCCCTGTTATTTTGCTACATATTCTAGTTGAACACATGTATAAGAGGGCATGGTTCATGCTAGAACATGGATTAGTTCCAAGAGGAACATGCAATTTGTCTAAATATAAAGATAGCAAGAATATATTTAACATTGAGCTATGAGTGTATGACAAAATATTGGTTAACATATCTTTTGAAAAGCCTCCAAATGTTCTCTATAGTCGCACCTAGATCTGTTTGAAAACTCCTATGATCTTCTTTCTAAAAGCATGAAATAATCTGTGCCTTTCCAACGTGCAAATACGTGACCTTCACTTTCTAATGTCCATGCATATGTGCTCCATGTTGGCTAGTGTTGCTCCTAGCATTGTATATTGTAAAATGTAAAATAGATGCTATATTCGATATTTTTGGGGGATTTCAACCCACATACAAATCCTTGTGATATAAAATATCAATTTCATTGTGTTGATCATTTCTTTTTGCTTCCTGTAAATATCCAAGTTGGAGCGCCTGTAGTTGTTTAGTGGGTAAATGCTGTAATAATACATCAGATAGAATGTGAAATAACATATATACCAAATGGTAATAAAATAACCATGATATGGTATCATAATAATCAGTGTCCAGTTGCCATAGTTTTCAAATACTTGAAGTATTAGATCTTTTTTCCAGCAATCACAATTTCAAAAACATTCAACTAACTAATACAAATAAAAACCATATTCGGACAGGAGCTACGATGCATCTATATTATGCTCAAGGGAAAACATTTTCTTTAGTTATCTTGTACCCATACTTATAATCATGGTAGAATTGGTATTCCCAGAAATATAACTGCTTATCCATATCCCAATTCAAATTGACGAGAGACATCAAATGCAAGCATATAAGGTGAAAATCTTACTGAAGATGTCTTGTTGGCCAATAAGGATTTCAAAAAAGTGCATGCCATTGTCTTCTAACCAGAAGCTCCCAGATAGAATCAAATAATATAATCTCCCAAATAGAAGTAGAAACACGTACCACTTGATGCTGCAGCAATGGATTAATGCTTCGAGTGGAAATATGATAAATCCGGATAGATGAATTCTACTGGTCGGTATTGATTTTGGGAGCTCTTGTATGTGCAAGGCACGTTGCATTTGCAAATAATGGTGGCCTATAGAAATTTAAAGAAGCACTAGCAACAATGGTGGCATGTAGAAATTTAAAGAAACACTAGCAACCCAGTAAGGATATTAACAAAAGATTAGAAATATACCAGGTCACTCACATTTTTAGCTCTGTCCAAACCCCTTCTGCAATAAAGAGAGAGATGCTGGAACTTTGTTCAAGGTATTAAAGAAGGCAAGAAGCTAGTAAGTTCATGCTACAGATGGCTTACCTCCTCAAGTACTTTATCACCTTCTCGAAAATGGCACTTCCAGACTTTGCCTTCTCAATGGCAATCCATCTGGACCCTTGTTTGGTCTAAATATAATCCTCCAAAGGTAAATGTTCTACTTTGGCAGGTGATTCATCGCTCTTTGAGAGTTAATGAGATGGTTCATCGCTTTACGCCGGGAGTAAGCCCACTTTGCCCAATGTGTGAGCGGTGCATTGAAACATTGGAGCACTGTTTATATTTATGTGCAGAGCTGAGTATTCTTAGGTCCTGGCTGCATTCTCTTTTTGGAGTATCTTTGGATAGTCAGCACTTTCTTTTGGGTATTTATCCAAATCAGTGGACTGCTTCTAAAAGGATTGCATTCACATGGCAAAGTCTTGGCTAATATGGAGTGTATGGAAGCGAAGGCGAAGAAAGGTCTTTTATGATAAGCGTATTTCTTCTCAGGTGGTGCTTCAAGAAATTCATAAGAAGTTGTATAATTGCTTTCAGATCTCCAATTGGCTTGATCGTATTAAAATTCCAATATGAAGTGATCATCTAAAAGTGATTGATGCTTCAAGGACATTTCTTATTTCTGGAAGTACTTTGTAATATTTTGAGTGTATAATATGAAGTAAAACACGTTCTTCAAAAAAAAAATAAAGAGCGCTCTTTGGCCACATGAAGCTTAAATTCTAACAACACTCAGAAAGATCAGAGGAGCCGAAGAACCAACCAAAACGAACATTCTTGTCTTCCATTTCTTTCCCTTTCCATAGCTGCATGAATTTCAAACGTAGTACCCCAGCCAAACCCAGAAGCTACAATCGCGGCTCTTGTAGCTTTCATCAGGTCGATTTTCCTCCGATATATATGTTGCTTCACATTCTATCTGATGTATTTGAAAGAAACCGGTTCCTCCCTCTTCCAAATTCTTCCCTGTAGCCATTGTTAGGCCGAATACTCCCATAAAGTTGCCGTCAAGGATTTTGTGCATTTGGCAGCCGAAGCAAATCAAATGGGTCCTGAAACCCTAAACTTAATAAACACGATCGTTCTTTAAAGCTACTAATGTAGCCATCAGAGAACTGTGGAAGCCATAGCGAGGAGAAAACTGCCAGAAATGGTCCTCTAAATCCCCTTCACTCCATGAACCCTAAAGTTGAATGCCTCATTGCTTGCATGGCCTTCATAAAATTAAATTAATTAAGTTTTTAAGGAATAAAAACATGCAAGGCAAAACCATTGCAAAACCATAGATAAAATGCCATTCAAATATGAGAATCCAGTGTGCACTCTAGATATATTGATTAGTATGCCTCGTGCAATACGCCCATGAAATCATATAAAAACCATGCAAAAAAGCGTATAAAATTACAAAAAAAACCCCTGTTATAATGCTAGATATTCATGCTGCATAAATGTCGATTTTCTTACTAGAAGATTGATATGGGAAGATAGAAAACAGGTTGTATGACAAGCAACATCAATGCAACTACATGAAGCTACATTGTATGGATTTAAAGGGATGATATAGATAATCAACATTTACCTGCCTTATTCTGTAGTTTATTTACATCTGTAAACGTGGAAACTTTTATTACTTATAGAAGACATAAGGCCTTCTGTAAGTAATAAACGTTTAATTTTCGTATATAGTTCGTTTAATTTTCTCCACATAAGGTCTCAATATGCTAAAATGCAACGGCACATACCTATGCACATGCAAATGTTAGAAAATGTCATGACTATGTGGATTAAACGAACTGTAACAACCACAAATACTTAAAATTTCACAATTTGGTTGGCTAACATAACAACCACATTCCATGTTGTTTTTTGAGTTCTATCTCATTGCAATGAGATCACACATCTTTCTTTTCTAGAACAACATGCTTGGTGTTGTTGGACGCCCATGTTCAATCAACATACCATATTGTTGCTTTTTTGTAATAATAAAAATTATGCATTAAGATTGTGTGCAAAATGTGGAAAAAATGTAGTCGTATACATCTGCCGCCTTTCTCATTTGTGAATCGTTACATGCTGTAACATCATTGCTAAAGCTGGCAAATATGCTAGGATTGCCATGTGATGCAAAGTATTTATTCTAATGGGCGAGCAAAAAACTCAGTCTTACAACCAAGTGCAATCTAATAAGTGATGTTGTGGTATATATGTCATTTGGTATGATGTAACTATAAAATGCTTTCTTTTGCAAGAATAGTTGGACAATTGCATCAATATGTTCTTTGTTCTAATGTTGGTGTTCCATTTGGAACTCCTTCAAATAACATTCCCTCCAAGTCAGTGATGATGGACGCATATTACAATGGACATCCATGCCTAGCATATATGTGCCACCACTATACAAGTATAATTCGTATCTATCTATCTATCTATCTATCTATCTATCTATCTATCTATCTATCTATCTATCTATCTATCTATCTATCTATCTATCTATCTATCTATCTATCTATCTATCTATCTATCTATCTATCTATCTATCTATCTATTGTTTAAATTTGGTTTTCCCGGCATTCCGAAAACTTTTTGGTATTTTTCCTTAATTTCGTTTCCAAAGGTTTCGAAGGTTTTGGGGATCGGAAAACAATTCCGATTTGCCAAAAATCGGGAAGATTTCCTCGGCCCCAATCTGATTTTGCCCCAATGGGCATGCATATGCCACGATCGATGCTGCATGTTCAAGGTAATGGCTTGCCCAGCCAGGGAAGTCTAAGACCACATCCGTTGGGTGATTCGGAGATGCGAGCAAGAACAAATCCAACAGAGCGAAGCTGTAAGCTGTCACGTTTCCATTTGCCTTGATAATGTTTTAAATTGGACTCTTATGCCGTCGCTAGAGGTTGAGATTGATTTCTTTTCAGGTCATTGTTTCTCTGGGATCATCCTTAGACCACAGTTTCTTGAGCCTTGGGCGTGTAGGTTTGAATATTGTAACTACTCATAGTCTCATGATCGTTTTTCGCCTCTTGGTCACGGTTTTATGTTTATTGTAGATATTTTGTTGAGGATAAGTAAGTTGAAGAAGACAAAATGATCTTCCTACAGGTTTATCAGCGTGAAGCTATTTATTAAGGTAAAGCTTTTGATTTTTTTGTTTCTCGTGGCAATACCTACTATGTACTTTTTTCCAGCTTTGATGATAGAATCCATGAGAACTTCGGTTTGATCAGGCGGTGGAAACAGGAGATCTATATGATTATTGTTAGATTATTATTTAATCTAGAATGAATGCACTGTGTACAGAGGGTTGATCGTACGATAAATAGGTTTATGTCTTTTTCTGGCCAGAATAGCCTATAGCAGTGCATAGCAGTGCATAGGTAGATGACATAATATAGAGACCTATAGATGTTTTAATTTTATGGATGCACTCAGATATGTACCGAGTAATCAGAATATTTGAATTTGCCATGACTTTAAATGCTCTGAAAGCTCCTCATTAATTAATTATGTTGGTAAATTTGATATTCTTGCAGTTTCAACTTTTACATTTCTTTGAGCTTAGAAACATCCAGATATGCAGAATTAGACCATAACATTTTACTAAATTGGTCAGGTGCAGAAAATGTAGGTTATTATTTCTTTTGTGATGTGTTCTTAACTTTTATAAGTGGTTGTCCTCAGAATTAGAATTCAGTAATTTGAAAAACTATTCTATGTATAATGTGCTTCTAATGTTTCGCCCTGTTTACAGCTTGAAATGTTTCTGTCTTTTTTTCCTTGAGTATGAGCAATGTTTCTCTGGTTTAGGAAAAGTTGGTGCCGTAATCGCCAATGACCTCTTTGCTTATAGTTTCAAGTGCCGAAATAAAGATCAACCACAGGGAATTAGCAGTTCAAAGTCCATATATGCTTTGGGGATTGAATCCAAACTAATATTGGTATCTTTTATATAGTTTTCACCGCTGTGTTCATAACATATCTTTTAGTTATAACAGCATGGCATCATTTAAAAGGCATTCTGATTTATCTTTTTGATCCATTCTACAGTTTCCATCTCTACTCTTCTTATATTTGTATCTCTTTTGTATACATGCTTGGGATTAGATGGTATTGGTAATCTGCTTAACTCTAATCCCTATGATGGCCCCAACATAATCCTTATATGGCCCCAGCATATGCAATTTCTATGTATGAATAGAGACTTTGTGAATGCTACTGCGCTGCAGGGGCATTCTTTGCTGGGTGCTTGAGGCTCACCATATAGTATACTAACGGTATTACTGGATTGCTTGCAAAAAGTATAAAGCCATTTGTATAGATCAATAGCAAAGTTCTGGTTTAAATTTTGTAAGAGTAGGATCTGCAATAGCCCCATTAGTCTGAGTTGGAAGGGGTATTTAAGGCCACACTTGGGCATTAAGGTTTTGGTTCCTGTATTCTGACCTCCAATAGTTTTGCTGCATTTACCTTTACCATTCTTGCAGAGGCAGAGCTAGATGATGGGTGTTGATAACATCTGATATCCAAGGGTAGTCTCTCGGTTTTGATACATGCAATTTGCATTCTTGACCTATATATATCATGTGAGTACTAGATATTTGGAAGCCTCTGTACTCCAACCTCTAACCTGTGAGTATATCATTGGGAGCTCTTTGTATGAAATCATGACCTGTTCTGGTATGTTCTCAAGCCACTTGAAATAAATTGCATGATTTATATCTATTGCGACGTCCATTTCTACTGAATGTTAGATTTTATATCATTATTTTGCTTTTCAAGTGGCTAGAATGTTTCGAGCACCTCGAACAGTCTGCCTTTGTATTGTTGCAAAGAAGGAATTTAATCTCTTATGAAACCTCTATGTTCTGTACATTGCACAGCTTCCATGTTCTATAGGATCACTGCACCGTATATTTGCAAAGATTCAAACAGAGTTTATGTTTGCATTTTGAGCTTCATAACGACTCCTTTGTTTCCTAATTTTGAATCCCTGGTATTCTTCGGATTTAGATCAGAAAACGATTATGGATCTTGCATGTCATTTTTGTTCTAACTAAATAAGTCTGGTAAGTCTCCTGCCTTTTACTCTTTTTCAACATCGACATTTGTGAGCAAGAAAAATTGTCCTTCATAAATACAATGAAAAGTTTGGGAATTTATTCAGCTTCCATGATGGATTTTATATTTCTTCTTTCATTTAGAAGTTGAATAGCAGAATTACAAGTGCAGTGACCTGATCTTAATTCCTATTGTTGCATGTGGTAATGTTTCATAAGGCCCTTTCCCAATTGTGCACTTTTGTCTTATAGATATGCTGAATTATGTAAGGATTCACCCCCTTAGGCCAATTCATGTAGTATATGTCTCACTGGGAACATCCACAGTCATGTTGAGCGCACATATCCTTCTTTATTGTTAATTCTAGCCAATATTGAATTCTTATAAAGCTTGCCATTGCAAACCAAACTGGGAAGCTCATTCAAAAGAATTGCAATGCGACTGCCCATTTGGATGCAAAACAAAGGTCGTTTCTATGTAAGCTCTTAAGGTATCATTTCAACAGCATGTATCATTTCCTAGGTCGTCTTTAAAGTAAGCTCTGATATCCTGTGCAAGCTCCAATGCTCTGACTTAATGCACAAATACTGGAAAATCCGATGTCTGCTAAAGAATTCTCTCTATCCTGTGCAAGCTCCAATGCTCTGACTTAATGCACAAATACTGGAATTTGGAAAATCCAATGTCTGCTAAAGAATTCTCTCTTACATAGACAATTAATGTTTTAGAAACAAGTTAATCTTGATGTATCTAATACCCATCTAGAGAATAAAAGTGCCCAAGTCTGATATGTGTGATGACTATAGATGGGTCTTTTATTCTATTAAAGTTGATGCCAACATTAGTTGAGCTTCATATGATCAATACATATTGCAGTCCGTGATATCATGGCAGACAGTTCAGGACTTCATGCTGCAGGAACATCGCATGTTATTTAGCTATTAGACAACAACCAATTCAAGCATATTTGCAGTTGTGAGGACATATGCATCTGTAGCAGTTACATCACTTATAGCTTGCCTGAACAATCACTGCTATAGAATCGACAAATTATGGCACTCTCTTTCAGTACACTTGCAGTCCTATGATTCATCTTGGAAGTAGGAACTTGGTACTGCTCTAAGAAGAGCAACATAGAGTTAAAAGTTTAAGTTTCGTGCATCATGTTCAACTGTATACCTACATCTACATATGAGATTCAACGTGATTTGTGTCAAACTGTCAAGCATGCTTATTATCCCGCATTTTGTGGTACTATTGGTGGGCGCAGGGTAGATAAGAAGATTTCTAGCATTTTCACCATCCACATTATTACCAAATAGAAAGATTTCCGTCATGCTCACCATCTACTATTCTTACCGCCATGTCTTTCCTTGATTTATGTTAAAACGTGAATCATGCTTATTATCTTACAAAATTTGTGGCCTTATTGGTCAGAGCAGGTAAATAGGAGGATTTACAATATGGATGCAAAAAAAACATGTATTCTATAGTCCTAGCTGAGCAATAATGTCGCTCACTAAAGAATCCATGCATTATTCTATTCTTTTGTGCTATTCTTTATTTCATTGTGTTTTCGCTAAGATATCTCACGAAAGAAATAAGATGACCTGGATGGCTTTCAAATTGATAATTCGCATCCTACAAGTACAATATGTTCGCCCTCAAGATAGCGCCCTTTCACGTTTGATTGGATATACAAAAAAATCTAATATATAAACATCATCCATTATATCTCTCATTATCATATCTCAAACTACTCATGCCTTTGTCTTCCATACGACTTTAAAAATTTACGCAAGAAAATGCACATTCTTATTTCAACACAAATTCATTTGCATCAATACAATTGGATGTCATATTAGGGCAACTCAATGCACTTAGCATCAAGATTTTAGATTTTAGCTATGTCTATAACTACATCTACTCTAACTACATCTACAACTTCATCATTCCTTCCAATACATTCGTACTTATGCCCGGCAACGCCGGGCACCATTACTAGTTCTATATAGTTTTTATATTTTCAACATTCAAATTTAAAACCACTAAAACCAATAGCATTTCTCTCTCTCTTGCCCACCTATGATGGACGCATATTACAATGGACATCCATGCCTAGCATATATGTGCCACCACTATACAAGTATAATTCGTATTCTATATAGTTTTTATATTTTCAACATTCAAATTTAAAACCACTAAAACCAATAGCATTTCTTTCTCTCTTGCCCACCTTCCAAATTAGCAAGGTATTATAGAATGTATTTATGCCCAGCAACGCCGGGCACCTGTTACTAGTCCTTTTAAATTTCTAATCCACAGTTTAATTGTATATAATAAATATCTTATCTAAACATATATAAGGCAGTTGGGTTTTTTGTTTGAACCTAATATTTTTTCGCCAGGAAAAAACGTAGGAGAGACACGTGTAAGTTTCCATTTTAAAAAAGACTTTAAAAAAAAAAAAGCAAAGCCATTAATAGCTGCTAGGTTTCCTCTTTCCCTTTCTTGCTTTGCAATCCATATCTATTCGCTTTTCTTCCTTTCTGGCGATGCTGTAACCTGTCGTGACCTCAATTCCGGATCAAGCTGTGCACCGCCAACAACATGAATGTGCAAAATGTGTGGCTTCTTGCTCAGAACAAAGATGGGGAACAGAGCAGAGCCAGAGAAGCAGAGCCAAAAACAGAGTCGCGGGATTATGTTTTAGGAATGTGTTTGCAATTGGCGCGATCGGCGTTGCTTTCGTCGGGGAGATCGGAGTAACCCAAGTGGTCCCAAGCTCGATTCTCCGGTCGGATCCCATAGTCCGAATTTTGGAGCACTTTCGTCTTGGGCATCAAAGCTTTTATCTTGGGCCGCAAAGAAGGCTGGCGATAGAAAAGGTCTCGCCTCTGCGGGTCTTGGTTTTATATTCCACAATGAACATAGTACCAAGTCTTAGCTCTCTATTTTTGGACAAAGACATAGCATCAATGATAAACCCGCTTTTTTCGACCCACATCCGGATAGAAGGCACTCCGATACAAAGATATAACCTTCCCCAAATGAATAAAATCATAACCTGCGTTGGATGCATGTAAATGTAAGGAGGAGCTTGATTGAGAAAGTGATTCAATCCTTTTTGTTCTTTTGTCTATTTTTGACCAATCTACGCTATGATCTCTAAAGTTTATCGCATTATCGATATGATTTTCAGCAAAGCCAGTGAGGGCCCTAGCGCTTGCAAGGGAACAGCAGCTCAAATCCGATAGCCCCAAATCCGACTTCAAGCGGTGGTTGTTGTTAGGGGCATAAATCGGGTAAAGGTTATGAAGGAATAGAGCTTTTAGATGTTTTGATCACGTATCTTTGGAGAGTGCATGGCCTAGACTACTATGGAGTGATTGAGTGAAAGAATCACCTAAAGGGCTTGACATAGGCCGAGAATGTAAAATTGGAGAAACAGTGAATGCTTTAGATTGGGAGAAAAAGTTAGACTTGATCTAGGAGAACGAGTTACAAGGTCAAGACCCGGTGAGGCTATGCTTGGGAAAGAAAAACTTGAGAGTGTTGCCAATCTTTCGCTTTGGACCCATTGGTATGCAAAATAAGAGATGAAAAATATGGTTGGAAGTATGGTTATGAGCAAAAAGGTTGCACAAAACTTTTTCATGGACGGGAATGGATTCACAAGCATCTCAAACTTAAGCATTAGATATGGTTAGTGATGTTGTTGCAAAAATCAAGGGAAGAAGCGTATTTCCAGAATTACATGAAGTAAGTTTTGTGACATCAAACAAGATGTTGAATTTTAGGTTTTCATTGCCTTTCCAAACTCATAAAAAATCAGTGGCCCAAGATAAAAGCTTGGCCCAACCAGTATGTTATGAATTCCGGTCGGATCCCATAGTGCATTTTGGAGCACTTTCGTCTTTCAACAAATATTCATCAAGAAGAATTCTTACATGCGTGAATGCTTCATGATGTTCTAAATCCCATTTCTAATCCATTTTCTTTACTAATTCAAAACTTAAACCCCTGTTTCTAGCCCATTTTTCTGAGTGTGTCTAAAGCTTAAATTCCCCTAAGTTGTCTATTTTTCAAATAATTCTTCTTTGTTTCTACGTATTGCATGCCCCTAAGCTCCATGGACCACACAGAAGGAAGCAATCAAATCCGCAGGGATGCCTAGGCAGGTAAAAGTTTTTCTGGGTCTTCATTTTTCTGTAGAACGTTGATTCACAGTTAATATTGGCAATGATTTTCCTTCTTTTTCTACCTATGGATGCCATCATCACATTTTATGACTGCCTTCAAGCATTCATTTCATTGGCAGAATGCAAAGCTCAAGGCAAAAATTGTTTCTGCATCTTTTGAATCAACAGTTACTTGCTGCCCATGTTGTTTGCTTACGAACTGTAACTCTGGTAGACACTCTGTCAAAAAACAATTCAAAGCTAAGCTTGCTTTTGGTAGGGAAAATGAGCTTTCAAACTCCATAACCCAACATTATCTATATATAATAATAATGGCGTTTTATGATAGTTTGTGCGCATTTTTGGCCATTGGATTGAATAGATGGTCGAGATGCGATTTCTTTTTTTCCATGAGCAGTTGGGCCTCCGGATGTGGCGTCATCTTGTACGTTGAATTTTTTAACTTATTTTCATCCGTTGATTTTGGCGGTTTTGCTTGACGTTCTGGCTCTCTTCTTCCCGGAAATAGGCACTGCTTCATCTTCTTCCTCTTGCCACGATCATCCTTCCTTCTAGGCAGGATATTTTTGGTTTCCTTTTATTCTTCTTCTTTACAATGTGCACGGGGTGATGCCTCTTCACGACCGGAGAATCAGAGCAGCATATGCAAAACATCTCAATGGCAAAAGTTCTTCAGGTACGAAATTGTGGGCACTCATTCCGGCCAAAATATTAGGGCTGGTGGTCGGAGGCTTGCTGGATCGTAGCTAGAAGGTCGGTCGGCTATGGCAACAGGTAAGAAATACCTCATCTGGTATTTATTAGGGATTGTGTAAAAGAGGAAGCACATTCTCAACTTTAAAATGTTATTTCTGTATCTGACGAGGTTTTATTTAATGCAATTGGCAAAAGTGCCATGTCAAGTTCTGTCATTCTTTCCAAACGTGCAACCAATAATGCTTCTAAGAAGCATAATCCTGAAATACTTAGTGGCAGTACAGCTGGTAGGACTCATGGAAGTACAACCGGTAGGACTCATGAAGCAGCTGTCTATAATCCAGAAGTAGGAACTTTCCTACCTATGCCCTTAATGCTCTTCTGCATCATTACAGCATGTACTTCCTGCACACAATATAGCTCCCAGACTGAATGAAGTGACAAGGGTTAAAGAATTGGAACCTAAGATTGGTATTAAGGTTTCAATACCTGGAGCACCTTTGAACAAAGCATATGATGTACAATGAATTCTTTTAAAGAACAAGGAATCTGCGACCAGGATTTGTTGAAGGCAGTTTGTTAAACCACCTTAAGGTGCTGCTCATCTGCTTGAGGAAATGGACAAGGAAATTTCAGATTGTTTTACAGTTAAGGCTCATGATGTTGAGAAATCTATAGTGCAGTCATCAAGTACTTTATTAGCTCCTCCTCCCACCCCTCTTTTCTATATCTGTTCTATATGTAAGCTCTCACTAAAGGTGAATGTTCTTGTAGTGTGTCTAAACAGACCCTTTTTTGTCTCTTAGAACTGCAAAATCTTACGAGATTGTGGATGCATATTTTTATTTTAAAATTTGGGATATGTTCAATCATCATAATCAACTCAATGCTAAGCAAGTAATGACAAGAAAAGATTAGAGAGTTAAAGGTGGAGTAGGATGAAGAAGAGAGGTTTCAGGTAGATCTTAAACAGGCCATGCAGCAGAGCTTAGGTATACATTTTCTCTATTTTATTGCTGTTGATGTTTAGTCTTTTGTTGCTTATATTGTCAGTGCACAATGCAGGTACGACACTTGATTTGCCTGACATAGGGACCACTCCGATACATGTCAACAACAACACTGGACATAATTTTCCAAGCATAAAGAATATATAGGATGGAGTTGTGAATGAGGTTGGCAAAGGTCTACAAAAGGAAGTTGGCCAGTACAATTGCTTTCTGAATGTAGTCATTCAGGTAGAATGATGTATGGCTGTGCTTGTTAGTAAGTTAATTTTATAAGATCTGTCTCACTATAATTATGCATGTTATATATTCCGTCTTTTGGGCTGATGAATGCCGTTTTCCAGTCATTATGGCGTTTGAGAAGTTTTCGTGAAGAAATGCGATCCTCTTCAAGCATCAATCATGCCCATGTTGTTGACGCTCCTTGCATTGTTTGTGGGTTAAAGGATATTTTCCTTAGGAAGAGTTCTGGTTTAAATGTATCGAGAGCAGAGCCTGTGGCCCCGACAGCTTGCATGCTCCAAATGAACAGCTAAGGGAGACAATCGTGCCAAGTGCCAAGGCATATCCTTCAGAGGATGGAGGATTGCAACCATTACTTCAGACTACTGGAAGAAGCGTGTCATTTGATATACATTACTAGGTATGAAAAGTCAAGCTTCGGATATGATTCCTTCTTGTTCCTTATTGTAATTGATTTGTTTCTTTGTATCTGCAGCTGGTGTAAATGATAATGAAAAGCATGCACCTGAATCAGCTGATATACTTTATAAATAAAAACTCTCCTGACATGTGAATATCATTCCTTATAATTCAGTCGAAGGCTTAGATTTTAAAAGGCCTTACAAGGTAACGATATGTTATCATCTAAGTTAACCATGTAAATAAAGACGTCGGGCCTCCAATCAATGTTTGTTTTCTCCCCTTTAGATTTTCGCTTTCATGGAAGCTTTGAGCAAGCGAAACGTTGTTGCATCCATTTGTCAAACCTGTGGCCTAGACGTGAATGCAGCATGTGGGCAGCTTTGCAATGAATTTCAAAAGATGCCCCTTCAAGTTGATATGCCCCTCCCTTCCATTCAACATTAATGATATGCCACTGCTGCAAATCCAGAAGTTAGAAGGAATCTAATGCAAGCCGTTAACACTTCAGTACTATTCTCTGGCCACAATAATAAATTCCAAATGCTTTTAAGCATTTGGAGTACAAAGGTGAACATTCTACCATCATGGTGATTTATCTATTTTTCTTGTAGACTTTCAAAATGTTGCACGTTTAGAATGCTCTACTCTTGGTCGTGTGCATAGGGAGCTTGGCTTTGTGTGCAACAACTTTGTTATTTGTAGAAGATAAATTGTTAGCCTTGTATCAAAAGGTCAGCATATTAAACAATGCTATGCATGTTAATCTAACCAACTATATCTTCGTACCATGAGCATATTGATCATGCTCAAATACAATTTGTTCTGTAAGAAGTTACAAGGTTCTAGATTTAAAATCTCTGCCACAAATAGAATGTAACACAGAGAAAGAAGTCAACATTATACGTACTTGTGGAGCAGACAATGTCATTGAAGAATAGATCAGAGTAATTCAAGTATTATTATGAGATGCATTTTTTGAAGAATGGATCAGAGTAATCCAAGTATTACTTAGTGTGCAAGAATAGATGAGGCATCGATGCAAAATTTTATCAGGCAATGGAGACCTCAGCTCCTATGAGTTGTCTTTCAAGGCCCAGAAATGGTTAGAGTGTAGCCTCTATTATCAACTTGTGCTAAGGAATGTCAAATCTTCTGTATATAGGATGTAAAAAGCCACATGTTAATATTTATTTATTAAATTTGCACGATATCTTTACATGTTTTTCAACTTTTTCCACCATACTGTGTTTTGTTCTGAATGGCATTTAAAGATACTACAAAGTTTTCTTTCTCTTCATTTCTGCAAAGTTTTCTTTTCCTTATTTTTTGCAAAGTTTCGAACATAACTCTTTGTCTACAAATTAGATAAGAAATATAAAAATAACCATCTTACAAATTAATAAAAATGACAATATATATGAATTGGCTGGCACCCCTTGAATTCATAAATCATATTAACTTTAAAATTTAATCTCGATGAAAAGCCCAGCAACGCTGGGCACTTTTTCTAGTAATAGAAATAAATATGTTTTTCAACTTCCTATAACATAATGATTTGGTCATTGATTTCAGGGCTGAAAAAGTGAATGCATGCATTTGTTCTGTCCACCCTGGTTTACTTTAACAATGGTAAGCAGAACTTTCTACTACATATACAACTTCCTCCAGTTTTTTAACTAGTCACTTGACCATTTCCCTTAACCAGTTAAAAAATACCTATTTTCAGTCATATAGTCATATGACTTACCACTTACTATTTTCTTTATTCTAGTTGACTGGAGAAAAAACCTATGGCACAATCTTTCATCGAGTCTGCATTTATTAGTTTGGAAATTTTGTGATGCTCAATTAAGGTTTACTAGCGACTTGGACGAAGTTTTCATCCAGCATATAGCAAGGTTTTTAAAAACGAAAACGTTTTAATGCTTTTATAATGCAGAATATGTGTAAACCCTAGAAAAGGTGATGCAGTTTTGTTTTGGAGCATGGATGCTAATTTCATGTCATTTGGTTTGCATGCTAAATTTGAACTTACGGAAACATGATGGGACACAATATCCGTAGAGTATTCATAGAAGTTGCAAAGGAGAGGAATACGCACACAAGGTGGATGAGGCCGCACTCATTCAGTTGATTCATTATACTATTGTATGTACACAGTTTTGTACTAAATGAATTCTATCTAAAAATCATTTATCATATGTTAAGATTATTGGGCAGCCCCCTACAATTTGGTGAAGCCAGGAGCCTTCTAAAATAGGAATATAGGCCTCGTGTATCTAACACCTAAAAATATATAAATGGTCATATGAATGGCCTGTTATTTGCACTCATACTGCAATTGTATCATGAAGCATTCAATAAGCAAGATTTAAAAGAAACTAGTCTCAAGTAATTTAGTGCAATGGAGAACAGAATAGGGAAGCCATTCTTGCTTCCCCCATGTCCTGCAGAATCAGGGAGCGTAAAGTGAACCATTAATTCTTCTCGTCTGGCCAAGTGAACCTTTAGATTGGGTTGAAAAAGAGAAACGTTCGCGGCGGCCTTGGCCGCCGCGATAAGTTTCTTGTAAATATAAGCGTTCTTGCCTTCATAAAAGAAAAGTGCCAAAAAGAAGAAAGAAAAAGGTAAACTCTCATGCAGATTTTGAATCATTATCAATTCCATTATGACCCATCAAAGAAAAAGAAGAATGAGAGGCAACTTCACGTCATGCACATCAATATTCCATCAATATCTCTCTACATAGCAAATCGCCATCCTAGAATCGAGAAGCGATAGAGAGAGAATGTCAATTGTTCGTGAGCTTATAATTGGAGCTATAGAGGTTAGAATCAGATGATCTTGGGCTCTTTGGAAAGATTTTGTAGAGAGCTTTCTTATGGCATATGATTTGATCCAGATTTATCATAATAGGCACCTGCTTTTTGTGCTTTTCTATTTGAATCTTTTTGCAAAGTGCATGCTATGCAGATTTAATGGTAATATGTTTTTTTATCATATCTTGATCACAAACTCTATTTTGACTGTTTTTTATTGCACTAAAAAACTCTCTCTTTAGTCTTCCAAATGACGTATACTTTGGCTATGTTTGATGGGTCTTTTTGGGACAACCAACATTTTTTTAGTGACATTGGTAATGTTTTGAAGAGTTTAAATTAAATCTGCACTGTTGGCTTATTGGATTCAATCCAGGCTGATTTGGATCAGATTCGATCCTAGTTCAGCTTGCGTATCTTTATTTCCTCTAGTGTGTTCATACAGTCTGTGCTTCATTATGGAACACAAATTTAGCAATAAGAAGCTTGGTACAACCAAGTTTAGATTACAAAGAATAATTTGCACAAAACACACACTCGTTCCAGCACTCAACTTCAAAGTGGCACACATACAATGTTGGATTTTTTGCCACTGCTAGCATATCTAATACTGCTGGAATATTAAGTTCTTAGCAGCCATTGGCAGCGGTATCTCCCCAACGCATAGCTTGGATAGGAGTGGACATTCTGGGGTCTTTCGAGGCATGTAGCTTGATACACAACATCATCATGATCTTATTCATGTTTTAGATACTCATTGCCAATGCTTGCCTCCTGCATTACGAGATCATGTTCAGAGTATTCATTCTAAGGGATGGCACGTCTATGACAATGTCTATTTTGAGATGGATACAACTCTTACAGTTAGTTCTTACCTCAATTACTGACTATAATGGCCAGAACTCTACAAAGAGAGTGGATGTCTCAGTACAGACATTAGAGGCAGAAGTTGAGGTGGGAGTGCAAACTTCTCTACCAGAAGGTACAATGGAACAAGAACATCAACATCGGGGGGATGAGCAAGCTCATGGCTTAGATACTGGAGCCGTAAACATGCGTATCATAGGGATTGCAGAGATGAAGACATAGTCGCCCTTGCTATCTTCTAGTACAATACCAAGATGCACTTAGTTGACTCCATATTCTTAAGCGCGACAATCATCTAAAACATATCAACTTGTATATAAGAAGTGGGCAATTTATCGCGGAGGTACATCAATTATTCTCGACCACTGGTCATCTAACCATTGGTTCGGTTACGTTTAGATAACGTGAACCATATATTATTGCATATAATTTGAAGTTTGATTTGATAGTCTGGCCTTCGGGCCAAGTCATAGTTTCAATGGCCTATTGGTCGCTGTGGACGTTAAAAAATCTATTCTATTCTATTCTATTCTTTAGAACTATTGAATAGCCATCTACACATGCTTACATTGAGGGGCAATTCAAGGACTTTACAGAAGCACACGTGATAGGTATTGCCTTAGGAAGCTGAAGACCTTTAGATACTTGTTAAACCCTTCGGCAATTGTATACAATATTTGGGTTAGAGAATAAGTCTCCCATCAAAGAATTTCTCATGGATTCTTTGTATAAACCTTCACACATTTATCATTTCAAACATAGTTGTAGGAAATAGGGGAGGGTCACTAATAGTGGACCATGGTCCAATTGGGGCATAGTAAAATGGATCAATTTTCAATAGAGGACCAACGCATAATTTTTGTTCTCAATCTAGACCATGAAGTGGGCGGGTTCAATCTTTAATCATCCAATTTTGATCCACAATAAGGTATTTGAATGATCCTTTCTAAACTCATTTCCATTTTTTCAACAAAGGATGCATTTTAATCATGCAATTTAATTGACATTTTCTGGGACAACAGACTGCTAGAATGTAGAGGTTCAACATGGATTCCTCGCGCTTCAGGATACCCGCTGTCCATCCACAATTCTTCTTCAAGGTAAGCTAATTCAGATTCTTCTTTGGCCAAGTTTTGTCTTCCTATATAGATTGGCTTTGCATTTCTTAGGACACTACTATTCAAGCTAATTTTGGAGATCGAATTGAGAAAGTATGCAGGTATAGTTGCCTATATACGGCATTCTTGCCTGTAGCTTCTCTTATTTAATACTCTTGCAGCTTATATATTAAAGGATTTCATACAACCTGGGGAAATTATGCATGGATGGACGAGTAGAAGAGGCCATTGATATAATAGAGGAGCGAACTATTCGAATTTGTAAAGATAACGTATACTGCATATTGCAGGAATGTGCCCAGAAACAGGACCTACGATGTGGTAGGAGGGTGCGTTTCCTTGTCCTGGAAAGTGGGTTAGATTATGTTAATGTCTTGGGAGATTATTTAGTTCGTCTATTTGCCTCAACTGAGTGCCTGATTGAAGGAAACCAAGCGTTTGGCAGGGTGCCACAACCCAGTGTGTATACATGGAGTGCCATTATTTCGGCTCATGTAAATCTTGGCCAACCTGATATTGCTCTTGAGTTATATAAGAAAGTAAAGTATTTGGAGGTGAAGTGTGACCAATATATCTATCTTCCTGTTCTTAAAGAATGCACTCTCACCTTAGATCTTTGTCTTGGAAGAGTAGTCCACAAAGATTCCATCCACCACAGTAGTTTTCAACCCAATGCTTTTATAGGAAGCATGCTTGTGAATATGTATGCCAAATGCAGGAGTCTGGACGAGGCACGCCATGTTTTTGACATGTTACAAAACAAAGATGTGGTTTGCTGGAGTTCAATGATCAACGGATATGTACAAGATGGGCAAAACATTCTTGCTTTGCAGTGCTTTGAAGAGATGCAACAAGGTGGCTTAAAACCAGACAAAATTGTATTTTCAAGTGTCCTAAAAGCATGCTGCAGCATTGGGTCGTCACAACATGGAAGATACATTCATGTGCAAATTCTTAAGTTTGGATTACAGTTAGAAGAATTTGTAGGAAGCATTCTTATTGATATGTATGCAAAATCAAGCAGCCTAGAGGAGGCACAAAAAGTTTTTGATAAGTCGTCTGCTGGAGATGTGGTTTTGTGGGGTGCAATGATATTTGCATATATCCGCTATGGTGAAGAAATTCTTTCACTAGAGTGTTTCAGTAGCATGCAGAAACAAGGTGTATTTCCAAATGAAGTCGTGCTTTTAAGTGTACTGAAAGCATGTGGGAATGTTCAAGATCTAAGCCAGGGTCGACAAATCCATGCGCAGATTATTGAAGGAGGGTTTAACATGGACATTAACTTGGGAAACAGCCTTCTTCAAATGTATGCAAATTGTGGAAGTTTGAAGGAGGCATGTGATGCCTTTAATAGCTTACCTTATCAAGACAATGTGTCATGGAATACAATGATTGCCGGATATGCACAGCATGGTAAATGTTTTTCTGCCTTGGAATGGTTTGAGGACATGCGATTAGAAGTCATGGTTCCAGACAACATTACATACTTGAGCATTTTCAAAGCCTGTGGCGATGTTGGAGCCATAGAATATGGTAGGCATATACATGCACAGATCATGGTGCATGAGCTCCAACTAGACTCTGTTATGGGCAGCATTCTCATTGATATGTATGCTCGTTGTGGAAGTCTTGAGGAAGCTCAGAGAGTCTTTGAAACGCTCTCAAATCAAGATGTAGTTGCATGGGGGGCAATGATTGCTGGATATGCCCAGCTTGGCAATGCTGAGTTTGCTTTGGAATGCTTTGAGGACATGAAACAAAGTGGCATCCAGCCAGATGAAGTGTCATTTGCTGTTATCCTTAATGCATGCAGTCATGCGGGCCTAGTGGATAAAGGTCGTGATTATTTTAAATCAATGAGTGAATGCCATGGTATCATGCCAAATGTGTTTCATTATAATTGCATAGTTAATCTTTTGAGTCGTGCAGGATTTGTCACAGAAGCTGAAGAGTTGCTTAGGACTCTCTCAGAGCCCAACATTTGTGGCTGGACCACACTTCTTAGTTCTTGCAGAACGCATGGGAATCTTGAGCTTGGGAAACGATGTTTCGATGAAATCATCCGCTTAGAATCTAATTATGTTGCCGCTTATGTGCTGTTATCAAACATTTATGCAGATATCAGCTCAAGAGGGGATTGAGGCAAAGAACACTATGGAACCAAAATCAGCACATCGATATTGCAATTGATTTGTTTCTTCTGTGGCATGCAATGCCTTTATAAATATTAGAAGTGCTTTCAGTGCTTCAGTGCTTTCAGTGCTTTCTAGATGACTATACATGCTGAGTCACACTGCACGCCTGCACGCTAGACATCATTTGTTGCTGACGTGGCATGTCTATATAAGCCACAGTCACGCTCCATTCAGTTAGTTAGTCTTTCAGTCAGTGTGTCGTATGCTCTTGTATCTTCTTCATTCTTCAAGGAATACATTCTATTCAGAAGTCCTTTTGGTTCATGGTATCAGAGCCGGATTTGAAGGATGAAGACAGTACATGGTTGATCGGCAGATTCTTGATCTAGATTTGTAGATCAAAGGTAAAACTTCGTGAAGGTGAAGTGGATTTGTGCTAAACACTGATTGAATCGGATAAGCCTGGACTGGAATCTTGCAATTCTTGCAAGAACAGGTGCCGGAAGACAGTTTGATCAAAACTCTTGACGTTCTCATCTGCATTGTGAGATATTTCGAAATTTTCTAGCTGATTTGTGCCGGTTCTAATAGTAGGAGTCGCCATCTGTTCAAATTTAACCTCTCTTCTAATTTTAGTCGATTCTTTTTCGGCTTTCTTGTGGAAACGTAGCCTCTATTTTCGGAATTTCCTGGTCTTTCTCAATTCTTTACATTCTCCTCGTCTCTTGTGCTCTTTTGTGCTTTCTCATGGCGGTTAGTCATGATCCTTGGAAATATTTTCAGCATCCAGTTCTTGATGATCATAATTACTTTACTTGGAGAGAAGCTTTCAAGACAAATCTTAATCTCAAGGATTTGGGTGAAGTTCTTGATATTAAGTGGGCTCCCAAAACAGATGATGAAAAGAAGAAAGATTTCTATGCTCTCAATCATCTTCGGGCTTGTATTTGCACTGATTATCTTATGGATATTAAGGAGTTCTCTGATTTTTCAACAGCCTTTGAGTTTCTGCAAAAGAAGTGTGTTCTTAAAGGTGAAGGACAACAGCTTGTTATTCAGACCAAAATGGATAATCTGAAGTTAGTAGATTGTTCCAGCATGCGAGACTATTTGAAGCAACTCAAGACTTTACATGACGAGTATATTAGTGCTGGAGGCGAGATGAAAGAGGTCAGACTTATTCTTTATGCTTTGAAGGGGTTGTCTGATGAATACAAGCATACAGTCAAGTTCTACAAATTGCAGCCTGCAATCAAGATTGATTTTCATCATCTACAACAACACTTGTTAGATGAAGAGCAAGAAAATAAGAGATCCATTCAAACTGAAGCTGCTCATTATTCTCATACAAAAGTTCCTTCTTCTTCTACAGATGCTACTTCTAAAACTACATCTGTGTCCTCTCACAATTCTGCCAAGGAGCCTTTCACTTGCTGGTATTGTGGTAAGAAAGGTCATATGAAACGTCAATGTCGGAAGTTGCAACGTGAGTTTGCTCAATTTGCAAAAGAGAACTCAAAGGAGCAGTCACTCAAGTCTTCTACTTCTTCAATTCCAGAGATTAGTGCCAAAGTTTCTGAAATTTCTGTTGATGAGTTAGAAGCTCAATTTCTTGGTATTGCTGCAGAACATTTAGCAGAAGAAGAGGTCTGGTTAATCGATTCCGGGGCTACCAAACATCTAGCAGGCAAATCAAATGTATTTTCATCACTTCAAAGGTATGACTCTACTGTTGTGAAGATGGCAGATGGAAATCTTACTCGAGCACAAGGAAAAGGAACTGTTGAATTAAAGTTTGATCCATCAATGACTTTCCAACTTAAGGATGTTCTTCTTGTACCTGGGTTGCTGGTTAATCTGCTTAGTGTTAGCCAGTTTGATAGACAATTGGGTTTATCAGTTCTTTTTGCTGGAGGATTGGTTCACATCTTGCAGAAAAATCCATTACACTTTATTGATGTAAATTTGCTTGGTCCTCTCGCTCAAGGACATTTAACCAAAGAAGGTCTTTATGTGCTTCAAGGAAAGTTGAGTTCTCTTGTTTCTACTGTTACACAATCATCTCAAGAGTCTTCTCTTACTGCAAACTCTCTTCAAACTCCAGAATCTTTGTGGCATGAGAGGTATGGTCACGTTGGTATTTCTGCTTTGATTATAGCATCCAAATTAAATATGGTCAAAGGATTACCATCTCTTAAGTTTCAAGACCTTCACTGTCATGCCTGCAGATTGGGTAAGCAAGTCCAGGCACCTTATCCCAAACAAGCTGCCTTTCGTGCTACTCAGCCTTTAGAGCTTATTCACACTGATATCTGTTACATGCCTATTGAGTCATTGGCTGGGAGCAGGTACTTTATTGTGTTTGTGGATGACTTTAGTAGGTACACATGGGTCTATACTCTTAAGTTCAAATCTCAAGCTTTTTCTACATTCAAAACTTTCAGTGCTTTGGTTCAAAATCAATTTTCTACATCAATCAAGGCTCTCAGAACAGATAATGCAAAGGAATATTTGTCAGCCGAATTTGAAGCTTATCTCAAGGACAAGGGTATTCATAGAGAACTCATAGTGCCCTATGCACATTCGCAGAATGGAGTCGCAGAACGGAAGCATCGATTTTTTTTGGATTTGGCAAGGAGTATGTTAAAACACAAGAATTTGTCTCCTGATTTTTGGGCAGAGGCAGTGTTCACTGCATGTTATCTTTCTAACAGAGCTCCAACAAAAGCTTTGAATTTAAAAACACCCTTTGAGGTTCTTTATGGAGTTAAGCCTGATATATCTTCGAGTATTTGGTTGTGTAGGATATGCTTCTTATCCTCGAGAAATCCTTCAAAAGAAAGGGAAATTATCTGATAGGGCAGTTAAGGTCATATTCATTGGCTACACTTCTAACATGAAGGCTTGGAGATGTTTTGACCCAGTTACCAAGAAGGTTTTTGCTTCTAGGAGTATGGAATTTCTGGAAGATGCTCAATACTCATTTGATTCTCAATCTGCTACAGTTGATTATGACAAGGCAATTTTCAATCTCTTTGATGTTGAACCCTCTGCTTTACCCGTTTCAATATCTTCAAGTTCACTTTCATCTATGCCTCCATCTGTATTTTCATTACCTTCAAATGATGATCTTGTTGTTTCTCATGATCCCGCTACAGTTCTTCCTGCTGTCCATGATCACTCATCCTCTTTGTCTCTTCCTGTTGTTCATGATTCCTCAGTTTCTTTGTCCCCTGTTTCTCACACCCATTCTTTTTCTTCCAATCCTTATACTGATTTTGAGCCTCTGGATTTACACGATAACTTACCGACTTCACCATCATTGTCTCCTTTAACAATCTCTGAACTAAATCAAGTTGATGAACTGGAGTATTCCACTCCGTCTCTGCCAATTGTACCCAGACGATCTCGCCGACTTGCTGATCTGTCTTTGAGTGCTGGTGCTGGTGCTGGTGCTGGTCTGTCTAATATGTGTAATTATGCTTTGATGGTTAAAGTTCTTAATGACAGTGATCCTATCTTCTATGGTCAAGCAGCAAAAGTTGATCATTGGATTAGTGCAATGAAGGAGGAATTAGATATGTTACATACACAAGGGACTTGGGAGCTTGTGCCTAAACCTCCAGGCAAGAATATCATTGGGGCAAAGTGGGTATATCGCACCAAATATCGTTCAGATGGTACGATTTCTAGGCACAAAGCAAGACTCGTTGCTAAGGGATATACACAACAAGAAGGTTTTGACTATAATGATGTTTTTGCACCTGTGGTTCGGCTTGATACGCTACGTGCCGTTCTTGCTTTAGCAGCACAAAATTCTTGGCCTGTTCATCAGCTAGATTTCAAATCAGAGGAGTTGTACATGCAGCAACCTCCGGTTGAATAAGGAGTACCCTGGTTATGTTTGTAAGCTGAAGAAAAGTTTGTATGGACTTAGACAAGCACCTAGATGCTGGAATCAGAAGATAAATGCTTATCTTATCAATATGGGATACCTCAGATCTAGAGCAGATCCTAGTCTTTATTTTAAGTTTCAAGACTCCAAAGTTTCTATAATTCTTCTTTATGTTGATGATACAATTATGACAGGTAGTGCATTCTCTCTTATTGAGCACACTAAGGCCTCTATTGCAGCTGATTTTGAGGTTACAGACCTTGGCCTTATGCACTATTGTTTAGGTCTTGAAGTATGGCAAACTTCTCAAGGTATCCATTTGACTCAGCAAAAGTATGTCTCAGAAATTTTGGATAAATTCCATATGACAGATTGCAAACCTGCGATTATCCCTTGGGATCCAGGTCAGAAGTTGACTCTTCAATCAGATGATGAAGATACTGATGCTACTCTCTATAGACAGTTAGTTGGTGCATTGCTCTATCTCACCATTACACGTCCAGATATAACATATGCTGTTGGAGTTCTTACCAGATTCATGACACATCCAAAGCAATCTCACTGGAAGGCAGCAAAGCAGGTGGTTCGTTATCTTAAAGGTACTCATAATGAGGGTCTTTTTTATGGCAAGGTTTCAGAACCCAAACTTCTGGTCTATTCAGATTCTGATATGGCTTCAACAGATTTGGATTCCAGAAAATCTCTTACAGGTTTTGTGTCTTTCTTTGGCAACAGTCCTGTTAGTTGGGGTTCTAAAACTCAAAGTACTACTAGTATTAGTACTACAGAAGCTGAGCTGAAAGCCTTAACAGATACTACTCAGGAATTAAAATGGCTGCTTCATCTTTATGAAGATCTTGGTGTATCAGTCAAACCTGCTCAACTCTTTTGTGATAATAGTGGAGCTATTTCACATGTTAAGGATTTCAAGATGCATTTACAGATCAAGCATTTGGATATTAAACTTTGTTTTATTAGGGAGCAGCTGCAAAATGGTTCTCTTACTCTTTTCTATTGCTCCACCAAAGACCAGTTGGCTGATGGTTTCACTAAACCACTCTCAGGCAGATTGTTTAAACAAATGAAAGGTGTTTTGGCGCTTCAGTCTTATGCATCTGAGGGGGGATAATATCTTTCAGGGGGGATATTTGTTTTTTTTTGTTTTCTCAGCCATGTTAGTCATCAGGGGGGATATTAGAAGTGCTTTCAGTGCTTCAGTGCTTTCAGTGCTTTCTAGATGACTATACATGCTGAGTCACACTGCACGCCTGCACGCTAGACATCATTTGTTGCTGACGTGGCATGTCTATATAAGCCACAGTCACGCTCCATTCAGTTAGTTAGTCTTTCAGTCAGTGTGTCGTATGCTCTTGTATCTTCTTCATTCTTCAAGGAATACATTCTATTCAGAAGTCCTTTTGGTTCAATAAATTACCTTATCAAGACAACATGTCATGCATTACAATGATTGCCGGATATGCACAGCATGGCAAGTGTTTTTCTGCCTTGGAATGTTTTGAGAACAAACTGAAACGGATTGCCATAGCTTTTGGCAGTACCTTGGCGCTTGCTTCTTCAGCAAGCTTTGGGATGTTAGCGCTCTTGGACAGACCAGCACCACATGCAATTAGAAGTCATGGTTCTAGACAACATTAAATACTTGAGCATTTTCAAAGCCTGTGGTGATGTTGGAGCCATAAAAATAACATTTTCAAAGCCTGTGGCGATGTTGGAGCCATAAAAATAACATTAGTCGGAGTAGAGTAGATATGATTTACTTTTTTCACCCATCAGCTTTTAGAGCTGGTGTGAGTCAAGTACATCCATACTTGGTCATACGGTTTTAGAAGACAAAATCAAGCTCAGAGGATTTAATCTCTAACACACTGCCCCAAAAGTCTTTGGGCATCGGCTTGAGGATGTTGGAGCCTTAGAATATGGTAGGTGTATACATGCACAGAGCATGGTGCATGAGCTCCAACTAGAATCTGTTATGGGCAGTATTCTCATTCACATGTACGTTCATTGTGGAAGTCATCAAGATGTAGTTGCATGGGGTGCAGTGATTGCAGGATATCTTCAGCTTGGCAATGCTGGGTTTGCTTTGGAATGCTTTGAGCACATGAAACAAAGTGGCATCCAACCAGATGAAGTGTCATTTGCTGTTATCCTTAATGCATGCAGTCATGCGGGCCTAGTGGATAAAGGTCGTGATTATTTAAATCTATGAGTGAATGTCATGGTATCATGCCAAATGTGTTTCATTATAATTGTATGGTTAATCTTTTGAGTCATGCAGGATTTGTCACAGAAGCTGAAGAGTTGCTTAGGATTGCCTCAAGAGCCCAATATTCGTGGCTGGACTACATTTCGTATTCTTGCAGAACGCATGGGAATCTTGAGCTCGGGAAACGATGTTTCGATCATATCATCCACTTAGAATCTAATTATGGTGCGGCTATGTGCAGTTGTCAAACATTTATGCAAATATCAGCTCAAGAGGGGATCGAGGCAAAGAAGACTATGCAATTAAAATCACACATTGGCAATGCGATTGATGATAAAATGGATCACCTTATTGTTTCTCCTGTGGCATGCAATGCCTTTGATAGATTACCTTATCAAGATAACATGTCATGGATTACAATGATTGCTGGATATCCACAGCAAGGCAAATGTTAAAATGCCTTGGAACGTTTTGAGAACATGCAATTAGAAGTCATGGTTCCAAACAACATTACATACTTGAGCATTTTCAAAGCCTGTGGCGATGTTGGAGCCATCATAGAATATAGTAGGCCTGTACATGAAACAGACCATGGTGCATGAACTCCAACTAGACTCTGTTATGGGCAGCGTTCTCACTGATATATATGCTCATTGTGGAAGTCTTGAGGAAGCTCAGAGCCTCTTTGAGATGCTCCCAAATCAAGATGTAGTTGCATGGGGGCAATGAATGCTGGATATGCCCAGCTTGGCAATGCTGAGTTTCCTTTGCAACGCTTTGAGTTCATGCCACAAAGTGGCATCCAACCGATGAAGTGTCATTTGCTGTTATCCTTAATGCATGCAGTCATGCGGGCCTAGTGGATAAAGGTCGTGATTATTATAAATCTAGGAGCGAATGTCATGGTTTCATGCCAAATATGTTTCATTATAATTGCATAGTTAATCTTTTGAATCGTGCAGGATTTGTCACAGAAGCTGAAGAGTTGCTTAGGATTCTCTCAGAGCTATTTGTAGCTGGACCAGACTTCTTTGTTCTTGCAGAACACATGGGAATTTTGAGCTCGGGAAACGATGTTTCGATGACATCATCCATTTAGAATCTAATTATGTTGCGGCTTATGTTCTGTTATCAAAAATTTATGCAAATATCAGCTCAAGAGGTGATTGAGGCAAAGAACATTATGCAATTAAAATCATCATCTAGGTTTATTCGAACAATAGGTGCATACAGAAATGCTGCAACTGGCAGACTTGCCACAAAAGTTTTCAGGTCAATCAAAACTTTACTCAAGCCTGGGATTTCTCCAGATATTCACCATAGCTATTATTTCTTGTCTATGCAGGCCTATGTCCTACTCAGCTATTCATGCAGATGCACACCAAAAACAACGTTTCCTCAATAGGTAATCTATTATCACAAGGTGTCACTTTGATAATGAACATGGAAGATGGAACATATCTTATATGTTGATTCTTTCTGCCTTGTTATGTTGCAGACATAATTTACCAGATGACAAGTTGATCTTACAAGGCATGATGTTTCATGGCTTTCATGGCGTTCATGCAGAAGAAAAGAAACTTGGTCAAAAGTTTTTGGTAGACATTGATGCTTGGTTGGACTTGAGAAAAGCTGGGGAAACTGATGACTTGAATGATAAGGTCTCTAGCCTGTCTTATTTTTTCATTTAAACCTTTGTAAGGGCAGCATATGGTCTTACTTGTATGATGCTTGCATGTCCAAATGTGCATTTGCTTTGCGAAAACTTGGAACCTAAATTTAATACATATATAGACTGTCTGTGGATACAGGATTGTAGAAGGTATTATGGAAGGACCTTCGCATGCGCTTTTGGAATCCGTTGCAACGGCAATAGCTAAAGGTCTGCTAAATACCTTTCCAGCCATCTCCAGTGTTCGTATTAAAATTGGGAAACCTCATGTGGCATTGGAGGGTGTCTTGGATTACCTCGGTGTGGAATTTTACAGAGCAAGATAACATATATGAATATGGACAGTATAAACCAGATTGCATATCTTGAAAAGAAATTATGATTATCGTGGTTTCATAATGGTTATTTTGGTCGAGCAAGGCTGGTTACATTGATTTCAAAGTAGATCGAATATAAGACATTTCCAATGTTTTGGGACACCTTAAATCTCAGTTCTCTGGACAATAAGCTTTAGGAGTTTAATATGTTCATTCTACTAGCAACGTGTACCCCTCTAGATTTATATTACACAATATTTTTGGGTTGGAACCAGTGTTAAAATTTGACGGTTTTCTAATGACAGGCAAAATAATTTTATGCCTTTCGCATGACAGAAAGTTCTCAAATTCCAACCTTTCAAATGCCGGACAAAAATTTAAAATGACAGAATCCAAGTTTTTAGTAAAAAAATATAGAAAAAATACCAATTTGTATTAGTTGCATTATAACTCAAACAAGAGTACATAAATGAATCAAGTAACGAGTGGCATTGCTCTCCTGTCTTCTGCTGTATACCAGTACTTAAAATATGCTTGCCAATCTATAGATTCAAATGGTTCATCACACAATGAGACCAACATTGTTGCATCAAGTGTCTCTAGGTTCATACGAGTTCTTATAGTACTCTTGATAGCATTTTGGCGAGAAAAACCTCGCTCACAACTTGCTATGCTTCCAGGAATGACCATGCAACATTGCATAAATTCATTAGGGCCGGAAAACTGTTTCACCAACTATCACAAGTTCCATTTTCATCTCTACAAATAGACCAAGCCACCACCGTACCTTTATTCTTCACAGCCCCATACATTGCCCCAACAAAGTCTTCTCTCTCACTTAAACATCGTAGCCGATCAATCTTTGAAGCAAATTTCAAAAGTAAAATTTCCAGCCATTCTGTAGTTTGTTTATCTCTATCCACATTATTCAAAGGATATGCAATACGAATCGATTCGGCAGCACAGTAGCTCGGCCTTTTCCCAAATTCCCAATTTTCCCCGCCAAAAAAAAGCGTGTATATAGCAGAATACAAACAGTGTTCAATTTTGTTGGATATACTTAAAGGTTGGCAAATTGCATTGACGACGAGTTAAATTTGACGACGCATATTAATTATTATAGTAACCATTACCGAAACCATTGGCATTTCTAACTAAGTATTTTTATTTATGGTGATATATGTAGAAAATACAGGCATAAACCATATTACATTAAATATATTATATGGATGAGCTGTAAGAAAAAATGACAGGCAAATCTACATTTTTAGCCTTTCAAATGACGTGTAAATATTTTTCTTGTCTTTCCGATGACATGCATTTAACTATTTGATGCCCGTCATATGCAGGGCAAAAAAAATTTCTACCCATTTTGACGGGCAAAATAGCCAAAAACGGGCATGAAAGCCGTCAAATTTTAACACTGGTTGGAACTACTTCATGAAGCTGTTCATTTTTATAGCAACCTGATTGGAGAAGTTTTTATTTGTGTCACCTATACAATGTGGTTTTACTCAAGCGTCACCTTATTTCAAAGGAGCTGTAATAGTTTTGGGGACATAATGTTGACCTAGATTACAAAGTGTGATTTGTCTATAAGAGCAAGCATATGCGGATTCCAAGCTAACGCCAAGACACAGATCCAATAAAGGGGCAAGGGCAATTGCCATGAGGGAGAATGTTCCCTCGTGGGACATTTCATGGGTTCGGCACTGCCGAATGTAATGTCACGTGAGCTAACATTATCTGTGCAGAACAAACCCTAGATCTAATGAAATGGATAAAACTGATCTTTTGGAGAACTGTCCATTCGCAGAAGCCAAGCCGTTGAATGACCTTGCACAGTCTTTAGAAATTATTTCATCTAAAGTTATTTAACACCTGCAAAATTGTTCAAGCTCTGAACTAAGAGTTTGGTCTAGTAGTAACAAACTTGTCTCAGAACAAATATGTCTCGAGTTCAAAGCTGCTCAGTGTCGCATTCAATTGAGGGCAGGATCCTACAAAACAATGTTGGTGTGGTGTGTGCATCATATATTCAATTGGGTCCTACTAATGTGGGGGTAAGACCCGACAGAACAATGTTGGTGTGGTGTGTGCCTCATATGTCCAACTAGATGATGCCAATGTGGCGTTGACTTAAAAATTCTTCTTCTTCTTCTAATATGTGTAGCTCGATTTTTAGCACGTTTGCACAAACACAAGTGGACACTTTGAAGCAATTTTAGAGTGTCCACGTTGCTGCCAGGTAAGATTTTTGTCCACGTGGATCACCTACGAGCGTGCGATATCATCGAGGGCTACGAAAATTCAAGAAAATTCCAGGTGGGTTGTCGGTTAGGTAAGGCCGGTTCACTTCTTCCTGCGTACTCGTCTTTCTAGAGAGCCTCTGTTACGTCGCTATGGTAATGGATTGTAATGGATATGACTATGAACTATCAAAGAGACCCGGTTTTCTTTTTTCATTCTTGGTTTCGGACTTCAACTCCACGGATGACTTTGTAGCAAGATTGGAGTCTTGCAAATAGTCTGGCATGCAAAGGGCTTCAAAAGGTTTAACGAATGATTATATTTAGGTATTTCGAATGTATTTCCTTGAACCAATCTTCATTTGTGCTTCATGCTCACTGAGCCAAGGCTTTGTATTTTCCATTCCTGGTTTAACCTAGGCTTTTTGTGGTTGTAGATATCGTGCATGGATGGAGCGGTGATGCAGGCTCTACAAATAGTCTCGGCATGATTCACTGCTTATGAAGGCAACTACTTCAGAACGTCCGTTTTGATGGATTTTAGTGTTGTTTGAAGCAGCAAAAAGCTGTGAAACAGTCGTGGAACTGACGCTATTTAGATATAGTTGTTTGTTGTTTAAAATCTGCTCCAAAATTCAAAGTTTTTTACTTGCTCAGCCCCACAGTCCTATGGGATGTGCCCAAGCAGGAGTGCTCCAAAAACTGTGTTCATGGAGGCTATGACGATGGTGTCTGCTCGCTCAAATTTTCCGCTTGGTTTAGGTGAGTTTCTCTAGAAAGCTGCTGTAACTTCAAAGCAGCTGTTATTTTCTGTTCGTATACACAATGCATTAAACTGTTGAAGTTTAATCTTCTGAAAATAGGCTCTGGGATTCTTTTTGATGTCAAAGGATTAAAGCTTACGTTGTTAAAAGCCAATCAGAGGAAGGTTCTCAGGTCTGCGCACATGTCTGTTGTTCCGACTGCTGCTCTTCCTGCATGGGAAGAGCTATCAGAAACCCTAAAAACGCCATATGATTTGCCAATTGTCTAATGTGAAAAATCGGACATTTGGGGCAAATCAAGAGCCTGCTTTGATATTCTATAGAGATTCAGCATCATGGTGTATACTGTCAGCGAGTTTGGATTCAGCTAGAAGAAAAAGAAATACCCTATCAGGTAGAAAAGATTAACATGAGGTGTTATGGAGACAAGCCAGATTGGTTTTTGAGAATGGTACCATCTAAATTATTGCCAGTAGTAGAACTTAAGGGAAGAGTTTTAACAGAATCACTTGACATAATGCTTATCATTGAGGACCAATTTCCATCTGCAAAGCCTTTGCTGCCACCAGAGGGAACTGCTGAAAGAGATGCTTCTGGGTTCCTTTTGAAGCTGGAGAGGTAGCTCGCAGGAGCATGGTTGGATCGACTGCGAAACAGATGGTCTCGGCCTGGCGGGTTCGAAGGTGCAATGGACAAGGTGAACAGTGCACTTGAGCGGTTTGGTGGACCTTACTTCCTTGGCAAACGAGGTAACCCCCTCGATTAGTTTCTTATCTCCCTCGGAAGTAGGCCTTTGACCTAGGGAATACATAGAAAGAAGAGTTGAATTTACTAACTCGCTTTTTTTTTTTTTTTTTTCCTTTATTTGGGGAAATGTTGGACTTATTATATTACATAAGTCTTTGTACAAAAAATTTCGGATGGAAGTTGATGATACTTCCAATTTTATGAGCTTAATAGTGCAAATGTTGTTGTTGTTACACTAACACATTCTTATTTCTTCATATTACGGCTTTCTACGGTGGATCTTTGTTTATGCACCATTTCTAGAGAGGATTTAAGCAAGCATGCCATGCGGCAAGGGTTAACCATCGTGGCGCGGCCGTTGGCCTAGTGTAGAAGCTTGGTTTCATGCAATGGATTCACGCCCTAGCTATCAAGCAAGTAAAATCGGATGATTTCACAATAACACACACACTGGAACCCCAGTTGGTCCATGTATTTCACTACCAAGTGATCTTTGCTTATAGAGAAAAGATTGATGGAAAAAATGGAAGTTGGGATTTACCATTAAAGTCCGAGGGGCGTGGGGATGGATGATGGAAGTGGTGGGAATGGAGCCAAACTAGAGGCAGCAAGAAGCTTGGTTAGTAACCATGAGGCCATTGTGAAGTTTAGCTTAAGGGGTGTAAAAGGAGGGGAGAAGTATGAAAAATGGGTAGACCAAGGATTTCGTTTTGTGGCACATGCTCTTGTGGCTGGAGTAGAAAACATAAAAGCACTTCCACCAGATCTTCCAGCAGAGGTGGCTATGGCAGCAATATATGTTAGAGATAGAGTAGGAGTTCCTCGCGACCTCACTTATCCTGCAGCTACACAATTCCGTGCCCATCTTAACTGGTTGGTGAAACAAATTCGCTCCTAGCTTCTTTCTGCCCTTTACACATTAAACTTGCCTATCAAGTTTAAGACATTGGGTCAAGAATTTTATCTTTTCTTGCTCATAACTAAAGTTTAAGATCTAGCAAAGACATACATGCCAATGCTCAAAGGGTATTGTTAGTGCAGAACTTGAACTTGTAACAATTAATGTAATAATAGGTCACTTGTAATATTTCCACATGAAAAACATAAATGCCAACTCAAATTGCTTCACATGGAGTTGAAAAGCTCGTCTTTCATGATGTATATACCAAATAAGGTTACACATGATATGCAAGACATTTATATGCACTATTTTATGATGCAAAAAATTTAAGGTCGGGGTCCAGTTTGCTATGTTGATTCATTCTTGATGATAGCAAACGTCCAAATCTAGAATTTTCTGCTAACTTACTGTCTCATTGACAACAAATCTGAGCTGTCCAAAAACAATGGGAGTATTCCAACTGCTGTTGCATGGAGGTCCATTTATCCTTGTTTGGTTTATGACTGGCAAGGCCTGAACATGGGACTCAATTGTGAATTTTGAAATGTTGTTAACTACATAGAGTGGGATAATCAACATAAGCTATTCGGCCACTTTCTTCTCTTATCTTTTTCCTTTTCGCACATCTGACAGCAAAAAACAAATGTGTCTATTGAATGTTGCACTCGCAGCAGGCCAAAGACGTACTGCAAGAACAGGGCCGTTGGAAGTTGGAATTCATTACTGGTCTTCAATTTCTTGCTTGATTTACATGATTGAGGAACTCTAAATAAAACGAGCCACATTTCTTTCATATTCACTTGTGATTCTACAGGTATTTCGCAAGCATGTGCCGTTTTTGTTGAAGAGCAATAGATTTTCTTTTGTGTCTCAAACCAACATGTTTCTGCTTCAATTTATGTTTTTGCTTTCATGTGTTTCAATATGTGAACCTAGTGCTTTGTTGATGTTTGAGAGCTTGTGGGCAACCACTTCAATTTTCAAGCTCATTTGATGTAGAGCTCGATTCGCAGAGGAGCAAAGATTCGTGTGTGTTTTTGTATGCATGAAGAAGTATACAGGTTCAAATCTTGTTCTTTTATGCATTGCCCGAGTGCCTGAGTTTGAATATACAGTTAACAAGGATATGATCAGACTACTGGATAGCCAACTATTTGTCAACATGGAACAGCTGTGTTGCCATTGCTGATGACAGTTCTAAGTTCTTTATCTTTTCCATTCCAAGGAGGCATGGATCATACACTGTAGATCGAGCTTCCCTTGTGCAGATCCTGGATGGTCTCAAGAGCAGCTAAAGTACTTTTATATATGTTTTCAACAATTTGGCATTGTAGAAAAGGTACCTCCTGAAAATTCTTTTGTTCTGGGATAGTTATTTCCTGCTTCCCTACAATTTATTATGCAAAGTAATCAAACGTGCTTTTGACTAGTTTTTTTTTTTTTTGAGAGATAAAAAATAGACTTTATTTACTTTAAGGAAACGATACACAGCCACATGGCAGGGGTGCACCCATCTGCAAATCTGAGATGAGGATGGGTAAAAGCATGAAAGGGTGTCTATAAATGTAGCCCTTTTTGTACATATACATATGTACCGAATGCACATTTTTGGAATAACTGTCATCATGACCAGCTAGTAACTGCCATGATTAATGGCTATCCACTACTCTGAACCCGCAATTATCGGATTTTGAAATTCTTTCCCAAATTCTTTCTTGGTTTGCCTCTCGTTCACTATCCCGCCCCTGCCTTCTCTGCTTGGATTCCGATCACGAATTCTTCATCTAGCTATGGCCCCAAAACGCCCCCAGATGAGTGCTTGCTCATCACCACAGCCCAAGCAAGATGCCAGTGCTTCCTAAGTGGAATTTTACCTCCAAGGAGTTTACGTTTGGGTTCCGAGGTGATCCAAGCCAAAGACCTCGGAGAAACATGCAGAGGCCCACATACCCAACCTAGAGATGGTTATGAAGCGAGGTATGGGGTGAAGCAAAAAAGACGAGGATTCAAGGAAGGAGAATCGTAACGCATGGAAAGATGATTTTTTAAATATTATGAATTGGTTTATGGCAAGAAACAAGGTTACAAACCATTATATTTCAACCTATTTTGCGAGCATTTGCTCTTCACTTGAAGGGCGGCTTGTTGATTGGATGGGCGTGGCTAGGACCGCCAAAGATCTTGCCAAAACCCTCGGATTCAGGCGTTACGAGAGGACCCTACAAAGGTAAATCCTCAACTATCAAACAGGGACATCGTATTGCGTGAGAATATTAGAGCCCTGGGTTATTCTAGATCAGATGTTGACACAATAAAGCGATTACTTAAGCATGGGTTGGAGGAGAAAACTAACCTATTGAATGAAGTAGAAGCCTTTGGAAGAAAAAAAGGAGGGATGCATTGAAGGTCATCACCGGATTGAGGGTAGAAAGGATATGCTATCAGAAGATCTGCAGCAGATCTGCGAGAAAATAGATGAGACAAAACAGAATTTGACAAATTGTCCCGGGATCCCGGCTGGAAATCTTTGTTATGTTCGGAGTGTTGAAGTACAAGTTGGAAGACTTGGTTATGAGTAGACATGATAAAGAACAACACTCTTCTAAGCTAGAAATTGGTTTTGCAGGAAGCAACTAAAGACATTGAAAGGCATGAAATCTCAATTGAACAAGCAAAGGAAAAACTTAATTGCATTGAATTGGTTCGGGAAAGGCATTCACAGATTTTGGATTTCATGGGGAGAGCGGGACCTATTGTTCACGCACGAGGCCCTACCTCAGTAGGAGCTACTTCTATAGAGCGATTCATCACATTAGGTTCATGTACTGTTGTGGCCAAGGCTTTGGCAAAACCGGTTTGTTGTTTTGCTAGCTCCATGCGAGAGATGCTTATTGCCTCTTCTCGCTTGTGTTATCTGGTCCATGAAAGACGAGAATTGCATAAAAGGTTGCATCCGGGATGAGGGCATTGAATTCAAGCTTGGTTTCCCCGGCTTTGTGAAAGGTATGTGCATTGCTCTCAACTAATTTAAACTTATATTTCTCTTCATTCATATTTGTTATTGTAATCTGCATAGTTCTACATGTATGGCTTTCAAAGTGCATTGCTATTCCTTGTACATGTATAACTTTTAGTGTACATCATGAAGGGGAGGTACATAGGCATATATTTGCTTGTTTATTGATGCTTTTATTTTTGAGCTTGGATTAGCGGTTGTATCAGTTGTACATGTCTCTAATGGAGTCTACATCCGCAAATAGATGTACATGCATTTATCTTTAGAGTGCATCTGTAGATGGATTCATAAGTATGTGCATTTTTACATATATGTGCTTTTTTGGCATAGATCTACATTCCCTAAGCGGATACACGGGTACATCTGGGTACATCAGTGTACATCTGGGTACATTGATGTACCTTTATGTACATTGAGGAACATGTACATGTACATTTGGCTATAGTTAAATGTAGTTACTTACATTTGGTACATTCTATGTACATGAAATGTACATGCTTGGCAGGATGTACCATATATTTCTCATTAGTTACGTTTTCATGTTCTTTTTATGTCTATTGAAATTTAGATCATTTGTTTGTTTGCGGATGAAAATTTCCTATCCCGTAGCGGCTTTAATGGCTGATGTTCTTGAGCCATGCATCGACTCTCTTTCTGATTTTTCTTGAGCATAATAAGCAGACCGAATCTGTAGACCCTCTACCTTCCAGCTCCAGATCACCAATGACATTTTCAGTGCCAGTAATAGAACAATCTGCAACAGTGCCTGCTCGAACATGGCAAAGTGAAGTTGAGGAAATTGAGAGGATGGCACTTGAGAAAGCTAAAGCAGGTGCAGGTGCAGAGCCTTCAATGACTGCTGCAACAGAAAATCTTTCATCACCAAGTGCTAAATTAGTAATTGGAGAAGCTAAGAAAGATTCAGCTTCTGTCTCAGCATCATCTGCAGGTCCCAGTTCTGGACCTGTTACAGAAGAAGCTACAAAGGACACAGATCCAGATTTTAACCCAGGAGATACCAGGGAAGAGGAAGCTGAGTTGGTAGTTGAGTCCACTCCAAAGAGGAGGCAAAAGAATGCTGGTGATGGCACTCCAAAAGGAAAAAAACAGGCAAAATCTCCAGCAACAAAAAAATGTCCTCCGAAAAGAAAATCTCCAGGCAAAAAAGTGCCACCACCACCTAGAAAGAGGTATGTCCAAGATGAACTAATTTTGTTAAACATCTCAGATTTATGGTAATTAACCACATTTTTTTTTTTTGTACATAGGACACGATCACAGTCGTGAAGGAAGCGATCCCGATCCTTCGAAGTGAGGAAAGGAAGAGGAAGAGGATCTACAAGCAAATATTGATGTGATAACAAATAAGGTGCGCAGCCCTCGGAAGATCTTTGAAACAGTGATGAATTTACAAGGTGAGTAATATACAATTGATTACAATAGATATATTCTTTTGCTAATCTTTGTTGTTTCCTTTGTGCAGTTTAGTGAACCGACCGAAAAGGTTGGTTCCATTCACTCCTTATAGGGACCGTCCTCCTAAGCCTGCACCCTCTATCTTTCAAAGTGATGTTGACGAAGTTCTGGCTGGAAGCTGGACTTGACCTCTAAGATGGTAGATGTCTATGGGAGGTAGGCTAGCATTTCAACATATTTATGTTATTTCATTCCCTAAGTCACTCATCTTATGTATTAATATGTAATCTGGATTTGTGTGCGGTACCTTTGTAGCGATCTTCCATCCGATTGGAAACACAAGTTTTTACGCTTCGACCGGACACCTTCAATTTTGTGAATTCCCTCAAGAACGGGGGGGCGGATGCACGTAACACTAACATAAAGGAAGGCCCGGATGGCATTTTGATTGCAAGATGCCAATACATATTTGTTCCAATTCGCAAGGCCCAAATGTGGCATTGGCAATACTTTGTGCTTGCTGGTCCAATGAAAAGCTCTTTTCCATCTATAGCTAGCCCAAGTATACGTGATCCTCTCTCCCGCCAAAGGCTATGTACCCGATGCTAAAGTGGTCAGTAAGTAAGTATGAGTTTTCGTTTTGTTTTTATGATTTGATTATTCTCATATTGCAATTTCTTATGCTTGATTTATTCTCACATTGCAATTTTGCGAGGTTTCATAAGCTTGTGATCAATAACATGATGCTCGGATCCAACGGCTTAAACCATGGTAGGAAGAACTTTGATGCTCCCGTGTTCGTCCTAAAATGCCGAAACTAGTACCAACAACCCTTGCATGTACATTGTGGCTTACATGCACAAATTCATAGATGCAGTGGTTGATGCACGTACCAAGCTCCATTTTTGTAAGTAGAACATGTTATTTTTCCTATTAGTTATTTGTTGGTATAGTCCTCTAATACTTGTGCACCATGCATGATGACACCCAGTTGGTTCAATCGATGCCTATGCCAAGTCACGGAGGGATCATCTAATGGAGGCATTAATTGTAGAAGGCTGAGATGAATATACAAGTGATTGTTCCTACGAGGGTAGATAGTCCCTTTGACTTGTTTGTAAATTACAGTTTTGTATGAGCCATGCTCCGAGCTTCTTTGTACTCAATAAGTAATGAAAAAATTAATTTATTTGTCTCACTTACACTGCAAATAACAATCGTGTAATTATCAATGTGTTTTCTCAATTGTGTGTCCGAAATGTAATTATAAATTGTGAATCTCAAGTGTTTTCTTTGCGGACAGTGAATCATCTAATTCGGGGAGAAAGCTTCGTTATCTTTGACTTAAATTGTTGGGCAAGAGTGTGCACAAGAATGAAAATATTAACTCAAGATACCAAATGGATCCGGAAAGATGAGCTTCAATTTAATATAGGAAACAGGGTTTTTTTCGGGCAGCCGGGGTTAGCATCTTTGTTAGCATTTGTAAGAGAAGGGTTTGATGTTGCCATCCGGTCTTCACTCACTTCTAAAAATCTTCAACCAATTGTGGAACATATTTGTGATGCTTTTTCCATAAAGTCGAAGTTTGTTTCGACCGGGAGCGGTGTTGGACTCTGCCACACAAACACCCTACTTGAACCTCAAAAGGGGTTGTTTGTGAAACCATTAGTCAGTGGTATGGAAAGAGTACCCGTGAGTACTATGGACATCTGATTACGATCGACAATTTAAAGATACAAATCCACTTTGAATCTCGAGGAAGCTACATATGTCCTTTCTCTTGGACACCAGATATTAGCTAGTGACAGATTGTTTGTCATGGAGCTCATTCCATGGCTTAATGGATTCAAAATGGTCAAGATGGTATAGTTTATGTGAAAGAGCATCCAATGACTAATGCGGCCAGATGGCATATCGAGGTGTGGAACAGATTTTCTCGGGCAAACTATGGCAAAGAACTTGGGTGCTCTCACGCCTAAATTTAGTCAATATACGGACAAGGAATGGAGAAACTGCCATCATGTTATTGGCCTCTCGACCGCCCATTGTTGGTACTGGACTTTGGTGATGTACAAATTCAAATGTTATGAATATATGTATCAAAGTTTTTGTTCATTGCACTTGAGTACTCTATTCTTCTTGTCTTTCTTATTGGTACAATTATGAGTGTGTATACATAATTAAGTGATCTTCATTTGCTTTGTAGATGAATGGTGAAACACAAAAGACTATTAAGAAACTAAGAGATAGAGTTCTGCTGCACCCAGAGGTAATACAAACCAACACAAGCCGCAAGTACATAGGGTTGGGGACCGATTATCGCCTCTATCTTCGTTGTTCTGAACTTTGGGAAAAGGTTGAGCAAATTGAAAATTATGAGGAACGAGCAACCATGAAAGGTATATTGGCAAGCAAATCACTTGTTGCACAACCCTTGGGGAAGGCACGTGTCTGGAAGATGGGGCTATGTAGGATGGAAAGGTTTGCCGCTGGCGTGCTATAGAAACCGCATGGACTCTTTGCTTTTAGAGGATATCTCTTGACCTCTACGGGCTGGAAGACATGATGCAATAGTCATAAGATATCGGGGCTCCTACTTGACATTTTGAAGCTTGGTCATGAATTATGAGCCATGCTCATTTTGGGTGTGTTATATTTATGTCCACAATATAAATATATCAACCATTTGTACATGAAAACTGTCCATTTCTTATCTTTGCCATGGTGAAACCATTTTAGTGTTTATGCAATTCAACTTTCTTGTGTTCAATTCTAATCAACTTACACTTAACAAATTTTTATAAGATTTACGGAATGTACAACAGATGTACATAAGATGTACATCGTTGTACATCTTATGTACATTGATGTACATAATGCACTTCTCAAGTAGTCCGGTTCTTGAGTTCTTATAACAAAGTATTACAATATTTCAGGAAAGTACTACAGATCGACTTAGTCCATGTCATCTACAATTCTTTGGAAGTTGTGATAACAATGTCTCATGGACTTCATCCGGCAAGTGAAATGTTGTGCTTGCCCCCTTGCCTTTTGTGTTTTACTTTCTTGAATGGGATTGAACCCCAATCCGCATTCTGCGCAGTACCAAAACATTCTTAGTAGGAAGCGGTTTATACTTATTGTGGCAGACACGGGATTAGTTCATAATATTGTCCTTCAATGACACTAGTGCCGCCAGAGTATTCATTTCCATAGTCATCAATTGAATCTTCTTCCAATGCATGCTTTTCCCCTGGTGCACATGAGAACATAGTATGAAACACCTTCCACATTGTCAGTTTGCAAAAGACACAAATACATCTAAAAAGCTTGACATGTGTCATCTAAACCGACCTCGTCCTCTGCATACAAAACTTCCACATCATTTTCAGCTTCAACACGAGAGGCAATATGATCCGTGGGCTCCAAACTTTTAGAGACCATTCTCCACAATGTTTAATGTTCTCACAATTCAACCAATTGAAGTTAATGCAAGCATCACAAAAGCACGAGAGTGGTGCGCATAGCAACTTTGTTGGATCTCTTTGGGTTTATAGTTGACCTGAGAATGTATCTGGCTGAGTACCGGGTAAAGTCTTGCAATTGAATGCTTGCTGCTGTTCACATCTGTTTTTCCAACCTCCCAAAAAACACCCTTTCACAATCCGATTCCTTGGCCCTTAAAAGCGCACAAAGTCGTTTACACACATCACGGCATGCCATTTTGTTTTTCTCGCTGCTTTCGCTCTCAAGCCACAACTTTGCTATACCAGCCTCGCCATCATGTGTGCCTTTCCCATGGCGGATCCAAAGAAATTCCATATCACTCGAATTTTATTTTCAACATGGTATCTCTGATTCCATACCATGCACGTCTTGATTTGAATTGAGATGCACAACCATCCGACCACACATAATGAAGGTTTATGTGTCCACCTCCATTATTCTTAAGCCACCCCAAATGTAATTTAAAACCATGTTGCACAAAATGAGTGTCATGCTTCACGTCATCCGAAACATAGAAATGCACCTTTGTTTTTTTTAAGCTTACCTTCTATTTTCATCATTGAAATATGGACCAAAATACTAATTTGATCAGGATTCCAATGCTCGGATTGCACTACGTCCCTGGTTTCAATGTGTAGTTCTCTGCAAAGTCAACAACGGACAAACACACTATTATCAGGGAGTTTCTCAACACATCTTTTAAAAGCTGTTTGCTCCGCCAGTTGTTTTGTAAAGTTATGATCGTAAACTTAGCAAGCTGATTTTTCATGTTCTTTAACAAAGCAGATGCTTTGTCATTACGATCAACTAATCTAAGCCTACGGATGTACCTTTTTGGATGGCTCATTGACATATGCATATACTTGCCAGTCCACATTCTGAATTCCATCTTCCTCGTTTGGCCGGATGTCTAATTTCTTCACTCCACATTCATCACATTAAGCCTTTGATGCATTTTAGTTTATGCCATTCATCCGTCACATATTTCTCGCAAATTTGTTGACCTCCACAAGATACTAACATTATCAAAAGTTTTCTTGTTTGCTTGACATACTCCATTGTTTTTTGGGATGCATGGACACTACACCCATAAGTGCAATTAACATGTAGGGATCTCCTCATATCATTGAAGGCCTTTACATGCGGATCTGCTTGCTCATGTTTGACACAACAACATGTGTTTCTCTCCTTCAATTTCCTTATGCAATCGGGTTTTGGATACTCGAGCGTCGTCGGCTTAATTTTGGTATCGGGATTACGATATACAAACCTATTGATAAAGCTTCGGATTTGCAATAACAAAAGCATTAAAGACCATGTTAGCAAAATGATGTCGACAACCGGATGCCAAAAGAGTATTGAACTATACTATTGTACAATTAATGTATGTTCTATGTACATAAAATGTCCATCCAACAGTTCCCGATGCATTCTATGTACATCTAATGTACATCTAATGTACAAAGAAGTACATCTAATGTACGATAGCAGTTCCAATGAACATCCAATGTACATCAATGTACATCCAATGTACATCTAATTAATGTTCCAATATTAGTACATCACATTAATGTTACAATATTAGTACAACTAATGTACATATGTACGATTTGTTTGGCTTCATTACGAAAGTACACTAAAATATAGAATGATGTAATTTTGATATTCAAGTACATGTAAATGCATTTTGCATGGACATGTAGCTGTTAATGGATGTACATCTAAAAAGTACCTAATAGCACATCCTTTGCAAGATTTACGCTACTATGTAAACAATGTAAAATGCAATACATTTCATGAGAACCATGTGTATTCATTAACAGGTCACTTTCGAACAGAACTAGAATGTACGAGAATAAAGTCATGAAAGAATTTTGGAAGAAAACATAAACTCCAAGGCTGAATTGATTCAATTACAAGAGCAAAACTGTGAGATATCAAGGTATTGTATTGCTTGTGTTCTCCTCTTCATGACATCTCTAACCTTTGGTGAAACTTTGGTATTGTCAAGCCAAAATTCACCGAACACGACATTTGATTGAATCATCGATTCTATTTGATCTTGGCATCCTTCCCCGCCAAAGCCCATACATTTGCTCCACTTAATGACATTATCTTCCTTCTTCTTTGCGGCTTTGGATAAATTTCTTGTTTGTATCTTTAGCAATTTTGAAGAAACATTCTTGTTTATATCTCCTTTTTTTTCCAACAATCATTGATAACATTGAATGTTTTGCAGCCAATTTATCTTTGCTATTAGCGGACTTTACTTCTTGAAGTCCATCTTTCAAGTTTCGATCATTGATTTCATAACAATAACCGGAAGGATTTCCAATTACAGGTTGAAAACGAGAAAAAAGCACGTCATCTTGCAACAAGCGATCACAAAAACTAATCTTTGATCACGGGCCGAAGCGTTTGCCGACAAGTGAGGATGCAATCCACCCGACTGTCAACACGCTTCTTTATTTGTTTTGTGGCATAACTTGGCCAATGTCGGCATACTGCGCTTAGAACCATCACTTCCATTGGAATTCTCACCCTCCATGAGCAGATTGAAATTGATTTGTATTTCTTGTAGATTCAATTGGCATGTGTTTGCTTACGGAATTCCTTGATTGTTAGATCTGTGAAAGGGGAATTTCGGAAGGGAGGGACGGATCCATTCAATTTGGTTTGGGTGGTTGGGTGGTTAACCAAAAATTTCGGGGAATAATGGGGGGATGATCTTGCAATCATTGCATATCTGACACAAAACGACAAACCATAGTATCTTGATGTACATCTAAAATGTACCCCAAAAAAGCACAAATTCGTCCTTCAATTCAGTACGATGTACGTACACCCTTTCATGCTTTTACCCGGATAGCTACATGGATCCTTCTTGAACCACTCTCTTGGACGTCCTAGTGTAGACTTAGGTAGGTGCCCCATATTTCAACCTTTACTTCTTCTTCGCTCTCAAACACTAGCCTGAATTTTTTTAGCCTTTCAAGTATCGTATGTAGAAGCTGATTTGGTGATATGACCTCTTGATTCTCCTTGAAGACTAAGGCATTTCTCCTTGTAGCTCGAATTTTTATCATCAACGAGATATATGTTCAAGAAAGGATTTCTAAATACATTCGATTCACTCGAATTTTTATCATCAACAAGATATATGTTCAAGAAAGGATTTGTAAATACATTCCATATATTGAACATAAGGCATAGTAATAGGGGTTTCAGGCGGATTTGATATGGATCTATAAATCGTCATTCTTGAGACCATAGACATATACCCTTAAAATAATTGAACAGGTTATTATGGAAGAAAAAAATCATAGATTCAATACGACAAATAAGTATATTAGTTCGTTGGTTGCATTGATTAAAGGATTCTTAACAGGGTATTGAATTATTTTGGTAGAGGTTTGAGTCTCCATATTGCATATTCCAAAACCTTAGGCGAACATGTGTTTCATATTCCATAATCATAGGCGCCCCTAATTATAAATGACTATAATTGAAACGAGAGGCGCCCAGAGACCCCAACATATGATCTAGGATGGACGGATCCGGTGACGGAATTAGTCCAGGGTACATCTTGTTTAGAATATATGACATAATATTGTCTAGGGTGGAAGAATAGTTATATGGTATACAAACTAAAGTAGGTGAGTGCAAATCTCATTATGTGTAGTGTGTAGTGCGAATGAAGTATGAGTGCAAACCTCATCTTGGTAATGCCTGTCTAAGAATAGAATAGAATAGAATAGAATAGAATAGAATAGAATAGAATAGAATAGAATAGAATAGAATAGAATAGAATAGAATAGAATAAATTTTTTAACGTCCACGGAGACCAATAGGTCATGGGACCCATACAATGGGCTAGTACAATCATTACTACTAGGATTAAAAAACCCCTGCCTCGAAAGGTTTTCAAGGGAAAAACCTTTGCAGTAATGATGATATTAGACAAGCAGAGATAATGACTACTGAGGGCTCAGTAATTGCAGACGTTTATCTAGAACCTCAAGTATGTATAATGCCAAGTCATGCACAGATGGTGCTCTGAGAAGTTGTGGAAACGTGGAATGGAATGCTAAGGTCAAAAAATGATTCCGGACTATCTCAAAAGCAGGGCAACTTAGAAGAGTATGGCTTTCATCTTCAATAACCTGTAACTGGCAACAGGCACATAGTCTCGCTTCTCGCGGCAATTGCGGCCGCTCCCATCCGTAGCCTATGGGACCAGCATGTGATCTTAGGATGCTGCCAATGTGGATGACGCTAAAACTACTAACTAACTAACTAGCTAACTATTAGTAGTCTTTATAAAGTGAAATTTTGTTATAAAAATACTATACTGTTGTCTATCTGCAGATAATTTAACAATATTTTTGGCATTGCAGGTATTATATGGTGTCATTGTCTATTAAATGCTCTTTATATTATTCCCACCTGCTTTTAGACTATATTACCATGTCAGACGATGCATAGAGATTTAACATGATACATGTGATATAGAGTTCTTTGGGTCCAAACATGCCCATCAGTATAAGTATCCATTTTCTTATCTATATACAGTGTGGAAGCAAAGGGGGGTTCACTTTGGGTGCCATACAATATGCCTGAGTGACTCAGAGAGGGGCTTATTCGACCTATTCCCATACATATACTGAGGAGTTAGAGGGGTTTTTAGCAACTAGTTGGGGTAAATTTTATATGGAGGGTGTCAAATTTTTCTTTCAAAAAATAAAAATCGTATACGGGGGTGTTTTTGGCCACTCTGTGCACATGGCATATTTTTATTTGAATAACTGTACTTCCCAGGGTGGAAGCCTCATAGATTTTGCTAGCATTGTATTCTATGATGATGTGTTAATTAGATCTTCAGCCTTTGAGAACCTAAGGATCGAGAATGCACCCATAAGACTCTATTGCAGGTGTAATATCATGATTTGTAGTTACAGAGCTATAAAATAATGACGTCCTTGACATAGAAGACCCACATAAATAGAGAACATATATCCTTTTTAGTTACATGCCTTTGTTTGCATATAATTAAAATTGCTTGATTGATCTTCAACATCTACTTCTTGATAAGCGAAATAATTATTTCTTAGTCATGTTTGACTGGCGCTCTAAATGCTATGTTGGTTCACACTAGAATATTTTTCTATTGATTTGCAAGTCCTAGACTTTATAATTGCTAATGCTAACGCCTTGGGTCTGCACCTCGCCTATCTGATTGTCAATGGTCCACGTATTTGGGCCTCTCTTCTTGCTAATGTGTCTCTTCCAAAAACTGTTGTTGTCCTCTGTTGTTGTAGAAGCATTCTCTCCCTACCGCATTAGGCAGTCTACTTCCTCTATTTGCATAGTTTAATCTGTCCTAAATCACGTGTCTCCCTCCTCTTTCTCTGTAGTTGTGTCTGTTGCACTTTTTGTTCTTAGTACTGTGTTTCGTACCTTAGCTTCCCTAGGTCCTCCTTCTTCATCCCATGTCATCACACCTCCTCTTAGTTTTCTTTTGAAAAACATGAGAGGCTAGTAGAGATCTCATTGTAAACACAAATGTTTGGAGGCATTATTGACAGATTGGTTCATCCCCTGTATGAAAAGAGTAGCTCGTGTAAGGGATAAGCATGCACCATCACCATCTACTTCTGATTATATCCCTCCTGCTGAGCCAATATTAGTTGTTACAGCACTTCCTATGGTACCAAAGCAACATTGGATAAATCAAGTAGAGAATAGATGTTGACTCTACAGAGTTGGAGCATCGACTATCAGACTCTCCTACACAATGAAATTGATGAATGTTAGGGGTGTTGTTTTCTTTTTCAAGATGATATGCAAAAAGTTGCTTCAGTGATTGGAAGGCAATATAAAGTTTATGTAGCTGCAACAAACTCAGCAAAGGCAGGGGTTCTTACAACATGGAGGTATGACGTAGCAGTCACATTTACTCATGTTGATAGGTTTGGCCATTGGATCATTATTAAGTAGTTTGATAAGGGACAAAAATAGGGACTTGTGAATGTTTATGCTCATAATAGATCACATCAAAGGGGTGCTTTAGGCTACACTAAGAACTAAACTGACTCGTTTGAGTGCTCGTGCGGCGTGGTTGCTAGTGGGGAACTTCAACATGGTTGAACATGGATTAGCAGTTGTGGCAAAATGTTTGAAATTATTCACAGGTTTGAACACGAACAGAGGCAGTTCGGGGACACTACATGGATGGCAACCCCGGGCTTTATATAGTGCAATAGCCGGTTGAGCGATGGAAGAGAATATGCTATACATGGTAGGGGATATTATAATGGTATGGCAGCTGTGAATATGTGCACTTTCTTTTGCAACAGTTTCCTAGATAGTTCTATTTTAGTTCACAATCCACAATCTCTTTTTTTCAACTTCAGATATTGCAAATAGCAGGTCTAAAACCTTTTTCAAGTTAAAAGTGTCTTTCCTTAAAGATGAAGAAATATAAACGGGTTGCAAACAAGCTTGGTCGTCTCTATTTTCTAAATGAAAAGGGATGGCATGTATTATTGATACTACTGTAGGGAGCATAGAGTCTTGAGCATGCTGCTGGAAATTGAGGGATTCTAGTGCCATTTTATCAGTAGCTAGTGGCGGGCATATCTATTACTCCTCAGAGGGCCAAATGGAGAAGCAAATTCTGGCTAGCATTTAGTAGATGGAGTCTGAGCAGGTTCACTAAGCTTGGGTTAAGCCTGCATTGCAATGGTTCAAGGAAAGAGATCGTTGTACAAGTTTCTTCTTTAGAGATACAAGGGCCAGAAGACAAGCTTCTCATATAGTTTCTCCCCAAGTTTAAGATGGTGCTCTCATTTTTAAAGCTTAAGAATTTTGTTCATGACCATTTTTCTTCTTCTTTGTTGCCCGTCATCTTCTTTTCTAGCGTTGGCGCAGAAGGCTGGTTTGGATCACTCTCAATGACTTGGCAGATGCTACTTTTCTTTTGAAGCAAGGGAAATGCCTATGGAATTGATGGTATCCCTCTAGAGCTCTTTCAGAAGTATTGAAAAAGTGTCTCTTATGCTTTTCCTTTGATGCACGCTTTACAGCTGATGTCATGAATCTTCACTATTTGCAAGGCCCATTTACACATGTGGGATAGAGGAATGGATTAATGTATGGGTACATGACATTGTTGGTATTATCTAGTTTGCATGAAATTGCTACACAATATGGGAATCCTCATGCGTGTTGTATGGATGTGCTAAAAACATCATGCATGTTGCATAGATGTGCTGAAAACATCCTTTAGACTTAAATCAAAATCTCACCATGTTTTTTTATTGTGTGTTGCTTTGGAGGCTCTCAATCTCTTCTTCTTCTTCTTTTTAGTGCAACAACCCAACCCTGAGTGTCATGTTATCTTGAAGCCTAGTCTATCCACGTGTAAAAAAAAATGACCTCGCCTCTTCTTGCACCATTGAATTTAAATCTATCCTGACCACGGTTGAGAAAAATACTTGCTTTATGACTTTTGGGGAAGGACCTGGTTTCTATTTGCCGGATTTGAGATGATCTCTATAATCGTTCTCGCGCTTCTGTAATTGCTGCCCTAACTACCATTATCAGCCTCTTGCATCCTTCCCTTCTTTCGCCAAGAATTGTTTCCCTTGTTCCTCTTTGTATATTTCCTTGCTTGCTTTATTTCCCTCTAGAGTGTTGGGTTGCTTCTCACTCTAACTTAGTGCCTTTGCTTCTCTTGCAATGTCTAATTCTTCTTCCCTTCGTTGACCTTCCATACAATGTTAGCAGAATCTTTCTTTCAGAATGGGTCTTGTTGGCAATTTCTGTATTTGATGAACAAGTACCAATGCTTGGAATTAGAAACGGCTGTGAAGCCTCCATGAGAACTTGCAAATCTATCTCCATTTCAGTTCATTCTGAGCCATATTTTTTCCAATATGCTACAGCCATTGCATTCTGAACATTGTGTGTCCTCTGCTTTTTGACGCTGTGAAGTTTCATGTATACCCTTTCCATCTCTATAACAAACTAAGTAGATTAGTTCCAAGAATTGTTTGGTTGAGCATCAAATCTGGTTATCAAACACCATCTTTCAGAATTCTTCATTTTGGACCATTCATCCTGTATATTGCAAGTAAGAGATTATGCCATAGCCATAACGAGTGGCTGGAATCAATATGGAATTCCAAGCCACAACATTAAGATCCATAGACTGAGGATAGTGAATCACAATGGAATAGCTATTGACAGTGAAATATCTGTCCAATATGATCATCAAAGACATGGTCATATCAAATTCTTAGACCAGTATTCATGTGAAGACAATGCCAGGAAGGGGAGGCTGGGTTACTAATATTTCCATATCTAATATTAGAATGGAGAATGTGAACAAAGCTATATCATTTGATTCCATGTATAGCCAACATGCTGATGTACATCTGGACAATAAGCATGATCAAAATGTTTACTCGATTGTGAATAGAGTGAGCATTAGCGATTTGCAAGGTGTTGAAGCTTCAGATGCTGGTAGAGACTAGAGCAAGGTCCTTACAGGAGTATATACTTGCTGAATGTAAGCATTTCAGGAAGCTCGAGCTCGATGCAAAAATGGTATTGTTCTCATTTGGAGGGTTTTTCAGCTAATGTTCCTGAATCCTGCTCACAACTCCAAGGTTCAATCCTACACAATTGCTTTGGATTGTAACCTAAATCTTGGCTTATTTTTATATGCTTTTAAGTCTTATTATTTGAATAGCCTGTTTCTTCTCTGCTGGCAATACATAATATATGAAGCAAGGCGGACATTAGATCCTGCTTATAATCAGCAACAACAGGAGGGGCAGAGCAGGATACTCCTGAACCATTTGATTTTTCGGTAACAACATGTAAATGCTGTACAAATGGTTTTAATTGCTCAGTCTTCCAATGCATGTCTGATGATGCAGATAAAATCAAGCTTGTCTTAGAAGAACATTTTGGTTTAAATTCAATATACTTTTAAAAAAGAATCAGGTTATGAATTAAAAATTTATTAGACCGTCGAAGGATATCTTTGCCATTGATTTTATTTTTATAAGCCAGCCTTGCATTGCACCTTATCACAACCCTACGTAGGCTTAATCCTCTGCATCTGATTCTGATGCCATTGTACATGCTGGCACTATCCACCCAAACGTTCTCAAATTTGTCTGTTATCCCGTACTCGCCATATAATGTTCTGTCCTTAAGAGAAAATGCAACTACTGGGACACCAACTTCTTTAGACATGTTGCTTTGATTTCTTCTGCAAGAGTGTTTGCATTTGCTCTATAGTTTTTCCATTCTGGGAAGGGACTCGCGAGAGACACAAAACCGGATAGGCTTGTCATTCATCACAGCAGCAGTATACAATGTGTGGAAAACTAGGGAGAGAGAGAGGGGATAGCCGACCATAGGAACAATATCGGACTAACCCCTAAAAAGAAATGTGCCAAGGCAAAATAAAAGGGTAATGGCGACAACTTCTCATCGGGATAAAAAACCCCGCCCTTTCGGGTTTTCGAGAAAAACCCTAATGAGAAATGGTCGCCAACAACCTTGAATGTGTTGCCTGGAGAACGGAGAGAAACGAGTTGATGGCGAACGCAAAATAGAGCACGACCCCAGCAAACGGCAAAAGCCTCCCCCGCATGTATCCATGGAGAACCAAAGGAGAGGGGTGATGGCGAACAGAAATAGAGCAAGACCCCAGCAGACGGCAGAAAACGGCGGAATCCTGCAAGCAATACCAACAAAACTCCCAAAAAGAACACCCGTAAATGGTCAGAGAAAATAAACAGCACAAGCTGCACCAAGAAGGTCCGAAAATGAAAACAGAGGAAAAAAGAACATAACAGAAAAAGATAGCATCACCCAGCGGAGCATAAAGCATCACCCAGCGGGTGGAGAACCATTATGTAAAAATATGCCACACCCTCGAGGTGGAAATAAACAGTATCACCAGCAGGTGGAGAACAACAAAGCAGGAGGGCGATGGAACAGAAATATAAGAATAGCAACACTCACAGGTGGAGAACAACAAAGAGGCATGAACAACAAAAAAATACAAATGAAAAAGACGATGCCACCGCGGAGCGGTGGGGGAAGGGAGGGAAGCTACGAGAGGATAAGAAGAGCTGCTGTGAGAAGACGCCGATAACCGAGCCAAAACAGAAATGGCCTAATATAGGCGCTCGTCCCTTCCCAGAATGGCGATCCGATGGCTCGGATCGATGGGATTCTGGGAAGGGACTCGCGAGAGACACAAAACCGGCCGACTACCAAAGGACTTCCTTAACTATAAGCCTAGTCGCCGCGAAAACCTCCAGCTTAAGCCGATAGCAAGAAGACACTCCCGCCACCACCCCCGAGCAGTCGGACAGGACGCAGAGAAAAAAGAGAGGAACGAAAAAGAGGGCCACCGGACGGAGTAGCGAGGAGATGAAAGGCGTTGAAGGATAGTGGCAGGGGGGCAAGGGAAGAAAGGAAACCAGGATCCGAAGAGTCTGGTTCAAGCGAGAAGAAAACTACACATTGACGACGAAAACCAGCAGCGCGAGCGAGCCGTGGGGGAGAAAACGAAGCTGAAGAAGAAGAGCCGGAAGCACCGGCTACGGACGATATCAGCTCAATGACCTGAAAAAGGAAAGGATATTAGAGAAAAAACAATGAAAAGAAAAGCACGCCGCCCTGATGACGAATCTAAGGAAGTGCCCCGGCTGGACGGCAGCAGCGCAATGACCTGAAAAAAGGAAGCACATTAGAGAACAAAAACAACGAAAAGGAAGGGACACCGCTACGATGACGAATCGAAGGAAGCGCCCCGGCATGCCAACGAGAACGGCAACAAGGCGATGACAAAAACAAACCACGCTAATACGCATAAATGCATATATGATAGATGCAAATCACTACCGATGTCCGTGGGATAGTTGTCTTATTGAATACGGACACGGACCAAAGTTCGTGAATGTGGCTATCCAAGTCCGTGAATGTGGCTATGAGTCCTTCCAACCCGTGGCCAAGAACTAATAACAAGTGGCGAGATAAAAAGGCAAGGAGGAAAAATCTTTACATTATAGTAGTGTAAAAATGCATAGACATAAAGAAGACAAAGTGCAACCCGACATATGTTGTCAACAAGAAGTCTAAAGCGAAGAAGGTTCATAAGGACGTAAAAAGGGGGAACAAGATGAGGAGAATGAAAATGCTAAGGTCCGTGCAAGGTAGCATAGGAGAAATGTGTGGTCTTTGTCGAGGAAGACAAATACCCTATGCATAAATCCATGAAAAAAGGCCCCAATAGGAAAACATCTTTGCGGCAAAGCGAGGGGACGAGATTGATAAAGAGAATGTAGACATACTATCGAATCTTGCATAAACTAGAAGCCCAGCCGCCAGCGACCGCCAGTGTCGAGTCGAAACACGAAAGCAATAGCGAGGGTGAGGCGAAGAGGAGCACCAACGACCGGCGGCGAGAAGAACGGGAACAAAGACCCCCATGAGTGGTTAAAAGAACAAAAGCGTGCATAATGGTGAAGCGGCAAGCGCAAAAGCGACAAGCACTCAAAATGGCGTGGCGATTAGAAATGATAAAAAATCAACAATTCATGAAAAAAGAGAGGATAGCATCACCCGGGGGTTGGAAAAAGCATCACCCAGTAGGGTGGAAGAAAAACATGATAAACAAAATTGGCGTGCAAAAATAGCTAAATAGCAAATATGATGTATAATGGTAGCACAATGCATAATGTATATTTTAAGCCCAAGCATAAATACGAGAAAAGAGGAATGCAAGCCAATGAACCAATCCACGAGAAAACAACTACGACAAAGAGCCCAACGGCGAGAAAGTGTAAAAACACGATCGCCTTAATAACAACTGAACAATGCTAGAAGCCCCCAAAACCGCATCGATTATATGCCGACGTAAAAGCGAATCTGAAAAATGATCGGCGAAAGCGAGCAAAACAATGGACGAAGCTCCCCATAACGGATATACAATAGGAAAATACGACAGGAAGACGGAACCGACGAGGTGAATAGGCTTCAAAGGAGAAATATAGTGCAAAAGAGCTCACAAATGCAAAAACATGACAAAGTGCAAAAACCATGGCAAAAAGAAGAATCGAATGAGTATAAGGAAGTGCCAAACGCAATATGCGATATCCAAAAAAAAAGCTAAAGAGCACAGATACAAATGACGTGTAATACTAAGGTCTGGTTCAGGGTAGCATAGGAGAAATGTGTGGTGAAGCAGAAGACAAATACCATATGCATAAAGCCATGAATAAAGGCCTCAATAGGAAAAACATACTTGGGCAAACGAGGGACGAGATTGAGGAAGAGAATGTAGACATACCAGGACCGCGCAAAAGAATGGTCGAGAAGGAAACGGAAACTAAAGTTAATTCGAGCACAAGGAAACTTTTAAAAAAATGAGGCGAACTTCAAAAACGATAAGCCCAAGGAAACAACGATAGGCCACGTAAATAAAGTAAAATGCTAATTTAACATAAACAAGTAGATCAACCGGAATAACCCGGACAAGCACGTTAAAAGTCGGGGGCATCAAAAACAAGATAAACCACAAGTGCAAAAATAAAATCCAACAACTATGGGAAACCAAGAATGTAGAAGATAATACCACCCAAATAACATTATACCACGATAATAAGCATAATATGGAAACTAGGTTGAGACAGTATATATAGGAAAAAAGCAAATTCAAATGATGCCGAACATAAAAAGTCAAACAATCATGTAAACGATATAATGCAAAACATGCCAACATAAAGCGAAACCATATTGTCAACCATAACGCAAAGAAGATAACAACCATGAAACATCCGGAAACATGATAGAGGCAAGAGCGTGAAAAAGCCAATGCAACCATTGTAATGCTCAAGATCTCGCCCAAAAGAGGAGAACAACGTTCACGAATATGAAAAAAGAAAATCAACCCTCATAGTGCATAATAAGCATAACGTGGAAACCCGGTGGAGACATCATATATATAGGAAAAAAGGCAAATTCAAATGATCTTGCCAGAACATAAAAGGTTAAAATAGATCCGTGAATGCAACATAGGGATAATATCAAGGTAAACAACAAGAATGACGAAAACATAAGGTGCCAGAGATGAAAAGGACAATACATGTAGAATAATATGCCACACGGACCAGATTCGCCCCCGATGCTAAAAGCAATATACACGTGCAAAAACACACCTTATGGAAAAAACACTTTAATGATCAAGCTAAACCCATACAAATGCACCCATAAGTTCAAAAGGCCAATGCTCTCCCATCATCCTAAAGAAATTCCAAACCACGGGGCATCAAAAAACAAGATAACCACAAGTGCAAAAAATAGAACCCAACAACTATGGGAAACCTAGAATGTGGAAGATAACACCACCCGAATAACGTATACCACCTGATAATGTCATCGATTCGCGTAGCGAATCGGGATTCTTGCACGAGACGAGCATGCATGCATGGCATGCGTCGCATGCATGCATCGCATGCATTTTTAGGCCGTTCATTAGGTTTGGGGATCGCTACTTATTGCAGAGTTCTTCATCGACGTTTCATCGGCGCTTTCTCATCTCTCAGCAGTATCCATGGCTCCCACCCTTCCCCCCCTTAAAATTGTTATTTGTATGTTCATAATTGTTTTAATTGTCGCGTGGCACGCGTGACCAGCCCCTCGCTTTTTCGAGGTGTAAATATTATTTTTTGTCGCGTGGCACGCGTGACCAGCCCCTCGCTTTTCGAGGTTTTTTCTCTATTGGTTTTCTGTTAGTGATGTGCAGGTCCAGGGGTGATGCGACTCGCATTCTACGTGGGCGTGGGTTTTTGTGGGGGCGTTTAGCAGCCCCCTGCGTTGTCCAAGCCCTGCCGAGATTTTATCGCTAGGGTTTTTCCTCGAAAACCCGAAAGGGCGGGGTTTTTTAATCCCGGCGATAAGCTCTCGGCAGGTACACTAGCCAACATCTGTAGCACACAATTTTATTTGGGGTCCAGGTGTTATAACTGGATATTCCCTATGTTTTTCATTTTTTGGGTAGCCTGCGATATGCGGCTACCCACTCTATACCATTGTAGAAAAAACTGCTGAGATGAATGAAAAGCCTATCTATATCTCATCTCTCAGCAGTATCCATGGCTTCTATTCTTTGATCTCATGCAGAGGAGGGGCTTCTTCTTGCATGAGCTACTCTTTCTTGGCCATTCCTATCCTTTCTAACCTCTTCTATCTTTGCTCTTTTGTCCGGCTTAGGACAATCTTCAACCTTTCTCCTCGGATCTAGTATTTGAAGTTCTCTGGTATCGGGATGTTGTTGGTTTCATGCGAGTCGCAGTGCAAGAATAAGCATAACATGGAAACTAGGTTGAGACACCGTATATAGGAAAAAAAGCAAATTCGAATGACGCCGAACATAAAAAGTCAAACAACCATGTAAACGCATATAATGCAAAAACATGCCAACATAAAGCGAAACCATATTGTCAACCATAACGCAAAAAAGATAACAACCATGAAACATCTGGAAACATATAGAGGCAATAACGTGAAAAAGCAAATGCAACCATGGTAATGCCCCGTCTGCCCCAAAAGAGGAGAACAACGTTCAAGAATATGAAAAAGAAATCAACCCTCATAGTGCATAATAAGCACAACGTGGAAACCAAGTGGAGACATCGTCTATAGGAAAAAAGGCAAATTCGAATGATGCCGAACATAAAAAGTCAAAATAGATCACGTGAATGCAACATAGGGATAATATCAAGGTAAACAACAAGAATGACGAAAACATATGGTGCCATAGATGAAAAGGACAATACATGTAGAATAATATGCCACACGGACCAGATTCGCCCCCTATGCTAAAAGCAATATACACGTGCAAAAACACACCTTATGGAAAAAACACTTTAATGACCAAGTTAAACCCATACAAGTGCACCCATAAGGTCAAAAGGCCAATGCTCTCCCATCATCCTAAAGAAATTCCAAACCAACAGGAACGACACATGTCCAGACAAAATTGAATATGTAACAAGATGAATCGTAACAAATAACCCCAAAATATTATGCTAAGGATTACGAAATGAAATGGACATGGGAGCAAATGCAGCAAATAGGAAACATGCTAAACCACAGTTGCACAATGAAAATCCGCAAGGTCTATTCGTATATGCCAAGGTAGAAAACCCGCCAAGAGTAGTTACCAGGAGTGTTGCGTAGTAATGTGTTCAACCTCAAACGCACAAATGAGAAGGGCAGAAGAAAATAAAAAGAGCACCACAAGATTAGAAATTGAACCTTGGCAAAATATGAGCACGTATAAGTTTGTTTTCAGACCCAAATTGTACATATGACAAGAATTGAAAATTCCCATATGAAAGCAAGTCATGTACCATATTCACCTCTTTATGAAAAATACATGCAAGAATGCCCTCATGAAAAAAAACAATCCAATGATTAATCCGTAACCATACTCAAACGAGTTAATGCAAAGCAATATGGATAAAACGAATACCCCACCCGGGACTCAAAAAACACGACACATCCAAATGATGTATGCCCCAAGTCCGAATCAAACAAGGCAAAAATTAATCCCTATGGCAATAATATACGTAATATATAGCCGATGGAATGATGTGATGGAGGTAAAAGATGGAGCTCACAAAAGCGTAAAAAAAAAAAAAAGTAATTAGAAGCTACAAAGCGATGGAGAAGACAAAAAAATAGCTGTCCGCGGCAACCTGGATCCAAACGGACAGCTTCAAATGCAAAAAAGCATGTGCCCTTGCTGGATGCGATAAGCGGGATGCCATCTAGTGGATCCAGAGCCACGGGAGATCGGCCTTTAAACGACCCACATCGGCAAGGACAAAAAACGCAAAAAAGTAAACAGAGGCAAGAGGGGAGTTCATGGATGTTTGGAAAAACAAAGAGGAAGTCGAAATTTCGAATTTGAGTCTTTGTCTTGCCGTCGGTTTAACCTCGGCCGAGAAACAAAGTACCGCCGCTTGGCTCTATCTATGAAAACGCACCGCACATCTTCGCTATAAAATGATCGGAAACAAACAAGGATGGATGGGTGTATCTAAAAAGGATATGTTGGGATCCACTGAGCGATCAGATTCACAGTCACAATAAGGATATTTGGGGATCACGGAGCCATCGAAACAAAACCTTGTGGCATAGACTTGTGGTGATTTACAATGACAAATTACAAATTACAAGAGCAATAGGTTAGAAGCACAGAAGAAGACCTTTGGAAACGACCCAGCATGCCCGATTTGATCAGAGGGCGAATACGAAAGGATGGCGAACTGGGAAAAACTTTGCAGTTGAGGATGAGGTAAGCTGAGAAGCAGGCCGAAAATAGAAAATAGAGAAGCGATTGAAGAGATGGGAAGGACATGGAAAATCGCCCTAGAAGTGCAGATCGTTGGAACTCCAATAAAAATCAACAAAAGATCACAGTGAACTGTTGAGAGACCAGCCTAGATGCCATGCTAAATTGGAAAAAAGGGGTAAGATAGGAATCTGCAAGAGGAAACAGAGGAGAAGATAGGAGTCTGCCAGGTTAGACATCTTGGAGCAGAGAGCGCAGGCCCTGCCCAGCAGATGTGCCATCGCTCCAGCCGATCCCATGAGTCCCTGTGGTAACTTAACGATCCAGCAGGGTTTGTAACGCCCCGCGGAAAGGTGGCTCGCACCAGTCGCCCTCGAGCCAACGGATGGCTCGCGGCTCCCTAGATCTGACCAGCCGATTTTTGCATGGTAACTTCGCGGGCCTCGAACTCCCGCCGGCCGCTGATCTGCATCTTGGAAAACCGAATCCTTCCGCTCCTCCCTCCCGCCGTAAAAAATGCCCTTGCAAAAAACACGGGGAGAAACACAAAGAGAACGGGCAGAGCCATTTCGCCGCATGTAGATTGCTTAGTGCCCGCAATCGCTACACCCACTCTTGGCTACCACATCGTCGAGTGCAGCTACATCCTGGATTTAAAAACTGCTTCCTGCACATGCTTCTATAATCTAAAGCAAACAAGAACGGATGGATGCAAAGATGTTGGGATCCACTTAGCCGCGCAAAGCGGACCCGTGAGAGTGAAAACATACAAGAAGTAGAAAGAAAACATAAAATCACAAGCACAACAGTTTCACAATCCCTGTGATAATCCCATAGTTGCAGCCAGATGCTGATCAAATTTGCTATAAACCTGGGAAATTATGGATTCTCAAATAAACTAACCATAAAACATGCGTGAGAAATAAAAGGAGCTGAGAGCCATACCAGCCATACCTCGCAAATGACGGATCATGGTACGCATGCAAGGATTGAAAAAGAAAATTGGATCATCGAAATGTTGCGGGAAAGGATTGGAAAGGAAGATTGGAGCATCGTAGAGGCACGGGAAAAGGATTTGAACAGGCAAGGTGAAAGAGGGCGGAACCAAAGAGCTACGAGAGGATAAGAAGAGCTGCTGTGAGAAGACGCCGATAACCGAGCCAAAACAGAAATGGCCTAATATAGGCGCTCGTCCCTTCCCAGAATGGCGATCCGATGGCTCGGATCGATGGGATCACTGCTTTGTCATTTGTTTAAGCATTACTTCCGTTACTTCATATCCTAAACGAATGAGCTGGTAATATTGGGCTATAACTTCTTGGCCTGTGTTTTCAAGTCACAATGTGTGGAGATTAGAGAAGAACAATCTAGAGAATATTCTAGAGAAATCACTAATCTAATCAAATGTTTGTTGCATTATTCTTCTTTTATGTCTAGGCAAATAAAGAATATATTTTAGTTAACGTGTAAGTTATTTGGTCTCTGGAATGGCAAGAAAGAAAGAAAGAATAATTTTTATCGTCCACTGAGACCAATTGGCCTATGGGACCCAGACGGAGCGCAGCAAACTTATTACTGTCCGGGTTAAAAAAACTCCCGCCCCGAAGGTTTTTCGAGAGAAAAACCATGGCAGTAATAAGAATGCTGTCAAACTGTACAAGCATACATCATCATGAAATAAATTTATATATACATGTCAAGTGTGTGCCAGAGGACATTGCTGATCTCGCATGTCCATAACCTCCTGAAGGTATGATCCCAGCACCCGTACGGAAGCCGTGCTCAATGTCACATGTAGCGGCTGGCCAGGCCTGACCAACTCAGCATAGCCCATCCGGATTTGATCATATGCTGGGCAACTTTGAAGGGTATGATATTCATCCTCAATGACTCCCATTTGGCAGCATTGACAGAGCCTGTCCTGGCGTGGCTCACCAATCCATCTACCCGTCTCAATTCGAAGATGGTGTGCTCCTGTGCGAATGGAGGCAATGAGTCTGCGCCTTTTCATGGGCAAGTTGGTACACAGGTAGCATTGCGGGTGATTTATGGGGGGTTGGTAGTGCGCTGTCTTGACCTGTTCAAGGGCACTGACATCCCAAAGCTTGTTGAGGAAGCAAGCGTCAGATATACGTGAAGGATAACATTATAAAATTATATGTAATTTTACTCTTATTGATCAAAGTATAAAATTACCTTCTAAACTAATTTTCACTTTAATCTATTAAGAATTAAATTTTCATCTAAGGTAAATTTTGTACGATTAAAATGCTATGTTTTTTTAAATATTCAAAGAAAGTTCTAAATTGACATTAATTAAATGATTACATTTATGTTTAAACTCTGTATCATTATGTTTATGTTTCGATTAAAAAAAAAATTGAATAGTTTATTATTGATTAATTTTCAATATATTCTATTTCATCAATAAAAAATTATTCAATAGTTATTATTAAACCATTAACTTTGTCATTTAATTAATTTCAACTTAAAACTTTTCTTAAAGTGTTCTCAAAAATATAAAAATTTGTAAATTGTGAAAATGCTCATAATATTTTTAAGTTATCACTTATCAAACCATCGAATACCATTTAGAAATTATCATGATTGCCATATTTTAAATTTGTTAAATCACTGAAAATTGAAATCTTATATCTTGAAATGTCTAATTCTAAATAGATAAAATTTGTTTGAAAAAGAATTTTATACTTTAATAACTATTAAAGTGTTTATTTAAAGATAAACTTATATAACTAGAACTTATAAAAATTATAACAATCAAGAAGAATTAAACAATACGTATATTCTTATAATGGCATTTCTGAAGTGCCATCTATTGAATTTGAATAAGTCCAAGTTTTGTTGAATATGTCATATATATCTATATATAGTAATAAAAGCAAAAAATGATAGTTTGTGTGCGATCTTATCCGTTCATTTTGTTGTGGGTGAAAACTTTCATTAAATACTTCATAATCAGAGTATTTTACAAACTCAATACCGATAAGTTCGAGATGATGAAGGGCACTAATAAGAGTAAAATTGTCATAGTGAACAAAAGGCCTCCAAGATCTTTCTTCCCTGGTAAGCCGTAGAAAATTTAAAGCCCCCCTGAAGATGGCCTCTGAAAATTTTAAAGTTAAAAGTTAAAATATAAAATAAAAAAAAAGGGACAAGAAAAATTGCTTACCTAGACTCCAAATCAAGAATCCTAATCTCCATTCTACAAAAATGGTACATTCTTGTATTTATAAGAATGTCCAAAACGTAGATGATAGAGGAGATATACCATACAAAGAATATCACTCTTCTCAAGATCACAACCTTTCTCGCTAGAACTAGCATGCCTGAAAGAAAGACAAACATTATGAAATAACTTGGGAAAATTTTTTTTTTTTTTTCATAGTTTAGACAACATTATAAAAAAACTTTGATAGAATTTAAGGAACAAGAAGAAGCAAGAGAAGAAGACAAAACCCAAACTCTACATTGTTGGAATAATATTGTTAACCCTATTGGACGTTGTAAGGTCACATGTGTTCAATGTCTCATAGTCAAAATGTCAAAGGGCACATGTTAGGTCAAATAATTAGAAAGCACATATTAGACCAGTTAGATAAAGGTCATTATCAGACCTTCATGTTCAATAGCAAGTATGACATATTTAACAAAACTTGGACTTATTCAAATTTAATAGATAACACTTCAAGAATGCCATTATAAGAATATATGTATTGTTTAATTCTTCTTGATTGTTATAATTTTTATAAGTTCTGGTTATATAAGTTTATCTCTAAATAAACACTTTAATAGTTATTAAAGTATAAAATTCTTTTTCAAAATAATTTTATCTATTTAGAATTAGACATTTCAAGATATAAGATTTCAAAATTCAGTGATTTAACAAATTTAAAATTTGGCAATCATGATAATTTCTAAATGGTATTCGATGGTTTGATAAGTGATAACTTAAAAATATTATGAGAATTTTCACAATTTACAAATTTTTATACTTTTGAAAACACTTTAAGAAAAGTTTTAAGTTGAAATTAATTAAATGACAAAGTTAATGGTTTAATAATAACTATTGAATAATTATTGATGAAATAAAATATATTGACAATTAATCAATAATAAACTATTCATTTTTTTTTTAATCGAAACATAAACATAATGATACAGAGTTTAAACATAAATGTAATCATTTAATTAATGTCAATTTAGAACTTTCTTTAAATATTTAAAAAAACATAGCATTTTAATCATACAAAATTTATATTAAATGAAAATTTAATTCTTATTAGATTAAAGTGAAAATTAGTTTAGAAAGCAATTTTATACTTTTATCAATAAGAGTAAAATTACATATAATTTTATAATGTTATCCTTCACGTATATCAATCAGATTTGAATAAGTCCAAGTTTTGTTAAATATATATGACATATTTAACAAAACTTTGACTTATTCAAATCTAATAGATATACGTGAAGGATAACATTATAAAATTATATGTAATTTTACTCTTTTTGATCAAAGTATAAAATTGCCTAAACTACTTTTCACTTTAATCTATTAAGAATTAAATTTTCATCTAAGATAAATTTTGTAATGCAATGTTTTTTTAAATATTTAAAGAAAGTTTTAAATTGACATTAATTCAATGATTACATTTATGTTTAAACTCTGTATCATTATGTTTATGTTTCGATTAATTTTCATGTTTATGTTTATGTTTATTATTGATTAATTTTCAATATATTTTATTTCATCAATAAAAAATTATTCAATAGTTATTATTAAACCATTAACTTTGTCATTTAATTAATTTCAATTTAAAACTTTTCTTAAAGTATTTTCAAAAGTATAAAAATTGGTAAATTGTGAAAATTCTCATAATATTTTTAAGTTATCACTTATCAAACCATCGAATACCATTTAGAAATTATCATGATTGCCAAACTTTAAATTTGTTAAATCACTGAAAATTGAAATCTTATATCTTGAAATGTCTAATTCTAAATAGATAAAACTAGAAACATTTTCTCGGCGATGCTGGGCATTAGTCGCGAATGCATGAAATGGGCAGATGCAGTAAGTTGATAGAATGTGTTGATGGAAGGAATGGAGCGGGATTGAGATGGGATAATATGGAAAGAAATGCTATATGATAGAAGACATCAAGAGAATAGTAAATATGTGATCAATTGAGGTGAAATGACAAACAATGTAATGCATTTGTTGGACTAAATGTAGGAATATGTAACGATATCGAATTTGACAATACTATAGTGGGTGTAATAAATCATTTTCTATATATGATCATAGACATGCCAATTCAAATGGCTACAACATGTTAGCACATAAAATATCTAGTTTTACAAAAAATTCTATGTTTTGTGCTCAACTGCACTACTTATAGCCAATCATGGTCATATGATGTTTTTTTCAATTTGGGAAGGGGTTGGATGTCAAATGTCTTATAATTATTAAGGTGGCCACATGCACCAGCATTTTGGAAGCCTCCACCCCTAAGCCTTTCCAATCCGATAAGGGAGGAGAGCCCCCCATCTCCGAGCTAAATTGGGTAAAAATTGAAGGCTCAGAGTGGAAGATGCCAAACTGGCCTCTAGTCCCCTCCGTTACCAATTGGAGGTTGTCACCTCTTTGTTCAAATAAAAACTGACATGTGACTACCCCTATTGATGCCAAACTCTAAGCATATATTTGTCAGTTTATTCGTTAGCTTAGGGAGACTAATAAGATAGAGACAACAAATTGTTCACTCAATAATTGAATTATGTTACCAAAAATGGGCATTTTTTTCCTACAAAACGGCCCACAAAAACGCCATCTCGGTGTTTTTTCAATCACGTTTTTTAGAACGCCGTTTTGGCTTCCGAATACGGCTTGAGGCTAAAAAATTAAAAATGACAAAAAAATGGCGAAAACTGCCGTTTTCAGTAACTATATAATTGAATGGTATACTTCATTTTATTTATTAGAGAATAGCTACAATTGTGCCCTTCATTATAACATTACCTACAAACCATATCTGGAATAAAATGGGTATCAAGGCAATGGTAAAGATTTTGATCCTAGTTTTCTGCAAATCTTTGCCTTAATCAATATCTCGGGAAGCCTTTTGTTCAGTCCATGGCTTTATTTTGTTATTGGAGGTCATGCGTGGGAAGGTATGCTAGTGGAAACGACCAATAAAGATACAACCAATGCTTTCAATTTGTAAACACGTACAGGTTATGCATCCAAATAAATGTAATTGTTTTGATATATTGTAAAATATAAATCTCCAAAGCTCAAAATGTATGGCAAGCACTTCTTGAGATCCTGCAACAATATCCATATGAGAGCTTTCTTATTGTAAGCCATTGCAAATGCATAGACCATGATAAGCTATTGGAAAAACTGATACAAACCTGAGGTTAGAATAAGTACCTAAAACCAAGAGCGTAAATAGCTCAACATATGCTCTCTAATGCTCCTGCTTGTGCAAATACTTTTCATGTCATATTTATTTCTTTATCTTAAGCTGCAGAGCTTGACTTTGCTCTTCTAAATGGACAGCTTCAAGCTGCACGAACTTCAACATGTTTTGATACAAATTTTAAGACGACACAACAAACAAAACCAACTACTGTTTCTTTGTTTCTCCTCGTTGTCTTTCCCACTTGTTCTTACCTTTTCATAGAACAGAAGAGGATTCCAGAGTCATTATTTTGTCACATTATTTCAGGCTTATAACAAAGTCTGTTGTTGATACTTACCAAGCCAGAGAACATTGTTTCTCACCCGGTATTCGGGTTTCTCCAAAGTGCTGGTTTAAACCTCAAGCTATGGCGATCTGCCTCTGTTTGCACATGTATGCACCTGTGCTCCTGCACATTCCATCTAGCCAACCATTGAGCTCTCTTTTCCCTTCAGCAGGCCTTGAGGCGCTGCGGCCCCATTGCCATGATATAAGCTAGGTTTAGGGAGACGAGCATCGTCTATATTGGCCACCTTCTAAAAATAGACAATGTGGCGATCAAGAGCCGCCCTCTGAAGAGGCAAGAATCCCGTCTCCTACAGTAGAATTTGATATGGGACTGTGGACTTCACCCCTAGTGCTCGTACCAAAAAGGCTTTCTGAACCTGCTCCCAGTCATTCCAAGTAGCGAGTGATACTACTGGGCCCTACACTTCAACCCCGTATAAAAGGACAGGCTCCACTAAGACCTTGAACATGTGTGACTGATGGGCCCAATCATACAACTCCACTCTATGACTATTGTTTTGCATTGCATATAGTGCCATCCAGCCCGCCGTCATTCGTAGCCGTATGGATGTGTCCCAGTGCATAGTAGAAGGAAACTCCACTCCCAAATATTTGTATGTGGATGCCACTTCCACATTTTGCCCTCGGTAACTGAAGAAGGGATCCTCGGCTGACGTGAGGATGATATGAGAATCACCTTAATCTTGGCCAGGTTGACCCGCATATCAGTCGCTTGGCAGAATGTGTCCAGGGCATCGAGATGTCGTTGCATGTCTGCTGGTGTGTAAGCTAGGAGACCCACATCATCAGTATATATTAATTGCCTGATGATCTGGTGGAGAAGGTGAGCTCCGTTGCCCCTATTATCAGCAAGTCAGCTCTCCGATTGATCAATGTAAAGCCCAAACAATGTTGGGGAGAGAGGGCATCCCTGACGAACCCCGATACTACTATTAAGTGGTTGACTTGTCGGCTGCAACCGACCCGAGCATCTTTCATATAGCCTGTACACTGCATTGTACAAATTTACAGGAACCCCCAGCTGTTGCAATCTTGCCCATAGTTTTTTCCTAGGCACAGTGTCATTAACGCCTTCGCAAAATCCGCGAAGGTTGCCTTCCTTTGGAAAAGCTGAATGTAAAGGTCGGTGCATCACTACCCAAGTAACACCAGAGTCTGAACTCAGTTTGCCACGTTTCTTTCTGGTGCTTCTACCGGTTTTTGTTTCAAAGTGCAGAGTTCGTTCTTACTTGACCCGTCTGTATACCAGTGTTTTGCATTATGGAAAAATTTGTTATAATCTTCATTTGCTTTGCCACAAGCTGGCTTCCTGCCTAGAGTAGCTGTGACAATCCCATACCAATTCCTGGAGGCACCAGAGTTGTGGAATCAATCTGGCTGTGGCTGTATCAACGTTATTTTATTTGGAGATTTGTTTGTGCCGCTAAATTGTTGTTATCTAGTTGGAAAAGTTCAAGGGACTTCACGGCAAACTGGATCTATGGTTTTTCATGCATATCTCTTATAACTTGTGTGCATTGGGGACCTAAGTTTGATGCCAAACTTGGCCATTCTAGATAAATAAGCTTGATGAATAAAGCTCTTCTTTTTTTAGTTACTTTTGTAGCAAATATCTGCTCTCTCTTCTCTTCTTCTCTTGTAGAGTTCCTCTTCCAATCCAGTAGACTTTGAGCTAAGTTTTAGTAGTCTAAGTGAGGTATAGGTATTCTCATCTTACGATTAATTGCGGTGGCCTTCCAGGGAAGTTATTGGATCTTGAACTCTTGATGTATAGAGTGGTGCAATTGAACACTAGTTTTACCCATAACCTTTGCGTTACCTTTATTTTTTGTGCAGGTCTGCTTTTCCTATTTCATCAATACGGGCCACCTTGTGCAGGCATAGAATGATCCCCTTGTGCAGGCATGGAATGGTCCCTTTCTAGTAGTAGCTCTACTCTCATGGTCTTTATCCTACTATAACAATGCCTATAGATGTAATTAGGTGCTTTGTTCTTCCTCTTGCATTGTCATTTATACTCACTTGTTGTAGTGAGTTGAATGCAGATGTCTTCTAAATCATACGAATTTGTTTGAGTTGTCTTCGATTTTGCCACATGGAAATTTTAGTGCTTTGACTTTGCTAAATAGGGCAATTAAGTTATTTTTGAATACGGGCTATGAATATGATTGTTGACATTTGTGGCTCATGTGGTACACTTTCCTCTCATTTTAACATAAATTGGTTATGAAATGGTTTTGGCTTGGACTATTGCTTTATAGAAGTGATGGACCATTACCATACCTTAGCTGCCTCACAAATTGTATTTTCCCTGTTACCTAGTCTGAATGATACTTTTTAGCCTATTGCATATTCTTGTTCATCATATACGGAAAGGTTGCCACAGAGAGTTATATTTAATGCACTTTTGAAATGAACTGAAGCACTTTCTCGCAAGTGGTGACTTGTGACATGACCTTCCAATTGTGTCTGGCTCTCTTTACTTTTGCACCTCGTCACCTCAGTCACACTTATCTATTTTGTTCTCTCTTTTTCTTGCCCCAAATTAGTATATATCTGAAGTTGCTAAAATCTTTTTGTTCATGTTGATTGCGCAACCTTTTCAAACCTTAAGCAGGAATCATGAGTACCTTTTATCGAGTTCAACTCGTGATGGAGCCTTCATAATAACAAGATTTAACTTGTTATAGATGGCATAGGTATCTAGTAGAGCCTAGCCTTTTGGGCATGTGCATGATTTGTAACATAAGTCATGCTTAGATGTTCTAGTTGTGATCTTTTCCTTTGAAGTCTACAACCATCTTATTCATGTCATTTGTTCATTTAAGATCTTGAACCACTGGGACCTTGCATGTAGCTTTGGAGCAATAGACCTGTTATCAAGAAAAACGTGCAATCTATGTTGTTAGAAGTTTCATTGATGTCTCATTTGGGTGCAAAATTAGAAGCTTATGCTAAACAGATGAATGATCTAACTTCATGTACCATTTGAGGGGTTTGAGCATGAACATTTCAACATCATTAACATTTAGAATTACCAAGTAGCATTAACACTAACATGACCCTCCCTCCTCCCTCCCTCCCTCCCTCCCTCCCTCCCCTCCCTCTCTCGCTCACGGTATCTAAGCTTTGGTCTAGGTCCTGATATATAATTGTTCAAAAAGCTTATGATTACAAAGTACTATTGGCGGGCTTTATTGTTCAATCTCAGTCATCTTTGGTTTCATGGGGCAATCTTTTTCTTCATCTTTCTTCTATCTAAAAATATGGAAAGAAAGACTTATATATAATGTCATCGATTCGCGTAGCGAATCGACATTCTTGCACCAGACGAGCATGCATGCATTGCATGCGTCGCATGCATTTTTAGGCCGTCCATCAGGTTGGGGATCGCTACTTATTGCAGAGTTCTTCATCGACATTTCATCGGCGCTTTCTCATCTCTCAGCAGTATCCATGGCTTCTATTATTTGATCTCATGCGGAGGAGGGGCTTCTTCTTGCGTGAGCTACTCTTTCTTGGCCATTCATATCCTTTCTAACCTCTTCTATCTTTGCCCCTTTGTCCGGCATAGGACAATCTTCATCCTTTCTCCTCGGATCTAGTATTTAAAGTTCTCTGGTATCGGGATGTTGTTGGTTTCATGCGAGTCGCAGTACAAGAATGTCATCGATTCGCGTAGCGAATCGACATTCTTGCACCAGACGAGCATGCATGCATCGCATGCATTTTTAGGCCGTTCATCAGGTTGGGGATCGCTACTTATTGCAGAGTTCTTCATCGACGTTTCATCGGCGCTTTCTCATCTCTCAGCAGTATCCATGGCTCCCATCCTTCCCCCCTTAAAATTGTTATTTATATGTTCATATTTGTTATAATTATCGCGTGGCACGCGTGACCAGCCCCTCGCTTTTTCGAGGTGTAAATGTTGTTTTTTTCGTCGTGCGTGGCACCGTGACCAGCCCCTAAACACGAGGTTTTTTCTCTATTAGTTTTACGTTGGTGATGTGCGGGTCCGGGGGTGATTGGCGACTTCGGTATTCTCGTGGAGCGTGGGTTTTTTTGTGGGAACGTTTAGCAGCCCTGCGTTATCCAAGCCCCTTGCCGAGATTTTATCACTAGGGTTTTTCCTCGAAAACCCGAAAGGGCGGGGCTTTTTAATCCCGGCGATAAGCTCTCGGCAGGACACTAGCCAACATCTGTAGCACACAATTTTATTTGGGGTCCAGGTGTTATAACTGGATATTCCCTATGTTTTTCATTTTTTGGGTAGCCTGCGATGTGCAGCTACCCACCCTTTGCTATTGTAGAAAAATCTGCTGAGATGAATGAAAAGCCTATCTATCGGGATGTTGTTGGTTTCATGCGAGTCACAGTGTAAGAATGGTCTAAGTAAGACAATCAACTTTATCAAGACATTCATAAATCAACAATTCAAAGATCTGTACCTCCTTCATGGTGCAAGTGATCTCAAAAGTGTTATGGCGTTGGACAACAAGAACTTGCTGCATAGAACCCATCATTTTGTGAAGTACTATGGGAGGAAGCAGTTCTCTGCCTCCCTTGTATATACTGTGTGCTGGATGCTGAGGATGATGAAGTTTATACTATCTAGCCAGTGGATCTTGCCTACTAACTGTGCGTTCATTTCAGAGCACCGTGTGAAGGCAGCGTGGAAATTAACGCTCAATCCATCGCAGACCATGCGCAGTGATGTTCGTTGTGTTATATTTAACATCTCTGCAGGTATGCAGCCCGTTGAACGATTGGGTAAGGTGAGGAAGAGGTATTACGATAATGCATGCAACCCTGGAGATGGAGATGAGGGGTTTGTTGATATTGCTGACGAGGAGTTCAGGCCTGGGATGGAGGGGACGTCCGAGCAGCCTAATTTCATTCCTCTGGACTCCATTGATTACATGATGGCTATTAACTGATGGCATGTTTGCATTTCTTTGCTTTTCATTTGCAGTTAGTTATTCTTTTGCATTCCTTGTTTGTGCCAGGTTGACAAGACTGAATTGATGCCCATGCAAGAACATGCCTGTGCCAATGCCTTCTGTTGCCCATGTGGAGAATGGACAGCAAGAGGTCGTGGAGTCTTTCACTCCTCCTGATAGGCCAGCTGAACCTGCACTCCCTCAGGCTCCCTCTGTGGAGAACCTGATTTCCACTACTCTCCCACATCTTGCAGAGACAGTTGCAGCTTCTGTAGCATAGGAAGCATGGAATGGGATGAAGTAGATGCTGCAACTGTCTCTGCAAGAGTGTTTATATTCACAACACTGGTCAGCAACTCAGATGCCACATGAGCCCGTTCTGTCTCTGCAGATGCCACAAGAGGATGTGGGAGACTGGTGGAAATCAGGTTCTCCACAGAGGGAGTCTGAGGGAGTGCAGGTTCAGCTGGCCTGTCAGGAGGAGTGAAAGACTCCACGACTTCTTGCTGCCCATTCTCCACATGGGCAACAGAAGGCTTTGGCATAGGCATATTCCTGCATGGACATCAATTCAGTCTTGTCAACTTGGCACAAACAAGGAATGCAAAAGAATAACTAACTGCAAACGAAAAGCAAAGAAATGCAAACATGCCATCAGTTGATAGCCATCGTGTAATCAATGGAGTCCAGAGGAATGAAATCAGGCTGCTCAGATGTCCCCTCCATCCCAGGCCTGAACTCCTCATCAGCAATATCAACAAACCCCTCATCTCCATCTCCAGGGCTGCATGCATCACCGTAAGACCTCTTCCTCGCCTTACCCAATCGTTCAATGGGCTGCATACCTGCAGGGATGTTAAGTAGAATACAACGAATGTCGCTAGGCATGGCCTGCGATGGATTGAGCATTATTCTCCACGCTGCCTTCACACGGTGCTCTGAACAGAACACTTAGTTAGTAAGCAAGATCCATTGGCTAGATAGTATAAACTTCCCTGTCCTCAGCATCCGGCACATAGTGTATACAAGGAAGGTAGAGAGCTGCTTCCTCCCATGGTACTTCACAAAATGATGGGCTTTATACAACATGTTCTTGTTGTCCAACACCATCACACTTTTGAGATCACCTGCACCATGAAGGAGGTACAGGTCTTTGCCCATCTCGATCTGTTTCTCACTCACGTTATGAAGACAAACCTTGAAGTGGACCTTTTTAAAGTCCTTCAGGCAATATCCAACGAGTCCCTCAAAGCAATGCATCCTTGTGTTCTTCAAGGCCTTTGCAGATGAGGAGGATGCTGCTGGCTTCTGGGATCCCCAACCAAAGAACTGTTTGATAATAGCATTCATAGCCCGAGGTGTTCCAACGTCATTTTAAGCACTCCCTGATAATGTAAATGATCCAGCTCGGATCCCCTCTCAAGGGCCACAGCCTCTGCAATAGTCTCATTCTTTAGATAATCCACAAGCTTGTCAAACAAGCTCATTGGGACATCACTCCCAGCATATCCTAGGGTAAGGCTCACATCCAGCAACCCACTGCCCTCATCCTCACTATCTAATCTAGCTCTGCCCTTACACCTCCCCTCTGTATTCCTCACACGAAAAGCATCAACACAAGAAAAAATGGCCTCAGGAGGCAAAGCTTGATTCTTACACCTAGCTGCCCTCTTCAGCATCTTACCTCAATTGCAAAACCAGATGGAGGCCCGAGATCACAACACAAGCTGACCCCACAAGGTAATTGCAACAGCAAATAGATAAAGAGAACAAACAGACGAAGGCGAATTCAGAGCAAACAGACACAACTAGCACGATGGAGAACATGAAAATGATAGAGGCAAACAAGCCAAACACAGACTTTAAATTATAATTAAACTTGCGTGAAAACTTATTGTAACAGTGATTTACAGCAATTATATCATCACTGGCTATTATTCAACCGTCTCCAAACTTCTTATCAGCAATTCACTGCGTTAGCAATAATCTGGCTAGATAAGCCAGAGCACAAGAGATGGTGATTCACTGCTATAAACAGATTCCAGTTAGTAAAACCGGAGCAAACAGGCATGAAACAAATAGTTAACTTATCAATCAAGCAACTAGCAAATCTTCAGCCCCTGATGGATCACAGCAGGAGATCGGTCAGCTCATATGATGCAGGCTTCTCTGATCCTCCCGATCTTGCTGACATCGCAACCAGCTATTCAATCAGTTCTTCTGCTATAGCTACAGACGACCCAATCAATTCTTCTGCTAAGCCCAAGTCTTCAACTAACAGCCGAGATCTTCAACTACCTCTTCTACTACAGCCGAAAAGCATCAACACCGAAATCTTCAGCTACCTCTGCTGCTACAGCCGAAAAGCATCAACATGGCCGATTCATCCCATGGCAACTACGGCCCGCAGGGATTTGCATGCCGGTTCCTGATGTCAGTCTCTTCTAACGAATTTTTCCCCTATGTCTGATCTCTGCACTAGACTTGCTCTTTATTCTGATCTGCACCGACATATTGCATGGCGCCATGTGTCAGTCTGATATGATTTGTTATTTTTTATGTGACAATGGCATGAATATCCAACATTTCCCCTTCATGCCTTTGTTAACTTATACCCAACAATTATTTGAATAGATTGAGCTTTCTTTCTGTCATTGCTTTGGTGAATATGTTTGCTGCTTGATGTATGGTTTCTAGATATGCTATTATGATTACATTGTTGGCAATAAGATCCCTTATAAAGTGAATGTGCAACTTGATGTGTTTGGTTCTCTCATGGTGCACAGGATTTTTTGCTATGGCAATACAACTGAGACTATCAGTACGCAATACTGTTGGATGAGCTTGGGGCACACCTATTTCTGTCAAAAGCCTTCTCATCCATACTATTTCTTTAGCTGCTAATGAAGATGCTGAGTATTCTGCTTCAGCAGACGATATGGCAACAACCGATTGTTTTTTGCTTCTACATGATATTATACCTCCTGCAAGAACTAGAGCATAACCAGAAGTGGATTTTCTTGTATCTAGATCACCAGCCCAATCTGCATCTAAGTATGCACATAATGTTAAATTGTCAGAGGTAAATGTGATCCCGTGATCTTTGGTTCCCTTTAAGTATCTCAAGATTCTTTTGGCGGCTATCCAATGCCCTTTACCAGGATCATTATTATATTTGCTTAAAAGGTTTACGGAAAATGAGATATCTGGACGAGTAGTATTGGCTACATATAGCAAACATCCTATTAATTCTCTGTATGGTATGCCGTTCATCTCTTCCTTTTCATATGCTGTTGACGGACTTAGGTCTCGTGAAATCTTATATCCTGCTGCAAGCGGCGAATTTACTAGTTTTCCATTTTCAAGCTCGAATCTTTTCAGCATATTTTCTATGCTTCTAGCTTGACTCAGCTTAAGCTTCTTATTTTCTTTGTCTCTGCTCAACTCAATACCCAAGAATTGCTTTAATTCCCCAAGATCGGTCATTTTAAATCTTTGCTTCAGTACTTCTTTGCATTTATCAAGACACTGTATATCATTTGCTGCCATTATGCAATCATCTACATATAAAGCTATAATGCAAAATTTTCTGTCTCTCCTGTATATGTACAAGTTTCCATCATTTTTAAGTTTTTCAAACTCCTTTTCTCTAAGATATTTATCCATACATTTATACCATTCCCTTGGTGCTTGATGCAAACCATAAACTGCACGTTTTAGCTTCCAAACCATGTCATCTCCCTTTTCAAAGCCTGGAGCTTGTTTCATGTATATCTCCTCTTGTAAGCTTGCATTCAAAAATGCAGTGTTTACATCCATATGATGTATGTCAAGTCTCATAGCATTGGCCAAAGCTATAACAAGCCTTATACTAGTCAATTTGACTATTCGAGAATATGTTTCTTCATAATCGATTCCTTTCTTTTGAGAAAAGCCTTGAGCAACAAGTCTCACTTAAATCTTTTTGAACCATCACTGTTTGTTTTAATTCTATAAATCCATTTATTTCCAACCACATTCTTGCCTATTGGACATTTTATTAGGTCATATGTGTCTGTATCTCTAAATGATTCCATTTCTTCTTGCATTGCTTTTAGCCATTCACGAGCTTTTTCTGAATTGACAGCTTCTTCAAAAGACTTAGGAGTATCAGGTTCAAATACGGCCAATAAGGAGGGATATCTAACTGGTGGCTTTCCTATCCTTCTAGTTTTCCCAGTGCCATACCTTCCATACATTTCAGGGTTATAGTCTATACCTGTATCCTTAAGCTTTTCCACCTCATTTTTCCTTTTTCGCTGCCCAGTGTCTGCTAACATTCCTTCTTCTCCGTTTGGCCCTGCTTCATTTACATATTCGCCATCACTTATATACAACTCATCTTCATAATCAAAATCAAGGTCAGCCACCATATCAAATTTATTCGACCCATTAGGACTAATTTCACTAATGTAACTTTCTTCTTTTTTTAATTTCATAGCTTCTTCATGCCTATCTTTATAAAATTTACTTTCATCGGAAACCACGTCTCTACTAACCACTATTTTTTTGTGTTCGGCATGAAGATTCTATATCCTTTTGATTCCTCGTCATATCCTACAAGGAACCCGATTTCTGCTCTATCATCCAATTTTTGTCTCTTTGCTTCTGGAGCATGAACATATGTTAAGCAACCATAAGCTTTAAAATAATCATATGAGCGAGCCAAATCTCTATTGTACCATACTTCCTCAGGTATCTTTCCGTTTATACTGCTAGATGGTAACCTGTTTTGTATAAAGAATACGGCTTTGATTGCTTCCTCCCAGAGATAATTAGGTAACCCTGCAAATTTAATCATCGACCTTACCGCATCTAGAGTTGTTCTATTTTTCCTTTCTGCAACACCATTTTGTTGAGGAGTATATCTACATGTAAGTTGTCTTATAATTTCATGTTCAATACAAAAAGCCTTAAATTTTCTTGAGAGATATTCACCTCCTCTATCGGATCTAATACATTTAAGCCTATATCCTGTGTGTCTTTCCATCTCAGTTATGTATTGCTTAAATGCTTCAAAGGCTTTATCTTTGGATGACAATAAATAACATTTTCCCATTCTAGTGCAGTCATCAATAAAAGATATATAATACCTTTTTCATGTTCTTCCTTGCACATTCAGCGGTCCACAGAGATCTGTATGAACAAGATCAAGAGGTCTTTCCGCCCTTCTTTTTTATCTACTGAAGGGTAACCTGGTTAATTTGCTTAATAAACATCCTGGACAAACGAATTTTCCCGGAGTGTCATCTTCTCCACTGATAAGACCCTTTTTTTATCATGTACCTAATATTTTTCATATGTGTATGAGCAAGCCTGCAATGCCAAACTGAAGTTGATGGGATCGATAGTACATTCACACTTCTTAGTATCTTATTTGAGAACTGAAATAAATTCCCAAACCGTTTTGCAAAAAACTTCAATTCATTATCAAGCAATACCTTACACTCCTTTTTGTCAAATCTTAATTCATATCCTAAATCAACTAACTGACTTACTGAAATAAGATTCTTGTACATGCCTAGTACACACAAAACATCTGAAATATTGACTCTATTTCCTTGCAGTTCGAATAATTGAAGCATTCCTTTCCTCGTCACGTTCTGCAAGTCTCCATTTCCTAACTGTACATGGCTCAAATGTTTACTAGCATGAACGTCATCTAGAAAATTAGTAGAATTAACTACTGATCATTCGCTCCACTATCAACTATAAATTCATCAACCTTGTTGTTAGAATAATAATCATTGCATGTTGATAGTATAACAGGTTTTACCTCTTGATCGTCATGATTGTCAGCAGAATTGTGTTCAACAACTTCTTGAGTTACATTTACTCTGGCTGCCCTTCCCCTTCCCCTTCCCCTTGATGTGCTACCTCTTCCCCTCAAAGCAAAACTTGCTCTATCAGCACTCCATCTTCCTCGTCCCCTATTAAGATTTTTGGGACTAGAACAATTTGTGGAAATGTGCCCCATACCACCACAATTATAACAAGAAGACATCTCTTTATTCAATTTTGGACAATTTGCTTTTAGATGCCCTACTTCATGACAATAAAAACAAGGACCCATACTTCTTTGAACTTTACCCTTTGATTTCTCAACAAATAAGACCTCAGGACTTTCTTCTTCCTCATTACTCATTTTCCTTTGCTCGAGCTCTGTCCTTATTAATCTTTTCGCTTCATCACGATTTTTTATTGTTGTTCTTATTAATGTGGACAACATATCATACCTTGAGAATCCACGAGCTATTGACAGAACCTGAAATTCATCACTTAATATTGCTCCCGCTGCCTCTAAATCAGCAAAAATATTATCCAGTTTTGAGAAAAACTCTGTGATACTTTCACTTTCATTGTATTTCAACTGTCTTAATTCTCTGTCTAGAACATCCAACAGTGAAGATGATTTTCGTTCATATTTATTGAGAAGGTATGCCCACATTTGCTGAGGATTCAATCCTCTCATTCTAAGCAAGATACTAGGCCCAACTTTACATGCAATAATCCCTCGTGCTTCTCTAAGTTTTTGATCGAAATATACACTAGAGCTTTCAGTCTTACCAGAACCTTCTGCCAGCTTGCTTTCCCCTTCACCGATTTTCATCTTTCCCAATTTCGCAAGAAATTCCTTTAAGTATTTTCCCTCTTGCGGCTGTACTATCTCCATCAGTCCTTCTGCATTCAAGACCTCCTGAATTTTCTCTTTCCAGACTTGAAATCCTACACCACCATTATATACTTCTATTGCACTAAGTAACGCAGCACCAAATCTAGTTGCCATTATTTAACTTTGCTCTGATACCAATGAAAATGATAGAGGCAAACAAGCCAAACACAGACTTTAAATCATAATTAAACTTGCGTGAAAACTTATTGTAACAGTGATTTATAGCAACTATATCATCACTGGCTATTATTCAACCGTCTCCAAACTTCTTATCAGCAATTCACTGCGTTAGCAATAATCTGGCTAGATAAGCCAGAGCACAAGAGATGGTGATTCACCGCTATAAACAGATTTCAGTTAGTAAAACCGGAGCAAACAGGCATGAAACAAATATTTAACTTATCAATTAAGCAGCTAGCAAATCTTCAGCCCCTGAACGGACCACAGCAGGAGATTGGTAAGCTCATATGATGCAGGCTTCTCTGATCCTCCCGATCTTGCTGACACCGTAACCAGCCATTCAATCAGTTCTTCTGCTACATTCAGCTATCTCTGCTGCTACAGCCAAAAAACATCAACATGGCCGATTCATCCCATGGCAACTACGGCCCACAGGGATTTGCACGCCGATTCCTGATGTCAGACTCTTCTAACGAATTTTTCCCCTGTGTCCGATCTCTGCACCAGACTTGCTCTTTATTCTAATCTGCACCGACATATTGCATGGCGCCATGTGTCAGTCTGATATAATTTGTTATTTTTTATGTGACAATGGCATGAACGGCCCCAAAATTTAAAGACGACACTCACCTCGGACTGGAAGAGAACACGACGAAGATCTCCAGCAGCATATGGGAAGGCGCTCCACCTCTGCTACATCGCTTCCACGTGCCCACGAACCCATCGGCAACACATCACTTCTAAAAATGAAAAGCCCTCGATCTAGCCAAACCGACCACTGCCATCCCAAATGTTAATTTTTGACATCAGCAAAATACTCCTTTGCCATATGAATACACCACTCAACCTTCCCAAATCTTATGTTATCTCGACCCTAAACAACAATTGCTCAACATAAACCGCATATTCAATTTAATGTCTACCACATTGGTTTTCATTGTTTTGATCCAGCCTTTAATATAAAATACTAGTTTGAATTCATTAATCCAACCAATTCAAATGCAAAACTGATTCCAAGCCTAAAACTGCCCGAGCCTCTTGTTGCGTCTTTTTGCTAGTTTTTTTTTCCTTAATATAATTTAATCTATTTGTAATTGACACCTGTGATAAAGAAATGTGGTACAATCAATAATCACACCTAAGAAGCATGACAAATGCCAATTCATGGAGAACAAAAAATTATAAGTTGTGACACGCGATAACCACTATTGAATTTTGTCACATGTCATAAATATTGTACTAGTAGCATTACAAATTAATAGTTAGTGACGCGTTACAAGTGGTTTTCGTTGGTAACACGTCACAAATCATCTTATGTGACACAAAAAAAAAAAAAAAACTTATCAATCTATTTTCTACCACAAAAAACGAGATAAACTATGTTATATTCTATTGGTGTAAGACTAATAACATCGGTGTACACAAAATAGAAAAAATTAAAATATATCTTCAACCTTATTACCTACGTTAAAATACATCATGCTCTAAATTTGAATGATCCTTTCACTCCACATCCAGGACTATGTTTCGTTAATTATGTTTAGGAGAGAGATGATTATGTGAGGACTCTTCCCTTGAAAGATTTTCCATTATGGGATTACTTCTTCTACCTCTTAAGTAGCATACTCAATACCACAATCTTCACTTTCTAATTTAGATGCATGACCTTCTTGAATCTTCAATTGCTCCTTTTAGGTCTCACCTTTAAAGATCCTGCTTAGATATCATGTTAGAGAACTAGAGGACTATACTCATTTTGAGTAAAAATGGACATTATTGTGGGCAAACCAATAGACATATATTTCTTCTAAGAGGCATAACCCTAGAGTCATAACTTCTAGATCAATCAAATAACTTCTAACATGGGTGTCTATGCAGGACAACAGATATATGCTTCTTCAAATCAAGTGGAATAAACCTTGAGGTCATTACTTGAGGCAGGGGTTTTTTAATCCTAGTAGTAATGATTGTACTAGCCCATTATATGGGTCCCATGACCTATTGGTCTCCGTGGACGTTAAAAAATATATTCTATTTTATTCTATTCCTATAACAAGCAGTAAATATTGGGCAGATGATGGCTTCATAATTTATCATACGCCAGAGGGGGTTTGGAAAATACCAGTTAAGGCCCTTTGTCTGTCTGGTCTAATTTAAAAATTGCCGGTCTAAATTTTTGGTGCCACAAAAAAATGGATAGGAAAAAATATAATTTAATGTAAAATGCCGTATACTTAATATGTTATATCCCGTACATAATGAATCTATTTGACTTCATGAAAGATTTTGAGTTAGAATGAAAGATTTTGAGTTAAAATGTGCTCCGGATTGAGCGTCTTGAACAATAAAATCTGTACCTTTTTGCCATAGAGGCCTGGGGGCCTAAATGGCATGATCAATATATTTATTTATTTATTTTATAGGCGGGAAAAAGTCTGGGTAGAGCCTGTACATAATTAAGGGGGGGAAAAGTTTGGTTACAGCTTAACATATTTTTGGAACCTGAAGCCACATAGTATTATAGGACAAAGAATGGTATTGGTGAGGGGGCAATGAGAATGGGCAAATCCGGGATCCATCTTGTAAATGTGCTAGGCTTTCTAGATTTACCGGGCAGGTGCAGATTCCTGTTCATCTAGAAAACATAATTAAGATGGACGTCAGCAACTGCATTAGTCTCCAGTTCTGGATTGCCGGCAGAAAATGCTGCAGCGACCAAATCCTTTGATCCTTGAGTAAGCTATTTCAAACAAGAACACCTAAAAATTTTTGAATTGGTCCCTGCAGTTGGGTCAGTCAGCAACGACAAGCCGTGCATAAGAAAAAATCATATTGTATTTATGGCGAAGGTCCGAAGAACTGTATGTCGAAGGTCCGAAGAACTGTCTGCAATTTGTATCCTTTTTTGCTTTTGTTTCAGTTACATTGGGTCATTTATAACGGTTAAGGAAACGTTATTGTAGTGACAAAGTCATCCTCTAGGGACCAGGAAAGCGCAAAATCTTGATAATATTGGTTGCTTATACAACATGCTAGACTTGGTCAATGATTTTTGCTCTCCCATCTCTGGGTTAGAGTCACTACTAGTAACTATTTAAGGAAGCTAACCCATTTGAACTGGGTTCTTGTTTCTCCTTGCAAGTGAGAGATCCTGCATCCATGAGAATGGAAAACGATTATTATTGGTTTATTCCTCTTACTTGCACTTCATTACCAACTCCTCCTTTTACAATTATAAGGATAACTATATGCAAATTGATATACTGTTATTTTTCGCCTTGTAGAAACAAATGCAAATTGGTAAATGGTTATTTTACACCTTGCAAAAACAAATGCAGTAAGATGAATAGGGGGAGGACCTAAAGCAATGTCGGTGTGGTCCTCCCCCTAAAGCAATGTCGGTGTGGTGTGTCTGTGTCATAGTTTGTCTCCTGTGGACATCAAGAATATTTATTCGATTCTATTTTATTTAACACGTGATTTGTGGTCTTCTAATTCGATTTCGATTCCTCCTATTTTAATTTAGACTCTATCTCCGCATGTGTTTCCTTTTGCATTTGTCCCGTGCTAGGTCACATGTTGGAAAGAGGACATTTGGCTTTATGGCATTCAATCTGGTGTTACATATTCAAAACTTAGATACAAAATATTCACGGGATGATATGCAAGACTATGTGATTGAATAGAGGATGTCACATCAAGCCGCCTGCCCGTGGCGTCTTTGCTCAAGCAATTTTGTATGTTCTAGTACTTCCAATAAATAAGATGCTAGTACAACTACTTCCTGGAGACACGAGACATAGATAGATAGATAGATAGATAGATAGATAGATAGATAGATAGATAGATAGATAGATAGATAGATAGATAGATAGATAGATAGATAGATAGATAGATAGATAGATAGATAGATAGATAGATAGATAGATAGATAGATAGATAGATAGATAGATAGATAGATAGATAGATAGATAGATAGATAGGCCTAACATGGAATCAGATGCTTTCCCATTAGACCAAAAATGTCTTTCCCCCCACACACAAGAAAATCAAGACAAAACAAAAAAGAATCTAATTTTGCCTAAGGACTCTTGACAAAAGAAGACAAAGGAACCAATGTTACAGGACAAAATCGATCTTGCAAGGAAATCTTTGCACAAGAAGACAAATGTTTTCAGTGCTACATGACAAAGTGGGTTAGATTTTATTTTATTTTATTTTATTTTTTGAGGTAGGTTCAAATATCTATAATGGAAATCATTTTTTTGTGCCATTTAGGCCAGAACCAGACAAAGAACAACATTTTGTTTGGTCGTTATTGTCATAAGGCAGAGTGAGATGCCCACTTCGGTGTAATGGGACTGCAATCTCACTCATATTTCCATATGGAAAACAACAATGTTAGGACCATTGGGCACACCATCCAATAGGTTGCTCAATTGGGTAATCTGGGAAGGTCCCATTTGGGTGCATGTCCCATAAGCTTCAGCTTCTCGTGGACGTTAAAAGCTCTATCTATCTATCTATCTATCTATCTATCTATCTATCTATCTATCTACCTACCTACCTACCTACCTACCTACCTACCTATCTACCTACCTACCTACCTACCTACCTATCTATCTATCTATCTATCTCATAGGTAGGAAGAGTTAGCACCACACCAAAAACCGAAGGGTAGGTGAAGAAACAACCTGACGTAGTACCTAATACGGAACAGTTCTGCATCTTCTACTATGGCGGATCAACATCTACAAGGCATCTATAGGTCACCGTTTCGAATCTCAATAACAATAGATACTAGAGGAACCACCCTTAATCTTTCCATCTATCAGGAGCTCTTCATGCATCTCTTTAGCTTGGGTGTCAAGGAACCGAGACTACATACCAGTATATTCCCTCACATAATCAGCCTGATGGAAATCCCAACAATCACTGCTCTAGGTCAGTAAGCAAGAGAAACATGAAAACAACTTCATATTGCGCGTTAACTTAGCCTGATCTTTCATCATGCATTGCAGTACTAAAGGGTATACCCAATTCATGCTGGATTAGAATGATTGCAATAGATCCTGCTTACCTTGAATTGGAATGGTTGCAATAGAGCGTGCTTGCCTTGAAGTAGAATGGTTGCAATGGAATCTACTTACATTGGCATTTGGAGGCTCATTGTTTAGACTTACGCACAACAAAAAAAAACTAGATTTGGATGATTTGAAGCATGTTAAATGATTGGTAGGATTGTGATTCTTTTTAGCTCTAAATCACATGCAATATTGGATTGACATTTCGTGACAAGGTCTAATGGTCCCTTGGATGTAAAACCGTTTTCCCTCTTAATTATATACAAAGGGCGACCATAAATTCATGATTAAATAAGTTGAACTACAAGAGGAGCTCCAAAAATGGGCTTCATGCTTAGGCTATTTCCCGGAGCATGCACATAGGTTGGAGACAAATTAAACCTAAATTTTCGAAGTATAGAAGCTAATAGCACCTTGACCTCCATAAGTGCAAAGTTAAGCCCTAGGCATACCCTAGGACCTCCCCCAAAGGGCATAAATGCCCCGGCTTCTGCAACACTCTTTTGACTTTTGAATCGCTCAGGATTGAAGATGGCAGCATCTGCTCCCCATATTTCCTCCATTTGATGCAACAGTATTATAGGGATCATGACCGTGGTATGAGGAAGCATAGATATTTTGCCAATTTGATGCTCCTTTAAGCATGTTCTTGCAACGCTAACGACAGGTGGGTACAACCTCAGCGTCTCTAGTATGATTAAGTTAACCTGCAAGGGGATGAAGGGTGAGGAAAGAGAGGATTGATGAGGATAATGGATATGGTGAAGTTAAGTGTGATCTTACAGTTTCTAGCTTGGGGAGATCTTCGACAGAGGGTTGGGAATCTCCAAACATTGTTACAACTTCTTCGCGGGCACGTTGTTGCCAATGTGGGTATTTGGATAGCATGATTAGGATCCACGTCAGCAGGAGTGCTGTCGTGGCATGGCCTGCAACGAAAATGGTCTTGCACTCGTCTACGAGCTGAGACATGCTCATTGTGGGACTGCCTGAGAGCAAGGCACTCATCATCACGCTTAAGAAGTCGGGATCGCGGCTCGCCGCCGAACCCGCATGCTTTGACAAACTCTTCTCAATGATCTCTGCCATCAGCTCATCCATGCATTTCTGTTGCTTCTTTAGTCTCCAATTCTGAACAGTTGGCAGAACGCTGAAATCGAAAACATCATTATTTTTTTTTCTTAAAGTAGCCTTTGAATAAAAGACATAAAACAGAAGGTTTTGAATTGGTCCATGATGTAAACCTGTGTCCTGGTAAGAGACGTTTGTAAGTGTACACATGCTGCAATCTATATGTCAGAGTTTGAGATATGCACTTCAAGACTGATGAAATGCTAGAAATCGTGCTGACATCCATGCTGAAAGAAGTCCTGGTGATCACATCCAGTGTGGTGATGGACATTTGTTCACACATTTCAATTTCAATTTCAGCTCCAGATTCAGATTGTAGTATTAGCGCAGTCCATCGACCTACCAAATCCTGCCCTGCTGCATACATGTGTTTGAACATGCCCTGCAGTTGTGAAAGACAGTGATCAGAATTAATTGAAATGTGATCAGTGTTGAATTTTGCTTACAGTAATTATGATCAGCAAATTACCTTGAGGTGCTCTACCCTAAATGCTGGGCTCAGGATTCTCCTCTGCTGCTTCCATAAGTTTCCTTCAGATAAAGTGACACCTTTACCAAGAAGACCAGATAAGATCTCTCGGCTTAAGTCAGACTTCTGGTAGTATGATGCTTTAGTAACAAGTACAAGCCGCGCGAGTTCGGGATCTGCGATAACGAGCCGGGTAGTAGATCCAAGCTCATGAACTGAGACTTTTCCTACATGAATGAGTAGCATCTTTAAATAAACTGTCTTGCAACACTTGAATGGAAGACAACAAAAATATTCAACAACAACAACAACTTCTTCAACTTGTTAAGTTACTAATGTTTCACTTGTAAGTAGAATTTAAATAAAAATAATAACAGTAAGTTAATCATGAATTTGACAAAGTTAAGAAGATCACCATAGAGATGGAAAAAGCTGCAGAATTCTGGAGCAACGCGTAGACTCGAAGCTGTCTCGAATGGCGTGGATTCATGTGGTGAAGCATTAGAAATAAAGTGTCTGATTTCTGGCAAGTTGCCAATAAAGGGCCTAAACGGAGGCCCTGCAATGCCTTGGAGCCTGTAATGCAGTCTGAGCTTAAAAGCTCTAATGAAGACATAAAACAAAGGCAGGAAGAGAGCAACGGAAAGCCCAGTTATGAGCAGAGTGCCAATAACGGCCATAGCTGATCCAAAGCGTACTGAAACGCTGATTTACTGGCCATTATATACTCTCTATGATCATTGAATGAAGCAGATTTAGGGCAACAATCAGGAAAAAAAAACAAGAGCAACCCTCTGGCGGTAAGTCGTGTCCTAACTCGGGGGAAAATATTGTTTTTTTGCCGCCTTTTTTTTGTTTTCTACCCCTTTTTTTTTCAGTTTACGTGCATCGTTTGGGTCCTTTCTTGGCCAAACATCTTATTTCAGCACATGTTTTCTTCCTCAATTTACTTCCTTCACGTCACGTCCTAGTGGTCTATCCACTTGGCAGATTTGACAATGGCTTCTAGTCACTTATCTTGCTTTTTCTAATACCTTTATTATATGCCTTATGCACCATTTATATACCAGGCTTTACCTATGTTATCTATGTTATGTAGAATAAAGTTGCTTTGTTTAATTCAATGGTCCACCCCTTTCCGCTAGACACAGACAAATCTCTCAGTGCACTTATAACAAGAAGATATATGATTGTACCCTGGCCTTTATTCATAGTTTTTCTTCTTATTGTAGACAAACTCAAACTAGTGTTTACATTATTTACATGAATTTTATATCGGCACGTCAGTCCAAATACAATATCACAGTTGGGTCGCTGCTATTTCCAGTGGTGCATTCTCAGGCGACGTGTGGGTCGCTGCTATTTCCAGTGGTGCATTCTCAGGCGCCCACGTCGCTCGGTGCCTTTTTTGGCTCCCGAAATCGGGGTCTCGCGCGGACCAAAATCGCTTAAGCGAATTTGGGAAAATCGCTTAAGCGATTTTCAAGGGGAAAGTGAAAATCGCTTAAGCGATTTTCCCAAATTCCGTCGCCGGAAAATGCGATCATCAGGCGACAATTAAACCACAAAGAACAGCAGCAACGACACAGAAAGGGTGGCTCTAGAATAGCAACGGCACAGCATGTTTCTAGCATCGATTTTCCAAATTGGAGCGTTTCCAAGCCAAATCGACCATGCCCAATCCAATTCGGCTCTTCTTAAGCAATTTCTACTGTTTTTCCTTTGAATCAGAGCCCCGGTCGATAGCTCCAAAATGGATTGTAAAAGTCTACGATTCTATGATTCCTAGGCAAATCGATCCTCCTCGGCCCTTAATGGGTCCTTTAGCAATACAAATCGGCTCACCGAGTCAGGTTTTGCTCACATCATCCCTGTTTTCCCATGTTTTCCAGTTTTTGGGAGAATCCAAGACGCACTTTCTGAACAATCAATCATTCTTAATCGGCACTTTAAGCCTCAAAATCGACTCTTCCAAAGCCGTTTCGGCCCATTTCTACTTGAATCCAAGCTTTTTATCCTTCAAATTATCTCTTTGATCCTAAATTGATGCTGAATACCCGTATAATTCATTGCTGCTACTGTAAATATGACTTGTGGTTTCTGGCGGGGCCTTTTCAGGCGGGAAAATCGCTTAATTCATCCCCAAAATCGCTTAAGCGATTTTCGGGCGCCGAAGACCCCGATTTCGGGAGCCAAAAAAGACCCCGCACGTCGCCCCTGCCGATTTCAAGGAATTCTATTTCCATTCTTCATTCTTCACCACCGGCTGCACAGGTAAGAAATCATAGCAAATTGTGATCAAAGAAACCGGATCTTGCGCTCCCCAACTGTGATATTGTACGGGTAGCGCAATTGGTCCTGGATTCCCAGTTTGCAGCTCCCAGCTGCACCGGTCGCTGCCAAACCGGGAATCTAGTTCCAATTGCGCTATCCTTATACATGCACTCACTCGATCTAATGCAACAGCAGTTCAATTACTGACTTAATCTTGGCATCCAAACCAACCAATTTTTATGTAATATATGTACGTATTCAATCATGCCAGATTTCTCTATCCATCACATCTAACACTATGTCTAAGCAAGGATGTTAAATGACGTCTATTGCGTACACACTCAATGAACATAAGAATAAGTTGAATTCTATTGGCTACATCGTCAAAGAATATGAGAATAAGTTAAATCCAATTTTAATGCCCATCAATACCGAATTGGGCTATAGGACAATTACGTAAGAGAAGAACTCAAATCAAATTTGAGCTTCGAGCATTCAACAAATTTATTGTTGTGTTTGGGCTATGATTCTATGGTTGTCTATTGAGCTTTGGCAAATTTAGTGCTGAAATCGATCTCCAATGGGCTCCAACCTTTCCAAGGCTTTATCCCATATGCCACAGACCATATCAAATCTTCCCCTTCCTCAAGATGTTTGATCTCAAGTATGTCGAACACCACAATGTTGCCACAAGGAATTGAACATTGGCTAGGATACTAAATTGCTAAGCACTAACATCTCTAGTGGTAACGAAGACACCAAAAGTGTTGATCCTTTATAGAAATCGTTTTCCAATGGCCCCCAACCTTTTCAAGGCTTTATCCCATACTCCACATGCCATATCATTATCACTTAATGGATATGGAATTACAAATTGTATAATATGTAATTCTTAATCTTTAATTGTATGATGATCATGATTATTGAATGTTTTGCATAAATCACTTTCATATGTACACATGTCACAAATGTTTAACATCTTATCTAGTTGTAATCTTTTGAACTAGCAATTCATTAGGAATCTAGTATGAACATGATGTCATCTAAATGTTGTGAAGAATAAAACTCTTGGCTCGACAAGATACTTTGATGACACAACTGTCTTGCTAACTATTGGCATCTTATCTTAGTTAAATAACACCTTTGATCGTTCTAGTTTTATTGCTACTTGAAAATTGAATTTGGATATCATGTACAATTTATGAGGCTTGATATAGAATATTTTTCTGATCAGTTTCCAAGAAAACCCGTCTTCGATTATCTAGGCACTTAAAATCCTTTCAATATAACATTCAGCGGAAGGTGGATCGTGCCTTTGCTCCGCTCTGGAGAGCTAGCATTCTGTTTCAGTAGGCCAAAAGGTAAGAAGGTAGTCCCCCAACAACAAAACTGCTTTAAATGCATATAGACATCTTCACACACATGACATGTTAGAATCTCTAGGACTAGCTATAGTTATAGCTATATTCTAAACTAGATGATATGGTGTGTGTATAGTCATGTACGGATAATTGCTTTACTTACCGTTTCCATGAGCCAAATCTCCTCTGCACATTTAACAAAATATGTGACAACCATTGACAACACTGTATGACCATTGCCATTACACGAAGCCTATTACATGTGTATGACCATTGCCATTATACGTCTATTGCCTACACACTAAATGGATATAAGAATAAGTTGAATTCTATTGGCTACATCGTCAAAGAATATAAGAATAAGTTAATTCCAATTTTAATGCCCATCAATACCGAACTGGGCTATAGGACAATTACGTAAGAGAAGAACTCAAATCAAATTTGAGCTTCGAGCATTCAACAAATTTATTGTTGTGTTTGCGCTATGATTCTATGGTTGTCTATTAAGCTCTAGCACCTTTAGTGCTAACCAAGAGACCAAAAGGGCTCATGGAAATTGATCTAGTGCTAACGAAGACAGCAAATGTGTTGATCCTTTATGGAAATCGTTCTCCAATGGCCCCCAACCTTTCCAAGGCTTTATCCCATACTCCACATACCATATCATTATCACCTAACAAATATGGGATTATAAATTGTATAAGATGTAACTCTTAATCTTTAATTGTATGATGATCATGATTATTGAATGTTTTGCATAAATCACTTTCATATGTACATATGTCATAAATGTTCAACATCTTATCCAGCTATAATCTTTTGAATTAGCCTTTCATTAGGAATCTAATATGAACATGATGTCATCTAAATGTTGTGAGAGTGTGTTAAGCTAGGTTTGATCAAACTGGCCGAACATGATGGCCGACTCTTACCTGTGATAAAGGGGTGTGAGAATCTCACAATGGCCATTTGTGCACTGTGAGAGTCATCGGATTATTTTACCCTTTTCCTTAATTAGGTATTTCTAATCTACATATCTAGCTTATCATGGGATTTTAAGCTAGATTTCATTAATTACATAATTTTTCTGGGTGTCTATCTTGGCTAACATGACACAAAAGGGTACAAAATTGCTAGTGGGGTACAATTTTTGGCGAAGCATATAAATACATAAGCACTATGAGAGTACAATGAGAAGACTCGAATCATCATGACCGTCAAAACTAATCGACGACTAGAATTTCTTAATATGAGTCTGATGCTTCTTAACAATAGCGATTCTCCATTTGTGGCATTTGATCTACTTCGCCAAATAAAGCAAGCTATAGCTCGTTGAAATCGGCATCCAAAACTCGGAATACTTATAAAATTGCAGCTTCTACATATGCATATTTTGAGCACAATCATGAAAAATCAATTTTATTTTTTTTAATTGAAGGAAAGATATTTTATTAATAATAAGTATGGTTTACAAACCTTATTTATAAGCCCTTCGAAAGGCTAGATAGGAAATATTTGCACCACACCCAAGAGGGGATGAAGATGAAGAACTATCTAACTATGTACTCAAATAACACAAACTCTACAGCTTCTGTGTTGCTGCTAGTACTACGGCAGACCTACGAGAAAAATCAAATCAAGGTTGCCATAGAATAGAAGCCAATATCTCATAAAAGACTTCACAAAATTGATTCCTGCCAATCCCATTGAATTCTTACTAGAAAAATGTCCTAGGACACCAAGTTTCAAGTAAATACATTGAGTATTTTCACTGCAAGAGGCAAAAAAACGATTTCTGATGTTTAATTGGAAAAAGCTAATATCTTACAAACTACAATACAAAATTTGATGTTGTCTATTTCATTGGATTCATAATACAAAATTGTCTTTTGAGGTCAAGTTTCAGATCATTTCATAGAGAATTCATAGTTAAAAAGCTAAAAAATGATTTATGGTACCTATAAGAGAAAAACATATATCTCAGAAACAGCTTCATAAAATGTAATGATGTTTGTTCCCTCAGATTGGGATGCAGAAACGAATTAGAAAGTCAAGCAGTTTCATGAAGAATTCTTGTGAATCATTCAAAAAATTACTTCGTCATATGCTTGTCTGAATACGCACCAAATACTATATGTTTAAAACTGCCATTTTTAAGGATGATGATTTCTGCTACCCAGTAGCAATTTTATATTTAGAATTGATAGACAACTGTCATCGTGCACAAAAAAGGTGTGTGAGATCCTCATAAGTGCCATTCGCACATAGTGAGAGCCGTGGTATCCACTTGGCTAATTTTAATTTAATTGTTCTGGCTCATCCATTAATCATTAAGCTAGCTAATGACCACTACTTCGAGCTAGCTCCTAGCTCTAATCAGAAGAAAAAATTTGCCCACTATTCGTGGTTCCTGCTTGGGGTTTTAACTCCAAGACTGCTTTTCTAGGACAGTTAATTACTATTGGATAGATGGTCAGTGTTCGATCTTGGTCGGCCAAGATCATTGGTCGGCCAAGATCCTGACATCAGACTCTTGATGGTGAACAAAAACCCGACGTGGGCGGAATATCATGTCTCCCTCAAGACCGACCTAGCTACATGCGCATAAACATGAGCACATAACAATGTAGCAAATACATAACCATCTCGAAGGATGGAATCACCATAAACCAAAGAACATCAGAATCAAATACAACATGCATCAACAAGAGCATATCCTACCCATGCTCAGATTCGTGGGGTTGGACTGATGGCTTGGTCCTCCAAATGTCATTGCAGACAGAATTCATGGCAAATGGATTTGGCTGGCAAAGTAACATGGTCGTCGAGTAGTCTACTCCATCCACCCCTGCTATGCATACTTTACAGCTAAGCTGATAAGTCTTGGGACTGGACTGTAGCCTGCCAAGTGTATAATAGAGGGTTTACTACTGGGTTGCATCTCCGCAATCTCTATGAGGCAAGAAGAGACTACTCTTCTCCAGAAGGTTCATGCCAGTTACAGGCGAGCTAGAGAGTCATGGCTCACTTATGCCCATACACGACTTGAACCCCAAGGAGGCAGCGCACCATCCAGGAGGTGCCAATCCTATACCTTGCCTGCATTCAGTGGTAAGGTATTAGGCCTAACCCACAATGTCCCCCCAATAGTTTCTACACACCAGACAAGCCTTCCTTGTAAGCCGGTCTAGGCCTGCCACCCACAGCCAGCCAGGCTCTTATGCACAGGTCGCATATTATTGGGAGTTAATGAGATCTATCACTAGGAGCATACCATTCATGGCTTCTAGGTCTCTATCCCTTCCCCAAGCACAAGAAGTGCACAACAGATATATCATCCATCATCATATAGCCAAATGAATCGAAATAACAGAAATAACAAATCTGATTTAACTAATCTAGTCAACATGATTAGGATTTGTTCATTAGTCTAGGTTACAGATCTGGGTTCTTAGATTCTAGAGATCATCTAAAACTAAAAACAGGTACTAACCTAGTCTAAGAATAGTCGTGAAGCTTGCGTTGACTGACAGAATTGCCATTAACTAGATCTTTGGCTGGCTCCCATCCTAGGGTAAAAGAAAGCTAGGATGTCCTACATTTGGCCAAATGTAGAGTAAGACATGTATCACATTTCAAATACATAACCGCTTTTTCAGTATGTACATAATAATAATAATAATAATAATAATAATAATAATAATAATAATAATAATAATAATAATAATAATAATAATAATAATAATAATAATAATAATAATAATAATAATAATAATAATAATAATAATAATAATAATAATAATAATATAATAATATGTATTATCACGCCCCTTAGGACCTTGAGGTCATGGAGCGACTGTTTTCCATTTACATATTCACTTGTATTTGAGCCAATAACAGTCTATGTGACTCCACTTTCTTAAAGTAACATCCCAGTTTTTTAGGATCTAAGTCTAAAAGACTATGAAAATTACAACAATTAATATTATATAACTCACGGAGTTCCACATACGTAGCACATCTTAGAAATACATGCTCCTCATCTTCTATGTCTCCATTTGTGCACATCGAACAAGTCCGTTCCTGCCTTGGGATATCAGCCCATCTACCCACCTCGATCTGAAGCTTATGTGAGCTCATGCGATATCGCGCTATGGTCTGCTTCAAACTTCCTGAGATCCCAGCTCGAATGTATGCTTGATCTGAATATATCAACATCGGGTTCACCTCCTTCATGTAATATGACATTTTGGTACCAGGTTCTTCCCATATACGCTTCAGGGCTAGTGATTGCACCATATCCCGTACACCTACCTCCGAATCTGGCCAACTGGTTCTACCTATCCCCCAGCTTCCAGCCCAATTCAAAATATCATTATACCAACCCTCGGACTTAGACACATCCATTGCTTTCTTTGGGAGTCTGTTTTCATCCAAAGCGGACAACCTGTTCACATAGTTAATGGTCTGGATCAGTGCCTCCACTTCCAAAGGTAATAATCCTACCTCTGCCAACATTATAGGATAGGGTGTTTGCTGCTTAATTCCAAACTCCTCCTGCAAGAATATTTTTTGATACCCTCGATCTGTTTCCATAGCCCTTTAGATATTGTTGGTCCCCAAATCGGAACACCATATAATACAACTGTTTGAACCAGGGTTTTAAACAACATTCTTTTCAGCCCCCAATCACATGCTTGATGCTTTTGTGCACTTAGGAGCATGCCATATAGGGCCTTTTTCCCTCCTGCTAACCGCTTCTTAGCACATTCTCTCCATCTGTAATCTGTACTAAACTCTATGCCAAGATATTTATAGTGATTTACAATCTCCAATGCTTCTCCATTATAAGTAAAACTTGGTCTATTAACTGTGCCATATATCATAATCTTAGATTTGGACAGATTTACCTTCATCTTCTTTGCTTTGCAAAACTTCGCCCAAAGTCTGCGGTGTTTTTAAGATGTTGTCGGATTGTGTAATGCGCCAATAGTACTCGTCATGCATAGAGCAACAATTGGATCACATAATCTCCTAGTTGAGTTCCTATAAGCCCGTCCCGCTCCATCCACGATTGCAATTCATCTATGTACAATCCGAAAAGTGTGGGAGACATAGGGCATCCTTGCCTCACACCTATTGTGCTACGGATCTCAGTTGAGTTATCTGCTAATCGTGCAATGACTGCCTTGTACATTTTGGATCTTGCACCCACGATTGAGACCAGGAACTCCAAGCTCTTCCATCCTATTACCTAACCCATCCACGGGTGCGATTATCAAAGGCCTTAGAGAAGTCAATAAATGCAAGGAACAAAGCTTTACACGGTTTTTGGCCTTTTCAATGAGCACCCTCAACGTGAGAGAGTGATCTAGAGTGTTGTGTGTCCTTCTGAATCCTGCTTGGCATGTGGCTCTTTTCCCATGTAAATCTGCCCATGTGCTCAATTTCCTTTCCAACAGGCAGCCCAATAGTTTGGAGTATACACTCCCTACCATGATCGTCCGGTGATTCTGGGACATCAGCCTTATCACCTGATTTATGAGCTGGAACTACTTTGTTCAATTGCCATGATCTTGGCAAACTCTCTTTATTTGCGACATTCGGTGACTAGTTAATATCTGCAAGAGTACATCACCACCCCACTTTAACAATTCCGCACTCATCCCTTCGGATCAGCAGCCTTACCATTCTTTAATTGCTTTAGAGCCATACCTACTTCCCTTCTTTGTGAAAAGATCCTCATTCACAACCATTTCCTCCATCCCTGATGCATCTTCACAGTAGTATATGGACTGTACCAGCCGCAAAAGTTCTTCCTCCTTTAACAGTTGGTGGTCTGTATGCCCACGAAGCTTATTCCAAAAAGTTTTTGGATGCTCGGATAGCCAATTCCATAGTTCTTTCTGCCGTTTGGACTCATATGCTCTCTTCTTACTTCTTATCAATTGTCTGTACCATTTTGGCTTCAGCCTGCTTCCTTTCGGTAATCGGGCCCTTGCTACGGAGCATTCCTGATCCCACCATGTGTTACATAAAAGCCCCTCCTTCCTGGGTTTAGTAAACCCAAAGCATTTTGCAGCCTCTCTCCTTATCGTGTCTGTGAGGAGACCAGAATTTTCTTCTAATGTGCCTTTCCAAGTTATGCAACTTAATGCCTGAGTCATTCGTTCCTGGAAGATCTCATGCTTGGCATAATCTTTTCCACATGCAAGTCTCCTGCCAATTCTAGTATCAGGCCTACATGATCAGACTCTGGCACTTTATCCTGGAACTTTAATTGTCGCAGCAAATCACTATCGGGTGATAGGAGCACTGTTAGTCCTGTGCCTCCTGGTACAGGACTATTCATGCATACGACGGACCAGGTCAAGCTCAAGGATCCACAAACAGGCACGGGTCGGTCGTCCAAGGCCCGGTGAGAAGACCAAGCAGCAGAACCACGCTTGATCAAAGCACAGGTCTGCTACCAAGCGCCCGTGACAAGTGATGACCCGTCACTGCCCTTGTCAGCGTCAGCGTGATTCTAGGCACTTCAAGAGGCACCGCCAACATTCACGCAAATCGGGCCTCCTTCGAGTCGGACGCAGAATCGGTCGAGTGTCTATATTGGGCCAAAGGCCATTGTACTATATATATGAGTAGAGCTAGCACATGAGTTTTTAGATGAGTTTTGAGTCTTGTCTCTCTTGAGTCTTCTCTCGATTTGAGAGCTCATGTATGTTCATCATTGATATCAAAGGAAGCTTATCATTTTCCTCTCATTGTTCTCTTTTGTTACATTTTTCTTCTTCTTGTTCTTTTCTTGCAAATCCCGCGTGACATAGTCCCAGAATTCTCTGTTAGATCAAGGGTCCTCACAGAGGGCTGTCTTCTGGCGTTCCCGAACCGGACCCCAAACATTGTCGCCCGGCTGCGGGTGCGATTCGATTTTCCTTTCTTACATCGCCAATGTGCGTCCGAAACTTCACACGGGAAGAACTTCTTTCCCCCGGGCGTCTGGCAGGCGCCATCATCGAAGGGAAGGCATTGCGTGACATGTATGGATCTGCTTATGACATTGAGGGAGGCCACATTCGGTCTAGGGCTCGGTCGGCGCCACCCACCCTCGTGTCATGTCTCGTCCCAATTCTCGCCTCAAGCGTGCAAACATTGCTGCGACCTCGGTCTCCTCATCACTGCTCGGGGGCCCTATCAGGCTCAACCTGCACAACCTTACTTTCATACCCCGAGAACATGCCTTCATCCATCAGTCTTCTGGCCATACGCCTCTGCCTTCACAACCATCATCTCCCTCTGGTGGGGCGGGGATATCCACATGTCTCTTTTGCTCCTCCCGGGAATTTCCCTTCCCTACATTTCCCACCACTCTCTTCTGTTTACAACCTTCTGACGACCTCAAAACCAATGATCGGGCACCTCCGGTACCTCCACCTCAAAGAACCCCCTTCGAGAGGTCTTTCCGGCACCATACCACCTCCAACTCCACCTCAATATCCTCACTATCATGTTCCTGTCCAGCCCAGCACTTTTACCTCTACCTTTCAGACCCTTAAGTTGACTTATCCTACCTTTGGCAACACGAAAGGAAAACCCTTAGACCAAAGTGCTCGGGGCCCACATGGAAGAATTTGAGGCTCGGCTGTCCGAATGGTCATGCGCAACCTCAACTGAAATTCCACATCTTTTTCCACCACCCGCTGCGTGGCTCCTCATCAATGGCTCATGTCCAACAAAAGCCATTGGAAACAAGATTGGTCAGAAATGAGAAGCTGCTTTTCTTTCTCACTATGGGACCACGGATGATGATCGACTTCATCTCAAGCAATTCAATGACCTTCAACAAGAGCCCACGAGTCCGCCAAGGATTTTGCGGTCGACTTCACATTACCTTTCGGCAAACTCAAGGAGTACCCCACGCGAGCCGGATCTTGGTGCGGTTTCTCCAAGGACTTCCTCCGCTATCCGACTCATGGCCCGAATACTGGCGAAGACTTTGGAGCGGGGCTATCGATCTTGTCAATCACTTTCGATCAATGTTTCCTCGGTGGCGTGGCTCTTCGGGAGCTCCCCTTCATTCCACCCGTCATGGTTCCCCGGTGGCTGTTCAACCTCAACATGCCAATCAGCGGTAGCGGTCCGGATCACGGTGCCATATCGCAAATATCAAGGCCACTTGGCGAATGAGTGCAACTCCACCAATGGCCCGCCTCATTGTAAAAGATGCAACATGTGCAATCATGCCGCGGAAGAGTGCACTTTCGCACTCATCCTACACCTTTTCAGCAACAAGATGGTTTATCAAGTGCAAACAACACCTCGGCACCAATCGCAATATCGTGACCACCACTGCGGCGCAACCCAATCAACTCTATCATAGCAGGGCAACAACAGCGGGGACCCAACACCGTCCTCCTTTTGATCGCCCAAAGCTTCGGTGTTATCTTTGTCCAAGAATGGGGTCATACCACCACGGCGTGTCCTCAACTTCCACAAGTTGGTGCGGCTTCACGGCACAAATCAGACCACATCGGTCCGCCTCGCGGCTTACCAACTCGGATTGCTAATGGCAAACAAGGCCGCGTCTGTTCCGGAAGCCCCCGCGGCGCCTCGGCAATCACGCTATCAACCAGCTCACGCCAATCAACCTCGGATGGATCAACAAACGAGAAAGAAATTTTTCGGGCTCTTAATCCTCGGTCCAGCCATCAAATTGGGTTGGTTTGGTTTCCACGCCGGACCAAATCCGCGTCCCTTAACCATTATTCCTAATGGCACGCCACCTGCCTTTCTTTGTCGACACCATTCCTCATGAAGCAAAAAGGTTCACTTTGCACCCGACTTGGAGAAACTCATGCTTTGCACGTTATGCCTAAAGTTCGCCAAAGCATTTTGAACCTCATGCAAGGCTGCTGAAGGCGCCGCGTTGGCTAATGTTCATGCCACCACTAGAGCTCAACAAAGACAAGAAGCACCTTCCCGTCTCAACCTCCACGCTCTCGGACATATCCAAATATCATTTGCAGAGGTTGACCTACTCAAAGAAGTTGCTGCTTCTTTACCACGCACTCCCGCACCTGTGGATCCAGCCGATCCTTTTTCTCATGTCCCTCTGGAACTCCAAGAGGAGCTAGCCAAAATCAAAATTCCTTTAAGCTTGGCCACAATTTTGAAACTCTGTCCTGCTCTCAAGGACCAGTTACCACTCCCGACTGTTTTGGTTGGGGCTGTTGCTACCTCTACTCCCATGGTACATGCCACGGTGGGCAATCAACAAGTCAATCATGTTCAAATTGACGGAGGTAGCGCGGTCAATCTCATCACGGATAAACTCCGCAAACAAATGGGCATCAAACAACTCTATCGTGCCCCATATGACATCAAATTGGCCAATGGCCATATCACGAGACCTCAAGGCGTCACGCCTCTTCTTCACATCAACATTGGTGATCTCAGATTCCCCTTGGAATTTGGTGTTTGGAAGGCTGGAGAAGATCCAGGTGATTATGACATGTTGGTCGGCAGACCTTTTCTCCGCCAGGCCAAGAGTATCCATTACTAGGCGACGGATCAGTTAGTCATCACAGATGGTCACCTCAATGCCACCATGGACTTGAAGCGAGGCAAAATCATTTCCGTCGACAATGCTGAACCCTCTCTCTCCGACCCAGGTTGAGGGGGCCGGAATATCTATCAAGTTCGGGCTCCCACTGCGCGAGTGCGCCTCTGTCATCCTACCCCGAATCTGGCGATCCTTGGGGAGAAATGACTCTTGATCGGGACAGGCTGTGGCTGCTTTGCTTGACCCTTACCCGGCTCCTTGCAATCGAATCCAACGTGTTGATCACTTTTCCGATCTTTGAACCTCATGCCGCTCCCAGTAGATGTAATTTGTCATGAAGCAACCTCCGCTTGATGAAACTCAACAACCTCTCTTTTCACCACGCAGAGTGCCACGCATCTGTTATGCTTCAACCTCCTGCTCATATTGTCCATGACACGGAAGTTATCCCCATATTCGGACTCACGAAGTCGAGATTGTGGGCGTAGGCAACAATCGACTGTCGCATTCTTTGCAAATCTTGGACATTCTATCGTCCACGGGCCGTCCACGCTCTTCAAAAGTTCAAACACATTTTCGCCTCGGAGCTACAGAGATCTTGGGGATCAACAAAATCTTGGGGAACTCACCATTCCTACCAAGTCGATGCACGTCGGTCTAGCAACGATGCGGCTCAACCCCCAATTACCGTGATCGCGTCAAGGCGGAAATTGACAAACTCCTTCTTTGCAGGTTTGATCTATGAGGTCAAATATTACGAATGGGTGAGCCCCATCGTCATTGCACTCAAACACAATGGTAAGATCCGGCGTTTTGCGTGGACTACAAAACTCAATCGGCCACGGGCGTGATCATTTTCCACTTCCTTCGCAGACCGAGGTTACGGAAGAGGTTCTTTGGACATGAGATGTACTCCTTCATGGATGGTTTTTTACGGCTACAATCAGATCTCAATCAAAGAATCTGATCAACTCAAGACTACTTTCACCACCCGGTGGGGCACTTTTGCCTACAAGGTGGTTCCTTTTGGATTATCAAACTCTCCATCCACGTTTCAACGTATCATGCTCTCGATTTTTCATGATTTTATGAAGGAAAATCCCTTCTTGCAAATTTTTCAAGATGACTTCTGCGCCTCTGAGTTCCATGGCTGATCATTTGGATAAATTGGAACTTCGTCTTCGAGAAATGTGATGAGTAGGCATTAGTCTCAATCTAGAAATGCACCTTTTGCGTCACCGGGTGTTACATTTGGGACACCTTGTAAAAAGCGGTATCACCACAGATCGCCAAAATCGGTTGTGTGCTCAAGGCTCAAGCACCGGCCAATATCAAGGAGACACGCTCTTTCACGGGTAAGGTCAATTATTACTCCACCTTCATTCCCGGACTCGCGGCCATTGCGGATCCCATTCATAAACTCACGGGTGATGAATCCACGGGCTTGGAATTCCCGGCGGATCTTCGCGTTCCAACAGATTGAAGCTCTTGCTTACTCAGCCCCGGTTCTTGTTCCTCCTCAATGGGACAAGCCCTTTCACGTCCATGTAGATGTCACCGGTGTTTGCTATTGGAGCTGTTCTTTCTCAAGAATATGATCGCGACTTGACAAACCAAGCAGAATCGCCCGTGAACTAAAACTAAATTTGCGGCGCAACTACTCTGCCACCGAGCGTGAAGCCTTGGGTTTAATTTTCTGTGTCCAACGCTTCCGTCACTATCTTTTGGGCAGTCAGATCAAATTTTTTGTTGACCACCAAGCACTCCTTTATTTGATCAACAAATCCACGCCCACGGGCCGCATTGCTCGTTGGGTCCTCCTTCTGCAAGAATTTGCACCTTTTGAAATTGTTCACAAGGCAGGCAAATCTCATGTTGTCCCGGATTATCTTTCACGCATCCACACCGATGATCCCTCCACTTTGAGTCTCGGGCGCTTTTCGGCGGCTCAACTCTTTCGGTCACGGCAACACCTCATTGGTTCCATGACTTTGTTGCAGTATCTCCTCCAGGCGCTCTTCCACCGGAGGATGCCACGCTCTCTCCGCCAGCGACAATCCGTCGACATCAATTTCTACGCGAGGTCCGTGACTACACCATGGTTGCAGGCCATCTTTACAAAAGGGTAAGGATACCATCCTTCGTATTTGTGTTCTCCCTCATGAGGTCCCGGATATTGTTCGAGAAGCCCATGAAGGGCTCGGTGGTGGTCATTTTCATGGTGACACCCGGCACAAAAAAATCCTTGCTGGTGGTTATTTTTGGCCCGGCTCTTCAAAGGCGCTCGCCCGCGCCCGTGACGCGTGTGATGCTTGCCGGCGTGTGGGGACGATACCACGTGGCGGCTCTTCCCTTGGCGCCGGTCGCCACGCCACTTCCCTTCAGCAAATGGGGAATGGATTTTGTGGGACCCATCGATCCTCCTGCGCGGCACACCCGTGCCCGCTACATTCTGGTTCTCACTGACCACGCTACCAAATGGGCGGAAGCTTGCGCACTTCCGGACAACACCTGCGGCAAACGACCCAAGGTCCTCTATCAACAAATCATCACGCGATTCGCTGCCCCGCGAGGCTGGTCGGTGATCGTGGTGTCCATTTTATCAATCATACCATCAAGGAACTGACGGATTATCTCCTGATACATCATCACAAGAGCACACCTTACTATCCTCAAGGGAACGGTTTGGCTGAAAGCACCAACAAAACTCTGGTCACCATTCTCAAGAAAATCTGTGACGCTTCTCGCGACCGGACGGCAAAACAAACTTCCCTCTTTGTTCTTTGGGCTTACAATACTTGTTTCAAAATAGCTACTGGTCACACTCCTTTCAAATTGGTTTATGGTCAAGAAGCTCTCATGCCTTTTGAGTACATTCTTCCAACTCTCCGTTTTCAACTGGCTACTGCCCATAATCCGCCTGCTGCACTCAAAGAAAGGGTTTATCAATTGGAACAGTTGGATGAACTTAGAAGGGATGCTTATATTCGTGTTCTTCATGGACAACAGTTGCAAAAATCTTTACATGACAAACGTTTGAAGACAAAAACATTCAAGGAAGGAGATTTGGTTCTTCTTTATGATTCTCGGTACAAAAATTTTCCGGGTAAACTCAAGTTTCGATGGCTTGGCCCTTATCAAATTGCTCAAGTGGTTCGACCCAGCGTTTTCCAGCTGGCTGAATTAGATGGCACTCAATTACCTACACTGGTTAATGGCTTTCGCCTCAAAACATTTCATACCACAGAAAGTGAAAATCAACCAACAGAAGTTATTCCAGACGGAAACACAACAGATAGTGACTAAACCAGCGGCATATTTATATTATAGGTGGAATTTTTTTACAAAATGTGGGCACAGCCCAGCTATTTCCGCTATGGGCACTGCCCTATATACAAAAACGGGCTCAGAGCCCTATCTACTAAGTCCTAAGAAGAAAAACCCTCTACTCCGGGTTCGGAGCAGAGGTGATGCGCAGGATGTGGTAGAGGTTATGCTCCGGGTCCCAGCGAAGGTGTAGAATCACCTCCATCCCGTTGGTTTTCGGATCGGGATGTTCAGCCATCCCGGCACACCAGCCATCCATCGCCAGGCCACGGTTGTGGCAGTGCCAGAGGTCCAGACAATCCATCTTACAGGTAATCCACTCCAGACAGTTCGAAGGCATAGTGCAGTTATCATGCAAACCAGCTGCAGACATACTGAGCGCCATCGGATGCCTTCGCTTCACTCCCGGTTCGTCTTATATAGCCAACCGAGGAACTTCTTGTCGACGTGGACCAATCACAAAAATCGCCAACGTGTTTGCAATGCAAGGCTGTTTCTAAAATGAGAATCTTTTCTCCCGCCGCATATCTAGCCATGGTACCTTCTGACACATTCGTTTTAATGATATCCCACTTCGAGTTGCCAGCATTAAATGCCATTCCTTCTTTTCACGCCCGTCGAACATTAATGTGTGTCCTTTGGCCACCTGTCACATCCCATCATTCTCTCACGCCTCATCTCCACCGTTCATTACTTCTCCCTTTGTTGTTTGGGGACTTAGCCCACTTTTTGCCTCTCAATCGCCTCCTTGGCATCTTTCGACACCTGGCCCCATCAACAGTTGCAGCTTCGCCCTCATCATGCCCCTTCGCCCACATTTGCGCGCCCTAAACCTTTTCGTCTCTCTGCGCCTTCGTCCTCCGTCCTCCGTTCTCCGGCTCTCGCCTTTGCATCACCGTTCTTTTTCAAGCTCTTTGCCATGGCTGCCCCAAAATTTCCTACACTTCAAGCTTCGCGCTCGAGGGAACCGGCTCTTTTTGAGTCAATTATCCTATGCGCCCACTTTCCGTGAAGCCCTTCTTGGCCGAATCGTGAAGTCGCCCGAGCGCCGAAGCTTTTTACAATTTTCACAAATGGAACTTCAGGCTCCAAATCCGGATCGGTTGAAGCGGTTCATCGCTCACATCGTCAACGGCAGAATGGATACACTACCGTGGTTGATGGCACCACCATTTATTTGACTTCGATTTTGATTTCGAGGTATTCCATATTCCTTTGCAAACCCCTTGTTTATCTTGGTGCGCCATACGGGGATCTCGATGTCGCGAGTTTGGTGCTCCACGCTTATCATGCAAATGTGCATCGCGACAAATATTGACAAGCCCCATGAGACTTTTGTTAAGTTTTACGTGGCGCCAAAAGTTCTTGGGTATTCTATCAAGAACACCCATATCAATAAACCTTTCTATAATATAGTGGTCAGCGCTACTCGCTCCAACCACCACATTGATTGGCCCCAATTGTTGTTCTCTAGTCTTCTCCAAGAAGTTGACCGTCTTGGGCTACCACTTCTATCTCACGAAGTTTCAGGTGGGAGGCCATCTTCAAGCCATCATTCGTCATTACTTTCCTCCCTCACCTCCTCATTCTCATGCTTCCACTCAGGTCATTTCATTTCCTTCCTCAAAATCAACCGGTTGGCACTTCCGCCCTTCTTCTTACGCTCATGTCGGCCATAACACCACGCATGTCACTGTCTCCTCTTCCTCTACAGAAACGAGGCCCTCCAGTTCTCATCATGTCTCCCAAACATCACAAACACGGCAACAGCAGGCCCCTCCGCCTCCGCACCCTCGCCAGCTTTTGTATCAATATCAGCAGGATGCTCAGGCTGCTTGCTCTCAAGCTACAAAAGAATCCCAAGAAGCTCTCATGCATGGGGTTAAGCGGCCACGGAAGCCTCCGGCAGCTTCACAAGTGACCTTCAAGCCGCTACCACGCAAGTGAATACTCACGGAGACCCGGCTTCAAGACAACCACGAAGTCTTTTACGGGCCGTGAAGATCTCAAGGCTGCCCAAACTTCGGATTACTCGACTTTGCCGATCAGCGAGGCACAATTGCGGACCACCATTCAAGAATTATTGGAGCAGGTCAAGGCACGAGAGACTCTTTTGGTTGCCAAAGATAAAGATATTGCCAAACTCAACACGCTGTATACAGAACTCTCTCGGAATTACAACACTCAAGCACAAGACCTTACAGCGCGTGACGCTCAAATTGCCTCCTTGACCTCTCAGCTCACATCTCTCCAAGATCAGCTTACGGAGGTTGAGAAACAGAAAATTCTTGATGGCCGAGATTGCCGTGCCGACTCAATGCTCTGGGCAATCATCCTCACATATCACCGACTTTCGAAGCGGGTCCGCGACCCGATCACGCCTTCTAGAAAAGGACAACCGGATCCGTGACCTCGAACAACGACTTCTGACAAGCTATTGGTCTGGCGATGAGGCTCGGGACCAAACTTGGCGGCTATGTTACCATAACTAGCAACACCGCCTGTTGACTCCCTGTTTCCTTCCGGTTATCACGGATTATGTGGTTGCCCGACGCCACCTCTTTCTTTACGAAATGGCATGGGGTGATGGTCTGTTGATGTTCCCCTGCAAGCTGCTGGGACTTTCTTGGATCGGCGGACCTCTGCGTTGAAGACAAAGGTCTATTCTCAGCCCTTTTAGTCTTTGATCTCATTCATAGCGATCATCAGATTTCATCACCTTCCGAGTTGTTCGACCAATGGCATACATTTTCCATGATTTCTATCCGGGCCGATACACGGGCAAATTTCGAGATGGGCCACACGGAACTTTCGGGGTGACCCCACCCTTCAATGGTTGCTTTTGGATAACAACCCCTATCGGCTGATCATGATCGGACACACGCTCTTCATCAAGAGTACATGCACGAGCTTGCTCATCATTTGCCTCTCGGCAAGCCGAGGCGCCAATGGATAAGGAAGTGTGCGGGACATCGAGGATCTTCCCTTTGCACAAGTTTATATGCGACACTGGCGGGGTTACAATCAAGCTGCGTGCTCTCGGATAGCAAGGCGGTCCCCAATTGGTTGGGATAGCCCTCTGTAAATTCTCGGCTCCGCTTACGTTTGGGACCATTGGTGCAAAGCTCTAGATCCGGCTCTTGTCCGAGAATTGAGGGGAGCGGGCTCCGGCGCCCCCACGCATACGGGCATGATCCCTCTCCCTATGCTTCCACGGGTGTTCCTCCCGCCCGGGTTCGACCTCGATTGGCGTCTCCCCTTTTGGACAAAGGTCATGGAAGGCCATCTTTGGATGGACTCCACCTCGGATCTCGGCCGGATCTCCGGTGGATCCCCCGTTTTGTTCGCCCGCTCCAATTGGGAGGATGGTGCCACTCTTGATAACACCACAAATTGGATCTATATTGCAAATGCGTGGTTGGCAACGCCCTGGCGATGCTCTTCATGGTCTTGACACCTTCTTGCGAGAATCTTTGCCACCTCACCGGATCCTTCGGTCCACCGCCAAAGGCTGGTTTACGTGCTGCTCTCAAATGCATCCTGGTCAGCTCTTTAAATCGGCAGCGTCCCATCTTTCACTGCAATCCGAATGCCAGCGTCAGTGCTTTCGGTCTCCAAACCTGCCTCCTCATGGAGTGCGGTTTGTTTCTTAAAGCCACGGCGCCCTTGAAGACATGGTGCGCTCTCATTTTCTCATTGATGCTGATCACGCCCTTGGGCTCAACACTCCCCTCTGCTCTTCAAATACGCCAGGATCTCATAGGCACTTACCATAATGGTGCCCGTCCTCACTCCCGTGAGGATCACTTTCAGACTGATGGCTTCCCGCCTTCAAAAACACTTCCTCCTTTTCTTCACCCTGAGTGTCGTTTGGTGGGGGGGAGTGTTAGTCCTGTGCCTCCTGGTACAGGACTATTCATGCATACGACAGACCAGGTCAAGCTCAAGGATCCACAAACAGGCACGGGTCAGTCGTCCAAGGCCCAGCAGAAGACCAAGCAGCAGACCACGCAGTCAAAGCCTGGGTCTGCTACCAAGAGGCGCCGCGACAAGTGATGACCCGTCACCGCCCTTGTCAGCGTCAGCGTGATTCTAGGCACTTCGTGAAGGATATGCATATTCTTCAGGAAGATGTGATTGACAACTATGGAAATAGAATGCTTGCTGGTGACAGGGTTATAGCTAGTCATTACTATCAACTGCTACAAGGCATAAACCACAAGTACAAGTTGTTGGATGACAAAATAGTATTGGTACCAGCTGAATCTGTAATTGGAGCAAAGTTCACGATGCAGCAGGTCAAGCATAAGTTGAAGGGGGCACGTACAGCATATATGATCACACGAGAGGTGCATGACATGCTTATATCAAGCGTACCTGAGATTGTTGAGTGCACATGACTAAGTTTTGTACAAAGGAACTTTCATATTTGCCATCATCTTCTGTTATGTTGAGAAAACTAGTTGATTGCTGCAAGTTTTTTCTTATTTACTTATTTTTTAGTCTGAAGTGCATTTTGATACTTCAATTTCAGTATCACACAATATCTTCTGTTTCTAAGCACAATGTAAATCAGAAAGTATAAAATGTTCATCAATTGTTGCATCAAGAAGTTAAAACTATTATGTGAACTTGTTCTGTTATAAGGATATCAATAGCTTTTCTTCTGATTCATGAAACAAAGCAGAAAGTGCAACATGTAGATCGATGTATGGAGACAAAAACTCTTGTATTAGATATCACAAGATATACAACCTGGTCACAGGAGATATGAAGCCAATATATACAAGTTTGTTGTTCATATTTTATATTAACATTAAATTACATACAAAATCTGGTCACAGCCAATGTGAAGCCAGTATATACTTTTCTGTTGTTTCAATATGTTACTTTCTTGCAGCTTGTCCATAGCCTGGACATGCCATCTCTGTCCTTGTAGCCCTCTGAAAGCATTTGCCTCTAGACAGCTGTTGTTAGTACGTCGATTGGATTGCGTAAAAGGTTCTGCTTCACATACTGTTGCAGGTCTGGTGCTATCAACAAACCCTCTAGCCATGGTTTCAAAAGTGTCAAGAGACCTGTGTCGTTCACATCTTTTTCCTGCCATGAAGGTGGGCATATGCAATTTTCATTGGGATTGAAAAGCATCTTGTACTTGGAGTCGTCTACTATTAGTGTGTTGCTCTCATTCCTGTCTGGATACTTCTCGTATATAAACTCAATTGGCTTCAGATACAAAGGTTTGTCTTCAGAAGCTGCAATCCGGAAAGGCAGCTCCAAACAGTGGCTTCCATCAAAGGTGAATCTTAAGTCCCTTATCTGCGCCATTGTGAAGATTTTATCCACTACTCTTGATAGGTTCCATGGAGCTATTGATGACCATATTCCTACTTCAAAGTCTTCAAATACAAATTCGAGGAATTCGTCTAGGTGGGGCCTTAAAAACAACACTTTCTTGCCTATTATGTCATAGTTTCCAACTAGCTAATCATATGCTACCAAAGTCCTATGTATTTGTTTTACCAAAACATTATTGATATCAAATACTATCAATCTTTTCTGTACACCTGCTATGAAAGAACATGCAATTTATCAATAAAGTATGGTGGAGTTGAATAAAAAAAAAATTTATTCATTAAAATTCAATGAAAAAATGTATATTTTATAATCAAATAGTGTTTAGCAGTGACAATGGGGATAGGCTTTCTCAGCCACATCTACTAGTACCAGGTGGTCTAATGGTTTCGGGTGCGATGTGAATGTGGTCTAACTCTTGAAGTAGTGCTCGGATGAGAACATCACGACGATCCTCCGCATACTTTGGCAAGAACCAGTTTCGGGTAATCTGCAAATGTGACAACAATACTTACATAATAAGTATTGGAAACCATTTGTTTGCAAGACAAAAGGCATGAAACACTCACATTGGTAGTTTTACCACACACGATTGTGTCTACAAACTTCTGCATATAAGCTGTAACATAGAGGCCACATGAATCCCCGTCTTTCTTCTGTGGACACTTATGAATCTTCACAACTGGTGAAGGGTTTTATCCATGCTTCAAGAAAGTGGGACACTCGACACAACCGCGTGCCATAGTGAGGATGTGGAGCCTGCAAAAGACCAGATCAACTCTGTAGCAAATGAATAAAAAAAGCTGCTAACATGGTATCCTTTTTTTTTACCCGGGTTTCTTGTCCATATTTCTTATGCACATGGCAGGCTACCTGCAAAACAACAACCTAGTTCAAGAAAAATGTATAATGATTAAAGATTTCAACAACTTAAAAAACTCAAACAATGCAAAAATGCTTACAAAACAACTTGCATCAAATATACATAGCTTAAATGCATCTCCAGGCACTTGGGGAAGTATATGTTTGGAACAGATGAACTTGACAGAAGGGCTTTGCAAAAAGAATTATTAAATCTTACATTCAGAAATGTCCCAAATGATAGCTTATGTTTTTGCTACCTGATACTTTACCTCCAAGACACGGTCATCATCAGATATTGAACCACTTCTTATGGATCCATTCGATCACATCTACCTCTTTGAAACCATATATGAAATCACAATGTTGAGTGTGAAACTTGGAGCTCCGGGCTTGCCAGCTCTGCAAAAATATCCAGACTAGAACATAATTAGCTCCCGGGGGTATCATTAATATAAATCGTATGTAGCATATGCGTGGTTGACAAGAGCTATACATATATGAATAAAATATGCTAAGTTGATTTTGAATTCATATTCGTACGACAAGGAGTCGGTGATGGCGGGACATACCTTCTAGTATGATACGATATGGCTTGTTACTCTAATTTCTATCTGGGAAGGAGCGGGGCCAATATTTCATTTTGACCAATTTTTCAAAGGAAAAATATAGAGCAATATATCTCCATAGTTTCTTTCTTCTTCTCTAAAATTTGATAGCACTGAATCAGGTCAGTCTATTTCCTAACAATTGATTTGATTATTATTTTGTAACGAAATGGCATTTTCATGAGTTTGCAATTGACATTTGTTGGTGATGTGCATCGTCTTTTCTAGGATTCGACTTGGAGAACAAACTTTTAATAGTGGATTGAAGATCGAAGCCATCAAAGCTGCTTCACCTTGCATCTGGTATTGTCTCCTGTGACCATATTTAGCAGTAGAAGGAAATCCAATAATGGATTTTCAGTCAAGCATGATTTAGGATTCAAGAAAAACATACGTTTCACAACTTTTAATTTTCCTTGTTCTGGCATATGCATTCAGCACACTATCTTCTGTGCAGTAACCCTTCCATTGCATTTGTTCAACAAGATTGATAGCAACAAGCGATGCATAACTGGTAATGAAAATTGTTTAAGTATGCATATTGCATTGAGGCATTTGATCAAGGTCTTGCACTGCATGTTTTGGAACTGGAATTGTTTGATACATGGATACAAGAATTGCTGTGTCTACTTGATTTTTAAAAATGTGGGTATGGAAAATTTTTTCGACAACAAGGGACTGGTGTACGACATTAATCTGATATGAGCAAAAAAATCACATCTAGCAATATATTCTGTGCTAGCCATAGTAACATCAGAATTTCTTTCTATCAAGTATGCATTCGCATATTTTCCATGGTGTCAAGCTATTGTGCCTGCATTTCAGGTTAAAATGCAACCATATAGGGGATGAGACAGATATTGTAGATACAAGCATGGTTTCATTCATTGGAGAGAATAACGCGATTTTGAGAATTTTGACCTCAGCTAATCTAGTCAAGCAAGAGTATTTTCTCCTACTTCTAAAGCATGAATATTGATACATACACCACTATTATTGATAGTAGATACATACACCACTATTGTTGATAGTAGACACATACACCACTATTATTGATAGTAGATACATACACCATTATTATTCATGGGTATAAATATATCCGCATTTGAGTGCAGGAGCCATTCATTCGGCACACAGGATCTGCTACTGATAGAGCATGGTTGCCTGCTCCTGCTACCGATATCGAGACCATCACTTGCTCCATGACTTACAATGATCTGGTTAAATGCATTCATAGAGGCATCCGGCTTGATCCATACTTGCAGTCCATAGCTAATCGTCGCCAGATGGATTCCCCCGGTTACCACTATGTTGTTATTCATCTCGTATGGCTTCATGAGCGCAAGGCCTACGAGATTAACTCCATATGCCTGCGTGGTCACGATGAGTAACTGCTGTGATGTAACTGTGCTTTAGGTGTATGTATCATCTATTCAGCAATATATAATGTAGTGATGTTCTGGCATATAAGATATAGTAATCTATTCTATTCTATTCTATAAGAGCTCTTGTATTAATCTGAAAAATGCAGAGAGTAATGAATAACAACTACTTTAATGTACCTTGAAGACTCAAGTTTCTTCTTCCAGTAATTCTGGTAACTGAGCCGCTACACTTGCAGGTATCACAACCATCTGTGGCTTGTCCTTGACTGACCAACCATAGTCTATGGTTTTGAGATGCTGATAACGAGGCCTGTCGTTCGGATTTGGCCTCTACCTTTTATGCCGGCAGTCCCTATACTATTGTGCATAAGTGGTACCTTTTCTTGCTATCGGCTCCCACCAAGACACAAACACCTCTTCGTAGTGGGGAAGTGTTGGGTCTTGTACAGGGTCCTCTTCAGTAAAGGCCATCCATGCAAGAGATGAGTCTCCTGGTCTAATGAGCAAGAGCATACCTTTCTTGACATCCTGGTATTTTAACTGGGTTCTGTGGTTTATCCTTTGCAGGGCCGACATAGTGTGGACGTGTTGTCAGGCTCCATTAGCACGGACTGTCTAGTGAGAGGCCAGAAGTCTCTAATTTCTTGGGTCCCGGGTGGGACCTGTCCAAGCGCATGCATCAGAGTCGACCAGTAGTCAATAACCTCATTCATGTAGGCATTAGACCATGAGTTCACACCACCATGAGATATGTTTTCCCAATGCATCATGTACTTCGCAATGGACAATCGTAAGGCATCCATATCTTTGAGGCTATCGTATGGCTTCGCAGCCTTAGGTGTTCCAGTAGGTATTATTGGCATACCATCAGCACCTGCCTTCCACATTCTTATTCCATTGTCAGGGAGCCATTCTCGATGCCCTGGCCTCATCTTGTAATACATGAGTGGCCAACCATCTTTCAAGCAAAATTTGAAGAGTAGGGGCTCCATGTGCCCAACCAAGCGATCCTTCTTGTCTGGAATGTATCCCTTCACAAATGACTTCCAATCAGGAACCTCAGTGACTAGGTATGGCGCCAGTGTTTTGGTACTACATTCTCGAAATAGTTGCATAGGTTCAGGAATGGTGAGTGCATCCGACCTACGCAATAATGTTGAGTAATTTCCGAACAGTGCATCAATATCATCATTGGTGTGGCCGACCATCATGAATCCAAGCTGTATCTGATAAAAAACCCCCAGCCAGACAAGATAAGAAAGGTAGGAGAAGAGATATCTGTTCTTATTCTGGTCAGAGCAATTGTCTAGTTGTAAATATAGCCTTCTGGGTAGGTGTTTGGGGTGAACAGGAGCACTAGGAGGGGCCATGAATTCTTGTCGAGTGCTATTGACCTTCTTAGTCCTCAATGCCATGGTGTTGAGGACTGCTGCTCCCCATGCACAATCAGGGCGCTCAACTTCTCTTGAATGGCCCCAGTTGTCTCTCGAAGCATCCTCCAGGGTTTGAATGTGTGGTTCAAGGAACCAATATGAAAATTAGAATCATCCTTCCATAAATCTAGTGAAAAACGGCCCAGAGCACCAATACCGTGGCTATGCATCAGTGCACCAGTCACACTTACTTTCAAGCATTCTCTCTCCACACCGATTCGGCTAACTCCTCCAATCCAGGGATAGGTTCTATACGTACAAAATTAAAATTCCTGATGTATAAAGTCAAAAAATACGTATTTTTTAATAAAATACGATTTAACGATAAAACCTCTGACGGACGGAAAGAATTTTGGCCAGACGCGAAAAGATTCGAAAGCGTCTGCTGAAAAAACTTCGGCGACGCGAATACGAATGTTCGTCGCGCAAAGTCTGAGACGACTTTCAGACGCTGAAAATCAAGCAGGGCCACAATTTCGGCAAAGTTTTTTCACAGACGCTGGGCTTAGCTTTCCAAGATAAACCGGGCTACAGAAACTACAGACGCAGCGATTTTTCACGCTACGCCGACCCGAAAAGTTTTCACAGACGCTGGAACAAGTTTTCACAGACTGTAAATTTTTTTATATATTTGGCGGCAAGAATTCGGTTTTTTACCATAAAAGGTAATTTGCTGCGCCCAACCTTGCAATTTGCCACCCAAAACCTTTTTTTTTTTGTTTTTCTTAGTTTTTAGGTTTTTTTTGTTGTTTTTGATAGGTAGGCGAGTTAGGTCTCAGATTAGGCCCCCACTGTTGCCCCCCTGTGTAAGGGGCGTAACGATGGTGAGTGCCTTGTTCTGTGGGCTGAGCTTGGCCTATTTTAGAAAAAAAAAAATAATAATAACAATTTAAGCAAATAATAATTCAAGTAAAGTAAAAAAAAAAAAAAGAAAACCAAAGAAGAAAAGAAATTGGTTGCCTTCCCTTAAACGACAACTGAGAGGGCTTTTTTAGGGTCGCGTGTTGCTAAGAGCATAGGCATGCCCCTTTGCCCGGTATTGCCGCATTTATTTGCGCCATGCCGAGGGTGGGTGGAATTAACCTTCGCTTGAAGCTTAAGGCAACTAGGGTCATCCTTTATTAGAGTATAACCCTCACCTGACGCCGTTGTTGGCCTTGGTCACGCGGTGTCGAAAGGTGTGCGTTGTACTTTTATTAAGGGTTAGAAGAATGTTTTATTAATTCACACCCTAGTTCCTGATGGTGTTGTTGATGAAAGTCCGACACTAATATAGGAACTGGCGTATGTTTTGATAAGCATTCGATTGGTCTCGTCTTTTGAAAAAAGCATGACCTGGGGACAAGTGCAATGCATTTAAAACTTGCTAGCCTTGCATTTTGGCAGTAGCTGGGCTATAGATCATAAATCGTGTTTTGGTCCTTTTATTTGTTACCCTATAATTGGCCTTGCACATACATACTCATGTTAGGGTCTTAGTGTAGGAATAGGAAGCGTAAAATTAGCGTTTTGTTTTGGTTAGAGTGAGTTGATTTACCCTCATGTGCTAAGCACTAAATTCAAAGTTTTATCTTTGCTTGACTTGTAGGTGTTCTTTGTTGTCGGGCCAGTGTATTATCGCGCAGTCGCATTTTGCTAGTCTGCTAGACAATCCTTTAAAACAAGCAGTATGACTTCAGAAGAGAGAGCGGAAGTTAACTTGCAACCAAATGTGGCATTAGTGTCTCAGATAGAGCCGCAAGCGTCTCAAACACAGGCTACAGAGCTGCAACCTGAGTCATCTTCTGCAGCACTGCCGCGTAGAAAAAGAAGTAGACCACAACAAGCATGGTCTACTTTGAGACCAGATTTTATGAACTGGTTGTGTAATCGGCTATGCAATGCCTCAGCTCAAGATTTGGAATTGATTACCAGCAGCGAGGAAGGATGGCTAGACTACCATGCAGGGCTGGTAAAAGATGCCGAGAGGGCTTTTAAGCTTCGAATGATGGAGCTAGAGCCTGCAAAGAGTGAGCAAGAGAGGTATACATGGATAGTGGGTAATATCAGCCGCACTACCGGCAATATGATCACAGTTGCAAATTTGAGTAGTCATCGCTTGAGGCTAGAGCTGAAAGAAAAAGCCAGCACATGGAATGCGGCATGGACCAACAGAAAATTGAAGAAAGAAGCCCATCAACCCCCCCATCTTGTTAAGAAAGTGTTGGCACAAACCATAAAAGCTAAACGTCCTGGTGAGACAGATAGGGAGTGGGAAGCTCGTAGAAGAGCAGATGCTAAGACTACTTGGTTTGCCATGGTAGACTCATCACAAATAATAAAATGCAGAAAACTAATTGGTTACGGTTCATATGGCGCATGATGTACAAGTGCAATATTTTAGGGTCTAGTTTTATTAAGGATGAACCTTATTGTGTAAAACTTCAACATAATAATTTTCAGTCTAGTACAGAACCCAATAAGTTAGTGGAAGCTATGCTGAAGAACATGAGGGAGTCAGGAATGCAAGTTAGGCATGGGTGTATCATACGCTGCATTGGTAGCACAACCGGCCTAGAAAGACAAGGCTTAATTTTCCCATTTTGGAATGGAGGTTCGTTGGCAACCTTCTTCACAAGTCATGGGTCCAATGCCTTTCTTGAGCTTGCATTTAAGAAGTTGGGAGCTGTCCCCAGAGTTGAGACGGACTTGAGGCTGCTTGAGGAGCCTTGAAAAGAAAGAATTATTTGTTGCATCTAGGGTTGGGGACTTAGCAATGTCATTCTGTAGCGGGCTATGAAAGCTCCATCAAGAAAGATATTTGCATATGGACTTGCATCCGGGCAATATATTGCTCCATTTTGATTATGGAAAGGAGAAGGGATGTATTAATCCTCAGGCTGTATACATTGGCATTTGTGATTGGGGTGAATCCAGGTTGATCCACGAGACAGTGGAGGTAAAACGATGGCATTACAAGGGTATGGATGGCGAAGGTAAGAAAAGAATTGAGATGGAAAGGGCCAGGCATCCATATATGCATGATGATCTTTTTTTTGGTAGTGGCTCGAAGACAGTGCCTGCAAGGGTTGACTTTGATTTACACGGGGCAGCGTACATTGTCTACTACTTAGCTGACTTTGCTAGTAAGCACTCCTACATGGAGTCAATAGGAAACTTGGAGCAGCAAGGCAAGCATCGGAGAATGTGCGACTATTTGAAACATTGCGTTGAGTCGCCAATGAGGGACAAAACACGAAAATTTGATATGGCCCAGCTACTTGACACAATGCGGAGCAGTTTTCATTGCTCTCCAATTCCGTGCACGAGGCCACAATTGGAATCAGATTGGATTCTTCAACTTGGCCAGGGTGGCGACGATGCATTAGACCAAGCTGGTCCTAGTCACGCCTAGCGTGCATATTCACTTACATTCAAACATCCTTGTATTACATAATATTCCAACTAAATTCATTAAACACTTATCTGATGCTATTTGAAAGATTATTGTCTATGTGTGTTGTGTAGCTTAGTTTTCCTTTTCGTGTGTTTTTTGTGTTATTTATTCTATGCTTTTTTATATGTCGCAGCTAACGAACATTATAAAGACAAGAAGTCAAAGCACACCTATACAAGTCAGTCAGTGCACCTATAGAAGTCAGCAGTCCAAATTATGTCCCACGAACAGGACGAAGAATTGAATCCTGACACACGGAATGTGGGTGCGTCAGAGCAGCAGGATCAGCATGGATTTTCGGTTCCCTCTAATTTGAGGACCCCCTCTACTCAGTCTCCTTGGCATGAAGGGTTGGAGAACGAGCTTGAGATGTCAGCTGCTCGGCAAATGGAGAGAGCAGCAGCACATGCAAGGGCGAATGAGTTTCGCACGGCAGAGTTAAGAAGGTTGCGTGCGATGGATGAAGTTTCAAAGAGGGATAATTGCACCATCACAGAGGTGCATAATGTAGGCGGCGAGGGGCACTGGCTATTGTCCAAGTGGAGCGGACTTCTGACGATGTAATCACAAATTTGGACAAGAATGAGTTTGAAAGTGAGTGGCCTAGTAGGCGGGGGTAAGTATAAGGCTCACGAGTGCAAGAATCGTGGTTCGAGCAAAAGCAAAATCGGCGTCATGTCCAAGTGAAGGGACATTTACCCCACAGCGGTGAGTTTAGTAAGAGTTTTGCTTGTGAGCAAGTATACTACGAGCTTGTGAAGGAAGTGCCCGTAAATTATGGGAGTAGGAAATGGAGGCAAGGAAGCGGTAGTGGCAAAGACGAAGAGGGTCAAGCTATCGGAAGATAGCGAGAGGGAACCACATGGTGAGCCCATCACCATTACATACCTTGTTGCCGACGCTATCCAACTTTTGGAGGTGACAGGGTAGCCGCGTACGGAGCCGTGAATGACCTTGTGGATACCGGGCCCAACTAGAGAATGAGAGAAGTCGGAACCTAACACTTTCCGAAGAGAATATTCGCTTTTGAAGGACCGCGGCCGATGGGTATGACAAGATGGCTGAATTAGAGGACGCTTAACGGCAACTAGCGGCATTAAACGGGGAGGCAACGGTCCTTAGAGAAAACAACGAGCACTTGCGCTAATTTGACCAAATCGTTAGACTCGACCCTTTTAGGGTGACTTCGAGCAGTCGATATCCTATCTCCCTCATGAGTATTTGTATGAGAGTCGATGGGAAGAGCTAAAGGTTGTTGATTCTGAGACATTGCCAATTTTGTGGTGACAACGACACGGGTGGGCTGGTACACTCTAGGGTGTGGGCATCGTATGCACATGCGATGTGTTCTTGATTGGATGTTGCAAAGCCGCTTCTGTCCAACCTTGCAAGACGGATGGATTTTTCCTGAGTTACAATATGCCATATTTAATATGCAAGGTCGCATGCCAGCGTTGCCACATTTGACCGCTCGCAGGAGGGATGGGCAGATGCACACTTTTCAAACCTTTCGCGAGATGGAATTGTGGAGGGGGGTGGAGGAGCCGCGTGAAGGAGAGACAGTGCCAGACATTAACCAGTTCTTACCACCACCTCCAGGGCCGCAGGGTGATTATATTGATCCAAATGACCAATGAAAATGAGATATTACATTTTTAGACATGCCAAATTTTGACCTGTATCATTTTGTGAATGGCGGGTATAATGACGTTATTTCAAACAAGGTGTAATGATGTTATCAAAGGATCGAGTAGTGCTCATAGTAAAAGCATCGAGACTTCCAAATCGCTCTTTCGTTTTTTACGTTTGTGAGTAAAGGCATTGAGACTTCCCAATCTCTTTTATCCTGGCTTAGTCTCTTTTGTTTGTCCTCTTTGCTCACCCTGGCTCACCCTGGCTGAGTCTCCTTCGTTTCCTGTTTATCGTATCTAATTTGCCCCCTAGGATGACATCGCTCACTCAGGTGGCGAATTAGATACGTTAAGCAGGAAACTCGAAAAGGGAGTAAGCCAAGAGCGCGACCCTCTTGGATGGTCATGGTTGGATGGTGAGTGAGTCAAAACATCTGCACACGCAACCCTCTTGAATGGTTGTCAGGTCACCAGGCCTTATATTCTCCATGGCAAACAATATAGACTTCTCGAAATTCTTGTTACCTCCTTTAGAAGGAGCGAGCTTTGCTCTCACTCTCTTTTGCGTGTCTCTGTGTCAATGTATCTTAGATACTTTGCTAGGTTATATTACACAAAGACGCGCAAAATGGGGGTCGGAGCAGAAATCGTTCGTTCTAGAGGAGGTTACAAGGTTTTTGAGTACTCTATTTTTATTGTGGCCACGGAGGATATAAGGCCTAGTGGTTGTTTTGCGATTACTGTGGGTTCATTAGATGTTAGTGATTGAAGCAAGCTTTGACTCCTGAATTCAAGCATCGAGACTTCCCCGTTTTTCTTTCCCCCCGGCTCTTTGGGCAATGTAGCTTAGTTTACATGCTAAGTTCCATTGTCCAAAGAGCCGGGGGAAAGCAAAGATTGGGACGTCTCGATGCCTGGACCCAGGTCTCGAGGCGTCAGAGGTGAGAGCGCACTCTAATTTCAAGCCAAAGTGGTGCCTGGGCGTTGTCCATCTATATAGTGGCTGTTAGGCACCAAATCATGGAACATCCTAACTCCTTCTATTGATGGAGAACCTTGAGCATCACTATGACTTGAAATTGGAGGACGCGTCACGTTAACTTTGGTACGCCAAATCGCCATTTGGATGCCATCTGGACCTATAATTTGTACCTCCATTCCTTTGGGTGGCACATGCCATGCAAACCCATTTGGGTATTCAGCGCATGTGCCACCCGAGGAGGAATAGAATACGATTATAGGTCCGAATAGCATTCAAAGCCCAATTTGGCATCAAAAGTGTCTACATAACATTTTGGGGGTTGTCGGCCGCATTGAGTTGTTTGTGTTGTAGTTAAGTAAAGTAAGTATGTTAGTGATTTTTGAACATCCTAATTAGGGACAGATGCCAATTAGGATTAGTGGACTTCCTAACTCGAGACTTCCAACTCGCTCACCACGGCTTAATCTCTTCGAGACTTCTCGAGACTTCAACTCGCTCACCTGGCTTAGTCTCTTTCGTTTTTCGTTTGGTGTATCTAATTTGCCCCTAGGATGACATCGGCTCACTCGGTGGCTTAATTAGATACGTCAAGGTGAAACTTCGAAAAGGAGTAAGCCAAGAGCGCAACCCTCTTGAATGGTTGTCAGGTCACCAGGCTTTATATTCTCCATGGCAAACAATATAGACTTCTCGAAATTCTTGTTACCTCCTTCGGGTTAATTGGATGTTAGTGATTGATGAGTTCAAGCATCGAGACTTCCCAATCTTTCTTTCCCCTCCTCTTTGGGCAATGTAGCTTAGTTTACATGCTAAGTTCCATTGTTCAAAGAGGGGTGAAAGCAAGGGTTGGAAAGTCTCGATGCTTGTACTCAGGTCTCTTTCATCCTGGCCTGGAGCGTGATCCTCTTGAATGGTTGCCAAATCGCCATTTGGATGCCATCTGGACCTATAATTTGTACCTCCATTCCTTTGGGTGGCACATGCCATGCAAACCCATTTGGGTATTCAGAGCATGTGCCACGCAGAGGAATAGAGTCTGATTATAGGTCCGAATAGCATTCAAAGCCCAATTTGGCATACCGGGTTATTCCCGACTTGGGTACCGGTACCTTGTGAACCTTCGATGGATCAGATTCGTCGGGGCTGGTCGGGAGGCTGTTTTGCCCCCCTTCGCATGCGTAGATTACTTCTCATCAGCAAGATTCTGGCGCATGCGAAGAGGCAAGCAACAACGGAGGTCGAGACGGGTCTGATCCAACGAAGGTTTTCAGGGCACTGCGGTTACACATGAAAGAAACATAGAAAGAAACATAGAAAGAACTATCATACATTAACGAAATATTTGTGACAAAAAATTATAACCAAAAACTTCTTTTTTATTAATAGTGCGGGGGCCGGTTACAATAGTATGAAAATCCTCAAGACCAATTACAAATGATGAAGATACTCATCACATCATTTTTCTAGGCGCGCCTTCTTCATCGTTTTCATCATTTGCGGTTCCATCCTCTTCTTCTTTTTGGGGACCTAGGTTCAACCTCCGATGACCCTTTCCTTTAGTGAAACGTCCTCGAGGCGATGTTTTTCCTAGCCCGTTCTCTGTTTGTCAAGGTAAAGCGCAAAGGTGAGTCCGTTGGATCACGTAAGCCGATCCGTCATCAACTGCATTGCTCGAACCTGGCCTTTCTGTATCAGACTCCTCGGTATCCTCGCTGTCGGCTGATCCGTCTGAGAATATGGCTTGGTCTATATCATCTTCGTCATCAACGAAGTGGGTGCGTTGAATGTCTTCATCAACATGGCTTGCGGCATTTATTGCAAGCATCTCGTCCTCCTTGTCTTGTTTGTCCTCTTCCGCCGAATCTGCATCCATGAAAGGCGTAGCTTATCGATTGCGGATGTACCCTTTATTACGATTCAATAGCCGCCCAGTTTGAGAAGTTGTATACAAGTTTATGCGCCTTCTTATGTAGCAAGCGATTGCGGGTGACACTGTGTATGTACTTATAGGCACTCCAATTCCTCTCACTTGCACTATTGGAAGATACCAAAGAGAGGATAGTCATTGCAATTGCCACGCAAGGTATCGATAACTTGCCCATGGGCTTGCCACCATGCATATGATTCCATATTTGGTTCCTTCTTATGACTCTCCGGTCGCGTCGTGAAGCTCTTCATCGCCCACCTTCCACTCGGGGTTACGGTATTGATTAACTTCGGCAATGAAAAGCTTGTAGTCCATTTGTTGGGATAGAACATTTTGCAACCTTCTTCAACGAGCCCATCACTTCTTTATCGTATGCTGGTCCATATCGTGGTTGTGTGGGTCTAAGGCATCTTGGCGCCATGAAGATCATTGTATGACTTCTTCCATCGTTCATTGAAGTCTACGAGTAGTCTTTGGCGCTTAGCATTGTCAAATGGCGCATTGGGACCATCACGTTCTAGGAAGGATTGAATGGAGTGCCAACACCTCCGGACCTTTCGATTGCTTGCCTTGAAGAATCAAGGGTTTTGATGGCATGACAAAGCGGGTTGCATGCACCTCACAACATTTTTTACACCTTTCCAAAATGTCTCCCCAAGCATTTTCGAAGGGCGGCAGCTTCTTTGTCGGTGTTTGGCGGCATTTTTTCCTTTACGCCTTCTTTCCCAATCAAAAAACTCACGTATGATTAAAGGTTGAGATAATCCAATCCGACACTTCAGCACTCTTTCAAAGGCAGATATAATTGGAACCAAACCGAGTTTGCCCGAGATTCATGAGTGCTAGGCTCTTTCTCGACGCAATGACTTGTAAATGGCATAAATTGCCGGCTTCTTTGTGATGAATTTTACAAGCCCGGCCAGCGCTTTACGAATGGGATCTTTGAACCCGTGTCTTTGTGAGAACCAGTCCTTCAGAATAGGTTCAGGCAATGGCATTGGCAACTAGTAGCATGCAACCCTGGAAATTCGGACTCCAGTAATTGACCCGCTAGCTTGCAATTAGACGCGTTATCCATTACAACTTGAAATATTCTCTTCGGTCCAAAACTCTCTATCCGGCCTTTGTTTTACGAAAAATCCAATCTCCGGTCACTTGGTGGGTTTTGGTTTCTACGGTTTTCAAAAATACTTCACCCACGGATACACGATCATGAAATTAATAAGATGGTCCTTGTTTACATTGCTCCAACCATCGGTCACTAATGAAGGCGGCGGCGCTTGGTCTACGACACAACTTCATCTCCACCCTCTCAACCATTTTTTCCATGTATTTCATCAACCATTTTATTGTTGGCATGCTTGTATGAAGGCAGTCTAAAAGCCGGTCCTGCTTTGGCAACTTCTTGGAAGGCTTCTTTCATTGCTTTATGCTCCAGAATATGTGGAGACAACCCAGCATATAAAAATGCCTCTACAACCTTCAGTTGTGTCTTCTTCAATTGCTCGATGTTAAGCAATGATCAACCCTCATTTGCTTAAATGCATCTTTCCACTATTTCAATTGTCTCTATCATTCTCTGTTCTCCGTGCTTATACCTATTGACCCTAGTCCAGCCCTCGATCGGTATCTTTGTCCCAGCAGGGGGTGGTATAGTTATCTTAAATGCCTTCTTCCTTTGCCCTGCTCTTGAGTATTCGTAACTTCGTCTTTTCTCATATTATTCTTCGTTTTGCGTATCCCATCCGGTCGAGACAATCTCGATGGCATCCTTTCATAAGTCGCCAGTCATCGGTACAAGTTGCGACACCGACGTCTCGTTCACGTAAGATGTGAGCTCGAATTCTTGTTGCAGAACCATTTACCGATGTGTATCCACAAAACACACATTCCCACTCATTTGCGCCAAACTCTTTCACAAACTCCCATTACAGGCCTCTTTTAGACCCCGCAACTCCGGTCTGCGACCATGTGCGAGTTGCGGTTAATATTTTGCCGCGGGCACACGATCCTCGCACCTCTAGAGGTAGATGCATGACCGCTGCCTGCACCTCCAGAGGTAGATGCATGACCAGTAGCCACCATTGCTCGGACCCGGCTGACAATGTCTCTTAATCTGACTCCTTGATTACACGAACTAAAGGAAGACGTATATATGCAAAGGAGCAAGCTCACAATGCATATGTTACGTCGAAAATCGCGAGAATCAAGGGGGGTTGGACGGGACCCTATAGGATATTCTATGGAAGCAGATGCCAACCCAAGGCTGGAAACCACTGGGACGGAGTAAACTCACGTTCCAGTATCCAACGTCAGGCTCGTGACTCGAAAAACGACACCTCAAAGGCAAACCGTTTCCCAAGGAGTATTTTGACTCAACCTGGCGGTCAACGTTCGAGGTGAATTCTAGGGCTAATCACGTTTTTCTTATATATACTATTAACAGTGCCACAAAACAGGCCAAACAGTGGCGCAAATATTTTTTTTGCTTAGTAAATCGGGCAAAACAGCTAGAAAATTTCGGCGTCTTGAAAGCAACAAAAAGCGCACAGCGAAAATATTTTCGCCAGACGCTGAAGATTATTATTTCGCGTCTGCGAAGTTCAAATTATTTCGGCGACGCCGAAAAACTCTTAATCGCAGCGAAAAAAAAATTCGCGTCTGTTGTGGCGTCGTTTTTGACGCGAAAAAATTGGTTTTGGCTCGTTGGCTGTAATCTTCGCGTACGCGAAAATATTTTCGCGTACGCGGTTTTGTTGCTTTCGCGTACGCGAAAATTTTCTGACGCCGGAATTGTTTTTCGCCGTATTTTTTGCGTTTTATACGGCAAATTTGTGCCGTATCATTCAATTCATACGTATTCCGTATAAAACGTACAGCGTATTGAACCTATCCCAGCTCCAATCTAGGTACCATTGTCTTGTTTTGATCCATCTTATCACGAATGATCGTCAGAGCTTGCTTAGGAGCACGATGCAATAAAGCTCTCCACGACCAATACAGGCCCCTTCAAGAAATTTGGGCTGTCATGTGTGCCTTCCTTTCGATCTGCAATTCTCTTCTCTCCATGGGATCTCTTGTCTTAGCCATTTTCTCTTTTATTACAATATCACTATTGCACTTGGAGAAAGCTATCCTCTTCGCAATTGCAACCTCTGGGTGGTGTAACTTCCACCTGCCTAAGAATGAAGATGGGGAGATGTGCTTGCATATCCCATAACACTGGCATCCACCTCATGGAGAATGTCCTTCTTTGTTAGGATAGAAGAGAGCCTCTTCACATTCGCTCTCACACCTTCATTAGTAATTTTCGACCTGTGGGACATCATCTCTGCATTCTCATCTATATACATAGACAGTAGGGCATTTCTTGCTAAAGTGTGCGACCTTGGTTTCTTTGAGCCCGTATTACCATGTTCAGCAACTCTATGACCAGCAAGGAAAAGTTTACGCCACTTATAGAAAGTTAACATTGGAATGTCGTAAGCTTTGTGCCATGCTTTCAAGCATACTTGCTTGTTATTTAGCATCACCTTCCGGACCTGCCCATTTTCTGAGCAAAGGTCAAGCATGTTGTAAGCAAAGGTCGTCCTGTCCGCAACACTCATGTTCCAAAAGAAACTTCGCATGCACTTGATCTCGCAGGTGGAGAAAGTGGCACAACATCTGCGAATGCAACAAATCGTGGATTTAAAGTCTAGAATAGAAGCCGCAGTGTTCTTCTTATCAGCCTTACATGGGGTAGCAGGTGTTCGCGGTGTTCGATTCACCATTCTATAAGACCTCTTTCGAGTCTTAGCAACTTCCACTTGCATTGCATAAGGTTCTGCCTCGATGTTCTGTTCTTTCACAGCCTTTATGAGAGTCAATAATGTGATATTATCTACTAACACCAAGGCATTGGACCACCTGACCAAATCGTGCAGTTGCATCATTTTAGCACAAGCTTGGCATCTCATAGACAGCTTCTCTGACATAGGACATATCTTCATCACAGTGGCAGCCAGGAAGTCTTCCCCTAACCTTATGTCACCAACTGCCTGGTTAGGATCAGTGAAGATGATCACCCCGTGTGCATAAGGCATACAGCAGCAGTCATGCATCAGCATGCAGTTCCTCTCCACTAGCTCATCTTTTGAAATGCCCTTATCACCATAGATTTGCTTGAATGGACCTTCCTCGTCTTCGACTACCTGCCAGTTAATTTTTTTAACTGCGCTGGTGGAGTCGATATGTCACCTTCGGGCGCAAGCGATGCTATACAACGTGCAGGCCACAAAATGAAACTCCCGAGCAACTCTTCAAGTATTGAAATCTCGGCTTCCGGATATGGCAAAGATATGCTTCCATCCATAATCTTATCCATAGACACTACCACGGTGCCCCCGGGCAAGGGCAAGTTGTGATGTTTGTTGAAGATATATACTTTGCTCTCCTCAACTTTGACACCATTGAATAGTATGGACCTTGATTCAACCATCTTGAATTAGACAAGGCCGATAGTGCTATTAGAAATTGCGGTGGCGATGATACGAAGCACTAAATGCTTGTGTGAAGAAAAAGTTGAACGACAGGAAAAGCTAGTGCTGTTCAAGATCGTCGTCGCGATCTAGCTGCGGACTGACAGGCTTGTACAAGTTTGCTCCAATGCTAAGACACGTTTGCTCCGATGCTAAGACCTGTTTGCTCCAATACTAAGATATACTTGTTGAAAGCTGATGAAGATCATCGTCGCGATCTAGCTAAGGACATGAGCAGCCCTTTTCGAGCAATGGATATTAAATTAGTATCCATTTGCTTCAACATTAAATCAGTTGCTCCAACATTTTATCAGTTTGCTCTAACATTAACTATTTATACTTCTTGACTGCTGATGAAGATCGTTGTCGCATTCGGAATGCGGACAGTGATTTGAAGTTGGCCAGGGTTTGAAGTTGCGACAGGTTTGCCAGGTTGATAACTAGTGAAATTCATTTCAGACAAGACACTACTTTACAGAGAATATAGTATACAAATGTGGGCCTCTTCTGCTGTCTAACTCGTTCATTTAAAATGGTATAGATGTCCCATAATATAATTAAAACAAAGTTTTAATAGTATATCTTGCCTGATTCCACTCTTCAGAGCATGCAGAAGTCGAAACACCAGGAAAATGTCTTCAAATATTCCAGATGAACGCCTCAAATGCCTCCAATTTAGACGATCGCTTTCGAAGACCTATTTAGCGCCTTAGAAGCCTCCTCCCCGAGTCCAATTTGAACGAATGGCTGGTGTGGCCATGTAGCTGGGTGAATTGAGTTTGAATTTCAAATTCGGGTAATTTCGGCAGGGCTTTTCCATGCCGTATTGTGACTGCTATTGTCTCATTTAAACTCACGTGCCGTGAGTATTATGTTGTCCTGCAACCCGCCCCATGCCGTATTGCGAGTGTCATTGTCTCATTTAAACTCACATGCCATGACTATTCTATTCTCCTTCCCCGGTCCCATGGTACAGAATTTTGAACTTAGTGGTGGCGTCCGTGCAGAGAATAAAAATGTCTATTCCGGCATTTTTTAGAATATTCTGGATTCGCCACCGAAATTTATTGCGCCCTCGGTATTTATTGCGTATGCGTAATTTATTGCGCCGACCGGAAATTAATTTTCTGGCTGTCATTATGACGGGCCATTAATGACCCTCATTCTATAAATTCACGAAAATCCCAGATCTCGGCTCCATCATGATCCAATTCACGAGCCCCTACAGAATTTTCCAAGCGCCTTCGACCGCCGCCATGTCTTGCTCAGCCGCCTTAAAAGAAGGTATTTTCCACGCTTTTCACGACCACTGCTGTCGTTCTAGCATCCGTTTTTAGCATGCTATATGCTCGATAGGATCGCGGCCACGATGTTCACAAGCAGTATTTCTTTATTTTTACAGTCTTCATGCTTGTGAGAATCGCAATCGTGATTCTTTTCACCAATAAATACAGTATAGTTTAAAGATATTGCTCACAACGATCGCGGGCGTGATCCTTTTGAGCACATTAACCTAAACACGAGATAATACTTTTATCTCTACTTGCTATACAGATCGCGGCCACGATACTTAGCATTAGTGCGTATATCGTATCTATAATTTGCTCACAAGGATCGCGGGCGTGATCCTCGCGAATACATTCTTATTAATAATGTTTTTGTCTATCTACTTGTAAAGATCGCGGCCGCGTTCCTTGTGTGCACTTTGTCAGGTCTTTGAGTAGTGAGTGGTGTCACTTATCAGTTTCATATTCTACTTGCAGCACTGGAGCTTTTTCGCGGCCCCAACGTGGAACCCATGCGCATTGTAACTCCTGATAGAAGTCGGAAATGGTGCATGGAAATAGCTCAGACCAAACCTCATGTGGCAGGAGACCGCCGGAAGGACTTGTGTCTCTTCTTGAGGAACGAAAAGGGCCTAGAAGATTTTGAACGGATGGGCATAATAGTCACTATGTGGGAGGGCACAAAAAATAATGTCCAAGATGCAATCATATGCAGCGTGGAGGATACACATCAGCTACAATTTGTGGAGTATGTTTTGTGCTGACAAAACTATGATCCGTCTATCATGACTGCAAGCAAGGCGAATAAGCCTGCTAGTGGCAAGGGGGTACCTACTAGTTCTAAAGGATATGGTTGGAACCTGCCATCTTATGATTCGGTGAGCTTGTCTGGGATAAAGTGGAGGGATATACTTATTGGCTTCAACATGTGCAGGAAGGGCCTTTCAGCTGATAAGAAACCTCCTTCCATTGCATTGAAGGCTACAAAAGACAACAAATTGCCTTCCTAGATGGACATGAACTGGTTGCGGGCAGTTTCCAAGAAAAAAACTGTGGTCCCATTGGCTGTTGCAGGTGAATCATCAACTCCAAAAGAATCCTTAATGTCATCTCAGCCTGTACAGAATACAAATCCAGACGGATCTGCCGTTGTCGATCCCTCAAGTCAAAATATGCTTATGCCTCTTCTAGTGAAAGACTCGGATACACATGAAGCACCTCTTCCAAGAAAGATAAGTACCTTCAAGATTAAGCTTTGAACATAGTTCAAAAGTATCTATCTTTAGATACGTTAGATACGAGTATCTAAAGTATCTAAGTATCTAAAGAATCTAACAATTTTTAAGATACGTTAGATACGTCACATAAATTTATAAATTATAAATTCAACGCATTTAGAGCCATAAACCTCTATGATATATACTAACATGTTTGTAATAGTTAAATACTATCAATATAGTAAATTAACATAAGTAAACCGAGGGAAAAAAGCATGTGAACTTTGTTTCTGTTTGTAGCTAAAGGTCAATCAATCAATCTGATACTTCTTCTTCTCCACTCTCATCCTCATCATCTGTAGCATTTTCTTCCTCGTTATCACTTGAAGTTGAAACCTCATCTTCTTCGGTTTCATCATCATCTACATCATCTACCTCCTCATCTACTTCGATCCAATCCTCATCTTCCACTTGATCATCCTCCACATCTTCCTCCTCATTTTCTTCCACTCTTGTACCTCTCCCCCTCGCTCTCCCCCTCGCTCTTCCTCTTGCCCTCCCTCTCGGCCTCCCTCTCCCTCTTCCTCTTCCTCTAGAACTTGAGGTACTAGGACCAGCCACATCACTCCTTCTTGATGCCGAACGACGAACTCTCATTGTACCAGAACACACCATAAACAAACTTTGATAAAGCTCCTCTTCAGTGCGATCAATAGGCTCCAAGTCTGGCCTCTTATCAACATCAATTTCATTTGGATCCACCTACAAGAGTATGACGTAAAAAAAAGGTGAGTGGTAGTGCGTGTAAAAGAAGGAAACATAAGAAGAAGCTAAATTACCTGTTTGGGTTCTGTAAGATTCCTGTACTTGCGCAAAGCACGCAAATTCTCTCTACAGTACACTAGATTGTGCATTGTGCTTGTTTTCAACTTGTTCCTTCGTTTAGTGTGAATAAGAGAATATGCAGACCAATTCCTCTCAACAGCACCAGTAGAGCAATCCTACAATTTTGGATTTAAAGAATTCAACAAGAAACTAAATGTAAAAAATTCAAAGTAGATGAGAAATAGAAACTTAGATTCATTAACACTACTAGTCTACCTGTGACAAGACTTTGAGAGCCAAGGCTTGAAGGTCAGGGGTACATCCTCCATATTTATCCCACCACGATACTGGTTTACACATAGCACCTTGTGACTCTGCCATGGGATTATTAAAGCGGCCCATCCTACGGCGGAATTGAAGCATATCATCATACAATTTGTCCGCCGTCTTAGCATCATAGAGATCTAGAACATACTGCACCCATCCATCATGGAGCTTTTGATCTATCGGCTTTGTGGCATCCCCTCTCCATAATGGATGTAAAAGATGAGCAACAGCATGAATAGGTCGATTAAACCAATCCCATCGTTTGGCTAAGAATCTTTTAACTTCTTCAATGTCATTCATCCTGTAAGAAAGAAAGTTATCAAACATTGATGCTAAAAACATGAATGATTTCTTTTTAATTTATAATTTCATAGTACATATAATAAGAGAACATGCATACCTATCGTTCATAAGTGGATCTCTCAAACTTCTATCAATTGCTCCGCTAATACGATTCATAAATTCTTGAAGCAACCCAATGGTAGAACCTTCTCTATCTGTAAGACGTAACACTGAATAGATTAGACGTGATACATCAGCAATGCTACGCAATGCTGCGAGATTTCTTCCATCCAATATTTGAGATTGCACCAATTCAGCTTCTGGTGTATGAGATTCATTCCAATTTACCCACTCATTAGAAACAACGGCTTGCCTAAGCGAAGGCCAAACTTCTACTAATTGCTCCATCATTAGAAAGTATGTTCCAAATCTTGTCTTGACGGGTTTAATTAACTCCTTCTTTCCATATTTTCGGAAGATGTATAAAGCTTTTTTCTTCCTTGAAAATAATCGCACAATGTTCTCACCCACCAATCTAGCATCCTTGATCCACTTTATCTTGTTAGCTCTTTCAACGAAAGATTCAAGCTGTGAGATGCGCATGGAGACCATTTAATTGTCTTGTACTCCGCCTCTAAAAGTCTACCCATGCTCTTACAATTAGACCCATTATCCGTTACCACTTGTACCACATTCTGAGGCCCAATTTCTTCAATTACTTCTTTCATCTTATCAAATAAAAACTCAGCTGTAACACTAATACCAGCCTCATAAACCTCTATGGTTTTCCAATAAACTGTTCCAAATGCAGAGGAAATCATCACGTTGTAGAGGCCTCGTTTGCGCACGTCTACCCAACCATCAGTCATTATTGTGCATCCAAATTGTTGCCATTTTGATTGAATTTGCTTCATTTCTTCTCCAATATCATTGTAGGCCTTTGGGATTATGCGAGTTTTCAAGGCACGAGAAGTTGGACCAGCCCATTTAGTGCCTATCTGAGATACAATTTCCATTTGCCGCCAACTTGATGTGTCCAATAGATTGAATGGAAGATTGCATTCAATAAGTGCTTTTCCAACTTCTTTATCCGCCATGTCCATCCATCCTTTCTGCCAACCTATTTGCCTTCTACTCAAAGTACTATGAACCATGTGTTTAGGCACTTGTTGTGCTTCCTGATCCTCATTATCACGAGAAGTTCGCATCCTCTTTATAGAAGGTGTAGAAGAGGGCAGCAGTGACGATGTAGAAGAGGGTCGGGGGGGTCGTGATGATGCTGGCCTATTGAGATAAAAATCAGGGGATGTAGTAGATGCAACGGGTGTAGAAATAGGTGTAGAAATAGGTAGATACGTCATCATTTTCAGATTCACTTACAACAGCAGTTAGAGGCCACCCATTCTTGATTTGAATTTGCCTTCTAATTTCAGATGGGCATTTAGGACAAGCTTCTATTCCTTCTTCGCTCTTGGCACCAAGATGGCTTTCCAATCTTGTTAAGCTACCTTTGCAATATTTCTTGCAAAACTTACAATCCCATTCGTTATTGCCGCTGCCCGTGCTTCTTCCTCCAACTTTTGTGAGGTAATCACATGTATTCTCCCATAAAGCATCCGGTTTCTTTGGCATGATGTTAAGCTTTTTGAACCTATGGCTACCACTGCCCTGCCTACTAGATTTTGCTATACTGCTGCTGCTACATATTCTTCATGCATAATATCTGACCTCTCATACCTGTACAAACAAATAAAATATTACAAAGCAAATTAGTTACTCTTACATGCCCGCATAACAATTCTGTAAATGCATAGGCAGACTTGATTAACTCTGAATAGATTATGTGAATGAACTTGGCATATGAGAGTTATGCTGATGCACTAAAAATTAGCTGCTACACTTTTCTAGCAGAGTCAAATAGACAGGAGCAACAAGCAGAACAACCATCTCATAAGTAATGATCCTACTGCTACAGCAAACTGATGGTACAAAGCTTGGTGAGATTACGTACTTCTACCAAGTAACTAATTGACCATCCTCTAGTTTTAGAGTAGAAGAGCATACTATATAAACAGTATGGCAAGGATTTTAGCACCACAACAAGACGCCCTTGTTCAGTATGATCATCTGCTAAAAGCCTAAAGAATGAATAAAATTCCTTGCTAACTAAGAATGCAAGGATTCAAACCCCCTGACCATCCACTATGTTGTATTCTTTAACTGTTGTTACTGCCTATAATTGTAATACTAATAACAGAGAAGCTGCAAAATACTAATAACAGAGAAGCTGCAAGATGACAGTCACAGCTGAGAAGATGAGAAGATATGCAAACATACCTTAATCGGCAAACAGGGGCAGCCATATCCGGAATATCAGCAACTAGGGAGCAAGAATCCGGTCGGCAAACTAGGGGCAGCCATATCCGGAACAGGGCCAGAGGTATATCAGCAAACAGGAGCGCGAATCCGAGTGATTTCGGTGCAGCAGAGGAGCCGGCCGGAAGAGGGAAACGTCAACGGGAGAAATCCGAGGACAAAAAAAAATTAAAAAAAAAAACCCCACGTATCTAAACCATAAAATATGTTAGATACGTACAATACGTATTTTTGGTAACGTGGGGTTAGATACGCGTATTTGTCGAACTATGGCTTTGAAACTTAAACACTGAAGAGACTGGGCAACCCTCTACTTCGTCTACTCCCACCTCGTCCAGCAACCCTATAGCTACGACTTCCATGTTGACTTGGCTATCTACTTCACGTATGCCTGATGAATTAAAATTCAATCCAGATGAAGAAAAGAAGCTTCTGAACAGACCGCCTCCAAGCTAGAAAAATTTAAAAGATTTTATCCTATGGGAGCGAATTGGTTCCAGAAGATCAACATTTTTTATTGTGCGAGCAAATCTAACTCATAGGGTTCGATCTAATGATCATGTACGAACATGAATCAAGAGCTTCAAAACGTGCCCAACGGAGGTTCTCATGCCTACCGGTGTCGTCCCATTTGACCCAGTGACAAGGTAAGTTTTATTGCATAATTCTCTCTATTAGACCGCCTGTTTATAATGCCTATTAATTGATGGGACATTAATGCAGGAAGTTGATCACTTGGTCCCGCCCTGAGGAGTTCTTGAACAAGAAATTTTATATTATTTCTGGTAATCAAAGTATTTTTGCTGCACAAATTCTTTGTTCTACTGGAATTTGCTAAAACTTATGCAAAGCGAAGAAGCCAGGTGCTAAATATAAATCTCTCCAATAAGGAGTATATTCAGTTATCCATACAGTGCAATGACATTATAGCAGACACAATATATAAGAAGCCACTAATTGAAAAGCTCCAGCAATTAAGGAATCAACACAAGGCTTATGGATGCCCTCCACAAGGCCCAACAGGCACTGCAGTATCATCCGCTTGGAAGGTAGGTCAGCTATAGAAGATCGCCATCGCGATCCTGTCCAGCTGTTGTTCACAGCATTTTGTCGACGTAGCTACAACGACCTTGAAGGTTAAAGAACTCAAGGATGAAAAGCAATTCCTTTTCATGCAAGAAGAAACATGGTCCAAGCTTGTTCTATTGTTAACAAGTGGGCAGCGCGGAAGCTGGCTGATGATCATGGGGAACTGCCAGATAAGCCTTCTAAAGAGTTCTTCAACAAGACTTTCCTAAGATACCTTCGAGGAATGAATAATGCCGAGGTCAGCCAACTGATGGATGAAATTCTCGAAGGCAAAGTATTTTTGAAAGTTCAGTCCGGTTATACAGGGCGCTTTGATTGCCGACAGAGGGCGTTGGACATCAGAACACTGTCACTGATGCATCGTGAAGTTTTATCCTACGTCAACTGTTTTGAGGAGTTAGCTACATGTTTTCCAGATCTTTCTGAACAACGGTTGCTGGATATAGCTGACACAGATTTTGATTATATTATAGTCAATTATAATAAAGATTCAGTGCAAGGAAATCTCCCCAGTGCTTTTTTGGAAGCCATTATCGCCATCATAAAACCAGAAGAGGGAAGGGAACATAAAGAGAAGAGGAACATCGTGCATCATGTCACCAAGTCAGGTATTCCTGTTTCTGCACCGGTGTCACCGGTGTCTGAGAATGCCGTAGTTTCACGATGCTATGGGAAGTTAAGATTTATTTAGCAAGATTGCGGGCATGACCAAAGCCAAAGTTTATCATATCGTCATGTTTCTCAGATCCGCCCATTTGCCAAACTGCATGTAAAGTCAAAATTAGATTCAAGGTAGTTCTTATGTTTCCCTTGGGGCTTATGAAGAACAAGGCTGGGAGAGCAACAAAAATATCAAGGAGTTCCAATATTACGTGACTCATGTCACGATAAACAGAAGTGAGGCTCGTGTGTTGCCTGTGAAGCTGAAACTTGAGCTACGGCTGACTCAGGTGACCAATGCACCGAAAAGCACGTCCCTTTCGAAATATCCATTAACTGGTGACGAAGAGGTGTATATAAAAACAAAGAAAAAATATTTGGAGTATTTTACAGGTAAACCCAAGTTCTCTTGGGCAGCAATGGATGGCGACTTCATCTATAAGAGCCAGGCAAAGACATCATATATTTACAACATGGTAAAGGAGCTGGTTCCACTGGATGGTTGTGTTCTTGATTTTTTCTCGGCCGGCACAGCTTCAAGGGTTGCTTTGATGCAAGGAAAACACAGTGTTTCCTTTGAATATGACGATAAGGTATGCCGTTTCCCTTGAAACTCTAGAGAAAATGGCAAGGCCTGCCAAAGAAGAGGAAGATGAAAATGCTATGCCAGATAAGCCAAACAGTTCAGACATGCAGGACATCAAAATAACTCAGGAGACAGATCTTAGCAAGATGGATCAAATACTGGATGCTCTGGATCAGAAAAGTTTTGAAGTGAGGTTACAGGAAACCAGGGCACTGCTAGAACAAACTGAAAAGGCAACAACTGAGCTTGATCCATAATTCAAAAAGCTGGAGGCACTGAACAAAAATTTTGAGAAGATTCTGCCAGTGATAACAGGTTCTGTAGAAAAGCCGCTTTATAATTCCGAATACATGGGAATGTCTGATGACGCATCTAGAAGTGGTAGGCTAGATGACGATCATTCACCAAAAAGACGGAAGTTGGTTCGCTCTACAGAATACTCTATGGCATTGGAGGATGAATTGTTAGATAGTTCTCAGATGTCAGGGCGTGTGCAAGAGATAGATGTCGCAATGGATGTGGATATGCCAAATACACAGGATATACAGAAATGGACACATCATAGACAATTGCCGCAAGAGCACGTTAGAAAGAATAGCTACGGAGGGCGTTGATGTAGAGTCTGTGAAAGAAACTCAGTGAAAATGTCAATCCATGAATATCGTTTTTGTAATTATACTTCTTTGAAAATACATGCTTTCTAATGTGTGCGAATTTTCATGAATATATTTGTCTAAAAGATCGCGACTGCGATTATTCCGACAAGATTCTATTTTTTAGATTAATATTAAATAATTGCAAGCAGTAAACTCTTTACATTTTGCCTTCCTTTCTTGTCCAAACTATCGCCATGGCGATCTTTGGGAGTATTAGTGATGCTTTTGGAACCCCATAGTTAATGTTATGACACCTAGAGGCCAGTGTTGTCAGGTACGTTTAGTACGATACGGGTATTATACGTACTTAACGTATTAATACCGTATGCATACCTCTCATTTAAAAAGTACTTTAGATACGTTTTTTGGAATTATAAAGTACTTATTAAATACGTAAAGTACGTATTTTACGTACTATACGTTAAGTACTTTCTGTAATTTTTAGAACTATTGTTTCTTGTATTGCAGTTGAAATAGTTGCATTAACAACTAGTATGAAGAACTTCAAGTTTTATATAATAAACTAGAATATATACTTTAGAAAATTAAGTATTTCTCAAAGTTTTCAATAAAAAATATGTCTATTTAAGAGCTATATATTCTAGTCTGCAATCTACACCCACAGACAAATAAATTTAAGTAATTGTTGCCCATTTGTTGCATCCGAAGCTATTAACCACCACTGACCTCTGTATTTCTTTCCTGGCATGAATGCAAACTATTAAAGTATTAAGGAGAAGGTTTGCCTCCTACCATGACAAAACAAAGAGAAAGGTGCGTCTGCATCTCCATCTCCATTCCGATTCAACAGCTAGGGTAAGAAGAAAGAGGGGGAAAACGCAGAGGTTTTGGATTTTTATTTGCAAGAAGATTGTGTGTGTGTGTTTTTTTTTCTTTTTATTACAATTCCATAATTTCCCTAATGTCTAAAGTCTCCTAATGTGTTTTTTACTCCTATTCTATAATATATAATAATGTACTTTTCCTAATGTATAATTTTACCAATTCTATTGGACTAATGTCAGTTGGACGGTTTTTTTTTATAAAGTACGTATCATATGTATTGTACGTATTAATACGTTAAGTATGGTATTAATAAAACAAGAGCTTAATTTGACCTGTCAACTTATAGGTATAGTACGTATAATACTGTGAGAAAGATACGGGACGTATGTAAGCATAAAATACGGGTACGTAAACAACACTGCTAGAGGCTATAATTGTATTGTAAATCCACTTTGGTGAGCCAATTGAATTGTAATCCTTGGCTCTCTAAGGATAGACTAACGGGGGTGAAAAGTCAGACCAATTTGACTTCATCCAAAAAGAAAATAAATGCAGTGACATCCATAGGAATTGGCTCAGATTGTGTTGTGCTCTTTCATATAGATCCTGAAGAAGATGTGAGTAAGAAGAAAGGAAAACATTCAGTTAGAAAGAGAAAGCAACCATGTGCAAACAAGAGTCTATAGAAGTGTTGGTACATAGGGAGAGTGTTGAGCATGAGAAGAAAGGTGGGTAATACATGGAGAGAGAGTAGAGAACCTATTGATTTCAGCAACAAACTAACATATAATGTACATTTTAACCTTGTTTGGTATGCTCAACATGAAAACTTCAAGGTGGGATGCACATGGTTCACTTATGACTTGACTATTAATCAAGTTATAGACCTTGAATCCATCATCGCACCTGTATCTTTGACATATGATCCGAGCACAAATAAATATAAGTTGGATGTAAATGATAGGTTTCAGCTTGATAAGTTTGTGAATGGCACAACATTAACTAGTTTGTGTTTTACATGTTTGATTAAGTACATTCACTTGTTAATTATTTCATTTATCTTGTAGAGATGAAAGGGAAGCAAAAGGTTGGATAGAGCTGCACTATGCACTCCACTATATAAGATGTAAGTTTTGATTTCTCGAATTATTTTCATATTGCTTTATTCATTTGAAATTGACTTAGATGTATGTATATGTAAGGCATTTCAGGTTGCTCTATTATAAAGACATATCAAGTGATGGCATATTATACTACGAGATTGCTAATTTGTCCAAAAATAATTGTGTGTCATATTGTGAACTTGGCATCATGAAAACCTTTTAAGACATACTCATTCTAAACAATTGTTCTTAACTCCTTATCTTATTTTAATATATTTTCTAATTGTTTGTAGTATTTATTCGATAAGGGGTATATCATGTGCTAAGTGGAATTTGAATTTATACGGGAAGGGTCATCGATATTATAAAAAATGAGCAGTATATATATGATATGGGATAATTTAGAAGCATTAGAATGTATGGGATGGGGTTTTCTTAGAGAATTTACGTATACTAAGGGGTTTTCTTGGACCTTAGTAACGCACATGGCGTATCCATATATATAGATCTAACACCCTCGGGAATTAGCTTCAACACACACAAACTCAGACAACATGGAAAAGAATTTTTTTAGCTCTTTCTCCCTACCCTTTTTGCGGCCAAATCAGAGACAGGTAAAAGACTTGCATTTAGGTAACACTCTTGCTGAAATAGCAAGTCAGAATGTAGGCATTGTCAAGGTATGTTTCTCTAGAAATTATCTTTTATGGTTTTAGCACAAAGAAACAATAGTAAATATAAGAGAATAAAATAATGCGACAAGTTACGAGTTTGTTTGCAAGATAATGATGCAGGCTAAAGGGGTTATTTATGAAAAACATGAATCCTAAAGCCAAGGTTGGATAGGCCAGAGAGAAGCTTTTTATAATAGGCATAAGCAAGAAGGAAACTTCTGAGGCAAATCCAAAGTTCTAAGGAGATTCAACTGGCTGCATGTAATTGAAAAATCATGAACTTGAAGATGGCAAAAATGCTAAGGGAATGGCTAAAGAAAGAGCATGAAGTCTGCACTTATTGTGCAAAGAATTACACTGCCCTTTGGTTGCGTGGCACCCAAAAGGAAGAGCAGTCTTAACAATAAAATGAAGGCATGGCTCAAAGAAAAACCCTAGAACATGGTTAGCAGGAAGTTCATGCTGGAAAGAAGAATAATGTACTGTTGGTTATGGATACAGGCCACAAACGTTATATGGATCCTATGTATCAGGAATCTCCTTTCCAGCCATGTTTTCTGATGGCCAGCTCTGGCCCTGTAGCACTGTATCCTGCCCAATCCCCTAGCCAAGACATGCAAGCACCAGTTAGGAAGGGGTCATCCTCCGTCTTTTTAAAACCGAATCACATTACTACTCTAGGTTGCCATCATCTCTAACATCCAAATAATTTTTCTACATACCTGAAAAGGGGCTGATAGCAAAGTTACTCCTTTAAATATGAATTTGCTGCTTCAATAGGCATTCTATCTATGGTTGTGTAAAGCTCTGAACTGCTTCTTCAGTCCCGAAAGTTTATGCTTCAACTTCTTCTGCAAGCACTCTTCGTATGCTTTGTAACAGGAAGCCCTTCAACCTATCTCAAATTCTTACAATTAAATCATATCCAAATGAGAAAGGAAGATTGGTTAAGACACAAATTGGGCTTCTATTGTCATCTGCATCAAACACTTCAAAATCAAGAAGCCAAAGTATAGAAAGGATGATCTTACCTTCAATGATAGTTGGCTTGCCTCTTTCACAATACCGCAAATGCTTCGTTAAAAATACCATTTTTGCTAGCAAAAATGCTATAAAATTTTGAAACATAGGCCGCAGCAAGACTTGAGAAAGGGAAAAGGAAAGATAAATCAAAGCAAGGGGAAAGACTTGTAACCTGTGACGTCCCCTACTCGCATACGGTGCACTCACCGTATACAAACAGGAGTTCATCCCCCATATCAGCTCCACGCTGATACAGGGCCCTCCACATATCACTGCACCCGTAACGAGTCCCAGTGGGAAGAGTGAAGGGGTCATTTTACCCTGTCTCCCTCAGGGCCTACCTAGCTGCGGAAGCGTAAACATACACGTCAGTATACAACATAATCGCATATCCACCTCGAAGGGTGGCGCATCAACATCTGCATAGACAATGATCAGCATCATACATAAGGGAAAACCTACCCAAGGCTCAGACTCGAAGGGATGACTGACGGCTTGGGTCTCCAGAGTTCGTTACAGACAGAATTCATGGCAATGGATTGGGCTGGCATAAGAACATGGCATAGGGTTGTCCACTCCATCCGCCCCTCCTGTGCACACTTTGCAGAGTAGGCTGAAAGGTGTTGGGACCTGACTGTAGCCCGCCGGATGCATAGCCGAAAGGGCTATTCCTGGGTTTCATCTCCCCAGTTCCGATGGGGCAGGTAGGGATCACTCCCTCCAGAGATCTACATGCTGACTCAAGGTGACTAGAGGGCCACTGCCCGTATTCGACTGAACCCACTGAAAAGTGAACCCCACTTCACGGGTTTCGAGCCCATACCTTACCCGCACTCAGTGGTAAGCTATTGGGCCTAGTCACAGTGATCCCTGGTAGGCCTTACACACCAGAGGGATCGTTCAAGAGTCAGAACACGAACCTCCTTCTTAGCCAGTCTGGCCCCTTCACCCACAACCAGGTGTGGTTCTTGTACACAGGCCGAATCTACAGTGTGCTAGAGAGGCTACTTCTAGGAGCATCTACTACCAAGCTTTAGGGTCTCTACCCCCCTTCCCAATACAAGGAGTTCACAGAGATACATCATCCATATACATCACAGAAGAACTAAAGAACTAGATCTAATCTATATCATAGAGTTAGGTTCTTTAGTTAGTGTCTGGGATCTAGAGATCTAGGTAGCTGCTATGGGCAATTTAATAGGCTAAACCTACTGATTCTATGACTGGAAGACGGTTTAAGCTATTAAATTGACTAAATACCTGATCCTTGGGTGGCTCCTCCTGACCTAAGTTCGACCATCCTGCTGAGCTGCTCGAATCAAGGGAAACTAATGGTGCGATTCGCTTGGGCAGAGCCTGGGAGGCGGTTTTGGCTCCTGGGGCAGCCAAAACAGAGCTCTAAAACCCTATGGACGAAAATAGCAAGTTAGGGTTTTCCTAACCTAAATAGACATGGGGTTAGGGCTAGGGTTTCCAATTACCCCTTTTAGCATGTGGGATAATTGGAAAGGGCCCACTTGCCTTTAATGGCTAGGTGGCAAAATGTGCCCACATGGAAAGGTGTGCCCACATTAATGTGCACATTGGTAAATGTGCACATTAACAATAAATGCACATACCTAGCAAGTTGCCCCCTAGGGGCTACCCACCTGGCTACACGTTGGCGTACACGTCAGTCGGAGTGGCGTGTACGCGTGACGAGGCAGTACAGTATACATCCTGGGACCGTATACTGTGCTGGAAAGTCACATTCTCCCCACCTTGAAATGATGCTGTCCGCAGCATCGTGGTTCTCCCCACCTTGGAGTCTTCCTAATCTGCAATCAACCTGATGCATACCATATAATACTTACACATTTATCAAGATTACCTTAAGGTAATATTTTTAAACATTATTAACTTATGAAATAACTTATCGATTCGCACATCATTAACAAGTTACTCAATAGTTTACTTAACACGACAATTAAGTTTATCAAAATTTTAACATTTCATATCTATAATTATTGTTCGAGATACTCTTCCTTCCTTGCAACACATTCCAACAAAATTTGTGTTGCAAGTCTTCGTAGCTCGACCTCCTTGCCCTCCGGAGCGCTCTATTGGCCTGCAGGTCGACACTACGTTAGTACCATTTTAATTATTAGTAAAAATTTTGGTTATATGGTGATCACCCCACCTATCTACATGGATGCATGGCTAATCTCCCGGCGTAGGAAGAGGGTGAATCTTCCATCGTGGCCGTGGAGACAGTGCCTATATGCCTATATGCCGCTCATGCCTACACCTCTAGTTGCCCAGCGTGGAGGATATCCTTCCCGTATATGGGGCGTGAAGGATAGATTCCTCCTATCAAAGCATACATGGGGCTAAAGGTGCCTTTCCTATTAATGCATTCCTCAATGACCTCCTTTCTCTCGAGGTCGTCTACTTCCGTGGAACAGAAGTAGACTTTCTAATCTACCTTCCACTCGTCCAAGTGGAAACGCGGTCATGCCTACATTGATATTACACCACGCCCATCATCGGTCACAACGCATGCGACCCATACCTAGCATAGGTTGCATGCGTAGATTAATTTTAACTACTCATAGAATTAATCTACACAAATCGACATGCCTGAGCCGATTTCTTCGGAGATGACCTTGCCGTCCCATTGCTCCATAAACTGTGGGTACTGCTTTATTAGATCTTTCTTAAGTACCCATGTCGCGTCTTCCACTGGCAAGTATTTCCACTTGACCAAATATTGGAGAAACTCTGATCTCCTCGTTTTCTAAGGCTTTATCAAGAATCAATTCTGGAACTATTTCCAGCTGCTCCTCCGTCATTTCCAACAACGTTGGAGTGTCCAAGACTTCGTCTGGATTAGGAGTATGCTTCTTCAACAAACTTACGTGGAAGACCTTATGAATCCTTAGGTGTGCTGGCAAATCTAACTTGTAGGATTGATTACCTACTCTCTTGACTATTCTGAACGGTCCAACCCACCTTGGAGCAAGCTTTTTGCAATTTCTGATGCGGAGCTTCGCCTGCTTTACCTTGATCTTGAGCCATACATCATCTCCAACTTGAAACTCCCTGACTGTACGATGCTTGTCGGCGATGCTCTTTTGACGACTCCTTGCTGCCAGAAGATACCCTCGCACTTCTTCCACGAGCTGCTGCATGTCGGACAACATCTGCTGCGAAACCTCTACTTTTGACACGGGGTTGTACCAAGTGTCTGGAGTTAAGCATTGATAGCCGTAATTGATCATAAACGGCGACATTTGGGATGATTCTTGCTTGGTGCTATTGTAGGCAAACTCCACCAAGTGAATAAATTCTTCCCACATACCTTGCTTGTTCCAGACATAGTTCCGTAGCATGTTCTCCAGAATCCTGTTGGTCCGCTCCGTTTGGCCATCCGTCTGAGGATGATATGCCGTGCTCATGGATAGCTTGGTCTGAATCGTCGTAAAGAGGTCTTGCCAAAAGGCACTCATGAACTTCGGATCCCTGTCGGAGATAATCTCCCTTGGCATGCCATGAAGCCTGAAGATCTCTTTGGTGAAGAGCTTTGCTGTATCCATAGCGGTGTCTGTGGTCCTGCAAGGCACAAAATGTGCCATCTTCGACAACTTGTCGACCACTACCATCAAGGCATCCTTCCCTCTTACTGTCCTTGGAAGCCCTGTGATGAAGTCCATGCTGATGACCTCCCACTTAGCGTTTGGCACCGCTAATGGTTCTAATGCTCCTGGAATTCGAAGCTGCTCTGCCTTCGTCTGCTGACATAGCTGACATTCTTTGATGTAGCGAGCTACCTGCTTCTTCATTCCTGGCCAATAATAGCTGCTGCGCACTTTGAAATATGTCTTCATGAATCCCGCATGGCCAGCTATTGGACTGTTGTGCGTGTCGTGGAGGATCAATTTCCTTACACCTGATGATTCGGGTACGCACAACTTGTTCTTATGGTATAACAGGTTGCCTTCCTTCTTATAATGTTTGAAGGCTTCCGCTCCTTATCTGTTCTAGCCTCCCTAGAGAGGCTTGCCCATACTTCCCTGAAATCCACATCCGTTGGCAAGGACTCTTCAATCTTCTTACCAAAGTCGCTGGAGAGCGTCGAAATTGCATTGCAATGCACCCTAGTTGTCAGGGGATGCCTTGAAAGCGCATCCGCTACCACATTGAGCTTTCCCAGCTTGTAGACTATCTCAAAGTCATATTCCTCAAGGAACTCCATCCACCTTCGCTGCCTCAGATTAAGGTGTGGTTGCGTGAATACATACTGGAGACTCTGATGGTCTGTATCCAATTGGAACTTCCTTCCCAAAAGGTAGTGCCTCCAAATCCTTAATGCCATGACAACCGCAAGCAATTCCTGATCGTGCGTCGGGTAGCGCGTCTCGGCGTCGTTCATCTTCCTGGAATCATATGCTACCACACACTCTTCTTGCATAAGCACTGCACCTGTAGCTATCTTACTCGCATCTGTGGCTACAAGCTTATCTTTCTCTGAGTCCGGCAGGGTTAAGACTGGGGCGGTTGTTAAAGCTTCTTTCAATAATTCAAACCCCGCTTGGGCTTTCTTGTGCCAATGCTCTACCCAATCTTTTTCTTGACAAACTTTCTGTAGTACCCTGCTAGCCCGAAAAAACTTCTGACCTCATGCACATTCTTTGGTGCCGGCCACTGAATCACTGCTTCAATCTTGGCGGGATCTGTCGAGATTCCTTCTGCTGAGATCACATGACCAAGGTATTCCACCTTCTCCGTTGCGAAGTGGCACTTCGACAACTTGGCATACAACTGGTGCCTCTTCAACTTCTCTAGCACTCTCCTTAAGTGTTGCACATGCTCTTCAAGGGATCTGCTATACACCAGAATGTCATCAAAGAAAACTATCACAAAGGTGTCTAGGAACTCCCTGAAGATGTCGTTCATGAGCCTCATGAACGTTGCTGGGGCGTTTGATAAGCCAAAAGGCATTACCGTGAATTCATAGTGCCCATACCTGGTCCTGAAAGCCGTCTTATGAATATCTTCTTCCTTTATCCGGATCTGATGATAACCTGACCTTAAGTCGATTTTGGAGAAGACCTTTGCCCCTTGGAGCTGATCCATCAAGTCATCTGATCTGGGGAGTGCATACTTGTTCTTGATGGTGTGCTTATTCAACTGCCTATAGTCTATGCACATTCTCAGACTGCCATCCTTCTTCTTGACAAAAAGAGTGGGCGCTTCAAATGGTGAGGCACTAGGTCTAATGAAGCCTAGGTCGAGCAACTCCTGCAATTGCTTCTTTAGCTCCGTCAACTCCTGCGTCGTCATTCTGTATGGAGCCTTGCTTGTCGGCTTCGTTCCCGGTTCGAGTGCTATCTCACACTCGACTCCCCTATAAGGAGGGAGCTACTTGATCTCATCTGGAAAGAGATCGTGGAACTCCGTGCTCAACTTAGCTATTTGCTTGGGCAACTTGTTGAGCACTTTATCTTCTCCACTTTCTTCTGGCTCGTGCTCTTCAATCTCAAGCTTGAAGATGTATGCTATCTGCTCACTCTTGATGCACTTGAACAGCCGTTTACTTGACATGCACTGCATGATGGGAACAACTTCTTTACCTGTGATCTCGATGATCTTGCCGGGTGGATTCACGCTATAGTGGATCAGTTTTGGTGTCCCCCATGTCCCCCCCCAAATAGCTTAAAAGTATAGCTTGTATTTGTGGTTTAAGAAATGCATTTGTGGTTTGAGAATTTGTATAACATTGATTACGTTGATGCCTTTTCCAGTAACCGATGAGTAATTCTAATAATAACCAACCACTTCATTAATGCTGGAGGGAATTTTTTCAAATGCTCAAACGGTGGAAACGTAGAGGGAGTTTGTTCCTCATTCTTTTGCTCAGTATTATTTTGGTAAGTCTACAGTGTGAAGCACATTTCTGAAAAATGGAGGAGAAAGATGTATTCTTAGATATGGCAGATGAAGAAATCCAGAACATCCAGAATGAAGATCCATTTGTTAGAGTGAGTTTGAGATCATTGTTGAAAGAAATTCAATCTGGGGAAGTTTTAGATTGTGGTTTAGAACATGCAACTATTTCTAGTGTCAATCTTGAGAATGCAGATGATATATCAATCGGTCATGATCCTAGTATTGTGGACAATACTATAAAGAATATCAAGAAGAGAAAAAAGAGAGATACAGAGCAAGAACGTCTGAAGAAACAAAGACAGAGAAAAAGACAAAAAGAAGCTAATGAGGCATTGGTGAAGATTGGAGGTCAAGATGGGTTGGATAAAAGTGGTGCAACAAAAAGGAGAGTAGTGTTAAACACCGTCAATTCATTCTTGAGGCAAACAAAAACAATGAATCTCCAGATTAAACGAGAAATATTGATTGATGTACTAGAACATAGAGATAGTTGGGGATCTCTTGAAGAATCTGGAAGCAAAAACAACCATAATAGATAATATCAGAGATTCAATCCATATCATGAAGCAATCAACTAGTCTAGATTGTATGGCTGTTAAAAAATCTTGTTTAGCAATGGCAATAGGCAATGAACAGAAAAGCAGCTACAGAAAAATGGGAAAAGTTCTTGATGTTCATCCAAGAAATTTGACTGCTGCAAAGAGAGACAAATTTGAGATAAATTGCAATTCAGGAAAATGGGTGTACTATAGAAGGGGAAGAAGATGTGATTCCATTTCTGATTCTGTCATTGCTCTTGTACAGGATTTTTGGATTTCTAATACTAGGGTCTCTCCAAACACAAAGGATGTGAAATCTAGGAGACTTGAAAGAAATATCAGAGAAGAGCATGCTACACATTACTTAGAGCAAAGCCAAGTTAGTTACTACTCTATTATCTATCTACTCTTTCAAGCTTGATTTGATCACGTTTTCCGGATCCTCAGTAATGCATTATAGATTGTGTATTGTAGATAGTATATTATAGTTTTAGATCCAAGATAGATTGCATTATGGTTGGAATAGATTGTGGTTTTGGATTACATTGTGGTTAGATTAAACTGTGGTTCAAGTCATATTGTGATTCGTTGCATTGTGGTTTAAACTTGGTTGTGGTTGTAGATTACATTGTGGTTCTAGATTATGGTTTTGATTAGATTGTGGTTTTGGATTGGAATGTGGTTTTTGGTTTCAATTTTCTTGTGATTGTGGTTGTGGATTACATTGTGGGTCTAGATTATGGTTTGATGGATTGTGGTTTTAGGTTAGATTGTGATTTTAAGGTTTCTAATGGATATTGTTTTATTTTGTGGTTTGGAATTTCATTATTATAGTTTGAGGTTCATGTTTGCGGTTTGGGGTTTGAGATTGATAATCAACTATTGTTTTGTTCTTAGATGCAACTCTATAAAGCTTTCAAAGCAAAACATCCAAATGTCAAAGTTGGAGCTTCAGCTTTTCAAAATTTGAAGCCGTGGTTTGTAGTGAAGCTAGCAGAGTATAACACTTGTTGTTGCATACATCATGTCAGGTTACAAATGCTGCTGGATGGTTTAACTAAATTCAAGAAGAAGCACTCAAAGTCATGTACTTGTGAGTGCAAGATTTTTACAGACATCAGTGATCTTTGGAAATGTATTGTTTGCCAGAAGGGTGAGATTGATGAATTCTATAGTAAGGATTGTCTTGACGGTACTTGTAGTGAGTGTGGGATAAAGAAGTTTGAAATCTGCCCCAAGGAATTAGAGAGTGAGGAGGTTGTGAAATGGGAGTACATCGACTATGAACATGGAGGTGTGGATAAACGTGGAGAGCCTAAGAAAGTTTTGAAACACCAATACAAAGAGACCACACCAACAGTGCTAATAAGCAAACTCAAAGACAGGTTGGAAAAATTTCCCCTCCACAATTTCAAATACAAATGGCAAGATAAACAGTTTCGTGAAATGCTCGATAATCTCCCTTCAGATGTCATAGTGTCAGTGGTAGATTTTGCGGAAAATTACACATTGAAAGAGAGAACACAGTGCAATCTCAATATCGACAAGCGCTGCGGTGACCATTCTTGTCCACATTACTTATCATATGGCTAAGAATGGTGAAGTAGTAAAAGAAACACATTATTATATATCGATGACCGCAAACATGATACCTTATTTCGTGCGGCAAAGATTGCTTTAATATGCACTTCAATTATATGGAAGAGCAAGGACTGAAACCACGAGGCACCGGGTTTTTTTCGATGGTGCTTTGCATCACAATTCAAAGCCGCAAGACCATTTTATTTTATTGCTAGATACTCTTATCGACTCTAATTCATATGATGTGGAATTACTTTGGTTCAAACCACGGAAAGGGAGAACATGATATGGCAAGGTCTGCTTGAATTAAAGAGGGATCAGAATGGTCCAATCCTATATCCCGATACTAAGATAGAGAATGCACATGATATTGTGGAGGTCGCCAAGGAGTTATTTTCTAGTACGTTTCTTCTAAAGAGGAACCAAAAACAAAAAGAAAGATATTAAAAGATTTTTTGGGAAGTTAAAGGGGAGAAGTCGATAGGGCGTAAGGAATGGGGAGCACATACGGTGAAGGATACTCAAAAATTCATAGTGTACGCCAAGATTCAACTTGGGATCAACAACTCAATTACGTGTTCAAGATTCTCATGCTTTTGTAGTTTTTGTTTAGATGAACATTGGGATAGATGCTGAGAATACGGCATATGTGAATAAGTGGGAACCGGTGGAAATTGAACCCGCTTCTTCATCTACTTGTGATGCAATTGAGGTTAGAAAGTCACAAAGGCCCTTATATTCAAGTGTTAATATTGCTGACCGGGTCAGATGTGGAGATTACTTTGCAGTGGCAGCACCAAAAAACAACCCTGAAGGGGATGACTTTTGGTTGCTTGCATGTACAAGGGAGAAGTATGTAGTGGAAAAAGACTTCAAAGATAATGGAACGTGGTTCTTAAAAGGTGAAAGTATATTAGAAGGAACTTACTTCAAAAAAATTCCAAGTTCAAAGAGAGGTTATGAATTATGTTCTCAAGAAGGAGCTGCAAATGTTTACTCTACACAAGTATGTGGTGTTAGAATTCCACTAATAAAAGGAAATTATGCTATCAAAGGACATCCCAGATTTCACCTTCTAGATCCTAAGGATGAAGAAGTGATCGAGCCAACTTACCACCGTGTTGTCGATGATGATGATGATGATGGTGATGGTGATGGTGATGGTGATGGTGATGGTGATGGTGATGGTGATGGTGATGGTGATGGTGATGGTGATGGTGAGTGAACACTTGTTGTTGTGATGATGATGATGATGAACAGATCAAAGCCATCCGGGTTGTCGTGGATAATGATTTTCATGTATTGATGTTTTAATAGATAATGATGATGATGATGAGTTGATATATCTTGTATTCTTCTACTTGTGTTTTCTCAGGCTTGTATGATAATGTTATTGTTTAGACTTTATGTTATTAATGTTTCATTCATAACTAATATATGTTTAAAAGGTGTGTTGGTTTATTCATTTGATAGATACTGAATGAATAGGTGTTAGGTTCAAATCCAAGGATGTTAAGTTTGAATTTTGATAATTTTGGATCTATGTCTTACATGGTAGAGTAGTCCAATACAAAAACCCTAAACCTAATATCCCACACCAATATCCCACATGCCAAAGAAGCAAAAGTAGCATGTGTATATAAGATGCACCTAGAAGTGATTAAGTATCATGTGATTGGGCCTTGTTGACGAACCTTTGGAGACATCCAAGGGGGATGGACCTGTGGTGCGCGTAGGGGATGCCCTACAATTAGTCGAGCCACATTGGTCTGAGATCTAACGACCTCGAATCGGATATAATTCGAGGGTTCTCTTTAAACGGAAATTTCCGTACGGAGATCTACGGAAGGCAGAGGCCGAGATAGGTCCCAATAAAAGTCGGAGTGGATATCCCACTATGATGGCTCACATGATCTAACCTCTAGGGTGGCCTCCTAGAGGGTGTAACCTCGAGGGTGTATAGTATAGTGTCTTAGAGGTCTTAGAGGATTGTTGTGAATGATATCTTTGTTGTGAATGATATGCTTGGGGGGTGTTGTGAGTGATACATGTGTTGACAATTGAATTTACAGGACAACGATGGTGAATACATCCGAGACGAGACATGGAACATGGAGGATCTAACCTCTAGGGGTGGCCTCCTAGAGGGTGTAACCTCGATAGGTCCCAATAAAAGTCGGAGTGGATATCCCACTATGATGGCTCACATGATCTAACCTCTAGGGTGGCCTCCTAGAGGGTGTAACCTCGAGGGTGTATAGTATAGTGTCTTAGAGGTCTTAGAGGATTGTTGTGAATGATATGCTGTTGTGAATGATATGCTTGGGGGGTGTTGTGAGTGATACATGTGTTGACAATTGAATTTACAGGACAATGATGGTGAATACATCCGAGACGAGACATGGAACATGGAGGCGCTTACAGGTATGTATAAAGGTATGTATAATCTACATCCAAAATGGTACCATGCATAAAATCCCAAACAACAACTAAAAGAAAAAGAAAAAGTGAGTGAGTGAGGTAGTAGTGAGATGGGGGCGCTTCCCCCTCGAGAGAGTGAGGTCGATGAGTGATGAGTGAGGTGGGGCGCTTCCCCTCGAGCAGGATGAGTGAGGTGAGGTGGGGGCGCTTCCCCTCGAACGGTGAGGATGAGTGAGGTGGGGGCGCTTCCCCCATCGCCGTTGAGGGACTTTGCAGCATTAGACTAAGTCCTTAGAGAGGTCCTTAAAAAAGTGTCCTTAAGAAAATGAACTCCAGAACTCCAACTCCAAAAAAAAAACAAACTCCAGACTAACTATACTATACAACTCAAGAACTCCAACTCCAAAAAAAAAAACAAACTCCAGACTAACTATACTATACAACTCAAAACGTCAAAAAGAAAAACAAATAAACCACAAACTCAAAACTCCATTTCTCTTTGTGGCTTGTTACTACATAAACTCAAACTCCACAAACTCAAACTCCACAAACTCAAACTCAAATTCTCTCTTTTGAAAAGAAAAACAAACAAACCACAAACTCAAAACTCCATTTCTCAAAACTCCATTTCTCTTTGTGGCTTGTTACTACATAAACTCAAACTCCACAAACTCAAACTCCACAAACTCAAACTCAAATTCTCTCTTTTGTGACTTGTTACTACACAAACACAAACTCCACAAACTAAAACTCCAATTTCTCTTTTTGTGACTTGTTACTACACAAACACAAACTCCACAAACTAAAACTCCAATTCTCTCTGTGGGTTGTTACTACATAAACTCAAACTTCCAAACTCTAAACTCCACAAACTAAAACTCCAATTCTCTTTGTGGCTTGTTACTACATAAACTCAAACTCCACAAACTCAAACTCCACAAACTCAAACTCAAATTCTCTCTTTTGTGACTTGTTACTACACAAACACAAACTCCACAAACTAAAACTCTAATTCTCTTTGTGGCTTGTTACTACATAAACTCAAACTTCCAAACTCTAAACTCCACAAACTAAAACTCCAATTCTCTTTGTGGCTTGTTACTACATAAATTCAAACTTCTGTGTTTACAATATATTCAAAATCTGAATAAGCAAGTCATGTCCATAATCTCTAAAAACTTGATTACATATACAAATAATCAAGTAATCCCTTATACTAGACACAACCTGTGGTGTAAAACATCGGTTTGAATAGTGTAACCAATTCTGTATGGCAGCATCTTCCTCCATGATGATTTTAGCAAACATACAAATATACAATCCACTTGACTCTTCATTTAGATTTGACTGCAATTTGAAGCCTGCTGCACTTGACTCTTCATTTAGATTTGACTGCAATTTGAAGCCTGCATGCAGGAAGATACAAGAAGAATGAAAAATAACATAAGTTATTCTAATACAAACTATTAACTTTTACATTACCTTGTTTCTCACTTTCTGATTGTCCAGTGTGCTCTTCTTTCTCAATTTCAGGTTGTGTTGCATTCTCCACTTGGATCTTTTGCTCTTCTATCTGTGAGAATAGATATCCCTTATCTCTACTTGTGCTTGCATATGTGGGATTCATATGGACATCTAAAAGGACAACCAACAAAACCATCAACATTAAATGATGTTAAGAAGTTGATTGCTTAACCACTTATACATACCATATGAGTGTACAACTTTCTTTCACGCCAAATGCAAAGAATCCAAGTGGCGCGATATGATCCGGTTACAACTGGCTACAACACTTATCCCTATAACTGAAAACAAGAAATTATACACATCAATTTAAAGAGCTTAATGATCAAAATATAACTATTGTTAAGATCAAAATTTACTTTTGCTCATACCTTAATAATGAGGCCAAACATTGAATATGGTAAAGATGGTTACACTCTATAGTAACAAAGGGCAGTGGCTTCCCATCATATTCCAAGAATCTTCTACAATAGGGACATACACGTTCAGGTGAGTCTGATAGGAAATTTGTTTCTATAGACTCGGGTAGATAAGGATCTAGTTTAATCCCGTTCTCAAGGACATTGCAGCCTTCAATAAGCCTTTCAAGACACGGTCTGAGTTTTGCAATCTCATCATTGTCCCCTTGCCTCCTCTTCTCAATAGCATCAAGATCTTCCTAGACAACAACCAATGATGCCACAACTTTAACTACCTCGGCTTCCTTCATATCTACCACCTGTTGCACACCTGCAGCTGCTTCCTTTGTCATTCCTTGCATCAAGCATTTGATGTCTACAATTTCTTGCATATAATGCTCCTTCTTCTCCCTCAATGATTTGAAGGTTTTCTTCAACTCTTTCCATTTGTTATATGACTATTGTAGCCTGTAATCAACCTCTTTCACCTTCAATTCAGTGGACTCCTTCCATTTTGTCATCACGTAAGAAAGGGAATCAGAATGAAACAATTCAAGTAAATTAGTTACAGGGATACAAGTATATTCCACAATCTAAAGAAACTTTATTAAAGGCTCAATCCACAATCTATATTCCACTCACTATAATTCAGGTCCAATCTATAAAATATAATCCACAAAGCACAAAGTATAAATCCTTAACCACAATTTAACCATCACAAATGCAAAACCACAAACCAGCACAAATGCAAAACCACAAACCACAAAACACAATATAAAATTCCCCCAATCCACAAACCAAAACATGCAACCACAAACCACAAACTACAGAACACAATATAAAATTCACTCAATCCACAAACTAAGACACTCAACTCATAAACCAAATCCATTAACCCCAAACCACAAATCATAAAACCACAAACAACAAATCCAAATATATAAACTACAATCTAAATTCACAAACTCTAAATCACAATTATATACTACAAATAATATAAATTCACAACTCCAATTTAAGAACTCCAAACCACAATTCTACTAAAGAACTACAATTTAAGAACTCACGACAAAAACTATCACAAAAACTATGACCACAATAACGAGTAAAGGTTAGGCTATGAACAAACCAACGATTATTAAGACTCTACAATGTTTATCAAAAAGTACTTACTATCAGAATGTCCAAAGGTAAAATCTCCTTTTTGCATCTCCAACTTTTTGAAACCACCCACATTGTGTTTATGTAAGCTCATTTGACAAAATGCAAATTAAACAAAATAAAACTACAACTTGTATTACCATATTTCGTCTCTTAGACTCCATGGTTTTAGAATATGATGAAGCCAATCGTGGTTCAAGTGATGCCCTGAATCTTGTATAGGTTTTAGTGCTTTTCTAGTCCCACTATCTTATTGGATGGGTATATTATCTTCTTCTAGCATTGAAGACCTCTTTTTTGAAGCATGCTTATAAAAACTCAACCAATCTATATCCTTACCTTTAACATCATGCAAAACCATGCTACTGACCATAACTTGACTAACTTGCCCATTTTGAACATGACTCCTTTCCTCATAGATTGCCCTATAAATGCTCGAGAAAAGCCTCTTTCTTTTTTTTTTTTGAGCCCTCAATCTATAGGATTGTTTATTCTCCACCTTTGGTCCCCAATACTTGCACATCTCTAATGGATCCACAAACTTTTCCTCATGCTTTAACAAATCCCTGTATGATAATCCACTATCATTCAAGACATTTTTTTCCATTTCTACAACCATGAAATTTAAGAGACCAAGGATTGAACCAACTCCACAAGGTCAAAAATCAATCAAAATTGGCACTACATACAACAAAAGCTTTGCCACAAGCTCTAGCTATGATCCGACAATCTTTATGCTATGATCCACAAGCTATGATCCACAAGATCTGGCTGTGCTTCCGCAATCTCTATTTAGGTCTTTTCACAAGGTCAAAAATCAATGGAAACAAAATCGGCACTGCATATAGCAAAGCTTTTCCCAAAAGCTTTTCCCATGATTTGGCAAGCTATGATCGTTTGGTGGCTATGATCCACAAGATCTGTTTGGCTATGATCCACAAGCTACGATCCACAAGATCTGGCTATTCTAAGCACAATTTCATTATAATGGGAAAATTTTTAGTAAACTGGAATTTTTTTATTTTGGGGGTTGTATAGACCTTATGCAGGGGTTGAGTACCCTGTATCATAGACCTTATGCAGGGGTTGTATACACCACCATGAAATATTTAGAAAACATATTTACTCGGTATCATACACCTTCTGCATGTGTTAGGTACACAGGTATGACACCCATGTATCATACATATATTTTTAAGATACATGAATAGATTTATAGACCTTCTGCAGGTGTATGATACACGTGAGTAGTACACATGTATCATACATATGTTTGTAGCATACAAGCCTCAACCAGTCTTACATCCTTCTTTGGCAACTGAATAAATGCACCTACTGCTTCACCAATGTTATATGCACCCCAGCATATGATTGGAAGTTCAATAGATGGCACCACAGATTTCGTGATCTCTGTTGTTACATTCAATGGATCAACATCCTTGCCATGAAGGGTGGCTCTCTTTACCCCAAATGGCATGTATAATTGCCCTCGTCGGCGCTCCCCAAATGGCTCCATGGGGGTGCCCCGGGGGTATACCTGCCCCCCCACCCCTCCAATCCCCCATTTGGGGGGTATACCTATTCCCCCTGGCAACCAACCAAAATGGGGTATACCTCCCCCCCACCCCACACCACCACCCCCCAAATGGCGCCATTTGGGGGTATACCTACCCCAAAATTTTTTTTTTTTTTTAAAAAAAAAAAAAAAAAAAAAAAAAAAAAAAAAAAATTTGGCGGATGCAAATGGCGCCATGGCGCCATTTATGGCGCCATTTGCATCCTCAAGGTGCCATGTGGGGGTATATCTGCCCCCCATGGCACCCCCAAATGGCACCATTTGAGGGGTATACCTGCCCCCTCTGGCACCCCCCAAATGGCGCCATGGAGCCATTTGAGGGCTCCAAATGGCACCCCAAATTGCTCCATAGCGCCATTTGTGGGGTATACCTACCCCCTCTGGCACCCTCCAAATGGCGCCATTTGGGTGGTATACCTGCCCCTGGCACCCCCCAAATGGCGCCATGAAGCCATTTGAGGGCTCCAAATGGCGCCCCAAATGGCTCCATTTGGATGTATACATGTGATGAATGGCTCTAACAAAAAGACGATGCATATTGAAAAACTTACCTGGATATGGTGGTCACCATTTTGGTGAAAAAACTATCGGCGACTGGAGTATATGGATCTTGTAAGAATATTATTGGCGCCTCAAAAGAAGCCTTAAAAAACCCCCGTGCAAACAAACTAATGTTACCCGAAAATAAATGATCGCAAAGAAGCCGCCTAGAAGTGCCGACGGTATGGAACCATCGAAGACCTCGTGATCCGCCTATAGAAGGATCTATACAAGCGCCTAAAGAAATGATATGTCGAGCAGCAACAACAAATTTGGGATTTCAAATTTTGAATTTCAAATTTGGGCGGGCGGAGGGCTTTCAAATTTGGGCGGGCGGAGGGGTTTCAAATTTGGGCGGGCATTTTTAAATTTACGCTCGCCTTCCACGAGCTTCGCCATACCCACCCGCCAGCGCCACCTACATTCCGCCTGCTTCCCGCCGCCTGCGACTACGGCGCCCGGCCGCTGCCCGGTGGCGCCTGCTACTAGATGGCCTATTGGACCTAGCGCCAGCGCCTGCTGCTAGATGGCCTAGCGCCGCCTACATCCCGCCTGCAAAGCGCCGCCTACATCCCCCTGCTTCCCGCCGCTGCGACGCCATGACGCCGGCTTCATTTGCCGCCGGGCTTCGCCGCTAGATGGCCCATTGGACCTAGCGCCAACGCCAGCGCCTGCAGCTAGATGGCCTAGCGCCTAGTGCCAGTGCCAGCGCCAGCGCCACTGCTTAGCGCCTTTGTTTTCATCACTCTAGACACTAAAGATATCAAGAATCATGAAGGCAAGTCTCCAAGGCAAAGGTAGGTCTTCTTTTACTTGATTTTTTAGTTTTCCTAGTCAAATAGCACCAGTTTCTTGAATATATGTTTGCTTGATGCATATTGAGGATGCAAATGGCATGCATCCTTAGCATGATCTGCTTTATTAAATGCATGTTGAGGAATGCAAAGGGCGCCATGGCGCCATTTGCATTCATCACCATGCATTTGGTCCAGATGTTATATCAAATGCATGCTGTGGATGCCTCATCATGTTTGGAAATGGCACCTTGAGGATGCAAATGGCGCCATGGCCATTTGCATCCCAACAAAAAAATTTCAAAAAAAAAAAAAAAAAAAAAAAAATATATATATATATATATATATATATATATATATATATATATATATATATATATATATATATATATATATATATATATATTTTTTTTTTTTTTTTTTTTTGCGGGTGGCGCCATTTGCACCCCAACACCCCTTTTTTTTGGGGGGAAATTTTTTTGGGTGCTGGGGGTGTAAATGGCACCATGTTGCATCCTCAAGGTGCCATTTCCAAGCATGCTGAGGATGCAAATGGCGCCATGGCGCCATTTGCATTCACTAGCATGCAAAAAAAATATGTTGAGGATGCATTCACCAGCATGCATTTGGTCTGCTATAGCAAATGCACGTTCAGGTATGCCAGGAGATTTGTTGTGGAGTCACCTTCGTCCAGCTTGGTACCACTGAAGATTTTAGTCACGATGAGTTCAAAATGCGGCTTACAACTTTGACGAAGAGGCATTTAGTGGGGCAGGATTAGACATTCTTATGAATGTTGGCAAAGAAAAGCATGATCCTACTAATGGCAGTGATTCAATTCAGCAACAAATTTCGTATTTTAGCTTCATAAACAAATTTTCTTGATGTGTAAATTTGTCAATTTCAGAAGTTAATGATGCCCTTCTTCCTGTAAAATAGGTAAAACTTGCTAACTTAAGTTGCAGTATTTTTTTTTTGTTGTTTTTCCCCCCCTCTCTAATATTAATGGCGCCAATAAATGGCACTTTAGATGCATTTTTTTTGCTAAATAGCGCCATAATTGCTCAAAAAATCGTCATAAAATGGATTAAAAAGGATTTTCATCCCTAATTGGAATCACGAAATTTCTCATTTTAATGAAATTGTGCTTTTCTTCGGCGGTCTCTATTTAGGTCTTTTTGGTGTTTTTGGTTATTTTTTGGCGGTCCACGTTATTTTGGTCTCCGTGGCATTTGGCTTGTGTGGCAAATTCAAAAAGTCCTATTCTCGAGAAAGATATCATGCCAAAGAGAGGGAATTTTATTTTTGCACTATCATAAATGCTAAATGATTTGAATTTTTGTGTGTACAAACCACAATCTTGAACTATGTTTTGGACTATTTTTGTGGTGCAAAAATGAGCAAAATTGAGACACCATACCATGAATCCACCCTGCCGTCGGGTGTTGGGAAGGTCACCTTCCGCTTTCCACAATCAATGATGGCCCCTGCTGGTCCAAGATACTCCATTCCTATGATCAAGTCATACTTGCCAATGCCCATTACTTCTGCCCCCATCTGGATATTAATCCCTAGCAAGTCGATGTCGAAGTTGATTCTCTTGCCTGCCGTCTGCCTTACTGCTCCACTTGCTAAGACGACGAGCCTCGGCTTCGACTTCAGTGGTTTCAACTTCAACATTTCAACCATTCTGGGGGATGCAAAGTTATGGCTACTTCCTGAGTCTATCAGGACTATGAAGGACTTGGCTTTGGCCTTCCCTACTGTGGAAATTACCTTATACTGGCTCTCTGCTTGCTCTGTATCTATTGCGGCAAAGATATGACACTCACCCTGAATGTAGTCGCGGGCTGCCTCGCCGTCGTCGTTAGACAGCGTGTCCCAATCTCCCAACTCCGCTAGTGCTGCACTCATGACGTAGGGGCAGATTCATTTGTCCTATGGCCTGGCCGGAAGCACTGAAGCAAAGCCGCTTTTCTATGCACTCCGCTCTCTTTTCCTTGGGCATCGCCGCAAAAGGATCGCCTTTGCTTTGGAGTAGTTTGACCCTTCCTGCTTGTCCTTGAAGGACACTGTTTCTTCTCCCTCTTTGCTTCCCACGATTGCCACCATATGGGGCTCTATTTGGACTCGGGCCATTTTGCTCTAGGGCTATAACTGCTGTTGCCTTGCCTTTATCCTGGTAATCTGCTTTGCCTCTGCCCGGCTATTCTCGAGGTCCCGCCCCTTGTAAGCTTATTGCCTTGGACTCATACGAGCATCTTGTCTTAGGGTTTATTGCCCTTACAAGCTTATGGATCTCCTCATTCAGCCCCTCAATGTAGCTCTCCACTGCATGCTTTTCACCCAACTTTGGCACATAGAGCCTTAGCCTCATGAATTCCTCTGTATATTTCTGGACTGATTTGTTGCCTTGCTGCAACCTGTAGAACTGCTGCATCATGCTGGACTTGTGCTCTCTCGGGACATAATGGCGCTTTGAAGGTTTTTAGCTTAACTTCACGAACCTGCAAGCATCCCTGCTTAAACCATGGGCCTTGGCATAACCCTTCCACCAAATGCGTGCTGCTCCTTTCAGGTTGGCTGTTGCCACCCTGCCTTTATCCTTATCCTTCATACCATAGGCGTTGCCGTATTCACTCATCTCGTCGAGCCAAGCCTCTGCCTCCATGCCTGACCTGTTCTCGCCCGAGAATTGCTCAAGCTTCCTGGCCTTCCAAACATTTTCCAATGCAGAGTCTACTTTCTTCTGGTAGTCAGAGGCTCTTGTGTCCCTTTGTCGTCCATCTGTGGTATCCCTCTGCCTTGCATCTGCAGTGTTCCTCTGCCTTCCCTCTGTTCGGTCCTGGGCCTGCTCTTCTTCTTCCTCGGAGTCGGAGTCCGAATTTGAGCTTGAGTCGGAGGATCCAGAGCTGGAGGACCTCCTTCTCTTGCTCCTCTTCTTGTCCCTTCCTGTTTTCCGAGCTGATGCTTGTGGCAATTGAGCGTTGCCCTCCGAACCCACTCCTGCTTGTGCGGCCAGCAAAGCCTTTATCTGCTCAAGGTCCGTCCTCATCTGTGATATTTCCTCTTCTGGGGTCATGGGTCCGAATTCCTCAAACAGGTTCCTTGCCGGGGGTGGCCTGGGCGGACTCTGTTCTTCCATATGGTCTCGGCGTTGTCGTTCCCCTGAGCCTAGGCCTCTAGCTGCATACACAAGTAGGTCATGGCCTTATGGTTAGCTTTATTTATTCTCTTGCATTATATGTGTTTGTTGGTATAGTTGTGGAGCAAAATACATCAACAAAACATTTAAAGTGCAAAAGAAATTATATTTATATGATATAATATCCTAATACAAAAACCCCCGGGATCAAGAATCTAACTATTCTTGGAATCGCCGGTATGATGGGTTATCCTCTAGGAACTTCTTCACTTGGGCTGTTCCTACCGAATGACCCAAGTTCCTAAGGGCGTTGATTGAAGATCCCCCCTGCAAAGCTCTCGCCAAATCTTCTATCCTGCGCTCGGAGGTATAGGTTGCGGTCACTGCCAGTCTTCCCTGCCGTCTGTAAGGTATGGCGAAGTCAAAAATATCGAGTGCTACCGCTCTCTTCACCAGGATGGCATACTCGGTATTGGGAGCTAGCCGAGCATGCCGGCCAAAGCCTGAGAGCGCAATTAGCATCGATACTCCTTCCTCGCCCCTGGGGGTGAATTTGCGGTGGATTACCGCTATTCTTCCATCCATCAGCAGGGGAAGGTAATATCGCAACGACATGTCGTTGTGTGACGGGTCCTCGCCTCCTCGGCCTCCAACTCTGTGTCTGCTGGCATAGTCATCGACCTCCACCGTGGTGAGCTCCCTGTAGTCTCTGACTGTTGCTGAAGCTCTTCTGAGGTCGAACTCGCCTCTTCGCTCTCGGGGATGTCGAGGAACTTGCCGTTAAGATGTTCGAGGTCTTGTGGCGGATCCCCATCTGTTCCTGTAGAGCAAGGAACTCTTCCTCCGTCGGTAGTTGCCGCGCCTCCATAATCTGCCTGATGTTGCTGTAGGCTTGAATATCGGAGGTCGACTCTCCCGTGTAAGTGTCGGCTTCCCTTACTTGGAGTGGGAAGTCGGAAGTTCCTCGGACGATGAAGTCGTCCAGGTCTGTTCTCCGGAGTTGGTGCAGCAGTTCATCGGGTCGATATTCTCTTTCCCTGCACTCCGGGAGGTTCTGGATGTCGCTTAGGAGCAAATACTCTTCGCCCTCGACGATGATGGGGGCTAGGCTTGTGATGCCTAGCCCCATGGGTGGCGCGATCCTGAGAGTTTTCCGGTTTCTTTTGAACTCCTGCAACTCTTGTTCTGCTAGCCGCTGCTCTTCCGCTGGGTCGAGCTCGACGTAGTCGTCATCTTCTTCCTCTAACTCCTCGTCTTCTTCTTTTCCTTCTCGCTCCTGTTCGTACTGTAAAAGGAGCTGCTCTGCTTCTGCTGTGGCTAATGGGTCCACATCCATGGGAGGGATAGAGGTTTCTCCCATGGGATTTTCGGCACGGTGGGTGAGAAAAATGGCTAAGGCAGCATTGAAAGAAAAGTACTTGGTCCTGTTGACAGTTAGGACCATTGGCTCTGGCATGCGCTGGGCCTTGTTTGTGAGGTACTTGGCAATGTTTGGAACATCGCCTAAGGCTGCTTGAAGGGTTTGCCTAGGAACAAAGTAGCCTATGCAAGGTGGGAGCTGCACTAAAGATGGTTCTACCCTAACTTGGAACTCGGATAGGACTCGGCTATATGCTGGGGTTGCGTGCAAGGTTGCCTGGACATCTATCTCCTTCCGGAAGACTTGAAAAATCTCATTGACATCGGCCTCGGCAGCATGAGCGCTGGCGCTGTACCATCGCCTGAAATCAGAGGTTGCCATGAGTCTAGCGAGGAAGAGACTAGCAAATGGATGCAAGAGCACCTCAGGGAGCTGAGAAATCGGCTAAGGGGGCAGGAGCAAACTCGTAGGGTGCTACGTAAGAAATGAGGGACCTATTTATAGAAAAGGAAAAAACCCTAATTTTTGGGTGACTTGGAAAATTCTTGGGGTTGGGCAATTCTAGCCTATATTGAGGTCTAAATGGGAATTGGAAGACTAACTTAAGGGTCTGAGCATGACTGGATTACCTAAAGATCCTAACACAACAAGTTGGGGATCTTTTGGACAAGTTATGGAGAAGAAATGGTAGGAGGTCTCACAGGTAGCGCCTCGTCCAAAAGCTGGACTTTAGTTTCTTGACCAGGCGCGACGTGTGAGACATCAGTCCCATTTTGATCAAAACATGTTCAATTTAGGTAAAATAAGGGTGTAAGGATGATAGACTCATTAAATTAAGCAGAATCGACCCCTTATTTGGTCAATTTGGAGTTGTTTTGGGCAAATTTGGGCAAGGTCTCACAGGTAGCGCCTCGTTCAAAAACTAAACTTTAGTTTCTTTACCAGGTGCGACGTGTGAGACATCACACTTTTTGGTCTGAAAATCTGCTATTTTACTAAAACAAAAGCTACTACTTGCTAACTTGTCCTAATTAAACAAGTTTAGACACATAAAGTACTCAAAATTGATTTATATTACAAAATTTTTGATTATTTACAAAATGTTTATTTGGGATCTCCCTTAATTAAACTAGCTAATTGCATGTCTTTCGTCATGAGGGTTACTCGCTTCGCATGAACCGTGCAAGCTGTCGAGTCTTCAAAATGTTGCACTATCCTCTGCTCAGACGCTTCCTGCAGTGCCAGCAGCATCTCATCTGTGACCCTCATGTCGGTCCTAAAATCCTGCATTACTTCTCTGACTAAACGAGCAAAGGGGGCACGGGGAATTAGGAGGCCGTAACTCCGCTGGAAGTGCCTAATCTCCCTCAGTGCTCTTCTCTCCGCCTCCTTCCTGTCGACTTTCTTCTTGGCTGGCTTCTTAGGGGCCTTGGGCTTTGAGGGTGGCGGCCTTAGTGTCTGGCTCTTCGTTGGATGTCCGCCCTCGATGGTCTGTACCCTGTTCTCCTGATAGTAGGAGTTGTAAGCCTTCCACTTCTTCATGTATGCCTCATGTTCCCTCATCTTCCTTTCATAGATCTTAACGGGGTCCGTGACATAGGACTCTTGGGCAGGTCGTGGCTGTTTCTTCCTGTCCCAAGTCGGGTACTTAGGGGGCTTCTGTACTTGATTCTACTGTTCCAGGTCGGGGTGCTCCTGATCGGGTATTGCCTGTTCGTCGCCTGGGAGTTTCGAAGAGCTTCCACCTTCAGTGTTGGGGTTGTAGTCTTCGTCTTCTGAGTCGTCGGAGGAGGGCGGGGGCTGGTCAGCTGGCCGTTCGTTGATGACGACCTTGGGGTTGGGCTTCTTTCTTGGCGGAACTTCCTTGAGCTTCCTTGGGCCCACTACAAACTTTCCCTTCTTCTTCTTGAGTTCCTCTGCTGCTTTCTTCTCCTCCTCTTCTCTCTTCCTCTTTCGTCTTTCGCGGCGTCGTTGTTTCGCCTCGTGTTTTGCAATCCATGCTGCGAGGTCTTCTTCTTCACTTGGCTCGAGCCTTGGCCCGCTGTGCTCTTGCCGCTCCTTTGTTCTCCTTTCCCGTTGTGCTCCCTCCTCCTCGTCCTCGAGGATCTCTGTTGCTGCATCCGAGTGGTCCTCCTCTTCCCTTTCCTGCTCTTGAATCTCACGCTCCATCTCCTCATAAACTTCCCTGGTCTCTTCGTCCATGGAAGTTGGTGATGCGGCCTCGTCTTGATCCACCTGCTGATTGAAAATATCAATCAGATCAGATGTATCTTGATCTCCTGGTATGCTCGCCTCGCTCGAAGACGAACGACCCCCCTTCGCGAGCCTGTCACGAAGCATCTGCCGAATAAGGTCGGCGTCTGTGGCGCTGGTGGTTTCGTTGGACGAGGCTTCCAAAAGCTGGACTTTAGTTTCTTGACCAGGCGCGACGTGTGAGACATCAGTCCCATTTTGATCAAAACATGTTCAATTTAGGTAAACTAAGGGTGTAAGGATGACAGACTCATTAAATTAAGCAGAATCGACCCCTTACTTGGTCAATTTGGAGCTGTTTTGGGCAAATTTGGGCAAGGTCTCACAGGTAGCGCCTCGTTCAAAAACTAAACTTTAGTTTCTTTACCAGGTGCGACGTGTGAGACATCACACTTTTTGGTCTGAAAATCTGCTATTTTACTAAAACAAAAGCTACTACTTGCTAACTTGTCCTAATTAAACAAGTTTAGACACATAAAGTACTCAAAATTGATTTATATTACAAAATTTTTGATTATTTACAAAATGTTTATTTGGGATCTCCCTTAATTAAACTAGCTAATTGCATGTCTTTCCTCATGAGGGTTACTCGCTTCTTCGCATGAACAGTGCAAGCTGTCGAGTCTTCAAAATGTTGCACTATCCTCTGCTCAGCCGCTTCCTGCAGTGCCAGCAGCATCTCATCTGTGACCCTCATGTCGGTCCTAAAATCCGGCATTACTTCTCTGACTAAACGAGCAAAGGGGGCACGGGGAATTAGGAGGCCGTAACTCCGCTGGAAGTGCCTAATCTCCCTCAGTGCTCTTCTCTCCGCCTCCTTCCTGTCGACTTTCTTCTTGGCTGGCTTCTTAGGGGCCTTGGGCTTTGAGGGTGGCGGCCTTAGTGTCTGGCTCTTCGTTGGATGTCCGCCCTCGATGGTCTGTACCCTGTTCTCCTGATAGTAGGAGTTGTAAGCCTTCCACTTCTTCATGTATGCCTCATGTTCCCTCATCTTCCTTTCATAGATCTTAACGGGGTCCGTGACATAGGACTCTTGGGCAGGTCGTGGCTGTTTCTTCCTGTCCCAAGTCGGGTGCCAGGGGCTTACGTACTTGATTACTGTTGCATTTCGGTCGGGGGTGCTCCTGATCGGGTATTGCCTGTTCGTCGCCTGGGAGTTTCGAAGAGCTTCCACCTTCAGTGTTGGGGTTGTAGTCTTCGTCTTCTGAGTCGTCGGAGGAGGGCGAGGGCTGGTCAGCTGGCCGTTCGTTGATGACGACCTTGGGGTTGGGCTTCTTTCTTGGCGGAACTTCCTTGAGCTTCCTTGGGCCCACTACAAACTTTCCCTTCTTCTTCTTGAGTTCCTCTGCTGCTTTCTTCTCCTCCTCTTCTCTCTTCCTCTTTCGTCTTTCGCGGCGTCGTTGTTTCGCCTCGTGTTTTGCAATCCATGCTGCGAGGTCTTCTTCTTCACTTGGCTCGAGCCTTGGCCCGCTGTGCTCTTGCCGCTCCTTTGTTCTCCTTTCCCGTTGTGCTCCCTCCTCCTCGTCCTCGAGGATCTTTGTTGCTGCATCCGAGTAGTCCTCCTCTTCCCTTTCCTGCTCTTGAATCTCACGCTCCATCTCCTCATAAACTTCCCTGGTCTCTTCGTCCATGGAAGTTGGTGATGCGGCCTCGTCTTGATCCACCTGCTGATTGAAAATATCAATCAGATCAGATGTATCTTGATCTCCTGGTATGCTCGCCTCGCTCGAAGACGAACGACCCCCCTTCGCGAGCCTGTCACGAAGCATCTGCCGAATAAGGTCGGCGTCTGTGGCGCTGGTGGTTTCGTTGGACGAGGCTTCCAAAAGCTGGACTTTAGTTTCTTGACCAGGCGCAACGTGTGAGACATCAGTCCCATTTTGATCAAAACATGTTCAATTTAGGTAAACTAAGGGTGTAAGGATGACAGACTCATTAAATTAAGCAGAATCGATCCCTTACTTGGTCAATTTGGAGCTGTTTTGGGCAAATTTGGGCAAGGTCTTACAGGTAGCGCCTCGTTCAAAAACTAAACTTTAGTTTCTTTACCAGGTGCGACGTGTGAGACATCACACTTTTTGGTCTGAAAATCTGCTATTTTACTAAAACAAAAGCTACTACTTGCTAACTTGTCCTAATTAAACAAGTTTAGACACATAAAGTACTCAAAATTGATTTATATTACAAAATTTTTGATTATTTACAAAATGTTTATTTGGGATCTCCCTTAATTAAACTAGCTAATTGCATGTCTTTCCTCATGAGGGTTACTCGCTTCGCATGAACAGTGCAAGCTATCGAGTCTTCAAAATATTGCACTATCCTCTGCTCAGCCGCTTCCTGCAGTGCCAGCAGCATCTCATCTGTGACCCTCATGTCGGTCCTAAAATCCTGCATTACTTCTCTGACTAAACGAGCAAAGGGGGCACGGGAAATTAGGAGGCCGTAACTGCGCTGGAAGTGCCTAATCTCCCTCAGTGCTCTTCTCTCCGCCTCCTTCCTGTCGACTTTCTTCTTGGCTGGCTTCTTAGGGGCCTTGGGCTTTGGTGGTGGCGGCCTTAATGTCTGGCTCTTCGTTGGATGTCCGCCCTCGATGGTCTGTACCCTGTTCTCCTGATAGTAGGAGTTGTAAGCCTCCCACTTCTTCATGTATGCCTCATGTTCCCTCATCTTCCTTTCATAGATCTTAACGGGGTCCGTGACATAGGACTCTTGGGCAGGTCGTGGCTGTTTCTTCCTGTCCCAAGTCTTCTGTACTTGATTCTGCTGTTCCAGGTCGGGCTGCTCCTGATCGGGTATTGCCTGTTCGTCGCCTGGGAGTTTCGAAGAGCTTCCTTGGGGTTGTAGTCTTCGTCTTCTGAGTCGTCGGAGGAGGGCGGGGGCTGGTCAGCTGGCCGTTCGTTGATGACGACCTTGGGGTTGGGCTTCTTTCTTGGCGGAACTTCCTTGAGCTTCCTTGGGCCCACTACAAACTTTCCCTTCTTCTTCTTGAGTTCCTCTGCTGCTTTCTTCTCCTCCTCTTCTCTCTTCCTCTTCCGTCTTTCACGGCGTCGTTGTTTCGCCTCGTGTTTTGCAATCCATGCTGCGAGGTCTTCTTCTTCACTTGGCTCGAGCCTTGGCCCGCTGTGCTCTTGCCGCTCCTTTGTTCTCCTTTCCCGTTGTGCTCCCTCCTCCTCGTCCTCGAGGATCTCTGTTGCTGCATCCGAGTGGTCCTCCTCTTCCCTTTCCTGCTCTTGAATCTCACGCTCCATCTCCTCATAAACTTCCCTGGTCTCTTCGTCCATGGAAGTTGGTGATGCGGCCTCGTCTTGATCCACCTGCTGATTGAAAATATCAATCAGATCAGATGTATCTTGATCTCCTGGTATGCTCGCCTCGCTCGAAGACGAACGACCCCCCTTCGCGAGCCTGTCACGAAGCATCTGCCGAATAAGGTCGGCGTCTGTGGCGCTGGTGGTTTCGCTTGGACGAGGCTTCCTGGCAGTCTGCTTGGTCAGTGCCATGTTTGACGGTTCGTCGATCGGATATCAGCGCCCAAAGATCGCCTCGGTGCGGGAGAGCGGATTTCTAGGGCGGGAACGTGCAAATGGGTGGGGTCTATATCTATTTATAGCTTGGGGAAATTTTAGGTCAAAATCTAAGTTGTTCTATTTAACGTGCCAAGGCACCTATTTACTTAAAACATACACTTATTTAAGGGATTTTTAATTATTGGTCTCACAGGTAGCGCCTCGTTCAAAAACTAGAGTTTAGTTTTTAGACCAGGCGCGACGTGTGAGATCTTACACATTTTTAAGTAATTTAAGTAATTTTAAACATACTATTCTAACTAATTCTTACCTTGGAACTCGCCATACCATATTACTTTTGTGAAATTTATCAAGTTTTAATGTCTTCTTGGCTCAATGTCTCACAGGTAGCGCCTCTTCCAAAAACTAAAGTTCAGTTCTTTGACCAGGTGCGACGTGTGAGACCACCTTGCCTGAGAAGGTTTTGGCTCATTCTTTTTAGTCTTATTATGTTCCAATTCACTTAACTATTACTAGCTTAGCATAAACTACAAAAATGAGAAAAAATTTTCCCATTTTTCGAAAAGTTAGTACTACTGGGAGCATGGTCAGTGCTTTGCTCTTGGTCTCCAAGAACATTGCTCTGATACCACTGTGACGTCCCCTACTCGCATACGGTGCACTCACCGTATACAAACAGGAGTTCATCCCCCATACCAGCTCCACGCTGATACAGGGCCCTCCACATATCACTGCACCCGTAACGAGTCCCAGTGGGAAGAGTGAAGGGGTCATTTTACCCTGTCTCCCTCAGGGCCTACCTAGCTGCAGAAGCGTAAACATACACGTCAGTATACAACATAATCGCATATCCACCTCGAAGGGTGGCGCATCAACATCTGCATAGACAATGATCAGCATCATACATAAGGGAAAACCTACCCAAGGCTCAGACTCGAAGGGATGACTGACGGCTTGGGTCTCTCGAGTTCACATGCATGTAATTCATGGCAATGGATTGGCTGGCATAAGAACATGGCATAGGGTTGTCCACTCCATCCGCCCCTCCCGTGCACACTTTGCGTAGTAGGCTGAAAGGTGTTGGGACGATCAGAGCCCGCCCGGGATGCATAGCCGAAAGGGCTATTCCCCGGGTTTCATCTCCCAGCCCGATGGGGCGTGTAGGGATCACTCCCCTCCAGAGATCTACATGCCGCTCAAGGTGACTAGAGGGCCACCGCCTGCAGATTCGGGACCGGGGGAACCGAACCCACCGGAAAGTGAACCCCACTTCACGGGTGTCGAGCCCATACCTTACCCGCACTCAGTGGTAAGCTATTGGGCCTAGTCACAGTGATCCCTGGTAGGCCTTACACACCAGAGGGATCGTTCAAGAGTCGAACACGAACCTCCTTCTTAGCGCCCGCCCCTTCACCCACAAAACAGGTGTGGTTCTTGTACACAGGCGAATCTATAGTGTGCTAGAGAGGCTACTTCTAGGAGCATCTACTACCAAGCTTTAGGGTCTCTACCCCCCTTCCCAATACAAGGAGTTCACAGAGATACATCATCCATATACATCACAGAAGAACTAAAGAACTAGATCTAATCTATATCATAGAGTTAGGTTCTTTAGTTAGTGTCTGGGATCTAGAGATCTAGGTAGCTGCTATGGGCAATTTAATAGGCTAAACCTACTGATTCTATGACTGGAAGACGGTTTAAGCTATTAAATTGACTAAATACCTGATCCTTGGGTGGCTCCTCCTGACCTGAGTTCGACCATCCTGCTGAGCTGCTCGAATCAAGGGAAACTAATGGTGCGATTCGCTTGGGCAGAGTCTGGGAGGCGATTTTGGCTCCTGGGGCAGCCAAAACAGCTCTAAAACCCTATGGACGAAAATAGCAAGTTAGGGTTTTCCTAACCTAAATAGACATGGGGTTAGGGCTAGGGTTTCCAATTACCCCTTTTAGCATGTGGGATAATTGGAAAGGGCCCACTTGCCTTTAATGGCTAGGTGGCAAAATGTGCCCACATGGAAAGGTGTGCCCACATTAATGTGCACATTGGTAAATGTGCACATTAACAATAAATGCACATACCTAGCAAGTTGCCCCCTAGGGGCTACCCACCTGGCTACACGTTGGCGTACACGTCAGTCGGAGTGGCGTGTACGCGTGACGAGGCAGTACATTATACGTCCTGGGACCGTATACTGTGCTGGAACGTCACATAACCCAGAAAGGAAAACATCCCATATACATATACTTCCATCTCAGAAAAAGGAAAACAGACTCAGTTATAATCCAGAAAGAAAAACAGCTAAAATAGGCATCCATCTACACTGAAATCCATCTGTTATATCAAAATGCTCTTCCATCTGCTGGCAATAGCAGACCACTGATTTGGGGGCCTTGTCTATGGTTGTGTATGTGCCTTGCTTTCAGAAAGAATCTCGAAGCTTGGATGGCCTGTTTTCAGGAACTTATGCCAAAGATTGGAAGCCCTGATTTCAAAAAAGTTCCCGAAGCTCTGTTTTCAAAAACTTGCAGTCCAAGGCTTATGTGAAATACCTTCTGCTTTCCGTGATCTTCCTTTCTAACAGTGAGCAATGAGAAAGGGAGGAGAAGAATAGTAACCGACAACCCATCATATCTCCGTGTCAATTTTAGGCTTTTTTCCTAATTTTGTTAGCCCTCAATTTAAAAAAAAACAATGGTGTAGGCAGATGGCACATCAGTTTTTGGTGAGATGGAAGTGCTACGTGGATAGGTTAGAATTGCAAGGAAGGCTGTAGGCTTGGTTGGACTGGCGTGCTAAAAATAAATAAATAAATAAAAATGAAACTAGCAAAAAGGTACACTAGAAGACTGCAAAGTGTTCTATTTGTTCTATGGTGTGGATTTATTAAAGGTTGTATATATACTCACCAAGGATATTGGTAGACTCCACAAGAGAGAAGGTTATCGTCTTTTCTACAAAGATGAGATTTTAATACTCAATATCACTACCTATATAAGGCGGTATGTTTTTTGTTCGCACAAAATCAGAAACTAATATTTCTGGGCTGAGAGCAATATAAGCGCTTGACACATACATTTTTCTCTCCATTTCTAAAATCTTAAAAAACCGAATGTTGGATGGTCGACATGATTCCGTCCAATCTTAAAGATCTTTCATGGTGGCTTTCTTGCTCTGCAAGCAATCCCTGGCTATTTGCATGTTCGGCCATAGCCAGAAGCCCTTCTCAAGCCAGGGTATTCCACTTTTGACAAATAAAGCAGGGTATTCCATTTCAGTTGGGGTATCTGGGGCTTTTGCTTTTGCGCTTGAGCGTCTACAGAAGACAGGTACGTTCTCTAACTGTAGTTCGCTATTTCTTTCCCTTTATTCAATGGATGATGTTGAGTCTTCTGCTTCCAGGCTTCAAAAAATCGCTTCCAAACATGGTTCTTCAAGCCATTTACGGTTATCTTAGGTTGCCTTCTCACAAGCGATGCTAAACAATGCCATGGCGGCAGGCATTTCTGGGTTATTCTGGGTTCTTCTTCAGCTTGCGCTTCTGCTATCATAGACATCTGGTCATAGAATTCAAGCACTTCCCTGGCCTCTGCCATAGCCAAAAGCTCTAAGTAGCAAGTTCTTTCTAAGCTATTATTCTGAGTGTGTTGTGAATTAGATTTACTGTTGTCCAGAGCAGGAAGAAGCAAGGTGGTTGGCTCCAGATCTCTTCTAGAAAAGCGGCATCTCCATGTTTCTGAAGGCAACATCTTGATATCACAAACTAGCCGATAACAAGACTCTTTTATGCTGCTTCTCCTTGCATTTTGCATCCCCTTTTTCTGATGACATTCATTCCGACAGGCTTTGTATTTTTAAAGAGCAAAGTGGGTATCAAATGATCTTGGAAAAAGCAGTTCGAACACTTTTAGCGACGTATTTAACCTCTTTTTAGTTCCTTGAGATCTTGCATCCTTTACGCAAATGATAGCCCATTATTGAGTGTAACTAAAGATGGCCAATAGACCTCATTATCAATCTATTACTGAAAGACGATTTATGAAGCCCATCCATGTCTATGTGGTCATACCCCAAAGATGTAATTCCACACACAGTTGGTCCCTTTATTTGAAATATTTACATATCAACCTTTATACCACAGAATAACCACAGCCTAAATACATCTCATCTGAGTGATTATTGGTGTTTGAATGGTTCTGCAGGCAAGTGAAGTTATTTGTCTATGACTTCGAAGGCAATGCGTAACAGGTTGAAAAAAGATCGTGGCAATACAAAGGCTTACAATGCTTGTTGCATCAAAACAACACTTGCTTTGCCTCAGAAATTTCCTTCTTGCTTATACCTATTATAAAAACTTCACTCCTGGGCTATCCAGCCTTGGCTTTAGGACTCATGTTACCAACTGAGGAGGGACTTGCTTGATATACTAAGCAACAACTTTGCTTTTCGTAAATGATCCCTTTTAGCAAGATTTAGATATGCTTCCCAGAAAATCAGCATTGGGTCTTCAATTGCCAAACAAGGAAGAATTGCTGCCATCTTCATATTTAGTTTGCCAACAAACTTGGATTAAGGTTAACTTTGAGGGCTAATCATGGCACGTGCACTGGTTAGAGATGATTGTGAATATAAGTTGTGTTTGGTCTGTGCCTGTAATATAAAATGGCTTTAAATGTTTCCAAAACCAAAATTACCAAAGCGGGGTCGTGTTCCCAACTCTTCACTACACAAGCTCGCTCTTGCATTGGTCAATTATGCCATTTAATTAGAAAAAATGATCTTTACCAGAAAAGGACCCAAGATTCCTGATTTGGCAGTTATTACAAGCACAAGGGTCTTGTTGATACTTGTGCTATTCAAGATTGCCAACCTTTTATTGGTTGATCCGCTAAGAGATTTCAAAAAATTCAGTAAATCGCTATATATCTACACATTTTTATATCTGAAGAATTATTCTTTTTGGCATAAATATTACCCTTATGGTATTTCTAGAATCTAGGAATGACTGAACAACCAGCAACATGCAGTGCATGTTGCCAAAATCATGCACGTATGTAACATTTACCTTGCTCATATTCATCTATAGTATTGTTGTAAAATATAGCACATCTTTTCACTCAGCATGAGAAGTGAGCAGCAGAAAGTGTGCCTGATCTTCATCCCGCTAGCCTTTCTAGAAAGTTGAAACTAGTTTCATGTTCTGAATGTGCGTTGAAATTGGTTAGGGAGATGCCTACTGAATTATTGATTGAAGAATGCTAACAAGTATTTCTCGTAGATACAAAGCCATGCGTGCAAAGCCCATAGTAGTCTCAGGGTTATCTAGTGCAGTGATCACTTCTCTAAATTCGTTATAGTCTAAACAGAGTAATAAGTAAGATCAAGAAGCTTTCATATCTACCATTTTTTATGTTAAAACTCAATGCAAAGCATGCTACAAATCTGCATAATAGCAACAGTGCATGTGTTTTTGTAAAAAGGATGCTTAATTTATGGATTTTAAAAAACTAGAATGGTTAAAAGATTCAAATAACCTGATAAATATATTCAGGAAAATGCTTGTGTTGTTTGTAAACAGTAAATATAAAGCGGACAATTGTATATGCAGAAATCAATTTAAACATTTCTGTAGGGCCATAAGTAGTCCAACATAGTCCTGTTTATCTAAAAACATGAAATACTAGTTATGGTGTTTGATATTTACTTTTGTTTGTTTCAAATTGTGTTAAGTTGGCAGTATGTTCTATTATTTCGTTTGGTATTTGGGGAGGGTATCTCTGGCATGGTTGGGCCTAGATTTGGCGGGTGTATTGTATTCTAAATCGTATTTTGAGGGTATTTTTGCAGCTGTTTGAGCTGCTTATTGCCGTATATGCGAATTTGAATTTGTGGTTTCATGGTGTCAGTTTAGAAAGAAATTTTGGCTTCTGGTTTCGGAGATCGGGTGGAGAGGTCAGGGAGGCATGTCGGTGGAGAGATGAGGCTTGAGGCGCAGAGTCGAGGCTTGAGGTGCGTGCTTGGGGAAGGGATGAGACGGCCGCTTGAGGCCGATTGTGCAGAAGCGGCATAGAATCCCGGTTTTTGAACTGGTTTTGAAGAATCGGTTTTGAAGAGGTCCGCTTGGCATAGAGAATCCGTATGTGCTTGGGCAAAGTGCATAGAGTGCTTGGGAGTAGGCAGATTATCGAGGCCCCTGCATGGTGAGGGGCTTGGTCCGCTTGTTGGTGGTTCAGGATGCCTTTTTTTTCCTTCTTCTTCTAACCATGTGCAGTGGGATATGGATTTCTTTGTGGAGTCAGATTTTTGGATGTGCAAAACGGGATATGGATTTGTTGTGGGGGGGGGTGAAGGCACGGAGCTTCTTCGGTGAATGTGATGGCCTTGGCTCCGGATGCGAGAGGGATGGCTTGACCTTTTTTTTTTTTTTTTTTTTTGTTTAATCTTCTAACCATAATGCGACTTTTGGACCATTGGAAGTGGGGGCGTTTGATGATGAAAAATTCGGTGGCCCTTGATTTGGTGTACAACACAGAATATTCCAAGAACCAACGGCCGGGAATTAAGGATAGGGAAAAACCCGATAAAGAATGAAAAATAACGAATAAAAATAAACAATGTTGGCAATGTTGCATTTATCAAGGCATTTATAGATTGAACCCAAATCTTATCCCCATGTGACTCCAGTAAAACTTGGGCCCTCAAATTCGACTATTGATTAGGAGTTTTAGTTATTTGAACGATTTTAATAGCATGCCAGCCCAACTACAGCCCTGCCTGTAGACAGCTTAATGCCACCAAACATAAATTTACCAGTCTTCTTGTGTGTGCGGGAACCTTAGCGTCCTTAGCCTCAGCAATTAGTTGTAGGTTTTAATATGAGCCGCTTTTTTTTTGTAGACCGGGGGGGGGGAGGGGAGGATATTCATGGCCATGAACACTAGGGTCGTGGGTCATATGGGGGGATGGAAACTGGGGAGCGCATTCCATTCCAGGGAGTCCAATGACCGGCGTTAGCCAGGAAAAGGTCCTGGAATGGGCGACCTAGTTCCATCCCTCCACAACACGGTAACGAAGATTTACATGTTCAGAGGAATCAAAGTGCGATTGTCGATTGTTCAGAGGAATCAAAGTGCGATTGTCGATTCCGCAGACGAAATGAGCTCCCCCTAGTTTCCACGTTGTTGTGAGGCTTACGATATTCTTTATACTACGTGTCAGTGTTATTAGAGAATATTTGTCAAGATCATGTCGTAATATTCCTTTTCAACTGATCTAGAAAGATCTCCCTTAACCAGATGATAAAATTTTAATTGTATGTGCCACGTGCAACTTCATGAGGCATCTCGGCGCTTCCACTGGTGTCCAGACCCTTCTACGCATTTCGTTCCCTCTTATAAATTCCCCACTCTTCTACAACTACACCATCCTTGTGTGTTTTGCGAAGCATTTGATTCCGGCATCTTGCAGCAGCAATGGCTCTAACCCCCTTCTTCGCTCGAGATCTTGGCTTGTTCGATCCCTTCTCTGATAAGATTTGGGATATCTTTGAGCATGCTCCATCCAGGCAGTTTGCTAAGGATGTGAGTGCCGTGGCTAATACTCGCGTTGATTGGGTTGAAACCCCTGAAGCTCATGTATTCAAGGCGGACTTGCCTGGTAAGTTTATTTTTTTTCCTTATTCAAAGAGTCTTTTTATTTGTTCTTAACATTCTTGCAAAGACCATCTGATCTTCTACTTTGTAATGATGTATTGCTTTGATTTGCTGTGTATGATGGTTTCTATGCATGTCAGTTTGCTGGTATTATTCTTGCTTTTAATCGGTCCATGAGGACCATGTTATCTTTCAATTTTCTGATGTTTTCTTGGAAAATTGATGTTTTCTTGGTTTGATTTGATGAGTGCAATGTTTGATTTGATGAGGGTAATGCTTATTCTATATTAGCGTCATGGAGATTATTCTGATCCAAGTTGTGCTGGCTGTTTAGGCCTAAAGAAGGAAGAAATAAAAATCCAAATCGAAGATGGTCGCACATTGCAGATCAGTGGAGAGAGGAAGAAGGAAGAAGTGCAAGAAAATGATAAGTGGCATCGAGTAGAGCGGGCTCAGGGGAGCTTTATGAGAAGTTTCCGGCTTCCTGAGAATGCTAAAGTGGATGAGGTAAAAGCTAAAGTGGAAAATGGGGTTCTTACTGTTACGGTTCCTAAACATGAAAAACCAAAGCCTCAGGTCAAGGCTATAGAGATATCTGGCTGATAGATAATGCAAATACCTGACCTTGCAGTTGATAATACGGTTTACATGTATATGGATAATTTTATGAAATGAAAAAAATATCTACTCTTCTGGTCTACATGTTTTGCTCAGTTTAGCAGTTATACATGTTTTACTCAAATCTATTTTCAATTTTGTTTATGTTACTAATATTTGAAGAGCAGTGGATTTTCTAGTTGATGAAATCTCTGCTTATTGGATCAGACAATAAGGTTTCTTTCTTATTGCTATTTCTTGGGGAATTGAAATGTTAAAATGCTTTGAGCTTAGTCCTTGGTTCTATGGATAATGCAGAGATTTTGTTTTAATATTGGTGTTACACAAAAACTGTGTAATGTTTTACGGGAAGATGGCAAGGGCATTAAAATCCAGATGTAAAGAATATAATGCTGGATATTTCACAGAATGCAATATTAAGGGCTCTCATGTCTTTAGCTGGCAAGGAAAGGAAAAGTGGTTGCATTGCATGACATGGGTGCCAAAAGAAATAAATTGAGACGGGATACGTGATGATCAGCAATGGGTATTGATAGAGAAGAGATGTCTTTCATCAACATAAACTAATGTGGCAACTGGCTGAAAAGAAGACAGAACTGAAAGGTCAAATGTCCTCAAACTAGATAGAGTGCTACAGAAACCAAACTTGCTTCACATGAACAATCCAAACTTGATTAAGAAGAGGCACCTGAATGGAGGTGTGGTAGCTAGGAGGTGTTGTAGAGAGAGCCAATGTCTTCGTAAGGATCATGAAAGAATAGATTTGCATTTCTAATCTTTTCGAAACTTTTCAGAAACCAACATGATTGATACCTCAGATACTTGAAATAGATACGTTAAAAAAAGAGAGCCAGAAAAGAGCTAGTTTTAAGAAAAGACAGACCCTGAACATAGCGGTCGTTCCTTTATTTCGTCCCCAAATACATGAAGAGGAGTGGACAAATCTGATTTCTGTTGCCAGAATCAAGACAGGAGTACTACCATGAATCAAAACTATTGTTAGAAGGCAATGTATCTTTTTATCAGCACCAATGGATTTGTGATATTATTATAAGAGCTAGATTGTCCCAACAGAAATGCTCCTACAATTCAATCGTCATCTAAATCTTTATCCATCCCTTGCAATTATTTTGATGTGTGCCTGACGATTCTATATACTCTTCTATACTCATACAGTCTTTTAGCTTGGTATTGAATACAACTACACACAAATTTGCCTAAATAGAGAAGTGCTTACGCCTATAAGACTTATGAAGCTCATCCTATGCTTCATTAGCTGAAGATGCTTTTGCAATTTGTGGCATAAGGTATCATCCAAATAGAGTAATATCCCATTCTTTGCCATCGAATCCTTCTATATCCACTTAGCTAAAGCTTTTTTCTTAGCTTCAGCAGTGTTAACTTCAACAATTTGAGAATTCCCTTCACCCTTAGCATCTTGGGGCACTGTTGGAGTTATCAAGATTTTTCCATTTAGACAGGATCTTGGCTCATCACCGTTCATATTCCCATAAGCTTTTCTCACGCAACTATACATGGATGCATGTCCCTTATCAAACTATTGGGTTATTTTGACAAGTACCACAATAAAGTTATAGTGTAAACGATGGAATGACTCTTTGATCGACCCGACTATGAACATGATGCCATGTCAGGAGCCTTTTTGAACTGTAAGCTTTTTTGATCGATTTCTTATGCTAATTGTGGCTATTGTTATTGATTTTATGGGGCAGGATCTTTGTGATGAACAATGGCTAAGGCTCCATCGATGATGTGAAGCCGATGTACTGCCAATCTAAGATCGCTGCACTTAAAGCATAATGCAATGTGTTGAGGATGGAAAAAGAAATGGCAAACTATAAATGGAAGCAAATCTAACGGTTACAGGCTTTTGTTTATGCATGATAAGAACAACCATAAAGGCTCGTGCCATTTTTCCAACAGATTGCAGTCCGATTCTGTTAGATTTTCGCATGTTATATGGAAGAACTCATATATCATCCGGGAAGTGGTTTTTTCGAGACAAAATTGCGTGGTTAATTCGGACATCCGGTATCAGCCAGAGTGGTTAATCCGGACATCCGATATCAGCCACATGGTTAATCCGGACAAAAAGTGGTTAATCCGGACAAAAAATAAGAGGTAGAATTGCGGGGGCAAATTTTTTATCAGATCGCTCTTGCTGCTCCGTGGGCAGTTTGATCCGCTTTAAAAAGCATGCCAATCGCTTTGTATGCCTCTTTTATGCTAGATTGATGAAGAGAGGAAGAGATTTAAGGCGAGATAGAGCAGAATCGATTAAAAACTGGGCAAAACCGTTGGTTTTTTGGCTTGAAACTGCGCGGTTCTTCATGGCTGATAACGGGTGTCCGGATTAACCACATCCCGGATGATATATATGGCCTTCCAACTCGTAGTAGATTTGCTTCTGCTTCTAGAGTTGCATTGCTTAGGACTCTCAAGTTACAAAGATTTGGTCAAGATTGAAGGAAAGATGCATGGCTTTTCATTTACAGATTCCCAACAATTGCGAAATCCAAACATTGCGCATCAACACTAGGCATTGTTTCTGTATATGACCAAATTTAGCTACATGAGGATTTTGTCGATCTGTAACACCTTAATACGATATATGTCATATGTTAGACATTGCATAATATATTACTAAATTATCTCGTAAAGAGAGGGGAATAATGAGGCTACTTGACATGGTCAACATGTGAGAGAGCCCAAGTAGAAGACCACTCCATTAATGAAATGAAATATATTATTCCGTCTTCGAGACCACCAGGTCTATGAGACGTTTACAAGTTACATTCAAAATTATGAAACAAGTCATCCAGTGCGTCTTCTGAGAGTAACACACTGGGCTCCTCTATCTCAATCTCTCGTACCTTCTGATTTTTCAAACAAGCATCTCTATGTTTAAGAATGTCAACAATATATCCCCCGATGGATGCCCCTGGATACCGAAAGAACTCCTCAAGGGAGGTAGCACTGATCCCATGTATGACTCTTAAGTCTGAATAAGCACGGCAACAAAGTAAGATATGAGCCTCATCCTCCACCACACCGTCACTACACAAGTGACAATGTCTAAGATCATGAGCGATGTCTGCCCATCTCCCTACCTCCACACCAAGATGGTGCGAGCTTAACCGGATCCTCGCAATTGCTTGCCTATGCTTCATAGATATGGGTTCACTAAGATCTTTGCGTTGCCTTCAATGTGGGATTCATCCGAGTCCGATAGTACTCTTTCTTCACGGTGGCGTACTCCATGTCTTAGTGAGAACACTCTTAGAACCCATCCCTCAATATCTTCCCCGATTCATCCGCAATTCGTGAATATCCATCCCCCATTTCACCAGCCATCTACTAATATCCGCGATACCAACCTTTGTCACTACTACGCTGCAGCAATTCTTGGCAAGCTATTCCTGGGCATATCATATAAAACCTTATGCGGATAACGTAAGGTTTTGCAAAGAGCTTCAGCTTCAAGGGGTATCATCCGCACTCTCCTAACATCATATCATATGGCGTTTGCATTTTTGTGCTTGATTCAGGTGAAAAAATTCTCTTTTGTATTTTTTCCACCTTTTTCCACCCATCATTAGCGAGGGCTCGGTCCCCGTGCTTCACAACCCTCTACAATATAACCGTTTGTACCAATACTTTAAAGAGCATGCGTTTCATTTCAAAGTTCCAAATGTCAAAGATTCACACACCTTCTCTGCATTGCATATAGTGCCTTTAAGCCCGCACTCACTCTATGTTCGACCGCCTGATTCCAATTCGGAGTTTTGTCTACAGTCAAACCCAGATACTTATAGTTTTCAATGACCTCAACTTGCTTACCCTTGTAAAATATCCGCACATGATCTGTTTTATTCGCTCCAAAAACAACAGCCTTAGTCTTTTCCAGATTCACATGCATACTTTTAGCATCACAAAAACCGGCAAGCACATCCAAATGTCTTTGCATCCCCTGTATGCTCCGAGATAGCAACACAATATCATCAGCATATAGCAAGAGCATAAGTACATACCCATTCAAGGATGTACCATCCCCTCCATGTGCTCTTATCCACCCCTCCAGCTGATCTATGAACAATCCAAACAAGGTAGGCGACAAAGGACACCCCTGTTTGACTCCCATATTACTCTCTACTACATCATCACACATTCCAACAAAAGGGAAAGAGAGTTGCACGAGTACTTTTTTATAAAGAACACTTACCGCATGTCTAAGCCCCATCGGGATGCCCAAATCTACCATCCTATGCCACAGATTTTGCCTATTCACCATGTCAAAGGCCTTGCTGAAATCCACAAATACAGCATACAAAGGTTTCCTTTTTCCCACCACTGAATCCATCATAGCACGAAGGGTGACCAAATGGTCAGTTGTAGACTTTTTAGGTCTAAAGCCCGCTTGGCCTATTGCTCTAGCATTGTGACCCTCTGCCCAGTTGCTTATCTTGCCCTCAAGTATAGAGGCATACAGTTTTGCGTAAAGGCTGCCAACCATAATGGTACGGTAGTTACCCGGATCAGATGCATCTCCTGACTTGTGCAATGGCACAACCCTATTAACCTGCCAGGCCCTAGGAAACCCATCTCTCAAAGCCATATTGAACATGTCGACCAGCCTATTCGTAACCGCTTCTCCAGCCCACTTAAGCATTTCGGCCTTAAGGCCACAAGCATCTGCCGCTTTGCCATTAGCAAGTCTCTTGAGTCCCACCTGAACATCCTCCAGAGTAAAGGTAAGCATATCATCCATCTCACATGTCTCTTCGGCCATCTTATCCTCAACTCCATGGACATGGTATAAATTGCGTACATGCTCCATTAGTGCCTCCGCTTGCAACACATTACCCCCATGCTTCAAGGGTTTAAGCCTATTCCAAAATTTCTTTGGATCAACCAGTAGTTCTTCCACCATTCGCCTATGTTTACGATGTAAATATGCCTTCTTCTTATTTTTGACCAGCTTGGTATACACTTTCCTTTCCTGTACTTAGCTGCCCCTTGTCTTTGCTCTAAATTTTTGCCTCTCTCTTTGTTTACATTCCCATGTCAAACCATCCATTACATGGCAGCCCCCTCCGATTCTTGCGGTGGGATACAAAACATTCATTCGCTGATTCAAGCAAAACCCTAGACAACGCCTCACTCATATCCCCATCGATGTGGGCCATGCAAAAGATGCCATTTTACGCTTTCGCATATCTCGCTATATTCATCAGCTTTATCATACTTGAGAGACATCCATTTACCTTTATATGTATCTTCTTGCTGCCTATGATGCCACTGTACATGAAGTTCAATGAGCAAAGGTACATGATCCGAGCTTTCATTCTCATCTCCAATGCGTAAGCTAATAACATGTTCTGCAAAAGTAGGTTTGGCAATAACATAATCCACCACACTAGCATTTTTACAAGTGCGCTTACTGTAGTTGGGTACCTATCCGTGCCATTGAAGATCACCATCTCAAAACCACTACACATATGTAAGACATAACGCCCTGCGATTGTCGACCATTTCACATTGTCTTCGATGTTACGCTCCATCCAATTGTCTTATTTCGGTATCATCCAGCATTTCCAACCATTCTGCTTCTCCATCTAGGCCCATCAAAGCTGCTTGATGGTTTCCCGTACGCCCATTAAAGTCTCCTAACAATAGCACTTCCCCTGCCAAACCCAAAGCTAGTATATCCTGCTCTAAGTGAAAGAATGGGTCATCCTTATCCAGATCTCCTTTGTTATACACGGGTGATTCCCTTGGGGGGAAATAACAACCAGCTACATATATCTTGTTGCCCCTACCTGGCAATTCAATCCAAATGTATTGTGCAGTTGCCTTATGTGTCAAAACACACACTGCATGCACAATTTCATTGCGAGCATAGCATGCAATACCACCTGTACCTTTGAGATTCCAGCCCTTCTTATTCCATACTGAATGCAATAGCGTAAAACCAGAAATATCTGGAAGAGCCTTTTCCTCATGCTCACACATTTCCAAAAAGAAAACTATGTCTACATTTGCTAGCAAGTCATCCATAGCACATATCTTACTACTTTTTAACGTATTTACATTCCAGCAAACTAACCTGGCGGTTGCTACTTCCTATGCATCCTCCATAATCACTTTTCCGCCTCTCCAGTAAGCACGTTGTCCAGCCGCTCTTGCCTCCTTCATCCTCTTAAGATCTTCTCTTCTCTGCTGAAATTGGGTCTTAGTTAAGTCGTCATTGACCCATATATATTTGCCCTTAAGCAATGTTCGCTTCTGCATAACCCGAGCCTTCGCTTCCTTGGATGCGCACTTCACCAACTTTGCTACTTCCTTGGAGGGGGAGAGAGAGAGAGAGAGAGAGAGAGAGAGAGAGAAGTGAAGTGAAGTGAAGTGTATTACGTCTTTTGGGAGGCCTCCCAGGCCTATAAGACGACATTATTATACATCATAGTCATAAAAAATTAGATGAGTTTCCAATTCCTCATCCAATTCCTCACTCTCACTCAATGCATCCTCTTCTTCTATTAGGGTATTTACATTTTTAGTACAACTCTCTCTATGCTGTAGAGTCTCAATTAAAAAGGATCCAATTCTATTTCCTTCCAATCCAAAAAAGGTATGTAAATCGTGCACGTTGATGCCATATCATCTCTCAGATTATACTATAGGCTGGACACTTAAGTATGACATGGTCTTCGTCTTCTATCTCATCTTTGCCGCATACTTTGCAGCATCTCATGGTTCTCGGAGTAGTACCCCATCTCCCAACCTCCACACCTAGATGGTGCGAGCTGAGCCGGATTCTGCTGATATTGTGCCTCTTCTTTATCGATAAGTTCTCCTTTAGATGTATTGCCTCATCCAATGTAGGATTCATATGCATCTTGTACAATATCATCTTAGTCTTTGGGCTCATCCACATTTTTCTTCTAACCTTTTCATAGACCCATGTTCTCAGGTTGTCAATGGAAATTGCCTCTTCCCACATGATATCCCATCTTTCAAGCCATTTCTTGACATCAGCAAACCATCCTTTATGTTCAGTGTTCAGACAAGCATAATAAGGAATGCGTGTGGCATCCATCTTTTTATTTTAGCAAGGTGCCTAATGCATTTGAGTAAAGCTTCCCCTTCAAGTGGCATAGTGCGCGATTCGGCTAGCATCATCGGATATGGGGTTTGCGCCTTTACACCCAATTCGACTGAGAAACTTCTTGTGTACTGTTCAATATCATCCCAAGAGCCTTGTGGCAGCCCCGGTCCCCAAATTTCAGCCCCATATAATACTATGCTTTGGACTAGAGATTCATAGTTTTTTTTCTTTAGTGGCCATGCCCATATGTGGGTTTTTCTCCGCACATGCTTTGCATGGAATCTGCCTTATACGCCCGCTTTCAATTCTTTGTTGTATGCATTGATGCCATTTATGATTCCTGCTAATAGTAAGTCCCGGATATTTTATATGTCTCGCATATCTCAACTTTTTCACCCAAATAGAGAAACCCCATTTCTGCTTGGCGCACCCTTGTCATGGTTTTAGTCTTCTCTAGATTTACTTGCATCCCCTTTTTTGCTACTGAAAGCAGCCAATTGATCAAGTAATTCTTTGCATGTGTATCACGGGATCGTGCAAATAGCACCACATCATCACAGATATAAGAGCAATTGGATCACATATCCTTGAATCTCGATTGCCTCCATCACAGTTGTTATGTAACCATTCTTCCAGGCTGTCAATAAAGAGACCAAATATAGTAGGAGACAAGGGGCATCCTTGTTTAACTCCAATGTTACTTTTCAATGATTCGGTATCTCACTTTTTGAATGGCATCGATAACTGTGCTAAAACTTTCTCATAGAGTATTTGGGCGCATCCGCAAGTGTTTAGGGACACATAATTGCTCCATTCTTTCCCATAATCTATTCACGGGAACTTTGTCAAATGCCTTGCGAAAGTCTACAAATGTGACATATAGAGGTTTTCTGGTCCCCTTGATTAGAATCAAAAATGCATTTTAATGCAAGCAAATGGTCCAATGTGGACATTTTAGCCCTAAAACCTGCTTGGGTTTTGGCTCTTTTTCCGTTATGCTCAGCCCAAAGACTAATTTTTTTCTCTACAATATTTGCAAATAATTTAGAGAACAAATTACTTACCATGAGAGTTCTGTAATTGTTTCCGTCTAGCATGGAACCACTCTTATGCACTGGAACAATTCGGTTGAGCTGCCACTCCTGTGGGAATCCTTGTTGCATTGCTAAGGTAAACATCGTGCTATTTATGGATGGATGCCCCCGCCCATTTAAGATGCTCGGCACATATCTGTTTTGATCCTTTGCTTTGCCATTTGCAAGACTATCAATGCAAGCTGACCACTTCTTCTTTTGTAAAAATCATATCAGACCTCACTTTTAGTGGGGCCTCGATGCTATCATCATGATATAAGTGTTTAACTTGGTTCCATAGCTCACTTGCAGCAAGCGGGATTTCTGTGTGCTTAGTGCTCTTGAGCTTTTTCCAAAACGATTTTGGATCATTTTGGTATTGGCTGATCAAGGTCTCCTGCTGCTTTAGTACAAATTGTCTCTTTTTTTGCCTTATGATCCTCTGATATGCCTTCCTTAGGGCTGTTTTGCTATCATCATGGCAGTCTCTCCATTTCCTTTTGGCTATTCGGCATGCTTGATCATACCAAGACTTGCATTGTAGCCCTTTTCGTGCCGCGGCTTTGGCTTACATTGCTCCGTGGCTTCTGTTATGATACCCAACAACTTCTTATTCATGTCATCCACAGTGCCATCCCAAGTGCTTTGGCCAATTTTGTCTTCTATATACATCCTATATGTGGCAGCCATACTTGGCCTAAGCATGCTCAGTTTTGGATGATCTACATGCTCCATTGCAAGAGGTTTTAACGGCATTCATGTAAAGAGAATCGATTGGTACATGATCGGATTCAAGGTATTACGTTCTTATTTCAAAATCTGAAATCAGCTCCAAATCATCTCGTGAGATGATCAAAAATAGTCTACCACACTTCTTGCTCTGCGGTACATATTGGAGGGCCTTGGAATTTTCTCGATTCCATTGCATATCAAAAGCTCAGCATTAGTGCATAGATTTAGCAGCTGGCGACCAGACCTAGTTATGAGCTGATCCTCAGAGCATCTATTCCAGCCTTGCTTGGTCATCTCCTCTTCCTCCATGGTCTCAAACCAGAGAGGATCATCTTCCCAAGTATGGATACTAGCTTGCTTGTCTCCGGTTCTTCCATTGAAGTCTCCTGTCAAGATTACAGTCCCTTGCATTTGAAATCTCAAAATATCTTGTTCCAATTCAAAAAAGATATCATCCCCTGTGGCTCCATCCGAATAAGCCTTTTTATGACGTGGTGCAAAATAGCATGCAGCTAAAAATATCATACCAGATCGGCGAGTTATCTGTATCCATACATATTGATTGTTTATGTCCTTTTTACATGCAGCCACTAAGTCTGAGTATTGATCTCTAATGTAACAAGCCACTCCACCATTTCCAATATCATTTTCTGTGTGCCTTTTATTCTTCACGGATGTCACCAATGTGAATCCATCAATGTCTGGCAAAGCATAGAGGTCATGTTCTTTTGTTTCTAAAAAGCATATTATGTCAATGTTTTTCCAATTAAATCCTGCATACTTTCGGGATTTTTGTCTCAAATCAACTTATTTATATTCCAAACCATTATCTGAGTGCCTCCCATCCGTCCTATTCCTCAATGATCACCTTGCCTTTGACCCATTTTGCTTTTTGATTGTTTTGTCTGGCTTCCTTATACTTAGCAATTTCTACTTTCTTTTTTGCTAGCTGCTCTTTGGTTAGATCCTCATTGATCCAAATAAATTTTCCCTTCAATGTATATGTATTTTTCAGCACCAAGAATCGATCATCCCTGTTTGCAAACTTGACAATCATGTGTCTAGTTCCTGTATCTCTTTTCCCTACCCGAAATGCATCAGAGATGTCTACCTTTTGGATGCCCATGGTCTCTTGGAAGAACTGTTCTGCTGCAATTTTAGGCTTCTCCTCTGGCTTTTCTGGCAGCCCTACAATCCTGAGGTTCAAAGCTCGGCTCTTCCTGTCCTGTATCTCTATAAACTGCTCAAGGGTATTGCGCAAATCAGAAATTTCAGTTACCTCATCCTCCCCAGGGCCGGGTTCCCGCTTCAATTCTTCAATGTCACTCTTTACTGCTTCGAGTTCCTTCCGTATTTGCTGATAATCAGATCTGATTGCTTCATTCTCCTCTCTTAATTTTCGTATTTCTTCTAGCAGGGTCTCTTCCCGTGATGCAGCTTCTTGCCGAAAGAGAGATAGTTCCTTCCATATGGTGGTGAGGGAGATCTCCATCTCTGAGTCGGGACTAGAGGGCCCTCCATCGATTGGTTTGTCCTTTCTGGTTTGTCTTTTGGTGGTCGCCATATCTCCGTATGCTGACACAACTGCTGAAAATCTATATCCGACCGGAAAATTGCAATTACAGATGCCTAAACAGATCCAAACCTGGTCATTCTATATACCATTAGAAAGGTCTCGGAATCCTCTTTCCAACGAGCCCAAGCACGTGCCAATCTGACACTCTGGGAGAGAGTTATGGCCTGTTGAACCTTCACCTCTGAAACCCTAGCGTCCAGCGTCCACACAGAGAGAGAGAGAGAGAGAGAGAGAGAGAGAGAGAGAGAGAGAGAGAGAGAGAGAGAGAGAGAGAGAGAGAGAGAGAGAGAGAGAGAGAGAGAGAGAGAGAGAGAGAGAGAGAGAGAGAGAGAGAGAGAGAGAGGGGCCACATGCAGGCCGAGAGCCAAAATGAGAGATGGGGTGAGATGGGAGATGGCGAGAGATGGGGGGGAGACAAATATTTGACTCTCCCCTTGGGAGACAATTGGCCCCTAACTGTTGTTAGGGGCATTTCCATTAGGCCTCCCGCAGCATTTATAGTTAGGGCCATAACGGCCGTTTTTCTTTTTTTAACGCCCAAAAACTCACGCCGGAAATGGAGTACCCCTGTTCAAGAATTGATGTCCCACTTCTTGCTTTGATTTGCCGGACTCCCTTTAACAATTCCGATCTCAATTCCACATACAAGCAAGAAGATCAGACTTGCAAATCAAATTCCAAAGGTAATAAGAGTAAGTTTTGAACAATCTGGTCTGATACAGTTCCTGAGATTCTGATATAATATGTGATCAAGATCTAATTCAATGCTGATTTCTGCAGTATCAATCATCAAGTCATGACAAGAGCTACTCGATCTGCCTTACCAGTAGCTCTAAGCCATTTGTGCCCCCTAGATCAGAAAATTTGCCTTCAAAGAGGTCTAAGAAAATGATTGGAGCAGTTTTGGCCCCTGTTGCAATGGAGATTAATTCTCAACCTCAAGGTGCAAAAGATTGCAATCCAAGGAAGAAGAGGAAGGAGTTGTCCACAAATCCTGGTGAGTCGATGCCCTCCCAAGATTCTTTGGCTCTGATTATTCATGACAATCAGAATGATGCAATCCAAAGCAAGAAAAGAAAACGACCAGTTGATATGTCTGATAATGCAATTGGGACAATGCCTTCTTTGATGAAAGAATACAAAGTTCATAACAATGGGAACATCAATCTTTCTGCTAGTCAATGGAGAGAAATCATGATCAAAATCCAACACTCGGTTGAGGGATTAGAAGATTTGAGGCAATTGAAGAATAAATGGGACAAGTTGCAGATAAAGTTCAGGGATGAAAAAGAGGCTTCTGAAAAAACTGGTGCATTGGCCATGGTTTGAGTTCATGGAGGACTTGAAACATGGCCAAACTAATGAAAGAGACATACCTGGTGGAGGCGATGATGGTGATTTTGGCCTGAAGCATTTGAGGAAGCTTAAATGTATACAAATGAGTTCATGTCATCTGCATTCTTTGAAACAATAGGTACTGATGCATCTTTTCAAGAAGAAGAATTTATAGATGTTGAGAACTCAGGCTCAATTCCTCACAGTCCTATTGAAGCCGTGAAAAATAGCAGCAAGGATAATTCAAGTGGTCAAAAGGAAAACAATGGTAAAGAAACACCAAGCGATTGTAATGTGTCTGAAGCTAGCCCAAGACCAGCTGCTTGTAATCAACCAGGAGTGTCTGGGCAAAATAGCAGAATCCATGGCCAGCATGACACAAAGTATATGTCAAATGACCAAGGATACTTTGCTCGAGATAGCCAAGATTGCTTCTGCCAAACAGAATTCCTAAGAAGCAAGGTTAGTTTCCTGTTTTTGTCTTGCATGTTTTGCTGTTATTAGATTCTTGTAATTCTATTTTTTGATTCAATGATTTGAAGAGAGAGTTCGATTTATGGCAGGAAATGTCTTGTCATTTATCGTCCAAATCTGCAAAAGGGGTTTTCCCAATCATGACATTGCGGTAGTTAATCTTGCGAAAAGCGTAATTTAATGTCTTTATTAGATACTTGGGATGGCGCACAAATTCTTTGTCCTTTCATCTCCTTCCTTGTGTGGCGCGTCGAAAGGCCTTAGCTCGGCGCCCTTCCCCTAAGTACAGTTCAAGCTCCTCGAGCTCCTCAAGTTCGAGACCTCGTTCTTCCAGTTCAAGATCTTCTTCCAGTTCTTCTGATTCGAGGCTCGTCTTGAGGCATGGGAAGTCGGGGTTCTTCTCGACTACCATTGAATCCGATTTGTTGAGATTTTGAGACTAGGAGCTTCCATCAAACCATATCATAAAAGGAGTGTGATGGGGTATTTTTGCAATGGGGTTTTAATTGACCCCCAAATCATGGAATGGGCTGAGGGTGCAGAGCTTTGCCAGAGGGTGCATGCCGAGGTAGTTTTTGTCAAGCAAGGAGATTTCTGGGGCATGCTGCAACTGAGGATTCCAGCCAATGCGTGCGAGTTCTGCTGAAGATTTTAGCTTTGACTGGCGACCCCTGCTGCTGTAAATGATCTTGTTTTTTGTTGAAATATCTAAAACAGAGCCTTCTCGGGCTCAACTTTTGTAACTACTGATATGTTATCAATGGAAGATGTCCCTATTTTCACACATACCTGTTTCTTTGTCTGTTGTAATAGTTATTAGTTAACTAACATTTTTTGTTTGTATCTGTATTTCTGAACAGGCTGTTTGCTCAGAGTTGAAGAATCTAAGGGTTTTGGATCAGTCTTAAAGAAGACTTGGAAGATTCATGTCATATTTGTTAAGACTTAGAAGATTCCTGACTTCAGTCTCTATTCTTAATTGTACTCACATTCTTTTAAAACTGTTCAATGCAAAACATATCTTGAATCCTTTTGCAAATTTTAATTTCCATGTTTCTTGTTTACAGTAACGTGTACAATGCATGTTTTCATTTAGTTTTTCAGGGGAATTTCATCTGTAAATGCAAGTATTTAAATGACAGAAATATAGCAAAATTTAGGTCACATTGTGCTACAGTGTTTTGGTCAATGCCATATGAACAGTGTATTGACCAAAATTGCTACAGTAAAATGGGAAAAAAAAATATGTTGCAAATGCAAATCAAACATTTTTTATTGATTTCTGTAGGATCAAAGCTGTTTACATATGCTGTTTACACAAACGTATGATTAACAGCAAATGCAGATCACTAATACTATTTGCATTTCTGCTGATAGCATTGTGTGAAGCATTTCAAAATCAAATGAATAAGAAATACCAAACAATTAGATTAACACATTCAAATAATGACATTCAAACATTTTCTATTGACTTCTGCAGGATCAAAAGTGTTTACATATGCTCACACATATGTGTGATTAACAGCAAATCAATGAAAAGTTTGTGACCAACTCATTCCAGATTAACACATTCCAAATTTTGGAAAATAACATGCCTAATTTGATCACCCTCTTTCTTCATTCTTTTGTTCATGACCTCGGTCTCATAATAATTGTTCTCAGGCAGATCTGGATTTACTGGCAAGTATTCAAGCTCAAGTTCCTGCATGATACAGAAATTCCACAACACACATGAAGCATGGATAATTTTGGCTGCTCTGCCAACATGAATTGGCAAAGATTTCAGAATTCTAAACTTCTCTTTCACTATGCCAAAGCCATTTTCCACATATACTCTACCTCTGCAAATTCGCTTATTGAATATGCCATAGGCACCTTTGCCATCTGGAAAGACTTTGAGAAGAAATCTTCGACTGGGATATGCTGAATCCCCGAGCAACATTGGTGGAATTGTGACAGTAACATCTTGATCTGTCATTTGCCCTTTACTAATCTTTTTTACCACTCATTTGAATTCTTTGGACCACAAAAAAATTTGTTTTGACTAGCCTCTTATATAACAAACTCTTCTTAAACTGGTTTGCATCATGAACAGAACCAGTCCTGTTGACACAAACATTTATGAATAACCTTGAATGAGTAACCACACCTTGCATTAGGTATGAATGCCTCTTGTGCCTCGAATAATAATCATCACCCTTGTTCTTGCTCCATGGTTTTCTGTATAAATACACATGAGAACCATCAACTGCTCCAAAGATATTAGGTATACCTGTGGCATCTTCAAATTCTTTGTTTATATCTAACAATCTTTGTCCTGTTGGTAAGCCAATAAACCTCTTGTAAAGCATGGTCTTAGAAGCCAAGGCCAGAGTTATTTTCTTTGTGTATTTCTGAATATTAGCTTTACCAACATAAAATCTTTGACCTACATGTAAAGGCTTCTCACCATGTGCTAGAAAATATAAAACCATAGCCTTGCTTTTTGGGATCAACATGAGGTCTTACCTTGGTTTACGGTCCGATTAGGTAAGGGACAATGAGGCCGACTAGAGTCTCGAATACACTTTCATCCGATAGAAGGCGGGTGCCACGTATCATCCTCAAATGAGGGATTGTCAATCTTTGTCCCATTGTGTTGTCTGCCTTGGACAAACCCAGAATCTCCTTGGAGGTAGCTGCCAACAGCAAAGTGGAAGATGCACACATAAAGGCAATAGGTTTGGAATGCTAATCCAAGGAAAATAGCCCTCCGAAGCATGGCAATCATGCGGCGAGGGTATTTTTAGTGGCCCCCGGGCTTCGGTTAGCCACACATTCATATTTTTTAGAAATCGTTGGCTTCGCCCGAGTAGGATCACGTTCATGTCCCGGCCAGAAGGGTAGTGGCCGATTCAAAACACAATTTATACATTTTACTCATTTAGTAGCCAAATCGATATTTACTAAATTCGCTAGGTGCAGGGTGTGGCCAATTCGATTTTTTGTACGTGGGAAAAAACTTATCGGGGTAGCCAATTAGAACCTAAGGTAAATTTTAATGGGTAAGGGGATGGCCATATTACATCTCGACCACATGTCCATCATATAGGTTTAGTTTATTCTACCCTGTCGAGCCTGTATTTTTCCTGTTCTTCTCGTATGCATTTGTTTCGTTATTCATGTGAATATAAATATAAATGGGATGTTAGTCTCTGAATATAAATGGGATGACAATTTTTATATTACAAGGGGTTTATCGCGGCGGCCAAGGCCGCCGCGCATGTTTTTTATGTGTAGGCATTGTGTGAGAATATGAATGCAAGGAAAGTAATGAAGCATTTATTATAGTTATAAGAGAAAAAATGTACACGCTATTGATTGAGTCTAGGACGATTTTAAGTTGGCTATTTCATGTAGCAAAGTGTTACATTCAGTTGACCAATCAAAGGGATTGATTGCTTGAATAGCAATCTTTTGTCTTTGCCTATTCATGTAGTTAGTTTGTACGACCATTAGATGGAATATTCGATAGGTCCATGTTGGTTTTTGGATTTGCCTCTGGTACGTTGCTGGATCCGTGGTGCGAATTGTGGACATCTCATCAGCAGAATGACCGAATATTTGTTCAGCTTGTTCGTTGAATATTGATGCCCAGGTCTCTCCGGTTGAATCTGTTAATTTCACTTGGAGAACATACCTGGCAATGTTGTAACAAAAAAGTGTGGTCAAGCAGTGTAATTGAATATGAATGTTTTGGGAGTACCTTTTGGATGTCTCGGTGTTCATGGCATGTGTCACACCAGAAGTGGGAATCTTTTTCGGTTGCTTTCTTATGGCATGAAGTGCAGGCCTGGTACCACATGGTTTGATCTGGATTGATATAACTTATGCAAGCTCGGACAGTGAAGTTCATGGGCTTTGTGGAATAAAGAAGAATGTGTAAATATATGGGAAGAAGATTGGAAGTGGAATGTTATGGAGATAGAATACCTTGTTGTCAGAGAAAAGTGAGTAAGCTTGCAAATTTTAGCAATTTCTAGATGCATTATACGGGATGTTGATGTTTAACTCATGAGCATTATTTAGAAATGTTTGTATTGTTATCAATGCTCTAAAATTTTGTTATATTGTCAATTATTACCTCTACTACTCAGGTAAGATGAAGGTTGCACATGCACAAACCTGGTGTCATAAGAAATGCAGTCAATTATCCGCAAACTATCCTCAAGTCCACTTGCCTGGTGTGCACCGTCTATGAAGCCTTTTAAATCTTCCCAAATCTGTAGTCACAGTATTAAATGCGACATGTATCTGGGCTTTACTCGTTTCAAGAAGATTGTATTTTAGAATCAATTAAGTATAGGTTAGAAGCAAACATTAGCATAAAGACTAAGAACGCTATAAAATGAAACCTAAGAAATCGGAAGAAAAATAGAGCTGAACAATAGACTCACCATCAACTGCCTTGAAGAAGACCCGCTGGAATGGAAAAGTGCGGTGTGAGGACACGGTCTTATTTCCAAATCGAAAATGTGATTGTGTATTTTCCATCTTTCATCTTATTTTTGTATTTTTGTGAGTAGTACATTTTCTAATTTAGCTACATATTTAAATGAGTCTTCTAAAAGCCATTTTTTGTTAGAGTATTTTTTGCAGGGTCCGAAAGACTCCAGAGATAAACCAAGGAACACATGGTCACATTTCTCTATAGGTGAACCATAAATTATTTGAAGCACAAACAGTTACATGACATGATGGAAAACTGATATTAACTTATCTCAGTCTCGGAATGACGTCGCTAAAATCAATCCAATATTACATGCTCAGTAGACCTATATTCAAGATTGAATATAATCATACGATCCTGAATCTTTTGGAAGTTTTGTGCTTCTTTTTTTTCTCTACAGGTTATAATCATATCATACTGAATCTTCTGCAAATTTTTTGCTTCCTTTTTTCTCCTACAGGTTATCGCATTAGGGTTTTTTTGGGATTAAAAAAGGGCCTTCAAAACATGCCAACTAAGCCAAATGAAGATAAATGAACTACCAATCAGAAATCAGAGCCTGACGGGTCCAGTCAGCAAAACTGTTATAACTAACTCACTGGATCACATTTTCTAGCATAACTATTGATAGAAAAGTCCAAATGAGCTCTCGTTTAGTGCAATAGATAGATCTCGTTGAGGTCTTTCCAACCTTATGTGCTTTGCACATATTTTAACCACTTATGATTGTCAAAACTCCAAAAAATATGGTTTTTACCATTTTTTTACTATCCTACGGAGCTAAAAGATATGCAAAACCACCCAAGATTGGAAAGATCTCAATGAGACCTATCTATTGCACTAAACAAGAGCTCATTTGGACTTTTCTATCAACACTTATGCTAGAAAATGTGATCCAGTGAGTTAGTTATAAGCTTTTTTTTCTTGGATTACCGATTCATTTTTTCGATTGGTAGTTCATATAGCTTAGTCAGCAGTTCTTAAAAGGCCCTTTTATGATCTCAAAAAATCCCTAATGGTTCAGCTTGTCAAGGAAGAATAAATATGGGTGTATCCCAGTCGTGCCATTTAGGCATTGTACAGATTAATAGTAGGCAAAGAACTGAATTGTCTACCTATACATTGTGTGTGGCAGAACTGTGCAAGGCACAACGTGGCCTATCTTTTCCAGTGTCGTAAACCCACATTTAATCTTCTTCAGCAACCTCTCTTCAACCTGATCTTGCTCTGTTTTTAAGCTAACCTTGCTCCCTTGTTATTATCAACTTGTTGGAAGAATCAGAAATGCTGACGCTGATGGTTTTCGTCCATCCGTCCTTGCTTTCGGAAGCCAGAATTTGGATCCGATGAAGTACAATCTGATGCCTCTCCTCTCCCTCTTTTATATGACGCCAGGGGATGATCCTAGAAGCGGAATAGTGCACATAAGACCTTCCAAAACCTACTCTAGCATCCAAAAACCTGTTTCGAAGCTTCTAGAAATGTGACCACCTGGGGTTGTAATTTTTGTATTATGCAAGAAATTATTGGGGCGGCCGTTGCCGCCGCTACTTTGGAAGCACAAAGAAACTGCAATCGAACCCAACGGCACCTGTTTTTCCTCCTTTATTTGCTGCCACAAAAAACAGCTCTAAGGGAGGGTTCTCATCAAGAGTCTGATACGGCTCCTGAGCAATCCAGCGGTAAAAATTCCACACAGTTCAGTATTTCAGGTTGGGTAAACCACATTACCTGATTTTCACGCAGCTGTAAACACAGAAAGCGTCTACTTTACTGAGGCGGCAACCCTGGATGCCGCAAACCACACAAACGCAAATAAGAAGAAATCTCTCTACAAACCCTCTCTCCCAAACTTGTGGATGCTACTCTTCATGCCGGAGGCGGCAACTCTGGATGCCGCAAAGCACACAGACGCAAATAAAAAGAAATCTCTATACAAACCCTCTCTCCCAAACTTTTAGCCGCTACAAATCGCCATGGGTTATCGACCGGCCGCTCCTCTCTTTTATACCAAAACAAATATTCTCGGATCATTCCGAGCGCCCGGGCATTAGGGTTGCCTTCCAGAAACTCCACGACGCCTTCCACAACGCCTTCTAGAAACGCCTCATCTAGTCTAGTAGCTTCTCCTTACAGCAACCATTGGAAAATCTCCGTTCAATGCCTAATAATAGAACATTCCAGAAACCGCCCCATTATAATTATATAGAGATATTTTATTGTCATTTGCAGAGCACACTCGATTTGTATTCACGATTTGGTTGAGATGGAGATCCATTCCCATCTACAATCTAAGCTTTAGCTTCATCAATTCGAGGTTAGTTTTACCCTATTAGGTTGTGCAAAAATTATTAGGATGTACAAAACTAGTTGTTGATGCCAATCATCAAATTTATATAGCATGGAAGGGCTTCACAAAAGAGAATAAATGAGTTCTTGGGACATGGCATTAAGGACAAAGCGGTAGCATCACTATATCATCGTCTATGTCCACTTTCATAGGCCAAATTGAGGGTCTTGATGAAGGCTATGAATTTGCGGATGATAAGGACTATGATCCAAAGCAATTTGAACGTATTATTTGGGAAGAGCGCCTAGGTGGTTGTGGCCAATGTCGAGTTTTCACTACTAAAGCATGTTCTATCTTAACCAACACAAATTTGCTCATTAGCCAATTTGTTAATGTAGCAAAATAAAAATATCATAGTTGCCGGTTCAATTCACGCCATCTTAGCAAGAAGGTGCAAAATATCGCCGGGAGCCAAACTACGCCAAGTTATTTATTCTACATGGCCAAGTGCCGGTTGTTTCGGCCCTATAAAAATATAGGGCTTTTAAAAATACCCGATGCCGAGGGATTCTTGGATCCATTAAAGTATTGCACCGAGGTAGAAAATATGAGATTAAGATCGGGAATGAGGGAAAATGAGGTCCTGCTTTTCAAAATATGGGATTCTTGAAGCTAGAAAACAGAAATGTGGAATAATTCAAAGTTTAAAACACGAAATGTGGGATAATGTGAAGTCACAATGCCGCCAAAGCGGCCAAGAAATTACGGGTCGAGACGGCTCGAAAATCCGTTCGAAGGGGGCTAACAGGCCCGTTAGGGAATGAGAGACATTTGTCTCGTTCATCTCGGCGAATCAAGATATAAAACCGTCTCTCGTCAGTATGTGACGAGAGATTTAAAAAATGAAGCATGTGGTGGCCGAGGAAGGAGGGAGGGAGGGGGGAGAGGGAGGGAGGGAGCCCTTCTAATTATATGGCAAAGACGCCTTCAGTAATACCATCATGGCTCGTAGTTATTTGTGGTGGCAATGGCTCTCATAGTTATTTGTGGTGGCAATACCGACGAGTAGTTGGGACTTGGGATATCATGAGGATGACTAAGTCGTACTTCTCAAGACATCGATTTGAAGTATATTCTTATCTACTAAATGAATGACTATTCGAGAAGAAGTAATCCTGTGAGTAAATTCTATTCCATGGAGTGGGTGATTCAACACCCTTCTTTTATCATACATTTAGAAGTACATGCACTTTTTCTTGCTATCATGGCATTAGATTAGTCTAATTTGACAATGGTCTCTTTTTCTTGTTCCAAAGGTGTTTAGGATAAAGTTTTGAGGCAAGGTTTTGGTTCTAAAAAGAGCTACATCATCTTTTGGAGAGAGTGTAGCAAGGCCCCCTCCGCGGACGATAAAAGAACCTTCCTTCCTTCCTCGTGTTTTGATGGCGGGGTGGCCCCCTAACGTAAGCTCATGCCCATCAATGGCGACCCAGGCACCCACTCACGTCACGACCAAGGCACCCACTCATGTTACATAACGAAAGTGGTTTGCCCATCTAAACCATCAATTTATTGATGGCACAATTAAGACCATTCTACCACACCTGCCCCAAGGGTTTGCCCTTTGACCAACCCAAAAATATACAAGAAAACCAACCAGGTTATGCCACGTTTTAGGCAGACAAAGTCTTGGGGTTCCCAAATCCGTTGGATTGCCTAAAGCATATGGATTTATCATTGGAACACGATTTATATAAAAGTAGTTTTTAAAGGATATCGCAATAAGTAATTAGGAATTTGACTTCTTGGTAAGAATATAATAGAATAGAATAGAATAGAATAGGTTTTTAGCGTCCACGGAGACCAATTGGCCTATGGGACCCAAACAAAAAGAGAGCAGCAAGCATATTGAGCAATGTATCTATTTCTTTCCAGCTTATTCTTACCAGATCTAGCAAGGTTTGAAATTAGAAATCGCCATGACAAGTAAAAGATCTAGCAGGGTTCGAAATTAAAAATCGCCATGACAAGTAAAAATGCCAGATTATATTTAAGTCTACCAAAAATATACAAATTTATAGTGTAGTTTTCAGAAAATACTTAGAAAATGCCCTAAAAAAATTTGGAAATTTTTTTTTGTTATCGAAACCTCTAGACGGGGAAGCCCTTAATATTGCCTTATGTGAAATATCCCATGACGCTCTTCACATTTGGATTATGTTCAAAACATCCTTAAATAAATAGAATATTTGACAATTAGCAGCCTAACAAAATAAAGAATGAAAATAAAGAATGATGAGCCTAGGGAGTCGAACCCCAGTACAAGATCCCACGCTCATCCAGGCATACTAGGGATCCCAAAGGAGGGATACCTAGTATGCCTAGGGGCCGAAGCCCACTAAGAAATAAAACAAGTTAGTATCGGCATATTATTCCAAACAAAAACCATTCCCAATTTTGGATTATACAAAGAAGCGGTGTGATGCAAAGATTCAACGTGTCAAAATGATACATGTCAATCAAGGCCAAGCTGCAACAAATTGAACAACACATTTAGAAGATAAACAAGCACGCCATTTATAAAAACCATAAACAGTTACATCAAGCCAATACACAAAACAAAAAAGAAGAAGACGTAAATGATCGGGTTCATTCATAGCGGCGCCACTGCGGCATGCCTAATAAGTTCATCCATTGGCGAATTTCTTGCACAAACAAGACCCCGGCAAGGCTCATATGAGGCGCAAGACATGCAACTTCGAGGCAGGCACCCCAATTGATCCCACTCCACGGCCAGAAATAGCATTACAATTGAGGCATAAAACCCTCTAAGCTGCCGCTACCTGGCAAAGCGCCAAAAGGATGCCGCAATCCCTATGCACCTCGGTTCAACCTAGATAATGCTATTAACAAACTCTTGAGCACAAAAGCGCCTCGGGCTCAGCCCGAGAACACAACGGGATCTAGATGTGATGTTTCAACAAGAAGAAATAAAGGAGTCGAGGCAAAGATACAAAGGGGTTGCTCCACAGCAGAGGAATAAAGCTCCCCATCAGTCTCCATTATTACCTGCAACTAAAAAACAAACGAACCCATGAAAAAAAACCCAACTGTCATGCGGTCCAAAGCCAACCAACATGATCACCCAACAGCCATGGTGCAATCACCCTTGTGCAATGGGGGGATGAAATCCACACTGGGCTCCAAAACAACATCATCATCATTTGTCACGCGACTATAAGACTCATCACAAATGTCCTTGAAATTATTGTCTTGTTCATCCACAGGGATGGCATCATCCTAATACCGCCTCCTCCCATTGCGCTCTACAGGTACAAACCCAGCAGGCAGCCCAAACAAAATAGTCCTCATGTCCAGGGCATGCATCGAGAAGGATTCAGCGGCACCCTCCATGCGGCCGGACACGGTTGGAAGGGATAATCCAAAGCTGGATAATGTAAACTTTCGAGCGAATCATTCGGCCAATGTAAACAACAAGCTAGCGGTTAACCTACGGTTTGCTATGATAGTTAACATAATGGGCAGCACGATTCAGCAAATAGTTATTATCAAGAACAACTAAGTTTTTTGTATCACCAGCTCCCCATCTCAAATACAAATCCTTACCTTTCTCGATGGCAGCCTCACTAACATTATGAAGATGGCAGACATAGTGAACCTTTCCCACATCCTTCATACAATAACCAATCATACCCTCAAAACAATGAAGGCGAGTATTCTTCAAGGCTTTACTGAGACCAAAGATCACACCGGAGGCTTACAAGCCCAATTAAATTCCTTCTTTATGGCGTCATTCATGGCCCTAGGGTTTTAAACTGGGCTCTAAAAAGCTTGACCGACAATGCAAAATGATCTACAATAGCACCCCTTTCCATGGCTACAACTCCAAAGAACACACCTCGATTGCAAAAATCCCACAAAGCCATCATAAAACTCACGGGGACATCCCCGCCTGAGACAAACCTAAGGTAACACTGACATCTATGAGGTTCCAGTCCTGATCAGCAAAGAAATCATGGCCTCTCTCTTGGGAATTGGAAGAACTCACATTCAAGACATGGCTCCGTATGCGGGGCCAGAGAAGCGACCACTCTTAGACTTTTCGGCTGCCCTCTTCATGAACCTGGTAGATAAATACAATGGCACGTAAATAATGTTAGAAATTGAAAAATCTTACTTGTGTCTTCTTCAATCTGCACCTCCGCTCCGCCAACACCCCGACCCGGCTTATCCACAAAACAAATAAGGAAACAAAACACACAAACGACACATCACCCAAGCTCGCCATCCCCGCAGCAGCCCAAGGAAGAACCACCGGCCCGCCAACCAGCCATCCAGGAACTCCAATATGCCCGCCTCAAAAATTCTAGGGTTAGGAATCCAAGTTGCCCAAATCATCCATATATACTGTATCACATACGAATAGCCCCATAAAACCTTCACAAACCTTAAGTTATAAATATACCAATTCCAATTTCGGCCACATTATTGCCTTATGTGAAATATCAGAACACTCTTCACATTTGGATTATGTTCAAAACAAAAGCATTCCAGAGTAGAATCAATCCTTTCTTAACGTCTTGGATTCAACCTGTCTCTATCGTCAAGCATTTGATGGAAAACAAAAGACTTAATACTGTGCATATCGTCTTTGTTTTTGTTTCACGCTCAATATGAAGTGCAGGAGATTAGAAAATGTAAGATCTACATTACATAGTCTCTTTTGACAAGCTAATGGATTACACAGCTAATGGATTACACAGTTTCTGTTGCTCATCAGTATCAATATATATAAGAAATCTCGGCATTATCCATCGACCAGAGACTAAGCTCAAGCATTGAAACATTTTAATTCCACAAGAACAGCAATGTAATAGAAACCTTGTTGTCCGATTTCTACTGTCTATATGCTCAATGGATAATGCAATCATCGAGGAGAGAATTCGTCAACAAGAGAAATGATCAACTACAAATTCCACTGAGCAGAGGATTCGCCAACAAGAGAAATGATCAACTACAAATTCCACTGCTCTACAAATATTAGCACATACACAAATTTGAATAAAACACGTATCAATGCAAAGTAGATATTTTTATTTCATAAAAAATAAAACTATCCATATACATAATACTTATGGACATTGTGTGAAGTCTGTTTTCTATCTATATTGTGCATTAAGGATCAACCAGATATTTCTATAGCCTTGACCTGAGGCTTTGGTTTTTCATGCTTAGGAACAGTAACAGTGAGAACTCCATTTTCCACTTTAGCTTTTACCTCATCCACTTTAGCATTGTCAGGAAGGCGGAAGCTTCTCATAAAGCTCCCCTGAGCGCGCTCTACACGATGCCACTTATCATTTTCTTGCACTTCTTCCTTCTTCCTCTCTCCACTGATCTGCAATGTGCGACCATCTTCAATTTGGATTTTTATTTCTTCCTTCTTTAAGCCTGAAAAGCAAGCACAACTTGGATCAGAACAATCTCCATGAAGCTAAAACAAAAAACATTTACTCTCATCATATCAAACATTGCATTCACCAAATTAAAGCAGTAAAACATCAGAAAAATGAAAGGTAACATGATATTTGGATCAGCATGGATTAAAAGCAGAATAATTCCAACAATTTGACAAGATCTAAAATAACAAACATTACACACAGCAAATCAAAGCAATACATCATCAGAAAAGTACAAGATCAGGTGGTCTTCATAACCCAAAAATTAAAAGCGCGAACGTCAAGAACCAAAAACAAATTACTCCAACAATCTCACATAACGTAAAACAAAGAATACTACACACAGCAAACCAAAGCAATACATCATCAGAAAAGTAAAAAATCAGATGCTCTTTGCAAGAATGTGAAGAACAAATAAAAAGATTCTTGAAAAAAAAAAACGTACCAGGCAAATCCGCTTTGAAGACATGAGCTTCGGGGGTTTCAACCCAATCAACGCGAGTGTTAGCCACGGCACTCACATCTTTAGCAAACTGTCTAGATGGAGCATCCTCAAAAATATCCCAAATTTTATTAGAGAAGGGATCAAACAAGCCAAGATCTCGACCCAAGAAGGGAATTAAAGCCATTGTTGCTGCAAAATGCCGGAATCAAATGCTTCACAAAATCACAAGGATAGTGTAGATGTAGAAGAGTAGGAAATTTATAAGGGGAACGAAATGGGTAGAAGGGTCTGGACACCATCGGAAGCGTCCGGATTCCTCATGAAAGTCCCCGTGGCAAAAAAATGAAATGCAAAGTGTTATGTACAAGGGAATATACCCGCCGAGGGTTTCAAGGAATTTTTGAGAAATAATTAATTTGACGTTCAAAATTCTTTATCGATCCCCAAGTGTCAAAATTTTTGAAGATTCGTAGTTAGGATACCATTTAGAGGAATCAAATGCATCTCGGAAGACAAATAGTACTTAGTATCTAGTTTGTTACCTAGACATTCTTATTCTATTTTGAATACCATGGATGCGAAATAATTTCTATTTTTCAAAACTTCCTTAAGCGATTTGATTGGGTCTCTCAAAGACTAAATTTTGATTTGCTCATAGTTGCCTCAAATTCTTAAGAAATCACCTAAAACTTCAAAGATGAGTAGTATTTATAATTTATATTCATCGAAAAATGAAGTCATCTTGAAATTTGTATTCCATTGTCGAGTGTCATGAGATCGTATCATATCATTAAAACCAAGGTGCAATTGTGCTAAACTTGTGAAGAATTTTATTTTGCTATTGAATATGGTGGTACAACTTCGAGTTAATCTTACAATTCAAGTGTTGTATTTGCAAGTATCATGCCCCTAATATATGAAGGAATTCAGAGACCCATATGGTTCATCAACCCAAATAGGTCCCCGAGACAACTCTAGTGCTAATATATTAAGGGAATGGAGGATATGAAATCGATTTTAGTTCAAGCCATAAATTATCGCTATTTCTCAACCGACCTTTTAATTATGGGTAGTTTGCAATGCCATCGATACAGCTAGAATACAATATCACCAAACCCTAACTTTAATCAAGAAAACCGAGCAGCATGCAAGTTATTCAAAAAAACACCATGAGGTTAGTAGAGGTTAGTCAGAGGCAAGCCGCCAATACTTATAATTTAGCTCACTCTCAACCATTGTGCGTAGTCTAATCTTTAGCGGATATAAAGAGTCCACTTGTTTTGGCTTGGGTATGCACTTATACAATTAAAAGTAGAAGAGATTTTTAACGTCACGCCAAAGGCGTCTATCGGACATGTGACACTTTTACAACACACCCATATGGGTCCCGCCCCCACCACTTTACATTGCTGAAGTGGGTCCTTCCCCCACCAACTTTACATTGCATGGCCACTTTCACAACGAGGCGTTGAACCCGTGAAGGAGAATTCATGCCATCGTATTTAGGTGGAACATGAGGTTTATAAAATATTCTCATAATAAAAAAAAGAAAGGAAAAGAAAAGAAGAGCAAAGAAAAATAGGAAAACCATGACCACTGTTGGGCAAATTCTGGGGTAGAGAAGGTTTGTTCCGGTTGAAACTAAGAATTTCCGGTTGAGTTAGCGCATTGCAAGAAAAACTCCGGTAGATCTTAATGCATATTTGTACAAATTTCCGATTGGGAACTAAAAATATCCGGCTATTTGATGAAAGAGTAGGAAAATTTCCTTTTGGGTTTATAACCTTTGCCCAACACTGTCCATGACCACCTTCCACAAAGTTTAGAATTGTCATAAAATAATGTCATGTAGAATCCCCAAAAATAGATTCCAAATAGATCTATATTCCTTCTTGGACACCACACTTCTTCTGTGGTCTCAGAATACCATAGCCTAACCCTTGCTAACCTTAGTAATACCTTGCCCTTACTTCAATTGCACAACATTATAACCCCATTTGCTCAAACTCGGTTTTAATTCCATTTTATAATCACATTAAATTTTTTGTTTATGATAATTTCAAAGAACAGAAGATAAATGGTTAATTAACGCCTTTAAACCTGCAACGTAGTTCTCATCAATATTGTCGTGCCCATACGTAACATGTGCAAAATCGATCAACCTCGCAACTTTTGGTCGAGGTGCAGCCTTATTGTTGTGATCCCCTTCATATATAATCAAAACAGAGCTAGAAAAGAAGTGATATTGACATTGCTCTTCAAACCTATCAAGGTACAAATAATGTAATGTCAATCGTAACCTGGAGATTTGCAGGGTTTCAAAATAACATACTTATTTATTATATTATATATACAGATGCTAGTAAATTACTTTGAAAAGTTCTAGTACCACGTCCTATTGGCTGTAAATATTGACTTAAACTAGACTCAACAAGAAGTGCAGCAATAGAAGGCCAAAAAGAAAATTTATAATCATTGCACCATAAGTTATGGCACCAGGTTGACTGAAGGTTTAATTGATATAGTTTTAATTTGATGGTTTCAGTATGTACAGCCATGCACCCCATGGGATGTACAACTTCCTATTCTCCTGCTTGAACTTGTGCAAGTCACCAGCTCCTGCTTGAGAAAAGCAAGTAAGAGAATTAAGAATGGGAGTTGATGGATAAGGCTAGAAATAGATTTAGAAACCATTTAGCTTCTTTATAGTGGGCTGCTACTGCTGCTACTGGGCGAAGCTTTTAAGGCAAGTTTGAAGCTATTCGGCCTCTTGATGGTAATATCATGGTCCCAACAACAATTTATTGGTCAGTTTGGCAAGTGACCTTCCATATTGCTTTGACAGTGACAAGTGCAATTTTGATAAACACCTTCTATTGAACATACTGAAACTGGCATATCCAGGAACTGGGATTCTTAAACTGCTCATCATTCTTGCTGAACTCTTAAAAATTAGGAGGCCACAACCCAGAAGTCACATGATCCTTCCACATTGATGCAAATCCATAGACGTACTATCCTGGCATCAGCATCAGCACCTTCAACATACATACAGACGTAGTAATAATCTATAAACATATGATCAGAAGAACATTCAGAGGCCAAAAGTAATCACAGGTGCTTGCATCCTGAATGCATCTGATCCACATGCATTATCCGAACATCTCAATGAAAGATGACGTCAAACATCAGCTGCTTATGAGTTCTAATTTGCCAAGTTTTTCTAACCTTCAACCGTAAATCATGGCCTTGTATGTTCTTCCATAAAATCCTAGAGATAGCATCTCAAGCTTTGTTGGGTTTTCCAACCTTCAAACGCAAATTTCATGGCCTTGTATGTTCTTCTAAGGAATCCTAGAGATAAGCATTTCAAGATGTTTGTCATAGGTTTCATATGCCTAATAGAAGCTCCAATATTGGCAATCGTGAGATTATTATAATGCTTTACCGTATGCCCAAAGGCCCCAAGACAGGTTCTCCTGTAACATAATTTGGTTGCTTTGAAGTTACCACGCAGCAGCAAAACCTTATCAGTCTCTAAAATTCATGGCTTTTGCTGTTCATTGCCTGCAGAAACATAGAAGTGAAAGAGCCTCTTAGATCCCTTGGTTACGGCAACAAAACCCACCTCTCTAGAATGGCATTGTGATAGGAAAATTCTTAAAACATTATTTGCAGTTTCACCGAAAGCTTGGAGCCCTTTGTCTTCTATTTCATCTGCAAGAACCATCGAATAGCGTGAGCCCTAATCTCAGAAGAAATTTCTTATATGTGCATTGCTCTTTTGAAGGAAAAAACATGCAGTGATAATATGTTTCAACCTCACCTCCATAACATAATGGGAAGCGATTATGCTGCTAAAGGGTTTGATGGCTCTGGAAATATTATGCTGCCAATATTGCTCTGGAATCTTCAACTTGTTCTTCAAACGCCTCAGCTCAGGTATTTGAATATGAACTTAAAGTATTCTCCTTCTTGAAGCCTTGCCCCAAATAGCCAATGCCTCAACATTGCATGAGGGCAGAAGCTCCTTCTCAGAAGCTTTGGGAAAGCTTGAGGAGGTGAAGGATTGTGATATTCACAAGTAATGGACACTACTAGGATCCTTGTCAATCCATCTCCGGAGCTCCTCAGAATTGGGTTTGCTCCTGAACAGGCAGGACTATCCACAATTTCCCAGATTGCAATGACCACAAGGATTTCATGCTTCCATACATGAAAAATATTACTTTGAAGCTCCCACCCCATAACTTTCAACTGCTATAAACAGGTTAAAGATTCTGGAGCAGGCGCTAAACTATGGTGGGGAAGGCAATGCATGGATTATAAGCCATCTCTCGCACTTATCACTTCGTGTGAATCTGCCTCTAGTTCTGCTACCATGTTGTATCCAACATCATGATTGCACTATGAAATTCAACTGAGTACATAGCTTGATCCTTAAAACAACAATGAAAAGTTCCTCGGTAAAGTCGGTTGACTAAGATAGATTTACAGCTTTTCTTCCTTTACGCGCTTTTAAGTGCATAGAGATTGGGAGCTACTGTCTACTGTTTCCCCCCTTGGTAGGATATCAGTCAGGGAGGCCCAGGATACGATGGTTAAGAATGGCAACTACAATGATTTTGCCATCAGTTATCCCACTGCTTAGTGGACGCTTTAGTTCGAGCTAGTCTCTGTTTGATAATTGCAGGGTATCTCTCAAGTAATTGGTTGGTAAAAAGTTACATCCTTCGCTAATCAATTTATCCAACTATAGCTTGCGGCCTATCATCTATGTGTTATTGGCCTACCCTGTACGTTAAATATGATGCTTGATGGAAGACTATGGAATACATGCTTACAACGGGAGCCGGCCTCTCTTTCAGCGAAAAGACTTACTAATTAGTTGATGACATGCACAAACTAGATCCATTAGCATTCTTTGAAGGCCAAAACAAAACTGAATCCATCTGAGAGACAGCCCATCACTGATGTATGGCATCTGAGAGACAGCCCATCACTGATGTATGGCCCAAGGAAGAGATATAACTAGCTATATGATTGCATGAGGCACATTCGCCTGTTTCATGTGGCTTCAACACAAAATGCCAAAGGACAAGAATGTATAAAGCAACTGGGCCTCTAAAAGTGTTTGCCTTATAGAGACGTATAATGCTGTTTAAATGCAAGGAATGCAACACTTACCAGGGCAGCAATTCCTTCAGTTGATTAATTATTCCATCATCTGTGTCATATATTTCACTTGCCAGAGCTGCGTTGGAATTGACTTCTTCAAATGGGTTGGTGGAAACAAAGCGCTTTATTACAGGGAGGATGTCATCAGGTTTGAGTTTTCTACACCAGTCCCTATCTGCCCTCCATGTTAATCCAGTTGACTGCTCATATACCTAAAGGAAAGTCCATCTTAATTCTTAAAATGCGAGATGAACATGAACAGAACTTTCAAGTACCTGCACTCCAGATATGCGGTATCCCACTGCTGCAGAGGTTGTTTCATTGTCTTTCCGACTGCACATGCCAGCATGCTTTTGTTAAATACCCAAAGAAACAAAAGTTGTTTTGGTCTTTTAAGTTCTTTATACTCGGTTCCATCCAACATGTTTATTTCTGGTTTTTGAAGTGTGGCATCTCGTACATCTTATTTTGAACCTACGTATATTGCTAACCTCCTAGAAAAAGCAATATGCAAGATAACCTTCAAAGTTGGAAAAAGTTAAACATGAAAAATAAAAACATTATTACACGCATTTTGCAATGTATTCCTTGCTTGCTTCTGGATACCAGGTATGGGGTCCTATCTGCAAAAAGGACCAATTCTTAATTTCATGAAGGAGTTATGTATGATTTGCTGTAGAAATTTACCTTTATGTCCATAATAGAAGGATGACGGAAGTCCTTAGTGAAGTCCTCTAACACAACATGCTGTTCTATACTGTCAAGCAAAACCTTTCTATAAAGCTCATCTCATGATATGGTGCACAGAATAAACAATTCTCAGCAACACTTCATGCATAAATTGAGGATATTGATCAGCCCAGTGCCATTGGCCCCTACAAGAACACAACCATGGTAACGGGGGAAGAACTTCTGGATTGCTGGTGGTACTTTCTGATCAGCCCAAAAAGTCTCATAAAACTTTACCTCTCGATCTCCTCTCTCGCCATTCTGCAATGGCTTGTAAAAATTTCCTGATTCATCTACTAGTGAACCAGGATGCCCATCTGTACATGCAGTTTTAAACCATATCAGATCCACATGCGAAACAACTCTAATGACCGAAGCAGAAGTACCTATAAACTGGTGACCTGCAACTTGGTTTGGAGACTGCTTTATCACCTGCAATTATAGCACAAGGGATTCATCAGACCTAATTCTATACTTCACAAGGATTTATTGCAGAGAAATGGGGCATAAATAAATTAAAGCTCATACTAACATTGCTCGAAAGCACCGGCAGCGCAGTTGCTTCACATGTTGACATATTTAAGCTGGAGAGAGGAGGCCGAAGCTAGATCGTCCGCAAGTAATCAGTTCCGGATCGGAAGAAACTGGATCACTTTTGCTATTTTCGCTGGCTAACTTCAAAAGTTGACAAATGTAATAATATGGAGGCGTTTATGAGCCCAATATAGTCGATTGGGCCAGATGGCCTTTTTCCAAAAGGCCCAAAGTGAAAATTAATACACCATCAGATTAAGCGGCGTAACGTTCGCATTGGGGTGATGGTAAATGCCATAAGGTTCAAAAAACTTAAGATTTTGTGATTTTGTAGCTTAAGATTTTTAATGGTTTAGGATAAGTATTCATATGTTTATACGTAGAATGCTGATGGTGGACCTGGGAGTTTGAGTCAAGTTTTTTGTACTATGAGTAGTTGCATTATGAGCGGTTGTACCATGAATGATATTAGGCAGGACCCAACAGTCACACAACAAAGCAATGTTAGGGTGGTGAGTACGTTATTTGTCCTAAACCATCATCCCTGACTTAGCTTACTAAGACCAAATAGAATTAGACAACCTCTTTACACAAAGTAAGACCAAATACTATCGAGCTACAATAATCAGTAAATGAACTACTGCACCATTCATAAGGTTAAGTTAAAGAGGCCCTTTAAACAAATTTAGTGGTGAGCACGTCATTTTTCCCTTAGATTCTCTAAGATTCCATCTAAATTGCCATAGATTCTTAGAGATTTTATGACGATTCTCTTAGATTTTCCAAGATTTTATGAAGATTCTCTTAGATTCTCTAAGATTCCATCAAGATTCTTCTAGATTCTCAAAGATTTTAGAAAGATTCCCTTAGACTCCCCTAAATTCCGAAAGATTCTCTTAGATACTCCTAGATTCCCTTAGATTCCTTGAGATTCCCTTAGATTCCCCTAGATTTTACTACAATTCCCAGTGACCCAAGATTTCTTCTAGATTAGCATAGATTCTTAAAGGTTTTAGATTCTTGTAGATATTCCTAGATTCCCAAAGATTCTTTTGAGATTCTCGAAGATTCGCCAAAGAGTTAACTAGATTCCAAAAGAATACCCCAGGATTCCTCTAGATTCTCCAAGATTCTATGAAGTTTCTCCTAGATTCTTCGAGATTCTTCAAGATTCCATCAAGATTGTTCTTAATTCTCAAAGATTTTAGGAAGATTCCCGTAGATTTTCAAAGAAATGCTTGAGATTACTATAGATTCTCTTGAGATTCCCTTAAACTAACCCTAGATTTTATTATGATTCCCTTAGATTCTCCATGATTCTATCTAAATTCCCATAGATTCTTAAGGATTTTATGACAATTTCCTTAGATTCTCCTATATTTCCATAGATTCTCTTAAGATTCTTTAAGATTCCCAAAGATTATCCCATGATTCCTCTATGTTCCCCAAGATTCTATGAAGATTCTTCTACATTCCCTAAGATTCTATGAAGATTCTCTTAGATTCTCTAAGATTGGATTTCCCAAGATTCTATAAAGACTTGATAGAATCCCTAAGATTCTCTTGAGATCCATGTAGATTCTCTAAGATCCTATAAAGAATCCCTACATTTTCCAAAATTGCACCAAGATTCTTGTAGATACCCTTAGATTTCCCCTTAGATTCCTTAAGATTCGGACAAAAGATTTCCCCTAGATTCTTAAGATTATATGGAGATTCCCCTAGATTTTATCAAGATTAACTTAGATTATCCAAGATTCTATCTAAATTCACATAGATTCTTAAAGATTTTATGAAAATTTCCATAGATTCTCTTAAGACTCCCTAAGATTCCCCTAGATTCTCAAAGATTATCCCATGATTCCTCTAGGTTCCCTAAGAATCTATGAAGATTCTTTTACATTCTCTAATATTCCATCAAGATTCCCTAGATTCTCAAAAAATTTAGAAAGATTCTCCTAGATTCCCAAAGATTCTCTTAAGATTCGCTTAGTTTCTCCTAGATTCCCTAGTTTCTTAAGATTCTACATCCCCTAGATTTTATTAAGATACCCCAAGATTCCTCTAGATTCTCAAACATTCTATGAAGATTCTCCTAGATTCTTCTAGATTCTCCAAGATTCCATCAAGATTACTTTAAATTCTCAAAGATTTTAGGAATATATTCCCCTAGATTCCTCTAGTTCCCATAGATTCTATGAAGATTCCCCTAGACCCCAAGATTCCTTCAAGTTTCCTCCAGGATCTTATAGATTTTATCAAGATTCCCTTACATTCTCAAAGATGCTCTCTTGAGATTCCCATAGATTCTCATGAGATTCCTCTGGATTCTCTAAGATCCTATAAAGATTCTCCTAGATTCTCTCAACTTACCATTGATTCCTTAGAACTCAAAGATTTCCAAAAGATTATTAGTATTCGATCATGTTGGCCCCAACTACGAGAAAATAGTGCCAAAGCACCACTCATTGGAAAGCTCTCGGCGAGCAATCCAAAGCGTGGGCCCCACCTTCATCAAACCCCTCCTTTGCCAAGCTACATGCCTTTGAAGGCGATTAAGCAGATGGAAGCTTCCTAGAATGTCCACTCATAAATGCCTTGACACCTCACTACCTTTTTTTATTAATGAGGGTGCCACCTCACCTCCTTTTAAAAAAAAAATTAATATTAAAAAGTTAATGGCTAGGATTTATGCTCACCTTTTGATCTAACGGTTAAGATCTGCTACACCAAATATTGCTGCCACCTCATCATGTTCCAATACTTTGAGGTGTCGTCGCCTGGACCGTCTATCTCAGATCTGGACGGCTCACACAGCGACACCTCAAAGTACTGGGACAAGGGGGGTGCTTATATAATTGTATATATATAAGAGATATATCTGACGTTATATATATACAATTATTTGATGTGCCCATGGGGGGTGAAAGTTATGTAGAGATTGATCCCATCCGTCCATTTTGTGAGGTGGCGCGACAATGGCCCTTGGATTTAACGGGGGGCATGCATGAAACATGCATGGGGCATGCACCCCATCCCTAGACCGTTTGATCGGCACGTGAGAAATCTTGGCCTTTGATTTTTTAAAGGAAGGTGCAAGAAAGGTCCCTTAAAGGTGCTTTTTGGTGCAGTCAATCTTAGCCGTTGGATCAAAAGGGGAGGAGAAATCCTGACCATTAAATTTTTTATTAAATTGCAATTTCTTTCATTAAAAGAGGTAAGGTGGCACCCTTATCTAATAAAAAGGTAATGAGGTGGCACCACCATTAATGGATGGACTTTCTATGAAGCTTCTTTTATATAATCGGCTTAAAGGCCTAGGAAACTGCGAGAGGGGGGGATGAAGGTGGGGCCCACGCCTTCTCATCGTGGGAGCTTCCAATGAGTAGTGCTTTGGCATTATTAGGGCGCGGTTGGAGCTAATGTGATCGAATACTAAGAATCTTTTTGGAAACTTAGAAGTTTATAGAATTTATGGAATTTAAGAGAATCTAGCGGAATCTTCATAGGATCTTAGAGATGTAGAGGAAGCTCAAGAGAATCTTTGGGAATCTATGAGAATCGCAAGGGAATCTTTGAGATTCTATAGGAATCTTTATAAAACCTTTGAGAATGTAGGGGAATCTTCATAGCATCTAAGGGGATCTAGGAGAATCATAGAAACATGGAAAATCTAGAGGAATCTTGAGATAATCTTTAGGAAGCTAAGGGAATCTAGGGGAATCTAGAGGAATCTTGAGATAACCTTCAAAATCTAAGTAGGAATTTGAGGAATCTTCATAGAATCCTAGGAATCTATGGGAATCACGATGGAATCTTAGAGAATTTAAGGGAATCTTGATAGAATCTTAGAGAATCTAAAGGAATCTTTGTAGAATCCAATGAAATCTAAGAGAACCTTGAGAATCTTTGGGAATCTCTGGGAACCTTCATAAAATATTTGACAATTTAGGGGAATCTTGATGGAATCATAGAAAATCTAGAGGAATCTTTATAGGATTTTAAATAATCTAAGAGAATTTACATAAAATATTGAGGAATCTATGGGAATCTTGGAAGAATCTTTGAGGACCTAGGCCAATCTAAAGGAATCTCCATAAAATCCGTTAGAATTTAAGGGAATCTTGATGGAATCTTGAAGAATCTAGGGGAATCTACATAGAATCTATGGGAATCTTGGAGGGAATCAAGAGGAGTCTTGAGATAACCTTCAAAATCTAAGTGGTAATCTGAGGAATCTTCATAGAATCTTGGAGAATTTATGGGAAACACGATGGAATCTTAGAGAATATAAGGGAATCTTGATAGAATCTAAAAGAATCTTTGTAGAATCCAATGGAATTTTAGATAATCTTGGAAATCTATGAGAATCTCTGGAAACCTTCATAAAAGCTTTGACAATTTAGGGGAATCTTCATGAAATCTTGGAGAATCTAGAGGAATCTTTATAGGATCTTAAATAATGTAGAATTTACACAGAAGATTAAGGGATCTATGGGAATCTTGGAAGAATATTTGAGGACCTAGGCTAATCTAAAGGAATCTCCATAGAATCTTTCAGAATTTAAGGGAATCTTGATGGAATCTTGGAGAATCTAGGGGAGTCTACATGGAATCTATGGGAACCTTGGAAGAATCTTTGGAGATCTAGGGGAATTTAAACAAGAGAGTCTTTATAGAATCTTCATTGAATGGCTCTATATTTGGCTTCTGGTCGAATTTGTACAATCCCTCATAGTACAACCACTTGCATATATATACTGATACTGATATACAGGAAATTTAGCACGTCCTACGGATTATGTTCCTACGGTGTAAATTCCATTTTTAGCATGTTTCTACGGTGCAAGTTCTTGTATATATATATAATATAATGCATACACTTTGATTCTATTCTTCGAGATTCTTTGATGCTCCAGTGCATGCACGCCAAGTGTCGAAAAATATTTTTGAGGAACATTTTTTGTATTTTCCTAGTTAATATTTATTGAGGAGGAGCCACAGCCACGTGACTCCCCTTGCTCAATCAATCCATCTAAGGTTTCTTGAGCAAAGAATGAGCAAATTTGCACCGACATTCCTTAAAAATTATCAAAGCACGACATGTGTGCACTTTGCATTTATTGCGGCCATTAATATACTCTAATAACTTGATTGAGGAGGAGCCACAGCCACGTGACTCCCCTTGCTCAATCAATCTATCTAAGGTTTCTTGAGCAAAGAATGAGCAAGTTTGCACCCACATTCCTTAAAAATTATCAAAGCACGACATGTGTGCACTTTGCATTTATTGCGGCCATTAATACACTCTAATAACTTGATTGAGGAGGAGCCACAGGCACGTGACTCCCCTAAGGTTTCTTGAGCAAAGAATGAGCAAGTTTGCACCCACATTCCTTAAAAATTATCAAAGCACGACATGTGTGCACTTTGCATTTATTGCGGCCATTAATACACTCTAATAACTTGATGAGACATGTGTGCACTTTGCATTTATTGCGGCCATTAATATACTTTGCATTTATTGCGGCCATTAATACACTTTGCATTTATTGTGGCCATTATTCCGAGGCGTCGCCATAGCTGGACACGGTTTTTGCCCCTCAGCATACAAAACTGCGGCGCCATTGGTCCACAAGGCATTTCGTGGACCAATGCTTTACCATCGCGGCGATGATGAGACAACCCGGCAGATCCACTTCCATTCCATGATACTTCAAACAAGGTGCGTGCTCTATATCTCTCACCCCATTCCCTTTCTGGCCCATACGATAGATGGCATGCTGTTTGATTACCATGAGGTTCTCCACATCTATTCTTCAACAAATCAAACTAGAAACATTAAACAAATAAATTACATTAAACAAATGAGGCAGAGATAACAAGGTGCTGCGCACGAAGGGTTGCCCTTCTGTGATCCGAGAGTTGTGTTTGCATGCTTTTTGTTTTGTTGTTTCATAATAGATCTTGTTTGTTCAATATCGAGCCTTTGTTTTGTTGTTTCGTAATGGATCTTCTTTGTTTAATATCGAGCCTTCTAAATGCTACAAATATAGGAATTCATTTTCATAGCCCAGAAGTTCTTAGATTTCATAACTTGTGAGGTTAATTCATATAACTAAAGAAAAAAAGAGAAGAGAAAGTACTGATAACTTCATCGTGATTAAGCATGCATTGACCCTCATGCATTAGAATAGAAAATATTCAGTTGGTCATTTTTTCTCATTTGCACCTAAAGACAAAATATCAAGTAGCATAGTATTTCTAGCAAAAATAATACTTTTTTATGAAACTTTAAAATAAGCGCCCACAAACTTTAGCTCAACAAGAAGAATGATCTCAACAATAACATGGTTCTCCTTGAGGAGAAGATGACGTCTTTTTTAGAGCAAATAGATAGATCCTTTTGGTTAAGTATGGTGCTTCCATGCCCTAAGTTGTGGTGCTTCTATGACCATTCTTATTTCTTGTGCTTTTTGGGCATCCCTTGGGTGCGCAATTCTCATTTCCTTACTTTTCATGGTTGCATTTGAGTGCTCAAGAATTTAAAACCATTGAATCACAAAAATCTTAAGGTAGCATCAAACTTTCCATAGAAATTTCGGGGCAATATCTTTTCCTCATAGACTAGGTTATGAAAGCAACCCGATGATTGTGAATCTCCCACATTTTTCTATTGCAATGTCACGGACCATAACCTCATAATTAATTGTTATGCCACATTTATGATAATCATGTCCCATATATAACAAAACGTCTTGATTCCTAAATTCATGGTAAAACCATATACCCAATATCCACCATGGTTTTTTAGGCCAGGCCACATCAAGCACCAGGGTTTCTAGTAAGAGAAATCTTTAAATAGGTAAATTTAGAACATGTGGCAAATTATGTAATTTGAGATTAGCTAATATTGGCAAATTTTCTCTTTTATGCCACATATGATATAGTACCCAAGGCTAATTTCAAAAACGATTCAAAGATACACGTGAAGGAAAAAAATAAGTTATTTAGAGGATATTAACATTTTTGCAAGCTCAATTGTTATTTATACAATAATGACTAGCAATGGATACAGAATATTAAAAAGAATATTAAAAAGAAAAAACAACGCAGAGAGAAGTTACAATATTTTAATGGCACGCGTGCTACATATCACCATTCTGAATTACGAGTTCCACATTGTTCCAAAGTTACACTATTCACCAGACTATTTGCCTTTCCAATACTGTAACAAAACACTTTTATAGTGAGCCTAACTATTGTACGATCAGCTGCACCTCATATACTATGGTAACCATGCTATGTCAAGACTCAAGAACCTGAAACAATTAAACATCAAATTCAACAATAATTAGACACTAGTAAATGTGTGCCCGGCGTTGCCGCGCAAATTTGGCCGCATATAAGTTTGGAGTGGACACTCCATCTTGTGTCCAGCGTTGCCGCGCAAGTTTGACCTAGCTCTTTGCCTACTCGTAAGTTGCAGTTTTCTAAATCATAAAGAATTTATGACCCACGTGCATTCACCAAATAGGGGAAAATGCTATAATATGTTTGGGGATTTGAAGTTATGTACAAAACTCATAAAACATAATCATAGGAAATTAAAAATCAAATATCATGAATGCTCCCAATGTTCTCCTAATGACGGATATCCAGAATTTATACAAAACAAAAATGACAAAACATAGCATTTAGTGGTGAAATTAAAAGTAGGTAGGGTTCTATTTTGTTGAAGTTTTTGGAGTAACTAGACGGATAATCCATTCCTTTTAAGCATTCCTATATCAAATGTTTTATTTTTTATCTCATTAATGCATGAATTTTTCAATGGTAGAAAAGGTCTAGAGTTATGTTAATGTTTAGACACATTTAATGTTTAGAGTAAAGTAATGTTAATGTCAAGTGCAATTCCTTTTTGATATGGATTCCTGTTTTATGCAGGGTGGTGGTTAATATTATCTCATTAATGCATGAATTTGGTCCAAGGGTTGAAAAAGGACTTTTAGGAATTTGAGAGTATACATTTAATGTTTAGCGCCTCTCATTGGATGGCATGTCAAGTGCAAGTGGGTGTTTTCAAATTTGGATGCGATTATGCATTCCACTGGTCATTGAATTGTGCTACCTTTTATGCAGTTCAGCACTGGAGCTTGAAGTCATTGTTTCTTTATGTTTTTTCTGGCCACATGTAATGAAACGTAGTGTGACACAATTTTGAGCTTGTACCATGCCAAGTATGGTAGAACTCTCAACCATGCAGAATTTCTGGTTAAAAATTAAAGAATCAGAACTTAAAACAACTAATCAGTCACTAATCAGTCACTGCAATCACACTGGATTCTTAAGACACCTTATGAACACACCTTATTTTCCAAGCTTGATATCAACTCTCAATAGCCAAACTCCAAACAATCCACCAAAACATTAAGATCTGTTGATATATTTGAGCTGGCAAATTTGGTGCCCTGCTTGCATAAATGAAACAATGAACCCTGGAAGTATGGTTATAGACATCTAATACATATCTCCAGCTTTATTATCTACATATGTCAAGATATATCCACATAGCACTGGCCTCATGGACATGGTCATGAAGATAGCAAGTAAAAAAATTGGTTGTTAACTATATAAGAGACTTGTATTACATACTTGCTATGTGTACCTATACAAAACATCCCTTCTGAAAACGTGAACCTTGGTATGGATGTGATGTCTACTTTCCAGAGATATAGCCATTTCATAGATGTGTCCAGCTTTATCCGCATATATTTAGGTGTAATCACAATGACAGATGGCAAAAAACTGAACATCAACTATATCATGCATTATCTATGCATGTACTGACAGCAAGCAATTCTCTACTGACAGCATTATCTATGCATCTGTACTGACAGATGACAGATGCAAGGACAGACCTACTATTTGTATCTATTACCTTACAAATAAAAATAGAAAATGTAGATTTATCATAAACAGAAGCTCATTTAAAATGCAACTCTTTCTAGCTACAATACCGTGCCTCTATCATCTGAAGATCCAGTTCAATTGAAAACGTGTGCCCGGCGATAGGTAACACCTATGAAGCTGCTTCAAAACAAAACAGAAATGCTCAAGCCATAAACACATTAAAGGAGGAAAAAATCAATGTATCAGCACATTCCAATAGATATAGATTAGAAACTCTCAAGCCATAAACACATTAAAGGAGGAAAAAATCAATGTATCAGCACATTCCAATAGATATAGATTAGATAGAAGAAACTCTCAAGCCATAAACACATTAAAGGAGGAAAAAATCAATGTATCAGCACATTCCAATAGATATAGATTAGATAGAAGAGAAAAATTATGAGAAAAGCAAAATGGGTATCTTCATATCTTAAGCATGCTGCCCTCCATTGCTCTATTTTCTAGGCAGAAAGGAGCATGCTTTATGGATTCGCCCCATTGTCTAATATGACGTAAGCAGGCATGCATGCTCATATTTTGCCGAAACCATTAAAAATGCTTAAAAGCCTCTTCACCTTAAACTCTACCTTGGAAGAACGTCCCCCAGCCAGATCTGGTACTTAACATCCCCCAGCCAGATCTGGTACTTCAAGACGCACTTTCTATGGATTCTTATTTCAACTGGTTGCACTCATCTTAAAAACTGCCCAGGAAGATTTGCATTTCATAATTCTGAAGAAATCCATAGCAGAAATGAAGGAACATAAATCCATGACATACCATCACACGCAATTTGTTGTCCCATTTGAAACTATCATGCATAAAGCAAGAGAAAATACTTGCTGGGAAATTAAAAAAATGTCTACACAAACAAAAAAGAAACTACAGATCTGTTAGAATTTTCACAATTAGATTCAGAGTGTATACCCTGCATATTTTGCCCTCCAAAACTGGCTTACGATCCACTTCAATGAATGCCAAAGTTCAGAAAACCATAAGGAGATCAAACCATGAGGCTTGCTCATGTAGAGAAAGAAAGGTTACATGCTAAAGATCTAAAGCAAATATGACCTCCTGTAAAATAAGGAATGAAGTTCTTGAAGTACGTTTACCCCTGTTATACAAATCGAAGCTTGAGAAGATGCATCCGAAAGGAAGGTTGTCTTTAAAGATGCAGAAAGAGATGGCTTGCATGGTGCCGTCACAATCCCATCTACACTCTATTCCTGTAAAACATAAATGGGCGAAAATATCAGAGGAAGATTATGCTCATTCCATTCCCATTGCTCTTTGCTTATTTCTATGAAACCGTGAAATGGCAATTTGCTGGAACAATTTAGAGGTGCTTCGTTGAAACATGTCTGGGATATTTAACCGAAACTGTACCTACTGCATATGAAACAAAAGCCTTCTTGAAATGTGTTTCTCATGATCTTTTTCGAATCAAAGCTGGATTAACCCTGAAATAGAGATATTTAGAAGGCCAAACTTTAGAAAATGGCTCAAACCCTACTTGCAAATCCTTTACATTAACAGAATCTAGAAAGTGGTTGCAAATCCTACCTACAAACGCAAATGTGAATCCAGGAGGTTTCTTCCTCCTCCCACTGGAAAGCATATCCAAGATCGATTCGCTAATGGGCCTAACTGCAAATGGGTATTAAAAGATGAGGTTTGCCCAGAGCCATTTGCCCAGGCCGATTATCTGCTGCATGCTCCAAAACAAACCTCTGTAAGATGTAAGATCGAAAGAGGTCCTTCCCTTTCGCAGTCCCGTTTGCCTTGCCAAAATCCAAACAAATCCGAAAAACCATGCTCTGCTTGACGTCCTCAACTTGTAAAATCCAAGCCAGTGCAGCTAAAATCGTAGCGATGGAAAGACCCTACTAAACCCTTAAACTGCTGCAGCAATTCTTATGATTAAGAGCATCTGTAACGCTCCATTAATTCTCACCGCCTCCATCCACAACGACGCACTGAAGCAAAGGAGCGAGCACCGGTTTCCCGGTTTCCACAGTTCCTCTCCAGCAACAGGGGCAACCTAGCATTTACAGCCTATGATGGGTTTTTAGTAGTCATTGGCATATTCTGGGTATATATTGGCATATACCTAGCATATGCCACAAACCCACCTCAACAAGGGCTTGCCCCCTTAGGGGCAACCCAAAAAGATGCTCACCGCGTTGACGGCCAAGTGGTTAAGCTAATGGTTATGGGAAACCCCCGTCCAGGCTCAAAGCCCACTGCCCATCATCGGGTGCAGCTAAATGAACAAAAAGGTCCATCGCATTGTTAGCCTAGTGGTCAGGCCATTGGTTCTGGGCATCACCCATCCAGGTTCAAAACCCACTGACTCCCTTAATTCCATCTAGGTTGACCTGCATGTTGACTTCTTACTATGGCTCTCAAATCTTATGCTGAGGTGGCAATGTAGGTTTGACCCTATCAGGGATTTGCTGGACGGTTTGGAATGCCCCGTGGGGAATATGTTGGAGAATATGCAGGAAATAACCGTTAATGGAAAATAAGCGATAAACAATGATGATTACGTCCCCAAAATGTCTCTTTTCCTAGATTTTGCCATAGGTTGGGCAGAAAAGGGGGAGGCCATTGTTTTTTTCCCAAACGTTTGCGGGGCGGGGAATTTTGTGGCCGCTGTGCATGGTCACATAAGACAAGTTATGCCTAAGAACATCCCGATTTTGGCAGTCGGACAGGTGGAGCTGAGTAGAAGATGATTTCCTTTGTGCTGAAATCGGGCTGCCCTGTTGCTTTTCGAGCTTTCTTTTCTCTTACGAGGGACTGGGCTTCCTTCTTCCCTTATTCTGGAAGGGATCTCGTGTGATTCATGGCGGTTCTTGTTACATTGTTTTGGAAGGGATCATTATTCGTGGCGGGAAGCCCGAGATGGGAATGCCCATGTGCGCTTTTTTTGCATTCTTTCTAAATCGCATGTGAAAAGGTTTGTGTGCATATTCAAGAGGGAATATGTATTTTCCTCTTGAAGGATTCTAGTTATTGTGATATGTGTGGTTGATGGTTTTTTCCTATTTGATTCTAGTTATGTGGCATGTGGACTGTCGGAAGGCCCGTTGGCTTTGCTTTTTTATTGTTTGATGGTGGCACGCTTTCTTCCAAAGTCCATTTTTCCGTCTTGGAGACGATCTGACGGCCGAACAATCTTTCATGGTTTCAATGAGGGCCGCTTTGAGAAGCACGGTTGGTTGTGGAGCACCTGGCCAATTGCCGATTATGGCTAGAGATGTGGTTGATGGAGGGCCGAGGAGAACCGGAGGTGTCTGCCTGCCACGTAGTTTGATGGCACCTCTTACGGGAACCTTGTTCGTGTTTGTGGAGGATCTTTGAGCATGGTGTGTGCCTTATGTTCTTTACGCCTTCCGACATCCGATGTGATGCTATTTTGTCATGGCCGTTGTTGTCCTCTACTTGCTATATGGTACTTGTAAGAGGCCATAGAAATGCGACCTCTCGATTTTATTCGATTACGTAATATGGATTGTAATATAAGTGCATCGTTACTTGTAATAGCGATTACGTCGTGTTGTTGGCATTGTGATATCACGGACCTTGCATACTTGCAATTTTGTCTCTGTGAGCTCTATTAATTTTTTCATCGATTTCTTTGATTTATTAACCCGCAGCTCACTCCGGCCCCTAAATTGGGGTGTGCTTGCTGTTGTGTGAGTGTGAAACATGTTTCTTCTTTGCGGTGAGCATGTGAGAGGCGAGAGGCAAATACAATTGGAAAATGTGGGGCACGTTGCATAGTATTCATTTTCATGCATTGTGTATTCCCATAACGTGCTTATGGCATATGGGGGGGCGTTGTCGCGATACGTGGGTGTGAGGTGTAAAATTCCTCGCCCTTCATTTGGCATATTCTCACCTTTGTTCGGGATCCAATGGTCCTTATAAATCCATAAGGGCGAAATCACACTAGTGGACGCCCAAGTTTCTATAAAACTTTCATCCAATCAAATTCTAGCATTTTTCTTTCCGGTGCACCCCTATCACACTTGAGTGGCGTAACGCTAAAGAAATCCTAAAGCATCCCAAAATCCCACGGACGAGGGCTATCCCGTGAAGAGCTTTGGCCACCACGGTTGTAAGAACCTCGAAAGCCAAAATATTAGGGTTCTTACTGCATCGATTTAGGATCGATTGGAGCATTTAGCATCGATTTAAAAGAAGGAACAACAAAAAATCGTGGTGATGCATTTGAAGAACCAAAATCTGAATAGATTCATGTCGATTCTCTATAAAAATCAGATTATTTTGTTTCCATCGGATTTTTTTGAGAGGGTTTTTTCGCTAGCATTGCGGACTTGGGGCAAAAATCGACCGCTTCGGTGAAGGATAAAATCATATTTCCTCCCGAGGAGCGAGCATGGCCATAGCTCCAAGGAAGGTAGCGATTTTTTGATCCGGAGGAGCATAATTTCGACCTACAAGCTAAATCATGGGCACAAATGTGATATCTATTTCTTGGGCAGCCCCACCCCGGCCAAGACTCAAAACCAAGATTCTTGGCCACCGGAAGTGTGATTCCAGCCTAAGATTGAAAAATGGAGCCTCATTAATACGTGATGAGAAAGTGGCCCGGTTGGGATCAATTTGCATGAGGTGCGTTAGGGCATCATTCGACTAGTCAAAATTAGGGATAGCTATGGCTATTTCTTGTGTTCTTTGGGTTATGGCATTGCGAACATTTCTCTTCTCCAACCTCGGCTTTGCAAAAGAAGTTTTGTGCTAAGTCAAATAGATCTCAATTTTGGACTATCGGGGAGTTCAACCTGCTCTATTGCCATCTATTTTGTGCCAGTAATATAGACAGGTGCTATTAACCGACCACCACGGGATTCCCATTATTCTCTGTCTCCTCTCTTCTTTTCATAAAAACCTATGTTTATATGGTTTTCCTGACGAAACCTGGGAAGTAAGCATAACAAAGATAAGAGGTTTCTCCGAGCTTCCGTGAACCCGTGCATTAGGAATTGGCTATCCACGGTGGCGTTCACATGATGCTTGTTCGCTTGCGTTGCCTTCTACGTTCATAGTGATGCTTGGTTGTTTGTAGTTGCCTTCTACTATGGTGCTTGATTTGACAAAATTGAGAAGTATTTTTTTTCAACAGAATCACTTTGCAGTTTGCACGCTTATGGTTTTTGAAGGGATCCATCATTAATTTCAGGATTTGGTAGTTTGTGATGTGCTTAATTTATTTTTTAGTTAAGGTTACTCAGACTGTACCATCTTTACGTCTAGGTATCCGAAATATAAAGTAAGGTCGGACCGAGATTGGTTAACTTACTCTACTTAATGTTTATTGGTTTTTTGTCTTTTAGGAACAGGAACGCTTTTTAATATGATGAATGAGTTGCCATTGCCAAAGCGTATTTGAAATAGTTACCTACCTTGATCACGGCATTCCTTTTGCCCTCTAGTGAGAAGAAAAGCCAACAAGTTTCGGACTCTATTAAGCGGGGCATAGATGAGCCGCCCATACACGGGTTGTTGGCATTTTGCATGCACACAAAGCATTTGTCCGGAAGGCGGCATGACCAATATGGAAAGCTATGGCAAAAGAGGCAAGCGAGCTTTTTGTACAAAACAAAAAGTATCAGGAATCCCATGGACAAGGATATGGTGTAACTTCCCAATCTGTTCCTGAACCCAAAATATAGAGGCCGACTTTGAAGGAAACCAGGTATTTCTGTGGTTTTTTAGTATTAATGATGATCATTAGAGCTGAAAATACGCTTGTGCATAGTGGCACAACGATGCAAAGAGTTTTTACATGCATTCTGTTCTCAATCTTATAGTGTGAAGCAGGTTTTTGGAGTAACTCGAAGTAACCATTCCTTTCTAAGCATTCCTATATCAAATGTTTTATTTTTTATCTCATTAATGCATGAATTTTTCAATGGTAGAAAAGGTCTAGAGTTATGTTAATGTCAAGAGTAGACACATTTAATGTTTAGAGTAAAGTAATGTTAATGTCAAGTGCAAGTGGGATTTTGATATGGATTCGCTGTTTTGCTGCAGGGTGGTGGTTAATATTATCTCATTGGCAGAGCAGTTGGTCCAAGGGTTGGTGTGACGACTTTAGGAATTTGCAGAGTATAGGCAGAAGCATTAGCGCCTCTCATTGGATCTGGCATATTGCGAAGTCGTGTTTAGTCAAATTTGGATGCTCCGATTATCTGTTCTACTGGTCATTGAATTGTGCTACCTTTTATGCAGTTCAGCACTGGAGCTTGAAGTCATTGTTTCTTTATGTTTTTTCTGGCCACATGTAATGAAACGTAGTGTGACACAATTTTGAGCTTGTACCATGCCAAGTATGGTAGAACTCTCAACCATGCAGAATTTCTGGTTAAAAATTAAAGAATCAGAACTTAAAACAACTAATCAGTCACTAATCAGTCCCGCAATCAATCACCGGATTCTTAAGACACCTTATGAACACACCTTATTTTTCAAGCTTGATATCAACTCTCAATAGCCAAACTCCAAACAATCCACCAAAACATTAAGATCTGTTGATATATTTGAGTGGCAAATTTGGTGCCCCACGCTTGCATAAATGAAACAATGAACCACGGAAGTATGGTTATAGACATCTAATACATATCTCCGCTTTTTATTATCTACATATGTCAAGATATATCCACATATAATCGGCCTCATGGACATGGTCATGAAGATAGCAAGTAAAAAAATTGGTTGTTAACTATATAAGAGACTTGTATTACATACTTGCTATGTGTACCTATACAAAACATCCCTTCAAAAACGTGAACCTTGGTATGGATGTGATGTCTACTTTCCGAGAGAGATATAGCCATTTCATAGATGTGTCCGGCTTTATCGCATATATATTTAGGTGTAATCACAATGACGGATGGCAAAAACGAACATCAACTATATCATGCATTATCTATGCATGTCGCGACAAACAAGCAATTCTCATCGACAAGATTATCTATGCATCCGTGACCGGTGGATGATGATGCAAGGACGGACCTACTATTTGTATCTATTACCTTACAAATAAAAATAGAAAATGTAGATTTATCATAAAAGAAGCTCATTTAAAATGCAACTCTTTCTAGCTACAATACAGGTGCCTCTATCATCGAAGATCCAGTTCAATTGAAAACGTGTGCCCGTGATAGGTAACACCTATGAAGTCGCTTCAAAACAAAAGCAGTAAATGCTCAAGCCATAAACACATTAAAGGAGGAAAAAATCAATGTATCAAAGACATTCCAATAGATATAGATTAGAAACTCTCAAGCCATAAACACATTAAAGGAGGAAAAATCAATGTATCAAAGACATTCCAATAGATATAGATTAGATAGAAGAAACTCTCAAGCCATAAACACATTAAAGGAGGAAAAATCAATGTATCAAGCACATTCCAATAGATATAGATTAGATAGAAGAGAAAAATTATGAGAAAAGCAAAATGGGTATCTTCATATCTTAAGCATCTTGCCCTCCATTGCTCTATTTTCTAGGCGAGAAAGGAGCATGCTTTATGGATTAAGCCCCATTGTCTAATATGACGTAAGCGGGCATGCATGCTCATATTTTGCCGAAACCATTAAAAATGCTTAAAAGCCTCTTCACCTTAAACTCTACCTTGGAAGAACGTCCCCAGCCCGGATCTGGTACTTAACATCCCCGGCCCGGATCCGGTACTTCAAGACGCACTTTCTATGGATTCTTATTTCAACCGGGTTGCACTCATCTTAAAAAGCGCCGGGAAGATTTGCATTTCATAATTCTGAAGAAATCCATAGCAGAAATGAAGGAACATAAATCCATGACATACCATCACACGCAATTTGTTGTCCCATTTGAAACTATCATGCATAAAGCAAGAGAAAATACTTCTTTGGGAAATTAAAAAATGTCTACACAAACAAAAAGAAACTACAGATCTGTTAGAATTTTTCACAATTAGATTGAGTGTATACCCGCATATTTTGCCCTCCAAAAGCGGGCTTACGATCCACTTCAATGAATGCCAAAGTTGAGAAAACCATAAGGAGATCAAACCATGAGGCTTGCTCATGTAGAGAAAGAAAGGTTACATGCTAAAGATCTAAAGCAAATATGACCTCTCAGTAAAATAAGGAATGAAGTTCTTGAAATACGTTTACCCCTGTTATACAAATGAAGCTTGAGAAGATGCATCGAAAGGAAGGTTGTCTTTAAAGATGCGTAAAGAGATGGCTTGCATGGTCCGTCACAATCCTATCTACACTCTATTCTGTAAAACATAAATGGGCTTAAAATATCGAGGAGGAAGATTATGCTCATTCCATTCCCATTGCTCTTTGCTTATTTCTATGAAACCGTGAAATGGCAATTTCTTTGGAACAATTTAGAGGTGCTTCGTTGAAACATGTCCGGGATATTTAACCGAAACTGTACCTACTTGCATATGAAGAAAAAAAGCCTTCTTGAAATGTGTTTCTCATGATCTTTTTCGAATCAAAACTGGATTAACCCCGAAATAGAGATATTTAGAAGGCCAAACTTTAGAAAATGGCTCAAACCCTACTTGCAAATCCTTTACATTAACAGAATCTAGAAAGTGGTTGCAAATCCTACCTACAAACGCAAATGTGAATCCAGGAGGTTTCTTCCTCCTCCCCCCGGAAAGCATATCCAAGATCGATTCGCTAATGGGCCTAGCGCAAATGGGTATTAAAAGATGAGGTTTGCCCGAGCCATTTGCCCAGCCGATTATCCGCTGCATGCTCCAAAACAAACCTACGTAAGATGTAAGATCGAAGAGGTCCTTCCCTTTCGCAGTCCGTTTGCCTTGCCAAAATCCAAACAAATCCGAAAAACCATGCTCGCTTGACGTCCTCAACTTGTAAAATCCAAGCCGGTGCGGCTAAAATCGTAGCGATGGAAAGACCCTACTAAACCCTTTAAGCTGGCTGCAGCAATTCTTATGATTAAGAGCATCCGTAGCGCTCCATTAATTCTCACCGCCTCCATCCACAACGGCCTTGAAGCAAAGGAGCGAAAGCACCGGTTTCCGGTTTCCCAGTTCCTTCCAAAGCAGGGGCAACCTAGCATTTACAGACCTATGATGGGTTTTAGTAGTCATTGGCATATTCGGGTATATATTGGCATATACCTAGCATATGCCACAAACCCCTCAACAAGGGCTTGCCCCTTAGGGGCAACCAAAAAATGCTCTCAGCGTTGGCTGACGGCCAAGTGGTTAAGCTAATGGTTATAGGGGAAACCCCCCGTCCGGGCTCAAAGCCCACTGCCCATCATCGGGTGCAGCTAAATGAACAAAAAGGTCCATCGCATTGTTAGCCTAGTGGTCAGGCCATTGGTTCTGGGCATCACCCATCCAGGTTCAAAACCCACTGACTCCCTTAATTCCATCTAGGTTGACCTGCATGTTGACTTCTTACTATGGCTCTCAAATCTTATGCTGAGGTGGCAATGTAGGTTTGACCCTATCGAGGGATTTCTTTGGACGGTTTTGGAATGCCCGTGGGGAATATGTTGGAGAATATGCAGGAAATAACCGTTAATGGAAAATAAGCGATAAACAATGATGATTACGTCCCCAAAATGTCTCTTTTCCTAGATTTTGCCATAGGTTGGGCAGAAAAGGGGGAGGCCATTGTTTTTTTCCCAAACGTTTGCGGGGCGGGGAATTTTGTGGCCGCTGTGCATGGTCACATAAGACAAGTTATGCCTAAGAACATCCCGATTTTGGCAGTCGGACAGGTGGAGCTGAGTAGAAGATGATTTCCTTTGTGCTGAAATCGGGCTGCCCTGTTGCTTTTCGAGCTTTCTTTTCTCTTACGAGGGACTGGGCTTCCTTCTTCCCTTATTCTGGAAGGGATCTCCAGGTGATTCATGGCAGTTCTTGTTCTGTTGTTTTGGAAGGGATCATTATTCGTGGCAGGAAGCCTGAGATGGGAATGCCCATGTCTGTTTTTTGCATTCTTTCTAAATCGCATGTGAAAAGGTTTGTGTGCATATTCAAGAGGGAATATGTATTTTCCTCTTGAAGGATTCTAGTTATTGTGATATGTGTGGTTGATGGTTTTTTCCTATTTGATTCTAGTTATGTGGCATGTGGACTGTCGGAAGGCCCGTTGGCTTTGCTTTTTTATTGTTTGATGGTGGCACGCTTTCTTCCAAAGTCCATTTTCTCTGTCTTGGAGACGATACAGACGGAGCAATCTTTCATGGTTTCAATGAGGCTGCTTGAGAAGAAGCACGGTTGTGGAGCATCGCGCCAATTGCGGATTATGGCTAGAGATGTGGTTGATGGAGGGCCGAGGAGAGCTGGAGGTGTACAGCTGCCCTGTAGTTTGATGGCAGCCTCTTACAGGAACCTTGTTCTGTGTTTGTGGAGGATCTTTGAGCATGGTGTGCGCCTTATGTTCTTTCCTCGCCTTACGACATCGATGTGATGCTATTTTGTCATGGCGTTGTTGTCCTCTACTTGCTATATGGTACTTGTAACAGAGGCCATAGAAATGCAAAACCTCTCGCTTGTATTTTGGGATTGTAATATGGATTGTAATATAAGTGCATCGTTACTTGTAATAGCGATTACGTCGTGTTGTTGGCATTGTGATATATGGACCTTGCATACTTGCAATTTTGTCTCTGTGAGCTCTATTAATTTTTTCATCTGATTTCTTTGATTTATTAGCTCCGGCAAGCTCACGGCCCCTAAATTGGGGTGTGCTTGCTGTTGTGTGAGTGTGAAACATGTTTGCCGCTGTGTGAGCATGTGAGAGGCAGAGACAAATACAATTGGAAAATGTGGGCACCTTGCACATTATTCATTTTCATGCATTGTGTATTCCCATACGTAGTTATGGCGTATGGGGAGCGTTGTGCCATATATGGATGTGAGGTGTAAAATTCCTCGCCCTTCATTTGGCATATTCTCACCTTTGTTGCGGGATCCAATGGTCCTTATAAATCCATAAGGCGAGAAATCACACTAGTGGGCCCAAGTTTCTATAAAACTTTCATCCAATCAAATTCTAGCATTTTTTCTTTCACGGGTGCACCCCCTATCACACTTGAGTGGCGAGCGCTTTAAGAAATCCTAGGCGCATCCCAAAATCACGGGCGAGGGCTATCCCATTTGAAGAGCTTGGCCACCACCAGTTGTAAGAACCTCGAAAGCCAAAATATTAGGGTTCTTACTGCATCGATTTAGGATCGATTGGAGCATTTAGCATCAGATTTAAAAGAAGGAACAACAAAAAATCGTGGTGATGCATTTGAAGAACCAAAATCTGAATAGATTCATGTCAGATTCTCTATAAAAATCAGATTATTTTGTTTCCATCGGGATTTTTTCAGAGGGTTTTTTCGCTAGCATTGCGGACTTTCTGGGGCAAAAATCGACCGCCCGGTGAAGGATAAAATCATATTTCCTCCCCCGGAACAGAGCATGGCCATAGCTCCAGCAAGGTAGCGCGATTTTTGATCTGGAGGAGCATAATTTCTGACCTACAAGCTAAATCATGGGCACAAATGTGATATCTATTTCTTGGGCAGCCCCACCCCCTGGCCAAGACTCAAAAACCGCATTCTTGGCCAGCCAGAAGTGTGATTCCAGCCTAAGATTGAAAAATGGAGCCTCATTATCACGTATAGAGAAAGTGGCCGGTTGGCAGTCAATTTGCATGAGGTGCGTTAGGGCATCATTCGACCGTCAAAATTAGGGATAGCTATGGCTATTTCTTGTGTTCTTTGGGTTATATGGCATTGCGAACATTTCTCTTCTCCAACCTTTCTTTGCAAAAGAAGTTTTGTGCTAAGTCAAATAGATCTCAATTTTGGACTATCGCGGGAGTTCAACCTGCTCTATTGCCATCTATTTTGTGCCAGTAATATAGACAGGTGCTATTAACCGACCACCACGGGATTCCCATTATTCTCTGTCTCCTCTCTTCTTTTCATAAAAACCTATGTTTATATGGTTTTCCTGACGAAACCTGGGAAGTAAGCATAACAGCATAAGAGGTTTCTCCAGAGCTTCCAGAACCTGCATTAGGAATTGGCTATCCCTGGTGGCAGTTCACATGATGCTTGGCTGTTTGCAGTTGCCTTCTACGTTCATAGTGATGCTTGGTTGTTTGTAGTTGCCTTCTACTATGGTGCTTGATTTGACAAAATTGAGAAGTATTTTTTCTGCTGTAATCACTTTGCAGTTTGCACGCTTATGGTTTTTGAAGGGATCCATCATTAATTTCAGGATTTGGTAGTTTGTGATGTGCTTAATTTATTTTTTAGTTAAGGTTACTCAGACTGTACCATCTTTACGTCTAGGTATCTGAAATATACAGTGCGTCAGACTGAGATTGGTTAACTTACTCTACTTAATGTTTATTGGGTTTTTGTCTTTTGGGAACAGGGAACGCCTTTTTAATATGATGAATGAGTTGCCATTGCCAACTGTATTTGAAATAGTTACCTACCTTGATCACGGCATTCCTTTTGCCCTCTAGTGAGAAGAAAAGCCAGCAAGTTTCTGGACTCTATTAAACAGGGCATAGATGAGCCGCCCATACACAGGTTGTTGGCATTTTGCATGCACACAAAGCATTTGTCTGGAAGACGGCATGACCAGTATGGAAAGCTATGGCAAAAGAGGCAAGCGAGCTTTTGTACAAAACAAAAAGTATCAGGAATCCCATGGACAAGGATATGGTGTAACTTCCCAATCTGTTCCTGAACCCAAAATATAGAGGCCGACTTTGAAGGAAACCAGGTATTTCTGTGGTTTTTTAGTATTAATGATGATCATTAGAGCTGAAAATACGCTTGTGCATAGTGGCACAACGATGCAAAGAGTTTTTACATGCATTCCGTTCTCAATCTTATAGTGTGAAGCAGGTTAAAAATGTGAAAGTTTACATTCTTTTTGCTGTAAATCTGTCTATGAACATGACCAACTGGTTGCTAAGAGGTTTCTGAACAAAATATATGCACATATGCTTGAGCATTTGGGTACTAAGGAGGTGTTGGCAAATTCGTTTGCCAGCTTTAGAGTGATAATCCCATTTGGTATAGTTCTGATTATCCTTTGTTCTGCTTGATTTATTGTTCCAGGAATTATAGCTTATGATATTTTGCACTCTTATGCACTCATGATTTGCAGACAAGGTGGCTGCTTAACAAAAATCTGCTTAAATGGATTGTCCCCTATTTTCCTTTATAGATCCCCCTGTATTCTAACACAATAAGTTCGGTGCATTTTGCCAACCTATTTCTAACTGTTGCAGCTAGGTTGTAAGTAATACATGGCATAATTATTTCCCCTTAACATTCCTATGCCTGTTACAACATTTTGGACGGTAAATATGAAGTTTCCTGACAAGGTCTATGTATAGGCATTGATTTACTGATATGGTATAGGTATCCTCGTAATTTTTGTAATACAGACTTCTAGAAGCATTTGTGAATGCTGCCTATGTGGAAACACAGATACTTTCTGCAACCCAATAGAGGGATACATTCTCCCAGCTAGATGGATGCATTCTGCAAGCCAAACTCAGGCATAAATATTTACCTCTAGCATTCTTATACCAATAGCAATGTATTAAAAGTTAACATGAAGTACCCGGATGGTTATAGCCTATATTGAATGATATAAGTGCTCATGTTATAGTAATGTGGTTTATCTGGGATATTCAAGACTTATTTCTGAACCGTATGGCTTTAAAAGTTTTTTTAGCATGTGACACCTGTTCTCTTTCTCTTATATTAAATTAAGTTTTATTCCCTGCCATGCTCATTTAGTCTTTTGGGCAAAAGGTCTACATTAGGTGATCAGTTGACAACCGAGAAGCCTAAGGTACCTTTTGGCCCTTGCATCTTTACCCTTATCAGGCTAATGATGTATTGGTTGGCTGCAGGTATGGGCTTCTCTTCGTAATGTTCTCCTTTTGTCCAGTATGTCTTAGGTGAGCGTGGAATGTGGCAATGGAAGGTGCCAGAATCAAAGAAAAAATGTAGCTGTAAAATGGAACAAAAAAATGGAATATTGTGCTCAAACTGGAAGTTGAGACATGTTTACATGATGCATTTTTACGCTTTAACATCTTGCCAAGGTACTTAGTTTCATATTAATTATTTTCGAGCTATTACAAATGCTTTTCAAATGCTTTTGATGGTCCATGCCATGGCAGCAATGACCATTTTGTAAGCTCGGTTTCTATTGTATCTGCACTTTATAACAGTTTAGCTGATTACTCTCTTTTATATGCAATTTTGAGAGTTCTATTACATATTGAAGCTTTGCTATTAGATGCTCCCCTTTTGTACTATGACATTTTTAAGCCTGAATGTTATATTTTATATGGTTCCATTCCAAGGATAGCGTATTTACTGCACACTAGCGCCTTTTGTAGTGGTCATGACGAACTTTGGATTTATATTTCTCTATCAGAATTATTGACTGAGACTAAAATCTGCTAAATGGTCTTTGATCAAATTACTTTGCTACATGCTAAATGCTTTTCTTAAATAATGTATTTCAGCTATATGGTATAATGGTCCAATGTATTTGGTTTTCTCATATAGACCTGGAACTAGCCATTATATTATTGAACTAATTACAGGATTGCAAGGGTTGAAACTAGTCCTTTGTTTTTACATCTTTATGATGTAGGTTTCTTGTTGTAAAAAATGTTAAAAGAGATTTTTGAAACTGTTTACCAAGGAAAGGTATGTTATATGATAACATAGATGCTGTATACCAGGAAAGGATGGTACCATCTAGGACTTAACGGTTCTTGTATGGCCAGATAAGACAGCGGCGGGATTGACCAATGCTGATGTTTGTGCTAGTCTAGACTAGTTCAAACCGGTTTTTTTCATGACACTTCTGTGCATTGGTCTTACCAGTGCTGCCAAACTTTCTTGGTAGGGCTTTTAGCAGGTGCTCTTTTATAATTTGAGTTACTGTGGTCCTTAAAGCTAAGAAAGCCAGGTACATTGCAGCGCATCAAAGGGAAATGTTTTACCTCCTGGAACGTCATCCCAGGACCTTCTGGCGAAGGGTTCTTAGAAAGCCAGTACAGCCCACAGGGAATATCACTCCCGAGCAGTGGAGGCAATACTTACAACAGCTATACGACCCTCAGGGTGCACATGCAGCATTACCCTTGCAAGAAGGCCCAGTGCTGGAAATCACAGATTCGGACGTGGAACAAGGCTTACAGCGTCTTGCCAATGGGAAAGCCCCAGACTTGGATGGTATGCAGGCAGAACTGCTTAAGTGGGCAGGGCCGTCCATAATACCAGTGCTGACCGCCTTGTTCAACAAGGCATTACAGGAAGGCTTCCCGCTGCAGTGGACCAATAGCAGAGTTGTTCCCATCTATAAGGCAGGTGACCCTTTGCCCGACCCAGTCACCGAACAATCATGGAATTGGGTTCGGTGTTTGCAAAACTACTTCTTTGGGATTCTCGGCGGCTGGTTGGGCCGGGCGAGGCAGCAGAGGTGCGGGCCCTCACCCAGGCAGGATTCAGACCCCGGCACTCAACCATTGACCACATCTTCATGTTGCGAACTCTGATTGAAGACAGCAGGAACCGCCGTCAGGATCTATATTGTTGCTTTGTGGATTTTGCGAAGGCGTTTGACACTGTGCCTCGGGAAAAACTATGGGCAAGACTGCAACAGCTGGGGGTTCCTGTAGATTTGCAGAATGCAGTGTACAGGCTATATGAAAGATGCTCGGGTCGGTTGCAGCAGACAAGCCAACCATTTGATAGTAGTATCGGGGTTCGTCAGGGATGCCCTCTCTCCCCAACATTGTTTGGGCTTTACATTGATCAATTGGAGAGCTGGCTTGCTGATAATGGGGGCGATGGAGCTCACCTTCTCTATCAGATCATCAGACAGTTAATATATGCTGATGATGTGGACCTCCTAGCTTACACACCGGCCGGACATGCAAGCGACATCTCGATGCCACGGACACATTACGCCAAGCGACCGATATGCTGGCGTCAACCTGGCCAAGACTAAGGTGGTTTTCATATCATCTTCACGTCGGTAGAGGGTCCCCCTCCCGGTTACCAAGGCGAGAATGTGGAAGTTGCATCCACATACAAGTATTTGGGAGTGGAGTTTCCTTCTACTATGCACTGGGACACATCCATACGACTACGAGTGGCCGGCTGGAAGGCACTATATGCAATGCAAAACAATAGTCATAGAGCGGAGTTGTATGATTGGGCCCATCAGTCACACCTGTTTAAGGTCTTAGTAGATCCCTGTCCTTTTATACCGGGGTGGAAGTATGGGGCCCAAGAGTATCACTTGCTACTTGGAATGACTTGGAGCAGTTCCAGAAAGCCTTCTTAGTACGAGCACTAGGGGTGAAGTCCACAGTCCCATATCAAATTCTACTGCAGGAGACAGGATTCTTGCCTCTTCAGAGAGCGGCCCTTGATCGCCACATTGTCTATTTGAGGAAGGTGGTCAATATGGACGATGCTCGTCTCCCTAAACTAGCTTATATCATGGCAATGGGGCGCAGCGGCCTCAAGGGCTCTTGGAGGGAAAAGAGAGCTCAATGGTTCGCTAGATGGAATGTGCAGGAGCACACGTGTGCATACATGTGCAAGCAGAGGCGGTCGCCATAGCTTGAGGCAATATCTTGACGCTTGCTTCCTCAGCAAGCTTTGGGATGCCAATGCCCTTGAACATGTCAAGACAGCACACTATCGCCACATAAATCCCACATTGGAACGAGGCCCGCAATGCTACCTGCGTACCCACTTGCCCATGAAAAGGCGCAGACTCATTGCCTCCATTCGCCTGAGGGGCACATCATCTTCGAATTGAGACGAAAGCGGATGGATTGGTGAGCCACGCCATGATGAGCTCACGTCAATCTTTGCCAAATGGGAGTCATTGAGGATGAATCTCATACCCTTCAAAGTTGCCCAAAGATATGATCAAATTCGGATGCGCTATCTTCGAAGTTGGTCGGGCCGGCCGCCCGTTACATGTGACATTGAGCACAAAGATCCGACGCGGGTCTTTGGGATCATACCTTCGAGGAGGTTATGGACATGCGAGATCAGCTATGTCGTCCGGGCACACACTTGACCCAGTATATATACATTGATGTATACTTATGCGGTTTGATAAAGATTCTTATTACTGCCACGGTTTTTCCCTCGAAAACCCTTCGGGGCGGGGGTTTTTTAACCCGGACAGTAATAAGTTTGCTGCGCTCCTTGTGAAACCCATAGGCCGATTGGCCTCAGTGGACGATAAAAAATCATTCTCATTCTCATTCTCATTCTCTATTTTACTTAAATGGAAGTTTCACTTCATGATTATGTCATGTGGCACTTGTGAATGCAGGCCAAATCTGTTAACCAAGTAGAGACAAAGTTCAAGATGATCATTCCTACTTGGAATGGGGAACTAAGGAGCTGGAAATAGAATAAAATTGGGGGCCCTGAAGTATGGACCTTATTCTGTTGTCAAAGTATTTCAATTATTTCTGGATAAAGATGGCCACAACAAGACTTGAAGGTAATGTTTTGATCAAATTTATGATTGGAACAACATATTGCACATAATTTGAGTATTGATAGTTTGGAGGAAATTCAAATCCTCAAAACACATTATATGGCATCATTGCCAAAATTGCCACTCAGCTTGAAGTCATATTGTTATCCTAGTTGATAACAGGCTTGGAAGTTCCATTAAATATTATGGATGTATCATTTGGCATCAATGCCAGTATTGCCACTTGGTTTTTTGTTGTCTAATGATAGGTTCATTTGCTAGAATTCAGTTTGATTCCTGGGAGCTTATGCATGTTCTCAACTACTACTTCTGAATTTGAGGTAAAATTACTTCGATCCTAAGTTTATTTTCAGTTGGCAGCTTGTCTAGCATAGGGTGTGGCATGGCTCCTGCTGTAAGTAGGGGTCTGCCACCCCTATATTTCTGTATATGCAGGACATTCATCATGCCCCACTCTACGGTTGGAGGTAGGGTTTTTTTTATATGCAAGTTTTACTCAAGGGAATTAGACCTTTGGACCCAGGCTGACCCAGGCATAGATTTGCTTGTGAGGTAAATCCGTGGTCCATGCTTGTGTAACCATTGGATACTTTAGTTTTCGAAGTGTGTCCCTAAAGTGTGGACTCATACGTATTTATGTTTTCAAATATTCCTAGAATGGGATGTTTATTTTAACATGTTTAAGTCCATGGTCCTTATGAGGACGTGCTGTATAGGCTGAGTAACATGGCTTTTTTGAATTTGCATTTGGACCGTTGATTTACAATGGGAAAAATTTCGAATATATGGTTTGAGTGTACGCTCAACTAGTAACCTGATGTTGATTTCCCTAGCATGTGTTACTAGCATAGTTCCCTAATGGTGACAATATGGGTTATAGTATTTGACCCAATAGCTTGCATGTGTTCAAGTTAGGACCATGGCAGATATTTAAATTTTCGTAAATTGTTTGGCTACAGTAATTTACCATGGAAACTTACTGTCCGTTATTTTACTAATAATACTGCACCAATACTTTCGTAAGCCTTTTGTCCTTAGCCGAAATTTGGCTCTCCTCTCCATCTTTATGAATGGAGGCCATTGTTATCAACTTAGCATAAGCAGAGAAGAGATTCGTTGGTTGCTATGCAAGGTTTTCTGGCAGATGATATTAATGTAATGAGGCTGCCTTGACTATTTTTCCCGGGCAAACAAGAGCACGGACTATTGGGCTATCTACCTTGATCACGGCATTCCTTTTGCCCTCTAGTGAGAAGAAAAGCCAGCAAGTTTTTGGACTCTATTAAACAGGGCATAGATGAGCCGCCCATACACAGGTTGTTGGCATTTTGCATGCACACAAAGCATTTGTCTGGAAGACGGCATGACCAGTATGGAAAGCTATGGCAAAAGAGGCAAGCGAGCTTTTGTACAAAACAAAAAGTATCAGGAATCCCATGGACAAGGATATGGTGTAACTTCCCAATCTGTTCCTGAACCCAAAATATAGAGGCCGACTTTGAAGGAAACCAGGTATTTCTGTGGTTTTTTAGTATTAATGATGATCATTAGAGCTGAAAATATGCTTGTGCATAGTGGCACAACGATGCAAAGAGTTTTTACATTCATTCCATTCTCAATCTTATGGTGTGAAGCAGGTTAAAAATGTGAAAGTTTACATTCTTCTTGCTGTAAATCTGTCTATGAACATGACCAACTGGTTGCTAAGAGATTTCTGAACGAAATATATGCACATATGCCTGAGCATTTGGGTACTAAGGAGGTGTTGGCAAATTCGTTTACCAGCTTTAGAGTGATAATCCCATTTGGTATAGTTCTGATTATCCTTTGTTCTGCTTGATTTATTGTTCCAGGAATTATAGCTTATGATATTTTGCACTCTTATGCACTCATGATTTGCAGACAAGGTGGCTGCTTAACAAAAATCTGCTTAAATGGATTGTCCCCTATTTTCCTTTATAGGTCCCCCTGTATTCTAACACAATAAGTTCGGTGCATTTTGCCAACCTATTTCTAACTGTTGCAGCTAGGTTGTAAGTAATACATGGCATAATTATTTCCCCTTAACATTCCTATGCCTGTTACAACATTTTGGACGGTAAATATGAAGTTTCCTGACAAGGTCTATGTATAGGCATTGATTTACTGATATGGTATAGGTATTCTCGTAATTTCTGTAATATAGACTTCTAGAAACATTTGTGAATGCTGCCTATGTGGAAACACAGCAGAGAAGAGAGATACTTTCTGCAACCCAATAGAGGGATACATTCTCCCAGCTAGATGGATGCATTCTGCAAGCCAAACTCAGGCATAAATATTTACCTCTAGCATTCTTATGCCAATAGCAATGTATTAAAAGTTAACAGGAAGTACCCGGATGGTTATAGCCTATATTGACTGATATAAGTGCTCGTGTTATAGTAATGTGGTTTATCTGGGATATTCAAGACTTATTTCTGAACCGTATGGCTTTAAAAGTTTTTTTAGCATGTGACAGCTGTTCTCTTTCTCTTATATTAAATTAAGTTTTATTCCCTGCCATGCTCATTTAGTCTTTTGGGCAAAAGGTCTACATTAGGTGATCGGTTGACAACCGAGAAGCCTAAGGTACCTTTTGGCCCTTGCATCTTTACCCTTATCAGGCTAATGATGTATTGGTTGGCTGCAGGTACGGGCTTCTCTTCTTAATGTTCTCCTTTTGTCCAGTATGTCTTAAGTGAGTGTGGAATGTGGCAATGGAAGGTGCCAGAATCAAAGAAAAAATGTAGCTGTAAAATGGAACAAAAAAATGGAATATTGTGCTCAAACTGGAAGTTGAGACATGTTTACATGATGCATTTTTACTACAAAGCAATATAGCATCTGGCTTCTCCTAAAATCATTGCCAAACTTGTGCACTCTTTCAACTATAAAGCCAGGTTTACAATTCTGGTAAATGGCTCCCCCTCTAAAGTTTTTTCCATGTAAAAGAGGCATCAGACAAGGTTCTCCTTTAGCCCCTTATCTATTCTTAATTATGGCTGAAATGGTCACTAAAACTATTGCTAAACTACATCTCTCCGGTAACATAAGTTGCTTGCAAATGCCAAGGAATGATAGTCCAAGGAAGTATACAGATGATACTTTCTTGTGCTTGAAGAATGATAGCAGTAGCGTTCAACATTTTTTCCAGGCCATGGATCTGTTTTGTAATACCTTAGGTATATGTTTGAATAACGCTAGATGTGTCATCATTTGACATCACTGAAACCTCAATAGCAAGCATTCCAATGCTTGGGAAGAACACTGCCACTAAACTACTAGGTTTGTTCCTTACACTTGATATGAACCTACATGATCTCTGGCTCCCATCACCAATAGGATAAAAAAGAAATTCATGATGTGCCCAACCTCCTTGTCCCTTGCTGAAAGAGTTGGAATTAAAAATAGTGTCATTGGGAGCACTCATGTCTACTTCTCTTCAGCCCTTGTTGCAGATAAAGCCATCTAGATAGAGATAGAGATTGCCATGAGATAATTTATTTTGCAAGAAAATTACAAAGTGGCATGGCATTATTTCATTCGTCCTAAAAACTCAGGTGGATAAGGATGCACGAATCTATTTGAACAGACCTCAGTACTGGCAACTAGACTGGTAAGGCTTGCCTTATATGAAGAACATCGTTCCCCTTCCTTATCTTTGGCTGGAGAAATCTAAACCAGTTGGTAATAGTTCATCTACCATCAGCTCCCAGAATTTGCATTTTATCATCTTTTTGCTGCACCACATACACATTCATGATCATGAGACAGATTCTCGATGCCTGGAATGAAGTGTCCCACTATTTCCATGCAAATGCAATCAATCAAGTTAGTCAGGAGTTCCATTTTTTTTTGTATTATAAGATGCAATCAACTGAGGTCTTTTTGGCTTTAAACACCAAATATAAGGAATAGAGCTCAATTTGGACTCAACACTATCATTGATCTTAGAGAAGGCGATGATTGGATATCGGGGAATCAAATTACTCGAAGATTCGGTGTTCCCTTACAAATAGAAGTATCTTTGAAGGCTGTCATACAGGCTTAAACAAATTGGGCAATACTTGTGGTTGATTTACTGGAGCTGTGGTAACAAGAAGACATACAAAGTTTCCAGAGTTTACAAAATGATTCTTGACCCTCCAGACTTAAAGACCTCAACAGTTTGGAGGTGCTCTAATGAAGTTGGCATAAATCTCACTGTAGTAGGCTGTAATGCCTACTGTCCACAAAAAATTGTGCTATCTAGATGGTGGTTGCTCAATCAAAGTATTGCTTCAAATGCAAGAGCAGGCAAGAATAATCCCGGAGTCTCTAGCCATTACCGATTGAAACTAATTTATGCATCTTTCAATGCCCAAGTTTGTGATGCTACTACAGGCTCTTCTATTACTGATTTCTCAGAATCTCTTCACTTTCCTAATGCATTATGTGGCACCCTAAGAGCTCTTGCTCTATGGACAATTTCAAAACACAGAAGCTCACCATAATTCCTAGCCTTTTAGTCTTAATTGGTTGAAGACATCCTTCGAATCTTTGCTTGTTGAGACAGCTCTGGCTCACAGGAAACTAAAGGGTTTGGCAAATGATCAACATTGGGATACACTTGGAAGCTATTATGGTTTATTTGCATTTTTCAGATTATCTTTGATCAATGCTGATATTGATGCTGGTATCTGCAGCCAAATGAGAGGAACACTTTGAGATCTCTTCTAAGCTCATTCTGCAATGTATGGATCCCACTCTTTTTTACCTGGATGAGCTGGAGATCATTTACAGTATAGTGTAGGTCGATCTTCTGGAACTTGACCTGAGATATGAATGACTTCAGAATTTTCAAACTGATATTGTAGTCTGAAAAAAAACATTGGGAAAAAATATTTGAAACTTTTAAGGTCCTAAGGTCGCAGCAATTTTGTCCATTATAAGCTGTTGGTCTCTCTCTTTTATGTTGTTCCCTTCTTGGGATTGAGATTGCAACATCAAATGTGTTTTTTTTACCCTTGATAGTGCTGTATATTCATGTAATTTTCTCCTACTTGGCACTATGGAAGAAAATTGCTATCGAAGGAGGTCCGGCTTATCATGTAAATGTCCTCAAATGTATAGAACTCTACTACTGAAAGGAACATGCGTATATCAATTATGGGAACTAAGTTATGCCTGTTAAACTATAATGGTTAAGAACATGTTTATACGATGTATAATAATTTGCAAAGGATTAGCAATGTTACCCTGTATAAAAAGGGTAGGTGTAGTTGGTACACGCTTTTCGTTTTCTAGAATAGGGCGAATAAACTTATAGAGCTTACATATATGACAAGGAAGAAGGGATTTCGCAAGAGGATAGGAGGTCAAGGACTTGGAAAAGAAAAGACAATTGGTGCAGGAACATATTGATAACCTTCTAATTTATCTTATGGGAAGTGAGTAAGATTATAAGCAAGTTTAAGCATATCAAATGATCTCCAAGATGCTGTAAGGTAGATTTAGTACAATATAAAAAGTGGAGAACTTATCATACTTTTCTATAATGTTTATAAACGTCGGGTGATATTAAAGCATATGGAGTTAGGAGGCCAAGGCATTCGTTAAAACAATGGTGGGTGGGACACTCATTATATCTGCTACTACTAGTGCCCACTTGTCAAATGGAGAAAGAATAGAATAGAATAGGTCTATCTTATGCTACCATATCATCCACACCGAACAAAATCTATCATTATAGATAATAATAATAATAGTACTAGATGAATGTCCAGGTGGAGGAGATTTTTGATGGTAAACCCACATGTGACACTATCTCCATGAGTGGCATTAGCTGGAAGTGGTGGTGGTATTGTTAGTGGTTGATGCCATGCGACACGTGATACCCAAGCAGCTATTAGACTAATTGCAAATCCTGCCATGTGGCGAATGAGGTGGTATTCCCTCCCCTGCCCACCTCAAATAACAATAAGTAGTAACTTATAGAAAATTTCATTCAAGTGTTTAAGAAGCATTTTATTTTATGTTCATTGTATTGCTTTTGTGTGCACTCAGTTGAATCTATAAATAATATGATAATAATCAAAGAATACATTTACTGATTTAGACAATAGGTTTAAAAAAGGCCATAATTTTTAGCAAACAATTTCATGACTTTGAGATGTTAATGGCAGTTTTTGGGCCTAACAATTCACAGGTTTGAGATGTTAATGGCAATTTTTTCGAGCCTTAATGTAACGAAGAAGTTTGAAATGTTAAAGGCAATCTTCTCATGCTAGAGTAAAGGTTAAAATATAGCTTTACAATAGCATTTAGAACTGTCAATCAAATGACCAATTATACAATATGTTTGTGCCACAAAATTTAGGGGCGTCAAACCAAAACACCAACCATACAATATGTTTGTGCCACAAATGTGGAGATTGTGTCAACGACTTGTCCTTTCAAATTGCCCTTGTGAAAAAAAATTCATGCATTTGGTAGCTCTATCGGTGTTGAAATAGCATTACCTATGCCTAGTTAAAATCTTTGAAAAGAAAGAAAGAATGATTTTTATTGTCCACGGAGACCAATCGGCCTATGGGACTTAATGAAGAAGCGCATGCAACTTATTACTGTCCGGGTTAAAAAAATCCCGCCCCGAAGGGCTTTCGAGGGAAAAACCGTGGCAGTAATAAGAAAGCATGAATTGAAGGAGTCATCCTGTAGCTTAAGGGAAGGATACTGTTGACATATAAATTCAAGAAATCCTAGAACATCATACCTCCACAAAGAGGTACCCTTTTATAACCTGAGACACGTTTACAATAGAATCAGATCCAAATACCATTAAAAACATCATGGAAGGGAGAACAAATATAGTATCAAAACACGCCGCCTCAGAGTTGTAGGTTCATAATTTACCAAGAACTTATGAACGGAAAATTAAAAATTTATGTTTCTCCGGCAAAGTATCAAAACATATAGGAGGTCAATACAAACAAGTCATCATTTACTTGGTAATCAGATCTGCAAATGTCTTGTGGCCATCCCTATCAATGAAAGAAGCTTTTTTACTTCGATGCCATTGTTGTTGCAAGATTATGTCATATCAAATTTGTTACATTTTTGTTATTAGATATCTCGTGTCTATCCGCTTCCCAAATTATCCGAGATCATCAACCGACTAGACCAATCCAATTTAGGCCTAACTCTAATAGTACAATTTCCTCGACAATGTCATCTTTTGAAACAAGTAATATCAAGTTTACCTATATAATTGGTTTTCCAATGCTTTCCATCATGATATGGTCAGATGGACTCTTTGGAGAACAAATAGAGATAAATATCTAAAATTTTTGAAATGGCCTGAATTCATGGAGAGGTATAATCTAAAATCTGCTCATATTTGTTGAGAAATAATGCTACCACCAAAGCAACCATTCTCAATTCTGCTAGTGAAATGTTAAGATTAGCAAATTGTCATTCAACTGGCCTATTGTTGGAAAAATAGAGCTGGAAAATTCGCAGGTATAGAGATGAACATCTCCAATTCATCTCTGTAGTTTGGCATTTTTACCAAATCCTATGTATATCAGTGCACTTAAGAACATGCAAAGGCTTAACTTTGGAATGTAATCCACTTATGTATCTGTAAGAAAGTCTATGGATGTCAAAGGTCTGGTTTATGGCCTTTCCAGAATCAACCCATTGAGATACACCATCTCTAGTGCCACAGTGTTTCTCGAGTTTGGTGCTTCATAAAGATCTATGGTGATTTGCAAACTGTATTGGTTGCAAAAAAAATGACAAATCAATTCATGAATGTGCACTCTCTAGAATTGTGTAAACAAAACCATGAGATTGACATTTTAGACATTAGAAGCATTATAGCCGTAACCATTAGCCCGTTGATATTTTCCAAATCTTCAAATATATACATGCAGTTAGAAGACAAACAAGCATCAAGAATGACATTCATCATTCTACAACTATCTGATATATCAATATTGTGAATAGAAAATGGATTAAAAAAGAGCAAAGCTTTCTCTATCAATAACTTCACCATTCGTTTCAAATACATCTGTTTAAGGTCCTTAGCCTTGTCCACGTCGAGCCCATCGTCAAATGTATGCTTAAGGTCAGTTCTTCTCTAAGATCATCTGGAGTTATGGTGCAATGAAATGGCCTAAATGCAAATAGTGTATGAGTAAAAGGGAAACTGATAAAGACAAAAACAGGAGCCATGTCAAAATCCATGACTTACCCTATAGACAAAATAAATAAATGCACAATTAAATTGTGAAACAATCAGAAAATACCTATGATGAAATATTTTTCTCCAAATTTAATAGTAAGAGAATAGAATAGAATAGAATAGAATAGTTTTTTTAACGTCCACGGAGACCAATAGGTCATGGGACCCATACAATAGGCTAGTACAATCATTACTACTAGGATTAAAAAACCCCTGCCTCGAAAGGTTTTCAAGGGAAAACCTTTGGCAAAGAATGATGATACTAGACACGCGGAGATAATGACTACTGAGGGCTCAGTAATTGCAGACGTTTATCTAGAACCTCAAGTATGTATAATGCCAAGTCATGCACAGATGGTGCTCTGAGAAGTTGTGGAAGCGTGGAGAGTTGATATTGCATTCTTCACTATCTCTTCTTGACATATTGCATCACACAACTTAGCATGTAGTCTAGTCTGTCCAAGATATTCCGTCGAAAATGTTAAAGGCATTTCTTTGATACTGCTCATCTAGAAATTCAAAATGCCATTACAAAAACAAAGGGAGATCGGGGAAGATGTTTAGTAAGAAATTCTTATCAGTTAAGGATGAGCATGGATTTGCAAGATATAAAGCCCCTGGATTTGTGGAGCATCATGAGATGGAAAAGGGTATGCCTGTAAATGGGACCAGCTCTAGTGTTGATCTAATATTTGTTCCTTTTCAAACTTTGCAAGCTTATGGAGTGATTATGGACTCAGTCTGCCCAAGAAATAGAAGTAGAAAAACCCGCCTAACCGCTATAATTCATGGTTTTGTTGGACATGAGGTTCGTCTTGACATTACTTCATAATATTACAATTTTATGTGCCATTGTTTAGATAACATGTTCTTGATCTTTATTTCAAAGTTTTACTTGGTGGATTACAACAGGAAATATTTGAACACATATTGTAATTAGATTTGACAAGGTTTTTTGCCTAATAAGGCTTTGAAGTTAAGGTTGCATATGCCTAGTTGTCATGTGATAAAACCTCATTCTTGAGAAGCAAACTTTTTAAATAGAATACAATGTATTTTTGGTGTTTTCTTACGAAAAGTTAAGCATGACAATAATCTGATGTGGTTATATATTATTTGCTTTCTGCCTTGCGCAGACATACATGAAAATGATACGTGTATCACAATTAAGTGCTACAGGGAAGTTTAAATAGTAAAGCTAAATGTCACAGCTCTGATTTAAATCTACTATTTGTGTACAATTCAGGAGCATGGTTGCATATTAATGATTAGTCGACTTAATATTTATTTGGCACACATGGAACTTAGAAATTAAGACCATTATATATATGTTAATGATTTACTTAGATCTATTTGACATATGGTTGCATTGAGCTAGTTGATGATTTGATAAGCGAAGTATTAAGGTTTTTGGTGGCATTTTAATATGCATATTTGAAACTGTATACCTTGGAAGAATGGTACCATCTTGGACTTTAATGTTCTCGTATGCCAGATAAGGTAGAAAAATGAGATTGACCAATGCCGATGTTTGTGCTAGGCTTAACTAGTTCAAAATTTTTTTTTTTTTTTTTTTTTTTTTTGGGGCAAGGCCTCAAATTGGAAGTCTTGCTTGCATGTATATGCTCTTCGATTTTTGGCCGAGGATGATGGTCGTGCAAACCGCAGATTCCGTGTGGGATCCCAATCATTTTTACCTTGAAGTTAACAAAAAATAACAAGTATTTTGCGACCACTGGATTATCTTCAAAAGGAAAGCATGAAAAGTATGCTCCAAAATTGGATAGAAGTAGGGTGAATTTGGGTTTCGGTTGCAGAACAAGTTTACTTGACGGATTGGAGATCCGACCGTTATTTTATTGACCCAGTCTCGGTTCTTCCCCTTTTAGTTGCAGTGATGCTCTTACTTCATCATTCTTTCTCATTCCATAGAGGGCATTTAGCATTCCAAAGAAGCTGTCGTTGATTTGATTTTGGTCTTCATTCGATTTTCAAAGAGGGCTACTCCAAGAAAGCTTCTCTTGATTAGATTTCATTTCATTTCAAAGGTTATTGGATTATATTGAGGGATATGGTCATACTGTGTTTTAAGCTTGTTTTATAGTTTTGATGGTTGTTCTCTTGTGGTATTTGGTTCTAGATAGGTATTCTTTTATGTATTTTATGTCGTATGGGGAGCATTCTTTAGTACATGGGTGTGAGTTGAATTTCATCAACCCTCGATTTTGGCATATTTGAGAGAATATGATGGTATCCAATGATCCATATGGAATGTACTTGGTCCATGGGGGAAACATATGATGTAATTCTTTCAATCACGAAAATTTCCTCCACTAAAATACAGGGTTCCTTTGCGAGCATAATGATTTTCTGTTTGAGAATTTTAGAATCAAGGTTGTTAATATTGGGCAAATGGAATGGATATCCATGATACTCGAGTATAGTATATCTTGTATGGCCTAGTCAGATTGGAGGGTTTAGATGTTAGCAGAAAGGAAAGCATTTGGAGATCTAATGGTCCAAAGCATTTAGCCAGAAGTAATCCAAGGGTGCTGAGGTGTCACCAATCGGGTCACATAAGACCACGAAGATAAGGGAAACTCAAACTTGGAGACACGTGTCCATCCCTAAATCCGGACGCCAGCCAACCATTCAAATCCGGTTTACTCTTCTTCCACACCACTCGCTTAAGCCTTACCATTCTCCCGAGCTCGAACTAACTCCGGCGGCTATGGCGGCTTCAGCAAGATGCGCCACAGCAATTGTGGCTCCTTCAGCATTGGCTTCGGTTCCTTCTTCATCCAAATCGGCTCCTGCAGGTCTCGAAAAAATCTTGCCTTTCTCGCAAGACTCTGTTTCCTTCTTCTTCAGGTATGTTGGACACAACCCATCCCAGCCGTTTGATCGTTCACAGAAGATCAGGAAATGGACCATCTTTTGTTTCTGATCTTAGAAGTTTAGTTGATCAAAGATTAAAGGATCTCCAAAACAATGCCCTTGTGAAACAGGCTGCAATCTGGGCAATGAATGCTGCTTTAGTACTCCCTGCATTGGCTGAAGAAGAGAAAGGCAAAATCTTTGATTTTAATCTTACTTTGCCTATAATAGCAGCGGAATTTTTGCTTTTAATGGTGGCATTGGATAATATTTGGTTTAAGCCAGTAGGGAAGATTATGGATGAAAGGGATGAGTCCATTAGGCAAAAGCTCTTGGGAGTGAGAGACAATTCTGAGGAGATCAAGAAACTGCAAGAGCAAGCTGAGGCCATTATAAAAGCAGCAAGGGCTGAAACTACTGCAGCATTGAACAAAATGAAGAAGGAGACTGCTGCAGAATTGGATGCTCAGCTTCAAAAATCTCGTGCAAAAATTGAAGAGGAACTTGCACAAGCTTTGTCTAATTTGGAACAAAAGAAACAAGAAACAATGCAGAGTCTGGATAAACAGGTGCAGGAGCTGAGTGATGAAATTTTGAAAAAGGTGATTCCTTTCAAAATTTAATGACGTGTTATGATGCAGCTGCCAATTTGCAGTCGAAAATAATAGGTACAAAATCTCCACTCCTGCATTCTAAAAACAGTTAGGGCAACTGTATTCCTCTTGATGCTTGTTATTTGCCCTTTACCAAGCATTGTACTTTATGTCTTATATACAAGAATTTGTTCCCATTTTATTCCACTGCATGACACCAATGCATGCTAGCGTTTCATCATATCTGATATGTGCTTCGTATGTATGCCATCATAATGCCAATGTCATCAACTTCTGTTTATGTAAAGCAGTATCTCCTTTTGGAGATCAAACCCTTTAGATAGCCTAAGATGTATTTCTAAAAAGTTCTTCTTATGAATTAGAGGGAACTGAAAACCAATATTGAAATACTGACAATGATGAATATTTAAGGTGTATATAGGAGCTTTGGACAGGGTAACAGTTTGAACATGATCATGCAGTTCCTCCTTTCAATTTGAGGAGCACTTATGTTTACAGGTCACGAGATTTCATAGACACCATGACAGGCCAATTCTTTGATCAAGTTCTAGGATATGAATTTAAAGGTCGAGAATTTCATTCCATTCTGTGCTAGGCTACTGTTAAAAGCTCTATTCCTAATCATGTTTAGGAAATAGTGTCTTATTGGAAACGAGAAAATATCACAAAGAAAGATGATATGGGAAATGGTAATAAAAGGGGAGTATTGGGAGCTTAAATCTATTATACAACATCATTATACTAAGAACTGAAAGCATTATAATAGATGAATATGAAAGGAGGGTTTCATTCATTCTTAGCCAATTTGAATTTATTAGAAGACCTAGAGGGACCACAATCCAGTACGCCCAAAAAGTTGTTACCTTTCAACTAGTGCCAAAGCAGGTAGAACGCACTGAAGTATGTTCTGCTTTAGTGTGTTTGGGGGACATGTCTTCTCCTCATTTGACATAAAAGACGCATTACTCATTCGATGAGATGACCTGCCTGCTGACTATTCCTGGTTCAATGATAAATTATTCTAGGTTGGTCAGAACCTTGAGGACCTAATCGGACATTTTGAAATCAATGGAAAAGTGACAGGCTAAGAGTTCTTGGATTAGGTTAAGTTTAATGAGAATAAGCAACTCCCAAGAGTCCAAGACGTGCCCAAGCCTGATGAGTTCTAGTGGCGAACTTGACTTGTACATAACAGAAAGACCCTGAAGCAGAATTTTGGAAACCAGAGGTCTAGGATTCAAAATATAAATAATCTAAGTAGATTTACTCATGCTCTTGAATCTAGGAAGATGCGAGTTAGACGAAAAGAGAAACAAAGGGAAGATTTCGAAAGTCCTAATTAGAAAATGATTTCACAGCCTTAACTTGAAAAGATGATGTGATAGCATCTAAACATATCGCCTCTTTCATATCTTTACTTATGTAGGATTTAGTTTTAATGGTTGAAGCAAGCACAGACTCTGCTTTTCTCATTCCCGCTACCTCCTCCAGATACTCCAACAAGCTTCAAAGGGGAACTTCTTACCTCTCTCTGCGAGTGTGGGATTCAATCCTCAAATCGGCACTAATGTCCAAGAAAAGACTGAAGAAAAACCAAACCTGCAAAAAATTCAAACGCTGCTCCCTCCCTCGCAATTTTATTTCTTTGGGAAAATTACTAAAATGCCCCCCAAAATGCCCCTGACCCAAGAGCATCAGACAAATAATAATAATAATAAATTACCAATTTGCCCTTACACACCAAACGTAAACACCGGTAGTTAAAAATTCTTGGATTTTTGATGATTTGTTTAAAATGGGTAATTTTTTGCCTTGTGGTTTCTGGCGGTGCCGCTTAGAGTGCCGCCACAAGTTTATAACAGAATTTATGCTTAGCAATCAAAGGATACAATATTCAAAGTAAAGGCACAGTATTCAGTGTTACAAATATTTCTCTATTTCAAATCTCATGTACAACTATGAGCGTAACCGCTCATTCTCTCTGAAACCTCATAAAAACCATGCATGTAACAACTTCTCGGCATCCATACCAGAGGCGCAGGTCCAAGCATTTTGGTTAATTCATTCAACTTAGGCTTGGGTAAAAACTTGCCTGCAGAAAAAGAAGGCAGCCAAGAGTTATACTTAGTGAATCTGATGAAGAAGACAATGCCACTAATGGAGTGCCAGCACAACCTCTAACATACAAAAGGTGCCATCTAGGATTTAGGGTTTAGGATTGTTTTCCTATTGTATTTCACCTTATATATTCTATACAAATTTCAGTTGGTAATTGGAGCACCACCCTTGCTTGCAGGAGAATAAGGAAGGTTGTTAATGATGAAAGAGAGAATGAAGCACAGAAGGCCACTGCAAGGGTTACTGATAGCCAGGAAACGCCAATACATTGGGGGCAGGGAGAATAATACAGATGTATCTGACTATGGCTATCAGCACTCTCCATCATCAGGTAGCAAAGCTAAAGCAGAATCCAGCAGATCGCAGCAAAGTCCAGCACATCTCGGCAGCATAGTCCAGCACATCATGGCAGCACAGTACAACAGAGTCCAGCACAGCTCGCAGCACAGTTCAGCACAATCCAGCACACCTCGACAGTGGGTGCAAACGTTGAGGGATGGAAGATGGTATTGGACATAAATGGTGTACTGGCACAGACACAACAGAGGAGAATGGGCCAAAAAATCTTGCCTCCACCTCATACAAACCATGTTGTAAAAGAAACTGCAAATAAGTACCTCATTTGCAGACTAGGGTATCATGAGTTTGTGGAGTGGGCACTGCAGAGGTTTGATATTGTGATCTGGAGTGCTTCTCTACTTCGGAATACAAGGGATATGGTGGATGCATTGTTTCCAGAATTGTGGACCAAATTCTTAAAGGTATATGGCCAAGAGCAGTGCTATGCATGCGAGCATCCAACCAATACAGCAATGCAACTTTTTTTCAAGGAGTTGAAGGTTGTACTTGATGATTTTCTTAAATATCATGGTATGATTTTCTTGGTAGATGACAACCTACACAAAGGGTTTCTAAACCCTCCACACACAACCGTTCCTGTTATGCCTTTCAAGGGGCAAGAAGAGGACAATTTTTTGCAGAAGTTTGTGTGTCCAGCATTGGATTACTTGTCTTCCCATACAGTTGAAGAAACAATCTCACACTTAGATCCAAAATGTCCTTCATGTTACGAATATGAAGGTCTATATCATCCCCTTCCTGCATCTCCAAAGCATGCATCTTTTTCTTGAGCAAGACACGATTCACAATAGTGGTAGATGCGTATCATTTGGTCAAGATTTCCCATGCTTCTCTTGCTGTGGCAGCATTTTTTACCAGCTTTACAGTAGTGTCTCCCAAGCTTCCACAGATTAGAATCTTTGCCTTCAGGCCTCGATCCTCCATTGCTCTAGGGTCCTCTGCTCCTTGAGGATTCATACCTTCAGGGTTCTCCTCATGAGCCTTGGATTTCACTAATTGCCATGAGATTTTTTATCTTCCAGATTGCATCCTCCACTTCCACAGATGGAAGTTTTTCCCTTCGAAGCGGTCCACCATTCTCCATTCTGCCTGAGCTCCTTGGTTGCCCGTGACTGCATACATGCTTGCTTAGAAGAAGAAAGAAAAAGAAAGTAATGGGGAAGAAAAGCAGAGGAAATGTGCGACTGATGCGGATTGATCAGAGGTAGCATGGGCCCATAACCTATTAAAAGAGAAAACATATGATAGAGAAAGCAGATTGATAGAGAAATGAAGTACAACTAATCAGGCCTGAATAAGCCGAATGATCAACGACTAAGATAATCAAACAAAGAGCTTAAGCAAGAACAAGCAGAGTGAATCTTGGAACCGGATGAATAGGACGCCCTTCTTCCTCCTTTTTATAGCTGGATCTGGATCTATTAACATGCACCATGACCTGCAGTGGAGAATCTTCTAACAAACTTGTAACGTGGAGAACCTTCTAACAAACTTGCAACGATCCTATATGCTGATCTGGCTCTGAATATCTCAACACTCTGGCTATGGAGGTCGAACTATGTTTAAACCTCCGTTTATTGTGTTTTCAAGATGCCATAGCTCCGCCATACTAGTTTGTTCCACGGCAAACAGGGCTTCCTATGCCATAGCTCCGCCACAGTGGTTCCACCATACATGAAAAGAAAATCTGTCACAAAACAAAAGAAACAAGCAAGCCACTGAATCTGTCACAAGCAAGCAAGCTTGCAAAGCTCACTCCGCCGCCATCAGGCTATGCCCTCCTTAAACTGGCTTTCGGAAGAGAAGAGAAATGTAGAACCAAAAATTTTTCCTTTTTTTTTTTTTTTTGCCACATAGCAAAAAATTTCGTCCATGTGGACATTTACATTGGCCTAATCACATTGGCTCAGGGTTTCCTAAAATAAACCCCAGCGACGCCACTCGCGCGGGTGGCCGGGGATTTATTTCAGGAAACCCCCTCTCCAATGGGGTTTCCTCCATCGAAGAAGTCACCGACAAGAGCAAACATGCTGCCAGAGGAAAAACCTAGCTTTGTGCAAGACGAACTCGCCATGCAAACTGTTGTGCCTAAAAACTAGCAATGATAGATCCGAAATATGCAAATAAAGCAAGAAAAAAGAACAGCCGATCTAAAATTGAAGACCAGGACAACAAAAGAACCTCCGATCTAAAATTGAAGACCTTGACAATGTTTAACTGATCTGCAACTATAAACCAAGCCCATGGAATCAAACTATCCCAAAGGAATAAGCCGCTTGAAAGGCAACCGACAACCAAACCCTTGATGCCTGCTGAACTTGATGGATCTGTATAGAAAACCATATCTACAGAAAGAAAAAATAATTCGTTCTGGTAGGAAAAGCATGGAAGGAAACAAAACTTGTAGAGCTAACAGAGCAAAAAGAAAGAGAGCTCAAGAGAATGCCGATGACTAGAAATGCGAAAAAAGGCACTATAAATAGGAGATGCGAGAAAGGACGTCCCCATCCAAGGAATGTCGGTTCTATTGCGATAGCAATAGAACCAAGGCATTAGTGGCCCTGACTCGTGGCAAAGGTATTGCAAGGTCGCTTTGGAGATTCGCAACCTCTTTTTAAAATCTATTCAGTGTAGATCAGCAGTAGTACATGATCCAATCCAATGCCTCTATATCTTTTATTGGTGCTATTCTTCTTGTTAGATTTGTTTTCCTATGTATCTAATCTATAGTTGTTTTTACTCCACTTATCCTCATAGTACTCATTGAAATAGTCCTTGGCATTCTTTGGTGGTTACCATGTTCAATATTCTCATGTGTACTTATGAATGGTCCCCTTTTTTGCCTTTTTGTCCATTCTTTTTATCAATATACTTTGGTCCATGTTTTCCAAGATTTCTTATTTGTTACATTTATCCCATTTGTTATTATTGTGAGTCTTTTTATATTTAGTCGTCTAAGATTTTGTTATCTCTTGGTATTTGATTTGTTATTTATTCCATATGCATTTGATTCTTCCTCTCTTTTTAGTATTTCTTTTGTTTCTTATTTTCTCTGCTACTTTTCTTCATCTTTAGTCTGTAATGTGATTTATCCATTTGGCATTTTTTTTTCTCTTAGTATCTTGAGTGCTAGTTGTGCAACCTTACTTTGTGAATGTTTCTTCCTTTGTGTTCATTTGTCCACTTTGTTATCCTCCATTTTTTCATTATTGCAATGCCCATAGTTCAAAATTGACTCCATTGTTCCTAATTTGTTCTAGTTCGACATTTGGTCCTTCCGACCTTTCTTTTCATTTGTCGTAATTTCTCCCATTTAGATGTTAGTCTCATCTTCTCTAGTTAGTCCCATTTTTTTCATTTCTTGTTCATTTGCTCCATTGCTTCTTTGCTCCTTGTCCGATAGTATTTTTATGGGACCTTATCCCTTTGGTCTAGTTTTGCTCTTCTACCCTGTCGGGGTTGTTCCTTTTTTTTTTTTTTTTTTTTTTTTTTTTTTTTTTTAAAGAGTTCAATCCATCTCATTCTATTGGTTATATCCCATCTTGTGTAAGCGGCTTCGGCAGGCATGGTCTTGGTTGTTACCCTATTTGGCAGGTCTCGATCTAGCCAGCAAGTTCTGCTCGCTATCTATCCTGATGCATGTCACAAATGGCAAAAATGAGCTTTTCGTATAGCATGTGGCTATGTTTTATGGTCGATCTGGAAGAGAAGGAGACTGTTTATCTTTAAGAGCATGGATACTGCAGATGAGATTCTTCTTTAGTGGACACAGAATAAAATTGTTATGGCTTACAATTGTTCTTCTCTTGATCAAGAGAAGAAAGTACTGATTTGACATATTTACCTTCAGATTCATTCTTATGTATAGATAAGTGGTTGTGCTCAGTTGGATCAGTTTGTTTGCTGGGTTTATAATCTTGTCTTTGCATTTTATCTTGTTATAATTTTGATTGGTAAATAAAGCTTGTCATCCTTAAAAAAAAAAAAAAACCTTAAGTCTATGACTTTTTACTCCTGATACAATCAAGTACTTTAGAGTACAATTTGCAGCCTTGTCAGGTTACAGGTGACTTTCCTCAGGTTACAGGTGACTTCCCTTTAGGCCATGGTCATGTTTTTATTTTTGTCTTTTTGCTAATTAAGTATTTAATTATAACTTTCTGTTCTATTATCTCAGAAAATCCTTTGTAAGCATAAAGAGACTTCTATTATATTAATATCCAATATATAATGAAAGTTTACTATATCAAAGAAATATGTAGCTATTATGCCTTCATCAAGGCCATAATTCTCTTGAAAAGATACTTCAAAATAAAGGTACAGTAACCGTATCCAGAATAGTTGTAGCTTGATCATCCATTATGCTAAAGAATCATCAAAGCAACTATAAGTTTCTTGGGTTATCCCCTTCACTCTTGCCTGATGCAAATCATAAGACTGCCATGTCTGAAATTTCCAGACATTTCATGTCCTCTTTTATGGAAGACAGAATCTAGGCGATCATGTATGCATTATGTTCTATGATAATAGTTTACTAATGATGCCAGCACTCCTTTATATGCAAGATCAGTCTTTATCAAGTGTTTATTCTTGGTATTCTTTTCTGGATTACCAATTAATATGTCCTCTTTGTTGTATTTTCAACTTCAGATGTTTTTTAATAGGTCTCAGCTTTAAGATCCACTATATTAGATCCATTCTATTAACATAGGACATCCACAAACTTGTGCATATGCAAATTTCATAAGAAAACCTTGTAGATCCATAATATCAATCTTGTTAATTTGGGATTTTCCGGTCTGGTGAAAAATATTTTTGGTTTTTTTTTTTTAAGGTGATTTCCTAAGATTGTTGATGTTTTTGGTTATCGGAAATGTTTTCGTGCTTCCAAAAATTGGCATAGTTTTTTTAGGGGTTTTTCGAGTTCGATGGCAGTATTATAGGGGTTTTTCGGGTTCGATGGTAGTATTATCGGCTTTGCTGCAAGCTCTACGATTGGAAATTGCAAGTGTTAAACAATTCCCATTTGCCATGCGATTTTAAGCATCTGGCGGGATAGATTTTAGCTGGTGATTCTCTGCCCTATATTCCCCTATCATTTTCGTTCTTGCTCTTTTATGCTCTATATTCCCCTGTTGCAAGCATAAAATCGAATTGTCTCTTTCCTTTTTTGCATGCCGGTTCACAAAAAACTACAATTCTGAAGCTTTTATGTTAGGTTATTTTGCCTTGCAGAATTGCAGAAGAAGGTTATGGTATGGAGCATGCATGGCAGATCAGGATTGCTTCATATAAGGGCTTGCCGATTGAAGACATTTATTTCTAAGTGTTTTTATTATCTGCTCTCTTTGATTGCTTTGTTCTCTCTTTTACAGGATGGTTAGGGGAGGACATCGTAAAGAATTTGTGCCCTCTGCCTTCTACTTCTTTCTGCTCAAAACGACATAATAGAGGTATGTTTTAAGAGGATTTTAGTAGCAGACAGTGTACAGTAGATTCATATTTGGCAAAGGTAATGGAACAACTTTGTGGGATTAAGAAACGTATTTAGTGCTTAATCATAATTCAGGTAAAGATAGAGCAGTGGATTGCCATTTGTCCAGAATTTTCTTTGCTATTGTGCTTCATTGTACAGAATTTTCTTTGCTATTGTGCTTCGGGTTGAAGAAGGTACTTTTTCATTTATTTCGGGTTAAGAGGATTTTAGTAGCAGACAGTGTACAGTAGATTCATATTTGGCAAAGGTAATGGAACAGCTTTGTGAGACTGTCCATTCTTTGCTATTGTGCTTCATTGTACAGAGTTTTCTTTGCTATTGTGCTTTGGTTGAAGAAGGTACTTTTTCATTCATTTAGGACAATTTTTCTTAGATTACCTAACAATCTTTCTTCGTATCAAGTTTATGCTTGCTTAGTTCAACATCTTCACATTTCGGCATCTAATTATGCTGGATCTATGTCATATTTATACCTCATCTTCACCAGATGGTTTTATGCACTTTTATTTTATTTGACCATGCTTATTTCTGCTTTATAAAACAGAATCAGGTCCAACCTATGCATTTATTTGAGCGTGCTTGAATTCCACTGGATATTTGGCCTTGCTTGCTTTGACAGCTAATTTATGTTTGTAGGTCGTATTTACGATGGAATTTTGTTTTGTTAATGATATTAGTAATAATCAGGTAAGGCATGCTCTTTCATTATAAAAATTCATGATCGAGACATTGACACTGATTGCCAATGCAAATAAGTTTGGGAAAACTTATTAACTAGATTCAGTGAAATATTACTATCCTTTTATTTTTAAATGAATCTATTTTTCATACCAGCAGAATTTGAGTGTAATTTGGATTTGCAGTGAGTGTAATTTGGATTTGCAGATATATTCAGGGGATATGTGACAAGATTGCACAGAATTTTGAAATAACATCCAGTATTCAAATGGATCCTTGAGGATTACAATCCGATGTCTATTATACAGTGCCCCTTTCTGTAAGTACAAGATGCATTTCTTCTTATATCATGTCTGGAAATTAGTGCCTAATTTCTTCCCATTGCTCTGGTAGCTGCCTTAATCTAATAATGGTCATAAGTTAAAAGTTTGATTGGCTTAAGCTATGTGCAAATGCAAGACAGTGTTTAAAACGACTTTGAGTGACTTCAAGTACTGGCGACACAATTTATTATATGTTTAAATATGCATACATGTTCATACTAAAACTAATAATAAAAAAATTTGTAGTTCACCAATATTAATTTCTGAACAGCCTAACATCAAGGATAGTATATCTCTGTAATGCACCTTATTTTCTTATCAGTTTTTGCTTCTGTACCAGTCTTCCTCCATCTATTTATTAGGCCATGATGCAATTATGACTGCAGATAAACAGATCCATGCAGATATTGAGCTATAAGGAAACAACATATCCGTTTCCTTTAAGGGTAATGCTCTTAATGATCTGAACCCATTTTCCAAGATTCTGGCGAAGGGATTTTCTTGGCCAAATTATGGTCGGCATACTATGTGCACCACATCTAGGAGTTTGTTTAAGGAACACCATGGAAGTAGAGGACGAAAACCACATGCTCAATGGCTGTCCAACATACATAGACATCAGGGAAAAGTACAGGGGAGTAAGATGGGGACAACCGGTACATGCCATAATGGCAAGGACAGAAACAATGAGAGATTTGGCAGACGCAATACGAGAGATGCTGAACAGGCATCGGGAAACACACGAACAAAAAGGGCTTATGATATGAGTTGCTCAAGAGGCAAATCATAGATGCCCACTAAATGTACAGCTTAAAGCTGTTTGATATAGACGCACACCTGCACGGCCCAGACGCCGGAACAAAGTAGGGTGCCGGCATTAATAGGAAAAAGTGAGCCTTCAGAAAAGGCTACAACAAAAACAGCATGATGAGCTAGTAGCCCCCATCAGGGAGCTCGCCCATGCTACACAAGTCCAGAGGCCTCAGGGCACAAGGGACAATAATGTATTCTATTCTATTCTATTCTATTCTATTCTATTCTATTCTATTCTATTCTATTCTATATTTGTTTCCTTAAGGGTAATGCTCTTAATGATGAGCCGTCTATGAATAAACCATTTTTCAAGATTCTGGCAAGGATTTTCTTGGCCAAATTATGGTCATCATACCCATATTTTCCTATTATAGCAATTGGTTTGAGCAGAAAATCTCTGACATGACTGTACGTGCACTACCATTTGCATTCCTATTTCTCTGATTATTTGCTTAACATCTCATCTTCTTTTTTCTAGCAAGTATAATCAGTTCATAATTGATGGCATATATAGAAGCACTCAGTTCATTAATCTTGAACATTTAGAAGGCTAATACAGAGGTTAAACATGCATTTGCTGATGATGCATTTGTTCATGTATGGCCTATGCATCTTTTCATGCTCAGATATTCTTTTTTGCATACACTTTAAGAACTTAATATTGTGTTTGACAGTTGCCTTGAATAGTCCCTGGCGCTGAAACTTTGCAAAGTTGTATCTTTCTCATGGATACGAAACCAAGTTTTTCATCTATTCAAGAAGGGATTAATCAATTTTAACTCTCCCTTCCTGCCTAAAATTGAAAGAATGATGGTAGTGGTAGATCTGTCTACCTGCAAAGTGATGACACCATCATTAAACTATACAAGCATGCAGAACATTTAGAAGTACAAAGCTACTGTCCTTGATCAATCTCTGAACATGCAAGATTGAGCATGAAATGTTTTGCATGATCCACTGTCCCGATGTTCATCTTTTTTCAAGGTCAACGAGGTTCTTTGGCTATTATATGCATTTAAATAAAACAATGTAAGATGACAAGCTTATATTGCTATGTCAGATGCAGGAGGAATAGCTGCTCTACTCAGATGGCAGAGATGATTAATATAAACATCAGTGTTTTTTAGGACTTTTTGAATGGGCTTTTACATGCATGGAGGGCGTCCACCTGCCCGGATGCATACTGCAACTACAAGCTACAGTGTTTACGAATAGAGGTAATGGGCTTTGCTCTTTATATACTACCATGTGCTTGCATCTTATCTTTGTAAAGAATAATAATTTGGTTTTGTTTTTGAAGTATCTATTGTTTTCAGTTTTCACTAAAGTACATTATCCATAATACTTCTCTTTGGAATATTTTTTAAGTTGGCAAATTTCGTCAATTCTTTTGGCATACTTTAATTACATTGGACTAGAGCCAACTTCAAGGTGGTAATATCAATTTTGAAGTGCTCAATGACTGGAATAGATATATAAAGAGTGATGTCTATTATTTTGCAGCTTTGAATAATGCTTTAGAAGATGTGGAGTACAGCTATTTCACAATATATTTATTGGTGAGAATCAAAGAATCGCATTGCTTATTAAGGAGTCATCGCCTATCTTTGTGCCCATCGTGCTCAACTTGCTAGCACATATGTAGACTTCAAACTTTCAGCACCTACCTTTTTGTATTCATGCATGCTCTAATTATGCATCCATCCAACTTTTCAATATCCTAATGGCGTCTTTGTGAAACATATTTGAAGCTATTCGCAAATAAAAGAAAGCATCAAGGCTTATTTCCCCTGAATTAACATTTTCACTTATGGAAAAGTGCTCAGGTTTCCCATGGTTAAATAATGTTAGTTTCTTCCATTTCTCTTGAACGCTAGCTCATCTATGCTTCGGGCATCTCCAAATTTTGAAGGTGTACAAAGCCAACTGAAAAGAAGTTTAATTATAATCAACTTGCTAGCCTAGGACATAGAATCGAGTATAAATTCAAGTGATAACATCTGACAACGTGAGATGAGGTAGCACTGATGAAGATATGGTTGCTTGGGTCCAATGTGGAAATAACCATCTGTTGCTAAGTTAATAAAGTTCGAAATTAAAGACAACGGTTCGCATTAGTTGTGACATTTAATTGCTAGCTAAGGAAAGTGAGTTTTTAACATGAATTATTAGAAACAGTGGCTAAATGTATTATTGTAATCAATAGGCATTGAGATGGATCATGGGGACTTTTGAGTGTTAGTCATGAGAAGCCTATCGGGGCTTCTATGATGTGGCTATGGCAGGGACTCCTACTTCTGCAATAAGAAGAACAAGTTAATATAACTGGAGGAACAAAGAACTTAAATTGAGCCATTCCTAACATTTGGTAATAGCTTAAATGCACTATTTTCAAAAGATTAGGCAGTTTAACGCAATCATACCATATTTATTCCATCCTTGACATTTTAATAGGGGCATAGAAGATTCATTCCGACGATGACTTGCAAGAAGCATCATGTCATCCCATTTATAGTTTACATGAGAATAAGCATCTCATCTGTTGACAAGTAGGTAGTGTTGACAAGTAGGTAAGCAACCATAGATTCAATTGATTGGTAGTAGTGGATCTAAGATGTAACACTATATACAACAAAGTGTAGTATTTATCTCTGGGTGAAAGCATGTTAGGGCCTACATAAAAAATTACCAAAAAGGTACTTTTCTGTGTACTTCTGTGCAAGTACATAATTGTATTTTAAAGTACCTAGACTACAAGATTGACTAAAAGAAATTGTGTTATGTTCAGGAGTAATAGTACATACATGTTGTAAGGTACTTTGTGATGTCAAGAAGATGTTAAGAACTCAAATATATCATCATCTTTGACTACCCAGAGTATTTTCCAGGTAGTTTCCAAAACATGTAGGCCCTAACATGCTCTTACCCCTCTCTTGGCAATGTTCTATGTTTCCGAAAAAACATTTTTCTACCTCTGTTCCATGTCAATCAGAAAATCCAATCATGTTGAAGCATGTGGTGATAACATACAATAATTTGACCTAAAGTTATACACTAAAAAGATGAGCTTTAATGACCAAAAGAAATCTTTAATTATGCGACTTACCCATTTGCTCTCCTCCAACTCATCTCTTATGTTGCTATTGGTTTGGGTGCATATTCACACGGGGGTGACTCCGGGCAACGAGAGCTGTTGGATAGGCATATTCACCCCTTATTCCTTAATCTACAACCGATATAAAGTTCCTCGTTTGTGGGGTATGCAAGTACAAAATTTGCTATACTGTATAACAAGATTAAAAAAAATACTATAAGATTTCAAGTTTTAATACTATATAGTGTTGATTTTGTACGTGTAAAATACAATTATGAGGGCTCTCGCTGCCCTACGTCACCCCCCGTGTGAATATGCACCCAAACCAAAGGGGGTTTAAGGGGGATTTTAATTTAAATGTGTTGGACCCAATGGTTGTGTTAATTAATGTCAATGGTAGTTGTGTTGGTTGTTTATGTCAATGGTTGTTATGTTGTTGGTGTTTATATGTTGGATGTTAATGGTTTGTGTTGCAAAAAAAAAAAATTTGGCCCTTCGGGGCCTTAGGGACGTCCCCCCCGGTGTGACAAAAATTTTAGAATTCAAACCAGAAAAAAACTAGAATTCATTTGAGGCTTTCATCACCTGTAGCTTTTGAATTTCATCACAATAAAACAAATAGAACATAAGTAAAAGTTACCATAAAGATAGAGCGGATTGATCCCATTATTCTGAAAGTCATAAAGTTTGCAACACCCATACACAAACATTTTTCGACTGGAATTCAACAGCAGCCTTTGGCCTCCATGGATTCTTGTGGTGAGAAACCAAAATGGGAAACTTTTCTGCTTGTTAGCACAAGGATCTAGAAGCCTTGGAATTTGCTTAATAACTGCCTCAAAATCTAAAAATGCATGGTAATTTTTTGCAACCTTCATTCGGAATGAGCCATAAAACAATATCCAATAGCGCAATCCTGTATTAATCAGCTGGTAGGATGTGAAAGCCTACCAAACCCGGCCGAAAAATTGCTATTTTAGCATAGATAACTTAACCAAACATATCCATATCATACACTATCAAAAAGATCTCGGAGAGAGCTTTCCAAGCAATAAAAATCATCTCAAACAGAGCTCTGGATCAAAAGTTATGATAAGAAATGTGTTGCCGGCGGGGAAACTGCAGTACATGCACCCTTCAAGCCCTTTATGTGCCCATTATGCACCATACACACAAAAAGAGGGCTTTTGTTGTGAGCCATTGGTTGTTGACCATCATGCACCACACGCATAAAAAAAGGGCTTTTGTTGTGAGCCATTGGTTGTTGACCATCATGCACCACACGCACAAAAAAAGGGCTTTTGTTGTGAGTCATTGGTTGTTGACCATTGGAAAAAAAAAAAAGCTAAAATCAATGGCTCAGAAATGGTGCACTCTAGATGTACGCATTAGTACATCCATTTGAATACATCATGAAATCATAGATAAACCTTAGTGAAAAGCGTACAAAAACACAAAGAAAACCCCCTGTTATTATGCTACATATTACTACCCAAATTGTTGTGTACGAAATACATGTGGCGAGAACGCAAATTTTATGCCTTATCGTTGCTCCTACAATCTTCAGATGCAAGTTTTCATGCTCCAATTCTTTTTCATAGTAGTAAACAGCACCTCTTCAAATTGTTACTAAGCCCGGCAACGCCGGGCACCATAACTAGTGTATTCTAAATAGAAAAATTTAACTAGTTAAGGAACCTGGTGGTCTTGTGGATTTGCAGAATAGCTTGCATGTCGAGTCTGCTCATTTGCTGCTCCTTTGTTCACTGGATCATGCAAGGCTTCGTTCTGCATAGTCTCTTTAATGCCAATGTTCAGATCTTCTTCGGGTCTTGCAAAAGCGGTATCCTTAGCTTTCTCCTCGTTGTTAAAGCATCCTTATTTCCCCTTAGATGCTCATGGACGTCCTCCCGGTAATTTCAGACCTCCACACTAGAGCAAGCTAGACAGGACCGGTGGCTTCGCTATTACGGGATGCAGCGATGTGCTTTGGCGTGCCCCTCGGCCGCCGCTCGTGGTCGGCAAACATTCCCGCTGTGAACCGATGGTTTGATGCGATCAGAAAGAACGCAAGCGGCAGCTCCACACATTACGGATCCAGTAAATTCGCAGGGGCCACCACGATCTGGCCCATCCGGAAAAAGGACACAAAGGCGCGGTACCTTATAAGCATCGGGGGAGATGCCCGGCTCTTTGGACACTCATCCTCGAACCTTTTGGCCAGAAGTGCTTCAAGGCCAGCCCGACCCTACAGGGGACATCACACCCAAAGTAAAGGGGAACGATGACTTGCAGCAGCTCTATGACCCGGGCCAGGACGCCGTGCGCCCATACCCCCCAGGGATGGCCCCCATTGGTTCTCGTGGACGAGGATGTTGAGGAGGGCCTGCAACGCTAGCTAATGGGAAGGCCCGGTGACCCCGATGGTATGCGTGCCGAAGTTACTCAACGGGTAGGGCAGTACCGCTTGTCTTGGCGGTCCCTCACTACCCCTGTTCAACGCGAGCATTGCGGGAGGGTTTCCCGATAATGGACCACAAGCGGGGTTGTTTCCCATTCACAAGGCGGGGCGACCCACCTTTGTCCGCCAATTACCCGGACGATCATGGTCGGATTCAAGATTTGCCAAACTGTTATCGGCATTCTCGAAAGTTATTGACTGGCGGAGGAGGCGGATGTGCGAGCCCTCACCACACTGGGCTTTTCGACCCGCCACTCAACGATTGACCATATCTTTACGCCGCGGGCACCGACCGGCTGGGCTGAAGGCCAATCGGGCTCCCGCCGCGTAAACGCGTGCGTAATGCCATATACGGTTGTAATGCAGAGTTGTTTTGGCGTGATGCACCGACGGGCCAAGCATTCACCAAGAGTATCGGGGGTCCCAGGTTGCCCCCTCTCGCCAACACTTTTTGGCCTCTACATTGATCGTTAGAGCCCCGGCTTCGAGCATGGGGATGGCATACGACTTTTGCACTGTGTCATCCCATGACCATCTATGCGGGACGATGTTGGCATGCCGCCCACACCCTGGCTATGCATCTCACCCGATGCCCTAGACACATTTTGTCGCTACGACATAATGCGCCAACCGCCAAGACCGTGGTGGTTCTCATATCCTCTTCACGCCACCCATGCCTCCCTGACTCACATATCGGGGGACAAACTGCGGGACGCCACGCCCACCTACAAGTACCTAGGGGTGGAGTTCTCCTCGCCTCTCATTGGAGGCGTTTATCCGCTAAGGGCCGGCAAAGGCCGAAAGCGCTTTTTATGCCATGCGGAACAACCGTGCGAGCTATATGATTGGGGCCATCGGGCCACATCTGCTCGCACCGGTCGAGCCCCGCCCTTCAGACGGGTCGGGGGTTTGGGGCCCGGTCGCCTTTGGCGCACTGGAATGACTTGGAGCAGGTGCGTAGGCATTTTTGGCACGGGCACTTGGGTGAAACCTTCAGTCCCCTATCGATTCTCACGCAGAAACCGGATTCTTGCCACTTCGGGCGGGCAGCCCTTGATAGACACATCGCCTATTTTCGTAAAGTGGTTACTATGGGTGATGCTCGGCTCCCGCGACGGGCTTACACCGTGGGCCATGAGTCCCAGCCGCTTAGGGCCTGTTGGAGGGGTAAGAGATCCCGGTGGTTCGCCCGGATGGAACGGGCAGAGCACAGATGCGATACTGGGCGCAATGGGCCGATCGCGGACAACTGCTTGGCGGAGTACCTAGATGCTTGTTTCCTTGGCAAGCTCGGGACCCCATTGCTCTAGAGCAGGTCAAAATGGCCCATTACAAGGAGCACATCAACCCGTGTTAGCCCGGGGCCCACAGCTCTACTTATGCGTTCCCAGCCTGCCGAAAAGCGCAGACTCATTGCCTCCATTCGCACAGGTGCCCACCATCTTCTTCGATCGCAGACAGGTGGATTGGGGAGCCCCGCCAGACGTGCTCGCTGGCTGCAATCAAACGGGTGCCATTGAGGATGAGTCTCACACTTTCCGAGTTGCCAAGTTGTCCGGCCAACCGGGCCGACACGCCCCTTAGTACCTACGGACGCGTTCTTTGCATTTGCCGATGAACACACCGCCAGAGACGCGCCTCCGGGTCATACATCCAGAGGTACCGGACCGCGAGGTCACATTTGCCCCTTTGGCTGTCCGCCGACTAGGCACTACGGGGGTGGTGCATGACCGCATATATTGGGATGTTTTCGTGATTTTATATGATTAGCACGCTTTTGTCAACAGGTGATTGTCGCCACGGTTTTTCCCTCGAAACCCTTCGGGCGGGGGTTTTTAATCCGGCAAGAATCCGCTTGTCGCTTGTTTTTGTCCCATAGACCCATTGGTCTCCGTGGACGATAAAAGTACCTTCCTTCCTTCCTTCCTTACTAGTGCATTCTGCCATTACATAAGTTCTTGCAACCTTGTTGAAATCAAATAGCTTCTTTCTCTTGGATGCATTCTTCATCTCAGCCTCAATCTTCCTTCTGGTGGCCATATTTAAATCACCTTTTTTCCTTCCCATAAACCTATCCGGCCTAACCCAGATGCGGCTTGGTATGGGAAAACGGCCAATGCAGCAGTTTCTAATGCCTGGGCAATTAAATACATGCACAAGGTCCTTACCTGCCCTTACTACTGTCTGGCCCATTAGGGACTTGTGAATTTTCTTCCAGCTGTCTGGATTATTGCTTGCTTTGTCCAGGCCTGAGATGTACAGATTAGCCACGAGCCATTCAATATTTTTTCTCACATTGGGGTCATCCCATAGAAACCTTTTTCCTTTCAGATTTTTCCTGAATTCTACTATCTCCATATGGGCATATTGCATTAACATGTTGATCATTTGTTTGTATATCTTCACCTGTTAGGTCCATCAAATCATATTGATTTATCAGAAAGAATTGTCTGCATGTTACTTCAAATTCTTCCATAAACTTTTGTACACTGAAGCTGCAGTCAGGTATGTGATTAAGCCCTTTTTCAAAGGCTTTTCTTAGCTTGCTGTTATGGACAATTGCCAAATCAGTAGTTCTGACATGTCCAATATCCTGATCAATAAATGCTCTCAAGTTGGGATTGGAGCAAGGACATCTATTGTTTTTTGCCTCAGTAAATATTGAATATCTAGCATTATAACAGGGGGTTATTTTGTGGTTTTATACTGTTTTTTACATGGTTTTCCTATGATTTCGGCGTTGTATTCGTGGAGGCATACTAAATAGTATTTCTAAGGTGCGCCCTTTTTGGTTTGTTGATTTGGGTTGGCTTCAACAATCCGACGGTGGTCGTTTACCCTTGTATCTAATTTTAGGTTAAAGAAAGATGAAAAAAAATGCTAGTCCTGCAAGGCTCGGGCTCTTCCACTTTAGGGGTCGACAATTTTAGGGGTTTTAGGGTTTGAGAATGGCAGATAGCGGGAGGGCTCTATGGATTTGCTACCTCAAGTCGGGAGTGTGGTATATGTGCAAAGACGCCATGTTCTTTATAAATTTCATAGATCGCTTTAATATCACTAACCATGGCTTTTGCTTCATATCTAACTGTGGATCGCTTCCCAATACGCCGTTTCGGGCCAAAAGGTATCGCAGACTGACCCAAATGCCAAACCAATTTACTCGTGGAAAGAATATTTGAAATGCGATGGCGACAGCTCTGGAGGATAGTCTCTGTCAGGCAAACAAATCAAACAGTTTATTTAAGATCTCTTCAAATCACGCAAACAGGGATGGCTATGGCTATAACCTTGGCCCCCCAGAAGATGGATTCAACTCACGATTTGAAATTGCCTTTGCATGGGCCTTCGCTTTCTGGGTATGTGCAGCACGTCATGTTCTTTATAAAGCTTTCATACACTGCGTTAATATCACTAACCATGGCTTTTGCTTCATATCTAACCAGGACTGTTTTTCCAATATAGTCATTTGGCCAAAAGGTATCTGCACCTGACCCAACACCTGACAATGGACATATCTAGAAGAAGTTAAGCCCTCAGTTAACTTCTCCTAATCAACCCTATTCATTGCGGGGAAGCTTTAGCTCAAGCCAAGTCATATTTAAAGGGAGTTTTTCAAACGAGCTCTTAGAGAGAGCTCACATCCCTTGCTAAAGGCGTAATGGGTGAGTATAGCTTCTTATTTCTAGTATTATTCATTTAGTTTCTAAGTTTATCCAAAGTGATGGATATAATGGATCACATGTCATGCTTCGTAGAGATAATATGAAATGTCCTAATTGCCTTTTTATATTGTAGGAAGTATGGGAGGAAAACTTGAGTGCAGTGAAGAAGCCTTCAAGTTCTTGAAATTGCCGAGAAGTTCACACATGTGGCTGCGGTGCATAGCATTGCCACGCACTATGTGAAGCTTGATTGTGTTACCGCAATATTCAAAGGTTTTCTCGAAGTCGCATCGACCATTGACCTTCTGGAATGCATTTGTTCCAGTCTTTAATAACCTCTTCAGCTGTCATGGAGCCACATTGATGGGTAGGGAGAATGACCGCTTCTTGAAGCAAATAGCTTTCCATCTTTTGGTATTGTTGCAGTAGAGGTGCATGCACGTAAGTTCCATGAATCTGCATGTTAGAGCTAGGATACCTTGGTGCTATACTAGCTTTGGCAGATTAATATAATCGATAGAAGGAATAAAGAGGCTACAACTGGAATTGGAGCAATAACTTTCGTGAATGAGAATGGTATGAGTTACCCTTTTGTTGCCTGTTATGTACATAGATCATGTTCTTTGCTTTAGTTGCATAGATTCACGAAAGCATATTTCAACTGTTGCAAGGTTTCAGCCATTCGCATTAGCATGTCAAGCAAGGTTTTAACTCTTTCGTTATTTTTTAAACCTGTGTTCATGGTAAAACATGTATATCAAGAAATACAAATGCTGTTCTTCTACGCCCCAGATATATTACATGGCATTTTAAAAAGGGGATATGTTGGGCAAAGGCATTATTACTGTCAGTAAGTCGCAACAATATCAGTTCATGTGCAATCCTGATAGTGCATGCCCTTGGATGATCATTAAGTGCAAAGTGAGGCTGTATTTTACCAAGATGAAATGCAAAAGCATTTTGCATGCTAGAAAAAAAATGCAGGTGCACTTCATCATCATGTGCACTTCGTCATCAGGTTTATGATTTTGCAATGGTAGAAAAAAAGTGCAGGTGTCATCATTACGTTTATCATTTATATTCATGCTCTATGCTTATAATTTTGAGTTTTGGTGCCATACACTTCAACAGTTATCAACAGTTATGCACTTTCTGCACATTAGTGTTACAACTTACAAGACATTCTACATAACACATTTTGCTGCCAAATTGCTTTTATGTTACATGGTAATTTTGTTGTTCTTTAAACACAAACATTGTTTCGTATTTCAAGCTTCACCATATATGGTGGTTGCAATATCAATTTGTGTAGCACCTCATTCTTATTTGATGAAGATATAGCTGGTATGGTTTGGCAAGATTTAAGCACTACTATTTTGCAAGGATGCATTGGGTTCAAGTCCCTATTTGCTCTTTAAACATCAAATTTGAAGCTTCACCATCTACGGTGGTTGCAATCTATGGTGGTTGCAATATCAATTCATATGGTCCTATGGTATCTCATCCTTATTTGTCAAACATATAGGTGGTATAGTTTTGACAAGATATAGGCACTATGGTTTTGCAAGAAGCCCCATATTCTAAAGCTGCTATTCAATATCTAGCATTATAACAGGGGGTTTTTTTTCTGTTTTTGTACTGTTTTCTCTAAGGTTTTCATATGATTTGGTGGCCGTATTCATCAAAGTGTACTAAATAGTATTTCTAGAGTGCACCCTTTTGTTAGCCGTTGATTTTAGAGAAGGGGGCAAATCCTGTGGTGGATATCCTCCCATTATTTTTAGGCTTTTTTTAGGGTTTTCTTAGGGTTCAGGTTTTTTTTAGGGTTTTCTTAGGGTTCAACTTGTTAACTTGTTTCGAATTATCCGTTCTTCAAATTTCTCGCAGATCTTGTCCGATCCAAGCCCACTTGAAACATCGATTCTTGATTTCTTCATTTGCCTCGTATACCACTTGCATCCATTTCCTTTATATCCTCTAATCAAGCCTCTGGATCTGTTCATTTTAGACTCTGGAGGGTTAGGCTTGGGAGCTGCCGGATCCGCCGTGTCCGCTCCGGGCCATAGCCGACCTTCAGATCTCCTCTCCTTCTCATAAGCTCTCCTCTACATTTTCCTTAAATGACAGACCCCTCCGCTATAGCAAAGGAAACCCACTATCGAGGAGTTCAAAACCAAGGAAAACAAGGTGGAGGGATGCGTTTCACGATTTGGGTTGGGCCCTGGTTGGACGGAGAAGGTCGGCTATTTTTAGAGGTGATTTCGATTCTGATTGCTTTTGACTAAAGGACTTGCAGCCTTATTGATAGAGGGTTTATCCGGGTCGAATGTGTAGATGTTTTGAGATTAGGTCCGATTTTATTCAGATGCTAGGACTTGAAACAAAGCCTTACAACCGCCTAGAAGTAATGGGTTTTTAATATGTTTAAATTGATATAAAAGACCTTGCAACTCTATATGGAGAGTCAACTGGCAAGTGTCTCATCAAGAGAGTGTGGAGGGAAAGAACAGAATTTTCAAGGTGAGGCCGAAGTCCGAGGTAATTTCCGCATTGGCAACACCAAAAACAGAAATGGGAAGTGCAGCAGATGTTTCTGACCTTTCAAAACCGTCTTTGTCAAGGAGGGATAGGATATTAAGGAAGATGGAGGAAGAGTTGGAGCCAATAGTATTAGAAGTGGAGGATGTTTCACATCAACATGCTTGTGTATGATCTGCTGCAAGACGAGCTTCAGACTGGCCTTCATGCTTTGTCCATTATTGCAAGAACACCAGCAGAAATGGAGAGGGACAGACAGGGAGCAGTTTGAGGTAATTTGTGTCCCCCATATTTAGATTTCAATGCTTCTTTCAGTATATAGCAATCAAGATGGGTTAAGTCCGACTATCGTATTTTCAGTTTATCAAGTTACAGTTTCCTTCTGGCTGCCTTCTGATTTACTGCAGCAGTTGCAGAAGCTGCATACTTCTCGGCTTATCTTGTCCTTGAAATATATGCTTTCGTATTTTGATGCACCCTGTGTGGTCGCTTGCTGACCCATGCACTTTTAATGAAGCAGGGAATGGATGTGAGTTCTTATGGAACAGGGGCTCATGTAAAACTTCCAAGTCCTTCAATTCGAGAGCCAAATGTGTACTCTTTTGGCACTCCATATCAGTTGGCTCTGATTTACTGCAGCAGTTTCAGAAGCTTTCTTTTGAGATTTTGGATGCATTGGTTGTTCGGGGCATTCTCTTAGATAGTTTGGAGATCCACATATGTAACCAAATATTAAAGGGAGGTGAAATGCCGTATGGACTTTTGGAAAGCACTTTGGTACTCGTAGCAAAGATTTTAATAGATCGTTCCAACCATCAGATATCAAATGATCCGTTAGTATTTGATCTCTGGAGAGGTTTTCTCAGTTCTCTAGCCAATAGATCTGCTAAAGTTGCTAAGTTGAATGAGACAAGTTCGCACATAATCTCACCATCATGGTTTCAAATGGAAGTGTTGTTTATGGCTTTCCATTCGCTGGACACCTCTGGTAGATTAAGTTTAGTGGAAAGGGTGGTGTCCCTGTTAGCATCTATGCTTCTGTATTTTGGGTATTTTGATGCAATTCCCAGGTGGCTGCTTGCTGATTTGGTTTAGACGAGTATGAGAACCCCTTATGCTAGTTTGTGTACAAGTTTTCATCTGCATTGTTTTTATGATTTTTATATTCTATAGGCCCTAAATTTTTTGTTCTTCACAGATCTCACAAACATATAACAATATATGACAATAAACAATGATTATATGACTTTCTTTTTTTGTTTAGATGCTACATATTCACTCAAGGGAGTTTGGACTGTGTATATGTTGTATTGTTGCTTGTTTGTTTATTTGGTTTTGGTTTTTTTTTGTTAGGGCCCGAAGGGCCAAAAATTTTTTTTAGTATAAGTACCAACACATAACTATCATTAACATTAATTATTAAAAACCATTGCATTCCACACTTAAAAATAAAATTCCCCCTTAAACCCCCTTTGGTTTGGGTGCATATTCACACGGGGGGTGACGTAGGGCAGCGAGAGCCCTCATAATTGTATTTTGCACGTACAAAATCAACACCATATAGTATTTCGTTTGAAATCATATAGTATTTTACGAATCTTGTTATACAGTATAGCAAATTTTGTACTTGCATACCCCACAAACGAGGAACTTTACGTACGGTGTAGATTAAGGAATAAGGGGTGAATATGCCTATCCAACAGCTCTCGTTGCCCAGAGTCACCCCCCGTGTGAATATGCACCCAAACCAAAGGGGGTTTAAGGGGGAATTTTATTTTTAAGTGTGGAATGCAATGGTTTTTAATAATTAATGTTAATGATAGTTATGTGTTTGTTCCATTGCACTTTTCTTATGTTTGTTCCGTTGAACTTTTCTTATGTTTAATGTCACCAATATTTTTCTACCAACACACAACTACCATTAACACTAATTAACTTAAACCATTGCATCTAACATTTTTAAATTACAATCCCTGATACCCCCTTTGGTTTGGGTGCATATTCACACGGGGGGTTACGTAGGGCAGCGAGAGCCCCTAAGAACTTACAATACATGTACAAAATTAATACCATTAAGTACATTCCCTCAAATCTTATAGCAGGTTAATCCCATGCTCACGAGGGGCCCACACCACTACCTGCGCACCCATCTACCCATGAAAAAGCGCAGAGTGATTGCTTCCATTCGACAAAAAAACACACCACCTCGCATTGAGACGGGGAGATGGATTCGGGAGCAGCGTGAGGACAGAGTGCCGATCCGGGTCAGGGCGCCATTGAGGATGAAAGTCACGCCCTCCGGGCTTTGTCTGGGCGCATACCCGGCATATCCGGGCTCTCAGATGCTCAGTTAGTTGTGCCCCATCGGGCCTTGTATGAGCTAACGAGCCGCGCCTCTCGTAGGCTTGTTGGGATCAGACCTCCGTTAGGTAATGGATACTGTAGGACTTCGGTTATGCCCCCCGTCCGGACATTTACCTCACCGCACTTGTGATTATATATATAAGCGTGCGGTATGATGTCAAAGATCCTTATTGCTACTAAGGTTTTTCCCGAAAACCCTTGGTGGGGGTTTTAATCCCGTAGTAATACGCTGCCGCTCTCTCTTTGTACTTGGGTCCCATAGGCCAGTTGGTCTCCGTGGACGATAAAATCATATTCTATTCTATTCTAATATAAAGTGTATAAAATCTTGTACATGCATACCCCATAAACGAGGATCGCTATGTATGGTCCAGATCAAGGAATAAAGGGCAAATATGCCCATCTGACAGCTCTCGATGCCCGGAGTAACCCCCCGTGTGAATATGCACCCAAACCAAAGAGGGTTTCAGGGGGGTTGTAATTTAAAATGTTAGATGCAATGGTTTAAGTTAATTAATGTTAATGGTAGTTGTGTGTTGGTTGTTGTGTGAAAAAGGTTTGTATACTGTTTGTTTTAGTTGATCCAGATATTTCTATGCAAAGGTCATTTTGCCAAGTATCTCATTTCATTTATCTTGTAGAGTTTCAGATAATACTAAGCTAAAAATATTTCTGATCTCAAATCTTTCCAAACTTTTGGACAAGAATTTAAAGTGGACGATCCTTTTGTCCTTCTTATCCTTGTTATTGATCAGGTGTTTTAGCATATTAACATCCCTTGTCATGGGTTTAACCACCTACAAATATAACATATATTAGTATTGCAGTACCATGCAATACCATTGATTTTCATTAATATGAAAAAGTATAACAAGTTCTTTATGAAATACTAGTAAGGTGTGAATCCAAACATATCTAGAGTATTTTGACATACGTGTCAATATATAGTTTGTATGCCATCCTTTAGATCTTTAATTGTCACATGGGAAATCCTCTACAATCAACAAATTCTCAGGTGTGCTCTCATCCAGATGAATAACTTTATCTTTTTCTAGTTGAATGACTTTATCTTTTTCTAGTTCAGCCTGTTTGATGTTCATGTCCTTGTTCTCAATCTTTGTGCATTTTGTAACATCTTTTGCTAGTGCAGGGTCAGTTGTCAAACGTGGTGGCATCCATTGTGTGCCTTTGGTTGTCCTGTTAAGGTGCAGATTTCTACCAAACAGAGGCTTTTTAGAAATGCCTTTGTAATTGCTGTTTGCATTAGCCTTCAAGAATGATATTGCTTTGATACTTTTTTCCACAATGTCTGCCATCCTATTGTTTCCAAATTTCATCTTGAGGTTGGCAGTAGGATTCTGTGCCATAGTCAGTGTCATATTAATCATTATCTTCCTTATTACTTCTAAGTAGGAGACATATGCAATGACAACCAGCTTCAGTGCCTTGTTGAGTAATTTAGTAATGTTTACCATTCTAATGATGGGAGATGAGCCTAATTGTAATTCTTCCATATGGTTAAGAATGAACCACATTCCCTGGTCAAACCAGATAATACCACAGTGACAAGGTGAATTTTTATTTTTTGGACATGGACATGTAAAACATGGGCAGTGAGTGCGCCATACCCGTTTCAGATAAAAATCATCCCTTACCTCATTGGAATATGCCATATGTCCTTTTTGTCCAATCTGTATCCCATTATTTCTGATGCAAACTTGGTCAAAAGTGGTCATGTCAAATGGTACCTCTACTTCAGTCAACTTGAAGGTTTTTTAAGTTTTGTGGCTGTAATTTTAGCCGTGTCAATTTCCTCCTTGGTAATACCAGCAAATGCTATCCAGGTATCCAAGTCAAGAGGGGCGAGTGCACCAAAATTTTGGCTTCTCCATAAAGCATGAGAATATCCAGCCCCAAGGCATTCAACCATTTGCTTAGTTATAATAGGAAAGCAAGAGGAGTTACCAAGAGTGAGATTGGGTAATTCTTCAAATGACCCAATGGGATTGGCCTCTTCCTCCATGTAAGTATTTTCACCCTTAATATTGTCACTATTTGTGGACTGATAATCAAACTCAGAAAGGTCCAAATCCCAGAAGAGACATTCCTGATTACCTCTATCATAGTCTTGGGACTGTTTTTAGTGCTTTTGTCTTCAACTTCAAATGTAAGGGGAATGATTTCATTGACCTTTTCAAGAATAGATAGGCCAGTTACAAATATTCGGGCCATTTCATCTTCTAGGCATGTCCTTTTGTAAAGAATAGTGCCAATATCCTTGTATATAGAGTTGATGTATTCCTTGCACTTGCTATATTCATAGTTGGCTTATTTGATCTGTCCAATTAATTTGAACTGACCACTAAAGCCAAGGCAGATAACTGGGAATAATCTTCTATCTTGCAGGTTTTTCTCGTTAAAAATAATTAACCTATGTATATCCTTATTTCGGATGCAACCGAGTAAGTTCTGAACTACCATATTAGGGGGCTTCAATGCCATTCTCTTTGTATTTGAAAGGTACCAATTCTTTAATTCAATGTCCTTCCTCAAATATCTCATTTTTATTGGGTTCCTATAGCAGGGAACAGATTTAGTATAACTCATAAGATTAATCACTTGAAATATTCAGGTCACTTGTGACTTCCCTTTAGGCCATGGTCATGTTTTTATTTTCATCTTTTTGCTAATTAAGTATTTAATTATAACTTTCTATTCTATTATCTCAGAAAATCCTTTGTAAGCATAAAAGGACTTCTATTATGTTAATATCCAATACACAATGAAAGTTTACTATATCAAAGAAATATGTAGCTATTATGCCTTCATCAAGGCCATAATTCTCTTGAAAAGATCTTACTTCAAAATAAAGGTACAGTAACCGTATCCAGAATAGTTGTAGCTTGATCATCTATTATGCTAAAGAATCATCAAAGCAAAAGAGCAAGAAACTTGGTTACCTGAGTGAAACCAGAGGACAGTTAGCCAATGTAGGGTAAAAGCCTAAGTCACTAACAGGTAAGCTATAAGTTTCTTGGGTTATTCCCTTCACTCTTTCCTGATGCAAATCATAAGACTGCCATGTCTGAAATTTCTAGACTATGTCCTCTTTTATGGAAAATAGAATCTAGGCGATCATGTCTTCTCAATGTAATTTCCCCCCCCCTTTTTTTTAAACAAAAACATTTACCTTGGCTGGTCTGGTGGTAGATTCTATAATGGGACTCGCATGAAACCAACAAACCGCCTTAGACTTGCTTCTCATTCATCTCAGCAGATTTTCTACAATGGAGGATAGTGGGTAGCCGCACACATGCGAACTACCCAAAAAATAAAGGGAAAATCCAATTATATCATTTGGACCCCAACAAAATACAATGCTAATAGAGATTGGGCTAGTGTACCTGCCGAAAGCTTATCACCGGGATTAAAAAACCCCGCCCTTTCGGGTTTTCGAGGAAAAACCCTAGTGATAAGCCCCGGCAAGGGGTTTGGACAAGCATAAGGCATAAAAATCGCTCCCAAAACCCACGAATGGAAAAGCGAAGCATGCCGCTTCGCTAACCTGTACCTGCACATCACCAACAAAACAACAAGACAAAACAAACCTCCCAAAGTGGAGGGGCTGATTATGCGCGTGCCACGCGATAAAAATACAAAAACAAAGAAGGGGGGGAGGGTGGGTTCAAAGAGAATAAGGTACTGCTGAGAGAGAAGAGGAAGCGCCGATGAGATGTTGATGCAGAATGGCGCCTAAAATAGCGAACTCCCAACCAGAATGGGCATGCGCCGCCCGCATGCATGCAAAACGAGCATGCTCGTCCCATTCTAGAATGGCGATCCGATGTCTCGGATCGATGGGATTCTAGAATGGGACTCGCATGAAACCAACAAACCGCCCGAATACCAAAGGACTTCCTTACAAACTAGGATCGAGGACGAAGGTCACAGGACGAAGGCTAAAGGCCGGAAAAGGACAGCAAGAAAGAAATGCCAAATTGGCCAACCCAAGCAGGGAGAAGCCCCTCCCCTGCTTGGGAAACAATTCAAAGAGAATAAGGTACTGCTGAGAGAGAAGAGGAAGCGCCGATGAGATGTTGATGCAGAATGGCGCCTAAAATAGCGAACTCCCAACCAGAATGGGCATGCGCCGCCCGCATGCATGCAAAACGAGCATGCTCGTCCCATTCTAGAATGGCGATCCGATGTCTCGGATCGATGGGATTTACTGTGTAGTAAAACATATGCATCATAGTTTACTAATGATGCCAGCACTCCTTTATATGCAAGATCAGTCTTCACCAAGTGCTTATTCTTGGTATTCTTTTCTGGATTACCAATTAATATGTCCTCTTTGTTGTATTTTCGACTTCAGATGTTTTTTAATAGGTCTCAGCTTTAAGATCCACTATATTAGATCCATTCTATTAACGTAAGACATCCACAAACTTGTGCATATGCAAATTTCATAAGAAAACCTTGTAGATCCATAATATGTATTCTAAATAGAAAAATTTAACTAGTTAAGGAACCTGGTGGTCTTGTGGATTTGCCGAATAGCTTGCATGTCGGGTCTGCTCATTTGCTGCTCCTTTGTTCACTGGATCATGCAGGGCCTCGTTCTGCATAGTCTCTTTAATGCCAATCTTCGGATCTTCTTCAGTCTCCTTGCCTTTCTGCTCAGGCGTATCCTTAGCTTTCTGCTCAGTGTTACCAGCATTCTTATTTCCCTTACTAGTGCATTCTGCCATCACAGACGTTCTTGCAACCTTGTGGAAATCAAATAGCTTCTTTCTCTTGGATGCATTCTTCATCTCAGCCTCAATCTTCCTTCTGGTGGCCATATTTAAATCACCTTTATTCCTTCCCATAAACCTATCCGGCCTAACCCAGATGCGGCTTGGTATGGGAAAACGGCCAGTGCAGCAGTTTTTAATGCCTGGGCAGTTAAATACATGCACAAGGTCCTTACCTGTCCTTACTACCGTCTGGCACATTAGGGACTTGTGAATTTTCTTCCAGCTGTTCTTGGAACCGTCTGTAAGAGCTTGGTTCTCTTCACGTTGGTCGAATCCGTCATGTGCTTTTCCGTCCATGACTAGACGGAACCCTAACTTACATCCTGGCGCCCTGAAGGGAACTGTCTGTAAAGGTAATTTTGTCCAATGACAAGGTTATTTTTCTGATCATTGGTTACCCATGTATCCTTTGTAGTCATCTCCCTATCTAGTTGAGAAAAGATTCCAGCTCATGTTATCAGTTTCAGAACTATTAATCCTTTAATTAGCTGCCAAGTGTCACTTAATCATTAACAAACAAAAAAAAAGGGAAAACTTGTTATATTGCTAATTAATAGCTTCTTATCACATTTGTTTTCTCGATATTTGTCTTTTTCTCTTCTTTTTTTTTTGTCGACATTGTACCTTGTTCTTTTCTACCATATTGTTTTCTTTTATTGGTTCCTTACTCCCTTTGTTCTATTTGTTCCATGCACCATTAGCTTTTTTTTTGTTCCGTTGGGTTCCCGCGGACGTAAAAATTCTCTTATCTTATCTTTTGCATTATAGTAATTCCGTTTTCTTTGTGTTGTTAGCTGTATGTATACTTTTGGCTTCAGTTTTTCTCAAATGCTTCTTTCGGGTCATGCTCCTCTTCTACTAACTTTTTCCATGTCCTCTTTTTTCCTCTCCCACGGTCTTCCTTCTTATCCCTTCTTGTTGAGTATTTTGAGATTGTTCTCTTCTATCGGCCGACATATGTTGTATCAGACCTTGCAAAAAAGTGTCCATGTTCACTTGCAAAGTAATAGAATTACTATTTTTTGGCAAGGGACGTTTATATTTGGAATCTAGAGGGCCTAGATGTGCATGTTTTCTTTTCTCATCAACATTCCCTTTCCTTTCTCGACCTATGGTAAGTCACAAACATTCCTAATGGAATGCACTCAAATTGGATTTCGAGGCATTCATCATAAGATACGCAATAGTTTTTTGAATGTGTATCATCAAATGTCTTGGTGGGCCAATGATATGTGCATGGTCAAATGGCCTTACACAGAAGCATGTGAAAAATTGTCATAAGTATTGCCACAATCTCCTCCATAATTCCTCTCTAGGGAATGTATCAAAAGCTTCTGCAAAATTCATAAAACAACATTAGGAGTCTTGTTGTTTACTGCTATTGTTCTCATATGATCAATGGGTTTAAAGCCTGCCTAAACCATTGCACATGACCTAGTTGTTTGAAATCCTGAAGGCCATTATATAGATCTACATAAAGAACTTATTAACATTAGCATGTTGGCGATAGAAGCTTGACTCTACAATCGCTTTAAATAGGACGCGTTCTTTGTTGGACCTGCACCTGTATCCACATGTTGCAGTTGTGTCTATCCACCTTGTGCAAGGATATAAAAGATGGTAGCAAGCACCCCACCATAACCTCATTTGTGTATTTATTAAATAAAAAATAGGTACACTACAAGTTAAGAAAACACTTTGACTAGTATGTTCTTATGTTTCCATAAGGAAAATGAAATCTATATCCTTTGCCACAAAGTTTAAACTATCTCCATTCTGTCAAGGGAACCACAAAAAGTCTAAGACAACATACAAAGCCACAATTCTTATTATGAAGTAGGAGCACCACGGGTACCAATCTAAGAAGATGAAACAGTAGCACAAGGACAAGGGGAGAACTATTAGAATATAGGGTGAACAGACACCGACATGGAATGGAAACTATAAGCTTGTCTAACTTGGATTTTGTTGATGTGAAATTGCGCTTTGCCATCTGTCATCTTGCCAAATATCTCTAACTCATGCCCTTAAGATTACATCTTGATTGATAATTGCATTCCTAACCAATGCATTTATATTTCAGAGTTCATGGATGATTATGGCTATGTCTACCAATGCGTAATACTTTCGTAATATGTAAACGAATATGAAACTTTATCTTTGCCAGTATTAATATCTAGCATAATAACAGGGGGTTTGTTTTGTATTTTTATACATTTTTTCCTATGGTTTTTATATGATTTGATGGTGGTATTCCACGAGACGTACTAATTGGTACATCTAGAGTGCACATACCCTCAATTTACCTTTAGTGGCATTTTCTAATGGTTTCATTTATGATTTTCTAAGTATATGCGAAATCAAACATGCAAGCCTCGAACAGGGTATTTTAGGGTTTCGATTCCATTGTTTTGCTTCTACGTTCTCTTTTGAGGCTTGGCGAAGCAAAGGGAGAGTCATAACATCGGTGCTTCCCCCAAAGAACTTTTTTTTTTCCAATCCTTTAGTCCACAAATGCATCCTGCTGCTCCATGACAGCATGATTCGATAAAGCAGGGGCCGCAAGGACAGTGCATCAGGCCACCTATAGGTTCTGGGCAGGGGTCTCGGCTGGTTCTGGAAGCCTGGTAGAGAGTTAGGACAGCGATGAGCTCTAGGGTTCTCTGGTGTCAGGTGAGCAATTTCCATATTCTTGTGTTTTCATGCATTTCTTGTTCTAAAAAGGCCGTGGAATACAGAAGCTCTCTGTCCTTATTTTGGCCACTAACCCAGTCAATTTTATGAAGTGGGTCGATCAGGATTGACTTTTGCATTATTGGGCTTGCGCATTCAGATCGAAAATATGAATTTGGGGATCAATGGCAAAGGAAGAACGCGTGGAAGGGCCTGTTCCGGCGTCGCCCGCATGTTGTTGCATTGCTTTGCGGTATGTTCTTTCCGTTTGGATACTTTGGTTCATTGGGATTGGCTTACGCAAGGTTTTGCAAACAGGGTGTTGGCGGAATATAAAGCTTGGAAAAATCGGGTTTCGTTTTTACAAAGCTTCTTTGGACTCGCACTTGGAGAGCTTTCTTCAAAAGTAAAATTAACGTATGCTGAGATACTTTTCGTTTTCACAAAGCTTGCTGGACCCAACTTGGGGATTCTTCAAATGGCTTTCTACTATTGAATTTGTAAGTGGAGGCTTCGGAGAAGTCGCAATTGCAAAGGGTTCCAACACGGACAAAAGTGCTCATGGTAAGTTTCCTTAGAAATTGTGAGTTTCAATGTGTAACAGGGATGCTAAACTAATGTCATTTCATCAAATAACTAGCTAATCACTATCATTATATTTGACTTGTAACTAGTGCTTTAGGGAAGACTTGGTGCACATCGCTCTCCTAGAGCTGAGCAATCAGTCCCCTTCAGATATGGATATTTCATTTTATTATATGTCTGCTGGTAGAAAGCCCATGATTATTGTAATATTACAACTAGTGCAGGATAATATAGGCAGTCTTATGTTCAGTTCAAGTGGAGAATATGTTTTCCCGCACTCTATTTGATCAACCTGACTGCTTTCACACATCAATAAATTTGGATCCTAGATATACCTATTATTTCACTACATATGTTCTGTAGTGGACCTTCTCAAGAGTTGGTTGAGTTATATTTGACAGCAAAATTGAAGTTCTTTCATATTCCATAAGGTGAAGGCTGCATTCAATTATCTTCAAAACAACAAACCAGCCAATAATTATATTTTGTAAAATCTTCATTCAACTGGCATAACTCCTTCTTTATTATTATTTCAGATGTGTGAATCAATCTTTAGGCCCCGTAGCAGCCAACTCCTGTGCCAATCCTATTGGCAAGTTCCATGCAGCAAAATGGAGTACCATTAGGATGGTGTCTTGCTGATGCAGACGATGTAGCCACATTTTTTTCTCAAGTACCATAGAATGATAACTGGTTGTATACAAGTTAGAATCAAATTGTTGATCTCATCATGCTATTTTTGTTCTGCAGAGAAATGTGTTTCATGCACTCGTGTCTCCAAGCGAGCTTCCATCTCTCACTGCTTTATTCTCCCATCAATGTCCCACCTCACAAAAGGGATCTATGATGGTGAGCAAAGGTCTGCCGAACTTGGCCGCCATTTTGGAAACATTTATAAGATAGCATTTGCACCATAAAGTTGCTGTGTGAATTATATCATATCTTGTTTTAATGCTAGATATTGGATGCCAATACCGGTTATGATTGCTATCTCTTTTGTATTGATGCTCCCTCTTTGTGGCAAAACAGGCTTGCATTGATACCAGCACATGTTGCTTGACAATGTGCAGTTTACAATAGTTTACATGATTCTTGTATTGCAATATTGAGATTACAGATAATGAATATAATGACTACATAAAATGTACTCAATAGTTGTTTGCAATGGAAATAATTTGTTTGTCTTGATGTTATTATGCTTTTTTAAAATATACTTCCTTCCTTTCTTCCTTCCTTTTAGTAATTAATATTTAGGCCCATAAAGTTTACTTATGTTTGCTTTAGTTAGGGCCCGAAGGGCCCAAAAATTTTTTTAATATAACAATCAATACACAACTACCATTAACATTATTAACACAAACCATTGCATTTAACACATTTAAATTAAAATCCCCCTTAAACCCCCTTTGGTTTGGGTGCATATTCACGGGGGTTACGTGAGGGCGTGAGCTCTAAAAATATATTTACCATACATGTACAAAATTAACACCATTAAGTACATTCTCTCAAACCTTATAGTATTTTGCAAACTTAAATATACAGTATACAAAAACTTGTACATGCATACCCCACAAACGAGGATCGCTATGTACGGTCCAGATCTTGGAACAAAGGGCAAATATGCCCATCCGACAGCCATGCTCAAGGTCATGGGTTAAACACTTCATTGTAAAAGTGGCTATGATTATTGTAAAGTTAGTGACCCATTTCAGCCATGTACAATAGTAGGAGCATGTCCCAGAAACTCTGGAGCTTCACGTGGATGTTAAAATGGTTATTTATTTATCTATCAGGTCCTCAACTTTAGCTTCTATTAAGCCACCTATAACCGCATTATCCCATCTATGTCTTTGTTCATGTTGATCTCGATGTGCTTGGTCAGTAGATGGAACTGACAATTGTTTTAGTGGCTTGATCTGAGTATGCTAGCCACTAAAGTCAAAGTCACATTTTAGAATTTTAGGATGAGATAGATAGCAATGCTACATCTATTAGGGATTACATGTGGCTGTAAGATGCCCACGCAACTCGATTAGTACTTTCACTCTATTGCTAAGTTAATAAGTTCATACATTGCTTTCATGATGGGCTCGAACTTGAGACCCCACCAATGAAAGGGCTTGTTAGTAGATATCTTAGAGGTTTGTACAACATTCTCTTTATGATTCATGTATTATTTACGTTATGGAAGCAAGTAATAGGCTCACACGAAGAAGCATTGAGTACAGAAGTTAAAGACATAGCATAGAATTCAAAGATGTTAGTAGATGTCGTGGTGGTTTATGCAATGTTATTCTTTACAATGTTACGTGCCATTTGCTTTGAGCCCAAGGGGGAATAATAGGCCCACACAATCGACAAATGTTGAGATAGACTTTGTACACATACAAACTCAAATTGAAGAAGTTGAAGGTGAAGGCATTATTTGGAGTTACCAAGGGCTTGGATGCTATATATTGCATCATATATCACCACATAAAACACTACAACGTTCAAGTACTAGTTTTAAGATGGCCATCAAAGCAGGAGCTATAATATTAGCAATTGTCATTTCAAGCCTACTTTACGGGATGACAAGGGCAGCTGATCCTGATCCGATGCAAGACTATTGCATAGCAGATCTGAGCCAAGGAGGACATTCTGAGAAGGAAAATTTATGCAGCCAAAGGAATGATTTATTTTTTTCATGCAATAAAGGGGTGAGAGTAAATGGATATCCATGCAAGTGCGTGGAGGAGGCAGATACTGACGACTTTGTCTACACGAGGCTTCGAGACCAATCAAATGTGTCCAATGCATACGGAGCAAGCGGAACATTAGGGTTTGTACAACAATTTCCGGCTCTGAACACACAAGGAATCTCCTTTGCGAGGTTAGATTGGGCTCCTGGAGGTTTGATACCCCTTCATACACATCCTAGAGCCACAGAAATAATATATGTTGTATCAGGTAGACTTTATGCTGGATTTGTCACCTCTGATGATCGACTTTTTGCCAAGGTTATTCGTCCTGGTGATGTCATGATATTTCCACGTGGGCTTATTCACACGGGGGGTGACTCTGGGCAACGAGAGCTGTTGGATAGGCATATTCACCCCTTATTCCTTAATCTACACCGTACGTAAAGTTCCTCGTTTGTGGGGTATGCAAGTACAAAATTTGCTATACTGTATAACAAGATTCGTAAAATACTATATGATTTCAAACGAAATACTATATGGTGTTGATTTTGTACGTGCAAAATACAATTATGAGGGCTCTCGCTGCCCTACGTCACCCCCCGTGTGAATATGCACCCAAACCAAAGGGGGTTTAAGGGGGAATTTTATTTTTAAGTGTGGAATGCAATGGTTTTTAATAATTAATGTTAATGATAGTTATGTGTTGGTACTATTTTTGGCCCTTCGGGCCCTAACAAAAAAAAACCAAAACCAAATAAACAAACAAGCAACAATACAACATATACACAGTCCAAACTCCCTTGAGTGAATATGTAGCATCTAAACAAAAAAAGAAAGTCATATAATCATTGTTTATTGTCATATATTGTTATATGTTTGTGAGATCTGTGAAGAACAAAAAATTTAGGGCCTATAGAATATAAAAATCATAAAAACAATGCAGATGAAAACTTGTACACAAACTAGCATAAGGGGTTCTCATACTCGTCTAAACCAAATCAGCAAGCAGCCACCTGGGAATTGCATCAAAATACCCAAAATACAGAAGCATAGATGCTAACAGGGACACCACCCTTTCCACTAAACTTAATCTACCAGAGGTGTCCAGCGAATGGAAAGCCATAAACAACACTTCCATTTGAAACCATGATGGTGAGATTATGTGCGAACTTGTCTCATTCAACTTAGCAACTTTAGCAGATCTATTGGCTAGAGAACTGAGAAAACCTCTCCAGAGATCAAATACTAACGGATCATTTGATATCTGATGGTTGGAACGATCTATTAAAATCTTTGCTACGAGTACCAAAGTGCTTTCCAAAAGTCCATACGGCATTTCACCTCCCTTTAATATTTGGTTACATATGTGGATCTCCAAACTATCTAAGAGAATGCCCCGAACAACCAATGCATCCAAAATCTCAAAAGAAAGCTTCTGAAACTGCTGCAGTAAATCAGAGCCAACTGATATGGAGTGCCAAAAGAGTACACATTTGGCTCTCGATATTAATCTAAGAATCGCTCTTAAGCAACACAGAATACTTTGAGTGGAAATCTTATTGAAACATGAATAATTCATACAGATATAGGACCATCCTGAATCTCCGGACTGCCGCTTTCAAGTTCCTAGGAACCAAAATAGCAACCTCCAAATACGTATGATCCACCTGTCCACTACAGCACCATGGTTTATTTTGACACATCTTATAATTCCCAACACTCCCCCTCAAAATAAACCTACTCTTCTGTTTCAACGAACATTAATCTACTTAAATGTTCAGAACTTATAACTTAAAGAACAAAAACAGACTACCCTACAACAATAACAAACTTCCATCAGTATGAAGATCTGCTTCCTCGAACAGTCTTCACAAAATCTGCAGCTTTCCTTAAACACTTGGAACAAGTGTCCTCAGTTCTGCTGCCAGAGATTTATGACTCTAAATATCTTCAATTCGCACCATACCAAGTTCTGCAATACACTTGATAAATTTCTTCCTCCCAAGAGCTTTAGTGAACACGTCAGCAGTCATTTTGTCCGTTCTCAGATGATGAACCACTATGTGACCTTCTGCAATCTTTTCCCTTGTGAAATGATATTGAACTTCAATATGCTTAGCCTTTGAAAAATTCGTTGGATGCTTAGCTAATGAGACTGCAGCAGAATTGTCATTAAAAATGACAGTGGCATCAGCCTGTGGTACATCCACATCTTGTAGGAGCCTTCTCAACCAGATGCACTCCTTAGTTGCACTACACAACGCCATGTATTCAGCTTCACACGTGGACGCAGCGGTAGCTTTTTGTTTTCTGCTGCACCAGTCTACCACTCCCCCTTGCAGAAGGAAACAAAAACCTGTCCTTGACTTACGATCAGCAAGATCACCTGCATAGTCAGCATCTCTTTTAGAGTTTATATACTCTTGCATGCGACTGGTAATTTGCCGAGATCGAGCAGATCTCCTTACTGTATCAGCAACTTCCAATGGAGCTGGTTGCATGCTGAAAACAGTCACCAAATCATCAGATTCCCCTTCACTATCTTCAGGTTCGGATGGCAACTCCACCTCATTTGCTGATTCAGACACCTCTATGGACTCGGACTTATCCTGGTCAGATTCATCATCACTAGAAGAGGACTCATTTAGATCAGGGATTGTTGCTTTCTTATCTCGTGCAAAGTCAAAATTGTGTTCATCAAAACGAACACTCCTTCTAATGAGAACCTTCTTGTGTGCTGGTACATACAATCTGTAACCTTTTGTCTCATTTGAATACCCAACAAAAATACATGGCACAGCTTTAGCAGACAATTTGTCCTTCCTAAGATGAGCGTAAGCATTACAACCAAACACTTTAGCATCAATCATGTCTGGTTTTCTTCCAGTCCAAAGCTCTTCCGGAACTGCTGCAGGAGATGCTTTGGTGGGAACTCTGTTAAGCAAAAAACACGCTGTGTGTACTGCCTCTCCCCAAAAGGAGATATCAATTGCATTGCCAAACAACATAGCACGGGCGCATTCCAAAATGGTGCGATTCTTTCTCTCCACGACCCCATTTTGCTGATGTTCTCCAGCCACGGATTTTTCATGTCTGATCCCAAACTCCCCACAAAAGTGTTCAAATTTGTGGTTAACAAATTCTCCCCCTTGGTCTGTTCTTATGCATTTGAGAATCTGCCCACTTTGAGTTTCCACCATTCTTTTCCAAGTAACAAAAACATCAAAAACTTCAGATTTCCTTTTCAAGAAATACACCCAAAGTTTCCTAGTGCAGTCATCTACTATCAAAAGGAAATATTTGGCTCCTCCCAAAGAGGGAATTCTGGCTTTACCCCACACATCCATGTGCACCAGTTCCAGCCGAGATGTTGCCCTATGAGTTTTCCCTTTTGGGAACTGCCTTCTATGCATCTTACCGAGCATACACCCCTCACACAACCTGTTGGGTTTTCCAATTTGAGGCAGACCATGAACCAATTTATGTTCAGCCATCTTCTTCAATAAATCGAAATTGGGATGTCCCAGCCTTTCATGCCAAAGCTGGTTAGGATCCATGATGGAAGCCCTTAAAGCTGTCTTTTGTGACCAACTCAGTCTATACAAGTCTCCATCTCGGTCACCATAGGCAATCATTTTCCCTCCATGATCTTTGATAGTACATCTTCCATGCCCAAACTGCACTATTAAATCAGCATCATCCAATTTCGAGATGGACAGCAGATTTGCTTCCAAATGTGGAACATGAAGTGTTCTCTTCAACAAAATATCTCCTGTAGGCATTTTAAGCTTGATGGTCCCAACTCCAGCAATGTCTAAATTTCCTTTCCCAATTTTAACCTTACTGTTCATTATGCCCTTGTACTCAACAAACAGATCCCTTTTTGATGTCATGTGGTCTGTAGCTCCCGAGTCCAAGTACCAAATCCCAAATGAAGTCTTTGCTACAAAATACCCAGCTGCATCCCCTACTGTTACGCTGTCAATTGCTTCCCAAACACATTTTTTTATTATTTTGAATATATTTGAAATCACTGACCTAATCACACCAAACAAAAACAACATACAAATCCAGATTTTCACCTCCGAATGGTCATCTTCAACCTTGCTTGTCTTCTCTTTTACGCACACGAAGGCCTTTCCGGAAGAGACGAAGGAGTCACTGCTTTCCACTGATCCATCTTCTGAACTGGACGAATCAGATTTGTCAACCTTGGATGCTTTATGTGCCCTTGCTTCCTTCTTGGATCTACCATCATCTTTCCTGCTCTCTGCTCCTCTCTTCCTTCTCTTGTCAGGCAATGGACAATCTTTTGCAAGATGCCCAACCTGATTGCAGTTATAACACTTCCTTTGTTCCTCCCTGCCACTTAAGAAAGCCTGAACCTCTTTTGAGGAACTCTTCCTCATACCCTTCTGGTTCTTCTCTTCTAGAAGCAGTTGCTGACAGGCCCATTCTAGATTCACCTTTTCACTGGCTCCAACAATATTCTTAACATTGTTGTACGAACTTGGCAGCCCAAGCAAGAGAGCTCCTACCACCAGATCATCATCAAGCCCCTTATCCATTCCTTGCAATTGCTTAGATGCCTGCCTTATAATTCCAATGTATTCTTCCATATTCATGCTCTCCTTCAGCTTTGTGCTAAATATCACCGAATACAGATTTGCCTGAGTGGAAAAATGCTTTCGTTTATAAGCCTTTTGCAGTTCATCCCACGCTTCCTTTGCAGAAGGGGCTTCAGCGATTTGGGGCATCAAGGTGTCGTCCAAATATCTCAACATCCTACTCTTTGCCCTCCAGTCTTTCTGAACCCATCGATTCATTGCTTCCTTATCGGGTTCAGTTCTCACCTCAGTGATTTGAGAACTTCCTTCACCCTTCACGTCTTGACCATCCTTTGAGGTTACCGTAAGCCTGAGATCTTCACCTGGCTTTGGTTCATCACCGCTTACAATCCCCCACAAGCCTTTTTCACAAAGCTTAGCTTGTACTCTGATGAACCAATAGTATGCATTACTGTGACTCAGGTTTTCTATCTTCATCTTGATTTCCCTGCAGAAGCGTCCTCAAGAACGATACCGCTCTGATACCATATTAATCTAAGAATCGCTCTTAAGCAACACAGAATACTTTGAGTGGAAATCTTATTGAAACATGAATAATTCATACAGATATAGGACCATCCTGAATCTCCGGACTGCCGCTTTCAAGTTCCTAGGAACCAAAATAGCAACCTCCAAATACGTATGATCCACCTGTCCACTACAGCACCATGGTTTATTTTGACACATCTTATAATTCCCAACACTCGAATTGAAGGACTTGGAAGTTTTACATGAGCCCCTGTTCCATAAGAACTCACATCCATTCCCTGCTTCATTAAAAGTGCATGGGTCAGCAAGCAGCCACCTGGGAATTGCATCAAAATACAGAAGCATATATTTCAAGGACAAGATAAGCCGAGAAGTATGCGACTTACGCAGCTACGCTGATGATAAATCGGAAGGCAACCGGAAGAAAGCGTAACTTGATAAACTGAAAATACGATAGTCGGACTTAACCCATCTTGATTGCTATATACTGAAAGAAGCATTGAAATCTAAATATGGGGACACAAATTACCTCAAACTGCTCCTATGTGCGTCCCTCTCCATTTCTGGCCGGTGTTCTTGCAATAATGGACAAAGCATGAAGGCGGTCACGAAGCTTCGTCTTGCGTGAGATCATACACAAGCATGTTGATGTGAAACATCCTCCACTTCTAATACTATTGGCTCCAACTCTTCCTCCATCTTCCTTAATATCCTATCCCTCCTTGACAAAGACGGTTTTGAAAGGTCGAAACATCTCACTTTGCACTTCCCATTTCGTTTTTGGTGTTGCCAATGCGAGAATTACCTCGGACTTCGACCTCACCTTGAAAATTTCTGTTCTTTCCCTCCACACTCTCTTGATGAGACACTTTGCCGGTTTGACTCTCCATATAGAGTTGCAAGGTCTTTTATATCAATTTAAACATATTAAAAACCCATTACTTCTAGGCGATTGTAAGGCTTTGTTTCAGTCCTAGCATCTGAATAAAATCTGGACCTAATCTCAAAACATCTACAGCATTCGACCCAGATAAACCCTCTATCAATAAGGCTGCAAGTCCTTTAGTCAAAACAGAATCAGAATCAGCCTCTAAAAATAGCCGACCTTCTCCGTCCAACCAGGCCCGAACCCAAATCTGTGAAACGCATCCCTCCACCTTGTTTTCCTTGGTTTTGAACTCCTCTGATAGTGGGTTTCCTTTGCTATAGCGGAGGGGCTGTCATTTAAGGAAAATGTAGAGGAGAGCTTATGAGAAGGAGAGGAGATGCGAAGGTCGGCTATGGCGGAACGGGACAGGCGGATCCGGCAGCTCCCAAGCCTAACCCTCCAGAGTCTAAAAATGAACAGATCCAGAGGCTTGATTAGAGGATATAAAGGAAATGGATGCAAGTGGTATACGAGGCAAATGAAGAAATCAAGAATCGATGTTTCAAGTGGGCTTGGATCGGACAAGATCTGCGAGAAATTTGAAGAACGGATAATTCGAAACAAGTTAACAAGTTGAACCCTAAGAAAACCCTAAAAAAAACCTGAACCCTAAGAAAACCCTAAAAAAAGCCTAAAAATAATAGGAGGATATCCACCACAGGATTTGCCCCCTTCTCTAAAATCAACGGCTAACAAAAGGGTGCACTCTAGAAATACTATTTAGTACACTTTGATGAATACGGCCACCAAATCATATGAAAACCTTAGAGAAAACAGTACAAAAACAGAAAAAAAACCCCTTGTTATAATGCTAGATATTCCAGCTCAATGTTGGCTCCAAACCAGCGCAAGCTCTTGTTGTCCTTAACTCTCAGAACCCTGGCTTCCAGATCATTGCCCATTCCACCTTTGGAACCAATCTCCCTAGTGAGGTCCTTACCAAGAATTTCTTTCTTGATGCTGATACCGTGGAAGAGCTGCAGAATGTTGATTATCCAATCTTAACTTAAGAAATGGAGTACCATTTTCTTCTATAGACTTCAAACTATTATATCACCTATTATTCCATCTATTTATGTATGTATCTATCTATCACATCTTATCTATAATATATATGAGGTCTATCTATTATTGTGGTTGGTTTGCAATTACATGCATCAGAAGAGGATTTGCTTATTAACATGGATTATTGATGATATGCTAGATCCTATTGATGATATGCTAGATCCTAATCGTACATACTGGAATAAAATAACAATGTTCTATAGAGAATACTTCTACCAATACCAACTATGGTTATTGTTTTCAAATTAGATCCACATCAAATTTGTAGCTTGACTAATTCATCCCACGAAAGACTAAATTATGAATATCCAGCCCTAAAAATCCGACAACTTATTTTGAAAGAATTGAACTTCTAGCTATACTAAATAGAGTAGCTGGTGATGCAAATTCATGAAAAAATCCAAATTATTGGATGGGTGGCAACATAAATGCTTTGGCTAATGGCATATTTCATGTTTACTATTCTTGAAATATGTAAAGGTTTACGTTTAGAAAGGTTGCAAGTTTTCTGGCTCCTTTGTGACGTTACATATTTTTCTGACCAAATTGTTGCATGTTAAGTTGTGCGTTCTTTCTTCCTTTGTTTCAAATCTCCCTCGTCAGTGAAAAAATATGAACTCCTCAATTCTATCAATTCAAATTCCTCTACTTGAATAAAATTTGGTGATTTGGTCATGGATTAAAAATAATGCAATGTTCCTCTGTGGGATAATCTTTTTAGTGATCCTGATATGTTTGGTCAAACATTTTACCTAAATGGAAAATAGCAAGCACCTTGATGTTCCTAGACGTCATGAATTTACCAAATCAATAAGAGATAATCATTCTAATAGTTTTCTGGAAGCCTTCTATGGGTTCTATGCTTAAAGAGTTTGAACTTGCCATTTGAATCTACCATCTTATTGCATCTAAAATTTAGACTTTGAATAATATTGCACTCATAGTTAAAGTCAATAAGTTGACATTAGATCTGATAAGCTTTGGACTTTTTTCCTTGACCTCAAAAAGGGTACTCTCATTCCTATGACACAGAAGTGAAGTGATGTTCTCATTGAGCTTTTTGAAAGTACTGAGTACAAATTGGTGCCCCTTACTAGGGGTAGAAATATTTGAAAAAACTTGAAAACTAAAAAATGATCCGAAACTAGACAATCATCAAGAGCATGACAAAGTAGAGAATACAAGATCAAAGATGAACCATCTGTCATGTCGGCTAACAAAAGGCAAGAAATCTGATGGCATCTTCTCATCGGATGTAAAAACCTGCCCTTTTGGAAATGAGAAAACGGTCGCCAATGCTCTGGAGAAATGCCTACGACACCTAAACCAAAGTAGAGACAACTGAAATGCGTCCCGCCAAACAAAAAGTTGAAGCATCAAAAAAGGATGAAGCGCGACTCTATGCACCCGGGCAACCAAGAGCCCTCCAAAAATAACCTGCAAAGTCAAGGCTGAAAACAAAAGGGAGAGGACCGTCAGGGAGTTAGGCGCCTTGTGCATTAGAGTATCAGATATCTAATAAAGCTGGAGGCTCTAGGACCATGTCGAGAAAGAACTAACAGCCGACCAATTGGGAACCATCTGCGAAATGACGATCGTGAAAAAAAAATATTCAATTAGTGTTGCCTCGGAGGCTATAGTGCCATGCTGAGAGAGAATGAAAAAGAAGAATGTCTAAGAGGCTTGCCACACCAAGAAAGAATAAAATAATAAGTATGCCCCAGAGGCTACAGTGCCACACTGAGAAAAATGAAATATAAGAATATCCACAATTGCAAAGACCATTGAAAAGAGACATGGAGGATATTGGAGGCTACACAGTGTCAGTGACCCAAGAAGTATAGGAAAATAGACAAAAACTAAAGATGGTCAACTGACCAAAAGGAATTGGAATGGAATAATGGAATGGAATAATGGAAAATGAGAAAATGGAATGAAATAATGGAAAACGAGAACATGGACATGATCTATTGCAGGAGAACTATGAAGGGAGGGAGAGTGAAGGAAACTGACAGGACAGGAAGGAGGAGAAAACTAGCTCAAGAGAACGTCAATGAATAAAAATAGGAGAAGAGGTCTCCGCATGGATGATGGGTCGCAACAGGTTTGCAATCAATTTGCGGATGATACATTCCTCTTTCTTCATGCAGATGAGTCCAATCTCCAGGCAGCCAAGAATATTTTGGATGCCTTTTCTTTAGCTTCGGGATGCTTGCTTAACTGGTCGAAGTGCTCGGCCATGTGGATACTGGAGGAACCTCCTCCTGCGTGGTTGAGTCAGTTTCCCTGGGCTCTAACACCGCCACACACAGCTGCCAAACTATTAGGCATACCATTTGGCTTGGACATTAATGCTAGGGCAATTTGGGCGGAGACATTACTGAAATTTTAAGCAACATTTGAATTGGGAGGGAAGTAAACTCACCATGGCTGGTAGGATTCGGTAGCCAAGTCGGTGCTCAGAAAGCACTCATGTTTACGTGACCTCCCCGCATACTTGCGCCCGAAAGTGTGGTTAAGGAGTTGGATGACACCATTCGCAATTTTGTTTGGGGAGGGAATGAGGAGGGGGGCTACGGTGAAGGTGCATGGTGGAAGTGTGTGCGTCCCAGCATGTGGGGGGGCTTGGGTATGCTTGATGTGTCATTGCACATGAAGGTTACAGTGTCGAAATTCATCTCGGCGGTTGTTGCGGGGAGCAACAATCCCGTGCTTGGCTCTGTTGGCCGTCGCTTAAACCGTCACTCTATTGTGTTTAGGAAGCCAGCTATTCGGCTCAGTTGCACGGGGGCTGTTTGAGGATTTGCGGCCATTCCCTCATGCTTCGCCTTTTCTTAAGGGTCTCCTGAAGGCCTGGAAGGTGGTCAAGGTTCTCTTTTCATTGGACCCTAGCAAGTGTATGGTAGCCTCATCGCCCTTTCTTTGGGTACCCTTAGACTCTGCATCTCCTTTGGCCTCTTCCCTACACCCAGGTACTCAGCGCCGATGGATTGCTGCAGGGGTAACATCTATCCGTGACTGGTATTGGGAGGGTCATCTGGCACCGTGGGAGTTTTTTAGGGAGAGATTTGGCCTTTGGCGGTGGGACATACGGATTTGGGCCAGAATTGCCAATGCTATTCCATTGCAGTTGACCGCGTTTGGAAGTCGCATAGTGGACTTGATGCATCTCAGTTTGTAGCATCGGCTTATGGGCTCCTAGCACTTCAGGACACGTTGCCGCCTTCGGATAAGTGGTCGCTTAAGCTTCCAGGGAGTAAGTGGCCCGCCATGTGGAAGTGGGCGTGGTTTCGTACCCTTTTGTGGCAGATCTTGCACCGTAGCCTCAGGGTGAATGTCCGAGTCCACAGGTTCAAGCCTCAGGTAGCGGAAACATGCCCTTTATGTGGGAGGCGACGTGAGACCATTGATCACTGCTTTGTCCTATGCATAGAGGTAGGGGCAGCTTGGTTCTGGGTGAGAGCCCTCTTTGGGACTTCACTATGCAGTCAGAAGATTCTCTTGGGAGTCCTTCCTAGCAGGTGGGCAGTGGCCAAGCGGCAGGCGTTTCATTTATGCAGAGCTTGGCTTTTGTGGCTGATTTGGAAAAGACGGAGAGCGAAGGTCTTTCAGAATGCAGTGCTTAGCCCTTTTCGGCTGGTTCCGATCTTGAGGCATAAGTTTTGGCAGGCTTACCAAGTCTCAAGCTTGTCTGGCACAGTTAAGCGGGAAATTTGGTCGACATTCTTACAGATTGTGGATCATGATGGGCGCTTCATTTCTTAGCACCACACTTATCATTGTACTTGATCGCATTCTAGTGGTTTAATATATTCTTATATTCTTCAAAAAAAAAAAAAATAGGAGAAGAGGCAGAATAAATAGGAGATGTGAGATGAGACATTCCCATCCAAGAAATGTCAGTTCTATTGCTATCGCAATAGAACCGTGGCATTCCTAGGATGGGTCCTATGACACAACCAAGTGCCTGATAGAAGAGGAATCTACTCCAAACAAAATAGGCCCACGGGAATAAAAGGGACGAAACAAATGAAGGAAGAAAATGGCAAATAGGATGGCTCGAATACAAGACATCAACAGAACAAATGAGATAACAGAGATAAAAAGGGGGATAATGACATAACAAGATAATAGAGCAATGGGACAATTGAGGCAGAAGGACAAGCAGGGAGTCCAAGATTACTGGAAAAAATGGCTCATCGAGAGTAAAAGAGGAATCAAGGCAACTAGATTAAATGGGAAGAAGAGGAGACTTAGAAAAATAGAGCAAAAGGGGACAAATAGAAGACAGAGACACGGAGCAGGTAAAGCCAGAATTCGAATAATGGGATGTATAAAAATTGAAAACACAATTGAATAATGCAGAGAGAGATGGGGAAGAAAAAAATGGACACAATGGAACAATGCAGTATGAGATGGGGAAAGGAATCTATGCATCAAAATGAAACCTGATAAATGTCTAAAATTGCTCAAAGAAAGATGATGATGACAATGAGAACCTACCTCGGCTTATCGTAACATGAAAATGACGTGTAGATGATAAGATATACGTGCAGAGATTGGAAAATGAACTAGCAATATAGATAGAAATAAGGCAAACATGCAAGCACATATCTCAAATTATGATAAGAACCATATGTAAATATGTACCATGTGCATATCATCTAGCTAAAAATAGCTGAGTATGGTGCAAAGAGGAAAGGGAATTTACCTTAAAGATAATAGAAAGAAAAGTGAAGATCTACCGCCCATATAAGAAAAGGCAACATTGATGTCGAGCTCCAACATAACCATGTGCATCTATACAAAAGCATGAACAACCCACAAAGAACCCCTAGGCCGCCACCAACACGGAGCATTAGCAACAAGCCTTGGCAAACTTCGATCCTGTACTTTGGAGCAGAACAGCCACCAACGATGCACAGGAAGCCTACAAACGAACCAAATCAAACAAAAATATCGTAAACGAGATCCACACCTTGTAAAAAATTCGTCTTTGGAGGTGGAGTGCTTGACGCAACCCGGACTGCTTGAAGAAAATTCGAGTTTGTGGAGCTTGAAGTGCTTGAAGGATGTTGGGCTGCTTATATAAAAATCTGAATTTGTTTGTGGCCAGAGAGGTGGAGCATGAAAGCTGGTTGAGACAGGCAACTATCACAAGAAAAAACCCAAAAAAATTGTTAGGATAGAGAAGGAGGAGAAAACTAGCTCAAGAGAATGCTGATGAACGAAAATAGAAGAAGAGGCAGAATAAATAGGAGATATGAGATGCACCCCCATCCAAGGAAATCGGTTCTATTGCTATCGCAATAGAACCTTGGCATTAATGTTGTGTATTGGTTGGAGCTGTTGCCAGACCCAAGATTGAACCTTTTTACATTGAGATGACATCCAAGACCCAATGGATGTCATATAATTGAGCCAATAAGAGGATCAGTTGTTGCAAAAAATTGTCAATTAGGACTAACATTGGCTGATACAAGGCTTTTCTTGATACTTTTGCCAAGTTCCCTTTCAAAAAGGCCTTGTATTGCTTGATGGCCTAGATGTGGAGCCCTTTGTCTATCGCAAGTCGAAGTTGACCTTTGAGCCCTTGCATTGATCATCAAACATGCATTCCAAGGAAAGGATTGTGTATTAGAACCCATTTGAGTATTTGTTTATTTTGCATCTTCTAAAACACCTTTTGGCACTTAGAAGTTTGTTAGAATATAGTAGACTACCATTTCTACTCTTATCAATTGTGTATATATTGATTGTACTTAATGATATAGTAAAATATGGAAAAGAGATCATATTTCCTAATGTTTCTCCAATAGAGCAGTTATTGCACTTTTCTATCTTTTCATTATCTTGTTGAGTGGCTATTTCTATCACGTTATTAGAGCCCTTGAAGGAAGAAATTGAGCAAGATATTGAAGAAGAAATTTAAATCTGAACAGGTCATAGTTTTCTTCTCAAGAATATTTGTATTTGTATTTCTTGTAAATCAGATTCAGAGTCTTTTGTATTGATATTGATTTAAAACTCTCTTGGATAAAGAAACCTTTTGTTGCTGAGTTTGTCTGCAACATCCAAGGTTGAAAATGTATCTTGATTTTGGCTTGAGAAAAGTGTTTTCAACGCTTGTCATAAGATTCAAGTAATATTTGTGGGGTTGAGATTCCAGTTTTTTTAACCTTCTTGGACCAAGTTTTTTCTTCTTCAGGGTAGACAAGAACACATGGTGGAACTTCATCATCTAGAATCCACAACATATAACACTTTTGCCAACTGACCAAGACTCCAGAGGCTAAGGAAAATTTTGTCAAGCAGAAGCTTTACATTTCAAAGATTATTGCTATCAAGAATAGAAAGATTAATCAAGTAACGATCTTTTGCTAGGGACAAGGTTAATATGTGTGATTAGGGGACCATCACATGAGCTAACATAAGCTATTGGTGGACTGAACAAAAACATCATCTTGCTCATATACTAGACAACTCAGAGAATATGGGTACACAGGTACAATGCTCTCAATGAAGCATATTTATTACTGCATGGATATAGTATTAATCCAAATTCCATGCTCTCAACATATTTACCACAGACGTTAAAGGCATACATAAAAAGACAGATGAATCAACAGAGATCTGATACCCAAAAGTGAATAATCTAGAAGCATCGTCATGTGAAAAAGCCCGTACAACACGATAAAAAAAATGCCACAACATGCAAAAAAAGCAGGCAGTCCTACCAATAAAAAGAGTATGTTAAAATGGGGCAGGTTATGTCCAAATACATGTGCTCGTTAACATTAGGTAGAGAAAAAATATGATAGTCGGAAACTGTAACACACCTAATATTCGTCACAGTGGCCTACAGTGCGCAATGGAAGTTGGGCGAGCCATTTCGCTCATCAGATGCTCCTCTAATGAGCACAGAAGCAAAGAACAGCTAAAATCTTGGATTGCAGGTAAGATCTTGGATTTTTAAATGCAGCCCCACTTAGGAGAATGGCGGCGAAGGTTTGGGTTTTAAACAACAACAAGCTTCGACTCATTTGCCCGGTCCTGAGGCCCCTGCAACCCAGCCCCTTTGGCCATTCCCCTATACAACCCTCGTTGTAGTGCAACTTCTCAACATTAAGAAGCACACAAACAAATTACTAGTGAAGGTACATCCATGGATTTCTGTAAATCTTTTATTAGATGTGCTTCTCATGAAGCATTTTTCGTAGGATTGAGCATCCCATTGACAAATGCTTCATGATAATACACTTGGATAGATGTCTCCATCGTACTATACAAGCTGGACAATAGAAACTTATATGAAATGGTCATAATATTTAGAGCACAAATTTCTAATCTTGTGACAAGAAGTGAGAATAAAGCTGCAAACACTGCATGTGCCTTGAGGGAATCTAAGCAACACCTACGAGAAATTGTAAAACAACTCTAGATATTGCATTTACACTTCAATTGACTGAGACACCTATGCCTACACTTAGTGACAAATGCATGGCAAAATAGAGGCTTATGGAAAAACAATTTGCAACAAATATTCACTTCTAGCTATTTTGAATTAGCTACCCAAAATTTCAGAATTTGCTGAAATAGTAGAAATAGTCTAATTATTGAAATAACATGTCTATGCATGCGATAGGGGCAATAATGGAACAACAACAGAGACAATATGAAAAGACTAATTATAGTAAACCAAGATAAATTGTATGCTGCTCAAAGTGCTTTGGAATAACAAATGCCTGATTCTTGCAAAATAGTCAAACCCTTTAACACGGCGCAAAATATGTAACTTTTGGCATGACATTTTGGCAAAATAGAAGACAAAGTAGTTTAGGGTACTCATTTTGGCTTGGATCAGCATAAAAGTATGTTTTTCAGAGTTATGATCAGGAAAAAAAAAAAAAAAAACTTTTAGAAGGAATCCCACCGCCAGTATTAGCAACGATCGTCCAAGAGATATGTTGAAATTCAATTTTCAGGCGAATGAGTTTGGGCTTTTTTTTTTTTTTTTCTAAGCCCAATTCGATGGTCCTATCCAGTTTCGAAGCTTTTTGGCAACTTGGATTGGGGGAATGCTATATTCTGGACTGGAAGCAATGGGACGACGTTTTGAAAGGACATGAGAGAATGAATCTTCAAGGTCGTCCATTTTCGTAGATTAAAATCTAGAGTGCAAGTCACTTTTTTAGACATATGGATAGGTTAGGGTCTTAGATAATGTGACATCTAGGGTTAGGCTGTTGTGCTAAAAAAATAAATAAATCAATCAAAAATCAATGTGGGGTTTTAGAAGCAAAAAATGCCAACATCCAATATGAAGCCCTTCCAACCATTATTGCAGAAATAGCATACTTAGGGTGAGATCCCACAACGGGAAGGGGCATTTCTTTGTTTCACTGGAACTGCCTCCTTCAAAAAACCTAAGCTGCCGTTGCATTGATTCCACTGTAGCAATTTCCTGGGGCGAAAAATCAAATCGTGGAGCAAATCCGTCGGAGATGCAGAGAGTGTGTCAATTGCCGACAGTTCCTTCCCCCATATTGTCAAGGACAGTTATCCCCACTTCCGGATGCTCCACATCACCTCCCCAAACCTAAACTATCTCTGTTAGTGGAATCACACCGTAGCATGCAGACGTGGCTCCTCCACGTCACTTTACTAAATCTGCTCTACATCATCTCCCTAAACCTAAACGTAGCATGCAGACGTGGCTCCTCCACGTCACTTTACTAAATCTTGCTTTGCATCGTTTGTAGAGTTTTAGAAAGGTGGTCACGGACAGATTCTTTTGGTTCTTCACGCGTACCAGAAATTTTCTGCCATTACATGCTTCAATCGGCTGCCTTCGCCGTTCGAAATTCACGGATTCTGACAAGCAGGTAAGCTCCAAAAAATTTTCCAGATAAATCCACCACAGCATGGCAGCGCATTTCACCCTTCAATCATGCACAAATTTGAGGCCTTTGCCGTTGTTCTTATATTTTTCATCATATATGGATCAAACGGAGCAGAATCTTTCCCTCTTAATAAGGAACAAAATGGCTATGGCAATGCCACAGTAGAGCTCCGTTCTTATTATCCTCCTGTTACTAACGGTGGTTTGCAATTAGGGTTTTATGGTTCTTCTTGCCCTAATGTTGAATCTATTGTGAAATGGTCATTTTTGCGCAGTGTGATTAAAGATATTACTACCCCTGCTGCCCTGCTCCGACTTGCTTTTCATGATTGCCAAGTCCAGGTAAGAAATCTGTCTTTTCTATGGTTCATTTCATCTTTTGAAAGTTATCACCTCGGAATTTTGATCCACCAGTTTGCTCTTGATTAATGACATGCTTATCTTAATTCTGTGTTCAGTCTGATCTTGACAAATGACGCGCTTATCTTAATCTTTGTTGTTTCTTTAAGTGATAACTTAATGTAGTGACAAGGTTTCTAAAAATCATGTTAATTGTATGTCTTCGAATCTGTGGCATATATGCTCAGTGTATTGTTGAACTGATGAAAATTTTATGTGCAGGGATGTGATGCTTCCATCCTTCTGGATTCAAATGGCCCCATTACCAGTGAGCTTGTGGCAGACAAAAATTTTGGTATTCGAAAATTGGAAGTAATAGAGAGTATCAAATGGGCTGTAGAATCACAATGTCCAGGAGTGGTGTCTTGTGCAGACATTGTTGCTTTGGCAGCCAGAGAAGCCATAGCTGCTAGTGGAGGTCCATATATTGAAATTCCAACTGGCAGAAGAGATGCTACTTGGGCCAGCAACTTGGCTGCAGATGATGCACTGCCTCCTGCTTTTACAAATGTAGATGATTTCATCAAAGTATTCAAAGCTATGGGTTTAATGCTGCAAGAGAGTGTTGCCCTTCTAGGTACCAATAACAGAATTCCTGCGTGCCTTAGTCTGGACCTATTATTTGCTAATCCTCAAGTTCATAGTTATACCAAGTTAATTAGATAAATTTTCTTACAGTTTGGTAAAATTTCTCAAATTTACCTGATAGCTAAATGTTCTTTATGTATTGACATACTGTGGATGGATTAAACAGGCGCTCATACGCTAGGAGTGGGACATTGTTTAAATGTGGTAAACCGGCTCTACCCTTTTCAAGACCGTAACCTGCAGATAGCTTTGGCAATAAAATTGAGGTTAATCTGCCCATCTCCATATCCTGGCCTTCTCAATAATATCAGCACAATCAATAATGACTTTACGAATGTATTGTTTGACAATCAATACTTCAGGGATCTGATAGCTGGAAGAGGTCTATTTACTATAGATTCTTTGCTTCCAATTGATCCTAGAACAGCTGACATTGTGTCTCTATTTGCATCCAACCAGAAAGTCTTTTTCACGTCCTTCACTAGTGCCTTTGTCAAAATGATGGCATATAATGTGCTCACTGGATCTGATGGTGAGATCAGGCAAAATTGCCGCTTCACAAATCAACAATTGTAATCAATGTGACCAGAAAGTCAATTTGTCTAGAAGTAAACTTTTGACTTGTTTTATTCATTAAAAGTTGACAATCTTTTTTGGTAATCTAAATACTGTCACAGTAAAAATACATCTAATGAAGGAAGCTTTTTGTTAAAATTACTATGAAATCACACCACGGCTCGGCTACCAGTATCATCTCGCCCCTTGCAGGGCATAAAACCATATTTTAATACATCCAAGCACAAGTGTGAAACATGTTGAAAATCCATTGCTCTTTAGAGATCAACATCTTGACAAAAGAGGTTAATTCATATAATCCATTGCTCTTTAAAGATTATCAGTTTCACAGTCAATTGAGATTGGGGAGATTATCAGATCGATATGGCTAGTGATAATCTAAAGATTATCGGCCACGATCCAATTGAGATTGGGGAGATTATCAGATCGATATGGCTAGTGATAATCACATCCACCAATTGTTTAAGGATGGTCAACCCTCTCCCCTCGATGATCATTGTAGATAACCCTCTCGGCCTGCCGGCCTCGAGGGTTATATGGCATATCATCTCGAGAGGGGTGAAACTCCTTTTAATATATGTATGTGAAGTCGATTTTTTTGCCAATGAGATGATTATTCCCCAGCCCGCCCTCCCCCTTTCCCCCTCCCCTTCCTCGTGGACGTAACGGAGTCAACTTTTGCACTCACCTGACAAGAGACTAAATACGACAACCTACAAACATGACCAAAAAAAAAATATATCTAGCAAATTCCAACCTTTAAAATGACAACAAATCCACGATGACATAAATCCTTTTTTAATCAAAGCGTAATCCACTACAGGGTGGGATTACTGTGATTTTCTGTGTATTTTCAAAACCATAATTTGAGCTCCACTATATAATTTCAGGACCACTATTTGTTAAACAATAAAACATTAACACAAAATTACAATCAGAATTACAATCAGAATTCCAAAAGTACAGTTTCATGTAAAAAAGTTTCTTATCGAAAATCACAACACAATCCAAAATCAGACTTAGATTGGACTGCCAAAATCCAAAATCACAGTTTCATTGCAGTTTCATTGCACTGCCAAAATCCAAAATTTACAGTCATGTAAAAAAGTTTATCCCTGATTCTTCTTCAATGCAGCAGAGAGAACACCAAGAACCTGATTCATGTCCACACCACCAGAAAAGTTGAAATTGCAATTGTTAAATGTGTCTTGTGTATTTATGACTGGCAACCAGTAATACCTAACTGCATGTCAACTTACACCCTAACTTATCATGCATTCTCGCCAAACCTGACAGATTTTGTCACTACAACTTGCCAGAACCAAATACCTAACAAAGAACATAAAAAATTAGTTAGATTTTCGATGACACAAAAGAAATATATCATATCTTCATATCTTACTCACCAGAATGAAGAAAATCGAACAAGAAGTCGCCAGAAGGTAAAAAGCTCAAGATTCTTCAAGAAACTTCAAGAAATCGAACAAGAAGTCGCTAGAAGATAAAAAGCTCAAGATTCTTCAAGAAACTTCAAGATATCTTCATATCTTACTCACCAGAACGAAGAAAATCGAACAAGAAGTCGCCAGAAGGTAAAAAGCTCAAGATTCTTCAAGAAACTTCAAGAACTTCTGATTTTTTGACAAAATCGTGCCTATCACTAAGCATTGCCTCGCCGGAACTAATCAGAAGGAGTAGGACTCGTACCAAAACAACAAAAACCTCAAGAACCTTCAAAAGACTTGAAGGATTTCTGATTTTCTAACAAAATCCTACCTAACACTAACGAGCGCCTCGCTGGATCTAATCAGAAGCAGTAGAAGTCCTACAGCGACCAAGATCGGCTCGCCGAAATCAAACCAGAGAGCAAAAATTTTATCTCGAACGTAATCCCCCCTTACCTGGATTACGTAAGGGTATCTATTTCCCTCGGGTTTTTCGCCTCGAAATATTCCTCGGCGGAGCACTCGCGGCTCCGCCGCTCGTGCGCCGCCTCAGCTGGCGGCGCCGCCTCGGAATTTCTTCGGTGGAAAACCCTCGGACCATAGATTGCCTATTACATAATAAATGTCGCCTTCAAATTACTATAAAATTTTGTGCATTTTATCCGACATAAAAGTCCTCCCTGTTTTGCAGAGCGACGCCATTACATCACAACCATCACAATTTCTCCTTTCCTTTTGCGTCCCCTATTCTTATATTTTTCGAAGACTTTATCTAGTCTAGAGAGGGAAGGCCCCTGGATGCAACTATTGAATTTGATATATTCTATAGGGTATGGGAAAAAGCCTGGAAAGGTTGGGGCCCATGGAATAAAGATTTCCATGAAGGGTTCGCCATTTTGGTTTGTTGGTTTTCAGGCGTTAGTGCATAGCATTTTGGTATCGAGCCATAGTTCAATTCCTCGTAGCAACATCTAACATTTGGTATCAGAGCCATGGTTCAATTCCTCGTAGCAACATTGGTGTGTTCCACATGCTTGAGCTGCATCTCGAGGAAGGGAATTCCTTGTGGCAAGATTGGTGTGTTCCACATTCTTAAGGGCAAGCATCTCGAGGAGTCGGGGGATTGATATAAATCTATGGGGTATGGGATAAAGCCTGGAAAGGTTGGGCCCCGTTGGATAACGATTTCCATGAAGGATCCACCCTTTTGAGTGTTGGTTATTGCTAGAGGTGCTAGTGCGTAACAAAATCTGGCTGCATATTCTCTAGATCCATTCTCCTGACTAAAATTTGAGCTTTGGCTTGCTTGATTTTAAGAAGCTTTGAAATTTTATGGTGTTTCTTGTTCTTGGCTTGTTGTTCGTTTTTTCTACAATTTCATTGCATGGTCTATTCTGCAACTTTGGAATGGTCATCTATGTGCTTATTTGTCCATTCTTAGCTCCAATTTTTCTTAGAACAGAGAAACCCAATTGTTATCAATGAATATCTAGCCATAAATGAGAGTTTTTTGAATTTTATTGACTTTAGAGCCACAAATTTCTCTTCTTTCAGTTCATTGAACATTTCATTTATGCACTTCAGTCGAGTTTGATAACTCTTTTTCATACTTTGTCAAGTTGCATTTCATTTGTGCCCTTCTGTTTTCTCGAAGACCCTGTTAGCCGGATATGAGAACCACTGAGCTTGCTTGTCCTTCCAGTGGGCTTTGAGGCGCTGTGGACCCATTGCTACTGCCAATGCAAGGTTGGGCAATCAGGCATCACCTGTACCAATTACCTTCTGAGAGTAAATAATATGGCATTCCAGTGCAGCTCTTTGAAGGGGTAGAAAACCCGTCTCCTGGAGGAGGATATGATATGGAACTGTGGATTTCACCCCAAGTGCCCGTGCTAAGAAGGCCTTCTGTACCTGCTTCAGGTCATTCCAGGTGGTGAGGGATATCACCGGACCCCACACCTCCGCCCGTCTGGGGAGAACCGACTTCGACCAAGGAGCTCGGGGTGTGGATGGTATTTGGGCATATAACTCTGCCTTGTGGCTATTGCTCTGCATGGCATATAGTGCTTTCTAGCCTGCTGTGACACGCAACTTGATGGAAGCATCCCGGTCGCGTGATATAAAGAACTTCGATCCCTAAATACTTATAGGGACGAAGCTACCTCTACATCTTGTCCCTGGTAAGTGAATGATGGGAGCCTTGTTTGACGAGATGATGGAACTAGAAGCACTCTAGTTTTGGCCAAGTTAACTCTCATGCTAGTGAATCGACAGAAATTGTCTAGAGCCTCCAGGTATCATTGCATGTCTTCTGGGGTATAGGCTAGAAGGTTAACGTCATCAACATATATGAGTTGCCGAATAATGTGATGCATAAGTTAAGTTATACATGCTTGCATCCTTTCTAGGGGCATGGAGCTTGATATAATGATGGAAGGTTCTCTTGTGAATATGTTGGAAAGTGTAGGAACTTGTGCGATGCATGTAGAGTTTTTGAAGTCATGCACATGCCAAATATTGTAGCATGAAACTCAACGCGATGCAAAGATATGCGAGCATGAATTCCACGAGGGGTTCTTAACTTATTTGGACAAATGCAATAGGTAAGGATTGCTCCAGACCAAAGCACCTTGAATACCATACTTGATGCCTTTGCCATTCCAGCTGCCCCCACTGAAGGGCGGCTATTGCATTCATACGTTATTTGGAAAGGTTTTCATTTGGATGTGGTTGTGGGGACTGCACTTATCAACATGTATGTAAAATGTGGGTGTTTGGATGAGGCTTGCATGATATTCAACTCTATATGTACTAATGACATAATATTATGGGCAGCAATGTTTACAGCATATGCAGAACATGGGCATGGTAGGGAGACCCTCCTACTTTTCTATGATATGCAACTTAGAGGCTTGAAGGCAAATAATGTCGTCTTCATTAGTGTGCTTTCTGCATGCAGTCATGCATGTCTATTTAATGAGGGGCTGAATTACTTTGTCACAATGTCAAGAGGTTATTACCTGACATTGGAGCAAAGCATCAGGGATGCATTATTGATCTTCTTGGGCGTGATGGTCTATTAGATGAAGCAGAAGATTTTGTTCACAATATTCCAACTCACTTTTGTACAATTTCATGGACGACCTTGCTTGATCCTTGTTGAAGTTGTGGGGACTTGAAACGATGACATCACATAGCTATGCACGTTTGCGACTTGGACCCAGACAATGTTGGAGCATACGTGCTGCTATCGAATATCTATGCATCATTTGACTATGATAATGCAGAATATGATCAGGAGATTTCATGTGCATAGGACTATGCCATCTCTTCGTCAAAAATCCCTATATGATACGACTTGTTTTGAACAGGAATGCCTAAGCTTCAGGTGGAATTGTCATTTTGCTATTGGAAAAACCCACCACATACCATTCCATGAGTGCTGCTATTCGTAGTCATGACTTTCCTTTAGGGCACGATTACCATACATTCTTCTGGCAACACAAATGAAAACTACATTGCTAAGGTGTATGATAAATCTTTAAGCTCTGCATCGACAATTTCAGATTATATGGACAATAACATCCACAAAAATTTCCAATGGAAGATGAGCGGAAGCGGCAGCGGCTAGGGCGGTGGCGGAGGTGAGGCTACCGCCGCTTCACCTTGCTTCCGGATTAGCAGCGAGGCATGAAGCAAAGATCTGGAGTTGGATGCCAGGCCATGATGCTTTCTAACCGCAAGATTGATTATCACAGGTTTTCTCCAGATTTTTCCAGGGATGTAGTCTGTAGGCGATCTTCAACTTTGGGTCAGTTTTGGTTGCATTTCCCACTCTTTCCTTGCAGTTCTTGAAGGATTCCTTTGAGGCCGGGTGGAAGGCACAGGATGGATGGGATTTATGCGGGGCTAATTGGATCAAAGCGAAGCGAGCTCATGTTACGGTTTAGTACGGGGTAAGCTTCATCGAAGAGGTAAAGTCTTGCGGATTACGGAAGTATCTTGGATTTACTCTTACCCTTTCTTGCTGGCGGAAAGACAAAATGTGTATTAAGAACAGATCAGGTACTCAGGCACTTTTGGGGCTTTCTAGTTTTATGCAAATAAATTGCTGGATTTGTTTTGAATAGAATAGCCGAGCTAGGGATATGATGTGGCGTGAAGATTACACATCTTGCACCGGGCTTTTTGAGGGAGGAGTAAATGTTTGGGCATATTTTTGTCTAGCCGGCTTCAATTGGATTGCCTACCCGACAATGCAGCATTTTATTTGATGCAATTCACAGGTGATTTATTTGAGTAAAGCCGAGAGACCAGAATCCATGAAGCGGTGGCAGCTTCTATAAGCAGAGTGGCAGGCTGCTCTTCTTACACTGATTTATTTCTTTATTTCACTTCTTTGTACCTCGGTAAGAGTAAAATGTGCAGTGATAGCTGGTAGTATAGCCGGTCTTCTATGCTACTTCAAAAGTAGTACACAGATAGATTTGGTGGTAGTTGCCATGATTAACAAGATGGATGTGCTTATTTATCAAGGATGTATGGGCTCCTTGATGGGACAATGGAAGTGGAAGACTCCCTTACAGGGTGACCCTTTCAGTGGAGATTGCCGAGCTAGGGGGCTATACAGGAGCTTCTATATCCTGCACCAGGCTTTTAGGGGAGGAGTCTGGCGGCTGGGCTTGTACTAAGCCTAGCTAGCTTTAGGCTATCTGCGACCCCGACAATGCAGCACTCTACTATGCACCTCAGACACAACATTTTGAGAATCAGGTTTCTTTAACCATTGTTAGCTATCTTATACTTCTTTTGTTTTGCTGTTACTCATTTGAATAAGTTCCAGTTCATAGAGGATGAAGAGGTTGAGGTTACTCCTGTAGTAATCCTCTGTGAAGTTTGAAACATTGTACTCTGTACTTTTTATTATATAAAATATAAAAACTTCCTTTTCTCCAAAAAAAAAAAAAAAAAAAAAAAAAAAAAAAAATCCAATGGACAAGGGTGAATGGAAGTAGAAGGAGAATTAGAAACAATCAAATGAAGAGACATGATAAAGATTATTAACACAAAGAGATCAGGGGTAATTCTAAACATTATCAACAGCTTGCTTCTGATGCTAAGGCTGTCTCAGGGGTTAAAGTCCTGCAATTCTATGATAAGAAAAAGGATAAGGGGAAGTCTCCCATGCAAGATAATGCATCTTATACTGATGACCTACATAACATGCTTAATCAGGTAATTGCATATGTTAAAGACAATCAAAATGTACAACCTTATTCTTTGATGGATTTTCCACCTCAAGCAAGGTAAGAGTGTTCCATTAATTAATAAAAGCCACAAAAGTCATGAAAGGGGAAAAAGGCCCTATTTTTCAACCAGCCATATTCAAAGGTCTTAAAATATATGATGACATTTTATCTGGGAAAGAAATCTGGGAAATTACTGCAACATTA